>JAMXBC010000003.1:31423726-32828128 GCA_024138005.1 Lumnitzera racemosa | reverse complement strand
GCTCAAATGAATTAACAAAAAGTTATCAATGTCATTTCTTTAAGTTAGTAGAACTTTATATTCAAGAAGCAAGTTATTAAACAACATGAGTGTTTTAATCCATACCTTATGTTTAATCATTAAATATCATGTGACAAAGCGAGTAAATAATTGACTTTAATAGGTAGAGTTAGATCAATGACCTTCACTTAATTTGGGTAGGCATAATATTTTGGTAGAGGCCACTGATGCCTTATAGGTGTAAAAAGGAGTTTTAGGCCTACTACCAACATTAAGTGAACTTATATAATTGCACATAAAGATGAATCAAGTGGGCTACAGGTTTATTTTAAATAAACATAGTAGGAATTATTGAAATGTTTATCATTCTTAATAGTTCAAGAATGATAAATAATGAGATTTATTATTTTTGGAGAAAAATAATAAATAATAAAATAACGTATTTTATTAGATATTGTTAATATCTTTTAATATCTTACAATATCTTATATTATCATCTAGAAGATATTATTGCTCCTCTGTATATAGATAGAGGCAACTCTCTATTAGGGTTATGCTAATGTTTTGTTGTCAACATTTGACCTACAAAATAGAGAGAGTTTGTAGACCAAAATAGAGAGACTTAAACATGAGATATTATGAGTTGATTCTTGTATGAATATAGATTTATCTTAAAGTGTTAGCATATATTGTAACTTATTTCTAGTGTGTTCGTTCATGTGTGGATATCGGTAGAGGGTGCTTGTGATTTGCAACACCTATTGATTTTCCTAATTAAGAATTTTGAAAAGCATCATATGTGGTAAAATTCATAGTCCTCTTTTCAATTTAATTGAAACATGTAGATCTTAGGACATTTAGGGATAATAAAAATTTAAAATTTCACTATATAAATTGCATTATTCGAATCCCTAAAATCAAACAGGTATAATAAGTATATGCCGATGTGATAAGGCATCAACTGTACTGTTGGTAGTGATCTTCTTATACTTAATTGCATAAGAGAAGGTCTCAACAAAATCCACCTACTTAAGCATAACATCATAAGAGCTTCTATTACCTTGTAAGTACTTTAGGGACTTTTGTTCAATATAAATGATGAACTCTTAAGGTAGCTAATGGTGTGGTTAGGTTTAAAGAGCTTGAATAAGGGCATCTAACTCCTTACTATATGCCGAGTAATTTAAGGCTTCTCTATTGAGCTTCTCATTAAAGTAGGCAATAGGTTAGGGTTGCTACATAAGAACTGCTCTAATGCCTACTCCTAAGGTACCCCACTCAAGCTAAAAAACCTTGTCAAAATCTAGTAATGCAATTATAGGGGATGAAGTTAACTTGGACTTAATCTCCTTGAAACTCTTCTAAGCCTTTTCTGTACATCTAAACTTAGAGTTTTTCCTTATCAACTTGGTTAAGGGTTTAACTAGTGGATTTAAGTTTAAGATAAACCATCAGTAGAAAGATGCTAAACCATGGAAATTTCAAATGTCCATTGCATTGGTTGAGATCGACTAATCAAGAATAGCCTTAACCTTCTTTTCATCTACTCAAGTACCAACATTAAATACAACATATCTAAGAAAAACTACTTCTTTTTGATGGAATTCGTAGTTATTCAGGTTGTGGAACAAGCATATAGCTTAGACGATCTTGATGATGGCTCTCAAATGTTCAACATGTGAGGAAATGTCGGTACTATATACCAGGATGTCATCAAAGTAAATTACAATGCACTTGCTAATCAACTTCCTTAACATATGGTTCATTAGTCACATGAAAGTACTAGGTGCATTTATAAGTCCAAATGGCATAACCAACTCAAAGAGACCGTCTTTTCTTAAAAGTTGTCTTCCACTCATAAATTGGCTTCATATGGATCTGGTGAGAGCTACTTTTCAAATATACCTTAGAAAAGATTCATGCACCATGGAGCTCATCCAACATATCATTTAGCTAAGGATTAGGTATTTGTACATGATAGTAACCTTTTTAGTAGCTCAATTGTCAATAGACATGTGCTAAGACTCATCTTTCTTTAGTACCAGTATGACTGGTATTGTATAGGGACTCATGCTTTCATAGACCACTTAAGCATAACATTGTAAGAGCTTCTATTACCTTTATAAATACTTTAGGGACTTATGTTCAGTATAAATGATGAACCCTTGAAGTTTGAGATTAGCAACCTCACTTGCTCAGTTACTTGAAGTCTACCTTTCTCATTTAACTAATGTATTTTATAAGGTCAAGGATGAGGAGAGGTCGACAACTTTAGAGAACTTACCACTCCTAAGGCATAAACATTACTACAACTGCCTTCATCTATGATCAGGATGCGCAAGCTTCCATTTACCTTACAATTTGAATGGGAGAGGCTCTTCCTTTTCTTACTCTCCTCAACAATCACAATACTCATAACCATCTTGATGATCATGTTCAAATACTATCCATGTTCAAGTTAGACCAAGGCATTTGAGTCTTCTTATATTTCATCCATCAAATGCTCTACCTTAACTTCCTATTCGCCTTCACTGGCATTCTCAACTTCAAATTGTAGCTTAAACCCTTTGATGGTCATTATTTATCGAATTGAATACTGGTGTGTCCAAAACTAAGGCATTTGAAACACTTAATCTCTCAAGTCTTCCTTCCAAAACATTTAGCTATATCCGTCTTTACTCTTCCTCCATTGGCCTTCCTTCAACTATCATTAGGTTGGCTAAAGGTTGGTTATACATGATAAGGATTATTTATAGTAAGTCCTTATGGTTACACTGGAAAGATGAAATTAAAAAAAAGGTAACTCTAGCTTGTAAAATCCTAGTAGATATTAAAGGGGGAAATAAGACAATTGTGATGAAAAGGAATATACTACAATGTTAGACAAGGAAAGATAAGTATTAAGATGTTGTAGGAGCCATACTCTAGCAAGGAGATTCATTGGATCTGAGCTATTTTGGAGTAGGATTAGATCGGTAAGGAGAAACTTAGACCTTAGTAAGTGGATTGAATGACTTAGTTAGTGCATGAAGACCTCAGGTTGGGACCTTGGTATTAAAAAGGTTGGCTGAGGTAGATGAAGCTTGGAGCTTGGAAACTAATTCTTCATTAGCACAGATTAGAGTAGGGATGAAATAACTACTACATAAGGATTTGAGCCATGGGTCATCCTAATACTAGGACTTGTCCTTAGCTGACTATGAGGTCAACATACACTTGGCTAAGCTTTGGTGACCTTAGAGATGAGCTTGGATAAGGGATCTTAAGATTGACAATTGATCATGAACTAGGATAATTTGTTAAAATAAGAGTCTCAACATTTACGAACTGAATATATTTGGATAATATATTCAAGCTAAATATTCAAATTAAAGTGCACTCCTTATTCCATATCAATAAATTGGTTAACTTTAGAAAAATATTTTAGGAAATATGAATACTTATTACTACTCATTTTCCTACAATTAATGAAAGTTGTTTTTGATTATAAGAGAATGATTTTAAACGAGTTTTTAAAAGATGCTAAACATGGGTGGCATGTTTTCAATTATCTTAAAATATTTATTAGGTGCCATATGTTAAAAGAGCCACTTTAGGTGAGTCTTTCATAATGTTTCAAAAGATAGAAGATATAAAAGCAAAGTGATTCTACTTACTTTTCAATAAAAGTTGTCTTGAAAATTCTTTGTAAACAAAGGATGCTATGATTGGACTTATTTTTCTATACTTTAAAAGTATGATTAGCATCCTTCATGAAAGTTTCTACTTTCTTCAAAATAATATTTCTACAAATGTTTTAAAATAAAATTTTCCTAATCATTTGAGAACTACAAATATTTTACAACTATATTGACAATTATTTTTTATTATTTGAAAGGAATAAAGACCTTTCATCTTGGATGAGCCAAACAGTCCTACAATTGAGAATAGACTAGTAAAGCATGTGTTTGAGAATTGCTAGCTGCTAGTAGTTCTATTGATAAAATACGCTTGCTAGATTTATATAGCAACAAATCTTATAGAAATTTTTTACTATTTGTTGTGTTGGCTTTTAAGAGTCAAGTATCTTATGCGAAAAAATTGTAATGAGGTCTTGGTTGTAAATAGAGATTTAGATTGTAGTCATATGTTTGAGAAGCTAATGTGATTAGAGAAGTATGTTATAAGGATTAAACTTAGGGAAAGTTAAAAGGACCCCAGTTGACTATGAGAGATGCAATAATAGAGAGATTTTGCTTATGATTTTGAAAATTTTTATGCTTATAAGAGTCACTATACTTGACCTCTATAGGTACAATAATAGATTCCTATTAGCTAGGTTAGTAGTGATGGTAGAGAGAATTGATACATAAAGTAGAATATTTAGGCATTTAAACTTATCTTATATCTATTTATTCATTCATTGCATATAATTCTTGCTTATAATCTTTCGCTTAGCATTTTTATATCTAAGCAAATCAAAGAATTTCATATGTTAACTTTGATGTATTTAAGTTGCTTTATTAATTAGTTGAAAGGGGGAAATTTGCAAAAATTGAACCTAAACTTTAGAACAATGAATACCTCCTCTTCTTAGTTGCTCTTCTAGGACATAAAAGCATCGTAAGTTCAATGAAAAAGGCATAGATGATAAACATTATAGAATGCTATCATGAAAAAGTGTTAGGTCATCTTCTCCCTTTCTCATTGTCTTCAATATATGTTCCTTAATCCAATAGGGACTTAATGAACTTATAACATTCCCATCCCATTCAAAACCCTTAACCTCGAAAAAGTAAAACTGTTTTTTTTTTCGATCCTATGCTTAAGCCATCATGAACCTTAAACTACTCCTTACTTTTAAATTGTCATTAAGGACCTCCTAATTGTGTTACCTATGGACCTTGGATTAAAGGGTAGAGTTTTCTCTTATTTTGGATGTTAAAACAAATGAGGAAGTGTGCCCCTTGTGATATGAAGTGGTCCCAATGGTTGCTTCACCAACAATAACAATTAAGAAGAGTCAATTAAATCACTGAACTAAAAGAATCTTAGATAGGTTAAATTGACCAATAATATCACCCTTTTGACATTCCCCTTGAGGAGATTGAAACTAAGGTTATATTTTCCTTTTTCTCTCTTTTTCGTTAGATGCAAGATCCATAGAGTGATATTAAGGTATTCCATCTTCCTTCTTTCTACATTATTTTGAACTTAACCTTACTGTTTACAAAATAACTAGTATCCCCGGATTTAAATGTAATAATATTATAATAAACAACTAAGAGATAGAAACTGATAAGATCCATTTTAAAGATATACTAAATTTATATGTAAAGATATAAGATAAAGAGAGAATATAAGAGGAAACGAATCAAACATCTTTCTTAAGATAAATTTCTCTAGATTTCAACTCAATCTTTATAAAGAAGATATATGACTCTCTTACAATTCACTCCAATAAGAAAAACTTCTTACTGCAATAAGAGAAAGAGAGGAGGTTATGAGATGTGTCTACCATATAAATCCTCAACTTAGATCCTTTATATTCTTAAACATGAAAATCTTAACATGTACTAATAAAATTATAGAATAACGTAGAAAACTATAAATATTTAGCAATAAACATAATTAAATAATAAAGGAACTCATAAATAGTTAATATTATATACAACTCTACCCTTTTAGGTTTAAATTACAAATTCAAGAGTTACACTTTCACATATTAGGGATTTAATCTTAAGGTCATTCACAATTTATGGTTCTCATATTAGATTATGAAAAGGATTAAGAGTAAGTGACAACAACACAGTACATTGATGAAAATTATAGATTTGAAAACATAATTTAGTCCTTAGAAAAATCTCAAAAAACTAATTGGATGTGACACATAACACAAAATTTTATAAATGGAAATTTCAAAATAGTATCATCCTAACCAACTAGTATATTGGATCATTTGTAGTAATAATATAGATAAGTATTCACCAAGTCATTTCCTTAGGGAGAAGAGATTCATCTAAGTACTAGATTTTAACTTACCATTCTAATCTAGGCAAGTCAAAAAGAGAATTGGTAAATTACAAATGACAATAAAATTGAGAGCAAAAGGTAACAACTAACACAAATAAAAAAGACATGGGCTTGTAACATGATTTCAAAGTAGTGGTAAAGGTATGCCAATAAGATATTGGGGATGATTTCTAATTGGATTTTGATAGAATTCATTTTAGCTTGATCCTAGGTAGGTATCTCACTTAACTATGTAGCAAAAATCTCCTCTCAATCTCATTTTCTTACATGATCAGCTAAATACTTAATTCCTATCAGGAATCAAGCACTCTAGCTTTAGAAATTAGGGTTCAATTTTCTTTCAGTCTCATAACCTATCCTAATCCTTTAGAACTATAAAAAGTAGTATGAATTCAATGGGTTACATCGAATCTCCTATCAGTCTCATAGTTGTAAGAACTTGTTTATCAATACTTCATCGACTCAATAGGAAATTTACACAATTAATCTCCTTTCAGTCTCATAATAATACAAACCCATTAACTCTTAAGGGAACTTCTTAGGACTAATCTCCTCTTAGTCTTATAATTAAAAGGAAAACCAATTGAAAATTCCATTAAAAAGCACCTTAAAGAGTTTAAATTGAGTATCAAACATCAAAATCCTACTTAAATACTCAAACCCATGTCAAAACTATGAAGATTCACCAACTACATCATCTACATTATCACAAACCCAATAAAACAAACTTAGCTACTCATGATATTAACAATGATAGCAAGAACACACATAAATATAAAAGAAAATTCCATTATTGAACAAAGTAGCAAGGTAATTATCATGACCCAAACACTATTATTATCATAGTAGATTGCTGTATACCGTAAAAAGATCTACAATCAACCCTCTTATTGATCATAGGCTTTTCATACAACGCACAAGGCTCTTTCCACTCTCTATTATCATTAGGCCTATAGACATGTAATATTGAGCATATTAACTAAGATTTAGCATTTAAATATAAAAATATTGAAGTTATAGTATGCAATCATAGAATTCCATAATAAAATATTATGACACACTTAAAATCCTATAAGAGTCTGCATTAAGAAATTCTAATTGCAAAATTAAACTAAATAATATAAATAAGTATCTACAAGTCTTCATTATGAAATTCCCTCTTCACTTCCTGAAGCACCCAATTTCATCTCGACACAAGACTTACCTCGGGCATTCCTCATCCTGGATGGATAAAGAGGTTATCTTGCATCAAAAGAAATTTATCGGGGTGTAAGCTTACACTTGGTGAGTTAATCCTTCCATCATGCTATATAAACAATATAATTTATATGCACAACATATGAATATAAGAACACTCAAAATGCTAACCAATACACGCAGCGACCTAGGAATTGCTTGTAACTCAAAATTATGCCCCTTGTAGTTGAGGTTGGAGATAATTTACCGATACAAACCATTAACCCGGTTCCAATACTTAGGTTTTTATACCAATTGCACCATCGTGCTCAAATCAACTCAAAATCAATTATATAACATATACAAACTTTACTTTTCATATGGAAAATATACTTTCCTTTTCAAACATCATATTCTAAGTCAAAATTCCTAGGTCTAGTGGTGTGATGGCCTTTACAATCTATAATCACATGTCTTACGCGAAAGTCATAAGACATGGCCCTTCACTAATTGTTAGCATCTCCTGGCGCTTAGTAAGCCTGAAAGCTTAAGACAGAGACGCAATAATAAATAAATGGCATACTGTTGCCTAATCCCTATAAGAGCCCCCCCTCTTGTGAGCCCCTTCCTATCTTCCATATGAGGTGGCAATTGATATAGTTATAATGCAAATATGAGAAATGCATGACTCATTGAATTGCTTAATCAAATACATAATTAATTCAACTTTTATTATGATTAGACAATTTCATTCCACATAACTATGTATAGCTATCATCACAAACAATTTCCATTATTATCTCATTAGCAAGTTATGGCATTTGATCATAATATCATACACATGCATTTCCCATATCTTACAAGTATTTAAATTCATTATATAAATTTAAGTGCATCTATACTATTAGGAAAACTAAGTATAAAGTTATCGAAAATCACTCACTCAGCCATAGCGGATCAACAGTAATAATTCGGGGTTAGGTTGTGTCCAATGATCAAGTCCCTTAAATATCACAAATATGATAAAGTTAAGAATTTGAGATAAAATTGAAAGGCCAACCTAAAACTTTTTAAGTTACACTTTTAATTTAGTTTTGTATTTTTCCCCGATTGTACTTAAAACTTCAATCGCGTATCATTTCCCTGTTTTAAATCTGATTTTTATGATTTTATAGTTGATTTTCATTGTTTTCAAGTGTACTTTAATGTGGTGTAGTTAGATTTTTGAGATAAGTCCTATGATTCTATCCATTAGTTAGAGTAGTAGTGGTCCTTATGTTTTGGTGTTCTTTTAGGCTTATTTGGTTGTTAGGCTTTTTGTTATCTTAGGAAATATTTTAGGCTTGTTCTTAGGACTTTATTCTAAGCTTAAAACACTCTTCAAAGTTAGATTTCAATCCTTGTCTTATGACCTTAGTGTAATCAACATTTTTTTTTTTGGACTCTTAGGTAGGCTTAAGTGGTCAAATGAGCTTATTTATGGTCTTAACTAAAGTTAGTGACTTTGATGGGCTTAGGAGGTATTATGTGGACTTCATATAGGTCATAAAACAAGTTTTATTGGTTGATTTAGACATTGGTCAGAATTTCTTGGGGGCTTAATTGGTAGTTCTAAGCTTGTTTTGGTTGATTTTGGGTTTTAAGCTTATAACACTTATTATACTTGTTTTGGTTGCTCTTTTCATTTTGTTTACTTTGTTTTATCATATTTTAAGTGAGCTTTCTTGGGGTTCTAGATCAAGATGGTTTGGAGTTGTGACTTCTAATTTGGTTTTTCAACTTGTTTCATCATTTCCTTAAATTTAGGTGATAGATCAAAAACCTATACTACATATATTCTAACTCCAACTTAACTTATCTTCTATGAGATGATTATTTAGCTTAAGCACTAAGTAAAAATTATAAATCAAATACTTATCATAAGTTCTATACCTTAGTTTATATCTCAAAAAGTTTATTTCCTTATACGGCATCATGTAATGGATTTTCCTTCACTTAAAGATAGATTTAAGTATATGTAACTCAATAGAAATAAAAACACTGCCTAAATGTCCTACAATTTCTCTACATCTAGCATGTTGTTCCCTCATCCATATATAGATTTCATGATTTTTTCAACTTACAAACTTTTATTCTAAGTGCAAGACATGCATCCTACATAATATTAAACCTATTATGCTTATAACCCAACTTTCATATAAGAGATTCATAAACTTATCACTTTAAGTAAACTAGCTATGTTATCACCTTATACATATGTTAACATCTTCATGAACATGTATGAACTCCTAGGTAAGGCATAATATAGCACTTCAAATCTTAAAAACTTACTTGTCCTAAGTAATATAAAAGGTGGTTGTATGCTAAGGATCCTCTCTTGCTCCTCATTTTTCTTTTCCTTTTGCAAGCTTCTTATGTTACCACAACTTCGGAATTTAAGGTTGGTTTTGAGGTGTTCTAAGATTTCCTAAGATAGCTTTTGATGCTGATAAAGTGAAGGCAACAAAACAAGTTTTGTGCCGTGAGTGTTTCTACATATATGTGGCATCAATTTGTAAGAGAAGTGGAGCTTCGTTTCTTTTTTTGGTTTGTATGTTTGAAGTGTGGAAAGGAAAATGAAAGATGAGAGGAAATGAGGGAGAGTGTGCTGGTTGAAAATGGGTATATAATGCATCTAACAAGCTTCTTTTTGTTGTCTTTAAACAAATTACATAAGCTATATTTTGATATGATCAGATGATATAAACACTAAAGGGCACATAGTAGATGTGAAAGATAATTGGTTTGATGTGTGATTGACATGGTATGGTCCCCCCATTCCCTTGTCTTACAACCAGCCATGTAAGGATCTTGTCATTTCACATATTTAAAAAATTGAGTTGATAAGGGGATGTGATAACTTATCCATGTGTAGTATAAGTTATAGTGATATATGGAAATGGTCTTATCACTAGCTTTTGATAGGTCATCAAGTGATAAGTGATTTCAACTCTTAAATGATAAGTTATTTTGTATGATTGGTTAGTTTGCCTATCCATATATAACATAGCTTATCAAGGGAAATAAGGAAGTTATCTTATATGTGATTCTTTTAAGGTTTGGTTCTTAAATTAATTTGTAGGTTATGATTTGATTTTTAGGAAACTTTATAACTTGCTAGAGTTGAATAAAATTATTCAAATTAGGTTCTCAATTAATTGCTTAGGGTCATAAGTCTTTAATTATCCTAGGATTTAGGGTTTTAGATGACTTAAGGTCTAATATTCTTGTGCATCAAAATCATAAAAAAAAGTGCTAAATATCATAAACAAGTTTAAGAAACAATAAAAGAGCAATGAGCTTGCAATTCTATACTAAAACCTAGGAAAAATCCTAATTGTGTCTCATCATTTCTGCTAGAAATGTGCATGATCGGTAAGAAGGTCTGTCAATCAAATATCGGTAGACATGTGTTAGCCTTAGGTCGTCTTTGTGTTTTATGAAATACGGTATTTACTAAATTAGGGTTTTAGGTTTGAAAACTCTAACCCTAATTCCCTTTAACAATCCATTGGTATAGTTGGTACTAATCAATTGGTATGAGTAATCCTATCCTTGTACTTTTTGTTCACTACATAGTCTTCACTTTTGTTGCTTGATCGCCTAAGGCATTAGTGCAACCCTAATGCTTTAGGGCATATAGTTCATCGATAGTAAGGGTATCGATCAATTGGTAGGCCATAATTCTTAGCTTCTTGAATTCCAGCCTCTTTAATCAAATGGTGGGGACTACTTAGAGCATGGTAGAATTGATGCACTTGCATGAATGATACAAAACTAATAAAATTCATTTAAAATTAATCCATTTTCATGCATTTTAGCAATTTTAATCAAGTTGGTTTTTTTTTTTCTTCTGCATAGAGTCTAATTTCATGTATAATTAACAAGTCTTTGCTAAATTTATGCATAAATACGGGTTTTGAAGTTGAAAAAAGTTGTGTATTTTGAATTGTGATCACTACCCCCAACTTTGGAACCTTTTTTGTCCTTAAGCAAGCTAAAAAAAATTAAATTGTTCAAAAAATGGTGAGACAAGAATGCATTTCCTTAATGTTCGCATATATAATCAAGCCATTGGAAGCTTGAAGTTTGCATGTAATCAATATGGTGCAAAAATCCTTAGAAGTGATGTTGAAATTGTTCCACTTATGTTAAATCAAATGCTCACGAATCATAGACTATGTAACTAATTAAGGAGTCAATGCCTATAAAAGTTTTCTCATTTAGGTTAAGCTTATGAAAATTGAAGTCAAGTCTAACATTTTAGACTAAGTGAGTGGTTTCAGTGTTTAATTAGCTAGCCCTTGTATGCACTTCTCCCTTATTAGTCTCTTAAGTATTCTAATGCCATGCAAAAAGAGAGTGACCACTAAATTATACCTTACTTTGTCTTCTCGACTTTTGGAATAACATTTGTATCTTTCTCGTTATTCTCTTTTTGACTTTTTGGATTTTCACGTTTTCTTCCTTTTTCTATTTTCTTTGATTTTCTTTCTTTCTTTTTCACTTTCATTTTTGTATTGAGATGGGATTCAATTTTGAATTTTAGTTATTTTTGCTCAATACCCATCATTTTCTTCTTTAACTTTTCTTTCCTTTCTCTTTAATCATTAATCGTGCATTTTTCGAGGAATGTTTAGGTAAAATCAAGTACCCACTTCAGTTCACATAACATCATTAGACCACTCAATTCTTCAATAGAATGGTGTATATATGCAGGTCAAATTCCAAAAGCATAAAAAACTAATACCAAGCTAAAACATTTCCCTTACTCTAAACCTCTAAATCAAGCTTAAATTGAGCATAACTAAACAAAGAAAAGATGCCATGAATTGATTATAAAATTTCGAAAAGTATGCATGACTTATTCATAAGGGACTTCTTTAAAAAATATGGTCTTAATCACTTCATCCGACTTTCTTTCATGCAAATTTTATAAATAATTACATACTTGAATTTAGATGCATAAAGCATAAAAGAAAGTAGACCCAACTTTTCAAGAAAGAATTATCTTATAGGTGCGTAGAAGGACAACTTATCATGGATTCAATTAAGTCATTAAATCTCAATCAAAACGACACAACTTCAATGTCCATGTCTAACTTTTGTACCCACAATTTATGTTCAATAAATATTTTCATCTATTCAACTCTTGCATGCTTACTAGGTAAGAGAGGAAAACATTAGAACAGGATTCCCATGGTTTCTTAATGTGTTTTGAATTCTCAATTCCTTTCTAAAATCGTTGATGGTGTCTCTCAATTGATGGATTCAACCTTTCCGTTATTTATTCACATGTTCTTATGCAACATAAAAGAAACATAATTAAATCTAGAATTAAAAAGACTTAGACATAAACTAAATAAAAAGTTAAGAAAAGATGGTAGGTTAGGTTTCCTCCTGCTAAGAGCTTGTTTTTAAGCCTTCACCTTAGCTTTTTAGTGTTACTTCATGGTGTGTCCTCATATATTCTCTATGGCTCAAATCCTTTAGCTCCTTAGTTCATGCTTGACTCTCCTTACTTGTGAATTCTTCTTTTTCTGATACTACTACCTTAAATTTCTTTTCTTGATCCAACTCTTTTTGTCCTTCCTTTAGTTGTTGAGTTCATTCCTTTGCATGAAAAAATCACTTTCCTTCCTCCACTTTCTAAGATAATTACCTTCTCCTTCATATCCAATATTGTTCTAAAGGTTGGCGAGAATGATCTTCCAAAAGCTACAGGTTCATCTTCATCCTTCATATCCATTAAAATAAAGTTAATTGGAAAGTTACATGGTCTTACACTAATGAGTGTGAAGTGAAGTTCTCTTAAAGCTATAGTTTAACCTCTATTGATGGTTTGTACATAATACAGGCTTCCTTAGATAAAACTCTCCAATCCTAATTCCTACGTGGTTTTCTCTGACATAAAGTTATTAATTCACCCATATCTGAAAGAAATCTTAGGAAAATTTTATCTAATATGGTACACGATACGGTAAATCTCTCTAGATCCTCCAATTTGTATGCAAGCTTAAAACGACTAGCACTTTTCTCCTCAAGCACCATATCTATGATTTTGAACTCATCAATATTAGGTTTCTCCTTTAAACTTACTTCACCCTCTTTTCTAGATTTAGACTTCTCAAGATCTACTTCCTTAGATTCATCAACACCTATGCCTTCATACTTACTAGGATCTTATTTAACTTCTTCTTCATTGAGATCCTCTTCATTACTAATTTCCTTCATTCTATCTGTCTCCAAGCTGTATACATCAGCATCACTAGGTACATTTTATTCAATTTCCTCTTCTTCAAAGTCCTTATTCATTTCATTGTCATGATCCCCTTTAAGTTTAGCTATTAACTCTTCCTTAGATGGTGTAAACATCTCCTCATAACTGGGTTCAACTTGCTCCTCAACATGGTGCTCTAGCCTTAAGTATTTACCTCCAAACTCTGGCTTCCTACTAAAGCATAACTCTTTTTCTCCAACACTAGCTTCCATACCATTTCTACTAGAAGTTTTAACCTAAGCTTCTAGATTTTGCTTAATATTGCTAGGTAGCTGTCTTCGGAGTCTTTTGCTCATGTTCTCATAGTAATGAACTAGCCATTTGTACATCTCTTCTAGATTAGCCTCTTGCACATTCATTCTAGCATTACACTTTTGAATAAAACTTCTCAATGCTTTCTCTAGAGATTCTCCCTTTCAATTTTATGCAGGTAAAGGTGGAGATCGGCATTACCCAACTTGTATCCTAGGTCCTTAAAAACCACTTTTAATTCCTCTTCCTAGATTACCTCCTTACAATAAGTTAGGATGGTTTCTCCAGCCTAAGTTGCAGGTATTTAGGTAAGGGTTATAATTTCTTTATCCTTGATTGAAGTTCCCTACTACGTTAACTTGTTCCTCTTAACTATCTCTTAATGGGGTAAGGGGGTTTCCAACTTGACAATTTGTGATTAAATGTGCTACTTTACTATGCATATAACAATATTCATAAGGTTTCTTATGACTACTAGAAGTGCTGACCTGTTAGGCTTTTTCTATTTGAGTAAGCTAAGCGGTAAGCAAAGTAACTTGCTCTCTAAGTCAACTTAATTCTTCTTCTACACTTACACTCACAACCCTCCTTGGTTAAGCTCTCTTAGAATGTCAACCAAGAGAATGCGATGCCATTAGTAGTTTTGTTCATTATACTTCGCTTAATAGTGGTATCATCCATCATGCTTAATTGACTTCCTAAACCATTATAAAAATTATTCACCTTACTCCATATAGGAAAACCATGATGGGGAGACTTCCTCAATAACTCTTTAAACCTTTCCCAACTTTCAAATAATGATACCCCATTAAACTGTCTAAACATGGTGATGCATTTCTCATTTTAATCATTTTATCGGTAGGAAGAACTAAGATAGAAACTTTCATACTAGGTCATCCTATGTAGTGATGGAATTAGTGGTTAAGAGTTTAACCAACTTCTGCCTTTGTCTCATAATGAAAATGGAAATAACTACAGATAGATCTCTTCGTCATATACCCCATCAGTTTTTATTGTGGCACATAATTGCAAAAAATTTCGAAGGTGTTCATAGAGGTCTTTAGATGGTGATCCACCATATTGATTAAGTTGCATCATTTGAATCAAGGTAGATTTAATTTCAAAATTATTTACTTAAATAGTTGGCCAAGTGATAGGTGGTGCAACTTTATTCAAATTTGGGATATAGTATTCCCATAAGGTTCAATTATTATCATTCCCATTTTCATTACCTTAATTTTAATTATTTCCGTTGCCATTAATTTCACATCCATCTCCTCCATTAACTAGTCCTTATTGATTTTACATTTCTTTTAATTCCTCTCTCCTTCTTTCCTTAATCCTACAATGAAATGGTCGATCTATTTGGGGTCAAATTTCTCTACTAATTCTTTTACCTCTCTTCACATGGAAAGTAACAATTCCTGATTCTACTCCTTTCAAATCTAACTGAACCACCAAACGTCCAAACTATAACCTACAAATATTGATGCAAAAATATAAATAATACTCTTCCTTGCATGACACAAATCAATTAGGGATAAATTCAACACTTTCCAACAACTCAAATGGTAAAGTTTCAAACTTTATTCGCAAATTAACTCAGATTAGGAAGAGATTCGCAAGATTAACTCAATTGAACAACCAAGCAAGTAAAGTTTGAAACTTTTAACTACTAAACTACTTATAACTCACAAAGAGTATACTACACTATCAATTACAACTAGTAATTACAACTAATAACTATAATAACAATGGTACCTAGGCTTAGAGTCCTCAATTTATTTGATATTAGCTCCACTTGCTTTTGTTTAGTAATGGTACCAAAAATTGATGATGATACAATGTACTAATGAAAATTATAGATTTGAAGAGATAATTTAGTCCGTGGAAAAAGCACAAGAAATTGATTAGATGCAACATGTAAACACAAAATTTTATGAATGGAAATTTCAAAATAGTATCGCTTTAACAAGCTAGCATGCTAGATCATCTATAGTGATAATACTAGTAAGTGTTCACCAATTCATTTCCTTAGGGAGAAGGAATTTGTCTAAGTACTAGATTTTGACCTATTACTCTAATTTAGGCGAGTTGAAATTCGAAAAGGAAATTGGGATTGCAAATGGAATTAAAAGTTAAGAGTAAAAGGTAACAACTAACACAAAAAATAAAGATGTAGGCTTGTGACATGATTTCGAAGTAATGATGAGGGTATGCCATTATGATATCGGGTATGGTTTCTAATTAGGTTTTGATAAAATTCACAAGTGCTTGAGCCTAAATAGATATCTTACTTAACTATGTAGTGAAAAATCTCCTCTCAGTTTCATTTTTCTTTATGATCAACTGGATACTTAATTCTTGTCACAAATTAAGTGCTCTAATTCTAGATATTAGGGGGTCAATCTCTCCTTGTTCTTATAACCTATCCTAATCCATTATAACTACTTAAGGTAGTGTAAGTTCAACAAGGCATACCTAATCTCCTCTTAGTCTCATAGTGGTAAGAACCCATTTATCGACACTTCACTGGCTTAGCGACTAAATTAGTAATTTACATAATTAATCTCCTCTTAGTCTCATAATTATGCTAACCTATTAACTCTTAAGGGAACCTCCTACGACTAATCTCCTCTTGTTCTCATAATCATAAGGAAAACTTTTTGAAAATTATATTAAAAAGTAGCTTAAAGAGTTTAAATGGAATATCAAACATCAATCCCACTTAAATACTCAAACCCATATCAAAACTATAAAGATTCACCAAATACAACATCTACATTATCCGAAACCTACTAAAACAAACTTAGCCACTCATCGTATTAACAATGATAACAAGAACACACATAAATATAATAGAAAATTTCATTAATGAACAAAGTAACAAGGTGATAAGATAAGAACAATGATTATATGAAGACAAGATGATAATGCTCTTTAATCTAACTCAAATGTACATCAAAATCATAAAAACAAGTGCTAAATATCATGACCAAGTTCAAGATACAATAAAACAAGCAATGAGCTCACAATTCTACACTAAAACCTAGGAAAATCCTAATTGCGACTTATCATTTTTGTTGGAAATGTGAGTATTTTTAAATTTAGGCTGTTGATTGGTTGATAAGAATGTATACTGATCAATTAATGGACACATGTCGATGTTAGGTAGTCCCTGTGTTTTATGAAATGTGGCATTTATTGTATCATGGTTTTAGGATAACAAATCCTCACCCTAATTCCTTCTACTAATTTATCAGTATAGATGCTACTAATTGATTAGTATGACTAATTCCATCCCTACACTTTTTGTTCACTGCACCATCTTTGATTTTGCTTTATTGCTTAAGGGATTAGTTTAACCTTAAGGCTTCATTGCATATTGATTGGTTGGCAGCAAGGGCCAAAATTCATGGCTTCTTCAGTTCCTACCTCTTTGATCGAATGGTGGGGCCTATCAAGGACTTGATTACCCCCGTACACCTGTACGTAGGATACAAAATGAATAAAATTCATTTAATTAATCCTTTTTCATGCATTTTTAGCAATTTTAATCAAGTTAGTTCATTTTGTATGTAAACTCTAATTTCATATAAAATTAATAAGTTTTAGCTAAATTTATGCATAATTGTAGGTTTTAAAGTTAGGAAAATATGTATATTTTGAATTGTGATTAGTAAGCGTTAAAGAAAAGAAATTTTATGGGTGTAAAAGTAAAAAATTGTTAGTTTCATATATTGGGCTAGGCCTATTATTTATTTGGCTTGACTCTTTGGGTTAGGTGATAAGGTTTCGGAAGTTTGACGTATGCTCGGGATGATTTAGGAAAATTTGTCTTATTGCTCAGAGTAAGGAGTGTTAGATCAATCCATTTACTTCCAACCTTTCTTAGGTTGCTCATGCACTTATGAAGATGACTGCTAATCTTGGATCCATTATGAAGCTCATCTAAAATAACCGTGAATTAAGTAAGCTTTATCTCATTCGTTAATCATTGAAATGATCCAATTGATGCTATCATACCTAAGAGCTTATAAATACCCATCATTTAAAACTCTTAGGAAGAGAGATTTGAGAAGCAACATTGGTCTGCTAGAACTTTACTCTCCACTATCAAACAACAATTTAGGTAAAGAAATGACCTCATTTGCATAATTTACAAGGTGAAGATTGCCCTTAAAACTACCTTGTTTATCACTTGTACATTTGAGGCACTAAGATTGTCTATTCTTCCTCCTTACCTCATTCTATCATAATTACCCCTTCAGGTGTCATTCTTGCTTTACTTCTTAGAAGTCGTGCATAGTGCATCACTCATATAATATGCACATGATTACTTAAGTCAAACCCTTGCATCTACGATGGGAATATGAATAAGAACAGAATCAATAGATAAGTTTTGATATTTTAATTAAAAGCTTGAAATTATAATTTTAGGATAAATTAAAGGTGGTAATTGGATCAATAAATAAAATGAATAAGTTTTAGATAAACTTTTAGGTCTTAATCTCAAGAAGAATGTAACTATAAAGAGATCTATTTAACCAATTTTCGGGCTTATAAAACCTATAAATTCATAAACCAATCTTAACATGAAGGAATGAAAAAACATTTAAGGAAGTTAAGCATTTGACTTTAGCTTTTCATTTAAGGTATGGATGTTTTCTTTATGTATTGTAAGGTAATAGGTAGTGTCTAGAAAGGTAATTACATGATTACTACTTATACTTGTTAGGCTATAGAGATAAAATGAACTTAATAGAAAATGAGAACCTAAATTGTCTACCACTTATGTTTAAGCAGTAGCAAAAGGACCTAAAGTGGCTAGTGATTTATATGATTTACTAGTAATCAATATAATATCATTGGTGTTGAGCAACCTTACATTGGAGTGATTTGGTTAGTCAATTAGTCATTGATGTTCTTAGTAGGTTGAACTTGCTGAAAATTTGAATCAAGTTAGTATGCTAGAAAAAAAGCTATAAGTAATTTGTATTGGTAGTTACAAAGAGGGCTTTATGGATGCCTTTAGTGAACAAACACACTATTGCTTATTTGGTGTTGTCTTGTGACAAATTTAACTAATGGTATTAGCTCTATATAGTTCATGCATAGCTTACGATTGAAAGTTACTCCAAGCTTGAGATGGCTTTGGTTATATGGTTATGTTGACTCAAATAAATATAATTAAATTGTGTAATTTTTCATTGGATTGAGCTATATGTTTACTTCTATTTGCATTATGTACATTTATGGGTGTAGTTACGTATTCAACATTAGCTTACCCTTCATGAGAAATTA
Organism: Lumnitzera racemosa; assembly: GCA_024138005.1. Taxonomy (NCBI): domain Eukaryota; kingdom Viridiplantae; phylum Streptophyta; class Magnoliopsida; order Myrtales; family Combretaceae; genus Lumnitzera; species Lumnitzera racemosa. Next base: position 32,809,065 of record JAMXBC010000003.1, on the reverse strand, counting down.
TTTTTTCAAGAGTAGTGAATTTTAAGTATTGACATGGGGTTGAGATCAACATTAATGTGCTAAGGGAACTCGATATCTTTCAATTTATTTAATATAGCTATTAGTTTAGTAATTTAGTTGTTTATATTTATAATGATGTAAATTGCTAAAAGAAAAAAATGTTATTATAAGAATTTGAAGTATATAATTTTTATACTACTGTAGATGTTTAATTGTTCTTAATCTTAGCATACCCTTGTTATAGGACAAGTACGTAGCAAATTGCTAACACCCTTTGGTTTTAATGCATAACAGTTTTTTCTTTCACACCTTAGACTCATTGCCCTTCCTTTTTGACTCATGTTCCAGACCACTTGCAACTCCACAACAATAAGATTTGTAAATTCATCATCTTTGATGCGCCATCCACTTAGCTTCCAAAGTTTGAAGATATGAATGTAATTAAAATGATATTCAAAATGTTAAATGAGTGTGTGGCATTTTGTGCACATCAATGGTGTGCAATTAGTCATCAATAAATTAAACTAGTGTCAAAATTGTTTAAGAAAATGTTCTAAGGGGGTAGCGAAGGCCTATGTATAGTAAAATCTTTATTTTTCAACAACTTATGACCTTTCTCATCATTTTTGGTGCTTATTCTTGTTCCTTTCCCTCTTATTATTCATCTTTTAACTTATGATTGGCATCCATGCAGAAGCCCTGAGTATTTTGATTATTTATGACTATGAACACTTGAAATATCTAGAGTTGTTAGTGGTCGATTGTCATATGGATAAAGATAGCCATTAGGTTAAGAACATGACAAGGTTTGTGTCTATCATTATTGTTTTCTTCTTTTATAATGAGTAGCTTCATGTGCTTTGAATCACTCATCACTAATGCTTTGAATTACTAAGGAAATCAAGTCTCTTTGTGTCTTTAAACTACACTTCATTAATGTTAATAACTCTTTATCTATGAAAAAAACTTGACTACATGAAAAAGGAGTAGCATCAAAGTTCATAGATACTCTCTTCTTAAGAACGAATTACAATTTAGCAAGATGGCCATCCTTTAGGACAATTCCTTCAAATATACACCTACATGAACTTACCATGCCACAACTAGCACCTAATATGACCTACATATGATTTTGCTACTCCTTGAGCCACATGTATTTCCATCACTTTTCTTTCCACTTCTTACAATCTACTTCCTTGATATAGGCTTGTCTTATTCCCTTTATTCTTATGGTAGCAACGAGATAACAAAGATTAATTAGTTGTTTCTTAGTATTTTGATTACTTATAAGAACTTCATTTTATGCGACTAGAGTTCTAACATGGAAACAATCGAGTAGTATGACATGAAGTAGTCCAACAACTTAAGATATGCTACGACATCATTTGAAATATCCAATTTAAGAGGTGAGTCCATATTAATGAAAATACATTTGATGCACTCACTTCTTTAGTGATTGGTGCAATTTCACCAAAAATCCTTTTTTATTTGATTTTCACATTGTAGGTTGAATTAATTCATAAGTGTTGTAACTTTAGTTGCAACCTCATGAGAAACAATGCATATATCATTAAGGGTGAACTCTACTCTAACAAAAGACATAGAGGCTTAAAAAAAAATAAAAGAAAAAAATTCAATAAACAATGCTATAAATGAAGGGTATCTTCCTTTAAGGTATTTTGTCCTTTCTACTTACACTTGTACATTGTGATATGCCTTAAGAGTCGACCACACGGATATCAATTCAAGACAAGAACTAAGATGGGAGAAAAAAAAAAGCGGTTTTGATAGGGTAAAGCATTGATTGTGCCTTCTATCATGGGTATGATTGAGGAAGTTTTACTAATGCCCTTATTAAGCATGCCTATGATTGTATATTAAGAGAGTGATCACTTTCTCAATTACAATCATGATAAGAAGTGATGAAGCAATGACAAGTTTATGTCTATAGTTATGGCCATGATTAGTGGATTAGAATGGATAACATTGATCATGCCTTCTATTATAGGCATGATTGAGGAACTTCTACTGATCCCCTTATTAGTCACACTTATGATTATATATTAGGAGAGTGATCACTCCCATGATCACGAACGTAATGAGATGTGATGAAGCGACAACGAGTACATGTCCATAGTCATGACTGTGATTAGTGAGGACATTTGTTTTCTAAGACTATCACATCTTGAGTTACAGGCGTATTGGAAGTGGACATGACTGTTCTTTAAATTTTTCACATAAACTAATATGTAGAACATGCCTTAACATCACCTAGTCTCATGAGGTCCATATCCGGTGTGGGCGTTAGAGCATTGAGAGGACCTTTCCCTAGTACGAGAGGACCAGGAAGGACGCACCTCTGGTGTACCAGTTATCGTGCCCACGGTAAACGCTGGGTAGCCAATCGGATTTCTATTAATAGACATAAAAGAGAGTTCAATCGTGAAACTTTCTCTATTTCCTTTTTTCGGAAACGGGAAAAAAGGTTGAAAAGAGGAGTTCTAGGTTCCATTTGTATACTTGGAGGAATCTGGCATATCTTAACCAAACCTTTTGCATGGGCTCGTCGCGCACTTGTATGGTCTGGGGAGGCTTACTTGTCTTATAGTTTAGGTGCTTTATCCGTTTTTGGTTTCATTGCTTGTTGCTTTGTCTGGTTCAATAATACCGCTTATCCTAGTGAATTCTACGGACCTACTGGGCCAGAAGCTTCTCAAGCCCAGGCATTTACTTTTCTAGTTAGAGACCAACGCCTTGGGGCTAACGTAGGATCCGCTCAAGGACCTACCGGTTTAGGTAAATATCTAATGCGTTCCCCGACTGGAGAAGTCATTTTTGGGGGCGAAACTATGCGTTTTTGGGATCTGCGTGCTCCTTGGTTAGAACCTCTACGGGGCCCAAATGGATTGGACTTGAGTAGGCTGAAAAAAGACATACAGCCTTGGCAAGAACGGCGTTCCGCAGAATATATGACTCATGCTCCTTTAGGTTCTTTAAATTCTGTGGGTGGCGTCGCTACCGAGATCAATGCAGTCAATTATGTATCTCCTAGAAGTTGGTTAGCTACCTCTCATTTTGTTCTAGGATTCTTCCTATTCGTGGGTCATTTATGGCACGCGGGAAGAGCTCGTGCAGCCGCAGCAGGATTTGAAAAAGGAATTGATCGTGATTTTGAACCGGTTCTTTCCATGACCCCCCTTAACTGATTAACTGATACAGGAGCCCGATGTTTGCAGTAAGAATCAATTTGATTCCACTACCCTACATATTAGTAGGATCGGGTGAGCCTAAAAAAAAGTATTCCTTTTCCTTTCTTTCATTTAGATCTAATAGATTCGATCTAATGTATTTTTTCTATAACTTGAGTCCTTTGATGAGTTAAGCATAAATATACCACAACTTTTAGACAAAACTATATAGAATTACATAAGAACCAACATCATCAAGAAACACAATAGATCATCATAATCAATACCATTAAATTTCTTATTCATGATCTTAGTGTGGTTGTACTGTAACATAAGTTTATGTATTATTCTTCACTAGATTCAAGAGAATTGTGAAAAATCTAGTATCTTTGCATTGTTATATCAGATTCTTCAATTTAATCGAAAGGGGTTTCCTTCTTATCTCTTCTTCTATGTTATGTTTTATTTCCTTTTTCCTATTTCTTTGTGTTCATTCTTTTTCTATCATGTGTGAGTGATAAATTAGGGTTTACAAAGTCATTTTAACATAAAGGTACTTTGATTTGTTGTTATTCCTAATAATTATGAATTTTTAGTGATTAAAACTTCATACAAGTTAAGATAATGTAGTGCATGACACAATCTTGCAGTAGATCTTAATAGAATACGTTGAGAAACGATTATTCTAAGTAGATCTTAGTCATAAAATGAACTACTCTTGCTAATAGAGATATAATTAGGAAGTTCGTTGGATATTAGTAAATTTCTCATGCAATCTTAACTTTTCCATTTTTTTAGAAGAGATTCTAGGGAACACAATGGGGACTAGAATGAAGTAATTTTGAGAAGAATACTCATGAATAGAGAATTCCTGCAGATAAGTGATTCCTGGGATAGATAGTTTATAATTTATGTTAATATGATGGAGTAAACCTACCTTTTAAATTGTTGTTTTCATGTTATAGTTTTATTTGTTGTGTTTTCTTAGTGTAATCATAGGATCAATATAGTTTAGTTGTAGAAATTAGTTAAATTACTTCATTCACTAATTTGGTTACTAGTTAATTGGAAGAATAATCAGTACTAGTGTTTGAACCTTTTCCTAGTGGAGATAATCTTATACTTATCCATACTAACAAATGATAGGTACACTTTCTTATTTAACCGAGTAAAGTATAAAATATAGGAATTTAAATTTTAAGACTCCATAACTCTTTTTAATTGGTGGAGATTGAGCATAAGGCCTATTGGGCTATGAGGATTGTAAATTTAGATAATGAAGCAGTCGGTAGACTTAGGTGTCTCCAACTCATTGAATTAGATGAGTGGCATTGGATAACTTATGAGAATAGTTGAATGTACAGGGAGCAAGCCAAACATTTGCATGATTCTATGATTAAGCAATCCAATCAATTTAAGGAAGGCGACCTAATACTTTTTTAAAATTCTTTGCTTAAGTTATTCCTTAGAAAACTTAAGTTGAGGTCATCAAGTCCATTCTTACTAAAGAAAGTGTTTCCATTTGGGGCGGTGGAAGTTGAGAATCCAGATTAAGGGACATTCAAGGTCAATAGATGATAGTTAAAGTTATACCATGGAGAAGTTAATTGGAATGAAGGTATGGAGGAGTTAAAACTTCTCTAATTTAAGGAATGAAGCTGAATCCTCTAGAAACGTCAAGCTTGAGATGTTTAAAGAAGCATGTATCCTTTAATTAGATTTTCCTACTTATGCTTGATTTATTAATTTGATGTTGTTAAGTTTAAATTATTTGTTATTGCTTTGTTTATTTGTTTGGTTTGTTATGAGTGTATTTGTTTATAGTTTGATGTAAAAAGAAAGGAAAAGAGAAGAATTTCATTGAGAGTAAGAATGTAGATGGAGGATGGAAGGCTAATATGCATCATGAACATGGTGAAAGGTAAGTATTTAATTTTTCAAGTAAAACATCTATCATGGAATTAATCACAATTGTGATAACTTTCTTGGGAAATTTCACATTTCAATCATGGTTATGATAAGAAGAGCTACGTGTGAAATTTTGACCATAGTGTTAGTCATGTGTTTGTTCATGCCAGTGACTAGTGAAGTGTGTAGTCCATGACAGTTTAATAATTTTAAGCACAATGCTAATCACAAGAGTCATTACATTCGTAATCAAGCTCGAACGAGGCATCACGCCCTATGTTACGGTTGTGATCATGTCCCTAACACCCCATTATATAGGAAATTTCCCTTTCTCTCCTCATTTCTCACACGTTTTAAAACTCTACCTCATGATAACACTCACCACATCGGTTTCTTAAGAAAATCCATCACCATTTTCTCAACATCAACCCTTATTCCAATCATTTGTAACACTTGCATTCTCATTCTCATCCCGATCACACTCTTCTAAGGTATGATCTTTCTCTTTTTCTTTAGTTTTTGTACATTTACATAGATTTGATTCATGTAACTTTAGGATTTTTATATATGTGTTTACTATGATTTGTAAATATGTTGTGATAGTATTCGTAATTGTGTTTGTGTAGTAAGTAGAATTTGATTTGCATGACTTTGTGCTAGAATTTAGAATACTAAGCTTAAACCTTAATTTCTATTGATAACTATCGAATTGGGGATTTTTAAAAATTGAGCCTAATTTGATAATTTAGTCTTGTCATAGTAATTAAGCGTTATGTAAGATTGTGTTGCTAGTTGGTTTTCTATATGTTGAAGTGTTGTATGGCATTTGGGATTTGGAGTGTGTTTATGTGTTGATGTTGTGAATTAGAGTGTTGTATAGTTAAGGAGAGATGCTAATCCTTAGTTGAAGTTCAGGTTACAAGTTAAGTTCCTTATAAATTCACTTATATAATTCATGCTTGACAATAGGTTAGGGTTGATCATGTTTAGTTGATAAATGCTTTATATTTATAAATAGGAGGAAGTTGGAATGGCGATGCTTAGTCTGAATTATACTTGAATTGTACATGAATTTTGCTTTTCTTGAGCTAATGCTGATGTTTGCAAATGGCACTTAAGAAATCATGAACAACTTCTCAGCATAAGAGACCTAAGGTTGATCGTTCTCTTTTTTCTCCTCTCAGGCGATCTGATGCAACAAGTTCAAGCAGGGTAGTCACTCCACTAGTTGGTATGATTGTGAAACAAAAAGAGAGATTTAAGGAATTTGCTACCAATAAGATAATCAAGAGACATTGTATTATAGACTTGTATGTGTTGGGAGAGTATAGGTTGAAGATAGCTATGTAGAGGTTGTTGATAAATAAGCCATGACTGAAGTTATTCACTATTCAGGAGAAACATACAAACAAAAAACATTGGCTTTCCTATCATCATTAAAAATCAAATATGAGTATATTGGCTAAAAAAATGGACAATGAGGTAGAGTTCTTTGCCTTTGGAAGAGTTCATACCTTTGATATATTTACTTTTGTATGTGCTATGGGATTGTGTACCTGGGCTAACTTGGAGGATTATGAGTTTTTAGATTTGCTAATGAGTTTTCCTCAAGGAACTTCTATGAATGAATTTTGGTGAGAAATCTCCAATGGGAGTAGTCTTAGAGCGAGCAAGTCCAAAGCTTCAACTTTGAAGAAAACTAGTCGTTGGGTCTTCCACTACATCTATGTTAGGATAATTTATGGGAAGCGTGAGATTCTTGGGCCAGTGGGGGAGTATGACTTACTACCCTTGTACAGTGTACATAAGGAATTTTTGGTGAATGTGGGAATCCTCACCACATATGGAATTCATTGGCAAATTTTTGGTAAGAGTAAGGGTATTTTTGTTAGAGAACTAATTATGAGAATCTTCAGGAATTTGAGGTTGTAGCCTACTAGTGATAGGCTAAGAGACTCATGCGCTTATCTAAATCCGCTTCTAATAACTTGATGGGATTTAGCCTCCGACTATGTCTAATCCGAAGTCAACCTATCTGAAGTCGATGTTGACCCTCTAGAAGAAGATGTCAACCTGTTCTAACCTGAAGCTGAACAGCTTTCACTGAGGCTGAGCAAATGATAGAAGGCTGAGAGGAAGAAAAGGAGCCACTTGACAATAAGCCTATCATCTATTGAAAAGACAAGAGATCACATTAAACCACTCAACATGACCCCAAGAGACTAGCGTTAACTAATTCCAGAACTCAGCAATTATGAGCTAAACACTCTAGTGTCTTGTCTAAGCCACATGAGATGTTAGGGATCCCATCCCAAACTCGTACATCCAACTGCCGATCCTGTCCGATTTGGATACTACTCCTCCTAGGACATGTTGAGTGATTGCATGCCGAGTTTTGTAAAATGCACAGTTTTATATTCTTGTACATGTTTTCCCTTTATTTTATTTATGGGCCCGATTCTTTAGGGTTTCAAGTCTTATACTTTATTTATAGTTTGCTCACTAGGGTTTAGGACTTACTATAAATAACAACATTTGTACTAACACATAGATATATATATATATATATATATATAGATACACAGACATATAGATAGATACAGAGATATATATATATATGTAGAGTGAAACTTTTCCCTTTAGAGCAAGGCTATACTTAAACTAGTAAAGCTTGCGTTTTCTAGATTATTGAGTATCAATTACCTTCTTTAATCTCTCCCGTGTTCTTATCAATCTTATTCTTAGGATTAAAGTGAACCCTTTCATTTGAACCGATTAGTGAGCCATATCTAACCTTCATTTGGATCCTTGAGCAACATTTGGTGTTCATAAGTTGTATCGAACTCTATTTTGAGCTCAAACCCCTGATTGTGTTTGTGTCTTGGTGATCTATATCTATGCACATTTACTATCAAAACCTTTCCTATTCTTCGTACACATTTACTTTAAATACCCATTCCTGTTTGTTTCCAAATCTGCTACCTTTTCTTATTTCGACCCTTATCATATTGGTATCAGAGCTTTGGGGAGATACGTGTACTAGAGTTCTTCAAAGTAGATTTGTTGTTCTAACATTTTTGTTCATCATTGCTCTATAGTCTAGTGTGCTATTCATAGTAGCTATTAGTTAGTAGTAGTAGTTACAGAAGCTGAGTAGTGGTTGTTTCTAGGCTACTGTTATTGTGTTTTGTTGTTTGTTCAAATCTCTGGTCAATTACTAAACAAACAAGAATGTCAAAGGATAGTGTCAACAACATTGGAGACAGTTCTCTTAGAAGCTTGAGGTAATGTGTCAACAACATAGAATATTAGATTTAGAATCTCATTAACTCTATCCAAGAACTTAGTGGATTAGTCAGAGGCCGCAAATAAGAAGGCCGAAAGGAAAGAAGAGAGAGAACACCTACAAGTGGAAGTGGTTCTAATGAACTAGATCATGATGAGCAACAATTGAAAAGAGCTACCGAGTCGAGAAAAGAAAAACATCTAGTGCTAAGAAGGAGGAATGAAAGGAGTGTTGACTTTGAAACAAATCAAGAAGCCCAAAGAAGAGAGTTGAAGCCAAGAAGGAACATGGCTGAGAAGAGCTTTAACAAAAGTGGCCGAATTTAGGAGAATCGACCAGCTCGAAATGCTAGGGATGATCCCTGAGCACTTGGCTAAGGACTTGACAATGTCAAGCTGAAACTATCGGCCTTCTGTGGAAGTAGCCGACTTGAAGACTTCCTTGACTTGGTTCTTCGAGTTGAGAATTTATTCGAGTGCTATGAGTGCAATGATTGAGCAAAGGTTAAGTTGGCTTCCTTATCCATTATTGAATATGTAAGTCTTTGGTAAGATAAGCTGGTTGCCAAGCAAGATGCTGAAGGAGAAGAGTCAATCATAACTTGAAGGCTCATGAAAAGATTGATGAACTAATGCTTTGTGCCGACGTATTTTAAGTAGGAGATGATCCATGCCTTCCAGCACTTAAGACAAGGTCGAAATACCATTGAAGAGTATTTGCAAGAGTTTGAGACCTTGATGATGAGATGTAAAATTGCTAAGGCACAGGACCACACCATTGCTAGATTCTTAAGTGGACTCTGAGATGACGTTGCCAACATAGTTGAATTGCAGTCGTTGAACTCTTTAGAGGCGTTAATTAATTTGGCATTAAGAGTAGAGAAGCAGAGGAGAACAAGGCATCAGAAGCTAAGTTGTTGACCTCAACAAGGTAGCCTTGAGCTTGAGAGGCATGCTAAGAGAAGGCAAGAAAGGAAGATAAAGAAAGGAGAGTCGAGTTGGCCAACCTATGCTGAGAAAAAGGTTATCGAGAAAGAGAAGGCACCTGGCAACAAGGCTCGAGAAGTGAAGTGCTTCAAGTGCTTAGGCCACGGACACATTACGTCCCAATGCCCGATTAAAAAGGTCATGGTCTTGAAGGATGAAGGGCCCAAGGCTCAAATCGAGAATTAGAGTGACAAGAGCTTAGATGATCGGTTGATAGAAGAAGATATTTTTCTTGAGGAATTTGATAAAATCTTAGTTACGGCGACATGATTTGACCTAAGGGCAGATCTCAGACAAAGAGAAATTTGTTTCATATGTGGTGCCTAGTGAATGGGAAGACCTATTCCCTAGTTATCGATGGAGATAGCTACACCAACATTGTCTCTGCTGAGCTAGTGGAAATGATGAAGTTTCCAACCTACTTGTACCCCCGACCCTATGGATTGAAGTTGTTTAATGATAAGGGTATGGTCTATGTACATAAGCGCGCTTGGATTTCATTTAAGGTAGGATAGTACGAAGATGAGATTAAATTTGATGTGGTCCCTGTGAATAACGTGAATTTATTTCTTGGCTAACCTTGGGAGTATGACCAGAAAATGATCTATGATGGCTTCCTTAACACCAACATTGTTCGGAAGGATGGGAAGAGCTATTGCTTAACCCCCATGAGTGTTGAGGAAATCCATAGACACTTAGTACCAATGAAGAAGAGAAAAGGGAAGAGAAGCTTATTCGGCATCCCGACCCAAGCTCAATGCTTAACGTTGAGGATGACTTCCTTTCAAACTCATGGTAATGATGTGAATCAGCCTTTGACTACGTCCAAGCCGAAGTCGACCTGTCTAAAGCCGATGTCGATCCTCCAGAAGAAGATGCTGACTTGTTCTAACCCAAAGCTAAATAGTTTAAGGCTGAGGTTGAACAAATTTTGTTGAGGTTAAGCAAATGATAGAAGGTTGAGGGGAAGAAAAGGAGCCACTTGGTAGCAAGCCTATCGTCTACCGAAAAGACGAGAGATCACACAGCCAAAGGTTTGGGACTAAGGAACCGTTCGACATGACCTTGAGAGACTAGCACCAACTGATTCCAGAACTTAGCAATTATGGGTTGACCTCTCTGGTGTCTCGACCAAGCCATGCAAGACGTTAGGGATGCCTTCTTGAATTTATACATCCAACTATCGATCCTGTTTTGTTTGTCTATTACTTCTCATAGGATAAGCTAAGTGACTGCTTGCCAAGTTACGTAAAATGCACAGTTTTGTATTCTTGTACATGTTTTCCTTTTATTTTATTTATGGGCTCAATTTTTTAGGGTTTAAGGTCATGTACTTTACTTATAGTTTTGTCACTAAGGTTTAGGACTTGCTATAAGTAGCAACATTTGTACTAACACATAGATATATATATATATATATATACAGCTAGATATAGAGATATATATACAGAGAGTGAAACGTTCCTCTTTGCAGCAAGGCTATACTTAAGCTAGTAGAGCTTGTGTTTGCCAAATTATTGAGTATCGATTACCTTCTTTAATCTCTCTCGTATTCTTATCAATCTTATTCCTAGGATTGTAGTAAACCTTTTCATTTGAACCAGTTAGTAAGTCATATCTAACCTTTATTTAGATCCTTGAGCAACATTTGGTGTTCATGAGTTGTATTGAACTCTATTTCGAGCTCAAACTCCTAATTGTGTTTGTGTCTTGCAGAGTTATATCTATCCACATTCACTATCAAAACCTTTCATATTCTTTGTACCCATTTTCTTTGAATACCCATTCTTGTTCATTTCCAGATCCATTACCTTTTTTTGTTTCGATCCTTATCTTATCTCCTTTCAATCAATGGTTTGTTATAAGAGTCTTAGATCTTGACTTACATATTGAGGACCTTGGTGTTCCAGATTTTGTGCTAACCACATCAAGCTTCTTAGTTAATAATTTGAAGAGATTGGAAACTAAAGTGGTTAAGATTAAAGAGAATCAAAAGGGAATCGTTGAACTCTTGAAAAACGTTGCCACAAAAGTGAGAGCGACCATTTCCTCTTGTTTTTCTCGTCCTCAAACCTAGGAGGATGTAAGTCTTAGTTAACCTTCGGTAAGAAGAAGAAGGTGATGGGTTAGAAGAAGAAGATTCTAGTGTTGAGGAGGAAGGATCTAAAGAAGGAGAAAGTGATGAGGAGGAGGAAACTCATGGAACTCAATAAGAAACAGTAGGATGAGGGGCTTGGAATGAAAGTGAAGAAAAGTCATTTAAGGAGGATGATGACGACTTAGATGAAGAGATGGAAGCCGAGGATGATTGACTTGTTTTCTTTCTTTTGTTTATTTTTAGAGTTGTTAACTAATTAATAGCTTAACCTTAATAATGTACTTTTAATGGAGAATCTTGTATCATGTGTTCTTTGTATTTTTTTTTTTGTTTTGTCTTAATGGTCAAATCTCTTTTGTAGGTCACTTTTTCATGGTGTTGGAGGCTATATTGTTTGATGGTTTAAGAGCCAATGCATTGGTTAAAATTGATACATCAAGGAAGTCCTATTCTCATTATCTATTGTTTTTCATCTTTTTAGTTGTTCTATTTCTATGCTTATTCTATGTTTGCTTTCCTCAGGCGTTGAGGACAATGTCTCTCTCTATGTATAGGGAATGATTAGGCTCATTTATTAAAAGTCTCCCATTTAAGTAGTTGGTTTGCTTTCAAGTTATGAGTTAATTGAATAGATTTTAAGTTTGGCAAAATAATAGCTAATTCTGTACCTTACTTACTTCTTGTGGACTTAGTGTATATGATCAAAATTGTGGGATCAAATTTAAGTGAAGCAAACTTACTTACCATTTAATAAATGATTTTAAAGGTTAGAAGTGAATTGTAGTTTTTAGTTCAAAGTTAATTGGTTATGCTTCTAAACTTACTATGTAGTATATCTATTTGTTAATTACTTTTGGAGTTCACTTAATCTTGAATGGAAAGGGCAAGTGAAGCAATTCACTTATTGATCCTTCTTGAGAATCTCTTCAAAATAAAGCAAATTGAAGTGTTTAAGGACTAAATTAGCAAGGGTAGGCTTTGGTTCCTCCGAGGAGTGAAGTCCAACCCCATTGCTAATCTTTAATCTTTGGTATCTTCTAAAAAAAAAAGGAAGAAGAAAAAGAATTGAAAAAGAGAAAAGAAAAGAAAAATTAAAATGTAATGTATAAGTTATCTTTGAAGATATTTAATAAAAGAAGTAGAAATACAAGAGAAAAATGGATGCAATGTACTATTCTTCTAAATTAGTGTTCTTAAGAAGTATTTAAATGATTTTTATATACTTATGGAAGTGGATGGAGTATAAACAATTTTCTATTGTTTTATATGACTTTGTGTTAACTTCATACCTATGGAAGCTTTCATTAAATAGGGAAGGTGAAGTTGGTTTTTCTTTGATTAGTCTTAGAATATTAGGTTGTATATTCTAAGAACAAAATGTGTTAGGCACAAAGTTAATCCACTGTGAATTCTTTGTTGAATATGCAATTGATTGTTTTTGAGTATTTGCTTGAGGATGAGCAAAGTTTAAGTGAGGGGAAGTTTGATAAGGGTAAATTACTATACACTTTTAAGACATATTTAGACATAAATTGACTCTAATTGTGTTCATTTATTAAGTTTTTGGTACTTAATTATGTAATGTATTGATTTCAAATGAATTAAGAGCAAAGAATTGAAGTTTATAAAAAAATAATGAATTTTAAGGCAATCACAACTATGAGGAGAAGAAAACCTTGAAATAAAACCAAGATGCATGCTGTCACGAGCATGATAATGAAAAACTGGAATGGCTAACATTAATTACGCCCTCCATCATGAGCGTGATTGAGGAACTTCTACTGATCCTCTTGCCAGTCACGCCTGTGATTATATATTAAGAGAGTGATCACTCTCTCGATCATGGGCATGATGAGATGTGATGAAGTGATAAGGAGTTCAGGTCCATAGTTACGGTCGTAAATAGGGAAGACTTTTACTTTTCAAGACTATCATATCTTGAGTCATAGGCATGATGGGAGTAGTCATGATTGTTTTCTTTTTTTTTTTTTACTTTTTCATATGAACCAATACGTGGAACATGTCTTAACATCAAGAAGTGTTTTGAAATGGTATAACTTGAGTCCTTTGATGAGTTAAGTATAAATATACCACAACTTTTAAACAAAAATATATAGAATTACATAAGAACCAACATCATCAAGAACTAATATGTGGAACATGTTCTTAGTGTGGTTATACTATAACGTGAGTTTGTGTATTATTCTTCACTAGATTCAAGAGAATTGTGAACAATCTAGCATCCATATATTGTTGTATCAAGATTTTTGAAATTAATCAAAAAGGGTTTCCTTCTGATCTCTTCTTCTATGCTATATTTTATTTCCTTTTTCCTATTTCTCTAAGTTCATTCTATTTCTATCATGTATGAGTGATAAATTAGGGTTTACGAAATCATGAAGGTACTTTGATTTGTTGTTAAGCCTAACAATTATGAATTTCTGGTGATTAGAACTTCATACAAGTTGAGATAGTGTAGTGCACGACACAATCTTACAGTAAATCTAAATGAAATTCATTGAGAAAAGGTTTCATTGAGTAGATCTTAGTCACTAAAACGAACTACTCCTGCTAATAGAGATAGCATGAGAAAGTTCATTGCATGTTGAGAGAATTCAAGGATGGTAGTAAACTTCTCATGCAATCTTGACTTTTCCATTCTTTTAGAAGAGAATCTAAGGAATGCAATCGAGATTAGAATTGAGTAATTCTAAGATAGAGAATTCCGAGAAGAATACTTATGAATAGAGAATTCCTATAGATGAGTAATTGCTATGATATACAGTTTATAATTCATGTTAATATGATGGAGTAAACCTACCATGTAAATCGTTGTTTTGTGTTATAATTTTATTTCTTTTGTTTTCTTGGTGTAATCATAGAATCAGTATAGTTTAGTTATAGAAATCAGTTAACTTACTTCATTTAATTATTTTGTTGCTAGTTAATAAGAAGAATAATTAAAGCTAGTTTTTCAACCTCTTCCTAATGGAGACAACCCTATACTTATCTGTACGAACAAATAATAAGTATACTTGCCTATTTAACCAATTAAATAATAAAATATAGAAATTTCAATTGTAAGACTCGGTAGCTCTTTTTAGAGGTGATCAATGATTATTTTTAGTAAGTCCTTTAGGGAAAAATAAATAAAATGAAATGATAAAAAGGAATAAATCCAAAAATGAGTAAAATGTGCATTCTAGTTTCATGCTAGTAGGGGTAAAAGAGAGAACATAACAAAAAAAATTGTTTGGAATGCGTGATATGCTAAAACTTATCTTTACTTTTATAATAAAAGCATATTTTCACTAGTAAGTGCATTGGGTTCCATATAAAGTATAATACTAGTAAGAACTAAGTTTGAACCTAAAAGGAATGCTATATTAATTCTTAGTCATATTAATCCCATTCAAATCTAAGCAAATAAAAACAAAGGTGGTACTTTCAATTACAAAAACTAATTGGGATAATTGACATGTTCAATGAATTCAGTTATAAACTCGATAAACGAAAAAATATTTAATGTTAATATTGAATCTTTAATTGATTTAATTTTGAAGTAATTAAGCACTAAGTAAAATTCCTCCTTGCAATGGGAATATTACTTAAGATTAACCAATTTACTTTTTCTATTGCTAGACAAGAAATAAACTTAATTAATCCTTTCATATTCCTAAACCTTAATTGAATGAAAGAGCACATTGCTATGTCTTTCTTTAATCCAAATCACAAAAATCAATTAAAAGAGGTTTTGGCAAACTCAGTCCTAATTTGACATATAATCTAACTAATCAAAATATACGCTAAGTAGTTATGGAATTAAAGACTTCAACAAGACAATTTTCAGAGAAGTTCCATTAACTAATGATCTAAATATTCAATTCATAATCTTAAGTAAGAGTACAAGAAATAAAAGGTTACTCAATATCCATATCAAGAATATAAAAGAGGGAACAATAAAACTTGAAAAGAAGTTCCAAACCCTAATTCATGATTGAATAACACTTACTATCACTTTTGATGTTGAATTACTCAAAGAAAATAATATACTCTAAAGGTTGTTCCTCTTGTCTTCTAAACCCTGTTCTAGTTGAATGAACAAAATAAGAATGTCTCTCTCTCTTCTATCTCTATATTTATGAGGCCTTTCTCTATCTATATGTGTATGGCATCTTCTAGGGCTTCAAATGTTTCCAAAAATAAATAAATCCTTAAGGAATAGCATGTTCATGCCCTAAGATCAATGATGTGATTTTTAAGCATAATCTTTTTCTACTAAAAAATTGCAAAAAAGTGAAATAGGTGAAGCGTGCCCAAAAAGCATGGCATGATCTTACTAATGATCCTCTTCATAGCTAAATTCTTTCTTTTTTCCTTGCTCTTTTAGGCGTAACTTCATTTTAAGGCTAATACTCTTAGGTGTAGTTCTCTTCTAGACTTTAAAACCCATAAAAATCATCTTTAATTCAGTCAAATTCTTAAAAACAATCAAACAATGCTTGAAATGAAAATAAAAATAAATTAAGAACTAAAATCACTAGAAACACTCAAGAAATATGTAAAAACACTAAAAATTACCCACCAAAATATTTATAAATTAGCATTTGTCAATGCGCTTGTAATATTAATGTTAGAGGACACTTTTTGTTAAATTAGTATGTGCTTTCTAAGTAGATAGGACATAATAGTAAGATTTAAACAAGTTAGGCTTCTTTAAGAATGGTTATAGTAACTTAATGCTATCTTGGATCATCTCAAACGATTTGATTGCAATGTGTTATGAGTTATTAAGGTTAGTTAGCTTCCCTATAAGGTTCTTCCTGGTCGAATCATCTAGCCTTTATTATAACTATAAGATTTTTGAGGAGATATTGTACCTAAGCAAATGATATTACTCGGAGATCAACAAGATGGTAACTTCCACTTCATTTGGTTAGCTAGATAAGATCCTTTATATAAGGTTAAAGAGACCTTGACATTGGGATCTAGCAATTTAATTGGTTAATTGATTCTTATCATATTGGCTCATAACTTCATCATACTAAGAATGTAATTTTTTATTTATTTTAATATTCCTTTAACTTAAAAATGATAAATTAGTAATTGGTATTTATGTAAACCCTTGTATGCATTTATCTTTATAAACATGGTCAAGTAGCTTTTGATGTAGAGTTATGATGCTTGTTTGTGTTGGGTTTGATGGGTGTTGGATTTGGCAACAACTTTTTGACGCGGTTTAGCTAAAGCTGTTATTTCGAATTTGAGTCGGTAAGAATTGTAGGAAGTGCATATGGGTTGTTAGTTTTGCGTTGTAATGTAGTTGGTAGTGCTCGAGTGTTTTTTGTTTAAGGAGCTGTTGTAGCTTAGTTATTAGTAGAGTAAGTTTTTGGCTATGAATGTTTGATGTATATATGTTTGGATATATGCTGGTTATAAATAACACACCATTACCAATAATGTTGGGTGAATCTATGTTGAATAGTGGCTTCTCCTCATTTTTTTTTTTATAATTAAGTAATTTTTCATTTCTAAACTTAACATCTCTTAAGGTTATCTAGTAGATAAGTCAGAGTAGGTAAACTTAATTATGATTTCATTAGTTAAATAAGATCTTTTCATTGTTGAATTCTTTATGCAAGGTATTCATTAAGATTATACAAGTGGCTATAGTCTTCTTTTTTACACCTTATATTATTAGCAGCTATGGTAGTGATTCAACATGGCTTTGATACTACTTAAAGCATGGAAAGCAAAAATTTAGTAGCATATGATTTGAAGAGTAAACTCAATTGTAAACATATTGAAAATGTAGTTATTAATGGGGATGAAAAGAAAAATGTTGATAAAAATATGAAGAGTCATAATAGAAGCTAAAATTCAACATTGACTGACCAGAATGCTTAGTAGTTTGAGTTGATGCATGAGTCTACTATAGAGTTCGCGAGTTCTTATAATATGACCGATTAATATAATTAGACAAAATTGACTGACTAGAATGCTTAGTAGTTTGGTCTTTCTAGATTTGGGCTACCTAATAGTGGGATTCAATAGTTTAATGCAATCTTGCGATATTCTATTATAGAAGTGATTTGGGTAGAACATACTTTAGATTAGGAATTGATTAGAGACATGAGCCCAATTAGTTTATAATAGGAAACTCCACGGTCTAAAATTGAAATTGAGATTGAGAAAGTCAATTAGAACTAGGTAGTAAATAACATGACAATTTATTAAGGGTTATGGTTCTAATTAATTCCATTATTTATTATGTTATTATTTCTGTTTTAATTGTTTTTATTTTTTCTTCTTTATTTATTTTGTTCTTTATTCTAATTATTCATTTGCACTCCTAATTGTAAAAGTTAGATAATGGGGGAAATTATAAGGAAAACAATGCTAAATAATCAAGTTTCACTTACATTTATGGTTTGTCATGGGATTGATACTTGAACTCAAATTCGATTTCTATACTATAACTTGACTAAGTATACCTATCTAATATTATGCCCCTTGCATCGAAACTTATCATCCACCTACTTTTACAACCCATCACATAGGTAATGTTCAAAGTAGAGGTAGTCTTACTAATATGAATATTAGAAAAAATTACTAAGATGTTTCAATGATTTTAGACCATAGATCTTAGATCTTTCATTTTAACATGTTTGTTCACAAATTAGGAAATATTATGTGTGATAATTCAATTAAGCTGATGATGTAAACAGGTTCTTAAATTATCGCTATTTATTTCTTTTTATTTGGTTTTCTTTCTACTAATTTTTTCAACTTTGTTGATAGTGGTTTTTCATCCCTATAAGTAGGCACTTGAAAAAATGCCAACCTATCCTAAATTTAGAGTTACATTAAGTACAGTGACTGCACTACTAACTAAGCCTTGTGGTGGCCTCCATTTAATCAATGCCATTAGATTAAAATTTCTACTACCAACCTTTTCTTGGAGCTTCACTAGCTTATAGGATCCTTGCCAACCAGGTTCTTCTATGGCTAAATTGCTAAAGCTTAGCCCATAAAATTTAAATGTTCAATCAACAAGACTAAGGCACGAACAATTTGACAGTTAACTTGAGGATAATTACCCACTTCTTCCTTAGATTTGCATATGGCTAAATTCAAGAGATGCTACGTGTTACTAGCAATTCAATTGCCTTCTAATGTAGTTATTAGACAAGAGTGTGTATATACAGGTGATCAACGTAAGAACTCTCTATGCTTTTTACTCAGTCACTTATTTACTTACTTCCCCCTACTTTAAACACTCATCTAACTTAGGTGAAAACCCCAAGGCCTTACTTTATTCTTTTCCAGATCATAGACACCTAACAACAACACTTTAGTGTTGTTTGCAGTCAAAACCCAATCATGGTAGCAAAAACAAAAGTAATGAAATGTATTGCTCCTAACAACTTAGTGGGGAGTAAGTAACACTACCCTAGAAACAATCGGCTTGTTAAGTTAAAGAAACTATTTAGCAAGGGAAAATCAAGAATTGGCATGGAAAAATGATGAGATCTTAAATTTGATATATGCAAGTATGCTACTAATCCAAAATCATGAATAAGATGTGAATAATGTAGAGAACTTTAATGAATCTATCCATTCTCTTAAGCAAGAAGTCAAGTAAGCTAAAGTAATTCATAAAACTCAAGCTCCTGCTCTCAAGGAAACTAATAAGGGTAAAGCCCTACAATGGGCACATCATGTAGGTCTGTTGTATGTTACTTCTCTTACTTCAAAAAGCTAGTAGTTTGTTTTAAAAGAGGGTAAAGCCTAAAGATCTTAAAGGAAATCATTCCTTAACATTTTAAACTTTTTTCATTTGAAACATATAATGGGATTAAGGATTTAGATGATCGCTTAAAATATTACCATATAGTCAAATTATACGGTCTAAGTGATGTTGTTGCAACATATAAAGTTGTAAGTGCTTTGTTAAAATAGTTGAAGCCCAAGATAATCATGTGTTTTGATGATCTACCAAAAGTGTTTCTACAACACTTTCTTGTAAGGAAGCTTCTAGTTAAGGGCTTTTCTATCCTTAACACAATTAAATAAAAGTCTGATGAGCCCATAAGGGAATATTTGGCTTGATTCATAGCTAAGTTGGTTTAAATCTCAAAGCTAAACATGAGCATTGCTTTCAATGCAATCATAGATGGAGTAAAGCCTCATGAAGACTTTTTCAAGTCTCTTGCCAAGAATAAGCTCATGACATTTGCAAAATTCAAGGCTAAGGCAACATCATATATAAAGCATGAGTATAACATCAAAGCTTCATGGGAGGCTAACCTAAGTAGATTTTATCTAAAAAATGATAGGTTCACTTGAGCATAAAAAATTAGCTTAGTAGCCATGATGTTCATTTTCTAGGGGGAAGTAATGGAGATAGGAAGATATTGTGAATTCTGACCTTTTCTACTCATAGTCCTTTCAACTGTCCCATATCTAACATCTACATGGAATTTTGGCAAAGAATTTTTCAGTGGTTTGAGAGGATGAGAGAGAATCCCTTTATAAGGAATTCTAGCAAGTGTTGTGATTTCTAATGTGATAAGGGCCACAATATTGATAAATGTATAAAGCTTAAGAATGTGATAGAAGATGTCATTCAAAGAGGTTACCAAAGGAAATCTTTAGCTCGTGATGTACTAAATATTAAAAGACTAGTTCAAAGAAGGAGAATTGATCAAAAGTGAGAGAAGTGACCTAACTAAGCCTCATAGGAATAATAAAGAGGATGGTAATAACAATAACAGGGCCCTGAATGCTGTCGTTGACACCATAAGTGGCAAACTCTCTAATGTAGGCTAGTCTTGCTCTTTAAGCTTAACTAACACCTTTAATTATGTTTGCAATCTTCAAGGTAAGAAGTTAAAGGTCAATAATTCAATAACTTTTTCAGAAAGAGATTATGAAGGCATCTAAAAGCCCTATGATGATGCCCTAGTTATCAGCACAAGGATTGGAAATTTCATGGTTTGGAAGATCTTAGTAGACATAGGAAGCATATTTAATATAATCTTTTAATATGTGTAAGATTAGATGAAACCTAAGATTAAGGCACTACTAAGGTCTTAAGATTATGACCTCTATGCCTTCAATAATCAACTAATATGAGTTTGAGGAGTGATTTATTTCCCTATCCAAATTGAGGATGAGAACAATGTAGCAGAAGATATGTTAGATTTTCTTACGCTTAAGTAAGGTATTACTAAGGTCTTAAGATTATGACCTCTATACATTCAATAATCAACTAATATGTGTTTGAGGAGTGATTTATTTCCCCATCCAAATTGGGGATGACAACAATGTAGCAGAAGATAGGGTAGATTTCCTTACGGTTAAGTGTTGGTCCCCTTATAACATTATCAAGAGCTGACCTAGCCAAAATCTTTTTAGCATGGTATCCTTTATTATGTATGATGGGAATCAACTTATAGGTCTAATCACAAGCTCTCGAGCAAAGGAAATGGAAAACAATGTTTTCTAAATCCTTAACTATTGCTCAACTTTAGATGAGGTTGACCTATTATGTTAACAAGAACTATTCATGCTACCAAACTTATTCACTATTACTCTTCTCCTTATTTAAGAACTTGGCTAAGCTGTACTGATTGAGGGATATCACACTAGGTTACCATCTTATAACCCATTCTCTTTAGCAACCACCACAATAAAGCAATGTTAATCACCTTTCGATCCTAAAAGCTGCTAATCATATTTGCTTACCTAAAATTCTATTACATACCAAATCTACTAACCACCTGCTAGAAGATATGTACCCTAATGCATGCGCCTATCTCCTAATAGCCCTACATTCTCATTCTAGAAGGAGTACATATGTAAACCTTAGAAAATCAATAGTCTGAACCCTAATTTAAGTTAGAGTATTCTAAATTGTATAATAAGTCGATAAGGCTAGTAATAATAAAAGATTATGAAACTTAATAAATCGAATATAATATCGATAATAAAAACCCTAGAAATTGATCAAAACTCTAAATCGTGTACTAAAACCCTTATTCTAATTAAGTAAAATTGAACCCGAATTTGATCAAAACCCTAAAATTATAACTTTAAGCCTATAAAATAGTTAAATATCACTCAATAGTGATATAATTATAATCGATTGCAATTATTGACTAAATTGCGTAATCACGTAAAATTTTTAACGAAATCATTACAATAACTTATAAAAATTATGATTATAATGGGTATCAATTAAATTGATAAATTTTCACAAAATTCGAAAATTAATTTATGATGATTATTTTTATGATTTTTAGGTTTAGATAAATTACATATATTTATTTTTAATTTCAATTTTCTCCTTTTTTTCTTTCTTTCTTTTTCTCTTTTCTTTCTTTTCTTCTCTTTCCTTTACTGCTACGTCTTAAAAATCAAAAGAAAAAAAAAACCAGAAGTTAGCAGCCTATGTGATATAATTCTAAGTCCAAGTGTTACAATTACAAACAAAAATCAATTATAAAGGGACTAGGTTGTCTTGTCTCCATAAATGCAAAATCTATTAGACTAATTTTGCAATTTATATAATTTAAGTGCAATTGCATGTGGGATGTCTGAAACTTTGAAATAAAAAAAAAAAAAAGAAAAAGAAAAAAAAACAAATCCTAGCAAGTTATCATGTGCACACACACACACAAAATTGAAAACTAAGAAGAAAAAGAAGAAGAAGAAGAAGGAGAAGAAGAAGAAGAAGGAGACAGAAGAGGAAGAAGGAAAAATTAAGATTTATACAAATATAATAAGGTAAGTATATTTATTTTAGTTATACATATGTATATTATATGGTATGTACATATATATACTAAGTATTTTGTTGTATTTTACTAAATAATACAATACATAAACATGTACATATGCATGAGTAGATAACTTAAGATATATCTATGTATGTATAAATATATATATGTAGACATGTCTATATATATATACTATTAGGTAAAATATATGGTATATGAGTATACATATGTGTATAAATAAAAATACATGAATATATGTATGTGTACATAAGAATATGTCAAGTAAGTATTTATTATTTTCAAAAAATAAATATAGATGTATACATATATGTGTATACATGAAATGATTATTTATGTATATATGTATACAAGCTTTGTTTTCATATGTATATATATATATAAGAATATGTATTCGTATATTATATACATGTATTTTGTATTTACATATTCATATATACATGTAAGCTATATTTTATGTATACATATATGTTTACATATGGCGTAAATATATGTATAACATATAGTATATATATATATTATATCATATATTAAGTAGTATATATGATACAATAATATTTGCTAAATAAAATAAATTCATAAATACGTAAGAAGTAGGTATATATATATTACCATAAATTAGGAATTATTAATTAAGTGAATTATAAAAATTAAAGAAATATAGTAATAAGTATATATATATGTGTGTGTATGTGTATTAAAAAATAAAAATAAATAATAAGAAAATAATAAATAATAAAAATAATAATAATAATAATAATTGTAATAAGTCTAAAATCTCCAAAATAAGTAAAAATGAGTAACTAAGGTAAAATATGCTTAAAATAATAAAATTATCAATTATATGATTTAAATAATTATTAAATCATATGTTATATTTTTTCAAATTAAAACAATAAATTTTGTAATATTTTTATATCATAATTCAAACTGCAAATCACAACGTTCAAAACAAACTTTACTATGAGAAAATATGCTAAAAAACGATCAAAATGGACTATAAGTTCATAATGATCTGAGTTAAAACGAAAAAGTTATATGTGATTCCATAAAACGCTTGAATTAAAAATTTTGCGTAACTACATGAAGTAAACCTTATAAATTACAATACTAGTTTAGCTTTAAATTCGCAAACTTACAAATTTTTATTATTCTCAAGTGATCTTGATATTGACCTTGAGCTACTACCAAATTATTGCGACCCCTTAGTTGACTATGGCTAAGTGAGTTTTCTCGATGATTCCATACTTGTTTGTGTTTATAGTTAATGAATATAAGTTATGATCTATAAATGAATGTTGTATAGGGTTGGGTTATGCTTGTATATGATAATTGATTATTAATGGTGAATTTACTTTAAATTGCAATAATGTATTGATTGTTGCATAGTAGATTCACTAGGACTTAATTGTTTGTGATTTTGAATGATCACTGAATAATAAGATCTACTTTTACTCGATTAGAAAGAGTTAACTTAAAACACACATAATCATATACTACATAACTAATTCCGGCAGTTACATTATACGGAGGTAGCGAAAGGCCATACGCAGTTTGATTATTTAATTGTTATAGATTTCATAAGGTGCACATATATGATATGACCTTACCCTAGCCCACAAGATTACTAGGTATTAGAGGTACCAATCGCTTGGCTAAGGGTCGAGTCTAAAGGCTTTCGTTTAGGGTTGAGTGGGGGTTGCATGAACTTACTCACAATCATATGTAGAACTCGTTTTTGATAAAACTGATAATAGATATACCATTATATTTTAAAAACAAAATGCAGAGTTTCGTTATGAGATAAGTTCTAGTATGATACCCGGATTTGATTATGCCAATGTATCTCTAACCTTGACTTTGAAGGGTGTTAAATTTGAGTTGCATGCAGTACTTGGTCACCTGTATGTATTTGTTTGGCATATTGATTGGCATGCATTCATTTGATTGAACTTAATTATTGTATAACTTGATTGCTGTATGGTTGAGGGGATTATCTCACTAAACTAGTTAGCTTATACCCTTATAGTCTTCTGTTGTAGGCAGAGTTATTCATAGAGTCGAGCCATTGTATGCCCGAGGTTAGTAGTTCATTTAGGGGTCAATGTAGGACCAAGATGTGATCAGAGTGTATTTATGATAGTTTATCAAGATTATAGAGATAATTATGTAATCAAATGATACTAGTTTGACTTAAGAAATGCTTTAGATTCCTTATTTGTAAATTCTTATATAATGAATTATGTGTTATGTTTCTATATGTTATTATTATTATTATCATGAAATGATATTACTTATGATTGCGCAACACTTAGTTGTTAGTTATAGTTTTAGCCTTGTATATCGTATAAAGGGTCATCAATTGTAAGGGAATTCAATCTGCAATCCTTTGTACGGTATATGGTGACTACCATAACTGGCCCCCTCAGGTCGTGACAACATAATTGTCCTTACATTTTATACTAAAAATTGTATATAGTTTTTCCCTTTTTAGTAATTTCATTTCCTTTGTGTAATCCTAATACTTATAGGTATAAATACCTCATGATAGGCTTTTGTAAAGGATTTTGACTTTCATCCATTAATGAGAATTTACTGAAATTTTCCTTTTCTCTATCATTGAGAAACATTCCCAAACCTTCATTTTAGCTCATATCAACCCTTCAGCAAAGTAGTGTGGCTAATGACTTAAATTACTTAGATTGGTGCATCACATCTAGCAAAGGTATGGTTTATGTATGCTTAAGTGGTACATCACATCCACTTTCTTACTTTGTAACCTTGAAATCCACCTAATGCCCATCTAATTTTCTTTAGTAGTTATCTCGAAAGGACCTATTCACGATACAGCAAGCCCTCTTCTAAGGTGTATACTACTTTCTTGACCTCGTGTCATATCATCTTAGTATCAGAGCTTAAGGTTCTAATATGGGTTGTGAGTTCTTAAGAAGTCTGATTTTCGTTAGTTTGTTAAATGTGTATGCATGTTAGCATTTCCATTGTGTTGTGTGTTGGTATGGTTGCTATGTAAGTGGTGGTTTATGTTGAGATTTTAGTATGTAGTTGCTAGTGTAGTTTTGTTCTTGCTCTATTTTTGTCTCTTGAAATAGAGTAAGTCATCACTGAGTTGTTCACATTGCTATTGTTATGGTGGCAATGAGAGTTAAACAAGTAGGTGTTGTTAAGTTGTAGTAATTGTTATTTAATATGCGAGGAGGTACAGTGAAAATTGAGTTCTGGTCCAAAATTTATCCTTGTAGTGAGAATGATAGAGCCTAGCATAAACACCATGATTGGAGACACTGAGAGTGATTCTTTAGACAGAGCCTTCCATTTAGAGCAAACTCCAAGATCCATTAATGAGCAAATAGATCATCTTACTAAGTTGATGGAAAATGTTATGGTAACAGTGAGAGTAGTACCTACCCATACTTGTAGAGAATGTTGTACTAGAGGCTAAGTCGATTGTATTCCCTTAGAAGAAAACCTAGCTGATTACAAAATCAATAGAACAAATATTGAAGTTCAATAGAGATGAGTGAATTACCTAGTGCATCATGTGTAAGCTG
This sequence comes from Lumnitzera racemosa, assembly GCA_024138005.1. NCBI lineage: Eukaryota > Viridiplantae > Streptophyta > Magnoliopsida > Myrtales > Combretaceae > Lumnitzera > Lumnitzera racemosa. The sequence goes on along the minus strand of JAMXBC010000003.1, from coordinate 32,783,228 downwards.
GAGTGATTAAATAACGAGGCTATCATAGAGTGGAAGTAGATGATGATGAAGAGAGTGAATGTGAAGAATTTTACCAAGTTGATGAGAGACTAGGTTAAGCACCCCGACAAAGGAGGTAAGTAAGCTGACCTATCAAGGTTAACTTTCTTGTTCGGCAATACAGGAGAGGAGTAGAACAACTTGCTTATTGAAGGATTGTTCTTGAAGATGCTAATGAAGTTGAAGATGAGCTAGGAGGTGATGACTATTATGAAGAACATCTTGCTCAAGCTCCTAAAAGCATTGAAAATGTAATAATTTAATTTTTTGGCTACTTAGGGAGTGGAAGTAGTGTGCTTAGGAGTTCAGTTATCACTAGGACTTATCGAGGTGGATTTGAACTGAAATGCGTCCTTTGAGATATCTAAGAAAATTATAAGGCAATGGTCTACAACGGAAGAAGAATAGTTAGCATGAAGTTGCTCGGAGGATGTGACTCATCAGCAAACACAACATGACTTGACACCATACTTAATATGATACATAAGTTGATATCAAGGTCCACCCGCTACTAATTCCGAGCTACTCAATAAGATTAGAGAAGAGTGTATAAAATATGGACTTAGAGAAGGTTATCTCACAAGAATAGAATATTTAATATTAAATTTTAAGTTATATTTGGCTTACAAAAGAAAAGAATTATTTATAGTAAGTCCCTAAGGCAGCATTACAAATAATGAAATGATAAGAAAGTATATAGAAAAGGAGGATTCCTAGTACAGACCAAAAGGGTAAAAAGGACAAAAGACCAAAAATGGAAAGGTAGTACAATGTCAGATGAGGTGGACAGGTGGTTGTGCAACATTGATCCCATATGAGTATTTTTTTAGTACACTAGGCAAAAGAGGTCAAAATGTTATGGCAATAAAGGGCCGGGATGAGAGAGTTGGCAGAATGCTAGGAGAAAACTATTCGACCATTTAAATGAGTCTCTAGTCACTTGGCAAGAACTTCTCTACAATATTTAGTCAGATTACTCGGCATAAGGTCTTCAATAAGGGAATGGTTGGCATCATCACTACCAAGTGTATAGATCAACGAATGACAATTAAGGGACCTCAACGAGTTTAGCTACATTCCTTCTGCGTAAACTTTCTCGTCATCAGTAAGTTGCTAAGAGAGAATTCGCCATGTGAAGGATTGGAGTCCTTGGAGCCATATACAAGTAATGGAGCCGTTGGTCGGCAAGTCATTAGTTTCTCGAGGTTATTGAAGATTTGCCCTCAAATGTTGGTCTTCGTCATCTTTGAGCACATATAGAGTTAAGTTAGCAATGTTAAATGTAGTAAATATGCTAAGACCTTCAGGTAGCTCAATCTCGTAGGCATTATCATTAGTTCATCCTAAGACCCTATAGGGGCCATCCACTCTAAGAGATGTTTGTTCATCCTCTTGCTAAGGAAACACTCCTTGCTAAGATGGATCTAAATAAGGTCCCCAGGGGCATAAATAATTTGTTTCCTTTCACAGCTTCCGAATTCCTTTTGTCGGGCTACAGTTTTAGCCAGTTGCGCAGCAGTTCTTTAATGCAACTAGTGAAATTCCGTGGCATGCTGCAAGCCAATTGACTGTCCCCTTCAGTAGTTGAGCTGTTAACTAAGTCCAAGGGTAGGTTCAAGTTAAGTCCATAAGCAATCTCAAATGGTGATGTCCCAATAGAGTTGTGAGTGGAGCGATTATAGGTAAATTCAATGATGGGTAGGCATAAATCCTGATCATAAGAGTACTTTCTAACAATGGCATAGAGGAGATTACCAATAGTTCTTTTAACTACTTCAATTTGGCTGTCTGTCTAAGGGTGGCAAGAGATACTGAACGGGAGTTTAGTGCCAATTTTCCTCCATAAGGTTTTCCAAAAGAAGCTCGTGAATTTGGAATCACGGTTAAATACAATACTCCTTAGCACTCCATCTAGTCACACAATTTCCTGCAAAAAGTGGTTAGCAATAAATAAAGCATCATTAATTTTGTGGTAGGGGATGAAGTGGCCCATCTTGTTGAACCGATGAACCACCACCATGATTAAATCGTGTCTTCTTGACGTGTGGGAAGGCCGAGCATGAAATTTATACTTAGATCAATCTATGACCGCTCGAGAATTGGTAGGGGTATATATTCTCCATAGGGTTCTCTCCTACATTTTGCATACATACACACCTTACACCTTTCAAGTATTTGGTGTACATCCCTCATTACTCCTAGTCAGTAAAAGTGTTCCTTCAATATCTTAACTGTCTTCTTTTCCCTAAAATGGATGGCTAGACCCCTAACGTGAGCTTCTTGAACCAATAGCTCCTTTGTAGAACCATTCGATACAAAAATTTGCTTTCCCATCATTAGAAACCCTTTACTTAAGTCTAATCCATCTACAGCTCCTCTATAACTGCACTTGGCTACTAAAGGCCCAAAATGTGGGTTATGCTCATATCGATCAAGTAAAGTTCCAAATCCAAGCATTTTAGCTTGCATTGTTGTAATGAAGGTATGGCAGTGAGAAAGTACATCAGCTACTATGTTGGTGCTTCCCTTCTTATACCTAATGACATAGCAAAAGGTCTCTAAGAACTTGACCCACTTAGCGTGGTGTCGAGAGAGCTTCTACTGCTTTTAAAGATTCTTGAGAGATTCATGATCCGAATAGATAAAGAATTCTCTTGGTAATAGATAATGTTGGCAGTTTCAAAGTGTACAGACAAGGGCACAAAACTCCTTGTCATAGGCTAAGTAATTCACAGTAACAGCATCTCAAAGTTTTTTACTAAAGTAAGCAGTGGGTTGGTGTTTCTACATAAGGACAACATCAGTGCTGACACTAGACACATCACAATGAACCTCAAAAAGCTTCTCGAAATTTGGTAGGGCAAGTATTGGAGCAGATGTCAACTTACACTTCACATCTTCAAAACTCCTTTGAGCCTTTTCTGTCTATTTAAACTCAATGTTCTTCTTGGTCAATTCAGTCAACGACGTAGTTGTGGAGTTGAAGTTCTAAGTAAATCTTCGATAGAACAAGGCTAAGCCATGGAAGCTCCAGACTTCGGCTACACTTAGCGACATAGGCCACTTATTAATAGCCCTGACCTTTTCTTCATCAACTCGAACTCCACTCCCTGAAATGACACATCCGAGGAATATAACCTTTCTTTGACAGAATGTGTATTTCTTTAGGTTATTGAATAATTTCTCAAGGTAGAGTATATTAAACACCAATCTCAAATGTTTAACATGAATGAAAAGGTTGGCATTATAAACCAGAATATTGTCAAAATAAACCACAACGCATTCGCTTATCAATGTTTTGAGCACATGATTCATGAGCCTCATGAATATACTCAACGCGTTAGTTAAACCAAATGGCATAACCATCCACTCAAAAATACCATCTCGAGTTTTAAAGGTTGAATAATTTCTCACAGTGGAGTATATTAAACACCAATATTAAATGTTTAACATGAATGAAAAGGTCGATACTGTAAACCAGAATATCGTCAAAATAAACCACAATGCATTCGCCTATTAATGTTTTGAGCACATGATTCATGAGCCTCATGAAGGTACTCGATGCGTTAGTTCAACCAAATGACATAACCATCCACTCAAAAAGACTATCCCGAGTTTTAAAGGTTGTTTTCCATTCATCTCTTGGTCTAATTCATATTTGATGATACCCACTCTTCAGATATATCTTTGAAAAGATATGTGCACCATGCAACTCATCGAGCATGTCATCTAACCGTAAGATCGGATATTAGTACATAACAATAATCTTATAGATGGTACGGTTGTCAATGTACATCTTCCATGATCTATCTTTCTTTAGTACTAGTACGGATAGGATGGTACATTGGCTCATGCTCTCATGGACATTTCTGTGATCTACTAAATCATCAACTTTCTTTTTCAGCTCAGCTACCTGTTCTGAATTGAGTCTATTGGCAGGTTAATTCGGTAGGGCTACTCCAGGTTGAAGATCAATGTAATGCTCAATTCCTTTTAAGGAAGGTAATCCTTTCAACATCTTAGCAAGGAAGAGGTTAGCAAATTCCTAAAGTAGTTGCTGTACGTCAGCAGGTAAGTTCTTGGCCTCTCTAATCTCTAAGAGTCTCTTGACCAAGAGAAGTACATAGTCCTTGGCCTTGACCTCTCGTGTAAACTAAGCTCGGGAAATCACTAAGGACTTCCACTGTAGAGATCTAGCAACCTTTTCCTAGGCTTCTTGCACTTCCTTAGGACCCATAGGTGCTAATATAACTTTCTTCTTGTCCTTTTGAAATATGTAGGTATTTCTATACCTATCATATAACACTCTAAAGTCAAATAATCACAGTCAATCGAGTAATATGTGAGATGCACACATAGGAAGGACATCACACATCACCTCATCCCTGTACCTATCACCAATAGTAATCGATACTTTGACTTAATCAAAAACATGTAATCCTCCTTTCTCGTTTAGCTAGTGAATCTTATATGGCTTAGGGTGTGGAAGAGTCGGCAATTTCATGGTCTTTACTACCCCTTATGTGATGACGTTGGTATAGCTCCCTCCATCAATGATCTTAGTACATAGCTTGCCATTCACCTGGCAATTTATATGAAAGAGGTTCTCTCTTTACTCATTTTCATTAACTACAAAAGTACCAAGAGATCACTAAACAATAAAGCAATAGTTGACTTTGCCTTCAGGGGGTATCTTAGCCTCCTAATCTTCCTTAAATTCTCCTAGCACCTGATCGGTTGCCACTTCTCCCTCTCCTTCACTCATAATTTCTACTTTGTCTCCTTTTATGGTCATGACTCAATGGTTTGAACATTAACTAGCCATGTATCCATATCCAAGGCATTTAAAACATTTAATTTCTCTGGTTTTTCTCCCTAAACTTTGACCTTAGTCTCTTTAGATGTTAAGTTACTTGGCCTTGCTCTTACCTTGGCCCTCGTCTAATTGATTTGGCATGTGACCTCGGTGTTCTAACTCAAAACTGTTTGATGCCTTATCATTCCCTATTCTACTTGGCAGGCTAATCCTATTTGGCATCATGGTTCGGTTACTTTGCATTTAGATAGTTTGGTTTAGCCGTTACCTTTCAACTCTCTAGACTATATGAATGGTTTCATCTAAAGTTGTGAGGCCTTGCAATTCCATAATATGACCAATCTTAGGTCAGAGTCCCGAGATGAATTATGTTATAGTTCGGGTCCCAAGCTTGTCACCATTATATCGTATCATGAAATAGTCATCTATGGACCTGTTACCTTACTTCAAGTCTTGGAGTCATCGGAAAGTGTCCTATTACTTATTCCTTAGAACTCTCTTCATCTCATTCCATGTTCGGACCTCGCATTTGGTCCTTAGGTGAACATTTTGTAGCTTCCTGCGCCATATTGTTGGAAACCTAGAAAATTCTAATGTGGCTACTCTAATGCGGACAACAGCCTCATAATTATAGAAGTCAAATATCTTTTCGATCTTCTTTTCCCAGTCCAAGTAGTCATCAGTACTACCAGACCCATTGAAGTTCGAAATCTATACCTTAAGATGTTTGGCACCTCTTAGCTCTTTGAACTCTCGCTCATCAATGCTAACGTACTAGGCTTCTTCTTCTTCATACTCTTCCACTTCATCCAACACTAACCTTCTCCTCGCAACTTTATTAGTACATTACGGTAATGCATGGTTCACAAGAAAGGCTTTCGGAGCTCACTTGTTCATTTGCCTCCTCGGCCAATCTTCCATTTCTCGGCCTTGCTCAGTAACTCTCTCACGCAGTCTATTTTTTAAGACCCTATTTACTAAGATAGCTAAATTGGCCATAAATGCACTAATATCTTGTATCTTCTCATCAGTAGTACATGGGGTTTGTTGGGTAACTCAACTGCGACCATGAGCATCACTTTTGACATTGTGAATCTCTCCTTGTACACTAGGGTTCGATATTCTTAACTCAAAATTTTAGTAACTACACTTTACATGGATAGCTACAATCACATACAGTATCTTGAATAGCAGAATGACTATTATTATATAGCTCTAGGTCTCAACCTTAACCTCAAGCTCCAATACTAGGATATATAGTACGCCTAGGAGTTCAATTATCACTAGGACTTATTGAGGTGGGTTTGAACTGAAATGAGTTCTTTAAAATATCGAAGAAAATTAAAGGGAAATGGTCTATAACCAAACAAGAGTAGCTAATGTAAAGCTGCTCAAAGGATGTGACTCACCAATGAACACAGCAAGACTTGATACCACACTTAATACGATGCATAAGTTAATGTCAAGGTTTACCCGCTACTAATCTTGAGCTACTTAGCAAATTAGATAAGAGTGTATGAAAGATGGATTTAGAGAGGGTTGTCTCAAAAGAATAGAATATTCAATATTAAAATGCAAGTTATATCCGGTTTACAAAAGAAAAAGGACTATTTATAGTAAGTTCCTAAGGCAGCATTACAAATAATGAAATGACAAGAAAGTATATACAAATAGGGGATTCCTAGTACATACCAAAAAGGATAAAATGAAAAAAAGACCAAAAATGGAAAGGTAATACAATGTGAGACGAGGTGGATAGGTGATAGTGAAATATTGGTCCCATACAAAATTCTCTGAGTAAAGTAGGCAAAAGGGGTCAAAATGTTACAGCAATAAAGGGGCAGGATGAGAGAGTTGGTGGAATGTTAAGAGAAAACTATTCGGTCATTTAAGTGAGTCTCTAGTCACTTAGTAGGAACTTCTTGATAGTATTTGGTTGGATTACTCGGCATAGGGTCTTTGGTAAGGGAATGGTGGGCATCATCACTACCGTGTGTATAGATTAAGGTACGATAATTAAGGGACCTTAAGGAGTTCAGCTACATTCCTTCGGCGTAAACATTCTCATCATCAGTAGGTTACCAAGAGAGAATTCACTCTATGAAGGATTAGAGTCCTCGGAGCCGTGTATGAGTAATGGGGCCATTGGTTAGCAGTTCATTAGGTTGTGCTGATGAATACATGGAATGGGAAGAGGAAGCTAATATGTTATTTGAGTATTATCACTATGCAGAACACAGTTAGGTTTAACTTTCTATCCTAAAGTTTATGGGCTATGCTCACATATGGTGGAGATAGATGTTGATGACAAGGTAAAGAGAAGGCCAACATAATGTACCTACGAGGAATGGAATGAAGAGGGCTATGCAAAGTAGATTCATTCCTAAATCATATTACTAGGACACCATTGCCAAGCTGCATGAATTAAAGCAAAGAACCTAATTTATCAATGAATATGTCCAAGAGTTCCAAATGCTTATGATCAATTGTAAGGTGGATGAAACTAAGACCCAAACTACTTCAAGGTTTGTTACCGACCTAAGATATGAGATTAGGGACAATGTTGATATAATTTCTTTAATACCCTTGAAGAAGCCACCATGATTGCCCAATAAGTTAAATAAAAAAGAAGAAGTCAACCTTTTCGAGCTCCACGTTCCTAACCTATCCAACCTTCTCAACCTACCTAAGGAAGTGGCTAAAGTTCTAGTGACACATTGTCAAACAAGAAAGAAGGGAAATAGAGGAAGTTAAGCAGGAGCTAGGAAGGAATGAAAAGGAATTTGAAAAGGGGTAGACCTTAGGAAGAAAGACTAGTGAGTTTAAGTAATTCAAGTGCAAAAGCTTTGAGCATATGGTTGCTCGGTACCCAAATCAATCAATCATGGTCATCAAAGGAAAGGTTCCAACCTTTGAACTCTTGTGGAGTAAAGGACCAACTATTTGCTTTGATTACCAACAGTAGTAGTTGTACAGATGTAACATCTATAAGATTAGTCAAGTAATTGAAGTTGCTAACCTATCCATATTCTAAGTCGTAGAAGCTCTATTGGTTGAATGAGAAGGGACCTTTGCAAGTGCCATACTTAGTTTTATTACCAATTTCTATTGAAAGTTAAAAAAATGAAATTTTATGAGACATGTTACCAATGTGTGCTTCATATATCTTACTTGGCTAACCTTACTTATTTGATAAACGAGTTGCTTATGATGGATACAAGATCACCTATACATTTGAGAAGGATGGTTAATTTATTAACTTAATCCCTATGGCACCAAGTCAGGTTAGCAATATGTGAACCAAGCTGAATAAATGAACTAAAGGCTTAATGAAGAGCTTATTCGGGCTTCAAGGTGTTGTGGAGAATGATGAACCAATCTATTTGTTGATCTAAAGACTATTGAATATAGAGAGGGAAGCCAAACCACCTGAGGCCATAGAAGAGTTATTGAAAGAATTTGCTAATCTATTTCCTGATGAACTACCAAAAGGCTTACTGCCTTTGTAAGGAATAAAGCATGACATTGAGTTACAACTAGGTATTACTCTACCAAATCAGCTAGCCTATCGAATGAATCTCGAGCAAGCCGTTGAGTTGTAAGGGCAAGTAAATAAGTTAATCGAAAGAGGATATGTATGTGAAAGTATGAGTCCTTGTGCTTCGCCAACATTGTTAGTACCTAAGAAAGATGGTTACTGGTGAATGTGTGTAGATAGGTATACTATTAATAAAATCATCATTAAGTATCAATATCCAATAGTAAGGTTAGATGATATGTTGGATGAGTTACATAGAGCTATAGTGTTTTCAAAGATTGATCTAAAATTTGGATATCATCAAATTTACATAAAGAAAGGCAATGAATGGAAGATAGCCTTCAAAACTAAGTATGGATTGTCGAATGGTTCGTGATGCTGTTTGGTTTGTCTAATACACCGAGTACATTCATGAGGATGATGTACAATGTTCTAAGGAATTTGATAGGGAAATTTTTCATGGTATACTTTGATGATATATTAGTGTATAGCCTAGATCTAACTAGCCATGTGGATCACCTTTGAACAGTGTTTAAGTTGTTGAGGAATGAAAAATTTATTTAGGAACCATAAAAAGTGTTGCTTTTGTTAAGACGAAGTTGTATTTATAGGATATGTGGTTAGTGAAGGAGGCTTAAGAGTAGATGAGGAGAAAGTTCGAGCTATTATGGAATGGTCTACCCTGACCTCATGTACTGACATTAGAAGTTTTCACAGCTTAGCACCTTTCTATTGTAGATTTTCTAGGATTTTAGCTCTATTGCTGCATCCCTTATTGATCTCACTAACAAGGACATCGAATTTATATGGGGAAGCAAGGAAGAAGAAAGCTTTGCCATGCTAAAGAAGAGATTGACCTTAGCAACAATTCTATCATTACTATATTTCACTAAAGTGTTTGAGCTAGAGTGTAATGCATTTAGCGTAGGAATTAGAGCAGTATTGATGTCAGAATGTTGATTAATCACCTACTTTAGTGAGAAACTCAAGGGTTCAACTTTGACCAATTTTGTTTATGAGAAGGAATTGCATGCATTAGTTTGAGCCATGCAAATGTGGCAACATTATTTGCTATCAAGGGAATTTGTTGTTTATTTTTATCATTAGGCCTTGACATATCAGAAAAGTCAATTGAAATTATCAAAGTGACAAATAAAGTAGGTAGAATTCCTTGAAGGATTTTCAATCATGATAAAGTATAAGAAAGGGAAGATGAATGTCTTGCCTTATCTAGATGACTTGCCTTACTATCCGATCTTTAAACGAGGTTGATGGGATTTGTGAGCATAAAAGAGCACTATCAATAGGATCAACATTTTAGTTTAGCTTATGCTTAGTATGATGAGGGAAGGACATTAGATGACTATGCAAGTTGACTTGTACCATGCGAGAGTTACTCATTAAGGAAGCCCATAACGGAGGATTAATTGGTCACTTTAGAGAAAAAAGGACATATGAATTATTAAAATCAAAGCTTTACTACTCGATGATGATGAGGGATTTGCATCAGATCGTTGAAAGGTCTAAGACCTATAAAGAGGGCATATGCTGAGTAAAGTAAGGGAACGTAATGCCTTTACCTATATTGGCTAAACTATGTACCGACCTAAGTACGGACTTTGTTCTTGGTTTGTCGAAAATAATGTAAGAAAGGATGCCATCATGGTTGTGATTGATCAATTCATTAAAATGGTGCACTTTGTGCCCTTCCATAAAACCAATGATGCTTTAGCTATTTCTGTTATGTTTTTGCAAAACGACTATGTAGCATTGATTAAGAACAAAACTTCTGTTCAGCACATCATACCATACATAGATAGATGGATAGATAGAGGTTGTCAATAGAGCATTAGGATCTCTACTTTGAGCTATAGTCAGGAGAAATCAAGTTGGCATTATCAATTGCTTACCAATAGTTGAGTTCACCTACAGTAGATCTATCCATAGTATGATTGGTAAAACTACATTCAAGATTGTCTACAGATTCAATCTTAAGCTCCCTTTTGACAAGATCCTAAGACTTCCAACTAAGTTAAAAGACCAAGAAGCAAAAGATTCAGCTTAGATTCTTCAATAGATCTACCAAAGGGTTTGAGAATAATTGATCTAAGTTTTAGAGAAACTTGCCTAGAAAAGCTTAAGACATAAGGATAAGAAGCTGTTTTAACTAGGAGAATTAATATGGCTATACTTCAATAAAGAAAGGCTTTTGAACAAGCAAAAAGGAAAGATGTTACCTTGAGTAGAAAGACCTTTTAGTATGTTGTAAAAAGTAAATGATGATGACTATTGGCTTAAACTTCTTAAAGGATATGGAGTCTCCAACGTCTTCAACATTGCTAAACTAAGCCTATGTGTCGTCAAGAAAGAAACCCATGTGGAGAGCTCTAAGGATTTGATCACAAATCTTAAATGACTTGAAGGGAATGATGGGAATCAACTTACAGGTTTAATCACACACTCTCGAGAAAAGGGAATGACTAACATGGTCTTCTAAATCTTTGACCATTACAACTCCAAAAGTGGCCAACCATTATACTAAGGAGATCTTTTCTTGCTATTGAGCCAATCCATTAGTGCTCTTTACCCTACTCAAGAACCTGGTCAAGCTATGCTAATTGAGGGATGCTATGCTGGTTTGCCAATTTATCTTGTAACACATTCCCTTGAATAACCTCCTTAATAAAGTAGTATCGATCAGCATTTTACTCCAAAAGCCATCGATCTTATTTGCTTGCATCAAATTCTATTATGCACTGACATTCTCATTCTAGATGAATTATATAATTATTCTTCTTACATTTGTATTGACAATTGTATATAATTTTAACATTTTTAGTAAATTTATTTCTTTTGTGTAATCTTAGTATTAGTAGGTATAAATACCCCATGATAGGCTTTTGTAAAGGATTTCAACTTTTATCCATTAATGAGAATTCTCTAAGATTTTCCTTTTCTTTATCAATGAGAAAAATCTTCAAACCTTCCTTTTGGCTCATACCATCCCTTAACTAAGGTTGTGTGATGAGCATCCCAAATTACTTGGAATGGTGCATCACATCCATTAAGGGTTTAATCTATGTGTACTTAAGTGGTGTATTATATCCATCTATAGCTAATGAGATTGCTTGTCTTTAAAATCTACACAAAACCCATCTAGTTTTCTTTGGTAGTTATCTTTAAAGGATACATCCACTATATGATAAGACCTCTTCTATGGTGCATACCCCTTTCTTGACCCCCATGTCATATCCATGTACTTAAAAGCTAAGTTTCCTACTCTAACAAGGGTCGAAGTATATAGAGGGGATCAATAGCTCACAAGGTCCTTATATTTAAAAGCCCTCATATGCGAGGAGGTTTTCTACATTGAAACCAATCTAGATTAGAGTATTGACTCAATAGAGAAACTAGACGAAGGAACTGAAGAAACACAACTCGGAGAAGATCTAAAGAAGACTACAAGGATTGAAAAGTTTTATCTCCATGGCTTTAGCATGACTTAGTGCATTGCCTTAGATGGAATCTAATATGTTCTTATGGTCACCTTTAGATATACCTAAGTTACTTAAGATATTCATGATACACAAGTTGAAGATATATCTCAATGCCAAAGTCATTCAACAGAAGAAAGAGACATTTTTCCCTTAAGCAATAGTTTACAGCAAAAGAAGAGGTGCAGAAATTTTTGAAAGTAGGCTTTATGTGGGAGGAGCCTTATTCGACCTAATAAGCCAATGATGTGTTGGTCAAGAAGTTAATTGGCAAGTGGCGCATGTGCATTGATTTCACTTATTTGAATAAAGAATGCCTAAGGGACTACTCTCCCTTATCATTAATTAATTAAATGTTGGATTCAACTATTGGATATGCCTTGCTCAATTTTATGTATGCATTCTCTGACAATAATAAAATGAAGATGGAGGAAGACAATGAAGTACACACCTCATTTGTCACTAACTTTGGTTTGTATTGTTACACTATTATGCCTTTTGGCTTAAAAGAAGTTAGTGTGACCTATTAGAGGTTAATGAAAAAAAAAAGGAAGTTTAAGCCTCAAATTCATTATAATGTGGAAATATATGTTGATTACATGATTGTTAAGAGTATGCAGAAAAATCATCATCTTTCTTTTCTATAAGAAACTTTCAGTGCCTTGAAGAGGTATAGCATGAAGTTAAATCCACAAAAATTTGTCTTGGGGGTTACCTTTAGAAAGTTCTTTCGCCATATCATAATCAATAGGAGGCTCAAGCTAATATGAAGAAAATAAAAGCTATAAAAGATATGAAGTCCTCGAGTATGTTGAAGAAGGTAAAGGAGCTATTGGGTTATATTGCAACATTAAATAGATTTGTTTTAAAAGCACTGATAAAGGTGCCAAGTTCTTCAAAATTCTGATGAACCTTGTAGAATTCAAGTGGACTAATGAATGTGAAGCTGTATTCCAAAAGTTAAAGGAATTTTCATCATCTCTACATTTACTTTTGAAATTCATTCAAGGGGAGCAATTGTTTCTTTATTCCTCTATCAATAGTTGAGCCCTTTCCTCTTTACTTGTTCATGTTAAGGGAATGGAGCATCAATTGATCTATTACATATTTCACATTTTGCCAAGAGCAAAGTTGAGATGCACTAAGATTGAGAGGTTTGTTCTTTCTATGGTTATAGCAGCAAAGAAGTTAAAGCCTTACTTTAAGGCTAACTAAGTGAGGGTTTTCATAGATTAGCTCTATGGCAAGTATTGTAGAAGCTTGATTCCTCAAATTGAATGATGAAGAATGTGCTAGATTTGAGTGCATATGGTGTTTATTGTAGACTAAGAGTAGCTCTAAAGGCACAAGTTCTAGTGAATTTTGTCGTAGATTCCATAGGAGAAGAGGACATGGTCAAGCTACTCAAGAAGCCTTAGTGAAACTTATACGTTGATGACTTCTCAACACGAAAAGGATGTAGAGTAGGTCTTGTTGATAACATTTTTTTAGTAAAATAGGCCGAAGGCTTAAATCAATAACATTAAGACTTAAGCTCAACTCCGATGGTATTGACTCACTCACTATAAATACTAGACAAGCCCCCTAGGTAAGGGGACTCCTTTCTTTTGTTTTCTTACTCTCATAATCACTTTACAACTCTATTTACATGATAAGAGGGTTAATTTAGATATCAGAGTAGTTACACCAAAATACCCTTCGACACCCCTTTTAGTCGTGTTCTTGTTTTACAAGTACTCACGTATTAGAATGAAAAGTGATAGTCAACAATTGATGTCATCTATGGGAACAAAGAGAAAAACAAGATGCAATCATAATTTTTAGTGGTTCCCGAGAGGATGCAAGGTGAATTTGGTTTGGTATACTTTACAGTATCCATTTCCTATTAGAGTTGTGAAAATCTATCCTTAATTTATCATTGGATTTTTCTTTTCTCATTGCTTCCAACCCGATACTAGTATCTCTTTTTACTACATTCACATGATCTTTGATATTTGGTTTATACTCTTGCTTCCTGTGAAGACACGCTTATTTACGTTATCAAAGATGGGAAACTGCCTCAGAAACTACCATGGTACTGCACGTTGAACAGACATTTGCGGCCTATAGATGAAAAACTACCATAGGTAATAGCCACTTGTCGTCTTTTTTATTTTTTTTATAACCAACGATTTATGTGTATTCTAACTACAATGAATCAGAGGAGATGATTGAACACGTTGTCGATATTCAAGTTGCGGAATATTCATTCATGAAAGGTTATTGGTTTCCTACTTCATTATTGTTGTGTATATCCTGATTGGAAATAATGGAAAGGATGCCATCTTTGTTTCTAGTACATTCATGATGAAAAGATATCAAGGAACTTCCCAAGATAACTAATACTTTTTGTGCGGATATTAATTGCAATATTGTTGAGGCTACTTTCGAGAATTTCATTCACATGCTGTTAGGAGACTTTCTTCTTCTATAAATTATCTTCAGTAGTAGGGAAGCAACTGCATGAGTGTCAAGAAACTATCCTAATTTCGTTTTTCTAAAACTTCAAGACAAACATCTTCAAGTTGTCCTTCGATAGCAAAGCTAAGCTCCTAATAGTCCATCTTCCGAGCTCTACTGTGAATTTATAGTAGCGCAGCAGTCGATCCAAATTTCAGTAGATGCCAAACAACTCTAGGCTCGAGGAATGATCTAGACGATACTAAGCATTGAGCACATCCGAGCTCCTACTGACTGAGTCGAGCTCCAATTCATGTTGGACTACGATCTATGCTGATCTATTTATACTGACCTACAATACTAACCGAGAAGTTGAGCTATTCACTAACAACGCCTGATGTTTGCAATTTCTGCTTGGGCAGATTTAATTGAAGCTTCACGAGCTGAAAGTTTAATTCAGGCTTCTTTATAACTCTTAAAGGCACATTACTCCAAGGGCACATCTCTATTGGCCGAACTTCGATTTAGACAGTCACGGGCTATTTCTCATGGTCGTGTTGACCTATTCTATTACAAAGCATGTAAAACCAAGCTCTCTTATTAAAGAGCTCCATATTCCACTAAGTGAAGGACTTCCATTCACAAATTAAGTTACCGAGAGCGACTTCTTTATTCGAGCTACTTTCTACTTAGCAATCCAATCATTAATAAGACCAGCCCCTGTCGGCTCTCTCCACCCTTGCCGAGCTTCTCTGAGCAGCTGCAAGACGAGTGACTATGCTTCATGATAATAAAGTCCGAGCTACTCTTCTTTCATTGGGCACTATGAAACTCAAGTTAATTGTTGCCGAAGCTTTTGTCTTATTAGCACCAAAAAACTCAAGTTTGAAAAATGTGCAAAGCCACTTTCAGATAAAACACTACCGAGAAGTGCCTTGGATTCACCGAGTTTCATTAAGCCTGTACATCCATGCTATTTGTGTCCGTTGGCCGGTACATGTCGACATTGAGTATATGTTGAGTGTCCTTTGAATTTCACTTGCTGAACTACTGCCATCCGAACGGTTTGACGGTACTGTGTAATCTATTTGCCGCACAGGGCATCAATGCCGAGTTGAAATTCTCGTTTGAGCCATTCACTTCAACATGGATTCAAGCTTCTTGAAAAGGTAGCAAGTCTGCAAAATTTATTTAAAGATTTTGAGCTCTATATAGAAAACAGTTATAGCATGAATTAGAAACAAGATCTGAGATCCTTGTCGAGCGCTTACTATGACCAGTTCGTACCGAGTTGTGTATGGCCGCTTACCAAGTTATATGCCACATTCTCAACCAGTAGTCGACAACTAGTAATATAGAGGGGCCAAGCGGCAGAGCAAACTTGTGCCGAGCTCTGTGGTACACGAGCCGTACAGTGTATAGTCCTCGAGTTAAACATAGACTAAGCCTTGTACATGAGGCCAATCTCTTTCACGCAAGTCCAGTGAAGAATAATTTATACCATGAGCAAAACCAAGGAGTGAGGAAGATATGCCGAGCACTACAAGTCAAAGGCCAAGCCATTCTTAGATAAGTTCGAGGAGTGAGGAAGATACTTGGCCGAGAGAAACAATGTTCGCCGAGAGTAACTCTGCGCGAGCTCAACTTTTATTTCAACCATGCTCCTTAACAACAGCAAGATAACATCACTCTGCTGCACCTAAGCGTGCAAATGTTATGCGCGCTTGCGTGCTTATAAGACCAATATGGGCCAAGTCAAGTTCTATCCTTTCCCAAGAGAACTTTAGTGGTTGAGCTCATGACAACGGATTCGGACGTGGCAACAACTTTCACCCATGGAGCTCATAGCAGCTTGCTCCATCAAGCTATAGTTGTGTCCGCGTTGCACTTCAAGTCTTCACACTCCAGGCCGCACACTTTAGTCCTGAGCAACTGTAATCTAAGATGTTGAGAAACTGACTCCGAGTTCTTTCTATCGGCCTAAAAAAATAGCCAAGATGCCAAGTTTGTCCACGTCATACCAAGTCCCTGAGCTTTGTGCCAAGTTGCTAAGGAGCCGCTACAAACTTAAATTGCTAAGCTACTCCTGCTATGTCCGTACCGAGAAATTTCAATGAAGAATAGCAAGGGCTGATTAGTGGCTGCTATACACTCAAATTGCTGGGCGACACCTCGATCTAAACTACGCACTCCACCGTCTACGCCACTTGTGAACGACAATTGATACGCACGCCTAAGTTCTAGTCTCTTTCAGATCAAACAGCAGCTGTGATGCCAACTTTTCCCACTAGGCGGTAAGTGTAGCTCCATCCCCCGAGCTATCACACGATAGCTATGTTGAACACCAGAATAGTCGAGCAGCAGCATCTTGGAACTACAAGCTCCAACTTCCGATTTTCCTTTGAATCTAGTGGCATCGTAGAATTCGGCAGTCATTGAGCCGAGCTCTTTTAGTCCATCATGGCGGTGTAATCTAAGTTCTAATATGTTAATAATAGCAACAGGCTCGATTCAATTTGTCCCATAGCAAGCCAAATATACATGTGGTGGAAATCTTGGATACATACATATGATACAAGCTAATAGATGAACCACACATGCTGGTCCTCATTGGTTAAAGATAAGTAAACCTTATCACTATTGTTTTTAGTTTATCTATTATTAATTTTTCAAGGGATGTGTTTTATGCTAAGCCTTAAGGCTATTCGTTGTTGGCATTGAAACTCAATTCATGGTTCAAGAATTAATCCATATCTAACTATATATTACTTCACAATGTGGGCTCTCGTAAGCCCTCTAATAAAAAGCATTGACCATTTAGCACATGTAGTGATTTATTTAAATTTGGGCATGCTAATTTCTACCTCCTCTCAAGATGAGAATGAAAGCTTAAAAATATATTGGGGTTACATTAACACCCTCTATTTTAAGCCCAAGCAAAGTATGATTCATTTCCTATATTTGATGGACAACGGGAAAAGGATACTTACGAATCACTAAGTCCAAAATGAGCTTAGATGATGAGACATAAAGCTTAAGTCTTAATTATAAATGATGAGCTATTTAAAAACCTTAAGGCACTAAATGGTGATGGGTTGAATACATTAATCTGACACTTTTTATGGACAATGAATAGATAAACCAAAGTCTTATACTTTAATGGACTAAAGGCCAACTAGCCTATTTTATAGCTCTACTTAGCACAAGTCAAGCCTAGTTAGGACAACCTACTTGCTTCCCTAGCTTTTTGAGGTAAATTGGCCTCTTTAGGCTTTTGCTTCTCCAGGCATTTTGGTCTCTTTAAGCCTTTGCCTTTTCAAGTACTCCAACTTCTTCATGCCTTACCTCTTTTGGCGCTCCAGCCTCTTGAGGTCTTTGCCTCTTCAAGCACTTTAGCCTCTTCAGGCCTTTGCTTTTTAAAGCATATAGGTATATATAAGTGCTTCAGCCTCTTCATGCCTTTGCTACTCTAAGCATTTTAGCCTATTTAGGCTTTGGATTGTAAGCTTTTCCAAAGATCTTACAAAATCAACCTCCTTAAATACTCTCTTTGCCAACTTTATCACCAAAGAGAGTGGGGTGCAAATGTTAATAGCATTTTTTAGTAAAACATGTTGAAGGCCTAATTTAAACATTAAGACTTAAGCCCAACTCTTATTGTTCATCTGAGTACAAGTACTGACTCATAAATATTGGATAAGCCCCCAAGTAAAAAGACCCTTCTCCTTTATTCTCTTACTCTCATATTCACTTCATAACTCTATTCACACGACAAGAGGGTTGACTTAGGCATTGGAGTGGTCGCTTTGAAGTACCCTTCAGTGCCCCCTTCCATAGCCACGTTCTTATTTTGTAGATACTTGCATACTAGAACAAAAATCAACAGTCAGGAGTTTTTATGCTTTAAGGACCACATAACTTATGGGTTCATTATACACTTAAGTTTGTATTCCTAACTGGTAACAATAGTGCTAAGTATGAAGCACTAATAGCAGGCTATGGCTTATCAAAGAGGTCGTAACTAAGAGACTAGAAGTTTTTACCTATTCATAGTTAACTGCTCATCAAGTAAAGGGAGGTTATGCATCAAAAGATGAGGTGATCAGCAACTACTTAACCAAAGTATGAATACTTGCCAAGAAGTTCTCATCCTTTACAATTACAAAGGTGCTAAAGGAATAAAACATAACTACCAACAAACTGTCTAAGTTCGCTTTTACATCATTCCTAGATTTTAATGATTAGCTCTTTATTGAATATTTGCTAGATAAGAGCTTTGAAATAATTGGGTAGTGTCTTGAAGTACAGGCTATGCCAAAAGAAAAATCTTAGATGGATCTGATTGTTGACTACCTAAAAGATGGAGAAGCACTGCTTACCATAGGAATGAAGCTTAAAGGTTCGTATGCCAAGCTATTAATTACACCATGATTGATGGTCAATTATAAAAACATGGCTTTAATCAACCTTACCTTCATTGCCTTACAACTAAGGAGGTATAAACGGAACTTTTCAAGCATCATGCCGGAATCTTCAGCTACCATGTAAAGTCTTAAACATTGTATGTTTGGGAATTAAGGCTTGGTTACTATTACCTCACCATAAAAGATGATGAAAAGGATTTGGTATAGCATTTCCCTCAATGCCATAAGTGTGATGCAACAAGTTACGCTCCTTCTAGTGAATTAAAATATCTTACTAGTCTCTAGCCTTTTCCTCAATGGGGTTTAGACATTCTGGGACCCTTCCTAAAGGTCATAAGATAATGTTAATTTATATTGGTTATAGTTGATTACTTCATTAAATGGGTAGAGTCTGAGGATGCACCAAAAATTACTAAGTAAAAAGTAGAGTCATCTATTTTCAACTTTATCTTTGTAAGGTTTGAAGTTCCCTATATGTTTATAAAAAAAAAAAAAAATCGTTTACGATTTGATATTAGCAAGTTCTGAGTTTTGTGAAAAGCATGCCAAGTGATTGAATTACACCTTAGGTGCTCATTTATAGACTAATGGATAAGTTAAAATTGTAAACAAAACTATATTTTACAGTTTGAACAGAAGAGTGGATCTCGTAAAAGGAAAATGGGTTGACTAGCTTTTGAATATCTTGTAGGGATATAGGACTACACATAGGACTATGGTGGGTTAAACTCCTTTCAAATTGGCATTTAGGTCAAAAGCTATCTTTCTTATTGAAATAGACCTTCCAAGTTTACATACACAAGGTTTTGATATTATGGCCAATTAAATCAGCTTCATAGCTAAGTTAGATACATATAGACATAGCAAAATACAAAATTGTAGCTTAGTAACACAATATTAAAATCAAAAGGTGTAGCACAAGGTTTTTCAGCTTATAGACTTAGTATGTCACAAGATTGAGTATAAGACGGCCAGGGGAAGCTCACAATAAATTAGGAATACCCAGTTCAGATACGATAAGTTGTAGGGAATGGTACATATAGATAAGAGAGGTTAGAGGGGTATATCATCCCCAGAGCATAAAATGCTAAGAATTTTAAGTTAAACTTTAAGTGATTGCTTCTTATAAGTTGTATTTTGAAGGAAACTCTCTTATTAATTGTTTTCAATTGTTCACTTTCAACATTTACTTTGCATTAGTGGTATGAGGTAAGTGCATCTGTTAAAATCTAGTACAATAGATATGAATCTAAGTTAATCCCTCAAAAACCTCGAGTACTAATACTAACCTTAACTCTATAATTTAACTAGAAATTCAATTTCAAAACTTAAAGATTCAAACTAAAATTGCAACAACTAATGATTTTGATAATTAATCAAGAACCAAAACTAGAAAACAATCAATTAAAGGTTTAATTCAAGACTCAATGGCGTACCTAGATCATACTTCTCCTAGGTCTACACATGTGATTTTCTCTAAAGATAATCTATTTAGCTCATTAATTTTCTTGATCGAGAGAATTCTCTATTGAAGCTAATAGCTTTCTCAACCCTGTTAATTCTAATCTTTAGATTATCTAATAGAATCTCTTCCCTATAGTATAACCTAAGAACGCATTAATGCATAACTAATTCTCTTAAAGAAAATATTAAAAATCTAGAAGAATCTTGAAATTTATCTATAACATTGAGCAAACCCTTATCAATTATGCTTAGATCTAATCATATAAGAAAACTCTCGATCTAGTTATATAATATCATACTCTTAGGTTAATGCTTATAGGAATATTGATCTAAAGTATGAAAGTAAACATAATTGATTCAAGAAAACTAAAGAAGTTCATCAAATCTAATAAAACAATTGTCATATGGTAGATTTAGGTTTCACAAGACCTAGATACAAAATATCTACTCTTTACTCATGATAAAATAACAATCTATAATAAGATCTAAAAGAAAAGTAGAAGAAAAACCCATGAAAGCAATGAAAAGCCTTGAATCTTGAATTCTTAAAGGCCTAGAAGTCTCTCAAAGGCCGTGTAAAAAGATCTCACAAAAACCTTAATGAAGCCTTAAATAGTAGAGATGTAATAAAGGATTCATAGCTGACGACACAGTAGGTGACACGATTATATGACTTGGTTGTGATGCTTTGATACGCTATATTAAATATTTTTCCAATCTTTTTTTATATCTTCATAATGCTTAGGCGCAACACAATTGTGTCTTTAGGGTCATGTCCTTCACTAAGCTCTCATGTTTCTACTTCATATTCTCTTGGAAATAGCATTGTCACATCGTTTGGTCATATTGATCTTAAAAAATTCATAACTTCCTCATTTTAACTTTAAATTGAGTAAAACTTAATTCTATTTTCTTGTTTTCTTTTGTAGATCGTTTCAAAACATAGAAAACATGATTTTACTCAATTAAGTATCATTTTCTCAAAATAAACTCAAAATTCAAGGGAAAATAATTAAAAATTACTTTATAAAATTTATGCAATTAAAAACTTATCAAACTTCCCCATACTTAAGAATTTGCTTATTCTTAAGCAAATAGATCAAAGAAAAATTAAGACAAGAATTCTTTAATGAAAATTATCACTACTTAAGAGATTAGCTAAGATTACTACTTAAGATGGAAAATAATTCAAAAAATTAACTTGCAGATTCACTCAAATACTCTTTAACAACTCCCTTAACTCCTTATACTCATTCTCTTTTACAATGATCAAAGGACACAAAATAGTAGAGTTCATAAGCTAATCTATGTAATTAAAGTTTATTCGGATCATTTAATCAAGGATTCTCATACTCCAAATCAGATTTAACATCTCATTGGCTAGAAAAAAAAATCATAAAAATTTTAACCTACTTAGTTAAATGTATATAACCTTTTTTTCAATCTTGCTAAGAACCATAATTTAGAGTAAATACATATTACATTCACTCATCATTTGATCATCTCCTTAACTCATGCTTTCATTAGGAAGGTTACAAATTCATTGATTTTATATTATTAATTAAGAACATTATTTAAGGAGGATTGTATTGGTAGTGGGAAAGGATTTTGCTCTTTTGACAAACCAAGATCGATTCATACCAACTTATTTGTCATACTGGTAACGGGAAAGAACCTTACTTTTATGAGAGATCAAGGCTGATCGATACTAATTTATTCTTTAAGCTTACATTAGCATTAATAATGGTTTTTAACCTTACTCTTTTGAGTGACCAAGGTAAATTTTTACCAATTTTATCTTTTTATTATTGATTATTCATGCCATTATTATCTCTTTCTACCTTTAACTATTTCATGATTTCTCAGAGAGTTTCTTAAAAGACAAATTTTGTTTGTTTGTTCACTAAGGATTATTAGGCTCTAAAGTCAGCTAAGAAGAAGGAATATATCAAAGTAAGCTCGAAAATATTCATGACTAACTCCTAACTAGTGATATTGCTCTAATCTTAAATCCTAAATCCTAAGCTAAATAACCCATGAATTTACTCCAGACAAATTTCACCTATCAACTTTGGTAATGTATAATTCAATCATTAAAGATCAAGTATCAATTCATATTCAATTCAATTCAATTCATTTAAAAGTTGTTGATTCTCAAATTATTGTGAGCTAACTAAAAAAAAAAACACTAAGTCAAATGCAAAAAAATTGGTCTCCTAAACAACAATAATTCCTATATCCCCTACCTTATACTTAAAACTGTACATTGTCCTCAATGTATGAAATAAGTCATTTAATGGAAAATAGATCATTCAAAACACTCTAAGGTAAGAAGATATAATAGTGGGAAAAGAAAAGTAATACTCCTTTTCTTTTTGAAATTTGTGTAACATAATTCATCAATCCAAGAAGCATGAGGTTTGAAGTAATCCAAATTAAACGTAGTCTCCAACATGAGCACCAAAATTTCAAGACTTAGACCTCACAACATGACTTGAAATGAAAATAAAAAATGAATCAACAACCAAACCCATGTCTCAATCCTCCTCATTAGAGGTATCATCCATCACTTTATCCTCATCATCTTCGTCCTCTCCATCGTCTCCCTCTTCCTTATTAACTTCTTCACTTGAACTCTCCTCTTAACTTAAAGCTTAGTTCACGGTGCCATGATCCTGTTCAAAAGAAAAGAAAATTCAAGTTACTATTTTGTTGACCAAAAGTTTCCCCACTCTTCAAATAAAGAACTATATTGAAATCATAACCAAGTATAGAAGAAATGACATTATAGCTCATATAGGACTTTTATCAAACACTTGGTGGGAATGTAAAATGTAGTTGTGTTCTTGAGAAATCTTTCATGCAATCCTTAGAATTATTGTTGCACAAAGAATTTGAAGTATGCTTTATCACCAAATCTTGCAATTACATGAGTCCATAGCACATTAATTTTAATTAAACACTAAGACCTTAAGTGCTTAAATGAACAACAAAGCAAATGAATTAAGAAAATCCAACACTTATACTCAATAATTAAGAATTGTACACCTATAGTAATGTATTGTAAGTTATATGATCGTGTCACAACCTTTTTCTTTCAAACCTAGCAATTGGTGCTAAATTTAAATGACATGATCATTCAACAATTATCAACACCTAAAACATGCAAGTTCTTTCATGCATGTACTTAAATTTCACTAAGAAGAACAAATAAAGCAAAAAGCCCTAAATTATTAGCAATAATCATCACTAAAAAACTAGTTGTTGTCACTAATTCAGATCACATGAAACAAGATAAATGAACTTTCAAATTGACACATGTAATACAATATCGGAATAAGCATGAAATAAACAAAGATCAAGGAACTTACCATGCTCCTTGAAGTGAAGTTGAACTTGATGGTTAGAAGTGTGATCCCCTTGTGATGTAAGAATTAAAACAAGTGTGTATGGTGTAGTGTTAGCATGAATGAGAAGAAGGGGGTGAAGTTCATTATATGTTTCTGTGTGATTGGAAATGAGGGAATGAATAATTGCCCTTAGCCTTTCATATTGCAAGTGACAAGACTAGGAGAAATGATCACGTCTCTTAGTCATGTACCCGATTGCAAGATCACATAATTAAAGCCTAAGAATGATATGATTGAGAGACATGATCGTATACTCCATCGTGGATGTGCATTGGGGGGCTTGGGAATGACATGATCAGGAGATACGATCGTGTCTCTCAATTGTGTACTCCATTGTAGATATGTGAGAAGGACCCGTGGGCGCAACACGATTGTATCACGATTACGTCTCTTAGTCATGAAATTGGCTATACATGTTTTTTTTTTTCTTTTAAAGAAAATTGTTAAAAAAACCTACTGGCTTGGGTTGTCTCCTAAGAGCATTATGTTTAACGATGATAGCACGATGAAATGCTAACTTCGCTTATTTTCATTTTGGTGGAGGTAAATCTCCTTCTTTACCTCACTTTCGAGCTCTCCACACATGTATAGACTTGTCCTTTTTCCATTAATCTAGCAACTTCTCTTTTATCGAATTTTCACTTGGATGGAATGTTATTTGGTGGATTTGAGCTCCTTACTACAAAAGTGTGTTTCAAGCGACCTTTTGAGTGCTTTTACTCTAATATCGATAGCTTTATTTTGGAAGGCTCTAACCTTTGGTCCCTTAGTCTACAAAATTGCTTAAGCCCCTTGTTTACAACAATGGACCCATTAGCTCCTAACTAAGCTATAAACTCAGATTGATTAAGAGATTTCACCATCTATCCATCTCTCTTTTCCAAGCAATAATTTACTGGCTCTTGGACAAGTGTTTCCCGAAATAAGAATTTTAGAAAACAAATTTTTCATCTTTGTCCCTTAAGATGAGCTCATGCTTACTGATATTAACGATAGCCTTCATAATAGCTAAGAATGGTTTTCTTAAATCAATGGAACCTTAGGATCCTCATCTATATCGAGGATAACAAAATCCATAGAAAAAATAAACTTATCAACTAGCATTAAAACATTCTCTATGATGCTTTTAGGGTATATGATAGACTTATCAGCTAATTGAATGTACATACATGTTGGTTTAGATTCTCTTAACCCTAGCATTTTGAACAATTTATATGGCATCGAATTGATGCTGGCTTGTAGATTTACCAAAGCATTATCTACAAACAAGTTTCTAAGCACATAAGGAAGAGTAAAACTCCTTAGATCTGTTAATTTCTTTGGTAGCTTTTTTTGGAGTAATACGGAGCATTTCTTATTGAGTGTGATAGTTGAAAGATCCTTTAGCTTCCTCTTGTTTAACAAAAGATCCTTTAAGAACTTCATATACTTTGGCATCTGTAATAGAGCATCAACAAGGGGTAAGTTTACATGCAATTGTTTATAAAGATTGAGGAATTTACCTAATTGCTTGCTTAGGTCAGTGCAATTTTATTGAATGCATTGTGGGTATAGGATGAGTGGCTTATACTCCTTCACTTTTGGTAGCTCTACATTTTTTGGCCCATGACCTATACTTTTGTCTCAACTACTTCCCCATTATCCTTCTTCTTAACTTGTTGCCCTATTCTACTTCTCAAAGTCACTATATTGACATGTTCCTTAAGGTTTGTTTCAATATTCCTAGGCAAAGACCCTTGTAGCCATTTAGAGATCAACTTTGCAAGTTGACCAATTTAGTTCTCAAGATTATAGTTGGAAGCCTCTTGATTCCTCAACAATGATTTAATGTTGGATAGCAAACCTCATTTCCTTGAATATACTTAGTGAGAAGTTCTTCCAAATCATACTTCTTCTCTTGAGTTGGTGGAGGTGGTTGTGGTAGTGGTTTTTGAAATCCTGTTAGACTAAAGTTAGTCTTCTACTGGCCTTGGTTTTAATTACCCTATGAGAAGTTAGGGTGATTCCTCCAATTGAGATTATAAGTGTTGTTAAAGGGATTATTTTACTACCTAAATGGATTTCCCAAATAATCCACCTATTACACTTGTTCATATGCTCCATATCCTTATATGTTAAACTCACTCATAATTAGCTTATTGAGGGCCTCCAGAGAGTACATCAATCTTTTTGCTTAATAGACTTACTTTAGCTGCCAATTTAGTAGCCAATCTACATAATGAATTCTTGTAGGCCTTTGCGTATCTTTAGTGCTTTCCTACTAATAATTATTCAATACTATTCATTCAATCAAGTTTTGTACCAGCTTAGGTGTTTTTGTGTTCAAAGTACCTTATGTAGCCATGTCAATCATTTTTCTTGTAGATAACTTGAGACCATTGTAGAAGGTTTGAATCTACATTCAAAGTGGGAGGCCATGATGTGGGCACCTCCTAAGCAAGTCCTTGAATTGTTCCTAAGTATCATACAAAACTTTCAACTTCCAACTGAGCAAAATAGGGGATGTAATTTTGAAGCTTAACAGTCTTCATAGGTGGAAAATACTGCTAAAAAAATTTCTTTACCAAATCATTCTAAATTGTTATTGAGTTTCGTGGTAAGGAGTTCAACCATTGCTTTACTCTGCCCCTCAATGAAAAAGGGAATAACTGCAATTAGATATCATCATCTATGGCTCCGTTAATTTTGAATGTACCACCAATCTCTAGAAAACTAGAGATGTAAGCATTAGGATCTTCATCTTAGACATTGAAGTAAACATACTGTTGCACCATATGTATGATATTAGGTGCAATTTGGAAGTTATTAGTAATGACAGCTGGTCTGTTGATACTAGAGTCGACTTTAGTAAGTGCAGGCTTAAAATAATCAAACATGGTCTGGTTTGCTTCATTGCCATTATTGGCCATTGGTTTAGGATCTTGTTGTGGATCTTCTTGATCGATGAATTGACCATTCATCTCTTTACCCTTTCCCTTAACCTCAACAATTGACTTGTCTTCTATGGTTGCCACAATTTATCTAAGAAGTAATCTCAACTTTTGAAGGACTGTCCTTTCAATTTCTCGATCAAGCCATACCAAATCTTCTAGATTACTTTGAATTATGTACTATAAGGAGAAGAAATTTAACATTAGTTGCATCTCAAAGCAATAAAAGAAAATAATAAAAACGAAGAAGAAGATGGTTAAAGTAATAAAGCAACTAATGTTCCTACTATTGAAGTCCTTGCCAATGGTGCCAGAAATATGATACGAGGCAAGTGTACCTATCAAATTCTAGTATAGAGGATACAAGACCAATTCAACCATTTAGAGACATCAAGCACTAATACTAACCTTA
The DNA here is from genome assembly GCA_024138005.1 of Lumnitzera racemosa. Classification (NCBI taxonomy): domain Eukaryota; kingdom Viridiplantae; phylum Streptophyta; class Magnoliopsida; order Myrtales; family Combretaceae; genus Lumnitzera; species Lumnitzera racemosa. Next base: position 32,756,262 of record JAMXBC010000003.1, on the reverse strand, counting down.
AATATATTATTTAATTGGAAATTATACTTCAAGAACTTAAAGATTTAAACTAAAATTGTAGTAAATAATGATTTTAGCAACTAATTAAGAACCAAAACAAGAAAACATTCAATTTAAGACTTAATGGTGTCCCTAGATCTTACTTCCCCTAAGCCTATACATGTGATTTTCTCTAAATATAATCTAATTAATTCATTAATTTTCTTTACTAGAAGAATTCTCTATTAGAGCTTATAGCTTTTGTAAGGCTATTGATAGGAATTAGCCCTTAGACCAATCATAGATAGCTAATCTAGAGAACTCTAGGGACTTACCAAGAGAATTCTAGCTCGACTACTAAGCCTTCATGTATGCCAAACTTGCTGAATAGCTATGTTATGATAGAATAACTAGATAGATAGCCTTACTTAAGACTATCCTAGCTAACAATAGATGTCTAACCCTAGCCAAAATTAACTACTTTATAATGAGTGACTAACTAAGCTTTTTCTTCTTTTTGTCTACTTTATACCATATTTCGAACGTGGTGTGCCTATGAGCTTAGTTATTACTAGGACTTACCGTGGCAAATCTAATTGAAATGGGTCCTTTGAAATATCTAAGAAAGTTAGAGGGAAATAAACCACAATCGAATAAGAGTAGTTGATGTGAAGCTGCTCAGAAGATGTGACTCACCAACGAACACAAAATGACTTGACACCTCACTTGATATGATACATAAGTTAATGTCAAGGTCCACCTACTACTAATCCTGAGCTATTCAGAAAGATTAGATAAGAGTGTATGAAAAATAAACTTAAAGAGGGTTATTTCACAAGAAAAGAATATTTAGTATTAAAAATGTAAGTTGTCTCTGCCTTACAAGAGAAAGGGAGTATTTATAGCAAGTCCTTAGGATAGTATTACAAATAAAGAAATTATAAGAAAGTATAAGAAGTACATACAAAAAGGGATTCCTAATACATACAAAAAAGGATAAGAAAGACAAAAGACCAAAAATTGGAAAGTAATATAATATTAGATAAGGTGGACAGGTAATATGAAACATTGGTCTCGTATGAATATTTTCTAAGCATAGCAAGCAAAAGGGGTCAAAATGTTGCGGTAATGAAGGGGCCAGGACGAGAGAGATGGTGGTATGCTGAGAGAAAATTACTTAGCCGTTTAAGTAAGTCTCTCATCACTCTACAAGAACTTCTCGACAGTAGTTGGTCAAATTACTCAGTATAAGGTCCTCGGCAAGGGAATGGTTGACAACATCACTACCGAATCTATAGATCAACGTATGATAATGTAGGGAGCTCAAGTAATTCGGCTACATTCCTTTGGCATAAACTTTTTCACCATTAGTAGGTTGCCAAGAGAAAATTCGTTGGGTAAGGGATTGGAGTCCTAAGAGCTATGTGCAAGTAATGGGATCATTGGTTGAAAGTTCATCAAAACGTCCATTAACCAATCGACATGCACCTTTGGCATGACATTCCAAAAGGATTCTTTACTTTCCATACTGAATATTCTTTATCTCTAACCATTTTTGGTTTGTATTATATAACCTAATTGTAAGATACCCTTTTTTGTCTTTTTATACATGTAAAGTAGTCTTAGTGGATGGATATATAAACCCTCATTTAATTGTACGTAGACATCAATCAATCTTCCATATCAGAATCTATATAAGTTCCCTTTTGAGTAACCATAGTGTTCTCATCACTCCCTTTAACTGTTATCTATTCCCTTTAGCAAAGGGTATTGGCGAGTGGCCCTTCAATTTAGATTTGTGAGTTATATCCAGTAGATTATAAGCCAAGTAGGATCGATTGGTGTGCCATATCCAATTGGTAGCTTCTCAGATTTTGCTAGCTTTTTCTTTTATCTTCTTTCAGTTCACTTCCTTGTAGTGTTTCTCCATATGTCTGACCCTAGAGATGCATCAACTTCATTAGTATCAGGGCATGGTTCTGAGAAGTAGTAAGTGAAGTTGTAGTGAAGTTTTGGTTTGTTTTACTATTAGCAACTGTTGTGTTCCTTCCATAGCTATTACAGTATGTTCATATGGCGTAATTTTGGAGTGTAAGCTATGTAATGAAGATTTGTGAGTTGATAAGTAAGGTTCCATATTCTTACTTTATTTTAAACTATGAAAATAGAGCAAGATCAATTTCAGTGTTGTTCAAGTGATTATTGAGTGTTGATGTTGTTGGAGGGTGTTAACTAAAGTTTTAGGTAGTATGGTAGCAATATTTTCTGTCTATTGTGTTGTTAATCTATTCAAGAAGTATTGTACCATGTTATATTTGAATGCTTAACGTGTTATTAGTGACTAAAGTAGTAGTGCTTAACCTAGTCATGATCTTAATGGTAGTGACACTCCTAGGTTAGTTGATGATAAGGTTAAAAGACTCATTAATCTTGTTAAGAGTCTAATCACTGTCATGTAAGTTAACAGATAAGAACCCTATGGTATAAAACACCATAACCCCCTAGAAAATGCTCTTAAGAGACACTATGGCTAAGGTAATTAAGCTAATCACCTAGTTTAACCCCCCTTAAGCTGGAGGAGTAGTAGATTGAGTTGTTAGATGAAGGTTAAAGTTAGAGGAGATTGAGGAAGATGATTAAGAGATTCATTCCAAGGAGTATGGTGAGGAAGAAGAAGTTGATTATTATCAAGCATAGGAATGAGGACGTCAAGCTCCTCAAAGGCTAAACAATGACAAAGTCTAAATTCTACCCTTCAGTGGAAGTAAAGATGGGCATGAACACTTAGAGTAGGAAGAGAAGGTCGAGAAGGTGTTTAACTGTTATGGCTATACAAATGTTATCAAGGTTTAACTTGCTGTACTGGAGTTTACTGGGTATGCTACAGTGTAGTGGAAAAATTTGAACATAGCCAGAACAAGGGATGGCAGACTAGGAGTAAGGACTTGGGATGATATGAAAAGGTTGTTAAGGGATAGATTCGTACTTGAGACTTACTTATAAGATATATTTACAAAGTTACAAGAACCTCATCAAGGAGGTAGGTTTGTTGATAACTATGTAAGAGAGTTCTAAATGCTTATGATCCAAGCCGATGTGGAAGAACCAAAGGTTCCTACAATATTGAGGTTCATTTTTAGGCTTATATATGAGTTTCACAACAATATGGAAATGCAATGGTTTTACGCCTTAGAAGAGGTGATTAAGGCATAGAGGGTTGAAAAGAAAAGAAATGCTTTAAGCTAACCTAGGTTAGCATTCTCCTATGCCCTTGGTCTTTGTTGACTTGTTCAAGTTTCAAGGAGGCCATATTGAGCCAAGGAAAGGAATGACTAACTCGATGATAGTCATGTAGGCCAGTTGATCTGAATTGATAAAGGATTGACCCTGACCCATATGAAAGATAGCAGACCTTTGGATGGAAGATCGATGAGGTGAAGTGCTTTAAATGCTTATGCTTTAGATACATAGTTATTGAGTATCCAAATTGATGTGCCATGGTGATCCAAGGAGATGAAATGGACAGTACCAATGAAAGTAAGCCTAAAGATGAGAAGGATGTTGGAAAAGTAGAAGCTAAGGAGGAAGAGGAGACCTATGCCTATGCCGACCAAAGAGAAGTGATGACCTTAACTTAAGATGAGTACTAAGTTCCCTATTGAACTCTAAGAAAGACTAGACGGAAATTTATTCTGTACTAAATGTACCATCAAAGGACAGTTGTGCACTGGTATAGTAGATGGAGGAAGTTGTATTAATATAGTTATGTAGTCCTTCATGAAAATGTTAGGTCTATTAACCTCTAAGCATCCCTAACCTTATAAGCTACATTAACTACGTGATAAGGGTGCTTTGGACATGACTGAACAAGTAACTGTACTGTTTAGTGTTGGGAGCGCATATAGGGATGAAGTAATGTGTGGGAACTTCACATTTATTGCTTGGATGACCTTAGTTGTTTGACTAACGTGTTACTCATGATGAGTACTAGACCACCCATACCTTTGCAAGGGATGGAAAGAGGATGGTCTTGCAACCCATGACCCCATCCCAAGTAAATGAGGCCCATAATTAGCTCACTTAGGTAAGTAAGAAGAAGGCCCTAGTGATGAGCTAAAGAGAGTTCTAAGCTATTAAGAAGGCTAATGAGCCTATGTTTCTATTAGTTAGAAGATTACTGGAGATGAGAGATTTGAAAGATGTTCCAGATGAAATTCAAAGGCTGATTGATGAGTTTGCCGACCTATTTCTTAAGGAACTGCTTAAAGGATTACCCCCTAGTTCAAGGCATAAAGCATTGTATTGATCTATTGCTAGGTACCACCGTGTCAAACCAACTTACATATAGAATAAACCCAAAGTAAGCTTCTAAGCTGAAATGATAGGTGGATAAACTCATAGAGCGAGGATATGTGAGCGACAACATAAGTCCTTATGCCATACTAGCTCTACTCATCCCAAAGAAGGTTCGTGGAGCATGTACATCAATAGTTGAGTAAAGAATCACATTACTATCAAATATAGGTACCTAATACTAAGGCTTGATGACATGTTGGATGAGCTCTATGATGCCAAAATAGTTTTGAAATTAACCTATGTAGTAGTTATCACCAAATTCGCATGCAACTAGGTGATGAGTGCAAGATTGCCCTCAAAACTAGGCATAGTCTCTATGAATGGTTAGTTATGCCATTTAAACTTGCAAATGCATCGAGTACATTTATGAGGCTTATGAACCATGTGATGTACCCTCTAATTAAAGAATGCATAGACGTGTACTTTGATGATATATTGGTATATAGTACCGACCTAGATAATCATATATAACATCTTCGAGCTGTCTTTGAAATATTATGAGTCAAGAAATTATTTGGGAACCTAAAGAAGTGTATGTTCTATTAAAGTAAAGGGGTTTTTCTTGGGTATGTGGTATTAAGGGAAGGAATTCGAGCAGATGAGGAAAAGATTTAAGCTACTCTAAAGTAGCTAACGTTGAAAATTTTCATTAAAGTTCGAAGTCTTCATGGCCTTACTTCCTTTTATAGGCAATTCATTAAAAACTTTAGTACCATAGTTGCTCCCTTGACTGAGCTGATAAAGAAGAGTGATAAGTTTAGATGGAATGACCGAAGTAAATAGAGCTTCAAGGACATCAATAATTTGAATTGGTGTACGATGTGTCAGGCATTGGAATTGGTGTCATCTTGATGCAAGAATGAAAACCCGTCACCTACCATATTGAGAAACTTAGTAGTGCTACCTTGAACTATTCTGTATATGAGAAAGAATTATACTCTCTTTTTAAGCCCTCAATGTTTGGCAACACTTTTTTTGCCATGAGAGTTTGTCATTTATAGTAACCATGAGTCATTGAAGCATCTTGAGAGCTAAAATAAAGTCTCAAAGAGATAAGCTAAGTAGTTTTAGTTTATGGAAGGATTTTCATATGTGATCCGATATAAGAAAGGAAGTACAAATGTGGCTATCGATGCTTTATCAAGTTTGCAAACCTTGCTGACTACTTTTTAGACAAAATTATTAGGATTTTTGCTTAGCACCAAGCATTATGCTTATAATATCCTAGGATTTTGAACTAGTTTAATAACTTTAGGATCTGAGCCCTAAATTTAAGGTATTGGGCTATAATATCTGTTTCATTTTAAACTTTACAATAAAGTTAGAAATGTTAGATGAAGTAATTCAACTAAAGTCAATTTCTCAAGATAAGCTATATAAATATATTAATTTGAGAAAAACGTTAATTAATTGCTAAAAGTTGATAATTATTGAAAATGTGAAATTTAAGATTTTAGATATAGTAAGATATTAAAGATAAGTTAATTAACTTACAAAAATAATAAACGAAGTTGCACTAAATGTAATTTACATGTATTAACATAAAATATGCATTATTTGTATTAAATATACATATAAAATAAGAAATTATTATTAAAATAAGGTAAATTAATATAAAAAATTGGAAAACTAATAAAAAAATGCAACAAAAAGTCGTCCCATGATGTGGCAGCCAAATATTAAGTTAGACTGATAAGCCAAAAGGCAAATAATAAGAAAATGATACCTCATGCTTTAGAAAAATAAGAAAATGGCATGTATAAGCCGTATGCCAATTTTTACAAATTCTTATCCAATTAGAAAAAAATAAAAAAAAATAGATAAAAAAAACAGAGCATGGAATCTGATTAGACAAGTTTAATAGGCTATTGGTGTTTAGTTGTCGTGGCCTTTTGTAGTCAAGGATAGCATCACTAGAAGGGGTGTTCCGACGAGGTTGGATGGTCGAAGGCGGCCGGTTTAGGTGAACCAAATTTTCGATTGAAACTTTGTAATTTTTCTAAAAATAGCAAATGATATTATTTAATTATGAAACTTGGTTTTTGGAATTATTTTATGTGCATATTAATTTAGTAATTTTATTTTTGATAAATAATTATTGGAAATATAAGATCCTTAAGAAATGACTCTATTTGGATGAAAATTGAATTAAATTTTAGAAATAATAAATAATGCTTTTTAAACTTGAAAATTTGTACGTGATATAATTAATATATTTATTTAATCTTAGTAACAATAATTTTAGAAAATAATCATGTTTACTATTCATGGTGATTGTTTTGGATAAAACTGGTAATTTCACTGTTTTATGGAATTAATTGGTTTTTAATAAATCAAAGAATGAGCCTTATGTATTATGATTCCTAGAACTTCATAATGATGTTTGGCACATTTGAATTTTGTCTTGTGATTAAATTCACTTATTTGCTTAATTTTCATTGATTTTCAATTAAAATTACTACTATCATAAAAATATATAATAGCTAGTTTAGTATAATTCATGGTCAATAATTAAACTACAAATTTTTGTGAGTCTAAGATTTTTCATGGAATTAATCGGGATCATATACTATTTATTATGTATTTTCATAATATAAACCTATATATTAGTCTAATATATGATACACTAATTACCACTATTGTGATACTTGTTAACGTGTAAAGGATTTGAATTTTGGAGTACATAATGAATTTTGACTAACTCAAGAAATGAATTATTTTAGCATTTTTAATTTAGATTTAGGGTTTACTTAAGTTAATTACAAAGTTATATTAACGTACGGTCGAATCTGTAATGAAAGGATATTGTTAGGTTTTTTAAAATATTGATTAGTTTTGATTCTTAATATATATCAATAGCACATGAAATAATAATCGTAATGATATAAAGTTTACTAAAATCAGATAATAAATGAATAAGATATGGTCAAATGCAGTTTAAAAACGCAAAAATGAAAGCTTATAATAGTTCAGATTCAACCTACACGTGATTTGAAGATTGTGTCATATTTTCATAGGTGTGATGAGCAAGGAAGGTCTACATCATGAAGTTTAGGATTTTACACTACTATTAAGTCTAGGTAAGTGGATCTAACCCATGCTTGGAGTAGATATATCGCTACTCATAACATTGTATGCTGTTTGATACTATGTTGATTGAATATAGGTATATCTTGGGTGAATTGATATGCTAATATAGCAGATGCTAATGTGTTGATTTTGAATGGTAGTAACTGTATTCCAGTTAAACTATTATGTTGTCATGTTAACCGATTATTTGTGCTCACAAATAATTGTGCTAACTAGGGAAATTAAGTGATTGCTAACTCAAGCTTGTAGGTATTCACCTAAGTAAGCCTTAAGTAAGATACTAGAATTTCGTTAGGGAGAGTTCGAAAACTAAAATTAGATCACTGGGTTGAATAGAACTGAGAGACTGATTATGCTTATTGATATTCTAGAGTTGTTATTACATATCATGGCATGATATGGCATGAAAAGGGACCTACTAGTCAGAAATTTTAGCATGGGGCTTTCAAATGATCATGGAAAAAGTATGGCTTTATGAACTCAGTTATTGAAAGCATATAGATTGTATTGCCTGAACATTATGACTGTTTTGATAGTCAAATTTGATAGACTATGGTATGTAGTCTAATTTAGCAATGTTACCACTTTGAATTGGTGAACTACAGTATATAGTTTAATTTTGTAAAGTTAGGGGTCCTATTCCCATACAGCTCCTTGTTACCTTTTTTGAAAATGGTAAATTACAGTGTATAGTCCAATTTGGTCATAGTCCTACTCTCAAGCAGCTCCTTATTGCCCTAGGTTCTTGGACATTGTATTCAGATGCTCAGTTATGTCAACTAACTAAAAGAAGTTTAGAAGGCATAAGATATCGATACTGATGCATTTTATGTACATGAGAATAGCATACTGCATTGTTGGCAGTAAGTGCCCAATTGGGCAAATGTATATATGAAGTTGAACTTGCGAGTTATGATCGAAATGTTTTAGTTGTGATATATAGTATTGTCTATATTATGTTGTTTGTTATCCACTCTCACTTAGCTTTAGTAGTTAAAGAGATAAAATATTTTATCTTCAAGTTAACTACATCATGAAGGGCCCAACACTCAGTAGGAATACGTATACCGGGAGTGTAAGTTAGAGTTAGTGACTGTTGTATGGTACCTGTATTAAGTCAAGAATCCTATTATTGTGAAGATGATAAAGAAAACAAAAAGTTAGTTCATATTTTAATGTAAATATTATGTTATACACATAAGTTGTAGCAGAATATCTAACTGAACTTCGATGTAGTAACCTCTTTATTTTGTAAACAAAGTTGCCTTTTGATGAATAAGTAGGTTGAGTTAAGTTTTTAACAAGTATTTCTATATGATGGTACCCTGTGCTATGCTGGGATATGACAATGCTCATGATCCTCATTTTAGTACTATTGTAAAGTAGTATAGAGATGGAGTTGCTGCTGGAGGCTATTATGTTTGAGATTACTATCTCTTCATGGAAAGAAGGCTACATACACCAAATTGTTCCACATGTGAGCTGTTGGTTAAGAAAGCTCATAGTGATGGATTATCTAGTCACTTTGGTGAGACTAAGATCGCTAATTTATTGAAGGAAAACTTTTACTGGCCTAGTTTAATTAAGGATGTCCATAAGGTAGTTAGTAATTGTGAAGTGTATAAGTAAGCTTAGGGGAAAACAGCACCCCATGAAGAATATATGCCCCTGCCAACAACAACCTTACCTTGGGTTGACCTCAGCATAGACTTTCTCCTAGGGTTACCCCAATCATCTAGGGGAAAAGATTTTATATTTGTTGTAGTGGACTATTTCAACAAAATGGCACACTTCATTCTGTGTAATCGAATTAACGATGCTTCATATATTATTGATTTATTTTTGTGAGAAGTTTTCCAACTACATAGAGTGTCGAAGACCATTGTTTCAGATCGAGATATAAAATTCTTGAGTTATTTTTGTAAGACTTTATGGAGAAGACTTGGAACTAAACTTGTTTTTAGCTCTAGTAGCCACTCTTAGAATGATGGCTAGACTAAAGTGGTAAATAGGATCCTAAGCAACTTGCTCAAAGATGTTGTGGGAAAGAACTTGAGGGATTAGGTATTGATAGTCAGTTTTTATCTCCTTTTTACTCATCTACTTGGCTAACAACATGCCGTACAATCTATATTCTCGACATCATCGCTAAGTGATCCATATTCTCGACATTACGATGAGTAACTCAGATCCATTGCAGATTTGAATTCTAGTCCTTGGCACGAACAGTTATTACAAGCATAGTTATGATTACATAGCTATTCACTCCCCTTACATTTTAAGGAGAGTGTCTGATTAAGAAGTTTCCATGTGTCTCGATAGTTATTTCGATAACTGCTCTTTTAGATAAAATAATCTCTTATAAATATGAAAAAGGAACTTGGTAAGGGAGAACTCTTAACTTCTCAACTCTATTACTTTCATTCCAAGCTACTAACATAACCATTAGAGTGGCTACACCAGACTGGCGCTAGTACCAAATATTTGTTCTGACTGCTAGAATTCACCTGCAACATTTGGCACCATCTGTTTTTCCCTAAACACACCTACATGGTTAAAACAAAGGTGTCTAAGAGTGCAGGTGTTGGCATTCCTTCCCTACACCTTGAGGGGGGGAGTCGACATACTGATGGGCAGCGATTGGTTAGACTTGAGTAACTTTGCCTCGACTTAGCTAAAGAAAACCAAGAATTAAACAAAAAACACGAGCAAATATTTAACCTCTTCGATAGTAATACCTACCTAAACTAGATCTAAAACAAGGACCAAGGCCATCACAATGCTGAACATAGCGATGATTCAATTTATTCACCTGAGTTGCAAAAAAAGTGAGTCGAGAATATGATAAGACCTTTGGCTCCTGCTTTTCAAAAGAATGACAAAGGCAAGCAACTATAATAGGTACACCATATGGGTCCTTGGTATGTGAACACCCCTATTGCCCCAAGCAAGCAGTTCCAAATTAAAAAGAGTCCCTTTATTCTAGAAAATTTGGAGGAAGTGACACCTCAGCACATTAAGTTACCATAGTTTGAGACTTATGATGGAACAAAGGACCCCAAAGACCATCTGGAATACTACCGTATGTTGGCCAAGTTGCATGGTTTAACTGATGTAGTAGCTTATCAGGCTTTTCCTTTCAACATTGAGGAATGCAACCAGCACATGGTTCAAACATTTGAAACTAAATTCCATTTCCTGTTTTGATAAGTTGGTAGAAGTGTTCCTTCAACACTTTCTTGTAAGCAAAAGTCTGAGGAGTCAATCAGAGACTACTTGGCCATATTTATGGTTGAGATGGTTCAAATCCCAAATTAGATGAGTTTGGCCCTTAACATCATAATTGATGGAGTCAAGCCCCATGGAGACTTTTTTAAGTCACTTGCAAAGAATAAGCAAAAAACTTTTGCTGAGTTTAACGCTAAAGCCACCTCATACATCCATCAGGAAGACAACATAAAGGTACGGCGAGAGGCTGATCAGAGTAGAGGAGATGGAAAGAATGAAAAGTGAAAAAGTACGAAGGATAGACTTGTCACGGACAATGACCATAGTTTAGATGCTGAAGGGAAGAGATTAAGGATCCCAACATATTCATTCCATACGGCTGTGAATCGTTTAATATCAGACATTTTGATGGAGGTATGTAGGGAAGGAGGTATCCCCCAATAACCAAAAAGAATGAGAGGGAATCCCTTAAGGAGAAACTCTAAAAAATACTATAATTTTCACCGTGACAAAGGTTATAACACAGATGAGTGCATTCAACTCAAGAGTGCAATTGAAGATGCGATCCAATGTAGGTACTTACACAAGTCCTTAGAGCATGATATCAAGAGTATAGAGAGACCGTCTTAGAGGAGACGTGAGGAACAAGAGAAGGATATACGGTTGACATCAGCCATGAGAGACAGAAGGGATGTGAATTCTAGCAAGGCACCAAATGGAGTGATTGACACCATTGTTGGCATACCTATTATAGGCCAGTGGAGTTCTTCGAACTCGATTAACATCAAGAATTATGTTTGCAATATTTAAGGAAAAAAGGTTTGAATCGATAGTACAATATTTTTAGGAGAGGAAGATTTTGAGGGTATCCAAAGGCCACATGACAATGCACTCATTATCAATGCAAGAGTCGCTAACTTTGAAGTTAAGAAGATTTTTGTCGATACAGGAAGTTCAGCCGACATCATTTTTCCACATGCCTTTGACCAAATGAAGCTTAAGATCAAAGCATAGCTACAGTCTTACAAGTACAATCTCTATGCCTTCAACAATCAACTCGTCTATGTAGTTAAAGTCATTTCCTTATTGATATAGATTTGTGACGATGAGCATGTTGTAGAAGACAAAGTTGACTTTCTCGTCATCAAATGTTGGTCCTCATACAACATGATAATGGGATAGTTGTGCCAACATCTATTCGACATTGTCCCTTCAATTACATAACTTAAAGCCAAGTTTCTTACTCCCACAGGGGTCAGTGTGTGCAAAGTAGATCAGCAATTAGCATGGTCCTTGTACATAAGGGCCTCGAGATGAGAGGAAGTATTTTAGGTTGAAACTTGTTCGGAAGGTAAGTCATTCAACATCGAGAATGCCGAGAGTGATATTGAGGTGATTCCTTTAAGGGGCGACCCAAGGAAATCAATGTAAATCGAGAAACCTTTGTCACCAAATACTCGGCAGGGTTTAATCAACTTCTTACAAGGCAACGCTGATGTGTTTGCATGATCTCCTTAAAAAATGCAGCGTATCTCGATAGAAGTTAAGGTATAGAAGCTTTAGATTGATCTAAACGTAAATGTGGTCCAACAAAAGAAGAGGCATTTTGCACCAGAGAGACAAGCAGTAATAGAGGAAGAAGTGTAAAAGTTATTGAAGGTAGGATTCATTTAGGAAGAGCCTTAGATGACTTAGCTAGCCAATTGTATGCTAATCAAGAAGTCTAATGGCAAGTGGAGAATGTGCATAGGCTTAACAGATCATAACAAGGCCTATCCCAAGGACTGTTTTCTACTACTAAAAATTGATCAGGTAGTAGATGTAACCATTAGATACGCGTTACTTTCCTTTATGGATGCTTTCTCTAGTTATAACTAGATTAAGATGGATAAGGAAGATGAAGTCCACACATTTTTCGTCACCAACTTTGGAATGTATTATTACATGGAGATACCCTTTGGAATCAAGAAAGCTAGTGCAACGTACCAGAGACTTGTCACCACGATGTTTAAATCCAAAATTCATAGAAACATTGAAATATATGTTAACGACATGATTGTGAAGAGAGTGATGGAAGATCGGCATCTTGCTGACTTAGAGGAGATGTTTGCCACATTAAGGAGATACAACATGAAACTCAACCCATAGAAATGCGTCTTTTGGTGCAACATCAAGAAAATTTTTAATTTATAAGGTTACTTGATACGATATTGAGGCCAATCGTAAAAAGATTGAAGCCATAAAGAACGTGAAATCACCACGAACGGTTAAAGAAATGTAAGAACTCACTAGGTGAATTGCTACCCTTAATAGATTTGTGTTGAGAAGTGTTAATAGGTGCACAAAAATCTTTAAAATTTTAAAGAATCCAAAAGAATTCAATTGGACTAATGACTACGACAGAGCTTTCAATGAGCTTAAGGAATTTCTTACATCACCCCCAATACTCTTGACACCCATTCCTGGAGAGAACTTATATTTGTACCTTTCTATCAACTGCCAAGCACTTTCTTCTATACTGGTTCGAATAGACGATAAAGAGCATTGACCCATTTATTATGTGAGTTATGTTCTACAAGGGTCGGAGCTTCGGTATACAAAGATTAAAAAGTTCATATTAGCAATGGTTCTCTTGGCAAGAAAGTTAAAGCCGTATTTTGAAGCCTACCAGATCATTGTTCTCACCAATCAACCATTATGGTAGGTATTGTAATAGCCCTATTCCTTGAGGAGGATAACAAAATATGCCCTAGAGCTTAGTGCCCATGGTGTACAATAAAAACCCAAAAGGGCAATAAAGGCTTAAGTACTGGCAGATTTCGTAGCCGAATTTACTAGTAAGAAAGATTGTGTAGAGATTGTTAAGAAACCTATCTGGTTCCTTTATGTAGAGGGTTCCTCGATGCAAGAAAGAAGTGGTGCAAGACTAATTCTATAAGGGCCCTATAATGTCAAAGTTCATTACACTCTGAAATTCAGATTCCCAACCAATAACAATGAAGCAAAATACAAAGTACTAATCACCAGACTGAAATTGGAAAAAGAAATTGGTGCCAAGAAACTCGAAGTCTTCTCTAATTCCTAATTGGTGGTGAATTAGGTTATAGAAAGTTATGCAGCAAGCGAAGAAGAAATGAGCAAGTATCTACTAGTGGTACGAATGTTTGTTGAAGAATTTCAATCTTTCTCCATCTACAAAATTTCGAGAAGGAAGAATATTATGGCCGACAAGTTGTCGAAGTTGGCTAGTATAGCATTCCCTGAATTGAGTGATAACCTTTTCATTGAGTTTCTTCCGCAAAAAAGTTTATCCACTCTCTTGCAGAGCTGTGAGTTAGCTCCTTACCCGAAAGAAGAATCATGGATGGATCCCATAGTGAATTATCTAAAAGTTGGTACTCTCCCTAACGATAAAAAAGGCACATGAAGATTGGTTTACTAGGTTGTAATACATGCTGATTGATAGTCAGCTGTATAAGCGTGGCGTATCTTAGCCCTACCTTTAATGCCTTTCCCTGAGAGATGCCTAGAGGGTGTTATTTGAGCTGCATGGTAGCGTATCACGTAAAAGCGCAAATACTATGCAGTAACGACATAAAGATGCAAAGGAAGTTGTTTGGCATTATTGCCAATACCAAAAGCACGAGTTGTTCAGTCATGTGCTTGGAATGAGTTATGTAGCCTAACCAGCCCTTCACCCTTGGCCTTATGGAGGCTAGATATTCTCAAACCATTTCCAAAGTCTACCGCCTAACTATAATTTGTCATTGTCGTTGTGGATTACTTTACTAAATGGGCAAAGGCTAAGGAGGTGGCAAAGATCATGGAGTAGAAAATGGAAGCGTTCATCTTTAACTCCATCATATTAAGGTTCAGAGTTCCTTACATGATAATTAAGTATAATGGACCACAATTTGACAACAATAAATTTCAAGCATTATGTGAGAAGTATGGCATTCACCTTAACTATACATCTGTAGCGTAACCTCATATAAACAGATAAGTTGAAGCCGTAAATAAGATCTTACTACACGACCTAAGACCGAAAGTAGATTAAGTCAAAGGAAATTTGGCCAGTGAATGATCGAACATCTTATGGTGATTTTGAACCACTCACAGAACTGTGATAAGAGTGACACTATTCAGGCTAGCATATGATACAGAAGCCGTGTTGCCGATTGAACTAGATTTACCTAATCTGTGGATGCATAATTTCGATGTTATGCTTAATCAAGTTGGACTGACAGCAAATCTAGACATTATTAAGGAAATTCAAGATAATACAAGAGTTAGAGTAGAGACATAATAGCATAGAGTGGCAAGGTATTACAATCATAAGGTAAAGCATAAGATTTTCCAACTTGGAGATCTAGTTTGTAATAAGATGGAAGCTATTGGTGCATGAGTGAGTCAAGGGAAGCTTAGCGTGAATTAGGAGGATCCTGTTAAGATTTAGGAAGCCATTAGCAATGGGGCCTATCAATTAGAAAGGCTAGATGGATCTATCATCCCTTGAGCATGGAATGCAGAAAATCTAAAATTATATTTCAATTAATCTATCTGATGATTTTTATCACCATTCATTTGGCAATAGCCAACTTATAAGACTATAGTATTTATTTATGAGAATTATATTTGGTCTCATTATGTTTGTTTTCACTATGATTGCCAAATTAACGAGTACTAAATTGCACAGCAAACGAACCGATCTAGGTTCTAGCTTAATGCGGTTAACAATATACAAGTTTACATTATGGCCAAGTAATGCAGCTAATCTATGCCTCAAAATGGCTAATGGATTGTCTATAAAGACATACATTAGACGTGTGAAATAAAACATACTGAGAGATAGTTAGGCATATGAAATAAAACATGTTGAGAGATAGTTGGGCATATGAAATAAAATATGTCAAGAGTTAGTTGGGTGTGTGAAATAAAACATGCCGAGAAACAAATAGTATGTGAAATAAAACATACCGATAAATAACTAGCATATCAAATAAAACATGTTGACCAATAATATCGTGAAACAACACCCATATACCATACACACCGTAAAATTGCAATACGCAAAATAAAATTTGTTGGAGACCCGTATGAAAAGGTTTTCATTCAACAAAGGTTACAAGCACTCAACACTGTATTTCAGATATTTCAATTGATGATTACACAAGAAGGCAATGTTCTAATATAATAGAAATCCAATGGCTTATTCTCGAATTCAGCATAAGTGATTTTTAGATCAATGGTTGGGGGCTTCTTCGATAATTGGGGTCACAAAGTAAGCAATTTCCTTAGCATAAGTTTCATTATCACCCTGATTCAAACTCTTGGCACCTGTTTCATCACCTTCATCTTCATTGACACTGCTGACTTTATTAACGACATCAACAACGTCAAGGCAAGAGAGATCATAATCAAGGCAAAGCTTTAATATCTCCTCACTTGTCGCTTAGACCCCTTCCAACAATTTTTTCGTCAACAGTTTCTTGTATTGCCAACTAGGAGTGATAATATCTAGAGCCTCTTCGATTGATGGTCCTCTCCTCATTGTCTCCTCTAATTTTGCAACATAGCCTTGCAAGTTCGAATTGTTGGTCTCTAACTCTTTTATCTGCATTTTAAGTTTATCCTCATCCTTGTTCATCATGCAAAGAGTTTAACCTAGACTCCAGTACTCTTCCTTCTTCTTTTGTAGCTCATCTTTTAGGCCTTCAATCTTTTTGTACTACTTTCCATGTTAGCCTTCAAGCTTGAGATTTCATCATCAGTAAGGTCATGTGCTAACTTCTCAGTAGCAAGGTCTTCTTAGAGCTTGCTTACCTCCATCTCAGCCCTTATCCTTACATTTTCGACAACAGTAGTATAGGCTTTCAATGCACTGTAGGCATCCTCAACTCTCTACAGCAAATCTAATTAACACAATTAGGAATGATTAGGCATTATATATAAATACAACTGAAGATATTACCTTCTTTGCCTTTTTGCTAACCTCATCTAAAGTCATTAGAATGTGGCTACTCATTTGGAAAAGGAAATGTGTTAATACCCCGAATGAATTCGATAATTAAAAGTGATGATTATGGATACTCACATCATACAATTTTGTTGCGATATGGGCCTTATTGCAACCGCCAGCCCTATCGACATCCGTCTTGGTGATATCTTTGTCTTTTAAAAGAACAATGCCTTCTACTAGAGCTAAAGATTTCATCTTGTCCCCTAGGGCTGAGTCAATATCCAAAATTTAGTAGCTTTAACAAGGGATGAAGTACTTGCAAACCTCTTTCTTAGGGACGAAATTGCCACTACTATTGCCTCTTTTTCCCTTTCATCTAAGCCCCTAGATGTCTTGGTAAGTAGTTAGTCGATGAGTTCTTTCCTAAGTCTTTTATCAGCATTCAACATAGCTACAATTGCTAGAGATGACCCTTCTATGGCAAGAGCATCTTCATCCTCCTCCTTAGGGATGTGTCTCTCAACGTTCATTATCCCTCAGTTCGATTAAAGTTTGAATAATCTTGATCAAAGGCTGCTTAAAATGAACAACCTCGGTCGGTAATGTCTTCTTGCTCTCCTTCAGCTTCTTAGCAGGACGGGAGGTCTTCATTACTAATGCTTGCTTTACTGTAGCCTCCTTTGTTGCCTTCTTTACGACAGTAGGCCTGGTGATAGTTGTTAAGGTAGCTGCCCTCTAA
Source organism: Lumnitzera racemosa (assembly GCA_024138005.1). Lineage (NCBI taxonomy): Eukaryota > Viridiplantae > Streptophyta > Magnoliopsida > Myrtales > Combretaceae > Lumnitzera > Lumnitzera racemosa. Next base: position 32,738,911 of record JAMXBC010000003.1, on the reverse strand, counting down.
TCAGCCTTAGATTTCTTAACCTTGGCTTAAGCTAATAGCTTGGTAGGAATGACTTCACCAACACCCATATTTGTGATACGAGTAAACGAATTAATATAAACATGGGATAGAGACAAACTTAAATATTCTATACCAAGCAAGGCTCAAAGCCTACAATTTTCCCCCCAAGGCTCGAGAATGGCTTTCCTCTTATAGCTATCCTCAGTATGGCAGTAACACATTAACATACCTTCTTTTAGAAAAGATTGGGTCTACATTTTCATAATGCTGTATAATTCTCTCGACATCTTAGAATAACATTTTATTCCTCCTCTTCTCTTGAATTTTCCTCATCACTATTGCATCATTTTGCATTTGATCTATATCTTTTGTATAGATCAGCTCAACCCATTAGGTTTAGAAGTCTATATCCTCATTGGATACTGTTGACACAAATTTGTCATGTAACTTATGGATCTTAGATTCTAATCCATCCATGAACTTACAACCATGCCTTACAGCGGTAAAGTACCATTCGTCAAGTTACCTTCGAATAGTAAAGAAAAATTGAAATAGTTGAGGCTTATCCTTGACCTCAACTTCCTCATAAATTATTTCAAAAGTTGCCAAAAGCCAATATATATTAGGTGAGAACATACTTAGTGTAACTTTGAAGTAGTTGAAAAAGCCCTTAACAAAAGCCGAGGAAGGGAAGTGTAATACAAAATCCAAACATTTCAAGTACATATGGAACTCGCGCTCCCTTGGAAAGCATACCCTCTCCTTATCTCTCAGCCTCCTCAAGTTCCATGTTTTGGGAAGGTCTTGCCAATACTGATTGTATTTTATAATAAGAACTCTATCAATAGAACTGGCAATTCCATTTGAATAGTCGCAAAAGTAGGCTATTGTGTTGTACAAATATCTTACCAAGGATCTCCCTTCCTCATCCTTAGAATAATTATCCATTGGAAGCTCGTCAATGCAAGCAAGTTTATCCTACCTTACCTCCATACTATTAGTCGAACCACTTAAAGAACATGTCACCTCACTCCTTATTTGGGGGGAAAAGCAGCCTTAGTTTCTATTGCCTTGGAATTGGAGAAGACAAATTGATGAGCAACTTTACGAACCATATCTGAATGGTTATGCAAAATGATATAACACGAGTTAAAGAAATGTGTGCTTAAAGATGAGAAAGCGAATGAAAGTTTAAGATGTAACCAAAGAAACGAATTGTGATTGTGAACAGTACTTTATATATGGACAATTCATCTTCGTAATTGCAAATTTTCTTTTGACAGTAATGATGTGCTAACCCAGTAATGGCATAGATTGTTAACACATGTTTCATGATAGAAATCTTATGGTTAACAACTTTTTGACTGTTATTTGGCCTGTAGTAAAATGATGACTTAGGCAACATATGTCGTGCCTTTAACTTCTTGGTTTCTTGAACAAGCGTAAGTTTAGAAATTGTGACCTTTCAACTAGGATGTAGATTGCCTTGCTCCCTCTTTTGCTATGCATCAAAAGAATTGCTCCTATTCAGCCTCTAATGCATTATATATTACTCCCTTCATCGATTACTTGAACATAAGAGTTGGGGGGCAAACATTGATAATCGATTTTCTTCTCCATTTTACTCGTTTACTTGACTACCGACATGTTGTGCATTCTATATTCTTGGCATCATCACCGAGTGATTGATATTCTCGACATTACATCGAGTAACTCAGATCCATTGCAAATTTTAATTTAAGTTCATGGCGCGAACGGTTATTACAAGCATGATTATGGTTATATAGCTATTCACTCTCCTTATATTTTAAGGAGAGTATCTGGTCAAGAAGTTTCCACATGTCTCGACATTATTCTGATAATTGCTCCTTTAGATAGGACAATCTCTCATTAATAAGAAAAAGGAAACGGATAAAGGAGAACTCTTAAATTCACAACTACATTACTTTCATTCTAAGCTACTAATACAAGCATTAGAGTGGCTGTACTGGATTGGTCCTAGTACTAAGTATTTATCTTATCTTTACAGGATTATTCCAACTCTTAGAATTCACCAACAACACTAGGATCCATGTCTAGCGGTTGTAGAATTCACATGTAATTGACCTATCCATAACACCATTAGTAAGACCCCATTTGAGGTCATTTGTGGCATCAATCTCATTATCCACCTAAACTTGATTGGCACCCCGACAATTGTTGAAGAGAATCAATCTGGAGTTGATTGAGCCTAAGAATTGGAAAAGCTACACTAATCCATAACTAGGAAGATCACTAAGTTCAATTAGAGATAACAATAGATTAGTAGTTGAGGTCGTTAAGATGTTTCTTTCCAGCCAAGAGACTTAGTATAGATACTCCTCAATTGGGAATGATTCCATAGTTGAGATAGAGTAAGCTATCTCTTCGAGCTGATGGTCCATTTAAGGTCTTGAAGAAAATCAACTGCAACGCTTACCAAATTGAATTACCTAATGACTATGGTGTTTCCCCTACTTTCAATGTGTTCAACTTGATTCCCTACCAATCAGTAGAAGATGACCTCATAAGTGCCTTAAAAGAGCAAAAGTTAGGACTACTTACGGATTTGAGGACAAATCTTTCTGGCCCTCAAGCAAATGATAGGAATTAGCCCCCTAGACTAATTACACATAGTTAAGTAAGAGGACTCCAAGGACTTACTTATAGAATATTAGCTTAAAGCCTATTTAAGACAAAAATTTATATTCCGACCTCCTTGTTTTCCTCTTCTAACAACCTAACTACCAAGCATTCACATGCACCAGACCTACTGAACATCTGTGCAATGATAGAATATCCGAATAAGCAGCCCTACCTAAGACTATTTGAGTTGTGCTCCCATGCCAACAACAAATGTTTGACCCTACCCTAAACTAACTACTCTATAGTTAGTAACTGATTAAGCCTGGACTTGATCCAGATTAGGTCAACCCCTAACTATAAACTCTCTTTTCTTCTTTTTGTTTACTCTCTACCAGCTACCAAGTGATACATATCTTTTGGAATGACATTCTAGAAGGATTCTTTACTTTTCATACTGAATATTATTTATCTCTTTTACCATTTTTAGTATGTATTATGTAACCTAATTGTAAGATAACCCTTTTACCATTTCATACATGTAAAGTAGCCATAGTAGATGAGATATAAACTGTCATTTAATTGTACGTAGACATCAATCAATCTTCAATATAAGAATTTATACAAGTTCCCTTTTGAGCAACCATAGTGTTTACATCACCCCGTTCAACTCTTATCTATTCCCTTTAGTAAGGAGTAGTTGTGAATGAACCTTCAGTATGGATTGGTGAGTCATACTTAGTTGATTGTAGGCTAAGTATGATCGATTGGTGTATCATTTCCAGTTGGGAGCTCTATGGACCTTGCTAGCTTTTTCATTTGTCTTCTTTCGATTTACTTCATTATGGTGTTTCTCCATATGTTTAACCTCGGAGATGCATCACCTATTAACTTATTTTTTAGATTACCTAATAAAATCTCTTTGCCATAGCACAACTTAAGATCACATTGACACAACGAAATCTCTTAAAGAAAATATGAAAGAACTAGAAGTATCATCCAATTTGTCTATAACATTACATATACTCTCATTGATTATGCTTGTATCTAATCTTACAAGAATCTCCGGATCTTCTTGTATAATATTAGATTTTCAAATTAATACCTACAAGAATATCAATCTAAAGTATGCAAGTAAACATAATTGATTCAAGAAAACTAAAGAAGTTCATTGTATCTAATAAAAGAAATTGTTATATGGTAGATCTAAGTTCCACAAGACCTAGATATGAAAGATCTACTTTTCTCATGATAAAATAACAATCTTGAACAATATCTAGAAGTTAAGTAGAAGAAAAATCCATGAAAGAGATGTAAAGTCTTGAATTTTGAATTCTCAATGCTCTTTGCTATCTTGAGTATTTAGCCTTAAAAGTCTCTCAAAGATCATGTGAAAAGTTGTCACAAAAAAACCTTAATGAAGCATTGAATAAGGTTGATGAAATAAAGGATTCACAACTGATGACACAACCGGGTGATACGACCTTATCACTTGGTTGTGTCATTTTGATATGCTTCATTAAAACTTTTCCAAACCATTCTTTTTTTTTTTTGTATCTTCATAATGCTTAGGAGTGACATGACTTGGGATACGACAGTGTCTTTTAGGTCGTGTCCTCTACTAACCTCTCATGTTTCTACTTTGAATTCCCATGAAAACAATACAATCGTATGTTTTGATCACGTCGATATTTATAACTCCATAACTTTCTCTCTTTAACTTCAAATTGAGTGAAACTTGTTTTTTTTTTTCTTATTTTCTTTCTTAGATCATTCCAAAACTTAGAAAACAAGATTATACTCAATTAAGTATCATTATTTCAAAATAAACTCAAATTTAAGGGAAAATCAATAAAACTCACTCAATAAAATACATGCAATTAAGAGCTTATTGATTAGTATTAGTTGTTCACGCCTATGCTATAATTTGGGTGGTATATTCTCATACTGATACAATGAAGTATCATTTTTACTAAATGCTTCTACATTGTCATAACTTTATTGTATTATGTTCCAACCTAACTGAGATTAATGGATTAATGAATTCCAAATGTTCAAGTTAGCTATGCGAATGAACTAATCTAATGGTTTCAACCAAATAGATTAGGGAGCTTATTCTTAGGTCCATACCACAAGGGGTTAATAGGCAAACACTTTGTACCCTAACTTAGCCTAAGGAATAGAAGTACCAAACATTTACTTTAAAAGATAAGAAAGTCACATCAACATCGACCAATTAAATGTGCATAAAAGAAGTATGCATATAAAATAGTTGACAAAAAGAAGTATATTAATTAAAACAAAAGGAAAAGGAAGTTTAACAATTGTATAATTGAAAAGATTGGCATCATGATCTAAACAAAGTGTTTGAACAACATAAAATTTAATAGAAGGTTGTTTAGTTACATTCTCATTGGATGCTTTCTTCTCAATTAGATCTTAACTGACCGGAGGAGCCTCGACTAGTGAAAAATCTTCCATAAGGCCTAAGTCCTCTATGATGGTAGGGTATTTTTATGATTGTTCTTGACTTGCATCTTCTTCCCGCTCTTCATAGCCTTCTTGGTGATCATCTTTGTCATCTATCTTGGCAAAGTTGAGGTAATAGAGGTAGTAGCCACAATGCACATTAAGCACTCTTTTCCTTACCAAATGGACATCTTGAAGCAATTTATTTCAAAGAAGCATCTTGTAATGCTTGCTTGGTGATAACTTCAATTTAGCATACATTTTCTATGGTTATTTTGTGCTATTTTAGACTTTAATCAAGTAAATTTTATGTTTTTAAAGTATTTAGAGATTGCATTTGATTAATTTGGAGAGATTTATGATCTTAGACCAAGTTTTAGAAGATTTGAAGATTTTTTAGTTGAATTTTGAAGCCTTAGAAAGGACTATACCCATTAACAATGAATGTGCATTGAAATCACAATCATAGGAGTAAGAAACAAGATAGAAATTAATGTCCAAAGAAGACTACGACCATAGGCTTTGGGTATGGTTCTCTTATTTCATTATTTTGCGATTTTTGAAGTCCAAAAAAGAATGTAGCCAAGGATTATGATAGTAGTCCTCACCTATAGTCCCTTTGTCAAACAATTTTATCAAATTTGAAGTTTTTAAGTGAAGTAGAAGTATACGTCCAAGCACTATGACAGTATACTTACGGTGTAGTCACCCTATATTGAGTGAATCTTCTATTTTTAGAGATACAATATTTAATGAATCTTTAATTTTGTTAAGTCTCTCTTTATAAACCTAGCCCCATTGCTTATAAATAGATCCTTAGGCTTAGGTTTTCATGGAGAGGCCCCCTTGGTAGAATTATTGTTGGGGGTCTTTGAATTTACTTTCTCTTTCCTTTTCACCATGATACCCTTTTGATCATTCTTAGTAAATTATTATTGATATTTAGTTATCTTTGTAACAACTCTTCTTTCTTTCTATAATTTTATTCTTTAATGATATGATTATACCAAGGTTATTTTATCAATTAGTATCTACTACAGTTGCTAATTGATGTTTGAGCTTGCTATAGAGTCATGAGGCCAATAGTAAATCAACAAGTGTAATCATAAGATTTTCAGTACGCTAAGACATTAGGTAATAAAGCTTCTCAAATTAAGGAAACCTAATAGCAGGATCCATGTTTTTACTATAATCCTGCATTGCTCTATTTAGCAACATGTGGGTAGTGAGAGTCTTAAGGTTAAGAATTAGGTGTTTAGCTAATTTAGAATCTGATTTCCATAGGAACAGGGGTAGAAAATTCCATTATCCAAAGAATAATTGAGATTGAAAGGTTTCATAGAACTCAAAAGTAAATTATAACAATTTACTGAGGATCATATGTTCTTCATTTTAATTGAATCATGGTTACTTATGTTAATTAGTTTTGTTATGTTACTTGCTCTTATTCTTATTTTATTAGTCCTTATTCATCTTTCCTATTCAATCACAATCATCCCTATATTGTAGAGTTAGGTAATTGCAAGTTTTAGATAAATTGCTAATTATTAGGTTCTCACATACTAGCTCCTTATTGGATGGGATCAATGCTTAGACTCATATTCGTTTTAATCTATACTATAACATAACTAGGTGCACTTGCTTGTTAGTGTAGTATATGCCCCATCAAGTATTTGGTGCTAGTACTAAGGAGCTAAAATGAGTAATCTAGTTAGAATTAGCAAAAATCCTAATTTCCAATCATTTTAACACTTATATAATAATCTTCCTTGCAATTCTTTGGTTGTTTTCTTAATTAGAATATTTTTTAACCGGTTAAGTGTTGTAACTGTTAACTAAGGAATCGCGTAAAGGGAATGATCAAACCGTCAAGCTAATGACGTAAAACAACAACACTCCTTAAGAGGTAGCCTAAGTTTGTTTTGGTTTATTTCAACTTCATTTATCTTTGTTAGTTAGTTAGTTTGTTTTGTATTTTGTTAAGAGTCAATTAAAGTATTTAGTTTTGAATAGTTAATGTTTTCCTTACTTTGAATAATTATTGCATCAAAAAGGGTTATTGAATTTGTTTATGCAATAGTCAAATTTAAACTTGTCATCCAATTGAAATGATATTTGATATGCTTTTGTGCCTCAATTTACTCTAATTTTGAGTTTCTCAAGAGCAATTGCAAGAAACCAGTCATGGAAATAAAATTTGCATAAATCTAAGAATTGGAGTAGAACATGGCCAAAGTATATACTTGTGTACTTTGCTCATGCTCCTCTCATAAAATTATTTCAAGTGGAATTTGTGAAAAAATTGGTGGACAAAATATCCATAGGTAAGGACCATGCTTGTAGACCTTTCACATGGTCCTACTAAGTAAGCAAAATTTTTTTCTAATACATGTAATCTCTCTCTAAACTTCAATTTTCTCTAGTTCCTTCATAACCTAACCATGTACATAAAAAATTTAAGGGTACGTACAACATCCCTCTATATTTATCTTATTAGATTTGTTGTTGGTTTTTATAAAAAATGAATTTTTACCAATGGTTTCAAGAGAGCAATTTGTCATGCATGAATAGAAAGTTGAGTTTTTAGGAATGATTTGGTATAAATAAGGCAACAAAACATGTTATGCATTCACTGACTACTAGAAATTACATTAAAGAAAAAACACATGCTTAGTGGGGATTTAATGAAATGATGATTTTCTATGATGAAAGAAAGTGATAGAGAAAGTGATGGGAAAGTGAGAGAAAGCGATAGAAATTGTTGTTATCATTTTTGCTATGTGATGTACCCAATCTGTGCTAAAATTTGGAAACTTAATATTGAAATTCTTATGTAATTATAAAATCCATGAATTATTAACATGGATTTATTATAACACATAGCCTAAATTCGTGTTAAAATTAGGAAGGTTGTTATTAGTATTGCACAATTGAATTGTGAGAAACAAGTTTTCAATTGCTTATGTATTGAATACTAGTGTTCATTGCAAATCAAGGTTATAAGATTATAGGTTTGATTAAAGATAAAAAAAAAATTAGTATCTTATTAGCCTATTAATTTCATTAATCCTTTTTATGAAAAATTAGTATTGCAATGTATGATATTATGCTATTTCAAGAATTTCCTATATTGAGCATGGTTTAAGAATTTTTATATGTTAAATGCTAATACTTTTATCAATAAGGATCATGCAATTAGGATTCGATCAACCCTATAACTGCATTAATCCATGGCTATAGAAAAATTAGCATTATACTTTACAAATCCTTTGCTACTAATTTAATCATCGCTTACTTTGTTGAGTTGGTTAAACTAGTAATTAACAGGGAATAACAATTGAGTTTAGACTCTTTAATTAGCTATTATCTTTACAACATAACATAAATTATTTCCTTTTTGTCACAATTGAATTCTTTTGACTGTATTTTTTGTCAAAACAACATGATTTGGCGTTTGATTGTAATAATGTATATACTATCACTTTCTTTTTCTTAGATAATTGTTTTTATTATGCTTTGTAAGCTCAATAGGAGACTAATGTTTGGTACTTAAATTAGTTATCGCTTTATTTAGTTTAACTTTTTCTTTTCTGTTTCTAGTTAGATCTTTTTTTTTTTTTTGTTATTAATGTAAAGAAAACTTCGTGTACTTAATTGGTTAATGGAACTTGGCATATGGACTTCACAATTTTCAAGGATGAATGTTGAAAACAAGGGAAGTCCCAGTTTCTTTCCCCTTTGTTATTTTTACTTTTTTGCCCACTTGAGTTCTTGATTTGTATTGTACTATGTACATTGAGGACAATGGACACCTTAAGTATGGGGAGAAGATTGGATTATGTGTGTTATACTTTTGGATTCATACTTAAGCTTTTGACAATTTTTCTTGAAAATTTTAGAAATTTTTACCCCCTACATAAGTAAGCAAAATTTTTAAAATTTGCTCAATCTTTTATGAATTTAGAGAACTTTGCCAAATTTAAGTCATTAAATATGTAGGATTTAAAGCTCCCCATCACTTAAGCTTAGACATAGACTTGAGAATATGATAGATATGAATAGGTTAAAGACTAGTTATTTGTATTTCTAAGCTTGAATTTAGAGGATAGTTATCTATCCTTCCTTTTTCAAAAAAAATAAAGAAAAATTTGTAGAGGGGATGAATGAAGGATATTTTTCATTTGAAAGTCCTTCGAAAAATTAAAGTAATTGGATGTGTAAATTTAATTGAATTTAAAGCAATTGCTAAGGATTAGTATAGATTGATCTTAGTACCTCAAAAGAGCAAGACTCATTCCCAATGCCAATAGCAAGACTCATTCGCAATGGCAATTGCAAGATGATTTCCTAATGCTAATCGAGCATGAAATAAGAAAAAATCAAATTTAATGGAAAAACTTCCCAATGAAAATTGATAGAAGAAGAAGGGAAATCAGAAGATGGATTAATGTAACATACATCTAGTCTAGTCTTCAAGTTAGAAATACTTGATGAAGATTTTGCTTCTCTTGACTTAGAGTAAGGAAATCCTTACAACTTGCTTTTAATTAATTTATGTCTATTTTGATCTTTAGTTTAGTTTCCACTTAAGTATTGTGGCTAACTTTAAATCCTTTAGATTGATCATTAAGGTTTAGTAGTTCAATTTGCTAGTATCCAGGTGTTTTGAATGCATTGTGAAGTCGAGGAATAAGGACGATTGAAGAAAAATTTTTGTTAAGCTATTAGATTTTGAGGGTGCACTTTTCAAAGATTATGTTAATCATGTTGTCCTTGAGATGTTTTCTTTTATTTTTATTGTTTTTCTTAAGGATAAGAAAAAGCTGAATTGCGAGGATATTTGATAAGTCCAATATAGCATACATTTTCAATGGTTATTTTGTGCAATTCCAAACCTTAATCAAGTAAATTTTGTGTCATTTTAAGCTTAATCCATTTAAATTTCATTTTTAGAGACGTTTAGAGCATTTCATAAAGTTTTTAAGGTTTTTATCAATTTTTAGAGTAATTGGAGGCCTCATTTGATTGATTTGGAGATATTAATGATCTTAGACTAAGTTTTGGAATATTTGAAGATGTTTTAGGTGAATTTTGATGCATTAGAAAGGACCATACCCATGAACAATGACTGTGCATTGAAATCGCGAGCAAAGGAACAAGAAACAAAGCAGATGTTGGAGTCTAAAGAAGACTACGGTCGCAGACTTCATGCATGCTTCTCTTATTTCATTAATTTGTGATTTTTAAGTTTAGAAAGGACCATGGCCTGGGATTATGGCCTTGGTCCTTACTTATGGTCTATTCGTCAAGCAATTTTATTGAATTTAATGTTTTCATGCGACATAAAAGTATACGCCCAACTTTTACAACCGTATGCCTGGAGTATAGCCACCCCATGATAAGTGAATCTTTTATTTTTGGACATATAATCTTCAATGAATCTTTTATTTTGTTAGGTCTCTCTTTATAAACTTAGCCCTACTCCTTCTAAATAGATCTTTAGCTTAGGTTTTCAAGAAGAGCCCCCTTTGGTAAAATTGTAGCTTTAAATTATTGTTAAGGGTCTCTCAATTTACTTTCTCTTTCCTTTTTGTCATGTTACCATTTTGATCATTCTTAGTAAATTATTATTGAAATCTAGTTCTCTTTGCAACAACTCTTCTTTCTTTCTATGATTCTATTCTTTGATGAACAGATTACATCAAGCTTATTTTGTTAATTAATATTTATCATGATTACTAATTTAATGTCTGAGTTTGATGTAGAGTCATGAGGCCTCCAATAAAAAAACAAGTGTAATTAGAAGAGTTTCAGTATGCTAAGAGATTAAGTATTTAATATTTTCATATTAAGGAAACCTAGTAGTGGGATCCGAGTTTTTAGTGTGATCTTTCAAAGTTTTATTCAGCAACGAAGTGTGTAAAGAGGTCTTAAGGTTAGGAAATAACTAAACATGTGAGTTCGGCCAATTTAGAATCCAATCTCCATAGGAATAAGGTTAGGAAACTCCACGATCCAATATTGCTAAGAATGAAAGGTTGCATGGAACTTGAGAGTAAATAATTACAATTTACTAAGGATCATGTCTTCTTTATTTTAGTTGAATTACGCTTGTTTATGTTTAGTTTTTTTATTTTATTTTCTCTTATTCTTATTTTATCAATCCTTATTTATCTTTCCTATTTGATCATTATCATCCTTATATTGTAAAGTTAGGTAATAGGAAGTTTTAGGTTAATTGCTAGTAATTAGGTTCTCATATACTAATTCCTTATGGGACTGAAACTTAGACTCACATTTGTTTTAATCTATAATATGACTTGACCAAGAGCACTTGCCTGTTACTGTGGCATATGCCTCATCACATGGCGTCACTACGTTCAAAGCTTCCTCAATAAAAATTTGAGGTCTGAAAGCGTATTTTAACTTATGCATTGAGCTTATTGATAGTCGAAGCTATTTTTGAGTTGTTTAATTCTTCCTTCAGTACTTGCTCCTTCGTTGTTAGGGATGTAGAAAATTTGCTCAAGGATTTGAACTTTTCCTTTTGCTCCTACAATTGATACTTGAGGTCCTTCATCTCTTTGTTAAGCTCATCATTTTAGCATTTCATGGTAAGAAGCTCCTCTACCACTTCCTTATGTGCATTTTGTTTGAAGGTCAATAAGTTTTAAAACTTTTCAACATCCATCTCAACCTTGATCCCAAACTTCTTGATAGCAATTCTTTGGGCCTTATATGCATTATAGACTTCCTTGATCCTTTATATATATGAGTACACGTGAGATTTACAATAAGTTGAACATATTTGTACCATGAACAACAAAACTTACCTTTTGCATCTTGGTCTTAGCTTTATGCAAGGTAATCATAATCTATCCATTCATCTATAGTAGGAAGAATAAGTAGCAATTGTATAAGTAGTTTGGCAAGTATAATCAGTTCAGCAAAAGACAATAGTTACATCATAAAGTTTGGTAGCAATCATTTCCTTCACATTGCCCCTAGCTCTCTTGATATCCCTCTACAAAACTCTCTAATCTTGACAAAGAATAATTCCCTTCATCAAAGTTAACGATTTGCTTCTATTCCTAAGCATAGAGTTAGAAGTAAGTATTCTTTTGTCCCATAAGGGGACAAATTCATAGACATCATCTCATTAGGAAACAAAATCTATGGAGGGGATTCCCAAATCTCTCTCTTCCTAAATTGGAGCAAATGTAAGTAGAGGAGCTGAATTGTTGTTAGCATTAAGAGCTATGTTAGAGGAACCATAATCCTAGACATTTTGAAGTAGGTGGTTTATCAACACCTTTTCCCTCTCTTCTTTCTTGACCTCTAGGAGAGGTCATAGTCGATGGAGTAGAACCTTTTGTTAAAGAATTTGATCTTAGGGCCATAAGTCACCGAACTTAGGTAGTCTTCCTAGTAGTCTTCTTTGCAAGGGTAGCCTTAGGCTTGCTCGATGTCCTATTTTTCTCGACTTTTCATAGAGGGACTTCTTGCCCTCCTACAGCTCTTACATATCAAATGTCGAGCTTCTTCTTCTTAGACTTAGCTTGGGCTAAAAATTTTTTGGGGTCAACTTCTCAATCCCTCATATCTATAATAAAAAAGAAGTCAGAAATAAAGAATAAAGAATGAAGAAAGATAAACTTATTAAACCTTATCAAGCAAAGATCAAAAAATAGGAACCCCATCCCTCCACCCTATAAAGCATTTGATTAGCATTGGTTCAACCAGCATGGCTTGGTACAACAAAGAGATCAAACAATACCTTTTTCATCATCATTGGAGAAGATTTCTTCACCCCTTTCATATTGGTAAATAATCACCTTTACATTCCAATAGAACCAACTATATCACCTCTCTTCAATCTTTTTGATAGTCAACTCATCATTAGATAAAAGTTTTATATCTCATAACCAAATCGGCTTTATTAAATTATTCCAAAAATCTAAACCCATCTCCGACCTTATTACAATACATTTATAATTTCAATTACGGATTTTAGACTCTAACTTGTCTAAAAATTTCATCTTATACATAATGCCAACATAATACCATCCATCTCTTTGACACTTGATTGCAAAGAAATATCTAATTAGTTGGACAATGGCCTTAACTTCTACCTCTTTGCAAACCATTTCGAAAGTTGCTAAAATCCTATACATGTTCGGTTAGAACATGCTTGGGGAGACAAGGAAATAATTGAAAAACAGCTCAGCTAAGTCAAAGAAAGGAAGATGCAAACCAAAATTGAAATATTTTAGGTAGGTGCGAAACTCCCCCTTAATCGGGGAATTAACTCTTTTACCCTTTCGCAATTTCCTAAGCATCCAATCCTCATGATACCTTGCAAAGTAATCTTTGTATTTTTTCCATAAGTTCCTAATTGACACAGCTTTGAATTGTGTTTAGAGCGACAATACCATACTTAATATTGTCAAAAGGATAAAGTAAGGGTTTTCGCTCCTCACCATCATTAGAATATTCACTATGTAAAAGAGCTTCAATCATAGTTAGTTTATCATACCTGTATGCTATGCTAAAGAGTTCTGAGAAAGCTAAAAATTTTAATACTTCAAAGGAAGTTTGAGGAGAATTTCAGTATACAGGAGGTATTTGAAAGTTTAAAGAAAAGAGATGTAGAGGGGAATTATATGAGAGAAGGAAGAAGGGAACTTTGATGTCAAAGATAAATTAATAAGGCTTAAAAGACAAAAGTGGTGGCTTTAGAGAACCAGAATTTGATTTGATTTTAGATGTTCTAAATGGTAGATACATGTCATGGTCTTTGATTTGGATGGCAAGTAGGGGTGTTAAACTTAATTTTAATGTGAAATAAGTAGCATCAGTAGGTGGTTTGTTTGTAGGGTAACATATTCTCTAAAGGTAGGCTAAACTCCTTGAGGAAATTGGTCAAAAGCATATGTCACTTTCCTAATGATGATTATAGCAGGCTAAACCCAGTTGAGAATTAAACCTCTAAAAAATATAAGGGCCAGTGAATGCTAAAGGGAACTTATAAAGATGGAAGGGCTTTAAATAATTTCTGCTAAATAGTAATGGAAAAAGCTTGCCTTGCCATCCAAAATATAGGTAAATATGTGACATAAAGAATGGCTGAGTATTGCATGTGTACTTAAAGAGGGTTAAATCTCCTATTCCATAACAAGTATTATCAAAACTTAAAAGGTTCCAGCCCAACAAGCCACCTAAATACTACCCGATGTGTTAAATGAAAAGGATAGTTCTTGTTGATAATTGAGCTTGTATGGATGAAGCTTGAAAGGGGTGCTACTAGGTAGACATCAATGTCAAAGGGAACAATTTTGTCATGAATTGAATTGTAATAACACTTTGCTTAAATCATTAGAAAATTAAATGAATTTTAGTAAGTAGACCCTACCATTAGGTAACTTAGTAAAAGGTGACCTTGAAGGATGGAGAAAGGGGTGAGGGCATGATAGAAGCTAGTGGTAGCCTAAAGTCCTAGTAAAGGTGATCTTGATTAAAGTTAGGCAATAAGAGTAGGGTTGGTGATATTTTGGTAGAGGGTAGTGGAGAAGAGTTGGCTTCACAATGAAGGCATCATAGATTTAGGTGAAGGGAGAATATCATGTATCATGATTTGGTTGGAAAGTAAGAGTGCTCAACTCAGGCTTAATACGAAGTGATTGGCATTAACAAATGATTTGTTCATGGGATATGGTATTCTTTAAAGGTGGATTTAGCCTCACAAGAGTAAATTGGTTAGGAGTTGATGCTACTCTCCTAATGATGGCCATGGTAAGCCAAAACTAGTTGAGAAGTTAAGCCTCCCCAACATATGAGGACTAGTGATAATGCCTAAGAGCACTCCTAGAGATAGAAGGGCCTAAAACTATCTTACGTAAATAAAAAGGAAAAAAAAGTTGACTCACCATCTAAAATATGAGTAAATATGTGATATAAAGGATGGTTAAGCACTGCATGGGAACTTAAGGAGGGGTAAATTTTCCATCCCAAGACACATGCATAATGAGAGAAAAATTGGTGGATGTCATCTTTCTAACAATTATTGAATGTGCAAAGTCAATTATTATGGAAGTGATAGTTATCATACTAGTTTTCACAATGTTTAAAAGCAAAAAGTCATCACTCTTGAGCTTAAAGCATAAACTTCCCTTAAGACATAGCTTAGCATAAATGCATAAGAAAGAAATTGGTAAAGTGCCTATGAACAATTTAGCAATTTTAGTACTCTAAGAATAGCACAGATTTGTTCACTTGCTTGCTTAAGTTAATGTTAAAAATTTACTTTAGTACTACTCCCATTCTTGACTTATCGATCATAGATTTTCATCCCTATAGCTAAGCACTCGGTACAATGCCAACCTATCCTTAATTAAGAGTAACATCAAGTGAAATGACTATGCTCCTAATTGAGATTCATGGTAGCCTTTATTTGATTAATGCTACTAAATTAGCATTTCCATTACTAACCTGTTCTTAGAGCTCCACTGGTTTACAACATCTTTGCTAGCTAGGGTCTTCTAGGTTAAATTACTAAAGCTTAGCCCACAAAATTTAAACATTCAAACGATAGGACTAGGGTATGAACTGTCCAACAGTTATTCTAATGGTAACTACTTAACTACCTACTTCTTGCTTCAATTTGCACATAAATAAATTCAAGAGATGTCATATGTCTCTAGCAGTTTAACTGCTAATGCTATTATCAAACAAGAGTCTTTAAATACTGGTGATCAACTATTGTAAGAACTCTCTATATACTCTACTCACTCACTTACTTGCTTCCTCATACTCTAAACATTCATCTAACTTATGTATCAAAGTGACTATTTTAGATTAACCTTAGCACCCTTAAAGACTTACATTTTCTCTTTTGTAGATCACAAACACCAAACCAAATTCCAATAACAAGAAAGCTTTGTTATAATTTGTATCTTATCTATATTGATTTATTTAGTTCTTGCAAAATAATGTTCTAGCTAAGGTTGTAAATGAGTCGCATCACTCATGAGCAACTCAATCTCTACTTAGCTCAGGCTCATTTCATAGACAAGCTATGCTTGAGCTTAAAATAGAGCTCATTCACATAATCGAGCTAAGCTTGAGTTCATATTTAAGTTTACGAGTAAGCTTGTAAGTAGGCATGTGAATAGGCTTATGAGTTGATGTATTATATTTTTTATTTTTATTTTCCTTGATCTACTTAATATCAAACCCTATTCCTTTAATATTAACCCTTAACTAGGAACTAAGGAAAACTAGTTTTCTTTTTAATTTAAAAAAAAAATTGGAGTCACTACATGACTAGGCTTTGAAGAAGGGTTAGTTAAAATTAGTTGGGTGGATTGACTTTGACCTAACCATTAGTCCAAAGAAAAATCATTTAAAAAGTGATTTTTGAAAAAACCAAAGAAACTAAGTTTAAGGGATAATTTATTAAACTCTAAATGGGTACTACTTTATCCTTTGAAATTTAAATTAATCTTATAAATAGCCTTTTCATTTAAAAAAAAAACTAATTTAAAAGTAAGAGTGAGAATAATAGAAAATGAATCTAATTATTATTAAAAGGGGAAAAAATTACAATTTTCCATATTTTATGTCACCCTATTTGCAGGTGCTTAGATACTATTTGATGTCAAACTTCCATAGTTCATTTTTAAAAACTTAGGTGTCTTGGTTTATTTAATTTTTAAGAATCTACCAAATTTATGTTTTTAATATATTTAATTCAATTAAATAAAAATCTAGAAAAAAAAAGTCATAATTTAGGTAGTTTTATTTGAAAAACCTAAATGGGTCTTATCTTTGTAAAGGATTTATTTTATTTGTATATTTATTTTAGAAAATATAAAACCTTTCTAAGTGAAAGATAAAAATTCATAAACATATATTATATATATGTATATGAATTTTATGTAAAATAAAGATATTCATTTTTACAAAAATTTCTTTTATTTTTCTAAATAACAAAACAAATAAAATAAAATAAACAAGAAAAAAATTGCACAAAAAAAAACCCAAAAGGAGAGTAGACCAAGTTAAGGTATCCAATATGGAGGATGTGGGGGGAAATAAGGGTTGGATTTTGGGTTACAATGACTCGGATATGTATGTTGCATATGCTTTAGATAGGGAAGAGGCTAATTGCTAGCAAAGCATGTACAGTACGATGTTGGTAGCATTGAAGGGAGAAAATGTGTCGCCCAAAGATCTTTAGGGTGCTAAACACTCTAGTGGCAATAGATTGGACCGAAACTCAATGGAGGATAGTGCTTGTTCATGTGGTGGCTCAAATTGGGCACATTTGATTCAATGAAGCCAGGTGTAATTAAAGTGAAAAGAAGGGTTTTTTTGAAGCTAAATGACTCTAGGAATCAAATGAAGCCAATCTTTTGCTTCGGAAACAAGTAGGAAGGGGGAAATCGTAAAGAGAAGGAGAAGCTTCATGGGCTTGGTTGATGCCTAGTAGTGTTTCTCTAGTCTCCCTTTATATTTTTCTAGCTCTATTTAAGATTGGAAGGTCAACAATGGCCATTAATCCTAGTTTTCGAGTTAATGGGTTACATGTCCATTTTTTTTCTTCATTTCTACAACTCATGAGCTATTAAAGAAGAAAGAAATGGCACCTTCATGTGTTAAAAGTACGTGAAAACACACCCATTGTGTGTACGTAGTGCATGCGCTACACATATGTCTATCTGTGATTGAATTCATGACTCTTGTCTCCATGCATACATGACCAAACCATACACTACTAAACTGAACATGTTTCTTAGTTTATTATGTATGTTAGAGAGCTAAATTCAACAAAAAAGGTCTAATGAACAAGGAAGTGACTTAAAAATTGGTTTAAGCCTTTTAAGGTTTGAAAAACTAGTTTATCTGTACGTGCAATTATTTAGTCAACTAGGTATATGTGAAAAATTATTTTAAAAAATAAACTAATTTGCGAGAATTATAGGCTTAGTTCTGCTTTATGCTGGACTTTTCTTGAAATTTCAAATATTTATAAAATAGTCAATTTAAGGTCATGATCAAACTTAAATTATCTATTTTCAAAATATTTTAAAATAAGCCAGTCAAACTAGGTATAATAATTATTTTTCAATAAATGCCCTTTTTACTAAGAAACTATAATTTTATTAAATCATACATGCCTATCTATCTTCCAAACAAGCCCTTTAATCTTGAAAAATTAAAAGACCCTTGATAATGAGACCCAATGACCCTTATTTTTCTAAAATTTCTAATTTCTTGTTTTTTTTTTCTAATTTTTAAATTTTTTGTAATTTTCTAAATTTTCCTTTATTTGTATTTTTTAATTAGGATCCTTTTCTTTATTTTAAGAATTTGCCAATTTTCATTTACTTGATGTTCAAGATTAATCACGAACACCAAATTTATCATTTCTTTCTAACGTATAAAAAATATTTACAAATTTAGATCATAGTTTAAACGGATGAAAGCTTCACTATTATAATTCTTAATTTAATCCTATATGTCGTAATTAGCTATAGAGCTTTTATGATTATCTAGAGCATCAAAATGCAGATTATTGCTTTTCTACCTATCTTTAGCTATGTAATTTTTGACAACTTATTCTAATACTTTCTAATCACCTAGCTAAGCATGTAAATAATCAAAAAATCATTTATGCAAACATTCAATACGTGAATTATTGAATATAAAAAATGTAGGGTTGACAAAATTTGGTAATCAATATATAGTGGCTTTACCCTATATGTCATCCCACTCTTCTAATACCTCATGTTAAGGATTAGGTCATTCATACCTGAATTTCCATTTTTTGAAGAAAATTTCATAATGAGGTCAATAGTCCTTATGACTTTGGCTTAAATTGCAATCTATATGGTAGGGTTAATATAAGTCTACAAAATTCCCTCATGATCTCTCTCAAATAGCACTCCACTAGTTTTTCAAGAGATTAGCAAACTCTCTTTTTAAGATATCAGTAAATTCATCATAGATTTAGCTCAAGTCATTCAATAATGAGTAATCACTTTAATATAATACTTCTCAAGTATTTGATCACGTAAACTAGTTCAGCACTTAATTCAGCTTTTTTAGTAAATATGTTTTTCTCCCCTTTTCTTCTCCCTTCTTTCTTGTTCTCTTTATCTTTTTATGTAGTTATAGCTTCCAAAATTCACTTTACCTTCAAATAGTTATAGCCTTTGTGATTCGAATCTTCTCAATTTTGTTGTCTATTTAATATCTTTGTCTTGCTACCTTGAATTGTATTTATGATTCTTTCCTTTTTTGTTCTATCTTTGATTGACTTCATCTTTGTAATCTATCTCTTGTATATTTATCAACTTTTTTTGCTTTAATCATTGACACTTAATCTTCAATTTTTTCTTTTGATCATTATCTTCTTTTCTCCTTTTTCTTCCTTTGAATACTTCTACTAAGTACTAGCGTTCTGACCTATTCTAAAATTTCTATTCGTTTTCTGACTTGTAATCTTCTTTATTTTTGAATTCATCTCTTGTCTTCTAAAATAATTCTTCTACTTCAATTTTTCTCTTAACTATTTGAAATCTTCTTCTATTATTATCTCTTTAGATTTATCTTTTCTTCCTTCATCTTGTATTTGTACTTCTAATCTCATCTCTTTTTTATAGTGTTTCTAATATAGTTATGAGTGATAACTCCTTCTCCTTAGTTCTTATCAGCTTCTTTTTCTTTTCTCATTATAATTAATGCCTTGATCTTCTTTTTCTATTTTGAATATCTTAAAATATCTTTGAACTTATTTTACATACAGTATTTAGATCAGTAATTTCATCACACATATTTCATTATCATCAACACCCTTTCTTCTCCTTTGAGGTTCTAAAGTAATAACGTGCTCGGATATGTGAGACATGCCATATGACAACTAGGAGAAAACATCAACATTGGACCAAAAAAAGTTGAGTTGCTCAACCTAGTATAGCATTGTATGGTAAATGCATGTCAACTACAAGAAAAATCTACTATCACTTCAATGACAGGAGTAATTATACCAGTGATGGCTAGGATTTCTACCACTTGAGTACAAGCTTTCACAAAATGGATAGACACAAAGTTGTAGTTGTCGATAAGTATTTTATATACTTCATAGTTTGCAATGCGTGCTTAGATGACAAAAGCATCATTGTGTAGAGTAATAACATCTTCTATGTCATCTTCTTTGAAGGAGATGATTATATCTATTCTTGATTTCTTACTTCAAATTCATGACTTATTAACACTTCTTTATTTAGGCATAGGCCTTGGTTAAGGAGCTTAATCACCTTCATACTAGACCTCTGACAATGATATATATTATACTACAGGATTTTCGTTGTTATTAGTATTGTTCAGGTTCTATTCAGCTCAATTTTCAATCCAATAACCTCATTTAGGAGCCTAGAGAGGATTATTAGCTCTTTAAGTAACATATTCATGGAGGAATCCCTACTTTATAGCATCTACTATCATATTCTTGAGTTGCACAAATCTCGTGTATCAAGGCCTTTATCTCGATGAAATAAGGATGATCAATGGGTGACCTACATGCCTTCACATGCTTAAAGTTCACTTGCTTAGCGTACTCATGCTTTTTACATACTAGGCCCAGCATGCTCGCATGCTTGGAGCCAGCATGCCCACCGCTCATTTATTAAGCGTACCTGTTTGCATGTCACCCATTTATTCTCATATCGCCTAATAGGCTATTGAGCACTAGTCCTCTTATTTGTGTACGACTCCGAGACCTTTAATCTTTCACCTAAAGAATTCTCTCTTGTCAACTTGCTAATGACGAAAAACTCTATGTAAAAGAAAGATGGTTGAATTCCTTGATAGCTCCATAACATTATACCTTGCTTTATTTCCTCTCTTATGTCAATGCTAACTATTCTCTAACCGAGGACTCTATACCAAGTAATTGGATCATTTCCTGTCGAGAGTTCTTGCTAAGTAATGAGAGATAGCCTCATACTAATCAAGTGCTTCTTTCTCTTAGCCTCCTTCCAATTCTTATGGCATCACTTCTTGTCTCATCCTCTTTGTTGCTACATCTTGACTCCTCTTGCCTATTGTGACTAAAGCATCTTTGTATAGGACCAATGTTACACTGCTACTTATCCATTTCATATGACATTGTACTATTTTTCCTTCTTATCGTTTTCCCTTTTTGTCTTTTTTCGTATGTACTACAAATCCCCATTTATTTATGCCCTTTTTGTAATTTTTTTATTTGTAATATTGCTTTACAAACTTGCTATAAATAGTCCCTTCTCCTTGTAAGCCGAAATCATCCTACTCTAGAAATAGATATTGAATATATTGTTCTTATGAGATAACCTCTTAAAGTCTATTTTCATATACTCTTATATAATATTACTGAGTAGCTCAAGATTAGTAACAAGTAGACCTTGACATTTACTCTTGCATTATATTAAGTGAAGTGTTTAGTCGTGTTATGTTCATAAGTAGGTCATATCCTCTAAGTAGCTTCATGTCAACTACTCTGGTTGGTTCATCAACCTCTTCACTCTAATTTTCTTCGATATTTCGAATGGCCTATTGGTTAAATTTGCTACGGTAAGTCCTAACGATAATAAAGCTCCTAGGCATATCATATAATTCTGGTATCAAAGCTTGAGGTATGTTTAGGAGTTATGTGTAATAATTCCTTTTGGTTTGTTGTTTATTATACTATTTTCATCTAAAAGAATAGAGTAAGTTCATAGTTCATTATTGGATTGGTCTTTTCTTTGTGTGGTAATTTCTTATGAAGAGTGTGTTCTAAAGCTTATTCCTTATGAGAATGTCGAATCTTAACATTCAAAGAGAAATTAACGATGTTAAGAGTAGTGCTTAAGGGCGTAGTTGTATGACCCAACTGTCACTACGTACTATTGACAAATAGATACTAGACCTTATCACTATTTTCGCTAATGTAGCTGTTTTGGTGTAAAGAGTTTTAGAGAATGGGCCGTAAGATAGGATTATCACTTAACAAGGCCAAGAAATGAGGGATAGCTGAATAAAGAACAAACACTAGAAGCCTTACCAATGAACCAAGCACCACCCCATTGTGCTAATAGAGTCACAAGGAGAAGGTTGGATTTAAATGAACTGGAAGAGTATGAAGAAGAAGAAGAGTAATATGTTGGAATTGATAAGCATTAGTTTAGAGCTCCTAAAGGTACCAAACACCTCAAAGTACAGATTATGAGCTTTAATAGGTCTGGTAGTGCTAACGACTACTTAGACTGGGAGGAGAAGATCGAAAAGATATTCGACTTTTATGATTATGAGGATGTTGCTTGTATTCGAGTAGCTGTATTGGAAATTTCTAGATATACAGCAATGAAGTAGAAGAAGTTATAGAATGTTTGCTTGAGAGCCTGATGAGAAGTCCAAACATGGAATGAAATGAAGAGAGTCTTGAGAAATAGGTTCATTCCTAAACATTACAAGTAAGACACATTCAAATGTCTCCAAGACTTGAGATAAGGTAATAGATCCATAGATGACTATGTTCGAGAGTTTCAATTGCTTATGATCTGATGCGATGTTGATAAACCCAAGACATGAACTATACCGTGGTTCATTTCTATGCTAATGATAAAGATTGGTAACATAGTAGAGCTGCAAAGTCTTATAACTCTTGATGAAGCCATTAAGGTAGTACAAAGAGTCAAAAGGTAGAAGCAAAACCAGGTTAGTCAAATGCTAAGTAGCCGACCTATGCTACTGAACATGAGTAGCATGCCGAGCCAACTTGGGAATGTCCGAGCATACAATAGTTCCGAGACAAAACATCAAAGGTAAGTACTGATCCAACTAGTAGAAGGTTAAGGTAAGGGTAAGGCCGAGGAACCTGTGATCTGAGGAGACCAAGGTCAAAGCTCAGTTAGAAAGACTTAAGAAATCAAATGTTTTAAATGTCTTGGTTATGGGCATGTCGCTAGTCAATGTCTGAAGCACCAAGTCATGATTATAAAGGGAGAGAGGCCTTAATTAGAAGTAGAGAGTAGGAGTGAAGGAGAGGAAGTGATAGGAGTTGAATAGATGCTGGAAAAGTTTCAAGAAGACCCTAATGCCAAGATACCTCCTCAGGGTGGTGCCGAGTACTATTTTGTTGTTTAACAATCTCTTAGTGCTTTTGTGGCTAATGAGAATAAGTAAAGGAAGAACCTCTTCCATATGAATTGCCGAGTGAATGGTAAGCTTTGTGCCTTGATCATTGATAGAGGGAATTGTACCAATGTCATAACATAAGGGGTAGTTAAGGTCATGAAATTGCTAACCTTCCCATACCTTAAGTCGTACAAGATTTACTGATTGAATAAGAAAGGAGGCTTACATGTTGCTAAGCAAGTTAGAGTACCAATTACCATTGGTGATAGGTACAATGATGAGGTGTTGTGTGATGTCTTTCTCATGTGTGCTTTTCACATATTACTCATTCAACCATGGCTATTTAACTTAGGAGCATTGCACGTGGGTATAGGAATACCTATATGTTCTATAAGGATGAAAAGAAAATTATACTAACTCCTATGATCCAAAGGAAGTGCAAGAAGCCCAAGAGAAGGTTACTAAATCATTGTAGTGGAAGTCCTTGGTGATTTCCTAAAGCTCAGTTTTCTTAAGAAGTCAAGGCCGAGGACTTTGTGATCCTTTTAGTCAGGAGACTCTTGGAGGTAAGAGAAGCCGTGAACTTACCTACTAAGGTATAGTAGCTACTTCAAGATTATGCCGACATATTTCTTGTTAAGATGCTAAAAGGTTTACCTCCCTTAAGAGGCATTGAGCATTACATTGACCTCCAACTTGGAGCTGCCTTATCGAACCAACTCACTTATAGACTCAATCCAAAGTAAGTAATTGAGTTGGAGGAACAAGTGGATGAGTTGGTAGATCTTGGTTACGTCTAAGGGAGTATGAGCCCATATGCCATACCAATCATACAAGTACCTAAGAAATATAGGTCATAGAGAATATGCAATGATAGTCGTACGATCAATAAAATTACCATTAAGTACTAATATTCGATCCTATGGTTAGATGATATGTTCTAAGAGTTGCATGGTGCCATATCTTCTCAAAGATTGACCTAAAGAGTAGCTACTACCAAATACGAATGAGACCTGGAGATGAATGGAAGATGGCCTTCAAGACAAGGGATGGTTTGTTTGAATGAATGGTAATGCCATTTAACCTGACTAATGCGACCAGTACATTTATGTAGCTAATGAATCATGCGCTTAGAACATTGATCAGCAAATGTGTTATGGTTTATTTTGATGACATTTTGGTCTATAATGCTAAACCCATCACTCATGTTGAGCATTTAAGATCGGTGTTCAACGTCCTCCATATCGAGAGATTATTTGGCAACTTGAAGAAATGTATATTATGTCAAAGCGAGATTGTATTCCCTAGATATGTTGTTTTAGGAAATGTAGTTTAAGTTGATGACGAGAAGGTTAGAGTTGCTCTTGAGTGGCCTATGCCGACTAGTGCTGTTGAAGTTAGGAGATTCCATTGCCTATCTTTGTTCTATCGGAGATTCGTTTAGAACTTCAGTTCCATAACTACACCTTTAACTGAATTGATTAGGAAGAACACTAAGTTTAGGTGATCAGAGAAAGCTTAGAAGAATTTTGAAGACACTATGTCTAAGTTGACATTTGCTGCAGTACTTGCCCTACTGGATTTTGAGAAAGTCTTTGAAGTAGGGTAAGAATCATCTAAGGTCAGCATTAGTGTTGTCCATATGTAAGAGCACTGACTAATTGCCTATTTTAGTGGAAAACTCTAAGGCGCTACCTTAAATTACACAATGTACGACAATGAGTTCTATGCTCTTGTTCAAACATTACAAAACTGGTAGCATTATTTGTTGCCAAGAGAATTCGTCATTTACTCATATCATGAGTCTCTCATGCATCTCTGTAGGCAACGGAAACTTTCTCGATGTCATGGCAAATGGATTGAATTCCTGGAGTCTTTTCGCTATGTCATCTAATATAAGAAAGGGAATTCCAACACTATGGTAGATGCTCTTTCTCGTTGTCATACCCTTATTAAGACTTTATAAGTCAAGGTACTTAGATTTAGTACCCTACCCGATCAGTATGGGCATGATCTATATTTTGGACCCTTAATGGCTAAGTGCAATATTAGAGGCATTGTGGATAAGTTCTACTTAAGTTAGTGGTTCCTAATGAAGGGTAGGCAAATTTGTATGCCAAGTGGCCCAACTAGAGAGTTGCTCATCCATGAAGCTTATGTTGAGGGCTTAGCCGATCATTTTGGAGAAAAGCAAACAACTAAAATACTAAAAGAGCATTTGTACTAGCTTAGGATAATGAAGGATGTGTGTTGAATTCTTAAGAGGTACGAGGTATGTAAACATGCAAAAAAAAAAAAAAAAGGAAAGAGCCATATAAAGAATATACATCCCTGCTCATACTTGAGCGCCCACGGGTCAACCTGTCATAACCTTAAAGGAGGGTTAGTAGGATTATCTAAACTTTTTATATCACATGTATACCCATGATATAAAAACCATCTTGTAAGTTAAAGATTGCAAAACTCTAAATGATTAATCACTAAGGTTGCTGAATTGTTAATTAGTTAACACATTATAGAATATAAATAACTATGAGTATCTGATATTCCATAATTCATCAAAACCGTAGAGAATCAGTATCCCCTACCAAATGATAAGATCAAATAGTATAAACTAAAAATTTGAACTTATTGAAGTTACTGAATCTAAATATATAAGTGGTAGTTACATTTAAAGTCTCAAATGAGCTATACAATCTTTCTCTAATTCTAACCTCTAAAACATCCCAATACTAGCACTCTCCGCTCGGCTCTTAACCAATGTCCGATTATCTATCAACCTGTAAAAGAAAAACTATTGATGAGTAAGCTACTAGAGCTTAGTAAGTTATCCCTCATACTATACTAGTAAGCAGGTTATCAAACAAGTTATTATAACCATATGAATGCATATATATGCAGTATGCCAAACGATATATGCAGTTGACCAATGCTACATATAATATCAAGTTTTATCACCCTTCGAGGTAAGGGTTAGAGATACATTGGCACCGATCATAACTAGGCTCTAGCATCTAGGTTTTCAACCATAAATTTAAATTTCGTATTTCACAAAATACAATTCCATTTCTATGAAATCTAATAGTACACCAAAATCCTAAGTCTAGCAGCTAGGTAGCTTCCACACTCCACACTTACACCCTATAATAGAGGTCTCTAGATTTGACCCTTAAGTAAATGGTTAGTGTCTCTAGTACCTAGTAAGCCCATAGGCTAATTGGTTCCAATCATAACTAAGCTCTAGCACCTAAGTTTGTAACCATAAATTTACATTTCAAATTTCATGAAATACATTTCCATTTCTAAGAAATCTAATAATATACCAAAATCCCAAGTTTAGTGATGAGTTAGCCCCTATACTTTATACCTGTACCTTACAGTGGAGGTCTCTAGATTTGACCCTCAGCTAAACGGTTGGAATCTCCAATGGTTAGTAATCCTATGGGCTAAGGTAAGGTTATGTTGTACGAGTGCATTGTTCTAAACACTTTAATTCAATGTATATAAACAACCCCCACATGGCTTCTCTTTACCTCTACATGAAGTGATGGCCAGAGCAAGAAAAGCAATGCATGGTTGTTACATGACTCTTTTTAATTTAAGATAAGCCAAATATAATTAAGTCTAAATATATGGTGATCAATTAATATCAGCAAACCATCCAAATCATGTAATAATCCAACATACAAATAAATTTTCAATTATCATATTTAACAATATTTTTCACATTAATCAATCAATATCAAGCACATACATATCTCGAACCCCCATGCATCAAGTTATTAATATTCAATTTAAGTATACTAACTACAAATATAAAACAAGTATAGAGTTATTGAGAATACTCACTTGGCTATGACGTCCCGTACTAATTGTAGTAGTCTTTAAGAAGATCCCAACCCTCGTTAAGATCACCTAATTATTATAAGATAAAAATGATAGCGAGTAACTGAATGAACTAATTATTCTAAGTATTTGTTTACCTATTCCTACTTAAGTTCCTATTAGTTTTCATTCGGTTGAACTTTATTACCAACCGTATATAACTTTTTCGTTTTATTTACAATATTTATAAGCTTATAGTTGTTTTTCATCGTTTTCGAGTGTACGTTCACACGGTAAGGCCTGTTTTGAATATTAAGGCCTATGTTTTACGATATGGATTAAATTCATTGAAATTTTAATTATTGAAGCTTAAATATTCTTATTGTATTCTTATATTTTATTTTAGTACTTAATGATTTAATTAACCATTAGATTCTCATACTTAGATAATTTTAAATTATTATTACTATTATATGTACTTAAATAAGACTAACTCAAATTGAGATGTGTATTATGGGCTTAAAGTAGGTTTGGCCCATATATGTATGCATTTGTACATATTGTATATTTTATTATTTTACTATACTATCTTGTTGTATTTTAAGTAATTATGTTATAAATTATTTATATACAACTTTTACACTTAAGTACTTATGTATCTTATGCTTATGTTTATTTATACTTCTAATACAATTGTATGTATACTAGTATGCTTATACATATACTCATATATACATACAGTGTTATACGTATTTTTATATATTTTTTCGTATGCTTTGTATATTCCCTTAATAAACCTTCATGTAATTCGTATTTTTGCATCTTATAGGCTTATTTAGCAAGTTATATGTATGTATACTTAGTATACTCCTTATTTTAGGTTATGTACATAGAATATACATATGTATAAGAGTATCTATGCATATGTACATCAAGAAAACTCTTGTGTACACATACTTGAGCATATGTATATGTGTTCCTTCTCCATTTATCTAAAGATTCTTATGCTTATACTAAGTATTTTACTAAAATTCTTACACAAATACTTCACATGGATCCACATAGTATATGTACATATATATTTCTACCTATATACCTAAGTATTTCTACATTTCTAAACATGGGTATGGAGCTTCTTATCTTCAATAACATATATGTACATATTACTCAAAGTTTCTACACTAACCTAAGGTAGATAATAACTACTTATTGAAATAGAAATTGAAATGAAATTGTACCTTTTTCCCCTTTTTAATATGAAAAGGAAAGCACGTATATATGGTAGAGTAGTTTGTGGTTGTAGTTGAAGTGGTGAAAATGAAATTGAGAGTGTTAGAATTAGAAATGCAAGAAGAGGGTCACGGCTATGAGGGACGAGAAAAAGGGTTTCTTATGTCTTAATTTGAGTTTTTATAGAAGAAAAAGTAGGGTCAAGAGAAGTGCATGTGTGGCAGTAAAGAGGAGGAAAAGTTGAAGAAGAAATCATGTGAAAAATATGCAAAAAACCAAAGAAAGTGAAAGAAAACTGTAGATGGAAAGTAACATTTGTTGGCTTGGTCAAATGTTGACTTTGTCAACTCTCTTAAATTTGTATGAAATTAATATGCAAAATAAGAAAATTAAGGATAATTAGGAGAAAATTTAAGGAAATGAAAGGAGATATGGAGTTAAATGAAATTGTTAGTAAAAATAGCTATTGGAATCTGTTTATAGAAATTTATATCCCTAAAAAATTTTAGAAGTATACTTAATGTAATTAGCATGAAAAACACAATTTATAATACTAACATTGCTTATATGTAATGTAAACATTAACTAAACACTTAAATCTATATAATACTAACTTAGTTATGTACCTATGAGACTAATATGATCAATAATGCAATATCCTAGTTTCCACTAAATTAATGTAGTATGTTAGCATTTATGAACAATTGGAAGTTATCTTTGATCATTTGTTAATGATTTTTATGATTTCGCATGTTACAAAGGATATATTATCAATTAGGGTTTTAGAGTAAATTATAGTTAATTGGTACTTTTATATCCTTAAAGTTATAGTTTTAGGGTTTTTATTGCTTTTAGGAGTAATCTTTAGTGTTTATATACATTTAAGGTTTAAAAGTTTTTTACACGATTGAATTTTTTATTATTATCTTAAGGTTTTTCTCTTAACCAACCTTGTCTACTCTTAGGTTGAAAATTTTAGGGGTTTACACAACTTAAGCGTAGGTTTCATGCTGTCCTTCCCCGAACGTCAAGAAGGCATAACTCAATTATGGTGATGGTTAATCGATTTACCAAAATGAGCTACTTCATTTCTTGCAATAAAATTGACGATGCTTTATTTGTCATTAACCTCTTTTTGCAAGAAATTGTATGTCTACACAGGCTATTGAGAAGTATTGTATCTGATTGTGATTCGAAGTTCACAAGTTTCTTTTGGGAAACCATATGGAGGAAACTCGACACTAAGGTTATCTATATCACTTCTTATCAACCCCATATAGACGACCAGACCGAGGTAGTAAACAAGACAGTCGGCAACCTTTTGCGAATAGCTATAGGGAAGAACTTACATGATTAAGACCTATGCTTACTTGTCATTGAGTTCGCTTACAATCGATTAGTTTACAACTCAACATGAAGGTCACCTTTTGAGGTCGTTTATAGGTTTAACCCGAACTTACCCTTAGATATGGCTATTAGCCTAGCTGTACAATGGGAAAGTCAATCTAGCCTATAGCACACTGAAGATTTCCAAAAGTTGCAACAAAAGTTAGCTGAACAACTAGCATAGACTGTAGCTTAACAAAAGGAGCAAGGAAGCTAAGGAAGGAGACTAGCGGTTTACAACCCTAAAGACCTTGTCTAGGTCCACCTCAACAAAGAGTGATTCATTAAGAAGAGAACAAACAAGTTTTCCCTTAAACCAAATAGACTTTTTAAGATCCTTAAGCACATTAACAACAATGCCTATGAGCTTAAGTTGTCGAAATGGATGTAGTATATTTGCTACTTTTATTGTGGCTGATCTGACACCCTATATACTCGATGAAGAAGAAGGCTAAGATTTGGGGGAAATTTTTCAATAACCTTGGGAAACTAATGGGCTACCAAGAATTGGTCTTCTTACTTGTACATGGCTCTGAGGCCTCTAATCCCTTACTCAAAGAATTCTCTCTCATCAACCTACTGATGACGAGAAACTCTAAGTAGAAGAAAGATGGTTGAATTCCTTGATAGCTCCGAAAGGTTTACCCTACTCTATTCCCTCTCTTGTACCAATGCTAACTATTCTCTAGTTGAGGACTTTATGCCGAGTAATCTAACCATCTGTTGCTGAGAGTTCCTATTGAGTAACAAGAGCTAACCTCATACTAACTGAGTATTTCTCTCTCTAAACCTCCTTCCAATTCTTATGGCACCATTTCTCATCTCGACTTCTTTGTTACCATAACATCTTAATTCCTCTCACCTATTGTGATTAGATAATCTTTATACGAGACTAATGTTGCTTGGCTACTTGTCCATTTTATTTGATATTATACTATTTTTCCCTTTTGTTGTTTGTCCTTTTCTTCCCTTTTCCATATGTATTAGAAATCCCCTTTTATGTATGCCCTTTTTTAATTTTTTTATTTGTATTGTTGCCTTAAGGACTTACTATAAATAGTCCCTTCTTCTTGTAAGCCAGAATTATCTTACCTTACAGTTAGACATTGAATACATTGTTCTTGCAAGGCAACCTCTCCAAGTCCATTTTCATACACTCTTATCTAATCTTGACGTGTAACTTAAGATTAATGGTTGGTAGACCTTGACATTTACTTGTGCATCATATTAAGTGAAGTATCAAGTCGTGTTATATTCATATGTGGGTCATATCCTTTGAGCAGCTTTAAGTTGACTACTCTAGTCAATTCGTTAACCTCCTTACTTTAAGTTTTTTTTTATATTTCAAAGAACCCATTGGTTTAAATCTACTACGGTAAGTTTTAGTGATAATTGTAAACCTTACTTTCAGCGGGCCTATGAATTGACTAAGAGTACTTTCTAAACGTTTTTAAGGATCAACTAAACTAATAATTCAAGTTTACAATTGAAAACGAACTTACTTTTCCAATTTGAAAGCCTATTATCACTAAAACTCGAACTTGAAAAATTGCGGACTCGAAAGTCACCTAATACCCTAAACCTTAAAACAATTAAGGCCTTTTAACCTTAAGCGACTAATTAATAATTTAATTTGAATAAATTTATTGAACTCTAGAAAATTTCATAATTTTATTAGAATTTAATCATCATTTACAAAACAATTCAAAAAGTAAATCATAAAACAATTCCCTATAAGCCAATTTCATTATCTTCATGTCTAAGCCTTGCACATAAATAAGTAGACCAACAAATCACTCTAAATGACTTATCAATTGAAAGTTGGAGTCATTTATCAATTGATAATTTATCAAAATCTTGTGATAAGACACTTTCCATATCACCTCTTTATTTATACTACATATGGACAAATTATCATAAGATTTCACATGCTTCACTTTAACAAAGGAGACAAGACATTTTCATGCCCAAAAGGACACTTAATGACCGGTTCTAACATGGCTTTGAGAGGGGCTATACTCTTTTCTTTCATCTATCAATCACTTTATCTTACACTCCACCATTCACCCCTTAATACTTGCATCATCAAGAGTTGCAATTGTTGACTTTTGTACATGCTACAAAACAATAAAATCAAACATTTTAAACACATTTCTACCCTTATTCTAACCAGCCACTCTTTTCCCATTTGCTCTCACTTTCAATTTCTATCTAGTTCCTTTACATAGATGGTTCTTCGATGCAAGAAGGAAGAGGTGCAAGCCTAGTTCTTTAAGGTCCCTATAATGTCAAAGTTCATTACGCTCTAAAATTCGGATTACTAGCCAGTAACAATGAAGCAAAATATGAAGCACTAATCACTGAATTGAAAATGCCAAAAGAAATTGGTGTCAAGAAACTCGAAGTGTTCTCTAATTCCCAATTGGTAATGAATCAGGTTACCAGAAGTTACATAGCAAAGGAAGAAGAAATAAGTAAGTACCTACTAGTGGTACGAACACTTGCAAAAGAATTTCAATCTTTCTCCATCTATAAAATTCCTAAAAGCAAGAATATTGCGATTGACAAGTTGTCAAAGTTAGCTAGTATGGCATACCCTAAATTGAGTGATAAACTTTTTGTTGAGTTTCTTCTTTAAAAAAGTTTATCTACTCTCTCGTAAAGCTATAAGTTGGATCCTTGCTCGAAAGAAGAATCATAGATGGATCCACTAGTGAACTATCTAAAAGATGGTACTCTCCCTGATGAAAAAAAAGGTGCATGAAGATTAGCTTACTAGGTCATAAACTATACGTTGATTAATAGTCAACTATATAAGCATGGCATATCTCAACCCTACCTTCAATGTCTTTCTTCTAGAGATGCCCACAGGTCGTTATTTAAGCTACATGGTATCATATGTAGTAACTACATAAAAGCACATACACTATGTGTTCAAGTGCTTTGACTATTGCTACTATTGGTTGGCTATGAGAGAAGATGCAAAGGAAGTTGTTCGGCATTACCCCTAGTGCTGGAAGCACAAGTTACCGAGTCATGCACCTACAATTGAGTTATGTAGCCTAACCAGCCCTTCACCCTTCGCCAAGTGGGAGCTAGATATTCTCAAAACATTTCTGAAGTCTTCTACCTAATGACAATTCATCATTATTGTTGTGGATCACTTTACTAAATGGGTAGAGGTTAAGGTGGTGGCAAAGATCACTAAGTAGAAAATGGAAGCATTCATCTTCAGCTCCATCATATCAAGGTTTAGAGTTCCTTACATGATAATTATAGAGAACAACCAATAGTTTGACAATAACAAATTCCAAGCATTCTATAAAAAGTACGGCATTCACCTCAACTCTACACCCTTAGACAAACGGACAAGTTGAAGCCATAAATAAGATCATACTACATAACCTAAGATGGAAAGTAGATTAAGTTAGAGGGAAATGGGCATGAACTGCCAAACGTCCTATGGGGATATCGAACCACTCATAGAACTATGATAGGAGAGACGCCATTTAGACTAGCATATGGTAAGAAGTCGTATTGTCGATTGAATTGGACTTACCTAATCTATGGATGCATAATTTCGATGTTATGCTTAACTAAGTTGGATTGACAACAAAATTAGACACTATTGAGGAAATTGGAGATATTGCAAAATCTAGAGTCGTGACATACTAGCATAGAGTGGCAAGGTATTACAATCAAAAAGTGAAGTATAAGGTTTTCTAACCTAGAGATGTGGTTTGCCGTAAGATGGAAGCTAGTAGCATGCAAGTTAGTTAAGGGAAGCTCAGTGCAAATTAGGGGGATCCTATCAAGATCCGAGAAGTCATTGGTGAGGAGGCCTATCAACTAGAAAGGCTAAATGGATCTATCATCCCTCAAGCATGGAACACTGAGAATCTAAAATGATATTTCAATTAATCTGTCGAATTATTTTTATTACCACTCATTTGGAGATAGCCAACTTATGTGTAAGACTATAGTACTTATTTATGAGAATTATATTTGGTCTCTTTATGTTTGTTTTCGTTATGGTTGCTAAATTAATGAGTTCTAGACTATATAGCAAACAAACTGATCTAGGTTCTAGCCTAATGCGGTTAACAAACTATATAAGTTAACATTATGGCTAAGTAATGTGGCTAGTCCACGCCTTAAATGGCTAACGAACTATTTATAAAGACGTACATTGAGCATGTGAAATAAAACATGCCAAGAGATGGTGGGTGTGTGAAATTAAACATTCTGAGAGATAGTTAGGCATATGAAATAAAACATACCTAGAGGTAGTCGAGCGTGTGAAATAGAAAATGCCGAGAAATAAATAGTATGTGAAATAAAACAGGCCAATAAGTAGCTAGTGTATCAAATAAAACAAGTTAATGAATAATATAGTGAAACGACACTCGTATACCATGCATGCCATGAAAGTGCAACACGCAAAATAAAACGTATTGAAGACCTGTATGAAAAGTGTTTTCAATCAACGAAGGTTAGAAGCACTCGATACTGTATTATAGATATTTTAATTAATAATTACACGAGAACGTAATGTACCAATACAATAGAAATCCTATGGCCTATTCTTAGATTTAGCAAAAGTGATTTTTAGATTAGTGATTGGGGCTTCTTTGGCAATCGGGGTCTTAAAGAGGGCAATTTCCTCGACATGAGCTTCATTATCACCTTAATTCAGAGTCTCAACACTTGTCTCATTGCCTTCATCTTTTCTAACACTATTGACTTTATCGTCGACATCAACAAAATTAAGGTTGGAGAGATCGTCATCAAGGAGAAACTTTATGATCTCCTCTCTTGCCGCTTAGGCCCCTTTCCAACAATTTCTTACTAAATAGTTTTTTGTATTGCCAACTACGAGTAAGTATATCGAGAGCTTCTTTAACTGATGGTTTTCTCCTTATACTCTCCTCTAATTTAGTAATACGGCTCTGTAAGTTCAAGTTGTTAGTCTCCAACTCTTTTATCTGGAGTCTAAGCTTATCTTCATCCTTTCTCATTATGCAAAGAGTTAGACCTAAGCTCCAACACTCTTCTTTCTTTTTCTATAGCACCTCTTTTAGGCCTTTAGACTTTTTGTATTGCTCTTCTACTTTAGCCTTCAAGCTCAAGATTTCATCAGCGGTAAGGTCATGTGCCAATTTCTCAATAGCAAGGTCTTCTTGGAGCTTTCTCATCTCCATCTCAACCCTTATCCTTGCATTCTTAACAACAATAGTTTGGGCATTACATATGAATAAAACTGAAGATATTACCTTCTTCACCTTTTTGTCAGCCTTGTCCAAAGTCATCAAGACGTATTAGAAACTCGAACAAAATTTGATAAGTTAAAGTGATGATTATGGATACTCACATCATACAATTTGGCCACGATATGGGCCTTATTGCAACCACCGATCCTATCAACATCTTTCTTGGCGATATCTCTGTCTTTTGGAAGAATAATCCCTTCTATTAAAGGTAGAGATTTCATCCTATCCCCGAAGGTCGAGTTGATATCCAAAATTTGGTGGCTCCAAAAAGGGACGAAGTACTCACCAACCACTTTGTTGGGGACTAATTTGGTACTATTAATGCCAAGAGCCTTCTAGCATTGCTCTTTCGCCCTTTCATCCAAGCCTCTAGATTTCTTAGTTGGTGGTTAGCTGGCAAGTTCCTTCCTTGGCCTTTTATTAGCACTCAACACTGCTACAATTGCTAAAAATAACCATTTTGCAGTAGTAGCATCTTCATCCTCTTCGTCGAGATGTGTCTTTCGATGTTCATTATCACTCGACTCGACAAAAGTTTGAATAATCTCTATCGGAGGCTCCTTGGAATGAATAACCTTAGTCAACAGTGTCTTGTCACTCTCCTTCCACTTTTCGGCAAGACAGAAGGTCTTCTATACTGAAACCTACTTCCCTACAACCTCCTTTGTTGCCTTCTTTGCGATAGTAGGTTAAGTAATAGTTGTTGAGATAGTTGCCCTCTTATAAGCCTTAGATTTTTTCGCCTCAGTTTGAGCTAATAGCTTGGTATGATTCACCTCACCAGTACCCATATCTACGATATGAATACATGAATTAATTTAAGAAATAGGGAATTAAAAGAAAACCCAAAACATTAAGAAATTTAGAAAAAATAAAGATCATAGAAAAATACAAAAAAAAATTCAATAATAAGAAAAATCACAAAAAAAAAGAAATTTCAAAAAGAAACTCTAAAAAGATAAGTTACAAAATAAAGTTTAAAAATTTAGAAATTTAAAAAATTACAAAAAATAACAAAAATTAAAGTCAAGTAAAAGATTTTAGAAAATAGCATATTATTAGGATAGAAGTTAATTTTGGTTTAGAAGATGGGCAATTGAACTTAGGCTTTGATTTAAATCTAGCTTAAGTTGTCCGAATCCATATGTGCAATTTGATTGCACATATGAATACAGTACATGCCATTGGCTTGACAGTTAAGCATATGGACATAACATTAGCATTGAGTATAAGGTCATGGGTTTGAAACTTAGAAAAAGCAGGGAGGCTTTTTTCTTATTTTTGTTTTCAATCACATTAGGGATTGCCACATATTAGGATCTAGTTGCACCACATATCCCAACACGTGACATCCTCGGATTTGACAGCCTTGCTGACGTGGTGCCACATAGCGTGCCACGTCAGCTGCCACATGTCACAAATGACACATGACACATCGAGGTTAGCTGGCATGGCTAATGTGGCACCACGTCAACCTACTTTTTCCCTTTTCTTTACCCCTCCTTCCTTCATTTTCCTAAATTTCCAATGCTTTCTTCTTCAGATCGCCCACTTCAGCAAGATTTTTGGGCCCTTTCTTGTTGCAATTTTGCTAAATCAATGGTGAAATTGCAAACTACACATGGCCAAGTGTTAATAGCGATCAAGAACACGTCTAGATTCATGCATTAACTCAGTCAAACTAAGCTCCAAAAATTGGAAAAAAAAACATAAATTTTGTTTTTTCTCATTCAACTCCGATTTGAACTTTCCATGTTTCTAGGCTAATTTTGAGTATATAAAGGGTATCGAGGGTGATCATGGGGGATACAGAACCATTTACGAGCTTTTGAATCACTTCCTAAGTCCCCCCTCTCTCTCGCGTGACTACTTTCTCCCTCTAACTCTCTTTCTCTCTCTCTTTAAGTCCCTCTCTCTCTCTAGCTTACCACCACTAGTCACTACCCTAGCTAGCTTTGCCGCCTCATAAGCTCCCCAATCTAACTCATCTCATCTTCCACCGTACCCCTTAGCAGCTCCACCAAGCTCACCACTACCCTAACCCTAACTATAGAACCCCTTCTACTTAAACCACCACTAAAAACCACCTTAGACACCAACCAACTATGCGGCTGAATTCCCTACACTTCATAACCTCTATTACAACCAACCAATCACGTCTAGTAACCTATACGCAACCAAACCACCACCGCTACCTATGACTAATTTCCGATAACCACCAAAACGATCACCCCAAGTCTCGGCATTTCTTCTACCCCCCTATTCCTAATCGAAAACTCATAAATTTGCCCTTACGCTCAACAAAATCATTTCAAATCGCCATAAAGCACCCTAGTTATTGTCATTGAAGCTTAAAGAAGAGGAGTTCGACCTGACTGACCCGATCCAACTTACCTAAGTCCGACCCACACACTTAAACCTGTTCAAAGCCTTTTTTATTTTTCTTTTATTTATTTATTCATTTGTTAGTTTTACTTGTATATGTAAATATAATCAAATAGAAATAAAGGGTAGAAAAGAAAAGAAATAAAAAAGCATTTTTTATTTTATTAAATAATACATAATAAGTAAAAATAGATTAGGTGATAAAATAGGATAAAGAAAAAAAAGTCAGAAAAGGAAAAAATAAATAAAATAAGATTAATCACTTATAAAAATTGATTTTATAAAAGTAAATGAAAATAAATAAACCTCTTTCCAAATTAGGACTATTTTCGAGTTTCCAAAAATTAAAAACTGATTAAGACATTTTAGGAATTTTCTTAAACAAATCAAAACTGAGTAAAATGTAAACTCAATTGTTTTCAAATTAAAACAAAACGAATTCACTAAAGTTTTTATAAAAAAGAACTACATACGTCTGATCTCGAATAGAAGATACGTAGGTACTTACGAAACAACGATAAAAATGAAAAAAAAAAAAACTAATTTTCCTTTTTCTTTAGTTTAGATTATTTCATTTGTCGAATTAGAATAGTTAACTTGAGTTCCATCTCATAAAATAAAAAGGAGATTTTTAAAGATTAAAGTTAATTTTGGAAAATCAATGGTACTCGTAACGGTTTAAAAGTCTTAATCCCCAGATCTAGATTCTATGGTTTTCAATAAGCCATATTTATAAATTAGTTTTTTAATCGATAGATCGGTAGCTAAAATATAATCAATTCACTCAATTGGTTATAACTTCACCTCTTTTCCCAACTCTGGTCGGGTTGCGACTCCAACTCTTTTCAAGTTGAAGAAAAAAATGGTTTTCTTTAAACCTTAGTTGAGGATCAATATTAAACAGGTAAGGCTTAGTACTAATTTGTTTAGAGAAGACCTAATTTTATAAAAAGAATTGAGAGGGTGAAAAACCAGGCTCGACAGTCTTCGTAACTACAAATTTGCTTCAAACAGTAATGATGCACTGATCTAGTAATGGTACGGATTGATGATGCGTATTTCGTAACAAAAATCTAATGGTTGATAACTTTTTTATAGTTATTAGGCCTGCAACAAAATGATGACTTAGGCAATAAAAGTCATGCCTCTAACTTCTCGATTTCTCGAACAGGTGAGAGTTTAGAAATTATGACCTTTCAACTAGGATGTAGGCCACCTTGTTCCCTCTTTTGCTCGGCATCAAAAGAACTACTCCCACTCAACTTCTAGTACATTATATATTACTCCCTTAATTGATTACTTGAACATAAGAGTTGGGGGGAAAATGTTAATAGTTAGTTTTCATCTCTATTTTACTCGTCTATTTGGCTGCTAACATGCTACGAAATCTATATTCTCGGTACCTCGTCAATTAATTGATATTCTCGGCATTACACCGAATAACTCAAATCCATCACAGATTTGAATTTAATTTCATGGCGTAAACAGTTATTACAAGTACGGTTTTAATTATATAACTGTTCACTCTCCCTACATTTTAAGGAAGATGTCTGATCAAGAAGTTTCTACATGTATCGGTGGTTATTCCGATAACTACTCCTTCAAACAAGGTAATCTCTTATAAATATGAAAAAGGAACCCGATAAGAGATAGAAAAAAAAAAGAACTTTCAACTTCTCAACTCCATTACTTTCATTCCAACCTATTAACTTAGGCGTCGAAGTAGCCATACTGGACTGGCCCTAATACCAAGTATTTGTCTTATCTTTCTAGGATATTTCCAACCTTTAAAATTCACCAACAACACTCACGTTGATCACCAGCGCATCATCATGAGGCCTTTATATACCTTTGAAATCTTTCTCCATGAAGGAGATGGAGTTGTCAACCATTATTTTCATGCCTTGTACACTGCAAAAATAATTCATAGTACTAGTTGAGGTTAGAGAGCATGACCGACCTAAATTGGAGGGTCTACTAATAATGGTGTTTACAACACCATTTGGGGCACTATTGTTATTACCTACTTCTCTCACCTCCTTTCTAGCCTAAGGAGGCTGATCATCTTGATCTTGCTCATCTTTTCTCTTCTATGTTAGTCATTCAATACTCTCAGCATCATGAGCTAAGAACTTTACCAAATAACCTCATTTAACCACATCCTTAATAGCTTTCTTAAGTTATATGCACTCATTTGTATTGTGTCCTTCATCATGGTAAAAGTTACAATACATTTTTGAATTCCTTCATGATGGGTTTGCCCTCATGTATTCTAGCCATTGCAATACCCTCTAGTTCCATACTTCCATAAGTATTTTCGATATTAGGAGATTAAGGGGGTATGCATAAAATAGGTCAGATTTACGACCTTCTCATTTCATTATCGCCCCCTTTTAAGTATTGATCATCTTGATCACCAAGTCGATCCTTTGTGCTATATTTGTTCTTGTCACTATTTTAGCCAATTCTGTTTTCGTTGACCTCACATTGAGCTTTTATATTATCTTATTCTCAGATGTAAAAAGTGGCCTTAGCCTTTAACTTTGCAAACATTTTTAGCTTATTTTTAGCTATAGACTAAGAGAAGTCTCCATAGGGCTTCACTCCATCGATAATTACATTTAAGATGATGCTCATGTCTAATATAGAGATTTAAACCATCTTAATTAGAAGTAGAGCTAGGTATAGCTCAATCTATTCATTAGATCTTTGCTTGATAATGTTAAGGAGAGAAGAATCCTTAATAGGAAGTTTCTTACAAGGAAGTGATGTAGAAACACTTTTGCTAAGTCCTCAAAACATGTTATCATGTTCAGCTTCAAGTGCTTAAACCATGTACATACAGCATCCGTAATGCTAAGGGGAATGCTTAATAGGCCACTGCATCACTCAAGCTATGGAACTTGTCGAGATTATGGTAGTATTCAACATGATCCTTAGAGTCTTTTATCCTATTATAAGTTTTGAATATCACTTCTTCAAGGATTTTTTGGACAAATGGACTCTTTTTATGATAAACTATCGACTAATCAATATAGGGGTGCTTAAACAATTCTTGATTTTCTATAGCTAAATCAACACAAGGCTACTCCAATTTGGCCAGTCAATCTTCATTAAGGTAGTACGTACTCACCCTAACAACAGTTGAGAAGCAATTTTAGCACCAGTACTCTTTAGGAGTTGTGTCTTAGCTATCAATGAAATGATTTAAAATAGATAGCTCTAAACTATTGTTGGTTAAAATCAACCCTAAGTAGCAATTCCCATAAGAGAGATATAAATTAAGCTTTAGGGATGTCAAGGCTAGTTTAGCATAGCCAATCTGGTGCCTAAGCCAGAATTTGCTTAAGTGTTTTGGAAATAAGTATGTGACTAAGCGGTAAGAGTATGTAAAGAGTTCTTACAATACTTATGATTCCATATTTATAAGCCCTTGTTCAATAAATAAAGTGGTAGATAATTAAACTGCGTAAGATACATAATGATTTCTTAATTTAGTCATTTGCCAAATGTTACGGGAAGTAGGTTGTTACGTAATTGCTAAACTATTCACATCCTTCTTTTTGAATTCAAATATTGAACTAAGGTAGGTCGGGCTTTTTAGCCCATTAGACGGCCAAGCCCAAAGTGTTATTAGTTGTCAACTATGCTAGCAATGCCACTACAACAAAGTAGAACTAGGTTAGCAAACTATGAAACTAGGATAGCAAAGTGCCAAGCAATCACTAAAAAGGGTGAAAATCCACTAACATCAAGTTATAGATGATTTAAACTCAAATAAACAAATTTCCTCATAAAATTTGCTACTAAAGCTGGAAACAAAATATGAAGGATGGCTACAAACATGGAACAAGGGACTAAGAGATAAAGATAGAGATAGAGAGAGAAAAAAACTAGAATTGGATAAGGATGATCATATAGTACCTCAATAGTTGATGGCTGATAAGCTTATTATACTTTTATTTTTTAGGCCATCTAAATTAGATAGGTATTGGCAAGAAAAAAAAAAATTAGGTTGATAAAATCAGTAAACTCAAGTAAAAACATAGGTTTCTACCTATTTTGGCATATAAACTTATGATTCTACGAGAGTTTATATGAAAATGATTTTATGTCTAAGTCAACTTAGAAGATCTTCATAAAATTGTAAACGCATACAAATCACATAGGTAAAATTGCAATTTCGACAACCATGCAACCACATCTTAATACCTATGGTAGAATGAACTAAAAAATACCATCTAGTCCTAGTACTTCTTGAACTAATTTAAAACACAAAGTTGTGGATTTCTACCTTTGCAATAAGTTTAGTTAGCTACTTAATCATATTTCAATCTATCACTTCTTTGACAAATTCCAAAACTTCTCATGCCCTTGGACACTCATCAACTAGGTAAAAATTAGAGAACAACTGCTAAAAATCTTCCTAAAAAAAAAAATGTGATCTATAGAACATTACTTTTTGTACAACGGTTTCACATTGCTCAAAGAAAGAATATTATTCTATTCTTCAACCATTAATTTTTGTCTCCAATGCACCATTTCTCTTTTCCCTACCACTTTAAGCTTACTTAATGATTATTAAATGGGGAATTTTATGGTAGCATCATGTTACCATAATATCATGATAAATTATATCCAATTTTAATAAATCATACACATGAACGGTAAAATGAAAATTGTCAACAATTTTATTTTTATCATTGATAAGCATGATTTAGTAAAACCTCATAAAAACAAATCTATTGAGAGATTCCATTTTATCGTTTATAACTTAGTATATTAAAATAGAGGATGATTTATTATAATATTACTATAGAAAAATAACTATTGAATTCATTCAAATTTAGAAATTAAACCATCATATGTATATAAATAGGTCTATTGTTAACATTACTTTATCTTACAAAAGAATTAATAAATTATGCATGAAACTAAATAAAAATGACATCTTTGAATCAATGAACTAATAAAAAGAAAATAAATTTCTAAATAAAATGGGGATCATGTCATGACTTACACTAGTGTATATAATTAGTTTGCACTTCACAAAATCAATTTCATAGAAGTATATGCAAAAAGAGTGCTAAAGATGAGCATAGAGCTTTAGTTACAATACAAGTAATTGAGTGAATGGTGAGGTAGGAGGAAGTTTGTGCTTTAGGTAAATAGACTAACATGTTTATAAAGTTTTTATTTCAATGATGAGTTCAAGGATGATTTCTCAGTATTTGTCATATGTAGAATAAGTGAAAATTGATAATTAAAGTCAGGACTTAGAAGTGCCTTAACATATATTTGATTAGAAATATGTCCACTTTTGACATGGAAGTATGAAGAATAAGGTTAAAGTTTGAATTACATGAAGAGGCACCAATGAGTTGATTAATGGTGCTAACTTTAACAAGAAAGTTCAAAGTCCTTCTTTATTTATTTATTTATATTTTACTTTTTGTTAGTTACTTTCAATGTTGGAGTTGTCTCTTTTGATTTATAATGAGTTATGGTTTTTCATTTTTGATGAGTTGGGATGGTATGTCAGGAGTTATTAATGGTTTGATAAGAATTATGTCTTTTTAATAAGAGTTATATCAATTAGGTATAGTGTAATAATTATGTTCTTTCATGAAAAGATATCTGTTGAGTTATAGATACATGTATGATGTCATATGTTAGAGGTTAAGGTAATCAATAATATCATGTCATTTTGTGTTAAATTCACCTTAAGTGAGAGAGTCTACCTTTAGTGAATTTCCAATTCATAATACTTTTCTTATCATAATTATCTCATAAGATGACTAATAGGATGAAATCTTATGAATCCAACATTCTTTGATGGATAATAACAAATTCCTTAAGTAGTATTTGTTAATAGTATCCATTGGCTTATTGTTATTAATCAAGCTATTGTAAGGATTTTGATTCTTATAGATCTATTATGATCCAATATATTTTGGCAAATCAACCAATAGTTTAAATTGTGGAGCCTTTTATCTTATCAAACTTACATAATTTGTCTCATAGGATATAACCTTTATTGATTCATCAATATGTTTATTGCTTATACGATCTCACTTTCATTCACATTAAAGATTGAAGAAGTAGATTATTAGTAAACTATTAATGATGTGTAAATAAGCATAGATTATACATGGATTGTGAACTATGGAATGTGGATTAAGAGATATGCATTGTTTTATCCCTCTTAATGCATGTTGATTCATTGAATAGGAAAGTTATGCATGGAATGTATTTACTTTGTTGAGTAACACTTAAACATGACTAATGGATGCTTAATAATATATCGAAGAGTAAATTGGTCCATACAAATAAAGGCATAATAAAAAAAATTTGAAATTATCATGCCCTGAAGCCTAAGGACTTAAACAATCTGCCTCATACTTCATCATGTAAAGTAAACATCAATTTCTTTAATTTCTCAAGTAGATATCTTCAATTTATTTATACTATACAACTTCAAAGCTTCCAAGTATAGTAGAATCTTAATTAATGTTACTAAATATAAAATATAGCAACCTATTTAAATCATATGTCCCATTGCATTGCCTATTGAACCTAATCAAAAAATGAATGTCACAACCATAATATATAAGCATGTCCTATACCTAAATTTTTTTTGGAAATAAGGTAAGTTAAAGCTTAGTATGTAACCACAAGAAAACATGAATGCCATAAGATTTGAAATCAATCACATATGCTATTCTAGTGTAACAAATACAAGTTATAGCTAAAACTTATAATTAAGTAGCACAATTTAAAGCTATTTATGACTAACTCTAAACTTAGAATAAGTTACTACCCTCCAAAACTTTAGTTTAGTATTAAAATAATAATGACATCAATAATGACACCTTTAGCTGTGTCTCCCATAAACACTAGATTGATCCATTATGAAACTATTCCACTTAAAGACATCTACCTAAGAGCCCTAAGCCTTTCACAAAGACTCGATTTGCAACTTTTATCTATAACCTCCTAATTTGGTTTTACAATGTCACCATGATCGCTATGTAATAAAGAATATTAATGCTTAAATCTATCTAATCATTTCCATATATGACACCACAAGAAATACCATAACACATTAATAATTAAGTCTTGTACTGACTCACCAATCATCTAGAGGAATGGCCACAAACAAACATAATTAACAACCAATTATTCTTTCACTTTAGTTATGGTTTGTTTGTATCTAATGCAATACACTGCATCTAACACAAAAGGTTATGTTCCTAGTTGTCATTTATATTATTTGAGCCTCACTTTGTTTTTCTTTTTGTCTCATATCTTAATAATTTATCTATCTATACTTTAATTTTGTTGATTTTAACTTTATTTATATCCCACCCCTCATCAAGTTTCAATTATTACTAATAAATAACCAATCTAGATTTATCTACTCCTCATTGACTTTTCAATAACTATTAACAAACTACTTGTGCAAATTTATCTGCTTAAAGTATATATCCAGCTATTCATCCATGTTCTTTGTCCAATAATTTTCTCCAACATTTGTGTAGTATGAGTTTTTGAGTTTTACTTCTTAATCCATATTTTCTTTTCTCTATTGTGTTTATACTTTTTAAACTCTCTCGGTCTTTTCATAGCAATCATTTTCGATGAAAATTGGGATAGGATTATATGCCAAC
Source organism: Lumnitzera racemosa (assembly GCA_024138005.1). Lineage (NCBI taxonomy): Eukaryota > Viridiplantae > Streptophyta > Magnoliopsida > Myrtales > Combretaceae > Lumnitzera > Lumnitzera racemosa. The sequence goes on along the minus strand of JAMXBC010000003.1, from coordinate 32,693,916 downwards.
ACTTTTTCGACAACATCTATCTTTCTTGACTTAACTGTGATAGTAGCCTTCTCTATCTAAACAAGTAACATTTTTTACTTCATGCCTACAAATTACTACACCATCATGTGTTGTGTTATCTTTGGACATATTTCCTTTATCTTCAATTTTGCCAAAATATTTCAAATAAGGAACAACTTTTAAAGTAATTATGATCGTTTTAATTCCTTTTACTCTTTTCTTTCTCTTTAATATTGAATTGGTCTTTTCTTTAATAATTTTTTTATGTCGCCTTATTACTTTTTAGAGCAAAAAATTTATTATTTAGATAATTTTATTATCTGGGTGAATTTGATTTTAAATACCCATAACATAAAATGTGAATATCATTATAATATTTTGTTCATTTTTGTTTTACTTTTGCAGGAAGCTTGAAAATTCAAGCCTTTATCATCCATTTTTAGCAGGCAGTAAATATATTCTTATTTTTTATGTGCTTGTTATTGATATGTTTTTTTTTATAATATTATCTTCATAATAAAAATTATAAGTTAAAGTTTCAATTTTCCTTTTTTTTTCTAATGAACTACAATATAATCATCTTATGAAGAATTCATTCTTGTACTTCAATTATCCTATCGATATCAATGTCTTTTATTTGTAAAGTTTAAGTATTGTTATGTGCAATCTACAAAACTTAAGTGGATAAACTAATTAGAGATCCTCTTAGTTAATTTCCAATTGTTGTTAAAGTTTTTCACTAGTTGTCATTGTTTACTGTGTCAAACTATAATCCTCTAAACTTAAGATGCTATAGACCATCATGTATCCTTTGTCTTCTATTGACACATTAGGCTATGTTTCAAAATTTACAATATTCAAATAATGACCACTGACTTTATTGGTTAACAACTACATGACAAGTATATCATGTCTCCAAAATAACTCCACATAAAAGTAATTAGAAATTAAACAATATCTGAGAGTCTCCTCATTATAACATGAAGATAAAATTAAACATTATCTCAGAAACAAATATTAAATTAAATCAGTTCATAAACTCTTAAGACTGATAATAATCATCAAAGTAGTAATAATAACTCTCGTCATATGAGTCTTCTCGATAGTAACTATCAATAAAGGTATTTCCTAAGGATAAAAATCGATCTACTTAGAGCTATTCCTAACCAAATGCCGATTACATATTCCCATTCCTCTACTCTTGACCACTTGCAGGTTTCACCAACTATGTGGGCCAGCTTAGGAAAAACTAGCTACTTAGATGCCTATAAGTAAACCTTGACTAAAGTAGATCAAGATGACCTACCTTAGCATAAAATGACCACCCATAGATCAAACTTTGGCTTATTCAACTCCAAAAGGTTCAAATTCTAATGTTAGGCATGGACAATTAGTTCCCTTGTCAAGATAACTACCCACTAGCCTCCATGACACCAACCACAAGCGCACATGTTAGGTTTAGAGGCAATGGTTACCACATTAAAATTGTCCTACTATTATAAAAGGAAGTTGGATGATAGGGAATAGGTTCTTTTAGATACTCTAGTACTCTAATCCTTACTTTTTCTCTCTTTATAAACTCTTACTTAATTAAGCATTAGAATGGACGCTAAAGTTACCGTGATACTCCATTAGCTTAATCTTTTCCTACTTTGCGAAGTGCTCATAAGTGTTATGTCCAATATATCCTTTATACCAAATTTTGATATCAACAATTGGCACCATTTATTTCCAATACCATAAATAGCTATAACTAGGTTGAGAGATACCAATACTACACTTAGGGGGGGGGGGGGGGGGGGGGGGGTGTTTAGAGTAAGGCCCCTCAAGTAACTTAAGAATAATGGCCACCATAACAACATACTCTTGATGTGCACCAAAGTCAAAGTGTACAATTAGACAACTTAGAATCTAAGGCAAGAGAATGGCAATCTACAAAGATCACAATTGAAGGCATTATGTGCTAAATTCATAAAGGAATTAAAGGAGGTTCGAGCTAATCATAGAGAATTACATCAAAAGCTCAATGAGAGAGGTGTTACCCCTTCTTCTATCCCTTCTTTAGAACATGTGAGATGATAAGTTAATTTGATGACTAAGGAAGAGACTATATGATAATTGCAAGGGAAGACTCCTTTGGTAAATGAAGATGATCCACAATAAGGACAGGAGCTACAATTAGAGGGAAACTACTAACAATAAGCACCATTGCATGCTTTTACCATACTACATGTATAGGCACTTATGGGAGGAAGAATTGAACATGTAACCGCTTAGTTGCTATAGAAGGTCGTAGCTGATATGAGCTCATAAGATTTAGAGAAGTATACTAAGAAGTTAAATATGGATGGAATTTCTAAGAAGGAGGTTGATGTAAAAGGTAAGAAAGTGAGTCCCTTTGTATAAAGTATAATAGATGACGTCCTACCACTAAGTGTTTGATTACCTCAATTCCACACTTATGATGGGAGGAAGGAGTTTTATGAGTTTTCTAACGCTATCACTTGCAAGGTTATCCCATCTATCCTAAGGTAGCCTACAAGCAATTGGTTTAACTCATTTAAGGTGACCTCCATCTCTTCTTTTGATTAGTTAGCCCAGGAATTTTGCAAATACTTTTTGGCTAATAAATGTCCAACCAAAGATTCTTCACACTTGACTTTAGTTAGGAAAAAGTAAGGAGAATTGATAAGAGACTATGTGCATAGGTATAATCAGTTGAAGATTCAGATCACCAATTATGACAACAATGTAGCACTACATGCTATCTGCAGAGTAGTTAGGAAAGATTTAAATTTCTTTAAGTCCCTTACAAAGCATCCTCCAAACTCATTTGATTACTTTACTAAGAGATCAAAAAAGTTTATTCCTCAAGAGAAAGAAAAGCATGAGAGGATGCCAAACAAGGACAAAGGATCTATAAAGGATAGTTTTAGGAGAAATTTCAATGCTCGTAGTAGGCTTAACCGACCTCTAAGAGATTGGAAGAGGCTGATTCCTACTTTTATTGAACATACCCCCCTTAACCAACCTACATTGAATATCTTGATAGAGATGCATAATCAAAGCCTTTTAGCTTAGCCACAAAAGTTGAAGAGTAATCCAACTAGAAGAAATTCTAACAAGTATAATGATTTGCATGGAAATAGAAGGAATAATATGGACGAGTGTATACATTTGAAAAACACACTTGAAGATGTTGTTTAGAGGGGATACTTAAAGAAATTTGTAGCTAACAGAGAGGAATGTCATAAATGACCTACATAGAGGAGAAGAATCAAATAATAAACTTAGAATAGGGAGGCTAGACCTAATAATCAGGACCTAGTGGTGTAAGATAATGAGAAAAGGGACAATTGAGCTCCTTAGGGTATTATTAATGTGATCTTTAGAAGACCAGCAAGAAGAGGTATTCCATCCATAGCATGTTCATTGGATGTATTAGGAGATCATTTGACGATCTTAAGGGGTAAGACATATAAGGTTAATGATGTAACAATATTTTTAGAGAAGGACATGTAAGGAGTTTAGTTCCCACACAATGATACCCTAGTTCTTACAACCCAAGTAGCAGAATTTAAGTCAGGAAGGCGATGGTAGACATAAGGAGCTCTATTGACATAATTTTCAAACATGCATTTGATTAGATTCATGCCGAACCCAAGAATATTCGGATGTAGCCTTACAAGTACAGTTTGTACAGATTCAATAGCCAATTGGTTAATGTACATGGAGTGGTCACCCTAACCTTACAAATCGAAGATGACGAGAATGTGGTTGAAAAAGATATTGACTTTATCATAGTAGGTTGCCCTTTACCTTATAATGGTATAATTGGTTGACCTTCCATCAAGTTGTTTAGAATGATAGTGTCAACAGTCCACCAGAAGGTGAAATTCCTACCCCTACTAAAATAGGAACATGCTATGGAGACCAACACCTCTCCCAAGGTCTATACTTTAAGGCTTTAAAAATAGATCAGGTCTATAGTATAAAGCAAGGTTTGAATAATTGCATCTAGATAAGAGGAGAATCTATAGAGGAAACACTAATAATTTAACTTAGTGATAGTCCTGACCAAGTCAGTAACGTTATGGCTAGTATGCCTGCTAACCGAAGGGAGCTCACAATACATTTCCCTCGAGTTAATAGGGCCATTTTCACTTAGTCTCCTTCTAACTTGCTAGGAGTACCTAAAGAAGTTATGACTCACAAGTTGAATATTAATCCGAATATGAAGGTTGTATAACAAAAGAAAAGATGCTTAGCTTTAGAGAGGCAAGTCATGATTGAAGAGGAAGTCTAGAAATTGTTGAAGGTAGATTTTATTAGAGATGATGAGCCATACCCTACATGGCCCGTAAACTATATATTGGTGAAGAAAGCAAATGGGAAATGGAGTATGTGCATTAACTTTACTGACTTGAATAAAGCATGCTCGAAGGATTGTTTCCCCTTACACCGAATAGATCAAATGGCCAATTGGACCTCAAGACATGCTCTATTTAGTTCTATGGCTACGTTTTTCAAGTATAATCAAATCAAGATGCACCCTTCTGATGATGTATAGACATCCTTCATTACAAACTTTGGAACTTACTACTACAAGATGATGTTGCTTAGATTAAAGAATTTGAGAGCCACATATCAAAGGTTGGTTACAAAGATGTTTAAACTTTAGATATATAGAAATATTGAGGTTTTCATAGATGATATGAAAGTGAAGAGCAAGACAAATGATGACCACCAAACCAACCTCTAAGGGACTTTTGATACCCTAAAGAGATACAATATGAAGCTGAATTTACAAAAATATGTATTCAATGCCTCTTTAGGGAAGTTCTTATGCTATATGGTGACAAACCATGAAATTGAGGCCAATCCAAAGAAGATTTAGGCCATAATGGACATGGGGGCACCAAAATCTATTAAGAAGATCCAAAGGCTGACTAATCAGGTGGCAGCATTAAATAGGTTTATTTTAAAGAGTATGGAAAGATGTATAGAGTTTTTAAAGTTTTAAGAATCCATTTCAATTTTGATGTGATGAGGATTATGAAAAGGCTTTTAAAGCTTTGAAAGAATTTCTAACAAAACTCTTGTTCTTGTCAAAACCTGTAGAAGGAGAAATGCTTTATTTATATTTTTCTATGAGTAATTAGGCCTTCTCTTCTATGCTAGTATAAGTAGAAGGGTGAGTGCACATACTAGTTTACTATGTAACTCATGTCTTACAAGGGCTTGAATTATGATACAAGAAGTTGGAGAAGTTTGTTTTGGCTGTAATTGTTACTACTAAGAAGCTCTAACCCTATTTTGAAGCCAATTAGGTCATAATATTGACTAACCAACCTCTAAAGTAAGCTCTACACAAACCTGATGCCTCAGGTCACTTGGTGAAGTATGCCTTTGAGCTTAGTTCCCTTAGGATACAATACTAACCTAATGAAGCATACAATGCTCAAATCTTAACAAATTTCATTGTTGATTTCACTGGAATGGAGAGTTCTAACTTGAAGCAAAGCAACCGACTTAAAGATTGTATATAGATTGTTAATCAACTAGGGAAGGAAGCAAAGTAGTCTTATCCTTATTAGTTTGATGGGAGATTGGATCTCTTATACTTTAAAATTTTTTTCCCACCTAATAATAATGAATCATAATATCAAACGCTATTAGCTGGGATAAAGTTGGCTAAGGAGGTCAAAGCAAGGTGATTGAATGTGTTTTTTAACTCTTAGTTGGTGGTTAACTAGGTTAGAGGAAGTAGTTTAATAAAAGATGAAAACATGATCAAATATTTGTAGTTAGTAAAAGAATACGGCTTAAACTTTGAGAGCTAACAACTGATGAAGATACCAAGGATAGAAAACTATGCAATAGACAAATTGTTCGAGTTAGCCTCTACAGGCTTACTAAACTAGGAAGAAAGGATATTCATCAACTATTTGCTTGAGAAGAACATTGAGTTGTAACCATAAGAATGTTTAGTGATTTAACAAAAGGATCCAAAGTACTATTAGAGCAACCCATTCATAGAGTAATTAAAGAGTAGAACTTTGCCTCATGACACCAAAGAGGTGAAGCAAGTTATCTACAAAGCAACCAATTTTACACTGATTGATGGAAATCTATACAAGAGAGGCATAAGTATGCCTTACTTAAGGTGCCTCTAGCCATCTGAGGTGAAATAGGTGTCATTCGATCTACATTATAAGGTGTGAAGTAATCATATTAGAGTAGTGGCTCTATATGTACAAGCATTGAGATTAAGGTACTAGTAGCCTATAATGAGGATAAATGTTCCTGACCTAGCTTAAACCTATGATTAACGTCAAAGAAATGCTCTGGTTAAACAAGCCTCAAGCTCGTACTTATTTCCCCTCACTAGTCATCCATTCCCAAAAACGACCAAGCAGAGGAGATACATCATTGTAGCTATAGATTATCTTACTAAGTAGGTTAACATTAAAGCATTCATGGTTAGTAACATTTTGAGCAGGTTTGGGATACCATATGTAATCATAATTGACAATGGGCTACAATTTGATAATGATAAGTTCAAGGAGTTCTGTGAAACTTGGAAGATCAAACTATCTATAAATATGTTGTACATCCTTAAAGAAATGGTCAAGTTAAGGTAGTGAATAAGGTGGTTCTATAGAGTTTGAAGAAGAGGATAAATTGACCTGGTAACAAATGAGCAAATGAACTACCCAATGTTTTGTGGAGGTACAGGACTACTCAAAAGACTTCAAAAGATTGCACTATATATCAATTGGCTTTTAGGATAGAGGTAATATTGCCAATTAAGTTACAAGTGGAGAGCATAAGAGTTCAAGCTTACAACACTGAATATAATGATGTTGGCCTCTTAACTAACCTAGATACGATCTACGAGACATGTATGTTGCCAAAGCTAACCTCAATTCTTATCAGCAATAAGTAGCTCAATATTATGATAAGCAAGTTAAGCATAAGTGCTTCCTATTAGGTGGTTTGGTCTATAGGAAACATGAAGCATTAGGAGCAAGGGAAAGCTAAAGGAAACTCAACCCTGCTTAGGAGGATCCTGTTAAAGTGAAAGAAGTTGTAAGGAACAAAGATGCTTATAGACTAGAGAGGCTTGATGGAAAACCAATCCTTAGAGCTTAGAATGTTGACAACCTCATATCATACTTCTAAGGAAGAATGCAAGTGATTGATATCCAGAAGACAAATGGAGATATGTTTGTTTGTTTATCTATGTGTTTCATCAATATTATAATGATATTTCTTCTAACTTATAACTTCTTGTTGAAAATTTTCTCTCTTTTATTAGATGTGATACATTTGTTTTCTCATGTAGTGTCACTATGTTTTATGTGTAACTATGTTTCAGTATGTCAAAGCTAATTGGCTAACCTTATTCCTTCCAATATTACATATAATGAAATGCTTATTTATCATCTAATGCTTCTTACTCTACTTTACATTGTTGTGATGCTATCCATTAAAGTGTAACTTAATAGAAAATAAGGATACGATCTTCATATAACCTTTCCAATAAGAAAATATCTTAAAAAGTCACTAAACCCTATTAAAGGGTTGTGAGCAAACTATGAAGCACTAAATCCCCATGTCCTATACTGAATAAATGATAGGAAATGGATTTCCATGGATCTCTAAGCCCTAAGAAAGGAGATGAAACTTGAAAACCTTAAGCCATCATAAGGGTGATAGGTGTGATGGCTATAAATTCTCTTAAGGATGATTAGCTATGTCATATCCCTAAGTCTCTGAGTAACAACAAGGACGATGCTCTAAACCTAATATATAAGCGATAAGCTATTGAAGATCTAACTAGCTCTAAGTCCATACAAACAATGAGTTATTAAAGATCCAACAAGCCCTAAGTCCAGTAAATGGATGATAAGCTATTTAGAAGCCCTAAGCAACTAACTAACAATGGGCCTAAAAATTATAAACTTATTAAGGAAAGAAAAAAACTAATCACATCATGATAAACATTTCCTATCATTATAAAGTTTTTAAGTCTAACACATAGGAGTCTCACTAAGAACTCCTAAGTTGCTAAAGAGATAACAAAACAAATTAACCAACAAATGACCTAAACTAGTTGATTAATGCAACTACTAAAAATCAGTGAGCGATCATGCAAGCTCTTGACAGTACAAAAATAAGTTTGAGAATCAGGAAGAGGTAATAAAGAAGGCTTTTAAGGAAATTATTACATTATACCGAGGTTGGCATACTGAGCTGGTAGAAAATTTCAGTCATTGATCAACAAATGAGTAAGAAATGATAAAAGAAAGATAAGGAAATCATTAGCCTAAAGCTTGAGTAGCGCAAGCATCTTGAATATCTAAGTCATGAGTTCAATATGGTTGAAGGTTGGCCAAAGGGTTAGAAGTTGATATTTTAAGGACTTTAAGAGCTTCATCCTATTCTTCTATATCGGTAGGATCATCTATAGGGGAGCCTATACATTTACCTAGCTATTTCCCTACATTAGTCTCTCCCCTATTGGCCTCTTCACTTGGGGCCTAATTGTCATGCACTTGCTTATTGAAGTTTAAGTAACTAAGGTCATACTTAGGATGGTGGATTAGAACTTCTCGCAAAGCTAACTTGATCCCATCCGACATGTTTTGCTATAGTAAGCTCTTGTATTCTTCGCTATTTTAGATGTCCTTATAGGCTTTGTCATAAGCTCTATGGTACAGAGAGCTCTACTCCTTAACTTTAGTCATCTTGATCTTTAATTCCCTGTATGAACTTTGCAAATGAGTGACCTCCTCACCTTGTTTTATTGTTGTTTATTTACTTCATGGATTTATCCTATCTATTGGATGAGATTTGCTATAAGTAAATAGTTGAGTTTCATTCTATTAATGGATAACGAAAAATGACGGCCCGTTGGAGTTGTCAACTCTTGAAGAAGTGTTTCATGTTTTAAACCCTCAAATCGTTGCTTATTAGTCTTACGGTATAAATTTGTATATTTAATAAATGTGATTTTACATAAACAAAATTTATCTTCATTGATGAAATAAAAAAATTATATCAATTATAATTTTGATCGAAGGAATGTGCATGGATGCTCAGATTAACTATGAGATCGGTTATAAAAGTAAAATATTTTGTAACCGCAATCAATGGCTAGACATACCTTAAGGATGCTGGGATTTCTTTTATTTGACACTAATGACTATTCACTTCAATAAATGGAATAGGGGAATTGAATTGGAATTCCTAAATAATTAAGTAAAAGTTATATCTATTACTTTATTTAAATGGATTTATAGGTAGCTTAAAAATATGTATGTAATAAAACTTTAATAACCAGATTGTCCTGAGTTCATCTTCTTTCTCAATTAATCATAAAGTAACAAGTGATGCTAGTAACGATGGTTGGTGGTAGAAGTAGTGATAGCGATGATGATAATGGTGGTGGTGGTAACGGTTGATGGTAACAACAACGATAGCAATGAAGACGATGGCAGTAGTAGTGTTTGGAAGTAGTGGAAGCAGTGACAATGATGGTGGTTCACAGTGGCAATAGAGATAAAGATGGTGATGGTAGCAACAATGGTGGCAATAGTGATGGTGGTAACGATGGATGCATTGGCGAGAAAGGTGGTGGTGGTTGGTGATAATAACAATAGTAACTATGGTGGCAGTAATGGTTCCTAGTGGTAACAGCGATAATAGTGATTAGTGGTAGCAATAGTGGCTATGGTGGTGGTGATAGCAACAATAGTAGTTATGGTAACAGTGATGGTTGATGGTAGCAGTTGCGGTTATGGTGGCGGTTATGGCAATAGTGATAGTGGTAGCAATGGTCAATGATAGTACTAATAGTAATGGTGGTGGTTAAATTGAGATAAGGTCGCTTTTAGAAAAAATATGAAATTTTGCATACAATTGTGATTTTTTTGTTAAACTAAGAAATTTTTATAACCTAATTCATTATGTTAGAAAATCATTGATCATGCCCCTAAATTATAAGAATGTAAGTAAATGATGTTAGAATTTGCAATGTGGATTTTTAGGTGCACATAGAATAATCGGATCAAATCGAAGTTAATCAAACAATAAATCCATCAAAAGCAAACTATTGAATTTACCTTTATGCTAGATGTTCAAATTATGAATCTATTAATTAGATCAGTGAATTGAGGGACATTGAAAGAACTGATTTTAACTTTTAAAAGGTTTTCAATATCACGTAAAATGCACCAACCCAACAAAATTTATGAGGCCCGATCGAATATACGTCCATGAAAAGCAAATTTAATTCAATTTCCACAACCTGGGATTCTACTTGTATACTCACTCTCCATAACCCATAGCCATTAACAAAATTTATGCTGTCCGAGCATAATGATGTCCTTTGAGGTGCTTGGACAACCAACTGGAGTTGATTCCTTACACATGTTGGTACGCGAAGGAGCTTATTAATTCCATTATGGATAAAGAAGATAAATGTCCAATAGACTAGCTCTCCATCTAGGTAACAGAAGCTTGAATCAGGACCTTTAGTAAAAGCATGTGATCAAGCAACGGAGGATTGGAAAAGTTCCCGGTTCTTATCAATTAAATTGCATTATTCCGGAGACAATCAATCTCACGTTTATATGTTCTTCCACATATAGCATCAACTTTATGAACCCTTTTCCTTTTTCCAGGTACGCAATCATTGTTTCAACAACCACAAACTGCGTGAACCATTTTTGCTTTAGGGAAAAAATAACTAAATAATTCCCATTGTGCTGTGTTCTCTTTCAATTTTATTTGGAGGGCAAATAGAAACCATGCGGAATCACGCCCATTTATATTTTGTCAACACTGATTGATATAGTACTAAGAATTGCTGCATTTTTTTGTTCCCAAAATCCACATCTTTTGATATGTTGATACTTTTGGTTTTATAGAGGTACGACCAAACTTGAATAAGTAGCATTAATTCCAGAAATAGTTGAAACCTCGATGTCGGATATTAGCTTGGAATAACTTTGTAGACCTTACAAAATCATTGCTCTTGTAAGGTCATGATGAAACAGTCGTGTTTGGGGGACCAACCAGCACAAGAGAGAGAGAGATGAGATCCCGACAAAGGTGGTTTGGACAGGAGTGATAATAATATTAGAGAGAGAGAGAGATGGTGATTTATTGGAGATGGAGGGGAGTACGAATATCTTCAAATTGTTGTGCACGGATGAGACATCGTCCACTGCAATAAGAAATTTGTAATGCGCAAGGCCAGCAATAGCATATCCGTGGCAGGACATCTACTGAAAATTAGACAACTGGAATATCATATTTCCTAGACATACTCCACCATGTATTATACCGTTTATTATCACTTTGAACTTTGGGTTCACCTTTATTTTTCTCATACATATAACGTTTAGCATTAATTTATATTACTTAATACAAATCGTTTGTTTATACTTAAAAGGAACATATTTGTTCCACAAATAAAAAAATAGCTATCATATTTTTTATAGTATTGTACCTTATACCATTATAAGAGGGAAGACCTCAATTTCTCAAAAAAAATTATTGTAATTATTGCATTTGAACATATATTTTCAGTATCCATACATTTATGTGATCATTGAAGTGTAGAAGGTAAATATAAAGTAGATCTAAGTCAATCTAAAATTCCCCATTCAAGAAAAAGTATTATGTTACATAAAGTTGAACCGTATGGTCCTGTTATATCTTACATCTTATAATATCCTATTAAATGAGGTAAATTTTAAGCATAATTTTTTAGAACTTATGCCCACAAGGTATGGTTTAAATACATCATTGTAAGACCTTGTATAATCCTCAATGATGTACTCTATGATATACAGTAAACAATTTCTAGACTCACCCTATGAAAATCATCATATAATTAATAATAAATGTAATGCTTTCCATTTTTTTAATTCTATATAAAGGAAATTCAAGAAATAAATATGTAGATTATGGTACAAATACTCTATAAGAAATCCTTAATGATTTCCTACTTTATTCCTTCCATCCCTGTAAAACCGAGTTAAAGAAAAGGGGGTTATATAATAATAAGAATAATAATAATAATAGAAAATAAGGAAAGGAATATAACAATATAATGAAAACTTAGAGATACGATATGGTTTGACATCAACTAGGGATAGCAAAGGAAATATCGTTAAGGAAAAAATTTAGATATCGATATGACATATAATTAAACATCAAGTGTCACAGGCAATATGGTCTAAGAAAAATACAATTTTCCTATTACCTATAATATCTCTTGCTTCTCCCATTTTTTTTTTTATCTTACAATAAAAAAAATAAAACAATACCTTTCTAGGATAGAAACAACACAAAATTCCTCTCAAACTCAAAACCAAAATTCGGATTTAGGGGCTAAGGCATAAAAAAACTAACAAATCTCTAAGAAAACACAAGGATACAACAATATTAAGTAAGTCTTTCACCTATCTAACATAGAAAGTTATTTTTCTTCAAGGTGTCATAAAAAAAACATAAAGGTTTTCGTTTTATAGCTTCAATGCAATTATAATTCAAGTTTAGGGTGTTTCTTACCAAGGATTAGGTGTCAGTATCATTCTTACCCTTATTTCTTTAAAAAAATTCTTAGTTTTGTTGTTTTGGTATGAGTATAGCAATAACGGTTGACAAGTAGATGGGAATGGTGATGATATGATTGCAACATAGATTATGTATTCATAGTGTCATAGAATGGTGTTGGTATGTATAGTGTCGAACATGTGTACGTACACGGTGAAGCATACATGAATTATGTATGTTTGTATTTAGTGTTTGTGTGTGTCCATTAGGTGATGTGTATATTTAGTATGTGTATGTGTATTTTGCATAAGTGTGTACACATCAAGTATATGTGTATATTTAGTGTGTGTGTGTGTGTGTGTGTGTGTGTGTGTGTGTGTGTGTGTGTATGTGTGTGTGTGTGTGTGTGTGTGTGTGTGCGTGCGTGTGTGTGTGTGCGTGTGTGCGTTACAGACCTCCCGAAATGGGCCATTCTTAAGAGGTTCCTCAAGCCTAAAGACGAAAGCCCAAGCCCACTAAAAGCTTCTAGATAATGAAAAGCTCTAGAAGGTTCCAGAGAAATCCAGAATCTTGTATAGTAGTAGGTGGAGGTAGGTGAAGGTAGTAGTTGGGAATCAACTATAACCATTAGATCAAATTGATCTTAACCATTAGATTGTAAAGGCTTTCTGTATATATAGGGGTATTCCCCTCAGATGTAACACACAAGTTATTTGAGTGAATACAGTATACTAGCAGAGTTTCTCTCTCTACTTTCTCTCTCTAACATTGTGAGTGTATTACAGGCTGACTTAGCCTTCCTTAGTGAGGTCAGGAGCGCTAATTGCCGCATGGGGTCGAGCGACGGAATCCGCCCGTGACAAGCGGTATCAGAGCCTGAAAAAGAAGCTGCTCGAGGAGAAAATGTCATTCGGAGGAGACAATAACACTTCAATGGTCGATGAGTTGGCTGACCATGATGATCGCCGTGTTACCAGGCAAATGACTAGGTCCCAAGACTTGCTGAACTCCCTCCTTAATAGGATGGATAGAGCAGAGTTGAGCATTGCTGAAGCGAAGGAACAATCGATGAATCACAAGGCAACCTTGAAGAGATGGAGGAAGAACTTCAAGGCAAGTTGCAAGGAGCATTGAATCAAGCCATTGATGAGCTGAAACAGCGTGATGAGATGATTGAGGGAAAGAATGAAGTACTCCAAGCTCGAGTCATTGCTTTGGAAACTAAGGAGGAAGGTTATGAAGCCAAGATGGATGCTATAATGGCGGCCATGCGCCAGGAGATTGATGAACTTAAGAACCAACTAACAGCATGTCGGGCAGTAATGGTAAGTAGAGTGACCATCCAGTCTACTCATAGGATCGATGTCCCCAAGCCCGAACCTTTCAATGGGATACGATCCGCCCGAGAGGTAGACAACTTCCTTTAGGGAATAGAACAATATTTCAATGCTGTAAGAATCTTGGATGACCTCGAAAAGGTACATACTGCTGCTATGTATTTGAAAGATTTTGCTATGGTATGGTGGCGTAGGAGGGCAAACGAAATCAATACTTGGGCTAGCTTTATACATGAGATCAAGGGGCAGTTCTCTCCCTAAAATGCTGCTAAAGAAGCGAAGGTGAAGTTGCGTCACCTAACTCATAAGGGTAACATCAAGCAATATGTGAAGGAATTCTCAGAACTAATGTTGGAGATCCCAGACCTTAACCAGGATGACGCTCTAGTGATGTTTTTAGATGGTCTGGAACCTTGGGCAAATTTAGAGCTAGATTGAAGGGGAATAGAAGACATCTCTAAGGTCATAGCAGTTGCTGAAGGCCTAACAGAGTTCAAGAAGATAGAGCATAAGATCCCAATAGGAAGGTGGAAGGGGGGAGTTAAGAAGGAAAGGAATGGGAGTTCCTTAAGAGGGAAACCTAAGATAGAAGAGAGGAATAATGATCGGGGAAGGACTCGTGAAGGAAAAGATGGGGAACGATTGAAGCCTCGAGAATTGAAGTGCTATTTTTGCAATGGGCCCCATTATGCTAGGGAATGTCCAAAGAAAGATCGGTTGGCAGCAATTATGGCAGATGAAAGCTCTAGTGAAGAGGATGAGGCCAAACTGGGTTCGGTACGACTACTTAGTGCTATGAAAGTGCAGGAGAAGTGAAAGGAGTTGATGTACACTAAGGTAATAGTTGCTGGCAAGAAGTTAAATGCCCTTATTGATACAGGGGCATCTCATCTGTTCATCTCCGATGTAGCAGCAAGTAAGATTGGAATAGAGGTGGAGAAAACCAAGACATGGCTTAAGATAGTAAACTCAAAGGAAGTCCTTACTACTGGAGTCACCAGGGAGATAGAGCTCCATATAAGAGGGTGAAAAGGGAAAGAAACCATCGAAGTAGTACCTATGGATGACTTCGAATTTGTGATTGGGATGGAATTCTTAGATCGTATAGATGCACTTATTGTTCCTCGTGCAGACTGTATATGTATTCTCGAGACCAACTCTCAATGTGTGGTGCCCGTTACAAGGAAAGCTGGTCAAGCCACAAAATTCCTTTCCGTTATGCGACTAGCGAAGGGCTTAAAAGGGGAAGAAGAGACAAGGGATCAAGAGGTAATTCCACATTGAGTGGGGGAGTTTCTAGAAGAATTCAAAGACATCATGCCGAAAGAGTTGCCAAAGAAGCTATCACAAAGAAGGGAAGTGGATCATGCGATTGAGCTAAAACCAGGTACAAAGGCCCCTGCTACTGTTCCTTATCGCATGCCCCCAAAAGAATTAGAAGAATTGAGGCGACAATTGAAGGAGTTGTTAGAAGCTGGATTCATCTAACCGTCAAAGGCACCTTTTGGAGTTTCAGTTCTCTTTCGGAAGAAACACGATAGGCCCCTCCAGGTGTGTATTGACTATAGGGCCTTAGATAAGGTTACTAAGAAGAATAAGTACTCTATTCCTTTGGTATCAAACGTATTCGATCGAAGGGGAGAGGTAAGATACTTTTCAAAATTGGAGCTACGACTGAGATATGGAGATGAGTCCAAAAACACTTACATTACAAGGTATGGTGCATCTAAGGTTCTTGATATGCCATTGGGCTCATAAATGCCCCGACTACTTTTTGTAGTCTGATGAATAGGGTATTAGCACCATTCTTGGATCATTTTGTTGTGGTTTACTTGGATGATATCATGAATTATAGCAAGCCTATGGAAAAGCAACAAGTGCATCTTCATACAAATTGCTTAGCCTTAAGGGAAAACGAGTCATATGTAAAGCCGGAGAAATATGCCTTTGTAAAGAAAGAAGTGAGCCTTTTAAGGCATGTAGTAGGAAAAGGGAAGATCAAAATGGACGAAGAGAAGATACAGGCTATTCGAGAATGGAAAGAAACTACTAAGCCCACTGAATTGAAATCATTTCTTGGCTTAGTAAGTTATTACAAAAATTTCATATGTGGATACTCCCGAATGGCTACCTCCTTAATGGATTTACTCAAGAAAGATGTCTTATGGGTATGGAAGGAAGATCAACAGAAGGCATTTGATACCTTGAAGGAAGCAGTCATTAAAGAATAAGTTCTTACACCCTCTAATTTTGGTAAAGTATCTAAAGTATGCATGGATGATGGTGATTATGCCATTGGTGAGGTTTTGATGCTGCAAAACCATCCAATAGCCTTTGAGAATAGAACGTTGAATGATACAGAGAGGCGACACCCAAGACATGAGAGGGAAAAGACAGCTGTAGTACATTGCCTTCAAGTTTGGAGGCATCTTGTAAGTATAAGTCATTGGGGTCGGTCTAAGTTATTGGATGTCATACAGCTCTCTTTCAATCTACAGAAGAATGAGTTCATTGGACAGAGTCCTTTCGAGATCATCCTGGAAAGGCAACCCTTAACTCCTCATACAATGGCAATAGGAGATACGAGGTCCAGCCTTCTCGTATATAAATTTGCAAGGGAATGGCGGGAAAATCACGACTTAGCTCGGACATACTTAGGCCGAGCTATCAAGAGAATAAAGAAGATGGCAGACAAGAAAGGGAGGCTGATGGAATATCAGGTAGGTAATCAAGTGCTTGTTAAGTTACATTTGATACAACGTATGAAGGGACAATTACATAAAGGTCTAATGAGTCGCTACGAGGGTCCATTCTCAATTGTGAAACAAGTGGGGCGAGTATCTTACAAGTTGGAACTTCCATCCAAACTGAAATTCCACTCGGTTTTCGACATGAGCATGCTAAAACCATTCCACAAAGATGAGGAAGACCCTATAAGAGCTATATCACAAAGGGCCCCAATAGGAGTACGGGATTCATTTGATAAGGAAATGGAAGGGATCATAGCTGATAGACATGTAAAGAGACGTGGACAAACTCTCAGACATGAGTATATGGTAAGATGGAAGGGAAGACTAAAGAATGAGTCCAGGGGGCACCAGCCGAAGCACTGTGGTAATTTAAAAACAAGATTCGACAATTCCACTATGAAGGAGCGACGAGGGCATCGCCGGATTGAGCGGGGAAGAATGTTACGAACCTCCCGAAATGGGCCATTCTTAGGAGGTTCCTCAAGCCTAAAGACGAAAGCCCAAGCCCACTAAAAGCTTCTAGATGATGAAAAGCTCTAGAAGGTTCCAAAGAAGTCCAGAATCTTGTATAGTAGTAGGTGGAGGTAGGTGAAGGTAGTAGTTGGGAATTAACTATAACCATTAGATTGTAAAGGCTTTCTGTATATATAGGGGTATTCCCCTCAGATATAACACACAAGTTATTTGAGTGAATACAGTATACTAGCAGAGTTTCTCTCTCTACTTTCTCTCTCTAACATTGTGAGTGTATTACAAGCTGACTTAGCCTTCCTTAGTGAGGTTAGGAGCACTATGTGCCGCACGGCCTCGAGCGACGGAATCCGCCCGTGACACGTGCATGCTTGCGTGTGTGCGTGTGTGTATGTGTGTGTGTGTGTATTTAGTGTAGGTGTATGCATCAAGTGTATATGTATATTTTGTGTATGTATGTGTACTTAACGTATGCGTAGACATTGGATGTGTGTGTGTTAGGTAGGTATATGCATGATGTGTGATGAGGGAAAGAGATAAGAAAGAAAGGGGCAAGTGAGAGAGAAAGGAAGTGCTTAGAGGGAGAGAAAATAATATTATATTATTATATATAATATGTATATATTATGAATATTATGTGTATATATAATAAAATATATAATATAAAATAATGTATATAATACATGTTGTCCATGTATGTGCATAATTGTTAATTTGTACATATTATGGAATGTTGAAAGATAAATGGAAAGATACAAAATGATATGTAAAGTGCATTTGGAAAGCTTGGATGTCAAGGTAAAGAGTTGAACCAAAACAGAAAAGGTGTTAAGTTGAGTAAAGAATTAATAAATTGAATTTTAAATCTAGTACACGTATTCGTGAGCAAGTGCTAAGAGTCACTTGGTCTTAGACCTCGTTGAGATAGGAGTGTTAGGTATGAGATATATGTTTGATGGTTTTGCATGTTAGGGTTATATGTAAATCAAACTTAATCGATATTACTACCTATGCTTGACTTCAACCAACTACGAGTTGGGTTTAGGGGTGTTCAAGAGGGACCTAGTTATCCTTGCGCAACATTATCCGTAGTGAAATCCTATACTGAAAGGACTTAGGTAGATCTAGGATAGTTTTTAACACTCGTGTGATTGGGGATAACTTAATACCAATACCTAAGTAGTATTTATATATTGTATGTAAAGGGGTCATGAGTAATCTTAAGTCTCATGACACTAAGATTATATTGTTTATGGACTTAAGTGACAAGATTTAAAATCAATTGTTTGTCACATTTCTAAAGATACTTGTACCTGTGCTTGACTTGTTACTTGTACTTCACATGCATGTATGTAGTATCCTGCAATAGGCATTAGCTCACCCTTTGGGGAATTTCGGTTTTTCAACTATTGGTTTAAGTATTATTGATGATGTAGAGCATATGATGATGTAGGATACGACCACTAATTGAGGATGAGCATTATTACTATATTGGTACTGGGGCAAGATACGCATAAATGCTAGACCGAGGTTAAGTTGAGTTATAAGCTCTTTATTTTAGTTGTAAAGGTTATCCTAGGCATTTATTATACTTAGTGGATTGAGTGGTATTATGCTACTCGTAGTTGTATATCGAGGAGATTATTTATTATAAAAGTTGGTGGATTTGTATTTAATTGTAGAATTTAAACATGTTGTAGGTTTCTAGACACATGATCTGTTAATAGAGGCTAGGGACACATGATAGACTGTAATGTTGTTCTAAGTTCTTGGGAATTATAGCTTTAATGGTAACAGAGCTTAGATTTAAAATCCTTAGAAATTTAGGCTAGTGATTTATAAGTAGGTAAGATGAGATTTGGCGACATTAAACATGAAATGCAAAAGGATGAGGAGTAGAAAGAATAAAAAAGTAATTGAAAGGACCTATTTTAAAAGAGAGGAAGAGTGGCTAATGACAAGAGGTGCAACCAAACTTGGCAAAAGAAGTAAAGAGAAGTCCATGTGAAGAGAGTATAATGGAACAAAGATCAAGTAGGAACTACATGGAAGCGATAATAAAGGAGTACCCGAAGTTTTTTTAGGGTATACCAATGAACTTGTGAGGACAAAAGTTTAGTTAAGGGGGGTAGAGTTGTAAAACTTGGTTAAAAAATTAGGGGGTTATATAATAATAATAATGTTAGAAATATAAAATAAGGGAAGAAATATAATAATATAATAAAGGCATAGAGATACATGATGACGTTTAATTGACTAGGAATAGTAGAAGCAATATTGTTACAGAAAAGATTCAAAGATCGGTATGGCATATAATTATACATCAAGTGCCATTGGTAATTTGGTCCAAGAAAAATTTAATTTCCCTATTACCTATAGTATCTCCCACTTCTCCCATATTTTTTATTTCATAGCAAAAACAATAAAACAATACTTTCTTGGATCAGAAACTACACAAAACCCCTCTTAAACTTAAAGCTAAAATTTTGATTTGGGGACTAGGGCATTAGAAAACTGACGAATCTCTAAAAAATCCAAGGATATGGCAATAATTAGTGGGTCCTTTACTTCTCTAACATAGAATTTCGTTTTTCTTCGAGAAGATGTAATAAAAACACTTAAAGGTTTTCATTTTACAGCTTCAACAATTCAAGTTTAGGTAAGGATTAGCTGTTAGTTTTCTTCTTGCCCTTATTTCTTTAAAGAATTCCAAGTTTTGTTGCTTTAGCATGTACTTAGCAATGGCGGTTAACAAAGAGGATAGGAACAATGGTGATACTGTTGTGGCATAGATTGCCTACCGGTAGTATGGCGGAATGGTGTTGGTGTTTGTCGTATCGGACATGTAAGTGTGCACTGTAAAGCTTATGTGAATTATGTGTGTTTGTGAATTTAGCGTTTGTATATGTATATTAGGTCGATGTATGTGTGTATGTGTATTTAGCATAAGTGTGTGCATCGAGTATGTATGTATATTTTGTATATGTGTTTATAGTCAGTGTATATGTGGGCATCGAATGTGTATGTGTCAGGTAGGTTTGTGTGTTATATCATATGTGTGTTTATGTGCATGTTATGTGATGAGGGAAAGATAAGAGGGAGAGAGAGAAGAAAGAAAGGGGTGAGTAAGCAAGATAGGAAGAGTTGAGAGGGAGAGAAAATAATATTATATTATTACATATAATGTGTACATATTATGAATTTTATGTATATATATTCAATAAATATATATAATATAATATAATGTATATAATACATGTTGTTTGTGTATACGCATAAGTGTTGGTGTGTATCTATTATAGGATGTTGAAAAGTATATGGAAGGATATAGAAAGATATATAGACTGCAGTTTGAAAGCTCAAATGTTGTGGCAAAAGGTTGAACTAGAAGGGAAAAGGTATTTGGTACGTATAAGGATGGCAACGGGTTAGACGAACAGAATTAGTGTTCGTACGTATGAAGAACAAGAAGTAAAATAGGGGTTTTTGAGTGTGAATGTGTATGGATATCATGCACCAAGACACAAACACAATCAAGAGTTTTAGCTTGAAATAGGGTTTGATAGAACTCACGAACACTAAATATCACTCGGGGTTTAAATAAAAGTTAGATGCAACTCACTAACCTATTCAAATGAAGAGGGTTCATCACAATCTTGGGGTTAGGATCGATAAGAACACAAGGAAGATTAAAGAGTCTAGTCAATACTCAATAATCTAGCAAACTCAAGCTCTCGATGCTTAAGAATAACCTTTGTTCAAACAAGGGAATATTCTCATTTTTATATATGTGTATATATATACTTGTGTATTATTTTTTATGTTTACAGATGTTGCTATTTATAGCAAGTCCTAAACCCTAGTAGAAAAAATGTAAATAATGTATAAGGCCTTAAACCTTAAAGAATTAGGCCTATAAATAAAACAAAGAAAAACATGTATAAGAATACAAAATTATGTGTTTTATAAGGGAAGTTGACATGCAGTCGCTCAGTATGTTTTGGAAGGAGTAGTATTTGAATCGGACGAGGTCAGTAGTTGGATGTTCAAGTCCTAGAAGGAGTTCTTAAGGTCTCGTGTGGCTTGGCCGAGCCACTAGAGAGGTCAACCCATAATTGCCAAGTCTTAAAGTTAGTTGGCAATTGTCTCTCTAAGCAATGTTAAGTGGTTCCAACTTTCGACAACATGGTCTCTTGACAACTCGGTTGATAATAGACTTATTGTTGAGTGGTTATTTTCCTCTCTCACATCCTTTTAGCTTTAGCTTAGCCTTGGCTAGCATTGATCGACCTTGGCTTCGAACAGGTCTACCTCAACTTATATATAGTCGAAGGCTGATTCCCATCAATATTAAGTTGAGTAAAGAATTAATGAATTGAATTCTAAATCTGGTATTTGTATCAAACCTCTTTGAGATAAGAGTACCAAGTACAAGATACATATTTGATGGTTGTATGTGCTAAGCTAATATGTAAATCAGACTTAATTGATAGTATTGCTTGTGTTAGGATTCAACAACCTATTGGTTAAATCCAATGGTGTTGGTAAGGTACCTAGTGATCTTTGGGTGATGCTATCACCAATGGAGTGCTGCACTAAAAGGACTTAGGTAAATCTAGGATAGTTTTTGGTACTCAAGTGATTGGAGAGGACCTAAAACAAATACCTATATATGTACAAGATACATATTTAATGGTTGTATGTGCTAAGCTAATATGTAAATCGAACTTAATTGATAGTATTGCTTGTATTGGTATTCAACTACCTATTGGTCGAGTCTAATGGTGTTGGTAAGATACTTAGTGATCTTTGGGTGATGCTATCACTGGTGGAGTGCTACACTAAAAGGACTTAGGTAAATCTAGGATAATTTTTGGTACTCAAGTGATTGGAGAGGACCTAAAACTAATAACTATATATGTGCAAGATACATATTTGATGGTTGTATGTACTAAGCTAATATGTAAATCGAACTTAATTGATAGTATTGCTTGTATTGGGATTCAACTACCTATTGGTAGAGTCCAATGGTGTTGGTAAGATACCTAGTGATCTTTAGGTGATGCTATCATTGGTGGAGTGCTACACTAAAAGGACTTAGGTAAATCTAGGATAGTTTTTGGTACTCAAGTGATTGGAGAGGACCTAAAACTAATACCTATATAGTATTTATATATTGTGTGTATAAAGGTCATCAATAACCCCAAGTCTTAGGACATTAAGAATGTACTATTTGTGGACTTAAATAACAAGATTATACATCGGTTGTTTGTTGCATTTTTTTATGATACTCATATGTGTGCTTGACTTGTTACTTATTCTTCACGTGCATACATGTGGCATCATGCATTAAGCGTTAACTCACCTTTTAGGAAATTTCTATCTTTCAGCTATAGGTTTAGGTATTATTGATGATATGGAGAATATGACAATGTAGGATAAGACCACTAATTAAGGATAAGAACTATTATTATATTGGTGGTAGGTCGAGATATGTGTAAATGATAGGCTTAGGTTATGTTAAGCTATAGCTGTTTATTTTAGTTGTATAGGTTATGTTGCGTATTTATTGTACTTGGTGGATTAAGTGATTTATTATGCAATATGTAGTTGTAAATTGAAGGGATTATTTATTATGAGAGTTGGCAGATTTGTATTTAATTGTGGAATTTAAACTGGTTACAGGTTTATAGATGCCTAACATATTAATAAAGGTTAGGGACATCTAGCGAACTGTAATGTTGTTCGAGGTTTTTAAGAGTTACAATTTTAGTGGCATCAAAGCTTAAGTTTAAAATCCTTAGAAATTTAAGCTGGTGATTTATAAGTAGGTGAGATGAGATTTAGCGATGTTAAACCCAAAATGCAAAAGGATGAGAAATGGAAAGAATAAAGGAGTAATTAAAAGGGCTTATTTTAAAAGAGAGGTTGACGTTAAGAGAGTATAATGGAACAAATATCAAATAAGAACTTGAGGGAAGAGATCATGAAGATGTACTCGAAGCTTTTCTAGGGTCCATAAATGAACTTTTAAGGATGAAAGTTTTGTCAAGAGAGGGAGAGTTGTAAAACTCGATTATAAAAAAGGGGGTTTACATAATAATAATAATAATGTTAGAAATATAAAGCAAGGGAAGGAATACAATAATGTAATAAAGGCTTAGAGACACAATATGGCTTTTAATTGACTTGGGATAGCAAAGGCAATATTGTCAAGGAAAAGATTCAAATATCGGTATTGCTTGTAATTAGACATCAAGTGCCATCGGTAATATGGTCTAAGAATATTTTAATTTCCCCATTACCTATGATATCTCCCACTTCTCCCATATTTTTTATTTCACAACAAAAACAATAAAACAATACTTTACTATAATAGAAACTTCATAAAACTCTCCTCAAACTCAAAGACAAAATTTGGATTTGGGGTTAAGGCATAAGAAAATTAATGAATCTCTAAGAAAACACAAGAATATAACAATATTGAATAAGTCCTTCGCTTATTTAACATAGAAATTTTTTTATATTAAATAAGTCCTTCGCTTATTTAACATAGAAATTTTTTTTTCTTCAAGAAGATGTCATAGAAAAACATAAAGGTTTTTGCTTTGCAGCTTTCATATGATTATAATTCAAGTTTAAAGTGTTTGTCACCAAGGATTACATGTAAGTATCGTTCTTACACTTATTTTTTTAAAGAATGCCTAGTTTTGTTGATTTGGTGTAGACTTAGTGATGGCAGTTGATGAAGTGGATAGGAATAGTGATGATATGGTTGTAGTATACATTACATGTTGGTAGTGTCATGGAATAGTATTAGTGTATACGGTGTCTGACATGTAGGTGTACATAATGAAACATACATGAATTATATGTGTGTGCGTATGTGTGCGTATGTGTGTGTATGTGCAATTAGCATAGGTATGTGTGCATCGGATGTGAATGTATATTTAGTGTCTGTATGTATGTATATTTAATGTGGGCATGTATGTCGGTTGTGTGTGTTTATACTTAGCATATGTATAGGCATTGGATGTATGTGTGTCGTATAGTGTGTATGTGTATGTACATGATGTGTAATAAGGGAAAGAGAAGAGGGAGGGAGAAAAGAAAGAAAGGGGCACGTAAGCAAGAGAGGAAGTGTTGAGAGGGAGAGAACATAATAATATATTATTATATATAATATGTATATATTATGAATGTTATGTATATATATAATATAGAATAATGTATATAATACGTATTGTTCACATGTGTGCATAAGTGTTGATGTGTATATATTATGGAATGTTGAAAAGTATATAAAAGGATATGAAAAGATATGTAAAGTGTGGTTGGAGAGTTAGATGTTATGGCAAAGGGTTGAACTAAAATGGAAAAAGTGTTAAGTTGAGTTAAGAATTAATGAATTGAAATTTAAATCTAGTATTTGTATTTATGCCTAGGTGCAAGAATGTCACTTTGTGTCGAACCTTATTGAGATAGGAGTAATAAGTACAGGATATATGTTTGATGATTATATATGCTAAGTTAGTATGTAAATTGGACTTAATTGATAGTATTGCTTATGCTTGGCTTCAACCACTCATTGGTTAGGTCCAATGGTATTGATGAGGCACTTAGTAATCTTTGTGTGACATTGTCCCAGGTGGAGTCTCGTAATGAAAGAACCTAAGTAGATCTAGGATGGTTTTTGGCAATCTAGTGATTGGAGAGGACCTAACACTAATGCCTATGTAGTATTTATATATTGTGTGTGTAGGAATCATAAGTAACCCTAAGTTTCATAACGTTGGAACTATGTTATTTATGGACTTAAATAACAAGATTTAAAACCGGTTGTTTGTTACATTTATGATGATACTCATGCGTGTACTTAACTTGTTACTTTTTCTTCACGCACATGTAGGTGGCATCTTGTACTGGTTGTTAGCTCACCCTTCGAGGAATTGTTATTTTATAGCTACAAATTTAGGTATTATTAATGATGAGGAGCATATGATGATATGGGATACAACTAGTAATTGAGGTTAAGGATTATTACTATATTGGTGGTAGGTTGAGAAATGTGTAAATGCTAGGCCTAGGTTATGTTAAGCTTAGAGTTGTTTATTTTAGTTGTATAGGTTATCTTGGGTATTTATTGTACTTAGTGGATTGAGTGGTTTATTATTCCACTTGTAATTGTAAATTGAGGTGATTATTTATTATGAGAGTTGGCAGATTTGTATTTACTTATGGAATTTAAATAAGTTGGTGAGATGAGATTTGGCAACGTTAGACTTGAAATGTAAAAGGATGATTAATGGAAAGAATAAAGGAGTAAATGGAAGGGCTTATTTTAAAAGGGAGGATGAGTGACTAGCGATAAGAGGTGCAATTTAACTTGGTAAAAGAAGTAAAGAGAAGTTAACGTTAAGAGAGTATAATGAAACAAAGATCAAATAGAAGTTAGAGGGAAGAGACAATGAAGGAGTACTTAGGGTTTTTCTAGGGTCCATGAATGAACATTCAAGGATGAAAGTTTTGTTAAGGGGTAGGGGGAAAGAATTGTAAAACTCTACTAAAAAAATGGTGGTTAATAACAATAATAATGTTAGAAATATAAAATAAGAAAAGGAATATAATAATGTAGTAAAGGCTTAGAGACACAATGTAACATGTAATTGATTAAGGTTAGTAGGTGTAATATTTTCAGAGAAAAAATCAAACATCAATACGACATGCAATTAGACATCAAGTGCCATAGGTAATATGGTCCATGAAAAATTTAATTTCCTTAATACCTATAATATCTCTCACTTCTCTTATATTTTTTTATCTCATAACTAAAAGAATAAAACAATACTTTTTTGGAATAGAAACTATACAAAATGCCTCTCAAACTCAAAGTGAAAATTCGGAATTGGGAGCTAGGGTACAAAAAAGCTAGCGAATCACCAAGAAAACACAATGATATAACAATATTGAGTAAGTCCTCCACTTACCTAACATACAAATTCGTTTTTCTTCAAAAATATGTCATGAACAAAATAAAGGTTTTTGTTTTACAGCTTCAATGCGATTATAATTCAAGTTTAATGTGTTTCTAACCAAGGATTACATGTAAGTATCATTCTTGCCCTTATTTTTTAAAGAATTCCTCATTTTTTTTTTGTTTTAGCATAGACTTAACAATGGGGGTGTTGCAGCATACATTACGTATTGGTAGTCTTATGGAATATTGTTGGTATGTGTGGTATCGAACATGTGGTGAAGCTTACATGAATTTTGTGTGTGTACATATTTGTTTTGTATATGTTTGGTGGGTATATGTGCGAATAGTGTGTATATGTGTGTATGTGTGTGTGTGTATGTATGTATGTGCGTATGCATGATGTATGCTAGGGGGAAAAGAAGGAGAGAGATAAGAAAGAAAGGGGCAAGTGACCAAGACAAGAAGGGTTGAGAAGGAGAGAAAATATTATTATATTATTATATATAATATGCATATATTATGAATGTTATGTATATATATTAAATATATATAATATAAAATAATGTATATAATACGTGTTGTTCACATGTGCACATAAGTGTTGGTGTGTATATATTATGGGATGTTGAAAAGTATATATAAGGATATGAAATAATATGTAAAGTGTAGTTTGAAGGCTCAACTGTTGAGTAAAAGGTTTAAACCAAAATGGAAAAGGTGTTAAGTTGAGTTAAGAATTAATGAATTGAGCAATAAATCTAATATTTGTATTTGTATTTATCACTAGGTGCTAGGAGTCACTTGATCTTGAACCTCATTGAGATAGGAGTATCAAGTACTAGATACATGTTTGATGATCATATATGCTAGGTTAGTATGCAAATCAAAATTAATTGAAACTTGGAGATAATTGATAGTGTTGCTTGTACTGGACTTCGACTACCCACTAGTTGAGTCCCATATTGTTGGTAAGGCACTTGGTGATCCTTACGCTATGCTTTCTTTGGTAGAGTCTCGTACTAAAAAGACTAAGTAGATCTAAGATGGTTATTAGCACTCTAATAATTAAGGAGGAGCCAATACTAATACCTATATAGTATTTATATATTTTATGTATAAGGGTCATGAGTAATCCTAAGTCTTAGGATGTTGAGACTATGTTGTTTGTAGGAATAAATATCAAGATTTAAAACCCGTTGTTTGTTGCATTTATGTTGATACTCATATGTGAGCTTGAGTTATTACTTGTTCTTTATATACATATGTGCAGTATCCTATATTGGGTGCTAGTACACCCTTCATGGAATTACTGTTTTTCAACTGTACGTTTTGGTATTATTAGTGATGTGAAGTATATGATGAAGTGGGATACAACTACTAATTGAGAATGGAGACTATTACTATATTGGTGGTGGGTTAAGATATACATAAATGTTTGGCCCAAGTTATGTTGAGCTACAAGCTATATATTTTAGTTGTATAGGTTATGTTGGGTATTTATTATACTTAGTGCATTGAGTGGTTTATAATGCCACTCGTAACTATAAATTGAGAAGATTATTTATTATGACAGTTGGTAAATTTGTATTTAATTCTGGAATTCAAATAGATTGTAGGTTTCTAGATACCTAATGTATCAAGAGGTTAGAAACATGTGGCGGAATATAACATTGTTCCAAGTTTTAGGGTATTATAGTTTTAGTGGCACTAGAGCTTAGGTTCAAAATCCTTAGAAATCTAAGCTGGTGATTTATAGGTTAGTGAGATGAGATTTGGCTACTTTAGACCTGAAATGTAAAAGGATGAGGAATGGAGAGAATAAAAGAGTAAATGGAAGGGCTTATTTTAAAAGAGAGGATAAGTAGCTAATGACAAGAGCTGCAACCAAACTTAGCAAAAGAGATAAAGAGAAGTCGACGTTAAGGGAGTATAATGGAATAAAGATCAAATAGGAGCTAGAGGGAAGAGATGATGAAGGAGTACTCGAAGTTTTTCTAAGGTCCATAATTGTTCATTTAAGGACAAAAGTTTTGTTATAGGGGAGAACGTTATAGAACTTGGTAAAAAAAAAGGGGATAATAATAATAATAATAATAATAATAATAATAATAATAATGTTAGAAATATAAAATAAGGGAACAAATATAATAATATAGTCAAGGCTTACAGACACGGTATGGCTTGTAATTGACTAGAGATAGCAAAGGCAATATCGTGCAATGCATCGATATTGATTTCCTATGCCCTCTAATATTTCCATTCGGTTATTTGATATAGTTGGGTATCTAGATACAATATCTAGGACCCTAAGGGCAATAAAGAGCAACTTGGGAGTAAGACCTCTAACTTTGTTTTACAAACTTTAGATTGTCTACTGTAGTTCACTGAACCAAAAGGGCAACAAGGCCAAATTAGATAACACATTATAGTCTACTAAATATGACTATCAAAATAGTGAAGATGTTCGAGTAATGTAAATTTATATGGTTCTAAAAACTGAGTTTATAAATCCATACTTTCTTTTCATGATCACTTAGAAGCCTTACTTTGAAAATTTTGACCCATAGGTCCCTTTTTGTGCTATGCCATACCATAATATGCACTAACAATTCAAGTACAATATTCAACACAACCAGTCTTTAAGTTTTATTTAACCAAGTTATCTATTTCTAGTTTTTGAACTCTTCCTAGCAGAATTCTAGTATCTCACTAAGGGTTCACTTAAGTGAACACTCAAAAAATTAAGTTAACAATCTCTCAACTCTTTAAGTTAGTACAATCATTTATAAACACCACATCAACACCGAACATAACAATATAACAATTTAATCAAGCAATAGCTACCATCATTTAAAATCATCACATCGGCATACACCATAGTAACATATCAGTTTACTAATGATATAGTCATATCCAATCAACACAACATCAAGCAGCACATAATGTTATGAATAGCAATATACCTACTCCAAAAATGGGTTAGATCTACTTATCTAGGCTTAGTGATAGCGCAAAATCCTAAAATTAATGATATGATCCTTCCTTACTTATAACACTTAATAAAATATAAACACAATCTTCAAGTCAAGTATGGGTTGAATCCGAACTCATATAAACTTTCATTACGTCATTTTTAAATTTCATTTAACCATATCTTACTCATTCCTTATCTGATTTCAATAAACTTTTATCATCATGATCATTATTTCGAGTCCTATTAAAATATCTTAAGAATCAGGACTAATCAATATTGCCAAAAGTTCAAAAATACCCTTTCATATTACTGACTCAACCATACATTACAGTAACTCCGTAATTGACTCTAGTAAGTTTTAATACTAAACTAAAACCCTAAAAATCACACCTTCCAAACTTTTCCACCAACCCTTAATACACCCTAATGTGTTCATTTTACATAAATTTAACAAGTACTTTACTAATACTAATTATTATATTACACATTAAGTCAATATAGGCTTATATTAGGAAAACACTTGATAAATAGGATATGAGCTCAATTAATTCCACAAAAAATCCTATAGACTCACAAATATATAGAGTTTAATTATTGATCATGAATTATACTAAGCTATTATTTATTTTTATAAAAATAGCAATTTTTGCTTGAAGTGGTAGAAAATTAGGGAAAATAAACAAATTTATGTGTGAGATACAAATTACATGCTCCAATTATCATTATCAACTTCTAGAAATAAAAAATGTTAGGCTCATTCATTAATTTGATCAAAAATTAATTATTTTAACAATTAGGTAAAACTAGTAGTTTTATTCAAAATAATTATAAAAAATAGTAAGCATGCTTAATTGCAAAAATTCTTGTTACCACAATTAAATATATATATCTTAGGTGTATTATATATAAAAAATGAGCTTGAAATAACATCATCTAATATTTATAAAAATTGGTTTAATTTTCATCCAAATAGGGCATTTTCTTAAGTATCTTATATTTCCACTAATTATTTAATTAAAATAAAATTAAAAAAATAATCTAAACATAAAACAACCTTAGAAAACCAAATTTCATAATTAATTAACACCATTTGCTATTTTTAAAAAATTAAAATATATTCGATTAAAAATTTGGTTCACCTAAATCAGTTACCTCCAACCATAGCTAAACTACTGCACCTTATTAGAACAACTAAGTACACTACCCCCTCTTTAACCCTTATGCCGCTCTAAGTCAAGTTGTGGCCAAGTATACTAACTACGCTAAACTTTATTTGCCATTAATTTTTATTCTATTTTTAATTTATTTTTTCTAATTTTTCTAAATTGTGTTCTTTTATTTTTAGAGTTCTAAAATATAATAATTAAGCATTTGTATTGTATTTATAATTTTTCAAGTTTGCTTAATTTAATAGAAATTGGACATATGTGTGCCACGTGTCAATTTTCCATTTCCTATGTGCTATGTGTCATTCTCTAGTAAATTAGCTATTGACTTAGTTTTGCAATTAATCTTACGCTACCACATCATATAATGACTTATCCATTGATTTTTTTATTAATTTTCCATTATTTTATATTAATTTCCCTTATTTTGATAATTTATTATTATTATATGTATATATTCAACACATATAATGCAAATCACATGTAAATACATATATATTATACATAACTCAGCTTCATTTATCTTTTTTATAAGCTAAATAACTTATATCTAATATTTCACTATATCTAAAAGCTCGAATTTCACATTTTCAATAATTATCACCTTTATCAATAAATTTACATTTTTCTTAAATTAATCTTTTTACATAACTTATTTTGAGAAATTGATATTATTAGAATTACTTCGTCTAACTTTTCTAACTTTACTATGAAGTTTGAACTAAAATGGATAACATAACTCGACATCCCAAATTTAAAGGCTCAGATTCTAAGGTTATCATATTGACTTGAGACCTTAGGGTATTGCATCCTACCCTCCTTACAAAAAGTTTCGTCTTTAAAACTTCCACAATCTAGGACATTCATGCTCGTAACCTAATAATGTGCTTCCATTATGTAACTCTAATTTCTACTCCACATCATAATCATCAATTATTGTAAAGGGTAAAACCCTTTCATACTGACTCCTGTATCTTAACCTTAAATTAATCAACTCATGAACTTTTTGTTTAACTTACTTGACTCATAACTTCCTTTATCTTGTCTTTCTAATCTTTATTATATAAGCTTAATATAATTGATCCCATTTCACTCTTATTTGTTTAAGTAGCATTTCCATAGCAACTAGTCCACTACTATAACTTCGTTAGGTTCTTATCTAACTACCATAATTATCATATTACAATCTATGATTTTACCCCTTACCACTATTCATATCGAACTAGTATGTTCATATACCATACCTTTGTTAACATCCAAACTAGTATCTCTATTTAATCATCATTTCATCCCTTTAGTAAGTTCAAACTCTTGTATTAGTTAGTCCTATAGAACTCATAGTCATACCTTTTATTAGTTCCTTATCCATCCCATAGCTAGCCAACATATCTTTTCACCTCATCCCTCTTATCTATGCAATGTCCAAGTCCTAATTTCCATCCAGGATGAACATAATGAATTCAATTTCTTCACATCAACAAGTTTTATGCTATGGTCATTGCTTAATAGTCACAATTAAGATCTTTGGTATTTCTCATAGTTAACACATATATCAACAAAAATGAGTTTGGCAAATTTAAACTTTCCACCAACTTGTATATGAAGGAGATAAAGAATGACTCAGACCAAGTGGACTCGATTAGATTCAACATAAATTGACACGACTCTTAATGAAGAAGACTCAAAAGACATTAGACATTTTTCTAGTTGACAACTAATACAATAGGACTCACAAAGACAAGAAATTTTGTCATAAAAAACACAAGAGTCGTAACAAACACAAGTCTTAACAAAAGAGTCACAAAAGTCATAGATTTACCATATTATTATTGCTTATCACATGTGCCAAGGGTACATGAAAGGCATACATCTTATATGTTGTAGTTATATATCTTATTAACTTCACATACTTTATCATCTTTTTCGCTCCTCAATCTCATCATTAGCTACTATCCTATGAATTACAATCTCATTCTATACAAGATCAATCCTTGTATTAGTCTCTTATTATACTTGAAATAAAATTTTTGTTTTACTCTAAAAGCTCGTTCTTGATCATCTACCTTCAAAATTTCTTATTATTCCATTCTATTCTAATAAAAGCTTTTGCTTACCTCACTACAATGTATATATCATCCTTAGGGTTTGCATTACTCCTTTTCAATATGTTCTTTTTCTTTTGACAACTTCCTTCAGTACTTAAGTTTCTATAAATCTTCTATGATTCCCTTTTCAGTAGGCCCCTTGAACACTATTATCCTTTCCTTATGGTTAACATTTGCTCCATGATTACCTCCAGTATTACACTACGATTCCCTTCTCATCAAGCCCCTTAAATGCTACTATCCTTTCCTTACGATCAACATTTTCTCCATGATCACCTCTAGTATTACATCCAATGCTTTTATATCCAAGATAACCAACTCTATAATCATCACATGAGTATTTAGATTCACATTCCTCATCCATCACTTTATGTTGCACTACTTGTTCTCCTTTAGCAAGGGTTAAAACTATTAGTTCATAAATTAAAGTCTATTTATTTCTATTAACGTACTCCTTTGAAATACACAAATTAACTACCTAAATATCAAATAGAGTATATGTATAGCGATAAACACCTCCTACACATACGAGTCCTAAAACAATTTATAATAACTATACTATTACTTTCAAGCATTCCTTAATTATCGACTATCAGCTACTAGGTATATATCCACTTAAAGTTATCAAGTTTAAAGATCATAGTTGCTACACCTTAGTCATCTCTAGCTTCGTCTCGTTGAAAAGCGTAAGCGTACACCCTACCATGCTCCCTAGGCCTAGGTTTTTCCCTTCTAGGTTATTTATCCTCTGACTTAGTCCTGATCTATTAGTTTAGCTTTGCTGCTAATCTAGTCTCTCCTATTACTGTCTTACATAATGTTGAACAATATGCCCTTATTGATGGGATTAGTAACAATATATACTTTTGGGATTTGGGTTTTCACACCAATTGGCTAAATGTCTAGTTTCTCCACACCTATAACATTACCCTCTCAATTCTAGGCATTCCCAACCTCAATGCTCACCATTACACTTCCAACAAGGTTATATTTTTTAGAGGCCTTTTGTTTCCTTTGATGGATCAAATAGAATTATTTGCTTTAGCTATATTACTTTTACTACTAGAACCAATACCTAGCTTCCTTTTCTTTTTCTCGATCTCATCTATAACCTGTCAAAGATTATGAACTTGTTCGACCATACAAGTTTCATTAACAACATCAATATATCTTTCCACCCTACTCCTCTTTAGCTCTTCCAAGTAATAAAGATCAAGCTTAACCTTAAATTGCTTAACTTTAGAAATCTCATTTTTCCATACAACTTCAGGAGAAAACTTTAATAGCCTATTAAAATCCCTCTCATATTCTTCAATTGTCTTGCTTCATTGTCTTAGCTTACAGTATTCTTCACACATTTCTTCTCTTACATACTTAGGAAAATAGAGTTCTAAAAAAGTATCACTAAATGCAACTTAACAAATAGGTTCTAGTAAATTCTGTCTCTTTTCCTCCTACCAATTACTTACATCTCTATCTAATAAAATAATAGTTATCCCAACTTTCTCATTTTCCTCAACCTCATGAATTTTAAAGGCATTCTCCAGCAAGTCTATCTATTTTTCTACCACCAAAGGATTAGTGTTCTTTCCATCAAATGGTTTCATTATTCACTGTACTTGAGCTAACTTATCTCCAGCTCTATTGACTCTTACCAATGTAGCCGTAAACTATTGTACCAATTCCTCCACATGTCGTAGTTGCTCAATGTTAAGTCAAGGCTATTGTGGTAATTCCCATTTTTACTCTTCAAATACTCAAATTATTAGTGATCTTTCATGCTCCCTATGAATCACTATTCTAAATAAACATCACATAAGATTCAATTGGTAACTACTATAGTTGTTTTATTGAGCTATGACCCTTGATTACTTAACTACCCTACACATCTCACACGTACCTAAAGGTTATGGTCTTTAATTAATGCTCTAATACCACCTAAAGAATGTCATATCTTGACTTTGCACGGAATTCATCATTACATAGGAATACCTGTTAAAAACTAACTTAACCTATTTATTCATCAAAAGACAACTTTATTTACACGATAATATTTACTAACTCAACCAACATTAAAGTTCAGTTAGATATTTTATTACAACTTATGTGTACAGCATAATATTTATATCAAGATGTAAATCTACTTTTTCTTTTGTCATCTTCACAATAGTAGGATTTCCAACTTAGGATAAGATCCATACAAAAGTCATCTACCCCTACTAGCTCTCTTAGTATACATCCCCCCTCAATATTAAGCCTTTCACAATGCTATTTACCTGAAGATAAAACATTATATTCCCTCGTCTATTGAAAGTAAGTGAGAGTGAAAAACAAACAATACAATTTAGGTAATATAACAATTGAAACATTTCACTCATAACCAATAGGTTTAGCTTCACACATACATCAATCCAACTAGGTGTTTATTGATAACAATGCAGCATACTATGCTTATGCACGTGGCATGCATTGATATTAATGTCCTATGCCCTCTAATATTTACATCTAATTAGTCAATATAGCTAAGCATCCAAATATAATGTTTAGGAACCTAAGGGTGATAAGGAGCTACTTGGGAGTAGGACCCCCACCAAATTGTACTACATACGTCTACCAATATAAAAAAAGGCAACAAAGAGTTGCTTAGGAGTAAGACCCCCAACTTTGTATTACAAATATTAGACTACATACTATAGTTTGACATACTAAAGAGGCAAGAGGCTAAATAAGACTACATGCTATAGTATACCAAATCTGACTATTGAAATTTTCAAGATATTCAAACATTGCAAATCTATATGCTTTCAAAAATTAAGTTCATAAAGCCATGCTTTTTCTTTGATTACTTGAAAGCCTCATTTTAAAAATTTTGACCTTGTAGGTTCCTTTTTATGCCATGCCAAGCCATGAAATGCAATAATAATTCAAGTACATCACTCATGATAACCAGTCTTTAAGTTTTGTTCAACCTAGTTATTTGGTTCTAATTCTTGAACTCTCCTTAGCGAAATTTTAATATCTCACTTAGGTGAACACTTAGAAGGTTAAGTTAGTAATCTCTTAACTCCTCAAGTTAGTATAATCATTCGTATGCACCACATCAATACCCAACATAGCAGCATAATAGTTTAACTAAGCTATAGCTACCGTCATTCAAAATCATCACATCGACATCTACCATAGTAACGTATCAGTTGACTCATTATATAGTCATATCCAATCAATACTGTATCAAATAACATACA
Organism: Lumnitzera racemosa; assembly: GCA_024138005.1. Classification (NCBI taxonomy): domain Eukaryota; kingdom Viridiplantae; phylum Streptophyta; class Magnoliopsida; order Myrtales; family Combretaceae; genus Lumnitzera; species Lumnitzera racemosa. Next base: position 32,658,318 of record JAMXBC010000003.1, on the reverse strand, counting down.
ATGTTATGAGTAGCAATATCACTACTCTAAGCATAGGTTATAATCACTTACCTAAGCTAAGTAACAACGTAAAATCCTGAACTTGATGATGTGATCCTTCCTTACTTATCATACCAAGGAAAATATAAACACAATCTTCAAGTTAAGTATGAGTCAAACCTAAACTCTTATAAACTTTTATTACCACGTTCTTAAACTTCATTTGACCATATCTTACTCGTTCCTTATCTGATTTCACCAAAATTTATATTGTCATGATCATTATTTCGAGTTCTATTAAGATATCTTAGAATCAAGACTAATCAATATTGCCAAAAGCCCAAAAACACCCTTTCATACTACTAACTCAATCGTATATTACTATAACTCCATAATTAACTCGAGTAATCTTTAGCACTAAACTAAAACCTTAAAAATCACACTTTCTAAACTTATCTAACAACCCTTAATATATCCAAATGTGTTCATGTTGCATGAATTTAACAATTATTTTACTAGTACTAATTATAACATTACATATTAAGTCAATATATAAGCGTATGTTAGGAAAATACATGATAAATAGTATATAAGCCCGGTTAATTCCACGAAAAATCTTATAAACTCATAAATATATATAGTTTAATTATTGACCATGAATTGTACTAAATTAGCTATTATCTATTTTTGTGAAAATAGTGATTTTAGCTTGAAATAACAAAAACTTAGGATAAATAAACAAATTTATGCGTAAGATAAAAATTAAGTGCTCCAATTATCATTATAAACTTCTAAAACTCAAAACATATAGGGCTCATTCATTAATTTCATCAAAAACTAATTATTTTTAACAATTAGATAAAGTTGGCAATTTATTCAAAATAATCATAAAAAATAGTAAACATGCTTAATTTTGAAAATTCTTATTACCACAATTAAATATATAAATATATATGGTGTATTATATGCAAAAATTGAGCATGTAACAACATTGTTTAATATTTATAAAAATTAGTTCAATTTTCATCCAAACTGTACATTTTTTTAAGGACCTTATATTTTCAATAATTATTTAGATAAAATAAAATTACTACATTAATCTACACGTAAAATAACCCCAGAAAACCAAATTTCGTAGTTAATTAATAACATTTTCTTTTTTTTAGAACATTAAGAAATATTTGGATGAAAATTTGGTTCACCTAGACCGGTTGTCTCTGGTCACCACTAAATCACCGCACCTTGTCAAAACAACCAAGCACGCCACCCTCTCTTTAACCCTCTAGCTACTCTAAGTTAAGTTGCAGTTTAGTACACGAACTGCCCTAAACCTAATTCACCATTAATTTTTGTTCTATATTTTATTTAATTTTGCTAATTTTTCTCAATTTTGTTCTTTTATTTTTAGAGTTCTAAAATATTGTAATTGACGGTTTAGGTCTTATTTATAGTTTTTCAATTTTGCTTAATTTAATAGAAATTGGACATACATATACCATAGGTTAATTTTACATTTTCCTAGGTGCTATGAGTCATTCTCTTGTTAATTCGTTGTTGACTCATGTTTTCTAATTAAACCTAGGCTACCATATCATTTGAAGACTCATCCATTGATTTTTTTTATTAATTTTCAATTATTTTATATTAATTTTCCTTATTTTTATAATTTATTATTATATGTATATATTTAACACATATATTGCATATCATATGTAGATACATGTATATTATATATAATTCAATTTTATTTATCATTTTTATAAATTAAAAAACTTATCTCTAATATCCTACTATATCTAAAAGCATGAATTTCATGTTTTCGATATTTATCGACCTTATTTATAAATTTTCATTTTTCTTAAATTAATATTTTTATATAACTTATTTTGAGAAATCGATTATGCTAGAATTACTTTACCTAACTTTTCTAACCTTATTATGATATTTGAACTAAAATGGATAATATTACTTACACCCTAATTTAGGAGATTAGATCCTAAGATTATCGTATTAGCTTGAGACCCTAAGGTATTACAAAATATAGTCTAAGAAAAACTTAATTTCCCCAGTACCTATAATATCTCCTACTTCCCCCATATTTTTTATCTTACAACAAAAACAGTAAAACAATACTTTTCTAAAATGGAAACTACACAAAACTCCTCTCAAACCTAAAGCGAAAATTTGGATTTGAGGATTAGAGCATAAGAAAACTGATAAATCAAACACAAGGATATGAAAAAATTGAGTAATTCATTTTCATATCAAACATAGAAATTTATTTTTCTTCAAGAAGATATAAAAAAAAAAATAAAGGTTTTTGTTTTGCAGCTTTAACGCAATTATAATCTGAGTTTAGAGTGTTTCTTATCAAGGATTATGTGTATGTATCATTCTTACCCTTATTTCTTCAAAGAATTCCTAGTTTTGTTGTTTTGGCATAGACTTGGCATTAGCGGTGTTGCAGCATAGATTGTGTGTTGATAATGTTGTGAAATGGTGTTGAGACTATGTTATTTATGGAATTAAATAACAAGATTTAAAATTGGTTGTTTGTTTTATTTATGATGATACTCATATGTGTGCTTAAGTTCTTACTTATTCTTTACGTGCATATGTATGATACTATATACTAGGCATTAGCTTACCCTTCAAGAAATTACTGTTTTTGACCTACAAGTTTATGTATTATTAATGATGTGGGATACAATTGAAGATAAGGACTATGACTATATTGATGCTAGGTTAAGATACGCATACATGCTAGGCCTAGGTTATGTTGAGCATTGAGCTCTTTATTTTAGTTGTATAAGTTATGTTGGGTATTTATTGTACTTAATGGATTGAATTGTTTATTACACCCGTCATAGTTGTAAATTGAAGAAATTATTTATTATGAGAGTTAGCAGATTTGTATTTAATTGTAGAATTTAAACAAATTGTAGGTTTCTAGACACATAACGTATTAATAGAGGCTAAGGAAACTTAGGGAACTGTAATGTTGATCTAGGTTTGGGGACATTACAATCTCTCTCTTGTGTCATTTATACGTATCTATTTACCATCTCTCTTGTTTCATTTCTAATCCATTATTAATCTTACATTTAATATCTTATTTTTCACATGATAATGTACTTGTAAGGTTATTGTAAAAGATGTGGTGTTATCTGTAAGTAAGTAAACTAAACTTTCTACTAGATTTGAAGGCATGTATAGGTAAAGAGTATACCTTTTTCATGGATGTATTATTTTGCTACTTTTGTTTTGATTTCACTTTTACCTAAGATGATATATGGGATTTGTATTCATGGTTGTCAAAATCGTGATTTTGTTATTCACATCAATGCATAGAATCAATAGATCGATAGAATTATTCAGAATTTTACAAAACCAATAAAATCGTAAACTTATAGAATTATATATGAAAGTTTAAAATTTTACTAAAAAAAGTATGCATATAAATGATTTTATATCCATTTTAACTAAAAAAAATATTATAAAATTATAAACTCATAAAATCATATTTTTAACTTACAATTTTAACAATTGTACTTACAATTTTAACAATTATGTTTACAATGTATCCTTTCTAAACTCACGAAGAATGTGGCTTCGCACGACTTGTATGGTTAGGATCTTATTGAAATATCGATGGTTTAGTTGTCAAAAATTTATATCGAAATTTCAATATCATAAAAATTTTGATTATATTTGGTGAGATATAAGTAGGATCTTATACCTTTCTTCAGTTCGTTCTTGCTCACCCTTAGTAAGTATCAACAAATATCAAATTATTTAAAGCAACACATGTTTTATATAAATTTTAAACCAATAGCTAAATTTTATATTAACTTATTTCAAAACACTAATTCATAAAAACTTGACTTTGTAATCCAATCTACCATACAAGTATTTTAATTTCAACATTGCATGTTAAAGTCGGAAATGTGGTGAAAAGAATCAACAAGTGTTGGATGAAGGATAAATAGATCTAATGAAGGCTTTATGTAATATGTGAGATTTAAAAATAAGAAAATATATAAGACAAGTAGCATTTAGATTTGTAAATTTTTAAAGAGAGGATATTTAAGAAAAAAGGATTGCTGGGTAAGATACCGTTGTCTTCTTTTAAGCCAAAATATTGTCCATCCTTCGCGGTGCATTTCCTCACGTTTTCCTCTTAGCTGAGACAGAAAGAATTGGATATTCTTCATCTCATGGCCTATTCCTACATGCAGGTGCAGAATAAAACAATCAGGGAACTGCAGCTTTATTATGGGAGAACTTACATCGATGTCATGTATTTTAAGTGATAGTTCAGAATCGATTATTAGGATACGTATTAATTTGGACAAATAGAAGACTTTCTTTTAATTACACATAGCAAATAAACAAGAGTGACAATAATCTGCCCCAAAGTACTGTCAATCTAACAAGACTGACATTTCTCGCGTCCCAATCCATAAAAGCTATCCATAGGAAAAGGAGTCGGTGGTTCGTTTTCAAAGATGGTGATTGTAGGCATCACCAAATCACGTGATTGAATTTTTTCTTTTATTTTAATTATAGCGACTAGGATAAATGTCGCTGTTGTCAATTAATGATTGTCATATTGGGCCCGCGCTCCATAGTTTGGAAAGGCTATATGCCGTGAGTTCGGATATGGTGGTTTTGTTTCGTTCTTCAGATACTCAGTCGTTGAATAGGGGCGTTTCATTGGACGAGAATTGTTTATTTATTTATTTTTCCTTCTTGAGCAAACGACGAACATTATCTTATGATTGTTGTCTTTACCTACAAAATATCAACGTATCATCATTGCAGCAAGTTACCGATCACAGAAATCAGGAATAACTGCAAATTTTTTTCCCCCATGCTCTATGTCTAAAAGGATTAACTTCTCAAACTTTTTGGGCCGTCGATTTTTTCTTTTTTTATATTTTTTAAATATTCAAATATTACATTAAATAGTCACTAGAACATTAAAATTATTATTAAAAGCGATAGAAATAGCAACGAATTTAGGATAACAGTAGTTTAAGAAATATCTATGTATATTCAAAAGTTATAAAAGTAACAAAATCATATTATGAAAGTTTACGAGGCTTACTCATACAAAACTAATCACGTGGAGATGTATTTGCAATTCCACTCAAAATATAGCAAAATACTTACTTATATGAAGTACAAACCCATTAAATATATATTTGGGTACATTGCACTTTATAATGTTCTGCCTAAAATATAGCTAAACACTACTTTATGCGAAGTATAGACACATTAAATATATATTCGGGTACATTTCACTTTATAAATATATGTCTCATCTCTTAACACTTTGCATACTCTTATTTTAAGTTTTGACATTTTGTGTAACTGTACTTTACTCCTTCATATTACTTGTACTTAGCAATTAAAAGAAGAAGAAATAATCTCCAAATAAAAAATCCATGCGAAAACCCCCTTCCAACCCTTTTTTTTTTTTTGTTTCCATTTCTTTCTTATAAATAGTTGGTCATTCACATGTTGGACCATTTTAAAATCTTTTATAAGTATGTTTTGCACGTACTTAAGAAGCTCTTAACAACTTTTGAAGCATACAAACAATAATTTTTTTACCTTAATAATATCCTTATTTGATTCACAATAAAGAGGTTTAGGTCTAACGAAGGAACGTAGCTAATGTAACTGAAGTTTTTGCAGAAGTGCTTAAGTGGCAAAAGAAGTTGCCACAATCATTCACCATTAAAAATCGCAACTTACTTGAGTTTGAGCTCTCTAGCAATGGAATTCACTTAACATTGGGCTTATAATGCAATTTCTCTTTACATATATCTCGTGGCATATGAGTTTTACTTTTGTTTCTTTTTTTTTTTTCCTTTACTTTTGATTGTTTCTATTTTCAATCAAATAAATTGTAATATAAATAAATGATATTAGAGCAATAACCATCATTTTCACTTATTTAATTTTACTAATAAATATAATAATAATTTAGCTTGTCTTATTTATTTAACTTTTAAAAGAATCTAGACATTAATACAAATAAAATTTAAATATATATATAAATTTCGATCCTATTATACTAATACTAATACAAATAAGTTAACTTGACTAATCTAGAGGCAAGACTCAAACATGGCTTGATAGAGGTCTTGATCTCTAACTTGATATATGTTATTGCTAAGAGTGCATTGAAGCTATTAATAAAAAAATAAAGGCTATACAGATATAAAATTCTATATCTAAATAAGTTAGAATTCCCTCCAAAAGACTTTTGCACACAAGATTTCTATCATTAGAAACTTTTAGAGATAGAATTTTTGTTGCAAATGTTTGTCTCAAATATCATCCTTATGAATTTTAATCAGCTACAAATATTTAATTTGTCACAAATTAGTGATCAAACTTTTATCACTAATACCATTGAATTTTGTTACAAATTATTCATAAAAATTTAAAACGAAAAAGTTTAGAGATAGAATTTCTATTATAAAGACAAAACTATTTTGTCTTTAATTCGATTGCAAATCTGTTTCTACTTTTATAATTATTAAATTCTAATTTTAATTTTAGCAATTTCTATTGCACATCTATCTCTATTTTTATAGTAATTAAAATTTAAATTTCATTTACTGGCAAATTTTATGGTAATAGAATTTTTGTTTTTATGTTAATTATAGTTAAATTAAATGTATAATAAATTTCGTCTTAAAAATGTCTGTTTTGGTTGTTAGAGTAAATAAAATTATATTTATTAGTAAAATTTGTCTCAACTCTACCTTTTTTTAATTATATTTGTAAAAGTTCTATCGAATTGTTCTTGTCTCACATTTTTTTTATAGTTGAGAGTATTCTCATTTACGTTTCATCTTCCTTAAGTGTTTCAAACTTATTTATATATCTACATATACACATATTATGAATAGTATCATGCAAGTTGTCTACTTACGGTATTATTAGTTAAAATAGATAATAAAGGTATATGATCTATACTAGATAGCATAAATATGCCTCTCATACTCTCATTTTTTTCATATAATTTTGAATACTCAACTAATTGATTCTTTTCTATAGTACCTCAAAGTGATATAAGCAACATCTGGATTTGGATAAGTCGAATTACTTATCCAGCTCATGTACCATTTTCATGTGTAAATAGCCTAACCCTTAGAACATGCTACAACTTAAAGTGGCAACAAGCTGACATCGTGGTGCCTTACTTTCCCTTCAATGTGAGCTCTGGGGGAGACAGCTTAGTGATAGACATTTATTAGAATTATCTTATTTACTCCCTAAACAGTTCTATAAGTGTAAAACCCAAACTCATAAATAAAGAAAAAAAGGGTTATATAATAATAATAATGTTAGAAATATAAAATAAGAAAAGGACTAGAATAATAGAATAAAGACTTTGAGACATGGTAAAGCATGTAACTGATTAAGGATAGTAGGGGCAATATTGTCATAAGGAAAGATTTAAACTTCTTATTATCTCTTATCCCAAATAAAAATATTACTTAACCCCATATCTCTCTCTTACTAAAATATTACGTTACTTTTTCTCCATAAACAAAAAACTTCCAGTCCTCAACTAAATACCAAAACCTCAATCAAGATTTGTAATAATTGAACTTGTGATTCAATAAAGAATCAATCTTTATGTGTTTCTCAAGTAAGTTTCCTTTATTTATCATGTTGTAATTTTTTTTTAAGGTTTTCTTTAAGTTTCAAGAGAAGGTATTGTAATTGTCAGTGTAGTGGAGGTGGTGGATAATTATTGTGTGGTTGGTTTGTACAGATGTTGTATTATTAATGTTATATATGCGTGCATGTGACACATAGGGTATTGTCTATAAAAAGTTAGTGTATTGCAGTAGTGTTAAACTGTATTAATGAATTAAGATGTCAATATGTATGTATGTTTAGTGAAATAAGTGAACAATAGTGTCAAAGAGTGCCATGTATGAGTCATATGTAATGTGGAATGGTGTAGTGTGTTAGAGGAGAGAGAGAGAGAGAGGAGAGAGTTATATTATATTATATTATGAGATTATTATATTATATTAAATAGTTATTATGTGATGTTCATGTGTACGTATAATGGTAATGTGTATTTATTATAGGACATTGAAAAGTGTATGGAAGGATATGAAAAGATATGTGGAGTGCGATTCAAAAGTTTAGATGTTAAGGAAAAGGGTTGAATAAAAGTAAAAGAGTGTTAAGTTAAGTTAAGTTAAGGATAAATGAATTGAGTTTTTAATCTAGTATGTATTTGTGACTAGGTGTAAGAAGTCTCGTAGTGTTAAACTTCGTTAAGATAAGAGTACTAGGTTTAGGATACATGCTTGATGGATGTGTATATTAAGCTAGTATTTATAAATCAGATTAAACTAGAACTTGGACTTAAATTATTTTGTTGACTGTGCTTGGTTTTGACTACCCACTAGTCAAGTCCAATGGTGTTGTGAAGCACTTAGTGATCTTTGCATGACGTTGTCCCTAGTGGAGTCCTGCACTAAAAGAATTAGTAGATTTAGGATAGTTTTTGGCACTCAGGTGATTGGGGACAACTTAACACCAAAACGTATATATTATGTGTATAAAGGTCATGAGTAGCCCCAAGTCTTAGGACATTGAGATTGTGCTATTTATAGAACTAAATATTAAGATCTAATTGGTTGTTTGTTGCATTTATGCTTGGTTTGTTATATGTGTGTACATATACATGTGTGTAGTATCATGTACTAGACATCAGCTTACACTATGGGGATTATTTTTTTCAATTGCGGGTTTAAGTATTATTAATGATGTGAAGCATTATGATGACATAGGATACAAACATTAATTGAAGATGAATATTGTTGCTACTTTAGTGGTGGGTTGAGATATGCATAAATACTAGGCCTAGGTTATATTAAGTCATAAGTTCTTTATTTTAGTTGCACAGGTTATGTCTAGTATTTATTGTACTTAGTGGATTAAGTGGTTTATTACGCCCCTCATAGTTGTAAATTGAGGAGATTATTTGTTATGAGAATTGGTGGATTTATACTTAATTGTGGAATTTAAATAGGTTATAGTTTTGTAAACCCCTAATGTATTAATAAAAGATAGGTATACAAGGCGGGCTATAGTGTTCCATGTTCTGGGGCATTACACTAAGAGTCGGTATTGAACATTTCTCTTCTAATTGTATATGCACTTATAATAATAACATATTTTGGTATGCACTGAATCCTCTTGAAAGAGAGGTATGCCTTTAAGAATACAGATATAGGTAGTGCATGCCTATTATCAACTCGTACCATAAGGTGTGGGGTTAAGTGCTATAATGAGCACATCCTTTATGTTTAGTTACCATTACTAAGTTTGGAACCCTGAACAAATTATTAATGATAAGCCCTTTTGAAAAATCCACTACAAGATATCAAAGAATCACTCATCTCATTATAAGAATAAGCCATGATGTAAGTGTTACCTTAATCGCTAAGAGGGGAGTACCATAGGCAAGGCTAGTGATGGATTGAAGTCGTAATAAGATTACCGTATTGGAGGGTATGATTAGATAATCTCCTTTTAAGGGAGAGCTAATACTTGTTAGATGTTTTTCTATTTGTCAAAACATAAAGCATCTATACTTACCAATAAACATAAGATGTAATATAAAAAGTTAAAACAAAAGTATTAAATGAATTAAGTTTGACAAATGTAACGTAGTTTTGATTATGTAATATCATAAAAAGCATGTCAAGATCACTTCCCCTGAAGTTTAACTAATTCAAACAACATTGCTTTAGTTCATTCTTTGAACATTATCTTTGATTCTCCCCTTATCTCATCTTTTCATAGAACTTTCCTTTATCTTTTCATTTATTCTTGTTTTCATTTTTCCATTTTATTTTGCTCTCTCTTTCTCATTTGTGCTTCCATATCCCATTATATTTTTTATAATATCACTCTAAGGTTCTATTAAACAATGATAGATGATAGATCACCATAACTTTAGCTATAGGAAGATGATTTCTTACTATTCTTAAATAAATTATGTACTTTTCCCTAAACCCTAGTTGACATAATTTCCCATGACTTAAGCCTCTAGTTGTTTCTATCCATACATTTGAATCAAAATTAGGTTCTTATGAACAATCCTCACTACATTTTACCTTTGATGACATAGTATGTTTTTCCTATAAGTGTCTATTCAACATGTTAAATGTTAAATGTTGAAAAGATTAAATAAACAATTTAAAATAAATAATAACATAAACTTGCATTAATAATCTTTGACATATTGTTAATAAATTCACTCAAAACCCTTTGCTTTTCAATGTGCATGTTTAAATGGTTCAATTTAGGAGATAGATTGCTTCAAAGTATTTTCCTTTATTGATAATATCAAAATATCTCAAAAAAAAAAAAAAATCCTAAGACTCAAAATCTTTAATCATGAATTTTGTACTTAGATTGTACATATCACCAAAATAAAAAGAATGAATTAATAACAAACAAACTTTATAATGTAAGGAAAATAAATCAAAACCTCTTAAATGTTTTGAAATTGAACTTTCCTTTCATGTTTATTGATTATTATATGCTACTTTAGATTTCTTCTCTATTTGGAGCCACTCTAATAATCATCAATTAACTTATCCCATATTTCAAGCAACATTTAACTTGGCCCACGTTCCTTTATATACTCTACTTTTTCTGTACCAACCTCTTTGCAAGCTTCCTTTCTAGCCTAATTAAGTAAATTACTATAGAGAATTACAATGAAGAAGATCAATGTTTGGGGATAAGTTTAAATAAAAAATTAATGTTTTATAAAATAGTTTAAATAAAAGATAAACATTTTGAAAAGTTTAAATGAAGGATTGACATTTCACATAGTGCTTCAAATAATTTTATAGATTAGTTATTATAAATAATTCATTTGAATCATTTTGTGAAATATTGATTCCTTATTTAAATTTTTAAAACGTTTATCCCTTATTTAAACTATTTTGAAATGTTGATCTCCTATTTGAATTTACCTTAAATGTTGATCCCCTTCGTTGTAATTTTTCCTAAATTGCCAAATCATCTAGATAATATATTGTTCTACACTTGCTTTATCTTAAATGCATCTACAGGATCCTAAGTGAACCATTTGTTAAGTTCAATAAAGTTATTAGTATTTTAACTTTGAGGGAAACAATTTAAAATAGAATCAATTTAATTTATTTGAAATAAGTTCCACAATACTTCTTTATCTTTAGTACTAACGTTCCTCTAAGATGGGTGTAGACTTTCAAATTTTGCTGAAAATAAAAGTAATAGATTGTGGTGCTTCAACACCATCAAATCTATTATATATCAGCCTATAATAATAATTATCACAAATCTAGTAAATTTATTTGAAAGCTTCAATAATTCACCCAAATCACAAACCTCCCATCAACAACTTTAATAAGCATTCTATGTGTTGAATTTGTGGGATGGGAAGACCCTCAATACAACCCTCGTGTAGCAGTATTATCTCTCATGATGATCTATTTCTTCATCCTCTAAACCACCGGGTAGTTTTGGACTAATGTTTTCTGGAAAAAGAATTTATATATGTAATTATTGTTTTAGCTGTACTTTTGTAACTCCTCCATTTGCTGTGATATTCTCTACATAGATGTTCCTGGATGCGCTCATCATGCAGGATTATTGTACTCGGTGGCCACATCTTGCCAATTGCGATTATAAATATGGCTTTGCATAATATCTACAACCGAAATGGCATAATTATTTAAATAAGGTGTCATATTCAATAGAGAGAGGAGCACTAAAATCAGTGAATCTTATTTGTTTTCTCAAAAGGAAATACCAATTAATGAATATAACAGTCAAACAAAGTAATATATTTAGTTAAGTCAACTATTAAAAAAGAGTTCCTATGTATTCCAAGATGAGGTAGCAACATAATACCTCGAATCTCTTTCTCTTTCCTTATATAACCTTAGTAACAGAAAAACAACAAAAAATCATAAAGAATGTGTAGACGTAGATTAAATATATTAATATAAAGATGAACTAAAAGTATATTACTTCATTATAATTATAGTTCACAACAATAAAAATAAAAGGCGGGGAAGTCATCGATATTCATGCATTATAGGTGATAAACTACGATAAAACCAAGTTTAGAGACATTTCACGTGTCCCTTTCAATACTATTTATAGTCAAACTCATGTTGGCGAGCTAATTTGAAAATTTTTCTTCATCCTTTTCAACTTCTGGATCAACTAAATGTGTTTAAGTAACTTCCTTTTGATCTACTTCTTCTAAGTGTCTAACATCGACTAGGTTCTTGCATCATTGAGTTCTTAAGTTTTGTTGGGCTTTGTGTCCAACTCATATGTATCCATAGCCAATATTAGAAAAGCAAAGAAAATAATACCCCACTAACATGAATGTGAAGATGTGTGTAGCCTCTGATTAGTGGGGAGGAGATGAGCTAAGGAGACTAAAGTGGCCATGGACGTGAATTGCTATGATTAGTGGAGCGTCAAAGAATTGAAAACAAAAAATAAAGGTTAAAAGGGATGTTCCCTGGTTGGATTTGTAAAATGCAAAAGGGAAGGCGATCTCGATAGTATATGAAGTTAAAATTGGAAAATAATCCCGATGGAATGACTTCAAATCCATAATCGGAAGGCTTGTCGAATCTCAATTGTTATGAAACTTTGGCCTTTAGATCTATGGTGTGGAGCTCTAAAAGATTGTTATTTCCGTTATTGGTAAATCCTTTTTAGTTGTTCTGATTGAATTTATATTTTTTGCGATTTTACAAATTCTATTTGCATTGTGATCACGATTTTGCAAATTTAGTTTGTATTGTGACTTTGTCAAAATCTATCAGTTGTGATAAAGATTGTTTATCTACTAGTGTAATTAGTTAAGACATACTCTATAAAGCCCTTACGATTGATAATGGAAGATTTTGCATTGCATGGTCCCATTGTTTCTTTCTTATTGGGGTTTTTCACATTGAGTCCTAGTGTTCTTTCTTCATCTTTTATTTTCAATTTATTATTATTGATTTCTTAACAAGTGTTAATATAGTTGAGATCAAAGAAAAAAGTGTATGTGTGTGTGTATTGGTTTTTCTATATTACAAGCATGGCGAATGTGTTAGGTTCTATAATGATATTAAATTCATCAGACTATTCGATTTAGAAGTCAATGATAGAAGACCCTTTATATTGCAAAAATTTGTATATACCCTTAAGTGATGATAGCCTGAAGCTTAAGTATAAATTTCATCAGGATTGGGAGATTATGCGAAGAAAAATTGTTGGTTATATTCCACAATTGATAGTTCACAGTGTTTATCATCATGTTACTCAAAAAATCAAAGTAGATATTTTATGGAGGAAATTGTAATCTTTGTGTAAAAGACAAATAGCATTGAATAAAATCCATTGATTCTGGGGAGTGGTGAATCTAAAGAATAAGGATGATCAAATGTGATAGAGCACTTAAATGATTTTCAAGATCACGTAAATTAATTGACTACTTTAAAGCCGGTGCGTGATTGTAAGATTTAAGCACTATTGTTATTGAGTTCGCTACCAAATAGTTAGGAGACACTTGTGATGTTTATTAATAATTCTACTTCAAAAGGAAAGCTCACCCTTGCAATGGTGAAAGATAGGTTGACAAATGAAGAAGCTAGAAGAAAAGAGAAAAATATCAATTTTGAGACTTTGGCACTTGTCACTAATGACGAGGAAAAATGTGAGAGAAGTAAGACAAGAGATTCATCTAACGAATCTAACAAAAGTGATAAATCCAAGGAAAGGTCCAACTCAAGAAGAAGAAATATTAAATATTATCACTATGATAAGCCATAACATGTAAGGTGGGAGTGTAAAATACGAAAAAGAGAACAGGGTAAAGGCGATGGAAAAAGTAAAGATGCAATGATTGTAGCAATAGATGATAAAGTTTTTGTTGCCTGGTAGGATGATTATGTTAATCTTACATGTCATGACAATGATTAGGTTATTGATTCCGATACCTCTTTTCATGTGACATCACTTAATGAATTTTTCTCAACCTACCCTACTAGTAATTTTGTTAATGCTAAAATAGGAAATGAAGGGATATCTAAAATTATTAACATTGGAGATATTAATCTAGTTGCGAGCTCATTCTTAAAAATGTTAAACATATCTCAGATATTCTCCCAAACCTTATATTTGTAGGGAAGCTTGATGATGAAGAATATAGTAGTTCTTTTGGTGAAGGTAAATGGAATCTTACCAATGATTCTCTGATTATGGCTAAAAAAGGAAAGAATAATACCTTTTACTTAATGTCAACAAAACCAAGTAAAGGAGAGGTAAATGTAATAGATGAGATATCAATTAAACTATGGCATAAAAGGCTTAGTTACATAAGTAGGAAATGACTACAATTGCTTACCAAGAAGAAACCTTTTCTTAATGTGAAGGTTACTCCTCTTAAAACTTATACTAATTGTCTTGTTAGTAAGCAATATAAGGTTGCATTTCATAGACATCCACTTTGTAGGAAATTTCATGTATTTGATTTCATTCATATTGATGTATATTACATAATAGGTAGAACACTTGGTGGTGTACTCTAGAAAGTTGTAAACTTTTTTCTTTGAAATCTAAGATCAAGTTCTAAATGTGTCTAAGAAATTCCATACTAGAGTAGAGAGGGAATAAGCAAACAATTGAAATGTTTTGGAGCAAATAATGGTGATGAATATAGAGGCCCCTTTGAGGACTATTGCAAAACACTCGATATTAAACTTCCTAAGATAGTGCTAAAGACCTTATAGTAAAATGCATCATAGAAATGATCAACCGCAATATTATAGAGAGAGTTAAATATATATTGTCTCATGCTTGATTGCCTAAATCATTCTAAGGAGAAGCAATGAGAATAATAGGTAGTTTGATCAACTTGTCTCCTTCTTATGCTTTGAATGGCGATATCCCAAAGATAGTATAGACAAGTAAAGATGTTTCTTATAACCATTTATGAGTATTTGGTTATAAGGTATTCGTACATATTCCTAAAAATGAAAAATCTAAACTTAATGCAAATTCAAAGCAATGTATTTTTAAGGATTATGCACATGATGAATAAGGGTATAGATTATGCAATCCAATAGAGAAGAAAATTGTTAGAAGTAATGATGTGGTCTTCTTAGAAGATCAAACTATTGGAGTTATAAACAAACTAGAGAAGGTTAAAGATAAATTGTGAGATCCCTACTAATGTTGATCTAGTGTCAATACCTAAAGATTATACTAATGAAGGGGGAGATGTGCAAGATTCAGTTAAAGATGGGACAACACCTCAAGCGCTTGATTAGTAGACAGAGTTAAGTAGATGGTTAAGAGAATGAAAACCATCCACTAAATATAGTTCAGATGAGTATGAGATTTTGGCAAATGGAGGAGAGCCAAATGTTATGAGGGTACTATGTTACATAAATAAAAAAAAGAATGGGTAAAAACCATGTAAGAAGAGATAAAATCTTTACATAAGAATCAAATTTATGATTTAGTTGAATCATCTAAGGGTAATTGGTCTCTAAAAAATAAATGGGAGTATAAATTAAAGACTAGAGAGAATAGCTCGCAACCAAGATATAAAGGAAGATTGATTGTGAGTGGGTTCAACCAAAGAAGCATTTCAAGTTAGAGAAGGTCCACACTAATGAAAAAAAATTATCAATTATTAATAGATAGTTAGTGTAATGAAGTCCACCGTATGAGTTAGGAGGTAAAGATTGTTGAGTTTTGGGTCCAACTCATATAGGCAAATAGCCATTAGAGGAAAAGGAAGGAAAATAAAACCCTACTAATATATATTGTCTATATTCGGTGAAAGTGAAGGTGTGCGCAGCCTTTGATTGGAAGGACGAATTTGAAAAAGAATTGGAATTGCAGACGTGGAAGGAACAACAGTGAGAATACGAAATAAGAAGGACACGAAAGCGGCCGTGGACGTGAATCTCTATGATTAGTGGAGTGTCAGAGAATTGGAAATGAAAAAAAAAAAAAAAGGGGCAAAAGGGGCGTCCTCTAGTTAGCTTTGTAAAACGCAAAAAGCGAAAACGATCTCTATAATTGCGAAGTTGAGATTGGAAAATAATTCCTCCGTAATGAAGCCAGATCCATAATCCACGGCTAATCGAATCTCATTTGTGATAAAACTCCGGCCATTAGATTCATGGTGTAAAGCTCTACAAGATCATAATTTCTGTTTCTAGTAAATCTTTCTTAATTATTCCAATTGAATTTGAGTTTTTTCTATTTCATAAATTTGATTTTTCTTGTGATTTTATCTAAACCTATTAAGTGAGGTGAAAATTATTTATCTACTAGCGCAACTAGTGAAATCATATTTTGTAAGTCCATTATTATAGACCATAGAAAATTTTATGATACAAAGTCAAGTAATTTTTCCCCAATCAAGGTTTTCCACGTTAAATCCAAGTTTTTATTGTTTGTCCTTTATTTTCAATTTATTATTATTATTTTCTTACTAAGTTGTTACCAATATAGGTGCTACCATTTTATTGTCTTGGTAATACTCAGTCTTTGTTTGTGATGTACATTGTTCTTTCTCATCTTTCATAGAAATATTAAATGTACTTTTTGTTTTAGTTTTACAAATAGCCTACAAATCGGTCAACTCTCTCTTCTTAACAAGATAAGTTGCATGGTACACTTATTTAGAAAAATCTTTATTACAATACAAAGCCTCATCATTTACATATGAATGGAAATAGTAAAAGTAACTAATTAGTAGAATGTTGAATTACGAATCAATCATCATCACCATCATAATGTTAAAAATCTCTCACTAAAATTTTTACTATGTAATCATAATTAGCAGGATCAACTATTTTAGGCATAACAAATTAATTAGAAGACATGGACATAAAAGAAAATGGAACATAAAAAAACAAAAAGAAAAAAGAAGACAAAAATGACATAAATGTGACAAATTGATACAGTCATAAGAGGAATAAATTACTTATAGTATTGAATTCATGTACATTTGAAATCGACATGAGTTTACAATTATCAACACTAAGTCAACCAGACACGAATAAATCAATAAACTTTACCTAATAGATCAACTGTCATAACAACTTGAATCATGACAACACGTTGTAGCTAATAGTATATAATCTAAACATGACATAATTTGAAAAATTATGACTAAATCAAATTAGTACTAGATGACACGCAATTGCTATTATACCATTAATACTAATACTAGTATGGCAATAATTCTCATAGAATTATCTACAATATGAAAGTATATCATAGCTGACTGAGTAAACATGACACTTATCATTGTATTACATATAGATTTTACTTGAGTATCTTCAAATTTGCAATAACAATGATATCCAAAGTTCATTTCGGAATATTATGATAATATATAACTTAAAAGCGCATGAAGATATGGCTTCTTTTGGTATGGGCCAGTGCTTTGATTCTTGTACACTACAAAAATTTGGGGTTTTTTGTGGAGAGACTATAGTAGGGACGTACTTTTTATGATAACGTAAATAATTTTTTTTCTATTTTAGCAATCATAATGATATATCCCTATGAAAAGTAAGAATAAAATAATTCCATCAACCATTCCTACCATCTAATTATAATTTGGGAAAAAGGAAAAGAAAAAAGGTTACTGTAAGGATATTTGTCCTTACTAAAAACTTGCAATGCATATGCAATAAAAAAATGAAAATATTAAATAATGATAATGATAATATTTTAAAGGTTGGTTAATATGCTAGATGAAAGATGAAACGAAAAAAAAAAATCTTCATTTAAATATTTATAATTGTCTATCGAAGAAACATTTATAGTACTTTAGCTCAAGATTTCATACCATATTGTTTGACAATAATACTTATTGTATGTTAATTACCTCATAATAGAAAAGGATGGATTATAGAAGCTGGAATTATGGTACAAATTGCCATTTTGGTTAGTTGAATTTAACATTGGAAAGATAACATTTTGTATGTATAATTCTTTACCATAATAATATTAACCTATTGATGATTTATTAAAACTATTAAGCATTTTAGGGATTTTTAGTAAAATTAAGAATTAAATAACCAATGTTTTCGAGCAATTCAGTTATATTAAAAAAGAAACCAAAAGATATTTTCTCTTTAATAATATAAATATATATATATGTATAGATTATTTTATATGACTAGTTGATTAAAGAATAAATAACAACATGAAAAATTGTGAAAAATGAATATATATGTAGAACAAAAAAAAAAATTGAATGGATGTGGCTTTTGCTAAGTGCATATTGAACACACCCTAACATGTAGGAAGCTAGGCATGCATCACCTTCAACTTCCAAACAAGCTTAAGAAGAGAGGTTAAAGACCACAAAAAAGAAGTTTGAGAGAGAAACAAGATAGTTTTAGCAAATATGATCAAACCTCATTAAATTGAGACTAATTTTTTTTATACAAATCCTAAGATTAATACATATAGATCAAAATATATTAAAGATTTACCTTAAAACTAATTAAAACAAATCAAATCAAGATTGAAAATTAAGGTTTATCTTGAATTTGAAATTGGTGTTATTTAAGCCAATCAAAATAACTAAAGTAAAATCTAATCATAATTCCATATATATTTGACATATAAACCATGTCATTTGCTTTCCCTTACTTATTTTGTCTTATTCGTAAAACCAAAAAGAAAAAGAAAGGAAAAAAGAGAAAATAGTAAAAGAATTTTTTTTTTTTTACTTTTACTACATTTTTTTAAGTAGAATAGAAAATTCTTTTTTATTTTGGCTTTTATTATAATTTTTTAAATGTAGTAAGATAATTAAAATTCTTTTTATCCCATTTTTTTATGTCACAATCAAAATAAATTAGGATGGTCTAAACTTTGAGTGATGTAGTCTGGCTATCACTTAAAGACATTTAGGTCCCATATTATACTTTATCTATGAAAAATAAAATAAATATTAAATGAAAAATAAAAATGATAAAAAATATATATATTTGGGTTCATATAGAGTAACTTGAGTCAAAAGTTTTTAAAAAAGCGAGTTAGAATATAACTCAAAAGGTACTTCAAGGAGTTGTTTAGCGGGTCTATCAAAACCATTTAGTCACTTAGAAAATTGTTTTCATAAACAATAAAGCCTTAATAGTCCCCGCCCCCCCCCCCCCCCCCCCCAAAAAAAAAAAAAAAACACTAAGGTATACCTTTCATCTTTTAAAATTGGGCAATAAAGCTTAGGATTTTCTAGGAATTTTGTTAAATAAGAATAAATTAGTTAATAATATAAATCTAACGGTTTTTATTTAATGAAATGTAATAACATACAAAAGTTTTATAAAAAGGAATTACATAGTCTCAATCTTAGCTAGCTAGTAAGTATGTATGTATTACAAGTGGCCCTTGAAAATAATAAAGGTATTTTTTACCAAAACAAAAGATAAAAAAATATATATAAAATAAAAGGATAAAAGAATACATCTTCACTTTTTTGCTTTGTCATTTAGGAAAAATAAATGAACGAAATTTTAGACTTGGGTGTCATAATTAATCTTTTTAAAAAGGCCATGTGGCAATCTTAAGGTTTTAATAGCTTATTCCTATAACCTTTGTTTTCTCTAATTAATTATTTTTGAAAATTTATTTTTTTGGCAAATTCACATACTAGTAACTCAAAATAAGATAATCTACCCAATTGGTCCTCATTTCTCCATTTTCCAACTTTGGTTAGTGGTGACTTTAATTTTAAAAAGAATTTCCTAAAATTTTAGGTTTTCCCATAATTTCACTGTTAAGTAACTTATATTAAGTGAGCCAAACTTAATATAGGTTAAATTAAGAAAAAATGACTAAAATAGGGCTAACACACTTCCTTTAGGTATTATTAGTCTGATTGAAGTTTAAGTAGGTGCGTAATTAATAGGTCGATATTTATTACGACATTCGAGGAGGCTAGCTTAAAATTACAAAACAATGGTGTTTTTCGTATGGTAGCACAACATAAATCTAATATTTTTCTATAGGATTTCAATTGATGTTATCTAACTAAAATATTTTTCAAATTGACAAGTGTAACTATTCAAGTATTAGTAGCTCAACAATAAATGTGATAAAGTAATATGCTGCTTCTAAGATGGGAACTAGTTTTTACCCACCTTAGAGGGGCAGAGTTTACAGACCCTTTCTTAAGCATTCTAATGAATCTTTAGAAAAACATTAGCTTTTTCTTTTTTTTCTTTAATTGCTAATCAATAGACTTGTATCTAGCTTTCATATGTAAACCCTATTTAGGATGCTTTTTACTAGGAATTCATTCTTAGATGCTGTCTATGATCATTTTTATTAGGGTTACGTATTTAAATTCTTCTAGGCTTAGTTTATGTACTTAAAATTTCCTTAGACTCTACATTTGGACTTTGAATCAAATTTTACATCTATATACTATTGTAAACGTTTGGATTATTTTAAATGCCATCAATTTGTGATAATTTAAATAAATGTTTGCTTCTACTATAACAAGCTTATGTTATTACATATTTTACCTCATTCAAAAAGAAATTATCATTTTTCATATTTTTGTAACTATAGAATTTGTTCCTTTAAAACAACCATGTATTACAATAAAATTAAATAAATACAAGTACATATGCAATCTTCTTATTTATATAAATTTTTAAATTAATTTTTTTTCTTATTATTATAGCTACATTTATATTTTTCTATTAAAAATAAGCATTAACAATAATGTCAAAAAAGTATAATGAATATATATTGGAAATTTTTCTAAACATTATGCACATTCCATAAGACATTATTTATACCATCTTATAGAATAACAATACTAAACAAAATTAAATTTGGGAAATATGTTAAATATTGACAAAAATTAGTTAATTTAACTCAAAACTAAGATAGTAAAATTTGTTATATCTTAATTTGGGAGAAAAATCACAACTTCACGGCTCATATGTCATAACAATGATATTAGAAGAAAGGAAGATTTTCTAACCCTCCCTTATATAACAATTTTCATTTTCCCTCTCTCATTTTCTATTTCCCTCTTTTAGTTTTTCCAATTATCTAAAATTTTCCCTTTCCCTCCTATCTACTCTCCTACTCTTACAGATTTATCTATCTGTCTTACACTTTAACATTTCTATTTGTTATAATGTCTTCACCTCTCATTGATCCCTCTTATTTCATGGATGTCTCTTTCTCTCTCTCAAATGTACATTTTAAGTTTTTTTTTTTCTTTGGTTGGGTTGGGTGGGTAGGGGTAGGGGGTAGGGGCAAACTACAATTTAAGGTTATGTTTTTATAAGGAAGGTCTTGAATTTTGATCGATGGATTTGTTTGTTCAATTTTTATATCTATTTTGTCTTTACCAAATTAGGATTTAATAACTAAAGCTGGTAATAAAAAGATATTTAGGTTGTTTTTCTTTCATGGGTGTTGTCTTTCTTAACAGTATCTAAGATGAAACTTGAACCTAAAAACTTTTTTTTTTAATGCATAATCTTCTTGGATCCTTCAATGAAGTTCAAGTATAAGTAAGATTGACCATTAGGTCCTTTAATTCTATTTTTATAATTTATGTTGTATTTAATCATTATTTGTTATTTTGATTAGACTAACATAACAATGAGGATTAGGAGAAAATAATTGTAGAAGAATAGAAGAATTTCTCATATAAAATTTTAGTTGTTGCTATTGAGAATTTCAACCCAAGTTATAAGCTTCGTGAATGTGGTTTAAGGCTAGTATACTGTGCTACTTTATTTCTTTGTTAAATTATACTTATGCAATTAGATATGAATTCTTTTACCATATTTTATAGGATTTTTTTTTTCTTCTTTAAATTCCAAATGTGAATATAGAAAGGGACAGTCAAATTGTATTTGTTATCACAATTTTGCTATTTAAAGATACATATAAAGAGTTGTAGAATTCATAATACATATAAGGAGGACATTGTATGGGAATTGTCTTATCAATTAAGGCAATCTTTTCTGAATTTAATAGAAATTATTCTTTCTTTTCTTTGAATGGGATATTTTAATTTTTTTTTTCTCATTAGTAACGATATTACAATCAATCATGTTTTACAACCTGGAAATTCTTTATAGATTACTTTTTGTAGGTGGTTGCAAGATGAGAAACCTTGTTTAGATCAACTTTTCTAACAAGAAGAACCTCTAAGATACTTGAAGAGAAGGTAAAGAAGTTTAGGTCTTTTTTTTTTTGCTTTAATTTTATTTTCTCTACTAATGCTTGAAGTTTAGATCATTTCAAGGATTTAAGTGGTTAACCATTTATTACGTTTAAATGTGTGAATTTTTACTTTTAAGGGAATAAATTCTTGAAGTTGTTGCAATTTATGCTGAATCCTCTTTCATGGAATCTGCAATTGTTATTTCCATAGCACTTACCCATAGAAGAGTGAATACTTTCACTTTTTTAATGAAAAATTTGTGGTATAATTATTTTAATATAGATTTTGGGAGGATTTTTGTAGAATTAGTTATGACTTTTTTTGTATTCTTGTAAATTGGTTATGATTTTGTAAATTAAAAAATGTGATGAAACTTGATTATGATGAAACTCCAACCATTGGATTCGTGATACAAAGCTATAGAAGATTATTATTTCTAGTTCTAGTAAATCCATCTTCATTGTTCCAGTTGAATTTATGTTTTTGCAATTTCACAAATTCTATTTATACTGTAATTTTGTTGAAATCAATTGGTTGTGGTAAAATTTATATATCCACTAATGTAACAAGTGAAACATACTCTATAAGCTAATTAGTTGATAATGGAAAATTTTGTGTTACACGATCAAGTAGTTTTTCTCGAATCATGGTTTTCCAAGTTAAATTCAAGTGTTTATTCTTTATCTTTTATATTCAGTTTATTATTATTATTTTCTTAACAAGTTGTTATCAATATAGGTGTTACCATTTCATTATTTCGATAATACTCAATCCTTGTTTGTGATGTACTTTGTCTTTCTCATATTTCATAGAAACATTAAATGTACTTCTTGTTTTAGTCTTACAAATATCCCACAAATCCCTCAACACTCTCTTCTTACTAGGATAAGTTGCATGGTACACTTATTTGAAAAATCTTTATTACAATACAAAGTCTCATCATTTACATATGAGTGGAAATAGCAAAAGAACCAATTAATGGAATATTGAATTACAAATCAATCATCATCACTATCATAATGTTAAAAATCTCTCACTAAAATTTTTACTATGTAATCATAATTAAGAGGATCAACTATTCTAGGTATAACAAATTTTTCCTTTTCATTTAATATTTTTTGCAATAAATATATATTTTGAGAATATCTTAATTAATTTTTTTAAATTTTTTAATAAGAAACTAAAATTACATGTTTGTATATCTAGGTTCTTTAAAAAAGAGCATAATCTTTCATTAATTTTTTTTATTTATATAGTTTCTATAGAAAGATATCCCTGTAGAAAATATCTTTCTATTTTTAAATAAAAATGGGTTTTTGCAAGGATATAGCCCTACAAAAGGAATATGAAACTATGATTTCTCTATTGGTTTCTTATAGAGTGGTATCCTTACTATAAGTTTTAAATTGAGACATTCTTACAGTGTAATTATTACCTATGGTAGCTTTTCGTAGGGAATTTATATCTTTATGTAAGAATTTTTATTTCTCACTAAAGTTTCAATTTTTTTTGTAGTACTTTAGGCCCATTTGTTTCACTAAATCCTTTGCATACTTATTTATACTATTATAATAAGAGAATGTGGTTGGTTCAATTTTACATGTTGTAATTTATAGTTTAAAATGGTAGTATTGTATATTATAGTTGTATTACCCCATGCTTAATTGTTACTAGAAAAGTAAAAAAAAAAATGAAAAAAAAAACTTGAGGATAAGATTGGAAAATAATGGTTTCTCACTCTCAATCTCTTTATTTATTCACCTAGTTAAGGATACTAATGATTTAGAATTGTATTACTAGGCATCATTGGAAAATGAACAAATAACAATAAAATTTATTTATCATTACTATTTTAAGATGGATATTTTTATATTATATTAAAGAGAGAGCAATTCATTATAATTATTAGTAGAAATTTATTACAACAAAGATATATTCTTGAAAAAGATGTAATGGATGAAATCGTAGATTATGGAATAGATATCTTAAATAATTTATAAATCTAATTATTAGAATGTTAATTATGATATGATGAAAATCCAATAGTGACACCATAAATAAATGTACAATAAAGAGTGCTAATAATTTATTATTATATTACATATAATATTTAAATTTCAAAAAGTCATTTGAGATGAAAAGTTAAATTGCATCAAAAAGAGACCGTAACTTATTTTATGAATATTAATGGCACTTATATTAGTAGAAACTTTTGGAGCTGGTTATGTTTAAGTGGGAAAGATTAAATGGATGAAAAAATAGAAAGTGAAAATATTACAACTTTTCTATGAGTTAAGCACTATTAGAAAAAGATGATACAAAATAACATAATTATTTTATTTCATATAATATATGAATATTAAATAAACAATCAATAATTACATATAATCAATATATAACATATAGTTTATACAATTACACCATAGTGATCTACTCCATATATTTAAGAGTTTGTGAAATATATTATTAAAAAATGTTAATTATGATATGGTTGAATTTCTTTTAATTATGTATCTAAGATATGCCTTTTATTTAGAAGTGCTTTATATTAATGTGTGACATCTTAACTTGACATCTTGAAATTTTGCATAGTGATTTAACATTATAAGAATATAAAGGTCTATTTTTTTTTCTTCTATAATTACATTCCTTAATTTTATAGAGGTCATGTCACAATCTGAGGGGTGATTAGGTCATAGTAGTACCACCGTATATTATGAAAAGATCCAAGGTTAGCATCACAATGGTCAAGAACCTCCACCATGCCATACAAGGTGTCAATACAACTTTAGCATCTATTGGAGAGACTAGAATAGAGCAGCATCAAAGCAAGCAAATTAAGGTTCATCACATAATACTAAATATCATAAAGATAGGGGTAAACAATTTCTCCTTAATTAAGTCATATAGACCATAATAGGGTACTAGTAGTCTAAGTTACTATAAACTCTTAAGTAAAATAAAAGATAATACTAGAGATTCCAAACATATTATAAATGTTTACTTATTCTCTCATCTTCCCTTTGACCATCCCAAAACTGTTAGCACTAACCTCGGGTATCCTTTAGCCTAATTGTACTCATTGGTCAAGCTGCAATGATAAATTATAAGGGGTAAGCAACAATAGCTTAGTGAGTAATCTTCTTACCTAACCAACAAAAAGTTTTCAAGCATGTTATTTAAACATACATATACAATGCATGTAAGCATATGAAATGCATACAATGTACATAGCTTGCCAATGACTGTGTGATTAGAAAGTATTTAGGCACACCAAGACCCAAGTCTCTATCTCTATCATTCGATCATATATCATCTTCTCTTAGTAAACCTAATATAGTAGACATAGCTTGACCTCAAGCAGATGGCTATACTCTATAGACCTAAGTGGATCTTAAATGTCATGGTAAGAACATGTCGTACAATACAACAGTAACACGATATAAATATCGATCCAACATATATGGTATCTCGCTCTCCTACATAATGTTGATGCCGTGTATATTTTTTGCATAAATGTGTAATGCATGACCAGTTCTTATTAAAGTTAAATAATTATTATTTTAATTCATGGGTAACTAACCAAATATATTTAATAGACATGCTAAAGCCTTACTTGCAAATGTTGTAACCAATTTCTTGATTCAAATGTATTATGTTGTCTTTATCAACTAATTTTAAGTAATCCAATCACATACATATGATCCCAACCCCTAAGCATAATCATTTCTCATAATGTATAATTAAACAATGCTCTATGCTACAAGCATAAATAAGATAAGACAGGGGTTTGTATACTCACTCTTTCATAGCATTTAGCAATCTTATTAATCTTCACTCAAGTCAATCCCTAGGTTTACATCACTTAAAGAATATAATTAATTATATAGGTATTGTATTTCATAGCTCTTCCCATTGCGGAGTCACCATTGACTTTATTTTACTTAGTTAGCTCTTCTTGTCCTAAAACTTTTGATTTTATTATTTTCTTATTTTGGTCATAACTTTCTCATTTCAAATATGTTTTTTCGTGATCTTATTGTTGCTTTTCACCATTTTTGAGTGTTCATTCATTTAGTGAGGTCATTTTCAGTTGTTTAAGTTATTCTGGTTTTGGTTTAGATCAATTAAGTTCGTTGGTCAAAAGGTTATTTTGAATGTCTTAGATTTTACGCCTAGTTTTGGGCTTCAAGCTTAGTTTTGGGCCTTAAATCTTACATATAACTTCTTGGGCCTTCATTGAAGTACTTTTAAGTTGAATTTACTAGCTAAGTTTAGTAGCTTTTGATTTGGGCCTTATTATCACTCTTATGGGCCTAAACGAGCTCTTTTTACTAGTTTAGGTTATTAATTGGTTAAGGAGCTTATAGGGGGTCTATTGTATGGGCCTTAAGGATTAGTGAGCCTTTTATATTTTAAATAATAAGCTTTTATTTTTATTATCAAATTTGGTCATATCCATTTAGGGCCTATATTTCAAATCTTTCAGGGCCTTTTGGGCTAGTTTTGCACTTTAGGACCTCAAGCCTAATCATATTCGTCTTTTTCAGCCTAAGTCCACTTTTATACTCCAAGTTAGGTCTAATTTACCCTATGTTCCAGATTTGGTTATCGGTGTTAATATGGCCTTTAACACTATTCTTAAGCCATTAATTAGTAACTAAGCTAGTTTAAGTCATTAACTCTTCACTACCTTACTTAACTTGATTATTCACAACATAAATCATACTTTATACTAAAAAATCATGAGATTAAGTAAATAAATCAAAATTTGTAGACCTTCATGTAAGCTATAAGTGGTGGCCTAGAAAGTAACTTAAGGTCTCTATTACACTTTTTTATCTATTTCTTATTTTAATGCATTTTCTTAATCTAAAACATGTATTTACTTAATATAAGTTGATTTTTCTACTCATTGAGATGAAAATAAGTTGGGAATTCCTAAATGAAGGTGGCAACATTCTTGACATATCAATGCTATTGGATATTTCTTGTTAACTTGCTACCAAAATCTAACAACTACTTGTTTATACTACATATAAATGTTACTACTGAAATCTTCAAGCCTAATCCTTATATAGTCTTAACTCAGTCTACATTATACTACTCTAAACTTTGGAATATACATGTACATGTGTATGTATGTGTGTATCCAAAATGTGAAGAGCTTACATGAATTCTAAGGAAAAACAATAGAAAACCAAGCTAGATTACTTACTGGAGTTGAGATGTGGTGGCTTTAATTCGTAAGTGTATGTTGTGAGTTAGATGAGATCATTGGGTAGGAGTGTGTGTTGGTCATGACGGGGGATGTATGTGGGTGATGTGGTACTTAGTGGTTAAAGGATTGGTGGAGTGGTGATGGTAGCATGGCGGTTGGCGATGGTATGGCAGTAGATGGTCATGAAGGGTGAGTTTTTGAAAGAGTTTTGAGATTGTTTTTGTAAGATAGATGTGGGTGAGGAAAATAAAAGAAAAATGGGAGTATGGTATAACGGTGGCCAGTGCAATATTAAAGGGAACAATTTGGGGGGAAACAAGGTAGGTGATACATGATCCCAAATTATACCTACATACTATGTTCACTTTTTTCCATTCTTAGTATTGTTTTATCTCCCAAAGGGACATTACTTTAACTAATTACATTGTGTTTTCTTATTGTTTAAACTTATCTTGTTGTTAATTATGATGCAACGGAAGTTGGTTAAGGTTTAGGGTGTAATTAGAGTAATTAAGTACAACTACATCTAATTAAGCATAATTAGAGAAATTCTAAGGCTTTGTTACATTTTATTATTTTAATTTGATTAGTCTTCATATTCCACATGTACCCCTAAGGTCTCCTTACGGTTTTTGGTTCGTTTGTAGTTATCGAATCCCATACACGTTTAGTACTTAGGGTTTTAGAAAACTAAAGTAATTGTTTATACTTAATGAATGATTTTTACTACTTGAATTAGTCCTTCTCAATGCTTTAGGGTTTTTAGGGATTAGTTAGGGCTTCTTTATTGTTTTACGGGTTTCTGTATATTAAGGTTTCTAGGGTTTTACACGTATAATCGTAGTTTTTAGGTCAAACTTACTCTAAGGTTTTTTAGCTACTTTTTTAAGGTTTTTAACTTAACATTTAAGGTTAGGTTATCTTATTTAAGCTTTTAATTCTTATATTTCTATAGGGTTCTAAGGATTATCCATTGACTCCCTCTTTTGTTAACTTCCAACTATGCTTAAAACTCGCAAGGTTTACATCTCCAATAGCTTTAGGTATTTATGTCTTACCTCCTCGTGGAACTACTTGGTACCTTATTCCTCCTCCTCATGGTTCCTCCATAATACATTGACATATTAGCTATCCTTGGTCCTCAACTTTTGAATATTTCAGTTTAAGATTTGAATAGGATGTTCTTCATAGGAAACATTTTCCTTTAGTTAGATTAGTTCTTGTTCTACCACTTTATTTGGGTCTTGGATATGCTTGCAAAGGATCGATACATGAATGACATTATATAGTCTAGACAAATTGGGAGGTAATGCTAGCCAATAGGCTAAACTTTTAACTCTATCTAATACTTCAAAGGTTCCAATTTATCAAGGGCTTAACTTCCCTTGTATCCTTACCCAATGCTCTTTATTGGCTTCACCTTAAGATACATGAGATCACCTGCCTGGAATTCTACTTCTCAACTCTTTAAATTTGTCTAACTCTTCTATCAATCTTGAGTCTTTTATTTTTTGTTTAATGGTGACTACTTTTTCCATAGCAACTTATACTAAGTCGGGTCTTAAGGCTAACTTTTAAATGTCATCCTAGAATAGATGTAATCTACACTTTCTCTAGTATAAAGCTTCATAGGGTCGCATTTGAATGCTTGAATGGAAGCTATTATTCCAGTAAAATTAACAAGAGGCAAATGCTTGTCACGACTTCTCTTGAATTCAATTGCATAAGCCTTCGGCATGTCTTTTAAGGTTTGAATGGTTCTTTTAGACTATCCATCTAACTATAGATGATAAGCTATATAAAAATTCAACTATATACCCAAATATTTCTACAAGCTCCCTTAAAATTTGGACACAAATAGTAAATCTCTATCTGAAATTGTACTAACAGGAATACCATGGAGTCTCACAATCTTTTTCAGATAAGTTCTTGCCAACTTCTCAAAGGAGTATGTCATATTAATAGGTAAGAAATGCACAAACTTAGTAAGTCTACTTATAACCACCTAGATTGTATTGAATCATGCCTATGTCCACAATAATCTGCTTACAAAGTCCATTGTAATCTACTCCCATGTCCGTCTAAGAATTGGTAATGGCTATAGCAATCTACTCGATCTCTAGTGCTTACATTTGACCTATTAGCATGTTTCACACTTTTGTATGTAATTTGCTATACTTGCTTCATGCCATTCCACCATAAATTCTTCATGAAGTGTTAATTCATTTTAGTACCCTTTGAGGTACAAAAGTATCCCAAAAAATGAGCTTTACTTAAGATTTCCTTCTTAAGAGATATGCCCTCTAGCACATGCAACCTGCCCTTCATGCGGATTGTTCCATTCTCATCAATGTTAAAGTCAGAGTACTTACCACTCACTATTTCCTCTTTCACTCTCATCAAAGCTAGGTTAACTTGCTAGGCTTCTCAAATCCTCTCTACTATGGTAAGTTCAATGACCAAATTCAACGGTTCCATATTTCCTTCAAGCCAAGTGAACTCTATATTTAATCTTTCAAAATCCTTGATTAGTTCACTTTGCTCAATTAGGAATGAGGCAACTTTTGTATGATTCTTCTTGCTAAGAGCATTTGCTACTACATTTACTTGACTTAGACAGTAATTAATTCTAAGATCATAGTCCTTGATTAACATCTCATTTGCCTCATGTTTAATTCTTTCTAAGTGAAGAGATATTTAAGGCTCTTGTAGTCAATGTAAAATTCACATCTTTGCCCATATGAATAGTGCCTCCAAATTTTTAAGCCAAAAACTACTACTACAAACTCTAGATCATGGGTAGGATATTTATGCTCACATAGTCTCAATTATCTAGACGCATATGCTATAACTTTCCCTCATGTGTCGATATGTAGCTAAGTCCATTTTTGGGAGCATTAATATATACCGTAAAGGGCTCTTCTATGTTAGGCAAAGCTAAAATCAATGCAAGTAACAATATGTACTTTAACTCTTAGAATCTCTATTCTCTTTTGTCTTTCCATTTATACTTCACATGCTTTTAAGTTAATTGGGTAAGGGGTCTTGATATAGTAGAGAAATCTTTGATAGACTTTTTATGATACCCTAAAGGCCTAGGAAACTACGAACTTCGGTGACTATTTCCAGCCTCTTCCAATCAATTATGGCCTTGATTTTCTTTAGATCTACTATGATCCTAACACTAGATATAATATGCCAAAGAATGAAAATCTCTTTTAACCAAAAGTCATACTTGGATAGCTTGGCATAATTTAACAAGGTAAGGAACATACGATTCATCAAGTCCATAAATATAGCTAGTGTCATGAACTGTAGATGACTTAGTCATGGCAGATGCCGTATACTGTACGAAGAACTCTTAATTAGTTACCCCTCCAATCAAGAACTTTTCATACAATATACAAGGCTCTATAATCACTAGTTTCCTAAGAACACACGGATTCACATGATATCATCACACTAACATATTTATATAAAATTTGAACTACAAAGCTTACATTATACAGTAATTGAGTACATCTAAGTCTAATATACTAATAAAACAAAAGCATAGGAGTAAGAGTCTATATAAACTATTGTCTCTCAATACACAGGACAACTCGCTCTTGCCTAAGTCCCTAAGCTAACCTGTGGCATCTTTCGGCCAGCCTCTACGAAAAGGCTATCTTGCAGTAAAAGTTTAAAGGGGTGTAAGCCTAAGCTTAGTGAGCAAAACCTTCAGCCACACTACAAGTAAATTACAAGTACATTATATTCACACATATGAATGAATGATCAAATAGAATGCCTAACAATACATATAATTAACTTGTTCATATATGTAACCCAGATTTAACGCCCTCCGAAGTCAAGGTTGGAGTATACACGGCATCAATCAAATCCGGGTATTATACTTGAACTTACTTTACTATGGAACTCCACGCTCCGTACTCAAATCAAATAATTCTTTTATTTTCATAAAAATCAAATTCTAGTATAATCGTGAGTGGGCCTTCGCAGTCTACACTTACTCCTAAACGAAGGCTTCCAGACTCGACCCTTAGCTAGGCAGTTGGCGCCTCCAATGCCTAGTGTTCCCGTGGGCCATGGTAAGGTCATTTTGTATGAGTGCACCGTATAGAACCAATAAATTAATAATAACAACCCCCCGAATGGCCTCTCTTTACCTCCGTATGATGTGACAGCCAGAATTGTATCTATACGATGCATGTTCCAATTTCTATTTATAAGTCGAGCATAGTTAAGTTCAAATTATGCTGTGACCATTCAATAGTACACACAATCATTTTCTATACTATTATGCAACAAACGAAGCATTATCTGTACTTAAGATAATTTCACAATTCAAAATATAATATCATGTACAAGCGTTTCCCAAACCCTACACAGTAGTCAATTAACAATAATATTTAAGTTCACTATCTATAATCACAAATAAGCATGGAATTATAGGGTAAATACTTACTCGGCCATAGCAACTTGCCCTAACTGTAGTAATCGATTGGGAGATCCTCACTCACCTCGGGATCACCTGATCATTATGATATGATAACGCTAGTAAGTAATTGTATTAACTAATAATTCTAAATATCTAGTTACCTAATTCTACTTAAATTACTATCAATTTTTATCAGGTTAGACCTTATTATTAATCATATGTAACTTTTTCATTTTATTTATGATATTTATGAATTTATAATCTTTTTGTATCATTTTTGGATGTACGTTCACATGGTAATGTTCGTTTTGGATGTTATGATCTGTGTTTTACAATATGAACTAAATTTATAGAAATTTTAACTATGAAAACTTAATTCTCTTATTACTTATATTTATATCTTTTTTTTATACTTAATGATTTAGTTAACCCTTAAATTCTTATACTTAGAGGATTTTACTTTACTATTACTAATTCGTGTACTTAATTAAGTGTAATCCAATTTAGAAAGTGTCTTAAGGTTTACTAATTTAGGTACCTAATTATTATTCACTCTTCTTATTTCTTATTTTATAAACCTATGCTTATGTCATAGCTTATGTCATCATGTGATTATATCATTATTTGCATCATCCTTTGCTTACCTATACTTTATCTCATGATTATGTGTTTTATGTACACTTATATATAATGTACATATACTTATACCTTTCCTCTACTTATATGTATACTAGTATACTTATACATATACCTTATTTATACTTGTACATATACTCATATACCTATACGGTCATATACGTATTTTTGTACAAATTTCGTATGCCTAATTTTTCTCTTAAGAAAATCTTCCTAATTTCATTCTCTTGTGTTTTTAAGTGTGTATTTAGTATAGTATAGGTATGTATAGTTAGGATTTGTCTTAATTTAGGTTATATACATGGTAAATACCCATATACTAAGATCTTCGTACTTGTATTCTTTTAGTATATCCTTATGTGCACATACTTAATAGCATATACACATGTATTCCTTTCCTCTTCTTCATGATTCCTATTTTCTTATACTTAAAGATGGGAACTTTATGTCCTATTCTTCAAGATCACATATAACATATATCTACTTATCTAATCTACCTAATTACCTAACTAATGAGTAATATAAAGCAACATAAAGTAACATAACCACATACCTTAGTTTGTGTTGGAATTATGGAGACAAAGAGGAAAGTGTTGAAAGTGAAAGGGAAGAAGAAGGGTCATGGCATAGAGAGGGCTTTACTTTGTTTCTTTTTTGTGGAAGAAAGGAAATGGTAGGGTCTAGAAGGGGAAATGAATGGATGGCAATAAAAGGGAAGGGAAGAAAGAAAAACCAAAAGAAAAGAAAAGAAAAGAAATCATTAGATGCTAAGATATTTTTCCTTATGCATTAGTCTCTTTTGTTGACTTTTCCAGTTGTTGACTTAATCAACCCTTTGACCTTAGTTAACATGTGTTGACTTGGTCAACTTTCCTCAAGCATATGCCATTTTGTACACGTAATGTAATAATTAAGGGGAAAATTAAGGAAATAAGGTATTTGGTGAATTGATTAGTAAAAATAGGTGATGAGGTCTTACTTTAGGTATTTATAGCCTATATACATCATTTAATAAACTATTCAGTGTAACTAGTATGAAAAGTACTAATTAGAGTATTAAGGTTCACTATATTTATCCTAAACTTCAACTATACCCCTAACTCTATGTAATACTATCTTAATCATATACTTAAGAGATAAAGGTAATCTATGATTCATTATCTTAGTTTCTAAAGGACTACTTGAGGATTCAAAACATATATGCATGATTGAAAGTCATCTCTAACTTTTTACTAATGATTTGGCAAAATATAAGGGTTATATTATCAATTAGGGTTTTAGGGTATATTATGATGAATTAGTGCACATATATCCTTAAGGTGATCATTTTAGAGTTTCTATTACTTTTGAATGAAATCTTTAACATTTAGATGCATTTAAGGTAGAAAAGTTTCTTACGCGATTGATTAATTCTTTTAGGGTTTTTACTTTTATTAGCCTTGTCAACTCTTAAATTATCTAACATAGTTAAGTCTATTTCAAAAGTTAGATTGAAAATTTTAGGAGTTTACAATTGGTGCATTTGTTAGTCTGAATAACATCATCGAAAATTCATATTGACCATATCGTGTCCTAAAAGTTGTCTTAGGAGTGTCTTTAGGATTAATTCAAAGCTAATGGTATCTAGATCTTAGATCAATTCGAGAAAATACATTAGCACCTCTTGATTGATCAAGCAAGTCATTTATTCGAGTTAACAGGTACTTATTTTTTATTGTCACTTTATTCAAATGTTGGTAATTTAGGTACAGTCTCACAAAACCATCCTTCTTCTTAACAAACAACATTAGTGCCCCTTATGGAGACATGTTAGGTTTAATGATGATCCAACAGTTCTTACAACTGTTTCTTTAACTTTTTAAGCTTTACTAATGCTACCTTATATGGTGCCTTTGAAATGGGCTCTATACTCAATAACAAGTCAATGATAAAATCAATTTCTCTCTTAGGTGGCAAACATGAGTGCTTGCTAGAGAAAACATCTAGAAACTCACTTACTGTAGGGGTTTCTTCAATTCATGGTTTTTCCTTTTCGATCTCAATTGTATTTTGCCAACTTCTACCTACTTCTAGAGACTTTTATCTACAATTGTCTCATGTTAGTACACTTCCTTCTAGTTGCATAGGATCAATTCAACATCGAAAACAGCTTTAATACCATCTAATGTATCAAATTCCACTTCTTTACTTTGACAATTAACCTTAGTATTCATGATTGACATCTAACTCATGCCCAATATGGCCTTGTACTTATTCATCTCAACTACTATCATGTCAACTTATGAATCATTATTTTGAATCCTTAGAGAGTAATTTCTTACCACTTTTTCGGTCAGTCACTACTATATTACCCCTAAGTGTCTTGACCCCTATACTAGACTCTATGGTTATCACTTGTAATCTAGCTTTCTCGACAATCTAAGGTATGATAAAAGAGTGAGTTGCTCTCATATCAAACAAAGTATATATGAGTAGATTGGAAACATGAATATTCCTTAAATCAGTTCACAATTTTCATCTTTTAACTTTTCCAATATCAAATATCTTTTATTCTTTAATCACTCCTTCATAGTCTTTTATACTCTATTGGGGGTTGCAAATCCATAAAGAATAGAAAAGAAAGGGTAATGTTACATACCTGCAACAAGTCCTATATTAACAACATCTCCTTCCTCAAACTTTATAATAGCCTCCTCATCTCCATCATCTACATAATCCCACTCACTCTCTAAGTTATAAACTTTGACATGCTTGGGTGTACTGGCTCTAGTCTCTACTGATCCTAACTTACCTATCGATCTTTAGGTCGTTGGATGACTTAGTAGTGCCATGGGTTGAGCTAGCTGGATACCTAGTGTAGTCCTCCTTTTATGAATAGTTATAGGTGATGTGCCACATTTGCTTCTTGCACACAAAATAGATCATGCTAGCTCTCTTGGGATGCTTAGTTATGTGGTGGTTACTATCTCCACCAAGGAACTACTTATGCTGAAGCTAAGGGCATTCTCTTGAGTAATGTGCTCCCTTACATTTCCAACATCTCACTATACCTGAACCTAGAGTAACTAGCCTCAACTGTCAATCGTAGATCTACATGATCTTTTTCCATTTCATAGAAAATCTAGGTCCCTCAAAGGATCTCTTTCCAAATACATTGACCTTAAACCTCTCACTTTTATGCCCAAAATCCTTAGCATTTTCAACGGTTCTTACAGTTAAGTCTTCTAATTTGATTTTGATGATAACGAAACGTATGATAAGTTATCATCAATATATTTACTAAGTGTGTAGATTATTTAAGATAAACAAATTGACATGAAGACTCAAGTCCACTTTGTTGAGTGTATTTAAATAATATGCTCAACTCCGTTCCACTTAAATTGGTTCAATATCTATAGGGAGTTTTTAGAAGGATTAATTTTGATTAAGGAGCGATGAATCGATGGACAAAGTGGGATTGAAATATCATGAATTAATTTATATTGAAGTGGAATGAAGTTGTGAAAATATACTGATCAAGTGTTAATCAATTTTATGGAGCTTATGGAGAGTCATGGATAAGTATTTAATAATTAAATGAAGCAGGTTATGGACGCCAATCTAAGCACCATAACGAGGTACGGAACTTCTAGTATTTTATGAAGTTTAAGTTAACGTGGCGATGAAGTTTAATGCATATATCTAATTACGTGATCTTTGGCATCATGTTTAATACGATTCATGAATGTGGTCAACCAATTTCATTTTATCGTAGCAAGAAAGTTGGTTCTCGCGCAACTTAATTTAACAATCCATTGGCATAACTTGCTACAGGAAGATACTGGGCAAGCCTAATATGTTGAGCTAGTGATTATGATCTATGCAACACGTGGAGCTCGAGAACACTTTATGGCAGCCAAGCTCATTAAATTTCTTATGTTATGTTGTCTCAAGATGAATGTGCCTGGAGGATATTTTTTTCATTCCAAATCCACGCAATAGTTCAAGACATTTCATTAAATTATGATATGTTATTTTACCTGGGGTTGACTAGGAATTATGATATGGAATTTACCAAGCACATTCCAACGTGGTTAGCAATCAAGAGGTTGAAGCACTGCATGCATTTTATAAGAGGGATTCTATATATATAAATATATTCCATCGTGGCTGAAAGCTTTAGTTCTGTGAGCCGATATGAATTTTATTGAAGTGGAAATACAACACGTGACAGATCAAGCTATGCAAGTTAATACGAAGTTCAATTCATGTCCAAGAATCTTTTTCTCACTGCAGTACAATGCAAATTCAAGTTTGTTAATTCAGCAGCTCGTGGATGTGGTCTTGGATTTTCGCCAATAATTTTTAACGTGGCATGTGAGCCATTTGAACAGAATTACCAAGAGAAATATTTGGGATTTAATTTAAATCAAGAGATAAAGCATGTTGGTTTCAAATTTAAAAGAGATAAAGAGATATGGATAAAGATATGGTGCAGAGTTTGTAGAGATATTTTTTTGAAAATTCAATTTATAAAGTTACGGTAGAGATTTACAAGTGATTTCAATTTCAAAATAAATGGGATACATCTATTTATGGAAAGATATGTTTAGAGTACATATTTAAGCTTTTTGGTAGAGTTTATCAACGAAAAAAAGATACAATAAGTATTTTTGGACAAGTTTCACAAATTTATCCCTAGGATTTGAATTTAAAAGTTGGAGCTAAGTTTGAAGAACAAGTCACATCCCAAAAATATCTCAAATTAGTCGCTTCTAGTAGTTTGGTTCTAAAGAACATCACATATATTTCGTGCAATAAATCAACATAGGAGACACAAGCACCTATTAGAGCACTCTACTTTATTTCGTATATAAGAACAGATTGTTAAAAACTTAATCCGAAATGATGCTAAATAAAATTTTCACTCAATTTTTTTTATATTTGTGTGAAAGTTTTAGAGAAATTTGTTTAATGTATTATCTCATATTTCTATTATCATTGTTGAGAAGTTGTAATTGAGTGAGTATAAGGTTAAGGAGTTTTTTGTAAGCCTATGTTTAGGTTAGGGAGAAGCTAGTGGATAGGGTAAAGGGAGACTATTTTCCTTGTAACCACAATTTTCCTTTTTCTTTTTTTATTAGAAGTATTGGACTAGTGGAATAACACTAGTGAGGAAGATTGAGTCTTTAGTAAATGAGTTAGAAGAAAGTAGTAGGCATAAGATCGAAACTTTTAAATAGCTTGCCTAATCTTCTTCCTCTCTCTCTTTCTCCTTCCCCTATTTATTTCACGCACTTTATTATTTGTGTTATTATTTTTTCGCCTAAAAGTTAACAAGTATACTACTACTCACACCATCCTAAGTTATTAAGAAGGGTTGTTTTTAATTCAAAAAAGTTTCAATTTATTAAAGATATCAATTCATCCCATCTACTCGCTTGATATTTTACATGGGACCTATTCTTGCCATCTCAACTACCTCCCTAAAATACCTAGGTTGGAACTCATACACTTGGTGCCTAATCTCTAAATCTAACCCTTTGATAAACACCTAGGTCCTTAACTTACCACTGATTTGAAACTCTTCATCAACAAACTGTTAAATTCATATTTATCCAGATCATTGTATTGTAACCTCAAGATCTTAAGAAATAATTTGATATGAACTCTATTTCATATAATTCCCATGTAATCGGACCTCTGAACTTCCTCCTTTTGACTTCCTACCATGTCTTGGCATAAAGTATTAGCATATAGGTGTAGACACTAAATTTTTGCCCTCTTATCTTATTTTTATTTGATTTGAATTTTTTTTTCTTTTTTTCTCAATAGGTCCTAAATTAGGAAAAACACAAAAATAGAAAATAAAAAAAAAAAACTAAAAAAAGATAAATTTAGAAAAAATAAGAGTTTTTCAAAAAGTACAAAAATAAGAAAAAAGCACAAAAAATAAGAAACTTGGAAAATGATTGAAAAATAGAAAATTGAGAAAGAAACCCAAGAAATAAAAAGTTTTGAAAATAAAATTTGAAAAATAATTAGAAAATTGAAAAAATTACAAGGAATAGAAAAGTTTTAGGCATTTTAGAAAATAACTTTTTATTAAAGTAGATTTTTTTTATGGGTTTAGAAGTTAGGCCGTTGAACTTGGGCTTAAATTTAAATCTAACCCAAACTAATGTGGTTCACATGTGCAATTTAATTACATATATGAATAAGGTACAAGCTAACGGCCTAACGGATAAACATTGGAGTATTGGCATTAGGTTTGGATCAAAGGTATGGTGTTCGATTCTTGCTAGGTACAAAGTGCCACATCTATTTCTTTTTTTATAAAATATATAAAAAGAAAGATGATGTATAATTATCGGACTAAGCTAAACTTAGTTCGTATGTTTATTGAACAAGGCCCAAGGCCCTATTTCAAAAATCCAATAGGAGCAATGAGTTGGGGGTATGCTTAGTATACCCCATTTTTTTCAAACGTACATGGGTACGTAGGGGTACGCGGCCTGTGCCTTGCATATGTCCCCACCCCTAATATTCTTCGTCTTTCTTTCTCTCCAGCTTTTTAATTTTTCCTCCCTTAGGTGCTCAGTTCGAGCTCATTTTTTACCCCCATTTACTAAATGGTTTCACCAATTTAATGGTGAAATCGTATAGTGCACTTGGTGTAATATGAATTGAAGTGAAAAAACTGTCCTCATTCATCCTTTTACTCACCCGAATCAAGCATGAAAAAGCTGAAAAATTCAATTTTTCAATGAAAACATTAATGGTAGAATTCAGCAACTTACAAGCTTTCTAAGTTCATGCAAGTTGGGGAGGCTATAAATTAGACCCCCATCTTTGTTGAAAACACAGACCAACTCGTTCTCCCCTTAATCTCTCTATTCATGATTTCTCTCTTTTCCCTGTACTCTCTCTCTCTCTCTCTCTTCTAACTTCCCCCTTTACATATCTCCATCTAAAACCACTACCACAACTAACTTCGTGGTGGTTCACAACCTAGGTCTTAGCCCTCATTCGAGCCATAACCATTACTGCAGTACCTCGCCTTCAACCACTACTGGCCATCGCTTTAGAAACTAGCAAAAATACTTCTTCATGCCTAAGCATTGAGCCTACTCCCACCAACTCTTATCTAAAACACACAAAGGACCCCTTCTCCACTTGAATTAACGGCTAAAAGAAGCCCTAAAGAGCGTTTGAGCTATTGTTGTTGAGGATCCAAACCAGGACCCATTGGGGCTCCAAAGTCCAGCTGATCCAACTCGCGTACAGTCCCTTGATCCGACCCACGCATCTCCAATTAGCATTTGGTCCAATTATTGTTTGTATTGTATTCAATTTTTTTCTTTTTTTTATTTTATCTAAATGTAATCGAATGTAAAAAAAAAAAAAAAAAAGAGAGAGAGAGAGAGAGAAAAGAGAAAATGAAAAAGAAAGAAAGAAGAAAAAGAAAAAAAAAAGAGAAATAGGAAAGAATATAAAAAGAAAAAAAATAGTTTTTTAGTTTATTTATTTTAGTATAATGGAAATGGCTAAAACATAACAAGTAAATAAGAAAAATAATAAAAAATATATAAATAAGTAAAGTAAGAATAAATAATTGTTTGTCACTTAGAAAAACATTTTTCTAAAATAAGAAAAATAAATTAATCCATATTCAAATTTAAGGCATTTTAGAATTTTTCATAATAAAGAAACAAAAAATCCAATTTAGGACCTTTTTTCTTAGAAATTTTCTTAAATAAACCAAATTAAATTAAAAACATAAATTTAGCATATTTTTAGAATTAAAATCACCATCACCCGCTAAAATTTTCATAAAAGAACTATATACATCTTATCCCAAATAGTAAGTATGCAAGCACCTACAAGGCAACGATAAAAATAAAAAATCTCATTTTTCCTTTTTCCTAGATTATTTAAGTTATCCAATTATAGTAATTAACAATTGAGTTTTTTATGAAATTAAAAAGGTGATTTTTTTAGATTAAGGTTAAAATTGAAAATTTAATAGTACCGATAAAGGTTTAAAATTTCTAACCCCAAAATCTAGATCTTTGGTTTTCAAAAACCGTCTAATAAAATCGATTTAATCTACAAATTAGTAGCTAAGTTATAACCAATTTACCCAATTCGTTATAACATGACTCCTTTTATAGATCTTGGTCGAATAGGGACTTCAAAGTATTCCAATACGTTTTCAAATAAAACGATTTTCTTTACATCCTAATTGAGGGTCAGTATTGAACGAATAAGGGTTTAGTACTAATTGGTTTAAAGAAGGCTAGATTTAAGAAAGAATCAAGAGGTGAAAAACCAGGCTCATTAGCTTGGCGACTCTACTGGGGAGAAGAGTCAAGAGGGTTAGTCCTTCGTTTTTTCAAAATTAAAATTGATCTCTAAAATCACCTTAAATGCTATTGATTTATTCATTCTTTCTTTATATTGTAATTATACTAACATTTTCTTTGCAAGCTTAGCACTCTTTAAGGGAAATTTATTTTTTGCACCACAAATGCATGATAGATACAGTTGAACTTGGACCGTCTTAGGAGCTTAGGATAAGGGGCTCTTGTATAAGCTCTAAGCATTGTGGTATAACCACCGCTCGGAGTTGATTAGGCCATCCTCACTTAAGCTTATCTGACCAATGAAAGTGTTTTTTAACAAGTAAGGTACATAAGCTTAAGAACCTTTAGAACCTACCCTTTATACATTTACGACATCTAGAATAGACAAATAATCAAGCAAGATGGAAATAAAAAAATGGCTTGGAGTTTCCTTGATTTCTCTTAAAATTTTCGTGTATTGTAAATAATAGTATTGTTGTAGATAGGTTTTGTTGTTATTAGACGATCTTGTAACATATTTTCTCTTTTATAATTTAGAAATGGCCTATTCATCATCCAACTCTGTCTATTTCAAGGAAAAATTTGTAGGTAAGCCCATCTGCCCCAAACCTATCCTAGACCAATGGTTACGATACTTCAATTCGAAGGAATAAGAGACCATTCTTAGTAAGATTAATCCCATTCTATCACTTGCTAAAGTAAAGTTAGAGATTAATTTGATTAAGGCTTTGACTAACTTTTAGGAGGACGAAGAAGTGGCTTTTTGAATTGGGCCCCACTTGATTAGTCCAACATTTGAAAAATACACCCAATTACTTCAAGCCGCTTCTTTGGAAAATACATACACCCCAAATTTAGAAATGGATCCTGTAAATGCCTTTTCAGGATTCCTAGGTATTAGTAAAACAAAAGTGAACAAAGCCCTCGGAAGCTATAATGGTAATTATATCAAATTGGAGGACTTAAAAGCTTGTTTCACTATTGAACCTAAATCTAACTAACTAGGTATCTTCTATGGCAATCTCAAAGCTTAGGGATAGAATCTAGTAAAAGCCTTTATCTTGGCTACATTTGGGACCCTCCTATTCCCTAATGGAAGTTCCTCATACATTTCAAGGTTGCTGAGTTAGCGAGCCAATTTTTTAAAGGCAAAATATATGTCCTAGCCCTCTTCGTAGAGCAGATCAGAAGCCTTATTATTTTGAAAGAAAAGAATGATGGCGCACTAAAGACTAGCATGGCATTACTGACCAAATGGTTCGTGTGCCACATGAAATGTTATGGGCTTGACCTAATCCGAGGAGAGTTTTCTTACAACATTGATCTGATCGATTCATTTATTGATAAGTTCCATCTCTTAGAAGGAAAAATCCACATATTACTGCGTAGAAGTATTGAGAAATTTCCAAGTCACTGATATCCTATGGATAACATGATGGAGTAACTTCAAAAGGGAAATCCTAGATTGAAAAAATTATTAAGTGATACCCCTAATTGGGATGAAATTATGCACTGGTTATTACCTTAACAATTGACCAGACAATTCAGAGGTATCCAAGATAGAATCTATAGACCTCTATTGGATATCATGACCTTGGATTATGAGGAACTTTAGATTTTACTACTATAGAAGATATCTAAACTTAAGGCAATCAAACAGCTATGGGAAACAAAGACTGTCAGCCTAAACATCAATTTAGGAGAATGGCTAGGAGAAGTGGACAAGCACCAAGTTACCAAAGAATATTTGTATGATCAGCTCCATAAGGTAGTAGAAATCGAGTACCAAGCACCAGAGGTCATCTAACCCATGACAATTGAACCAGATCCTGAAGTCAAGACTTACATGGACTAAGTACAAGCTTAAGTAGAAATAATCTATGAAGAGCGAGACATGTTGGAAGATCTCTTTTAGGAATTAAAACAATGTTCCAGGGCCTTGGAACATCAATTGAAGGTGACCTAAAGGAAGCACAAAGAATTTGAAGAAATGGAAGAGCCCAATCTATGAAAAAGGAAAGGAGCACTAGTAGGGTCTAGTAAACAGAAAAGGGGAATGCCTATCAAATGCTAGAAGAACATTTAGAGATAGGAATAATCTTCTTGAATGTATTTTCATTTCCAAATAATGTAAAAGGGAACTCTAAAAGCCACAAAAATAAAGAAATAAATAAAGTTACCATCTTGTTGGTTATTAGCCAATTCTATCTCTTTACATGCGTATGCCATGCATTTTTTTTAGTTTCTCATTTGTCTCTTTTAAACATATTTGTATGATGACTTATTGAAAAGTGATCTTACCCAGGTTGCTAAGATAGCTCCCAAACATCAAATTTTCCAGAGAAGTCCTATCAGACTCTGTTCTCAAACTAGAATGGCCAATTAAGGAAACAACAACACCAACAATGGCAATGTCAACCCCGAGGTTATTGGTCTTACTAAGTTGAGGTTCCAGTCTTTAGAGTGA
Organism: Lumnitzera racemosa; assembly: GCA_024138005.1. Taxonomy (NCBI): domain Eukaryota; kingdom Viridiplantae; phylum Streptophyta; class Magnoliopsida; order Myrtales; family Combretaceae; genus Lumnitzera; species Lumnitzera racemosa. The sequence continues at coordinate 32,614,929 of JAMXBC010000003.1, read as the reverse complement.
ATAGTGGGAAAGATTAAAGATCAATTGAGCTTTCTTGCTAATAGCATGTCCTTGCTTAGGTCTATAGCTCCATCAAATGAAGAAAGTTCTAAAGCTCAATATGGAAAGAATGTTGAAGCCCTACCCCTCAAAGCGGAAGAAGCTTACCCTAAGGTCAATCAAGCCTTCGAAACAGAAGGGTTATTTCTAAAGGATAACCTAACTTTTGAGCCGAACACTTACTCATTCTCAATCAACCTAAAGCCTAAAGTTGATTAGGATAGATTGAAAGAGCTTGAGAAGTGGCTAACACAACATATTACTGAAAAAATGAAAATGCTCAAGGGGTATGATGGATTCAAGTACGCTGGCATAATAGACTTCTCTGGCTATGATTATGGAAGCTTCCCAAAAAGGTTCAAAGTACTTGACTCTAAAAAATGCAATGGGACTAGATGCCCTAAGTTATACACCTTGTTGTATGTATGTAGGATGGGTAAGTGTGTGCAATATGATTAGCTTATGGTCTAGACCTTTCAGGATAGCTTAATTAGCCCTGCTTTATCTTGGTATGCCCAATTAGACCTAAATCAGGTAAACACATGGGAAAAGCTGGCCAGAGCATTTTATGAGTAATATAGATTCAATGTTGAAGTGGTTCCAACCATGATGTATTTGGTTGCCTTAAGGAAGAGGCACAATGAATCTTTTAAAGAGTATGCTTAAAGGTGGAGGTCCTTAGTTGCAAGGGTATCTACCCTTTTGATTGAAAAGGAGCTAGCTACAACTTTTATCAACACTCTTGAAAGACCATACTTTGCTAACCTAATCGGACAAGCCTCTTTTAGCTTTGTTGAAGTAGTGGCAATAGGGTATTGAATTGCAAGCATCGTCTCCTTCGGCAAGCTACAAAAGATATCAACTAAAAGGCTACCCTCTACTAAACCTACTACCAGTAAGCCTAGAGAAGCTACTGTCAACATGGTTAATTTGAATGCCAAGCCTAACGCTAAGGTATCTTTTAGGGCAAATCCTGCACCAGCTCAACAACAATACAGAAGCCAACTACAAGTTAGTAAGGCCTTAAGGCAGTTCACCATAATAACCGTTCCACTTAGTCAGGTACTTGAAAAGTTAAAGAGAGATAATCTACTCCATTTTAAGGCTCCCAATGAAAGGTATAGGCCAAGATTTTTTTATCCCAATTTAAGATGTCAATATCATCTAAGGTAATTGGGCCATTCAACTGACTTATGCTGGAGGTTAAAGAACAAAGTTCAAGACTTCATTGATGAAGGTATAGTACAATTGGATTTTGTAGAGGCTTTTGCTCCAAACATCAACAATAATCCCCTACCAAACAATGGGCCCATCATCAATATGATATTTGACCACTTAGGGCCTACTATCAACATGATCGGTCCCAACCAAGAGCTTAAGGTTTATAGATTTGATAAATACGAACAGAAGCAAATTCCAAAAATTAGATGGTATAACTTCCATGTACCTATGGCCTCCGAAAATTACAAAACTGCCCCTTTCAACTACTAGGCAATAAACCAAGGATAGTTAAGCTCACTTATAGGGGGGATTACTCACTCTAATAGAATCTATTATCCGAGGGAAGACCTAAAAAAGAAGGCTGTGCTGGAAAGGCTAAATAATGAGCAAACTGAAGAAGGATTGTCTACCTTCATTAAGATGATTAAGTCTAGTGAGTATAAAATAATGGATCAACTCACTAAAACTTCGACACACATATCCCTCATAAGTCTCTTGATGGCATCATACCTATATCGGGAAGCTTTATTTAGAACACTAAAGGAAGTCAAGGTACCCATATCAATAGAATCTTTACTTTTGCTTTATATATTTTTTTTATTTTTTATTTTTTTATCCATTTATGTACTTATAATATGTAATCAAATGTAAAAAAAAAAAGGAAAAAAAAAAGAAGAAATAAAAAGAGAAAAAAAGAAAAAAAAAGTATTTTATTTAGTTATTTATTTTTTTAGTAAAAAGTAAAAATAAATAGAATAAATAATGATAAAAAAAAGTAAAGATAAATAAGTAAATAGTTAAAGAATAAAGATTATTATTATTATTAACACTTAGAATGCAATTTTTCCAAATTAAAAAAAATAATTGAATTCCTTTCAAAGATAGGACCTTTTAAAATTTTCAAAAAATAAAATAAAATGTTCTAATTTAGGACCCTTTTTTTTTAAAAGAAGTTTTCTTAAGTAAACTAAATTGAACCAAAAAACGTAAACTCAGTATGTTTTAAAAATTAAAATCAACTTAACTTGCTAAAGTTTTAGAAAAAGAACTCCATACGTCTGATCTCAAATAGTAGATACGTATGTACCTATGAGGCGACAATAAAAAAAAAAAACATAATTTCCTTTTTTCTTAGTTTAGATTATTTCATTTTGCTAATTAGAGTAACAAATAAATTAAGTTCTACCTCATGAAATCAAAAAGTGATTTTTAAGCTTAATTCTAAATTTGCAAAGTTAATGGTACTCGTAAGAGAATAAAAATCATAACCCCTAGATCCAGATCTCTTGTTTTAAAACCGTTTTGCAAAAATTGGTTTTTATCAAAAGACGATTGGTTAAGTTATAACCAATCCACTGAATTGGTTATAACTTTAAATTGGTTATAACTTAAACATTTTTCTTAACTTTGGTCGGGTGGTGACTCCAAGATGTTTTCAAAGTATAAAAAAGTGGTTTTCTTTAAACCCTAGTTGAGGGTAAGCACTAAACGGGTAAGGGTTTAATAGTAATTAGTTTAGAGAAGACCTAATTTTAAAGGAACCGAAAGGGTGAAAAACCAAGCTCAACACTTAAGCTAATCTCTCAAGAGAGTAGGCATAACCTCCATTAATCATTGGCTAAAACTTATTAGTACAACACGGTTACATTTACATATCACATAACAGAAACCGATGTGCCCATCCATATAATGCTTACAATTCACTAAGCATGAAATGAATTGATGTAGCTCTTATACGAAGGTTCACGTGGCCCAATTATATGGCACCTATAAAGCGTTAAATGTAAGAAGGTAAGTATAGGGCCTAAAGCAATCATACCCTAATCATGTCAAAAGTTCTCACCAATTTATGAGCCTTAAAAACCTTAGAAAAAATGTCTCATGTTATAAGCTATGAGTTGATTAGAGCTTAAGACCCTATCTAAAAATAGTCTACTTTCCCCCTTCTATATGGTAAGCAAAAAATTATAACATAACATTAATAAGAATCAAGGCCTTTGATCCATTCCTAAGCTTATAGATCGACCACCTTAGTTCATCGAGCTCTCTCTAAACAGTTTACAAACGAGGGAGCTAAACTCCTTAAGATTGACCAGATTAAGTACCTAAGCTTATACTAGTGTTATACTACTGTTATACTATCACTTGAGCTATTTGCCTAATTTCAACTAGCTAACAAGTGTGTAGATTGCATTTTACAATGCTAGAACCCTTATTAACCATCTAATGACATATATCTCATACATTATCCTTATTATATGGATTTTCATACACATATTGCTCTATTTATAATTTTTACCTTATACATGACCTTACTTTATTTTTCATTTAGAATCTATTTAGGTAAATGTGCATTCCTACGATGTTTCATTAAATAGGAAGTATAAATGTTATGCCCCAAAATGGTAGAGTTGTAATAGTCCTATCGTCCAAACCATTTTAAGATAGAAACTGACTTTATAGTTGCTATCTTAAACCTGATTTACATAAAGGATCCATGACTAACTCACTTTGAAGTAAATAATTCATAAATTAAACATGTTATTTATCTATGAAATCATAAAAGAAGTACATATTTATACTAAAAGAATCCAAGTATGTTTACAAGATTTAATAGCCTAATCATAATCTACGTGAGTAATACATAAATTAATACTAAAAGCTTTAAAGATAAAATCTAAACATAAGAGAGTATTTAATCCTTAGTTTTATATCCTCACTCTCCTAGGATCTAATAGTTACTAGCTTTGAGATAATTATAAGCTCCTTCCTAGCTAGCTCTTATAATAACATTTATAGGGTTATGAGCAACCAATAGCTTAGTAAGTTAGGACAGAAACTTAAAACTATATATCAAATACAAACAAGGTTATCAACGGAATTAGTTAGATGCAATGTATTTTCAAGCAAATGCCATCAAATAACATTATCTAGTCTGTTGTGAGATTAAAGAAATTACACCCGCTCTAATCTAGGTTAAATAGTTTAGCGTACATTTCAATAGCTTATGATCAAACCCAGGTTTGTGCAATGGAGATACTACTCCTCCCATGACTACCTTTGAACCATTGATTTCATCTTTGTCGCGACCTCCTTTTTTGTCACTTAGTTCGAATAAGGATGAAAAAGGGACCCATTATGCTATTCAATACTATCCCTTTCAAAGGGGTCAGTATTTAACCAGAGAACCCTAAACGTTTTCCTTAATGGGTTGCTATGTAAGTTCAATTTAGACTTACAAGTCATATATTTAGTTAGATCTGGTTTAAAGTGTTCATGCATTTCATACAAATCACATAACTTTCAATCCAAAACATTAAACAAAAATCATGTAATCAAATCTAGAAATATGCATACATAGATATGCGTATAGTCAACTATCTAATAAATACATTCAAGTATAATCCCAAGCCTCGAAGTACTATAAAACAGTACTCTAAAATATAGTAAAATATCAATCCTAACTTACCTAAACTCCTTGCTTGCTTATTAAAGGTATACATACAAACCATCACTGATAATTTCTATAATACAAATGTTGTTTTAGTTTCCACATAACTACCATAGATAGGTTTTATTTTGAAATTCTTATTGTTATATTCAATTTAGGGTTTTATTATACCTAATTATTCAGGTTTTTAAGTTTCTTATTCTTAATTTAGACTAGGTTTTTATTCAATTTATGAATCGTTTTTTAAATTAGATTTTAATTCAATTTCCAATTATAGGTTTTACATGCAATCCCTAAGTACTCATTTTGAACCATTATGTGAAATTAATCACATTACATTTAGGTATCTTAAATCTCATGTTTAACCTGTAACTAATATTTTAATCTATACAATATGCTATATTCCCAATATAACTACCATATTAGCTTTCAATATTAGAATAACGTACATTTTTAATATAATTTCATAAATTCATCTTTCAAATAAGATTTATATGATATTTCTAATATTATAATGCCATGAATTTTTACCTAATATTTTCTACCCGTCTAATTCCTGTATACACATATTATGTATTATTACATATTATATACTTATACTACCTATCTAACACTTCTAACACTACATATATCATCCTTCATCATCCAACAATATATCAAAATGTCTAATTATATCTTATATCATAATTTATACCTAATTAACCCTAAATTACAAAATTAACTTAAAATATACTATTTTACTTATTACATGTATACTACATAATACGCCTAATAATTATATCTAACACTCTAAATGTTAAAACATCATACTACATCAAATATTAACATCTTAAAACACCTAATTATATACAAAATTAGTAATTATCCATTTAATTACTAAATTAGCCTCAAATCACCCAATTTATACATCATTTTAAGGTCTAAAAATTATATAAGAATTTGAAAAATTCATTTCTAGAAAAATCTCTTCGTAGCACTATTCTACATTCTCTAAATAGTCTACCAAGAATTTTTGAGCTCAAAACTATGCTATTAGAACTATTTATTTCTAAATCAAAATAAGCTTAAGTTTGCTGGATTTCTTTAGCACAGTATATTTTTAAATCTAAATTCATCAAATCAATATTTTTTCCTAAATCTACATACTTAAAAACCTCATAATGTTATATTTTATAATATTTCAGATATATTTGATATTTTTAACAATTTAAACAAAATCAGAAAGGAAAATTAAACTCACTATTTGATCAACTTCTAGCCACCAATGATGGCTCCACCTATGTCAGCAGCCCTAGGCGGTGGGGGTGCTATTAAGTGGTGGTGGCCGTCCCTCTTTATGTGGTCATCGCTCTCCGGTGGTTGTCAAGCGCATTTTTTTCTTACAAACCTTAATTGTACATGATTTTTCCTTTTTTTTTTTTCTAATTAATTCTCTCTTGTCTTTCTAGTTTCTCTCAATTTTTTCTCATTTACTAAGGGTTTAAACTGAATTTTAGAAAGGGTTTAGGTATTTATAAAAGAGGTTTAAGGCTTGCTTTTTATTTTTAGAGGACCTAGTATCCCTTATCCTCTTCCATTTTCACTTTCTATTTGGTTAATTATTATTGATTGATTTTCTTCTTCAATTTTTAGCTTGACCCATTTCTGGATAATTCCACATGTTTTTATAATTTTCTTGATTTTTCCTTAATTTTTTGAGAGTTTCCTTTCATTAATTAACATTATTTTAGCACATTTTGATTATTTTAGGTAATTTTGTATTTTTACCTACACATAAATACACATGGTATAAATAAATACTCTTAAATATTATTTAAATTATTTTAATGATTTTAATATGTATGTAATTTATTTCTATCAATTTATTAGTTGTCGAAACTCATTTTACATGTTTTTAATAAATAATAGTTAATATACATATAATTTAATATTATCATAATTAATTTTTTTCTTATTTATTTTTTCTAAATCCAAACTTATGAAATTAATTTTACTAATATTCTTATTTTCATCATAAAATTTAGACTTTACTAGATAACTTACCTGATTATTCTAAATTTTATGAATCAAGCCTTAAACACCTAATTGTAGGGCTTACAATAAATATCATTATTATGTAATAGCCAATTGAGTGGAATGAGAATATACATTTTATCTTCCTCTTTTATTGTTCTTGCATAGCCAAAGTTACTAAGTTTAATGTAGCTCTTATTTAATCATTAAGTAAGGTTATTAGCAAGTAACCCTAGGAAGTTACTTGTGCATCATATCAAGTAACACTTTTAGGTCCAATTGTAGTTTTATGATGAGCCATATTTATAGAGCTAGTGACCTTGCTACTTAACTAGTGACTACCGTTTACATTTTTAACCATCATATGGTTCGGACTAACCCTTAGTTCTTATGATTGCTTAAACTGTGTATTTACCTATGCCTCAATGCATCATATTGTCTACTGAACCAACTTTTTATTGTCCACCAGTTGAGATTATTTCAATTATCAAAGTGGCAACATTAGAGCAACCTTTGGCACCTACCTACTCGTTTGTTATCTACACAAGATGGACGAGGTGATTCAAAGGCTCACCTACATTTTCAAAAGCCTACTATGGCCTAAAGATTCTATCAACAAGTCCTAAGAATAATTGTAACATTAAAGTGACTAATAGGTGTTGTAAGCCTTGTAATTGTAGTGTCAGATTTAGTACGTAAAGTTTAAGGCCATAGATTAAAAGATTCGATTGAGTTTAAATTATAAAACAAAGAAAAAAAATTGTAAAATTAATTCCATAAATTTGAATTTAGGAAAGTAATTAATAAAATAATAGAATATTATAATATTAAATTTTAAGTATATTATCCGTTATTTATTGAAAATACATAAACTAAGTTTCGATAACTAACGAATTACTATAAATAAATTATATGCATACTAAAAATCATAGAATGACATAAATAATATTTAAGAGTATTTAATTGTATTCCATATATATTTACATGTAGGTAAAAATACGTAAAATTACCTAAAATGATTGAAAAATGCTAGAAAAATATAAATTATAAAAAAATCAAGGAAAAATTAGAGAAATGGGGAATGATCTAGATTTAGGTTGTAGTAGTTAGGGGAAGAAAGAAAAAATACAACTAATTATATCAACCCACTTATAAAGTCAATTTGGAAGTGAATAAAGCAATTGTCAAGTCAAATTAATGCACCACAATTCCCTAAGAGCTCTATAAATAGCCAAACTCCACCAAAAGCTTATTTGGTCTATTTAAAGTTATAAAAAATTAGAGAAAACTGAAAACAAGAGAGAATTATGGTTTTTTCAAAAAATTACAAAAAATCTGGGTAGTAGGGGCAATCGAACCGAACCCATAAACCACCACCAACTAGAACCAAACCACTGCCACCACCACATTCTATACCCAATGCCTGGACCGGCTGATACACTTTAGACCGCCGCTAGTGGTTGGAAGTCCAACAGTTAGGTAAGTCTAAATTGAGCTCAATTTTGTGTAATCTTTTAAAATTATTAATTTTATCCAAAAAATTATGAATTTTATTATTATGATATTTTAATGTATGTAGATTTAGGGAAAAATATTGGTTAGGTTTAATTACATTTAGAAATATAGGGTGCTTAAGAAATCACTCAAAACTAAGCTTGTTTTAAATCAGAATTAAATAGCCTTAAGAGTGTAGTTTTGAGCTTAATTTTTTATGTAAACTACTTAAGTTATAGAAAACAATGCTATGAAGCTCTTTTTTAGAAATTAAATTTTGAAATTTTTAAGCCCTTAAAATATGTATAAAATTAGGGATATTGGGGATTTATTAATAATAATTGAATCATTATAGATTTAAGGAATTATTAGGTGTTTCAAGATGTCCATATCTGATGTAATATGATAATGGTGGTATTTAGGCTATTAGATGTGATTATTAGTGGTATTAGGTAGTAAATGTAGGTAATTTTGATAATATGTGGAATTAGAATTATGGTAAATACAAAATAATAGTTCAAATGGATAATCTAGTAATAATATTAAGACATATTAAATTTGGTATGAAACTTAAATTTAAATAACTATATGAAAAATATAAAATTTTCTCACATCAAGAGTAAATTCGGTATATTATTACGAATTTAAATATACTAAATAAAATAGAATACTGATTTAGGACCAAAAGTGATAATTAGGATACTTAAGTCTAATGTGATCAATTTCGCATTAAGGTTTGGACTGCATTTTTAAGATTTACGCATAATACTCATAGTTAGAACTGATTTAAAACCTAAATGAGAATCAGATTCAAAAACCAAATCCAAAACTAACATAGAATGCATTAGTAACAAATAATATGTACATATGAAGAATTGAGCTAAATCATAACTTAGAATATATATATATATATATATATATAGATATCATCAAGCTATAAATACTAACAACATATTTATATTATATATTATAGGATACGAAAACGAGTCGACTTGTGACAAGTAATTGAGCAAACCAAGGACATCAAGTGAGTTGGGTTTAATACTTCATTGTATTTTAGAGTATTATTTTAAAGTACTCGAAGACATAGGATTGTATTTGACTATATTTATAAGTAGTTATGTATGCATGTGCTTGTGTATCTGATTTCATGCTTTTCATTCTGTTTTTTTTATTGATCTATTTCTAGTTAATTTATGTAGATATATTATCTATCTATTTATTAGATTAGATTTATTTCTCTATTTTATTTATTTGAATATATTTATTTATTTGAAAATGGATATTTTCGTTTTTCTTTTCTTTGTTCTATTTTCTATTTTTCGATAAAATTTTTTATTTAATTATGTCTCAATAGAAAGTAAATTCTTAAATATAAATAGATAATAATTTCGAATTCATAGAAAAATAAATAAAAAATTTTTGAATTTGAGGAAATTAATATTCTTTAAGTTCAAAATATTAATATTCTATTAAAAAAATAATATTCTTTAAATTCAAATTTTAGACTTATTAATTAAATTATATTAATTGAAGATTGATGAAATTAATAAGCAAAGATTAAAAAGATTAAGAGTGATTAATTTATTTCTATGTGTTGTGTTAATGATTGATGTGAATGGAATGTTGTGAAATTATTTAATCACCCTAAACCATATCTAATCATAATGTACCTAAATACCCTAATTTGACATGTATTGCAACCCTTTAAGGGATTATTAAGATTTTCCAAACAAATACTGACACTTTCAAAAAAGATAACACTGGATAACATAATAGTTTTTTCCTCATCTTTAACTAAATTAAGTGATAGGAGAGGAGATCATAGTGAAAATGAGGGCATTGGTTTGAAGGATAGTCTTGGGGGGAGTGGTGCCTTCATTATATAAATCTGGGTTTGATTGTGAGCTGTTGCATTACTAGAAACTCTTTAACCAGATTAGAGCAGGAGAAATTACTTTGATTTCATAACCGACTAGACTACGTTGTGTGATGGCACTTGCTTACTACATTGCATATAGTTAATTACATGATAACCCTATTTGTATTTGTTATACTTTCATAAATCTCTATCCTAACTTATTGAGCTGTAGTTACTTATATCCATATAGATTCTCTTATAAGTTCTAACTTTTGACTTCTGATTACTATGCTACTATACAATTATCCCGAGGTCAATTCTCTTTTGAAGTTATCAGGGGCGAAGATCAAATGGTTAAATGATCGAGTTTTTTTTCTTTTAATGTCATGATAGTACTTTTAGGTTTATGAATTCATGTGTGAGATGTAAGTTAGCCGACTACTATAGTATGTATAATTTCTTAGAATTTCAAGAAAATATGGATGTAATTATATATATATGAATTATGGTTATAACTTTTAATGTAAAATCTAGCTTAAACTTTAATTGAACTATTTACTTTAAAGTGAGAAGTCATTGATGTCTTGTGTAAATTATATCTTTGGTAGAGATTGTTAGACTAGTTACTATCATAGGTTAGTTTATATGGCAAGACTGTTGCGACTCTGTGGCTTCAGGCCATTACAAGTGTTATTTTATAAAAATTCTTATTGAAGTATAAATAGATATAGATAAGTTATTGAAATTAATAATATTTCACGTTGAGTAAGAATAAGTGTAATGAATCATTGAAATAAGTAAAATAGAAATTATGAACCAAAATGAAAGAGGTTTTAAGTAAAAGGCCTTTGCTAGAAGACTCCAAACCTTTATAAAAGATCTAGGACTTTTGATGTAATTAGAACAAAGGAGAAGCCTTGGTTTAAGAATGCTCCAAACCTTTTACAAAAGGTTTGATCCTTTTAGTGAAATAATCATTTCACAAACATCTTATAGGCTTTTGGTCAATAAATGCTCTAAACTCTTTATAAAGGGCCCAAACCTTCTAAAGGATTCCTAATATGTGCACATTTTATTTATTTTTCGAGTAAGAATGCTATGTCTCATACTCAATCTATAATTTCTAAAATCTTCCTTCTCAAATTCCTTAATTTGTTCTTCTACATCTACTTCCTGCATTTTACCACCCTTTAAACTATATCATCATTTTCCATAAATATATCAAATGTTTTCTTTACTCATTTCTTATTTTAAGTCAATTTCATATACTTTCATAAAAATTGAACATAAGTAACAAGAAACTTATGTGATGTCAATATGTACAATACAACGTAGTTAAAGATCAGATCCCATTGATACGATTAAATGCACCACTGGTGCATTTAATCGTATCAATGGGATCGGATCTTTAATGCATTCAAACATGTAGTAAGATGGGAACTTACCTAAAAGATACAATCTATTAGCCTATTTGTTCTTACTAAGTGATAAATCTGGAAAAGAAAAGTAATAAGATGGATGGATAATAATTAAAGTGGTAGATATTTAAACAAAAAAAAAATGATCAACTTGAGGCTCTTAAGCAAAGAAGGTAAAGGGAGGAGAGGAAAAGAAATGTTGTTAGTTTTGTGTAGGAAGGAAGCTAAAAGTCTACAAAGATAAAAGGGTAAGCACTTGTTGATTAGAAGTTTGCAAATGAGGAAAATTAACATAATACCCATCTTCCTTAAGATTTGCTAAAATGTTGAAATTATAGGGTATTTCACCAACCATGGGTTTAACCAAGTCTTACTTTCACTCCATATAGATGAAGCTTTCCAATCATCAACATGTTTTTGGAGAGTGACCTTATTTGAAGCATGTAAGTCTTTCTCTAAACAAAGTCTTTAAGAGCTAGCCTTTTTTAAGTAAGATACTTCTTTTAGATTTTATAACATAGCTCAAAAGGAAGTACTCCTATATGGATCAAACTAAGCACTCTTCTAGTGTTTTCCTTAAGTTCTTGCACTTAAGTAGATCTATAGCATGTGTTGCTCAAATTAAGTAAATTCCTCCTAAAAGTTAGCAAATACATGTATAAGTGTAGCATAAAAGTGGGCAGATTACATTTTTAGTTCTCAATGTTTCATTATTTTTATATTTTAGTCCTAAACCTTGTTTCTTTTTTTTTTTTTTTTTGCCACCTCAATGTTTACAATCATTTGTAAACAAGTCCTTCATTAATGCCATTAGTTTTTCCCTTATGTTAATGTACATGGCATTATCTTATTGATTCCCACATTTTTATTAAGTATATATAATGTAACAAAATAATAGCAAATAAATAAAGAAATAAATACGAAAAGAAAGAACTAATAGTAAAATCTAATCATGTTCCACTTTATTTTTACTTTCTTTTTAAATTTTCAACTTGTCATGTGACACCTCTAAGGTACTAAGAGACCACCTATGGTAGCAAGCGTTGAACAATCTACTTTTTTGAAGTAGATTGTGATGCACTATTCATAAGTAACTGTTATAGCCACCTTAAGGGTAGGGGGTAAAGGAGTCGGTAGATGTAATTTCTTTTTTTCTATATGATATTTTTTTCTTTATTTTTTCCATTTCTTATTTTATATTACATATATTTTAAATATGTTATTGTATTATTTGTTAAATAAAATTAAGTGGGCAAAAAAGATAGTGCCACGTATCATATAAAGTTTAAGACTTGTTTGCAATTAAAATAAATAAAAATATAGGATTTAGAATTGAAATAGAAAAACTGTTGAATGTTAAAATTAAAATAGAATTTTTTTGATAAAAAATTTCGTGAAATAATTTTAATAGCTGCCATTAATATCCGTTGAGGTGCATAGACAATGCATGGGTTGATTCCCTGCACGAGGTAAAAAGTTTGTACAAGGAGCTTATTAATTTCAATAGAGATAAAGAATATATAAATCTAACAATCAAGCCCCTGTTAACTAAAAATAAGGGATGTAACATATGTCTATCGATATTGAAAAAAAATTGCATAATTACAAATTATAAATAAATATTATCAAAATACCAATACTCTATTATATTTTGAAAAAACGATATTATTATTTATATATATATATTATATCTTCAAAATACGATATAGTATTATTACACTAAAAGTAAGGACATATATATAAATACTAATATTATATCTTGTAGATATAATATACGCTTAAATATACTTTTAAGAATAACGCATCTTGAAGATATAACATATATACAAACACTAATATTGTATTTTAAAGAAACCACATAATATTGATATTTTTATAATATATTTTGTATAATTTATAATTATATAATTTTGTAATTTTGACAATAAATATACAGTTCCCTCTAAAAATAAGGCTTGAGCGGTATCTCTTGAAAAGCATGTTGCATAATGCGAAGAGAAACCCCGAAAGTCCCATCAATTTATACCCAAGCCGATGTCATGTTTATGTGACTTTACGTATTGCATTGTCTTTACAATTTTTTTTCCTTTTTATTGGTAAACCATTCCAGTCTATCATAAAATTGCAGTTCAATTTTATTTGGAGTATGAATCCAACCACGTATCCACGTTGATGATCTTTGGAACAATTGTTTACAGGGATAATGTTGTAAACATAATTTGAATTATATTTTGAGGATTAATTTTTTTTTCCCACTTTCAGCTTCTTAAATTTAATGTTTAATTAAAACTTTTTGTATCATTGTTATTACTTACTACATATGACCTAAAATTTGTTTATCTAAGTCACCAATTAAAGTTGGACACATGTTATATATATATCAATCAAATAGTAATAATAATATGAATAGATTCAATTAAATATCCATTTTAACAGACTAAAAGTGCAAATTGTAAATTAAGCATTTGATTAAAGTTCAAATAGTGTTAGAGATATTGTCCTTTGTTAATATATTTAGACCAAAGAGGTTATCTATTGGCATTCTAGATACACTGTAAAAAGCATTTTGTAAATAGTAAGTTTTCTTCTCGAAAGAGCAAGCGGCATGGGACAAAGAAAGATTAATTCAAAACAGGGTAATGTTAGGCATGATCGAGAAACACAGCGAAAGCGACTCCAGTACTGAGGACAAGAAATGCACGGCTGAGATGATTTACAATTCTGCACGTGGGGCTTTCAAGATCTTAACTTTGACAGCACAGAGAGAGAGAGAGAGATACGAGATCCCAACAAAATGGGTTTGGTTGAGGAAGAAGATAAAGGGAAGAAAATGGTGATTTGTTGGAGAAAGAATGGAGAAAGACTGATATTTCACATCGTCGTGCGTACATGTGCGTATATGAAATATCGTTCGCTGCAATAAAAAACTGAGCAGCCCAACTGCCCCAGGCAAGCACATACCTAAATTCAACGGTTACAGTTACAGTCGGAAAAACATTCATAATACTCCGTTATAAATACGTTGTTTACCGATACTAGCAGGCAGGCGCGTAATGGAGATACTAGCTGTCAATATATTTAGGTTGCGTGTATAAAAGATATAAAATGAAGAGAGAGAGATGTAATTATAGTTAATGGGGAAGTGGAAAAGGTACGAGAAAGAAAAGAGAGATATAAATACAGTTAGTCTTAAAGTGGAAAAAGTTTGAGAGAGTAGAAAAATAGATAAGTGAATATATTTATTTATTAATTATAATTTTAATAATTTATTTTATTATTAATTTTTTTTGTCAAATAATAATAAATAGAGGTTAAATATATAATTTTAAAAAAAGCGGTTACATAACATTCTATTTTCTTTAATAACATAGATATATATATTAAATATAATAATGAATTAAAATATAAAATAATTATTGAGTTAAACTGTATAAATAAAAAATAATTTTGTCCATAAATGGTTTTACAAATGTATAGAGATAAAGAAAATCATAATTTCCAGAATAAATTATAAATATGTGACTATATGTATATAATATTGTGTGTGAGAGACAGGGGAGGGAGGCACTTGGAAAGAGAGAGTCACCTGAGAGAGAAATCAATGGGAAGAAGAGAAATTGGTGAATTTTGATAAATTTATTTATCTAAAATATTGGTAGTTTCTTTTTAAAATGAGTTTTTTTATTTTTGTGATTATGCTATACCTTGAAGCTAACTTAGTAAAGTTAAAAATAAAATCAAGAGACGATTACTTAAGGCTCCTTTGGTTTAAATAATATAGATAAATACATAATGATAGAAAGGTAGGTAGTCTTCAAAACACAATTATGCTTGTGTTGTTCATGCATTGTATATATTGAAATTTCATTAATATTTATATAATCTATATATATCTATAATATACGGCATGTAATATCTAATTAACATTGTCTTGTTTTTGGATGAACAATCTTATTTCATTGTGCACTCGTGATCATCCATTATGCAATAAAAAACTAAATAGTATAGGGCTAGCACATTCTTAAATAGGACATTTGTAGTTTCAATCGAAAAACAATTCATAATATACATGTGGTGTATCAATATAAATAAATAAGCGATAACAGATAGTTTTTAAAATAACTATTACTAGTATTATATGTATACTATTTACGTTGAAATTTCATTAATATATACATAATTAATACCAAATAGTATAATAAAGGATTATATTAACCATTGTTAAAATCTTATAGTAAACAATAAATTTAATCAAATGTGTATGAAACTTCAAATCAATTATTTACAAAACATTGTTGAAAATCTTATGAAAGATAAATGTCAAGATAAGTTTTTCAAAACTTCTCTAAAACATTATCATCAAGAAATATCAAGGGTTTATTATTAATTATGTCTCAAAGAGTCAAAGATAATACTGAAAATGATCTTATAGAATTTTTATGTTACTTAGAAAATGTTATAGAGTTTTTAAAATATATAATTTTGGCATATAATATTTTAAGAAAAATTTTTTATTTATATGATGTTTATTTTAAAAGAAATTAATCAAAATAATCATTAAAAACTTTATATTCAATCAATGTCATCTTATCAAAATAGGATTAATAGATTTTATTTGATTTTGTGAAAATTAAATATCTTTTGAAAGTAATTTATAGTAATTCTATTTCTTATGTTGATAAGCCAAAACTATAGTCTCAATAGTAAGTCCTAAGAGAGGTAGTGAGATCGTTGGTCAACAAGTTGTTATCACAAGTGAATAGGTTAATATAAACTTGCTTAGAAAAGTATTGAGTTTTTATTAGACAAAAATGAAACTATTAAGAAGATCTTCCTCTTCTTCAAATCAAAGATCTAGGTGAAGCTCATATTCTATAGACGTAAGATCTAGTAATTCTAATCAAGATCTTTATAACTCTTCTAAAATTAAGATTTCTCAAATTGAACAAGATCTAGATAATCGATCAATTCTTACTAAAAAGCCAAAAGAGATTTATGAAATTGGAAATTCTAATTTAAAGTATGATTATGTGATCAAAATAGTTAAAAAAACTATTTTTTTTATCAGGAAAGTGTGAAGTGATCAATTAGTTTCAAAAACATTTATAGTAAAAGCATAAAGAAAAAGATAAATATTTATATGTTGGACTTATTCAAATTTCAATCAAACCTCTTTATAGAAAAGGCATAAATAATCCTGTTTTAGTTTGGTTAAGAGATGCTATAAATATATATTTTAATGAAATCACATTATCATTGCTCCAAACTAATCTTCATAAAGGACCTTGGTATACTCAATGTTTTCCTCATTTTTCAATAGGTTTAGATGATAAAAAAATTATGGCTGGTTTAGTGTTACATATTCAATCTCAAAATTATAATTTTGTAAAAAGAATTAAAGTTAGGACACTTATCTTTAGAATTTACTATAAAGTTATGAGTTTTCAAATTAATTCAAAAGTCAAAAAGTTATCTCCCAATGGAGAAACTATTCTTTAAGAAGCAAACATTGCAGATTTTAAAGTATTTACTCCAAAGTTATTAAGTTGGAATGGAGTTCAATTACCAAAAGAATGGACTTTAGAAGCCATTGCACTAAGACTTAGTGCGTCTCGAATTAGACCTATTGTTGCTCAAAGATTTAATAATAGTACTATTATAATTCAATTCCTTAGAATAAATGATAGAAGATCAACTGCTCTAAACATTGAAGATTATTTCAATAAAATGAACATTTCTTTTCAAATTAATCAAGATGGTCAAACACCTAAAGAAGATAATGAAAGAGAAAATATTCAATTAGAAACCCCATCTGAGTTCGTAAGATATAGAGGTATCGATTTTCAACCACTTATTCTAGAGCCAATTAAAATGAACCAAATTCTCTCACTTATTCTCAATTCATTGAATTAAATGTAATAAGCTATAAAGAAATGTATGAGATAGAAAAAGATTTTTTGAGAAGAGTTTTTATCGAAGAAAAAAAAATTAAAAAGAGAATTATTTCAAGACTTATACAAAAGATGAAACCTATTCAATAAGAGCTACATAATATAATGATATGTAGAATAGAATTAAAAAAAAAAGTATACTTTTTAAAATGGTTTGCTAAAAACTTTGGTCTAAATAAATGTTACTATATTCAAATAGTTAAGTTATCGAGTCAAAATTGGAAAACTCAATAAGAAACAACTATAGGTAACTATACTCCACTTCAAGAAGTAGATATTAAAGTTCAAAATAAAATAATAAAAGCCTCACTTTTCTAGAAAACCATTGGAGAAAATTAAGATTTTAATAATGTAAAAGCTCAAAATAAATATGCTAATCAAATTTTACATACTATTGGTCAACAAATATATATAATAGAAAATATGTTGGTAGAAAAACCAAATAAAGGAAAAAATTTGATAGGGATTTCAAAAGAAGAATTGAGTACTTCAAAATACTTAATGGAAAAATCAATTTATCTACTAAGATTCATTCTAGAAATTTAAAATTTTAAGTTTATAAAAAATAATAATTTATTAGAAGAAAATTCAAATAAGTTAAGTAAGTTAGAATTAGGAAGGAAGGAAACGATCAATACAATAGATAAAGACATTGAAGATTTGATAAGTCAATTTTCTCAAAATTTGATACAATAAAAAATGAGAGTTACAACAAATCAAAGGTTATGGCATTTAGGATCCTCACCATCAGATATTATGTATGAAGAAAAACCTTATATAAATCTAAGTAAATTTTCTAGAGAAGGAATATATGAATGAAATATTAATGGCCAAGCTGACCATCAAATTTTAGATATTTTAAATTATTGATAATTACATCAATTTCTTGCAAACAATTTGGAAATACTAATCAAACGAATGTAGATATTTTAGTAACTAGATTTACTGGTATGCTCAGAGGTTGGTGGGAAAATTATCTTAATGAAACTCAATTTCAATATATTATACATGCAAAAAAGGAAATAATGAGAGATAATACTTTATATCAAATTGAAGATTCTGTCTTAACATTAATTTATGCTATTACTAACCATTTGTCGAAGTTCCTCTTCAATTTAGAAAAAGAAATGGTGAAATTTTTTTATATCTTAGATGTGTAAATCTCAACGATTTTAGATGGTATAAAGATATTTTCTTTGCAAAAGTGTTTTCAAGAGAAGATTGTAATGGTATTTATTGGAAAGAAAGATTTATATTTGGTCTTCTAAAGCTATTTGCAAATAAAGTGAGGGAAATAATTTATAAAAATTATAATTTTACTTCAAATTATTCAACTATTACTTTTAGTGAAATAGTTAATATGATCAATCTAGAAGGATTATGTGTGTCCAATGATTTAAAGCTTAAGTCAAAAATTTAAAAAGAAAAAGGAAGTCTTAAGAGAGATTTTTGGAGATTTTTGTTATCAATTTGGTATCAAAAAAATATAGGCTCCATTCTCAAAAACAAAAAGAAAAAATGAAAAGACAAGTTTAATAAATTCCATGTGAAAAAATAGTACAAAATATATAAAAAATATAGACCTAAAGGAAAATCTTTCAAAAAAGAAGTAAATGTTATAAATATGGTATTAAAGGACATATTACTCCAAAACGTTCAAAATATAAGAAAATTAATAAATTAGATTTAGATGATGAAGTTGAAAAAGAATTATGTAAAATTACCAATGAAGAATGTATAAAAGAAAGTGATTCAAGTTATGAAAATTCTAATTGTGTTAAAAAAATAGAAAATTATTCAAATATCTCTTCAACCAAAAGGTTTTGATTCTTACTGTTGTTTTGAAAATATTTGTTTATGGAAATAGTTAAATGTTATTTACGCATGAAGAAAAAATTGTTTTAGAAATAGTTGATCAAATAAAAGATTCAGAAAAACAAAGAGAATATTTTCTTAAAATCAAAAAATTGTTAATGAACAAAAGAGAAAGTTCACGTAATGAAGAAGTTTATTCTTTAGAAAAAAATTATAGTAAATTTTCAAAAGAAAAACATTCAATAGTAGTAAAAACTCTTCAAGAGAAAATCAATAAAATAAAATGAGAAATCAAGGAATTAAAGATAAAATATAAAAAATCTAGAAGAAAAGGTCAAAAAATATGGAAATAAGAGTTCAAAATAAAAAAAAAAGAAGATGAAATTCTAGAATCAAGAGAAGAAAGTAGAGAATATGTTAATTTAATTCATAGAATAAATATTCAAAAATGGTGTTTCAAAATATTGTTAACTATTCAAAATAATTTCAAAAATAGAAGTAATTGCTCTTTTAGATTTCGGTATTGATCACAATTATATTCAAGAAGGATTAATTCCTACAAAATTTTATTAAAAAACCTTAGAGAGATTAGTTTTAGCTAGTGGTTCAAGACTAAATGTTAATTATAAAATTTCTATAGCCAAAATTGTTCAAGATGGAATTAATTGTAAAACAACTTTTATTTTAGTAAAAAACATAAATAATGTAATCATTTTAGGCACTTCTTTTCTTACTATACTATATCCATTTCAAATAACTGCTTAAGGTTTAAAAACTCAAGTTAAGAATGAAAAAGTAATCTTCAAATTTATTAGTCCAATGAAGGAAAAACAAGTTAATTTATTAAAAGATAATTTGATCGGTTAAATAAAGAAAAAGATAAAACAAGTTAATTTTCTCAAAGAAGAAATAGAGGAAAAAAGAATATTTAATCAATTAGAAAAACCAAAAACTAAAGAAAAAATAAAAACTTTACAACAAAGTTTTGAAAAAGATATTTATTTAAATGTTTCAAATGCTTTTTTCAATATATCAAAATTATATATTTTTTCGATTTCGATATTTAATTTATCAAAGGAGAATCTAATTCACTTTTAGAATTCTTATCTCGAGAATTTCTTCATAGAAAAAAAATGTCAAAACCTAAGACAAAAGTTGATTATGCACTCAAATTATCTCCTTCAACTACATCAAAACCCAAACCACCTATTCCATCTATTTATTCAAAAGTGGTTATGTAATCATCATTATCTTCAGTAGATTTTCTTACTCAAAATTGTTTTCAAGTACTCAATCCTACTTATAAAGCCAAACCAGTTCATGTTCAAACCAAAGATTATTTTGAAAAGAAAAATATGCATATACTATTTCCAATAAAACTAGAAATATCAAAAGGATTTTATGAAAAATCTCCCTTTGAAATTGTTCAAAAATACTTTCCAAAATACTTTTATTTTCAACCAACTTATCCAAAGAAAAATAGAAGATTTGATGAATTCGCCCTAGTTAATACTAATAGTATCGAGCTGTTCTATCAAGATGAAGATAAATATATATTACTTATTCAAAATGTAAGATAAAAAAGGTTATTCGTTTGAAGCAATGGATATTATCTCCCAAGAATACCAAAATATTTTTTCAATCATTTGATCTACCAGAATGTGATTATTATGACTATATCAAAGCTTAGGAAATTATATTTTATGTTAAAAATTATTTCCATTCATGGTTTCTTCAATTTAAGACCACTCAAGAAGACTTTCCTTCATAGTTCACAAATTGGTTCAAGTATTTTGGTCCATTAGAGAAAATTCTCCTAATTGAAATATTTCAAGGATTAGAGATATATTGAAAAAATACTGATCAATCCAATTTTTTCAAGTTTCTCAAGTTCTTAGCAAAATTCAATATAGGTTGGATAGCAACATCGACATACATTTTTAGTGAAAAAGAATATGATTAACCTTATGTTTCAATAACGTATAGAGTAAAGTGGTGGTAAAAGTTCAATACTAATATAGTAGATGCAAGAATTGTTTAAGCATACTTTGATCAACATAAAAAGGGTGTTACTTACACCAGTAAATTTTTAATAGAAAAAAGTTAAATTCAAACTGATCTAGTAGGGACTCAAATCCCTCAAATATAAAAGAAAAATATGTGAATTAGCCTCAAGGCTATTTGAGGAAGATAGTTTTGATGGTAATAATCCAAATCAAAATGAGGATGATTGCTATGAAATTAATCTTTTTCAATGTAATTAAATTGTTCAATAATTAATCTTGTTCAATATGTGAGGAAAGAAGTATATATTTTGTTCAATCAAAACATATTTATTCAATATTAGAAAATTTTTAGAAAATTTTATTTAAAAGTACATAGGTAGAAAGAAAGCTCTTATGAAGATTATTCTTTCAGCTCTTGTGAAGATTAATTACTCAAGCCAATAATTCAAAGCATTTTTTTTCTATCAAGATTCTAAATATTGAAGATATATCATTACAAATAAGTTAACTATTCAACTTTGGCATATCAACTAGTCAATGGACATCAATTATCAAGATTCTTGGTAGATAAAGTTATTGCACATCAACTATTCAAAGGACATCAATTATCAAGATTCTTAGCAAACAAAGCATGCTCAACAATTGTTCATCCATCAACTTTAAAGATTGATAACCAAGACTTGATTATTTTAGATAAATGAAGTTAGTACATCATATCAATTATTCATCAAAATGATTGACAAGCAACTATTCAAGATAAATAAAAGTAGTATAATAATTTAAAATAAAATGTAAGCGCTCATCTTAGTAAGTACTTACATCTTTGTATAAATAGAGATATAAGCAGGTGAGGGAAGGCATCACAAAATCAATGATCAAAAAGCATCATCAAAAAATTAGGATCAGAACACATCATCACCAAAAGCACAATTTCTTTAGTATTCCAAGTTTTTCTAAGTGTGTTCTAATGTAGTCTCTCTTGTACCCTCTCTTATCTTCCATGTAAAAGGGTTCTCGTGTGTTTTATTATTCAACCTTTCATTTCTCATCATCTTCCTACCTTATATTAAAGCATTTTCTCAGTAATATTGTAAGTTTTCTTGTTTGTCAAAAATATTTTGTTGTTTCATTACTATTACCTATTTTGCTATGTATGCTTTAAAGGATTATATTAATCATTACCAAAATCTTATAGCAAACAGTAAATTTAATCAAATGTGTATAAAACTTCAAATCAATTATTTACAAAACATTATTGAAGATCTTATGAAAGAAAAATGTTAAGGTAAGTTTTTTGAAGCTTGTTTAAAATATTGCCATCAAGAAATATCAAGAGTTTATTGTTAATTATGTCTGAAAGAGTCAAAGATAATGGTGAAATGATTTGATATAATTTTTATGTTACTTAGAAAATGCTATAAAATTTTTAAAATATATAATTTGAGCATATAATATTTTAGGAGAAATTATTTATTTATATAATGTTTATTTAAAAAAATTAATCAAAATAATCATTCAAAACTTACATTCAATCTTTCTTTTGTTGGTATTAGAGCCAAATCTATATAGATTTTTTAGGGAAGAGAAAGAGATAGGATTAATAAATTTTATTTGAGTTTGTAAAGATTAAATACCTTGTGAAAGTAGTTTGTAGTAATTTTATTTCTTCTATTGGTAAGCCAAAATTACATTCTCGGCAATAAGTCCCAAGAGAGGCAGTGAAACCATTAGTAGGGTGTTCTTACAAGTGAAGAGGTTAATAAAAATTTGCTTAGCAAAGTATTGCATCTTTATTAAACAAAAATGAATCTATTAAGAAGATCTTCATTGCCTTCCAATCAAAGATTTGGACGAAGCTCTTCTTCTATAGACGTAGGAACTAGTGATTATAATCAAGATGTTTATGACTCTTCTGAGATTAAGATTTCTCAAATTGGACAAGATTTGAATGATTGGTCAATTCCTATTGAAAAACCTAAAGAAATTTATGAAATTCGAAATTGTAATTTAAAGCATGATTATGCGGTCAAAACAATCTAAAAAACTATTTCTTTATTAAGAAAGCATGAAATGATTAAATTACTTTCAGAAACATTTGTTTAGAAGCACAAAGAAAAATATAAATATTTACATGAGAGGCATATTCAAATTTCAATCAACCCTCTTCATAGAAAAGGCATAAATAATCCTGTTTTAGTTTGGTTAAGAGATGCTAGAAATATAGATTTTAATGAAACCACTTTATCATTAGAAATGATCTTATAGAATTTATAGAATTTTTTTGTTACTTAAAAAATGCTATATAATTTTTAGAATATATAATTTGGGCATAAAATATTTATGAAATTTTTTATTTATATGATGTTTATTTCAAAATAAATTAATCAAAACAATCAAAATAATCTTTAAGAACTTTATATTCAATCATTCTCGTCCTATCTACCAATACAATGTTGCTTTTATTGGTATCAAAGCTAGACCTCTAGAGATTTTTCAGCAAAGAGAATGAGATAGGATTAATAAATTTTATTTGAGGTTGTAAAGGTTAAATACCTTGTGAAAGTAGTTTATAGTAATTCTGTTTCTTGTGTTAGTAAGAACCGTGGTCTCGACAGTAAATCCTTGAAGAGACACGAAGACCATTAGTTAGTAGGGTGTTCCTACAAGTATATAGGTTACTAAAAATTTGCTTAACAAATCATTAAGTTTTTATTAAACAAAAATGAATCTATTAAGAAGATCTTCCTCTTCTTCTAGTCAAAGATCTAGATGAAGCTCTTATTCTAAAGATGTAGGATCTAGTAATTCTAATCAAGATGTTTATCTCTTTTGAAATTAAGATTTTTCAAATTGAACATGATTTAAATAATTGGTCAATTGTTATCGAAAAGCCTAAAGAGATTTATGAAATTGAAAGTTTTAATTTAAAGCATGATTATGGTCAATTGTTATCGAAAAGCCTAAAGAGATTTATGAAATTGGAAGTTTTAATTTAAAGCATGATTATGTGATCAAAATAGTTGAAAAAATATAATTCTTTATTAGGAAAGTGTGAATTGATTAAATTAATTTCGAAAACATCTATTCAAAAGCACAAAGAAAAATATAAATATTTACATGTTGGATTCATTCAAATTTCAATCAAACCTCTTTATAGAAAAAGGCATAAATTGTCTTGTTTTAGTTTGGTTAAGTGATGCTAGAAATACAAATTACAATGAAACTATTTTGTCATTATTTCAAACTAATCTTCATTAAGGACCTTAGTATACTCAATGTTTTCCTTATTTTCAATAGGTTTAGATGATCCAAAAGTTATGGATAGTTGGATGTTACATATTCAGTCTCAAAATCATAATTTTGTAGAAAGAACTAAAGTTATGGCACTTATTTGCACGATCTATTATAAAGTTATAAGTTTTGAAATTAATCCAAAAGATAAAAAGTTCTCTCCTAAAGGAGAAGTTATTCCTTTAGAGGCAAATATTGTAGATTTTCTTATATTTACTCCAAAGTCATTAAGTTGGAATGAAGTTAAATTACCAAAAGAATGGATTTTAGATGGAGTTCTTCCTTTAAGACTTAGTGGATTGTCAAATGCCTAAAGAAGATAATGGAAGAGAAAATATTCAGTTAGAAACCCTAACTAAGTCAGTAAGACTTAGAGGTGTAGATTTTCAACCACTTAATCCATAACACCAATTTATCAGCCTCAAGCAAATTCTCCCATATATTCTTAAATTAATGAGTTAAACATGATGAGAATAGAAGAACCCTTTGAGATAAATAAAGAATTTTTAAGAAAAAAACTTTTGTTAAAAAAAAAAACCTTTGAAAAGGAAAAAATATATCGAAACTTATACTAAAGAAGAAACTTATTCAATTAGAGCCACATAGTATAATGATATGCAAAATAAACTTAGAAAAAGTGTATCCTTTTTTAAATGATTTGCTAAAAACTTTGGTCCAAATGAGCGTTACTATATTCAAACAGTTAAGTCATCAAGTCAAAATTGAGAAACTCAATAAGGAATAACCATCGGAACTCATCCTCCACTTCAAGAAGTAAATATTAAAGTTTAAAATAACATAATAAAAGACTCACCTTTAAAGAAAACCACAAGAGGAAATCAAAATTTTAATAATGTAAAAGTTGAAAATAATTATACTAATTAAATTTTATATATAATTGGTCAAAAAACCGATAGAATAGAATATATGTTGGTAGAAAGGCTAGATAAAGGAAAAACTTTAATAGAAATTTCAAAGGAAGAATGGAGTACTTTAAAATCTATAATTGCAAATCCAATTTATCCATTAAGATTTGTTCCAAATATTCAAAATTTGAAGCTTAGAAAAAGTGATAATTTATTAAAAGAAATTTTAAATAAGTTAAGTAAATTAGAATTTGGAAGTAAGGAAACTATGAATACAATAGATGAAGACATTAAAGATTTGATAAGTCAATTTTCTCAAAATTGGGATATTAATAAAAAATAACAAAAAATGAGAGTTACATCAAATCAAAGATCATGTTATTCAAGATGGTCACCTCTAGACACCATGCATGAAGAAAAAACCTTGTGTGGATAGAATTTAGAAAGGATATATAATGATATGTGGTCAGTAACATAATTTTAGAATTTATTTAATGATAAATTGCTAAATCATTATAAATTGGAAATATAATAAAACATTATAAACATTATTGACTAATTTACTGGTATGTCAAACATTATGTGCTAAAATTTACTGGATGCAAAGTGCGAAAATTCAATCAATATATTTTACATGGAAAAAAGGAAATCATGTGAGATAATACTTTATATCAAATAGAAGATTCCGTTTCAACATTAATTTATAATATTACTAAACATTTTGTCAGAAATCCTATTCAATTTAGAGAAAGAAATGGTGAAATTCATTAAAATCTTAGGTGTCCAATTCTCAATGATTTTAGATGGTATAAAGATTTTTTCTTTACAAAAATGTTTTCAAGAGAAGATTGTAGTGATAGTTATCGAAAAGAAAGATTTATATCTAGTCTTCTAAAGCTATTTGCAAATAAAGTAAAGGAAAGAATTTATCAAAATTATAATCTTACTTCAAATTATTCAACTATTGCTTTTGGTGAAATAGTTAATATGGTTAATTTAGAAGGATTAAGTTTGTGTAATGATTTCAAAATTAAGACAAAAATTCAAAAAGAAAAAGGAAGTATTAAGAGATTTTTATTATCAATATGGTTTCGAAAAAATATAAGCTTCACTTCAAAAATAAAAATAAAAAATAAAAAAAGACAAGTTTAATAAACTCCATGAGAAAAAGGAATACTAAAAGGTATAAAAAAATATAAACCTAAAAGAAAATCATTCAAAAGATAAGTAAAATACTCTAAATGTTGTACCAAAGGACATATTACTCTAAGATGTCCAAAAAATAAAAAGGTTAATAAATTAAATTTAGAAGATGAAGTTGAAAAAGAATTATGGAAATTATTAATTAAGAAAGTACAAAAGATAAGGATTCAAGCTATGAATATTCTAATTGTGTTCCAAAAATAGAAAATGATTCAAATATCTCTTCAACCGAAGGATCTGATCTAAGTACTATTTTGAAAATATTTGTTCATGTAAATAATTAAATGTTATTACCAATGAAGAAAAAATTCTTTTAGAAATGGTTGATCAAATAAAAGATTCAGAAAAACAAAGAGAATATTTATTCAAAATCATAGAAATGTTAATAAACAAAAGAAAAGGTTCAAGTAATGAAGAAAGTTATTTTCTAGAAAAAAATTATAATAAATTTTCGAAAGAAAAACATCCAATATCTATAAAAAGTCTTCAAGAAGAAATCAGTAAAATAAAAGGAGAATAAAAAATTAAAAGAAAATTATAATGCTTTAAAAGAAAAAATGGAAAAAAAATTTGAAAATGAAAATTTAGAATTGGAAGAAAAAAAGGAATTTGAATCTAATAAAGAATGTAAAGAATATATCAATATGATTAATATAATAAATATTCAAAAATAGTATGTTAAAGTACTATTATCTACTCAAAATAGAAGTGATTGCTCTTTTAAATTTCGGTTCTAATCTAAATTGTATTTAAGAAGGATTGATTCCAACAAAATTTTATGAAAAAACTTTAGAAAGATTAGTTTTTAGCAAGTGGCTCAAAACTAAATGTTAATTATAAAATTCCTATTGCTAATATTGTTTAAGGTAGAATTAATTTTAAATCATTTTTTATTTTAGTAAAAACCATAAATAATGCAATGATTTTAGGTACTCATTCTCTTACTATGTTATATCCAGTTCAAATAACTGCTTAAGGTTTAAAAACTCAAGTCAAGAATAAAGAAATAGTGTTTAAATTAATCAATGAAATGAAAGAAAAAGAAGTTAATTTGTTAAAGGATAATATGATTGGTTAAATTGAAAAGAAGTTAAAATAGGTTAATTTTCACAAAGAAGAGTTAGAGGAAAAAATAAAATTTAATCAATTAGAAAAACCAGAAACAAAAGAAAAAATAAAAGTTTTATAAGAAAGTTTTGAAAATGAAACTTGCTTAGATATTTCAATATTTCTTTTTTCAATTTATCAAAATTATATCTATTTTCAATTTCAATATTGAATTTATCAAAGGAGAATCTAATTCACTTATAGATTTCTTATTTAGAGAATTTCTTGATGGAAAAAATTTCAAAACCCAAGACAAAAGTTGATTTTGTGCTCAAATTATCTCCTCCAACTCTATCAAAACCCATAAAAGACCACCTATTCTATCCACTTATTCAAAAGCCATCATGTCATCATTATACTCTCTACTCTCTAGTAGATTTTCCTATTCAAAATCGTTTCCAAACACTTAATCCAACTTATCATGCTAAACCTGTTCATGTTCAAACCAAAGATTATTTTTCTGAAGAAAAATACTCAAATACTATTCCCAATAAAACTAGAGATATCAAAAAACTTTTATGACAAATCTCCCTTGAAATTTTTCAAAAATACTTTCTAAAAGACTTTCATTTTTAGTTGACTCATCTAAAGAAAAATAGAAGATTTTATGAATTCGTTCAAGTTGACACCGATAGTATCAAGTTGTTCCATTAGAATGAAGAAAAAGATAATACTTATTCAAAATGCAAATTCAAAAGGTTATTCATTTCAAGCAATGCCTTCGAATGCTACAGTGTTTTCTTAAACATTTGATCTACTAGTATATGATTATTATGATTACATCAAAGTTTGGGAAATTATATTTTATGAAAACAATTATCCTCATTCATGGTTCATTCAATTCAAGACCACTTAAGAAGACTTTCCAGCATGGTTTGCAAATAAGTTAAAGTATTTTGATCCATCAAAGAAAATTCTCCCAGTAAAAATATTTCAAAAATTAGAAATATGTTGCAAAAATACTAATCAATTCAATTTTTTCAAGTTTCTCAAGTTCTTAACAAAATTCAATATAGTTTAGATAGCAACATAGATATACATATTAGTGAAGAAGAATATGATCAACCTTATGTTTCAAGAGCTTTCAGAGTTAAGTGGTAAGAAAAGTTCAATACCAATATCATAGATACAAGAACTATTCAAGCATACTTTGATCAACACAAAAAGGGTATTACTCACATTAGTGAATTTTTAAAAGAAAAAAAGTTAAATTCAAGTTGATATAGTAGGAACTTTAGATCACTTAGAATATAAAAGAAAAATATGTGAATTGGCCTTAAGGATTTTAAAGTAAGATAGTTATGATAGCAATGATCCAAATCAAAATGAGGATGATTGCTATGGAATTAATCTTTCTCAATGTAATTAAATTGTTCAATAATTAATTTTGTTCAATATGTAAGGATAGAAGTGTATATTTTGTTCAATCAAAACATATTTGTTCAATATTACAAAATTTTTAGGAAATTTTGTTTGAAAGGACACAAATGCAAAGAAAGCTCTTGTGAAGATTATTCAAAGAACAATCACTTAAGCCAATAATTCAAAGCATTTTTTATCAAGATTCTAGATATTGAAGACATATCATGGCAAATAAGTTAACTATTCAACTTTGGCATATCAACTATTCAAAAGACATCAATTACCAAGATTCTTGGTAGATAAAGTTATTACACATCAACTATTCAAAGGCATCAATCATTCTTGATAGATAAAGTTATTTAAGGCAAAACACTCATTGTTCATCAAAATGGCCAACAAGTCATTATTTAAGATAAATAAAGATAGTACATCATGTCAATTATTCATCAAAATAGTCCATAACCAACTGTTCAAGATAAATGAAAGCAATACAATAATTTAAATTAAAACATAAGCGCTTACCTTAGCAAGCACATATTTGTATAAATAGAGATAGAAGCAAGTGATCGAAGGCATTGCAAAATCACTAATCAGAAAGCATCATCATGAAATCACCAAAACCACAATCGTTCTATCATTCTAAGTATTTCTAAGTGTGTTCCAATATAGTCTCTCATGTATTCTCTCTTATATTCCATCTTTGTGCGAAAAGCTTCTCGTGTGTTTTAATATTCAACCTTCTCATTATCTTCCTACCTTGTATCAAAGGATTCTCCTAATAATATTGAAAGTTTTCTTGTTTATCAAAAATATTTTATTGTTTCTTTAATATTATCTATTTTGCTATGTATGCTTTAAAAGATTATATTAATCAGTATCAAAATCTAATAGCAAATAGTAAATTTAATCAGTTGTGTATGAAACTTCAGATCAATTATTTACAAAACATTGTTGAAGATCTTATAAAAAATAAATGTAAAGATAAGTTTTTTGAAGCTTGTTTAAAACATCATCAATATTTTATTTTAAGTTATGAAAACGGTATACTTGAAAGTAAAAGAAAAGAAAAATATTATCATAAAATGATATCATGAGTTTATTGTTATATCATGTTTCAAAGAGTAAAAAATAATAATGGAAATGATTTTATAGAATTTTTATGTTACTTAAGAAATGCTGTAGAATTTTTAGAATATATAATTTGGGCATATAATATTTTAAGAGAATTTTTTTATTTATATGATGTTTATTTTGCAAGAAATTAACCAAAACAATTATAATATTCAAAACAAAACCAAAAAACTTTATATTCAATCAATCCTATCCTATCCACCAATATGATCTTACTTTTATTGGGATTAGAGCCAAACCTCTAGAGATTTTTCAGAGGGGAGAAAGAGATAGAATGAATAGATTTTATTTGAGTTTGTAAAAACTAAATATCTTGTTTAAGTAGTTTGTTATAATTTTATTTCTTGTGTGTTGGTAAGCTAGAATTATGGTCTTAGCGGTAAGTCCTAAGAGTGGTAGTAAGACTGTTGGTCAATAAGGTGCTCCCAAAAGTGAATGGATTAATACAAATTTGTTAGCAAAATATTAAGTATTTATTAAATGAAAATGAATATATTAAGAAGATCTTCCTTTTCTTCTAGTTTTAAATATATACAAAGCTCTTTTTCCATTGATGTAAAATCTAGTGATTCAAATCAAGATGTTTATAATTTTTCTAAAATAAAAATTTTTCAAATTAAATAAAGTTTAGATAATTGGTCAATTCTTATAAAAAAGCTCAGAGATTTATGAAATTAGAAAATTTAATTTAAAGCATGATTATGTGACCAAAACAGTTGAAAAAACTATTTTTATATTAGGAAAGTGTGAAATGATTAAATTACTTCTAGAAATATTTGCTCAAAAGTACAAGGAAAAATATAAATATTTACATGTTGGACTTATTCAAATTTTAATCAAACCCTTCATTGAAAAGGCATAAATCATCCTGTTTTAGTTTGGTTAAGACATGCCAGAAATATAGATTTTAATGAAATCATTTTGTCATTATTTCAAACCAATCTTCATAAAGGACTTTAGTATACTCAATGTTTTCCTCATTTTTCAATGGGTTTAGATGATCCAAAAATTATGGATAGTTTGGTATTACATATTCATTCTCAAAATTATAATTTTATAGTAGGAACCAACGTTATAGCACTTATCTTTAGGATCTACAATAAAGTTATAAATTCTCAAATTAATCCAAAAGCCAAAAAGTTATCTCCTAAAGGAGAAATTGTTCTTTTAGTACTCAATACCACAAATTCTCTTATATTTATTCCAAAGTCATTAAGTTGAAATAAAGCTCAATTACCAAATGAATCTAACTTTAGAAGAATTCCTTCCTCTAAGACTCAGTATTTCTCAAACTAGACCTACTTTTACTCAAAGATTTGATAATGATAACATTAAAATTCAATTCCAATAACTGATAAAAGATCAATTGCTCCAAATATTGAAGATTATTTCAATAAAATGAATATTTCTTTTCCAAAAACCAGTTGAGATGGTCAAACCCCTAGAGAAGATAATGAAAGAGAAAATATTTAGTTAGAAACGCCAACTGAGTCAATAAGACTTAGAGGTATAGATTTTCAACCACTTATTTCAAAACTAATTTATTAACTTCAATCAACTTCTCTCACTTATTCTTAAAGCAATGTGTTAAATATGATAAGTATAGAAGAACTCTTTAAGATAGATAAGAAATTTTAAGAAAAGACTTTTGTTAAAAAAGAAATACTTTGAAAAGGAAAAAATATTTTGAAACTTACACTAAAGAAGAAACTTATTCAATTAGAGCTATATGGTATAATGATATGCATAAAAGACTTAGAAAATGTATACCCTTTTTTAAATGGTTTGCTAAAAACTTTGGTCCAAATAAGCATTACTATATTCAAACAATTAAGCCATCAAGTCAAAATTGGGAAACTTAATAAGCAGCAAACACAAGAACCCGTCCTTTACTTTAAGAAGTAGATATTAAAGTTCAAAATAAAACAATAAAAGCCTAAACTTTCAAGAAAATCATAAGAAAAATCAAGATTTTAATAATGTAAAAGCTTAAAATAATTGTACTGACCAAATTTTACATACAATTGGTTAACAAACCAGTAGAATAGAAAATATGTCAGTAGAAAAGCCAAATAAAGGAAAAACTCCAATAGGAATTTTTAAAGAAGAATCAAGTACATTAGAATTTGTAACTACAAATCCAATTTATCCATTAAGATTTGTTCTAGATATTCAAATTTTTAAGTTTAGAAAAAGTGATAATTTATTAGAAGAAATTTCAAATAAGCTAAGTAAATTAAAATTACAAAGGAAGGAAACTATAAATATAATAGATGAACACATTGAAGGTTTGGCAAGTCTATTTTCTCAAAATTTGGATATTAATAAAATATAACAAAAAATGAGTTACATCAAATGAAAGATCGTGGTATTCAAGACTCTCATCTCTAGACTCTATGTATGAAGAAAAACCTTATGTAGATCTAAGTAAATTTTCTAGAGAAGGAATATATGAATGGAATATAGATGATAAAGCTAATCATCAAATTTTAGATATTTGAAATTTGACGATAGTGGCTCTAAATTCCTACAAATAATTATCAACAGGTTGTAGAAATTTTAGCATTTAGATTTATTGATATGTTAAAAAGTTGGTGGGAAAATTACCTTGATTAAACTTAATGTCAATATATTTTACATGCAAGAAAGGAAATAATGAGATATAATACTTTATATTAAGTAAAAGATTCTGTTCCAACATTAATTTATGTTATTACTAAACATTTTGTCAGAAATCCTATTCAATTTAGAGAAAGAAATGGTGAAATTCTTC
The DNA here is from genome assembly GCA_024138005.1 of Lumnitzera racemosa. NCBI lineage: Eukaryota > Viridiplantae > Streptophyta > Magnoliopsida > Myrtales > Combretaceae > Lumnitzera > Lumnitzera racemosa. The sequence continues at coordinate 32,581,927 of JAMXBC010000003.1, read as the reverse complement.
AAAATCTTTGGGGTTCAACTCTCAATAATTTTGGATGGTATAAAGATGTTTTTTTCGCTAAAATATTTTCAAGAGAAGATTGTAATAATGGTTGTGGGGAAGAAAGATTTATATCTAGTATTTCAAAACTATTCGCAAATAAAGTAAGAGAAAGAATTTATAAAAATTATAATCTTATTTCAAATTATTCAACTATTACTTTCGGTGAAATACTTAATATGATCAATTTAGAAGGATTTAGTTTATACAATAATTTAAAGCTTAAGTCAAAGATTCAAAAGAAAAAAAAAAGAAGTTATAGAAGGGAATTACGAGATTTTTATTATCAATATGGTTTCAAAAAAATGCAAGCTCTATCTTCAAAAATAAAAATAATAAATAATAAAAAACAAGTTTATAAACTCCATGAGAAAAAGGAATACAAAAGGTATAAAAAATATAGACCTAAAAAAAATCATTCAAAAGAGAAGTAAAATACTATAAATGTGGCACCAAAGGATATATTGCTCCAAGATGTTCATAAAAAAAAAAGATTAATGAATTAGATTTAGAACATGAAGTTAAAAAGAATTATGCAAAATTATCAATGAAGAAAGTATAGTAGGGATTCAAGCTATGAAAATTCTGATTATGTTCAAAAAATAGAAAATAATTGAAATATCTCTTCAATCGAAGGATCTTATTCTAAGTACTATTATGAAAATATTTGTTTATGTAAACAGTTAAATGTTATCACCAATGAAGAAAAAATTCTTTTAGAAATGGTTGATGAAATAAAATATTGAGAAAAACAAAGAGAATATTTGTTCAAGATCATAGAAATGTTAATGAACAAAAAAGAAGGTTCAAGTAATGAAGAAATTTATTCTTTAGAAATAATTTATATTAGATTTCCAAAAGAAGAATACCTAATAATTGTAAAAACTCTTTAACAAGAAATCAATAAAATAAAAGGAGACATAAAAAAATTAAAGGAAAAGTATAATGGTTTAGATTTTGTTGTTCATCAAAATAAAAAAATGGTATGTCAAAGTATTGTTAACTACTCAAAATAATTTCAAAATAGAAGTAATTATTCTTTTAAATTCCGGTGTTGATTAAAGTTGTGTTCAAGAAGGATTAATTCCTATGAAATTTTATGAAAAAACTTTAGAGAAATTAGTTTTAGTTAATGTTTCAAGACTAAATGTTAATTATAAAATTCCAACGGCTAAGATTGTTGAAGATGAAATTAATTTTAAAACATCTTTTATTTTATTAAAAACATAAATAATATAATGATTTTAGGTGCTCCTTTTCTTACTATGCTTTATCTATTTTAAATAATTGCTTAAGGTTTAAAAGCTCAAGTTAAGAATAAATGAGTAATGTTCAAAATTATTAATCCAATGAAGGAAGAAGAAGTTAATTTATTAAAAGATAATATGATTGGTCAAATAGAGAAAAAGTTAAAACAAGTTAATGTTCTCAAAGAAAAAATAGAAAAAAAATAATTTTTAATCAATTAGAAAAACCAGAAACTAAAGAAAAAATAAAAACTTTATAAGAAGTTTTGAAAAAGAAATTTGTTCAAATGTTTTAAATGGTTTTTTCAATTTATCATAATTATATCTATTTTCGATTTCAGTATTGAATTTATCAATGGAGAATTAAATTCACTTCCAGATTTCTTATCTAGAGAATTTATTTAAGGAAAAAATGTCAAAACCCAAGATAAAAGCTGATTATATGCTCAAATTATCTTCTCTAAGTCCATCAAAATCTAGTCAAAGACTACATATTTTATCTACTTATTCAAAAGTAGTCAAGTTATCATTATTGTCTTTAGTAGATTTTCTTACTTAAAATTGTTTTCTAGTACTCAATCCTACTTATCAAGCTAAACTAGTTCATTTTTAAACCAAAGATTATTTTCAAAAGAAAAATACTCAAATATTATTTCCAATAAAACTAAAAATATCAAAAGGGCAGTATGAAAAATTTTCCTTTGAAATTGTTCAAAAATACTTTCATTTTCAACTAACTCATCCAAAGAAAAATAAAAAATTTATGAATTCGCTTTAGTTGATACTGATAGTATCGAGTTGTTCTAATAAGATGAAGATAAAGATATTACTTATTCAAAATGCATGATTAAGAAAGTAAGGGGGATTATCTCCTTAGAATACGAAAATGTTTTCTCAAACATTTGGTATACCAACATATGATTATTATGACTACATCAAAGTTTGGGAAATTATATTTTATATAAAAAATTATTCCCATTCATGGTTTATTTAATTCAAGTCCACTTAAGAAAACTTTCCAGCATTGCTCACAAATTAGTTAAATTATTTTGGTCTATCAAAGAAAATTCTCCTAATTAAAATATTTCAAGGATTGGAAATATGTTGCGAAAATACTGATCTATTCATTTTTTTCAAGTTTCTCAAGTTTTCAGCAAAATTCAATATAGGTTGGATAGCAACATGGACATACATTATTAGTGAAGAAGAATATGATCAACTTGATGTTTGAAGAGCTTACAGAGTTAAGTGGTGGGAAAAGTTCAATACCAATATGGCAGATACAAGAACTATTAAAGCATACTTTGATCAACACAAAAAGGGTGTTACTCATACTAGACAATTTTTAAAAGAAACAAGTCAAATTCTAGCTGATCTAGCAGGGACTTTAGACCACTTAGAATATAAAAGAAAAATATGTGAATTAGCCTCAAGGCTTTCGGAGGAAGATAGTTCTAATAGTAATGATCCAAATCAAAATGGGGATGATTACTATGGAATTAATCTTTCTCAATGTGATTAAATTGTTCAATAATTAATTTTGTTCAATATGTGAGGAGAGAAGTGTGTATTTTGTTCAATCAAAACATATTTAGTCAGTATTAGAAAATTTTGTTTAAAAGTACACAGAAGCTCTTGTGAAGATTATTCATTTATCTCATGTGAAGAACAATCACTTAAGTTGATAATTCAATTCAATTTTTAATCAAGATTCCAAATATTGAAGACATATCATGACAAATAAGTTAACTATTCAACTTTGGCATATCAACTATTCAAAGGACATCAATTATCAAGTTTCTTAATAGATAAAGTTATTGCACATCAACTATTCAAAGGACATCAATTATCAAGATTCTTAGCAAAGAAAGCATGCTCAACAATTGTTCATCCATCAATTTTAAAGATTGACAACCAAGACTCAATTATTCAAGATAATGAAAACAATACATCATGTGAATTGTTTAATAAAATTGCTGACAAGTAACTATTCAAGATAAATGAAGGTAGTACACTATGTCAATTGATTATCAAAATGGTTGACAGGCAACTGTTCAAGATAAATGAAAGCGGTACAATAATTTATAAAAAAACATAAGCAATTAGCTCAACAAATACTTACATATTTGTATAAATAGAGATAGAAGCAAGTGAGAGAAGGCATTAGGAAATCACTTATTAGAAAGTATTATCATGAAATCACCAAAAGCATAATCCCTCTATTAGTCTAAGTATATCTAAGTGTGTTCCAATATAGTCTCTCATGTACCCTCTCTTATATTCCATCTTTGTGTAAAGAGCTTCTCATGTGTGGCAATATTCAACCTTTTTTTTCTCATCATCTTCTTATATCAAAGGATTCTCTTATATAGTATTGTATGTTTTTAAGATTTGTTTATCTCTATTATTATTATTCAATTTTCTTCAATATCATGTATGAATTAAAGCTTTATATAAGCTTTTACAAAAATCAAATTTCTAGCTATAAATTCAAAAGAAAATGTATAAAACGTCACATTAATTACTTACAAAACATTGTAGAATATCTTAGTAAAAAAGAATTTCAAAAGTATGTTTAAAATATCATTAAGATTTAATTATAAAAGATGAAAAAAGATTACTTGCTAGTAGAAGAATAGAAAAACATTATCATGAGAAAATACCAAGAATTTGTTGTTAAAGATATTTCAAATTAATGAATGAATTTATCATTGCTATAGAATTTTTAGAATATATAATTTGGGCAAATAATATTTTAAGAGATAGTTTTTATTTATATGATGTTTATTTTTAAAGAAATTAATCAAAACAATCAAAATAACCAATAAAAACTTTATATTCAATAAATCTCGTCCTATCCACCAATATGATTTTGCTTTTATTGGTATTAGAGGTAAACCTCTAGAGATTTTGTATAAGGGGAAGAAAGAGATATGATTAATAAATTTTATTTAAGTTTGTGAAGATTAAATACCTTGTGAATGTATTTAATCCTATCTTTGATACCAATAATAGACATGTGGTGTATCATTATAAATATATAAGTGATAATAGATATTTTCTAAAATAACTATTATGAATATTATGTGTACACTATTTATGTTAAAATTTCATTAATATATACATAACCTACAAACATAGTACATGTTACATAGTATACGTTACATAGTACACAATTAAAGATGGACAAGCATATCTAATAATAATAGAATAATATAAACGGTAGAAGTACAAATAATGCAAATTAAGGATAAATTTAACATATAATATTTAGGTATATTTAACAAGGGATATTATTAATATTATGCCATAATCATGTCAATTTCGTATAAGCTGATCCTCTTTTTGCATATATAGATAGACTTATTTCGTTTGCATGTATAATAATGATCTTGTATCATTTGAATTTTATGTGCGATAATCTCAAATTACTGTGGATATATATACATATTAAGTTTGAGTTAATAGCTAAGTTTGTAACAATAAACTCTTTCCTTAACAACTATTATGAAAGCATAAAATATGCCCTATACGCATAGTAATTCAATACTACATATTAAAGAGCATGGAAAGAGAATAGGTGAACGATAAATAGTTGGAATAGTGTCTTTGTACAATATGTGATAGGAAAGTTTCGGCGTAAAGAAGAATAATGAAAGGTAGCATCTAGATCTATTACACCTTTTCTCTCTTTATATATATACACACACATACATATACATTAGTGGATGTATACTACGATGTGTGCATGAAAATTAAATATGGCAACAAATTAAAATATAAAATCATTATTAAATTCAGCATATAAATAATAAATTATTTTAAAAATCTATAAAGACAAAGAAAAATAAATTGTTAGAATAAGGTAGCGTTTGGTTGTAATGATATGATTAGACAAAGAGAATTGGACTGGATAAGTATAGAGATGATTGGATAGTATAAGTTTATTATATCATGTTTAGTTCACATAATATTAGATAAAATTTTGTGTTATTCCTTATTTAGTATAGACAAGTATTAGACTTGTTATTACATTTTGACATTTACATCCTCAATATTGTTTAATGTATATTTTTATATTATTTGAAATATGATTTGAACTAATTATTGAATTCATATAGTTAAACAAATTATATATAATATTAAATAAAAGTCATAAATTTACTAGCTATTAAAAAATTAATTATTGATATTATAAAATAAATAATTTTTTTAATGTTTAATAAAAATAATATTATAACATAAAGGGGTATTTTTGAGAATGTACAATATTTTTTGTTTTTGTATAATAAATTTTATTTTTATATTATGGTGTAGATATGACAAAATCTAGACTTTTTGTCCATTCCATCAGCTTATTTTTTTTGTGTAGTCACTAAGTAAAGTAACAAATTAAACATGGCACAAAATTTTTTATCTAATCTAGTTGAACAAAAATTACACAGCCAAATGCTATCTAAAAAAAAATTTTTGACAATGTGCATATAATATAATGTTGATGTTAAATAGAAAGAGAAAAAGAGTAAGAAAGTATGGAAGTGGAGAGAAAGATTAACTTCAATAATCTTCACATATGTGTTAATGTAAGAGAGAAAGTGAAATATAGTGGGAAAGTGGAGAGAGAAAATAAGGGGACAGAGAAACAAATAGGAAGAATAGAAATTAATTGATTTTGAAAAATTTATTGATTAAAAAATTGATATACATTTCTAAAAATAAGAATTGTTTGTGATTATACTATATATTCATGCTAATTTGATAAAATGAAAAATCAAATAAAGAGGCACTTGATTAAGGCCTCTTTAATTTTAATAATATAGATATCTTGTTTGAAAAAAATGAACAGTGATTTTCTATTTTACACATAGCGTATTATTCTCAATGAGTTCTTTTCTCCTTAAAAAGGGCTCTTTTTCTGCCTAGCTCCCATCGGCTGAGGTTGAACCATCATGACCATTCTTATGTATGTGACATTTGATTGTGACAATGATTACATAGCATGGAAGGATCAAATATCGTATTCTCTATCATCTTAATTGTATTTTTGATATGTAAGGACTTCATGCTAGCTATAAAATTAAATATCATATATTTTGTATTGTTTAGTCACTTTGGATAATGTATTTTCGAGTTGTTGATTACTTCTTTCAATAACAGTGGTTTAATTATCATTCTTCAAGATTAATTATTATGGATTTGTAAAATTATGAAACTTTTTGGCAATTCTTACTCAATGTCTATTGTTCATATAATTAAAAAAAAAAGAAGAAGCATGAACATACATATTAGAGGATTGTTTAGAACAACAACAAAAATAACAGTAGTAATAGTAGCAACAACAACAAAACAACAACAGCAACAGCAACAACAACAACAACAACAACAACAACAACAACAACAACAACAACAACAACAACAATAATAATAATAATAGGATTAATGTCAAGTTTGATATTCAAAATTTGGGTATGTAAAAATTAAAATCAAAATATTTTGAGTGCCCTTGTAGTATTTAATTAAATTTTGCATTGTTAAAGTTAGCATACAATTAACACTATCTTCTATTTGACATGTTGGCAAGATGACCCAATGATTGTCTAATACTTATCTTTTCTTGTTAAATTATGCTAAATTTCTAATTAAAGAAATCTAATTTTTAAGTAAGAAAAGATAATTATGGAAGTAACTATGTTTTCTATACTAAAGTATACTAAACTACTAAAACTAATCACAATAAAAAACAATTAGAGCTTGTTCACCAAGTTACTTTAGGCTCCTACATGTGATACTAGCCGTTAAGAATCATTTTAGAGCTAAAAGGAAAAGCCTTAATAAAAATCCATACTTAAAAGATATAAAGATTTAAAATTAAGAAGAACTTAACAAAGAACAAACACTTACACTATTAAACACAACCAATACAAATAGTGAAAACTTTTCTACTCAAATATTAAAAAAAAAAAATTTAATGGAAACTTAAGGTAAAAAAAGCATCAAAATATTGAAAAAATCATATTACATTTCACCTAAAAAATCCAAACTTTGGGGTTACAAAAGCATACGAAGATGATGATTAATATGTAAAACATTGCTAAATTTGTTAAACTTCTTTACGATATTTATATTCAACTTTCCCATAGGTTTAACCAATCTAAGTGTTTTCATAGGTATGGTCATATCTTATTAATGCTGTTTTGCTAGCCCGAATCATTGGAGTTATAGGCTTGGACAAGAAAAGGACTTGTTGCTTAAATCTTGTACCATCGTTAAGTTTATTGGAGTTATAAGTTGGACTCACTATTTGTTGAATGTAGATTTTATTGCACGTTAGTTCAATGAGAGAGAGATGAAATTTAGGTATTGTTTATTGAATTAATTTGAGGGAGTTAGGCATATATTGTAAACCCTAGGAAATCAGTAGTTGAACCCTAATTCAAGTTCGAGTGTCCTAAACTATATAATAAGTCGATAAGGCTAGTAATAATAAAAGATTATGAAATTCTAAATCACGTACTAAAACTCTAAAACTGATTTATGCACTATTAATCAAAATGGAACCCGAATTTATTTGAAACCCTAAAATTATAAATATAAACCAATAAATATAAATCGCCTATTCGTGTGAAATTTTAATGAAATTGCTACAATAACTTGTAAAAATTATCATTGAAACGGGTGTTAATTAAATTGATAAATTTTTACAAAAATTTAAAAATTAATTTATGATGAGTATTGTTATAATTTATATGTTTCGAAAAATTACATATATTTATTATTAATTTTTATTTTCTTCCTTTTTCTTTTTCTCTTTTTTTTTTTCCTTCTTTTCTTCTTTTCCTTGCTTGCTACATCCTGCAAACAAGAAGAAAAAAACTAGATTGAGTAGCCCACGTGAGGAAAAATAAAGTGCTAAGTATTGAAATTACAAATGGGAAAAATTTAGAGATAATTACTTTGTCTCATCCTCATAAATGAAAAGATTAGGGTAAGATTTTTTTTTTTTTATTTTGCCCTTCTTAAACTTGCTAATAATGTGAAACAAAAGAAAGAAATAAAGTTTGGAATTTTTTTTCAAAACAAACTGAAACCTAAGAAGCAAAAACGTGAGGAGAAGAAGAAAAAGAAGGAAGAAAGAGAAGAAGAAAAATTAAAAGAAATAGTTAAGTAAATTATTTTTCAAGTATAAATCTATAATATATATTATGTACATATATAAATGTAGTATTTATATAGTATTTTTATATATATAACATTGCTAGTGCATGTATATATGCATAAATACTTAAATGAATTATATACGTATGTATAAAGCTATATATGTATACATGTATGTACATAGGTATATTATACGGAAGGGTTATGAATTATGTATTTTTTTTAGAATACATATAATTAGTATTAAGTATTTTTATAAAATAACTATAGTATATATATATATATATTTATGTGTGTGTGTGTATACACGTAAACTATATATATATGTATACATGTATAATTATTTTCGTATATATATATATAAATATGTAGTCGTATAGTACATATAAGTAGTAGTATATTTCTATAAGTGATAATATATGTTTAAATACATAATGTATATAGGATATATATATATAATATAGAGTATATGTTGTGGTATATTGACTATATCATATAATACATGTATAAGTATTTGTATATTATTTACATATATCTATGTATTCAGTAATTATATTTTTGTACACATGTAAACTATATTATATGAGTATACTTATATGTATAAATACAAATACATAAATATATTTATATTCATACATATGGCGTATAACATATAGTATATATAAGTAGTATACCAAATATATATATGTAATATAATAATATCTATAAACTAAAATAAATTTATAATTATGTAAGGAGTAGGTATATATATATATTACCGTAAATTAAGAATTTCTCAATAAAGTAAAATTATAAAATTTATCAAAAATACTATTATTCTATATATATATGTGTATAAATCGTGAAATATAGATGAATAATAAGAAAATAAGAATAATAAAGATAATAATGGCAATAATAATAATAATAATCATAATAAGGCTAAAATCTCAAAAATAGAAAAAGTATGCTCAAAATAATAAAAATATCAAACATATGGTTTAAATAATTATTACATCATAAATATATTAAGAAAAATTGAAAATTAATATTTCATAATTTTTAAACTTAAATAGTAATTTTTGTGATAATTTTATATCACAATTTAAACTATGAGTCATAACGTCCAAAATGGACCTTATTACGAGAAAATACACTCGAAAACGATCAAAATGGATTATAAGTTCATAAAGATTCAAGCTAAAACGAAAAAGTTACATGGGATTCAATAAAAAGCTCGAATCGACAATTGGACGTAACTAAGTGAAGTAAACCCTACAAGTTATGATACTAGTTAGCTTTAAAATCCTAATCTTACAAATTTTTTTTATTCTCAAGTGATTTTGATATAGACCCTAAGTTGCCACCAGATTACTATGACCCTTGAGTTAGCTATAACTGAATGAGTTTTTCCTAATGATTCCATACTTATTTGTGTTTATAGATACTAAATATAAGTTATGATTAACAAATGAATGTATATAGGGTTGGGTTATGCTTGTGCATGATAATTGTCGTTGATGGTGAATTTACTTTAAATTTCAATAATATAATGATTGTTGCATAGTAGATTCACTAAGAATTGATTATTTGTGACTTGAAATGATCATCGAATAAGACTTAATTTTATTCAACTTCAAAAAGTTAACTTGGATCACGCATAATCATGCATTGCATAACTAATTCTTACAGTCACATTACTCGGAGGTAGCGAAAGGCCATACGTAGGTTGATTATTGATTGTTATAGATTTCGTACGGTGCATACATGTGATATGACCTTACCCTGTCCTACGAAATGACTAGGCGCTGGAGGCGCCAATCGCCTAGCTAAGGGTCGAGTCTAAAGGCCTTCGTTTAGGGGTAAGTGAGGGCTACGTGAACCTATTCACAATCATATGTAGAATTCATTTTGATAAAATTGATAATGGATGTATCGTTATATTTTGAATACGAAATGCGGAGTTTCATTATGAAAGAAGTTCTAATATGATACCTGGATCTGACTGTACCGATGAATCTCCAACCCTGACTTCGGAGGGCATTAAATTTGAGTTGCATGCAGTACTTGGTCTCTTACATGTATTTGTTTGGCATACTATTTGTCATGCATTCATTTAGTTAAGCATAACTATTGTACTATTGTATAACTTAATTGCTGTATAGTTGAGGGAAATTATCTTACTAAGCTAGTTAGCTTATACCCTTGTAGTCTTCTTTAGCAGGCCGATCTTTTTGTGGAGCCGGGCCATTACATGGCTGAGGTTAGTTTTCTACATGGGGTCAGTATGTGAACTGGATATGATCAGAGAGTATTTCTAATAGTTTATAGATTTGAATATGTAATTATTATACTGGTTTAACTTAAGACATGTTTCAAACTTTATATTTGTAAACTTCTATACAAATAGACCATACGTTATGTTTTTATAATTTTATTATTTATCATGAAATGATATTGCTTAAGCTTGCATACTCTTAGTAGTTAGTAGTAGTTGTACCTGTAGCTGTAGACGTAGCCTTAGCCTTGTATATTGTATAAAAGGGTTGTCGATTGTAAGGGAATTCAATCTACAATCTTTTGTACGGTATACGGTGACTACTACAACTATCTCCTTTGGGTCATGGCATATATATGGTAATATACTTCCTCAAATATGAGGTGAAGGAGCAACAAATGACAAGTTCAACATATGTAAAAAAATAAAGAATTAGGGGGCAAAAAAAGGTAAAATAATCTTACTTTCACAAAATAAGTACAAGGGATAACATGAGTTCTAATGTCATGCTTGAAAATGTCTATAGACTGGAATGAAATTGAATGAGATTAAATGGGTATATAACAATAATTTTAAAAAATACCCTTAAATATTAAATGTTATAATTAAATTGAAGGTTAAATAAGTATATTGACTAATAATGATAAATGAAGAACGAATGGAATCACCCATTCTACCTCTAACAGTCCCTCTTTGAAGCCGAAATCACTCCCTCCATGAAATTACGATTTTGACTTCTAAATATTCTTCTAAATATAGGAAAAGAGAATGGAATATGGAATTATGATTCCATTTCAGTCCATTTTCACATACCAAACATGGCATAATAGTTATTTAAAAATGATATCAAACTGAATGTGTTATTTTTTATTTATTTAAGACTTGATATGAATGGTTCATTAAGAAATGAGCAAGTAACCTTGTCAAATCAGAACCTACTATACCCATTATGTTTGGATGGTTTTGAATAGTTTTTCAATGTCAAATGTAGGTTTTAGTTTCAAATTTCTTAATCTTGCTCTCATAAATTTAGTATAAGGTACAACATTTTCATATCTTCTACCTACCCTATAACTTATACCTTAAGGTATATATGGTATAGGTTTTATGGTATTTTATACCTTTCATATAAATATTTTTAATTGATAACACCAAACATAACAAAAATATAACATTTTGTTAGATTTTCTTAATGATATGATTTGATAATAACAAATACTAATCATTCACTAATAAATGTTTTAAGTGTTGATAGTGATAATAGTGACTTAGAAGCAAAGATGGATGCAAGTACTAAAAAATAATGACTCATGGATTATGTTTGAAGATGAGAAGTTAGAAGCACAATAAGAAACTTCTAATCTTAAAAGTTTAAGTGAGCATATTTCTTTTGAGATAAGGACATGAAAGTACACTTAAAAGCTTTATTGGGTATTTTTGAAGTTTAAAGAAAAAGGAGTTTAGACATACATAGAAGTAACCCTAGAAATAATTTCGATAATTATAGAAGCCAATCAGAAGAAATTTTAAAACTTAGAAACCAACTTAAAAGTAATCTCAAAAAGAGTTCACAAGACTTGGAAGCGGCCTTAGAAGCTTCTTGGAAGAACATAATTTTGGCTAATACTATTTGCTTTGTAAGTAAAGTCCTAACTCCATTACTTAAGTGTATTTAGGTAATACTTTTAATTGGTTTTACCATTTAAGGAGGGTTTTCTTACAAGTTTTATGAGACTCAATATCATGGTTAAGTTGGTTAGCACATGGAGTTAAAAAAGAAGGATCACAATTTTCAAATATTAAGAATTCAAAGCTGTGAGAATATTATGAAAGCTAATTAATTTGGAGAACTAAAGTAGTGAAGCTTTTATTCAATTGAGATTATCGATAAAACTTGAGATTATCTAAAGATTGGGATGATAAGGCTATCTATATTTGAATATTTTGAGTCTATAAACTTTGTGGAGATATTTCAACAACAACAATCTTTACATTTCAAATTTACAATGAGATAAGGATTAACCAACATATAGGCTATATAAGCTCAACTAGAGAAGATAAGGATTAGCCAACATCTAAGGGATCAATAGCCATCATTCTCAAAAATTTAAAACAATAAGGAGCTATGAACAAAAATAGATAGCTCTTTAATACTTACAATAGAAGGCATTCAAAAAAGATTATTCTTGAGCAAGACTTATTTCTTCAATTATTTACAAGTCTTTATACTAAATATTTTAAGAAGCTATATTTATTTTCCCACCTAGTTTTATCTGAATTGTAATATATTGTAATTAAGGGAGAGAGTAAGCAACAGTAGTTTTGTTGAAGTTATAGATAAGTTAGGAGAATAGAGTTGTTGTGACTGTAGCCGATGAAGCTATATTTGAACTCTTTGATTCTTGAAACTAATAAAATGATTGGTGTGGATAATTAGATCTCTAGTAAGTGGAGTTGGAAGAGAGGACTACCTCATTAGAAAGAACTTCTATAAATTCTCTACTTGATCTTTTTGAACCTTATCTCTTTTATTTATTTATCATTTATAATTATTTGTTTGTAACTTTTCGCTAAACTCTAAGCCATTTATATAAGTAAACAAAAAAGGTTTTTTTATTTTGAAAATGTTTTAAAATTTTGTTAAGTAATCAATTCATCCCTTCTTGATTGATTGTAAGGGACTAATACTTAGTAACAAAGCTAGTCTTTTATACTAATTTCGAGAAAAAAGATCCATAATGGATGACAATTTACCTTCAATGCAAATAGGCCATACTCCTTTCTTTGACTGTTTTAACTATTATCGTTGAAAATGTAGGATGGAGTGTTCATCCAAGTTACTAAGCATGGGAAGTTATTGAACAAGGAGATTATGAACTTACATATCCACTAATCAACAAAACTAAAAAGGATCAAGCTTCAATTAACATGAAAGCTAAGCATTTATTGATCAATTGCATTTCTCCTTCAAAATTTACCTTTGTTTCTACTTAGAAAACTACAAAGGATGTTTGAGATAAGCTCAAGGTGAGACTTGAAAAAATTGATATTGTTAAGGAGACTCAAATTGACATATTGCTTCAAGAATATGAAAAATTTCCAAATTATCTTTAATAAATTAGTTGTTATCATTAATGAAATTCTCTTAGAAAAGTATTTTTTAATCATGATCGAGTTCCAAAGATGTTGAAGATTCTACTAAGAAATTTGTATGTGGAAAAGACTACTATATAAGAAACACAAAACATGTCAAAGCTCATACTAAATGAACTAAGATGTAAGTTGATGGGATGTAGTTAGACTTGCAACATACTGATGATCATGACAATAAACAGAAAGCCATAGCTTTCAAATCCAAGGCTAAATTTGAAGATTTTGATAATGAAGAGTCTAGTGATGAAGAAGAGTTCAACATGCTAGTTAGAAGATTCAATTGAGTTCTAAAGAAAGAAAAGGCAAGAAAATAATTTATTATAAAAGATCTAACTTTAGTAAGAAAAAAAATCTAATGCAGGTAAGAAGTATAAAGAAAAGGAAGAAAAGAAAGAAATTAAGAAGGAGAAGAAAGAGTTGATTTGCTATGAATGTAAGAAGATTGATCATAAAATTTCAAGTGAAAGAAGGCATTAATGGCTACATGGAATGATTTTGATAAATATGATGAATAGAATAGATAAAACTGAAGAAGAAGAGGAGTCAAATCTTTGTCTCATGGCCAAATCGGAGATATATTCTAATATTGATAGTATTAACTCTGAATCTAGTGATGTGTATGATGAAGTATAGAGGTTAGAGGTTTTTGCCAAAACTAGGATAAAGAACTCAACGTTACAAGAAGATAATTCAACTTTGAAAAAAGAAAAAGAAGTTTTCAGTAAAATAAACCAGCTTTTCGCAGATGAAAATGACATTTTAAAATATGATAATGAGTCTTTAATTATAGACAAGGAAGCATTATCATTAGAAATTTTGGTTTTGAGAGAAGAGATTCAAAACCTTAAGGTAAGAGTACATGATCTTTCAAAATCTATAAAAAATTACCTTTTCTAAGTTTCACAAAGATGATGAAAAATTGAAGATGCTTCTTGTAAGTCAGAGAGTTGATAGATTTAAATAATGTCTTGGTTTTGACGAAGGAACTTGAAAAGTCCTTGTATAAAAGTATTTGTTAAAGTTGAAGACTTTATGAAATCGGAGATGGTGTAGGTAAGTAAAACAAAGGTTGTTGAGCAAGTTAGAAGCAATGGTAGGAGCAATGTTGCTTAATCAAAGAAGTATCATGCTAAACATAGAAGGAACATTGATCAACTCAAAAGTTGTCTATAGGCAAACCATTTTTTCCATATATATAGCTAGTTTCGATTTGCTAGGTTTACATTAATTTCATTTTAATTTTTAAGTTTAGTGGATAATTAAATTAATTGGTCTAATAGTTTGTTTAATGTAATTGCTGCATGCATTAGGGTTTAAATTTTTAGTTTTATTTGTTGGTTGATTCAGACTAGAGGTAAAGATAAAAATAGAATAATTTGTTTAATTAGCTAATCAACTTAGAAGGCATTTGTAGACAGACTATTTTTGCCATATATATAGTTGGTTTCAATTTGTTAGGTTTACATTAATTTCATTTTAAATTTTTAGTTTAGTGGATAATTAAATTAATTGGTCTAATGGTTTGTTTAATTTAATTGCTGCATGCATTAAGGTTTAAATTTTTAGTTTTATTTGTTGGTTGATTGGGACTAGAGGTTAAGATAAAAATAAAATAATTTGTTTAATTAGCTGATTAGATTCAATAGGTTATTTAGTTTAATTAATATAATTGGCTTAGTATAGGTTTTTACTATTTTGATACATGCATGTACAGGAATATTGAAATGAAAGTAGGAGAAAGAAAAGAGAAAAAAAAAAAAAAGGCCAGATGATAATTTCTTTCCTTTTTTTTTTTTTTCTTTTTCGTATTAAGTGCATGTATGCAGTGGTGCATAGGCACTAGGCATGCGTGAATCACATGTGAGCCATCCTCATCACACATTTAGGAAGCTTGGAACACAAGTGATAACGGTGGAAAAAAATATAGATTTATCTAATATATTATATACCCAATTTTTAACTTATTTTTATGAAAGAAATTATGTAAATCTACTGCAATTCAAATGGATACAATTTATCTTAAAAGATTTACATAAATCAGATCAAATCTAAAGTTTAAAATATCATATTTTGTCACTTGAGATTTTTTATTCGATTTTAGTTTATTTGAGATTGCTAAAATCTTGTCTATGGGTGTTTTATAAATAAGATATTGCACTAAATCATTTTACATAACTAAATCAAAGTAATATATACTTTCTCTCTCTAGTTTGGTACCCGAACTACGCATTCTCTCTC
This sequence comes from Lumnitzera racemosa, assembly GCA_024138005.1. NCBI lineage: Eukaryota > Viridiplantae > Streptophyta > Magnoliopsida > Myrtales > Combretaceae > Lumnitzera > Lumnitzera racemosa. The sequence goes on along the minus strand of JAMXBC010000003.1, from coordinate 32,565,838 downwards.
TCTAGATTTTCTTTGATTTCACACATCCAAGAAAACACAACACGTCCTATAATATATAGATGTTGAATAGGGTAGAAAAAACATAAAATTTGAGCTTTTTTTTTTATGTATCATTTAGATTGAAGAATTAGAAGTTTTGGTTTTTGAGAACATAAACTCCCGTGAACACGAGCTACCATTGGAGTCACAACCAACAAAACTATAGCTGTCAACTGCCAATGTGCCTCTACTGCTGCCAGATTCACCAGACACGCTCGCGACCCATGAAGTACAAACCCGAACCGTTTGTGGTTAAAGAAGGCGGGTCACGTTCCTTTTTTGTTTATTACTTTTTATATTCTTTTAACATAAAAAAAAATAAAAAATAAAAATATAACAGGTGTAGTGATGACTTATTGACTTCCAAGGTTTACTTTTTGCAGGTTTTACATTTTTTTAGTATTTTAATTTTTTTTCTTTAGTTTTCTTTTTTGTCAAGTTATTTGTGTTAGTATGTTCATATTTTCTCAACAGTAGAATCATCTGCTTTAGATGTAGTATTTAATGGAGTAACATGTTTTAAATTAAATAAATTGACATGTTAGCATAGCACTTGCATCATTAATATTTTATCCTAATAGTTTTTTTTTTCTTCCTTATCTTTAGTGCCTACCGTAAATATTGTTAGTATTAACATTCATTAGTGACATGGCAAAAAGCACATCTTCGTATGTATATATATATTTTCAAATCTTGCATAAAATTACTTATTTTATTAAATCTTATGTAAAATTGCATGTTTTTCCAAATCTTGCACAGATTTGAAATCCTTTCCATATCTTGCATAAACTTACAATCTTTTTTATATCTTGCATAGAAGTCACATATTTAATATATCTGGCAAAAAAATGCAATCATTTTCATATCATGCATAAAATTGCATATCTTTTGTAAAATTTGTACTTGCTTCATATTCTCATGAAAATTGTATAAGTTGCATAAAAATATCATTGTTCATATGGTTAGTTGTGTTTTAGGATTTGAAAGAAGTTTAATCACATAGAACAATTTTTTTTTTTTATATATTTAGGTTTTTTAAATTAGGTTCCCTTAGTTTTTTTTTCCCTAAAATTTGGCAATAAATTAGGATTTTTTTAGTTTTTTTTCTAAATAAGGTAAATAAGAGAAAAACATAAATTTGGTGCTTTTTTACAAAAAAAAAAAAACCCTACGCACTTAAGTTTTTTAAAAAATAAAAAGGATAACTACGTTGGTTTGATTCCGATTAATAGGTATATAGATACCTTCTAAGCAACCTTACAAAATAAAAAACCTTTTTTTTCTAGAAATTATTAATATAAAAAATCATTTTCTCCATTTGTTTCATGTTTTGTTGTTTTTATTTTTTTAGAAAAATGATAAAAATAAAGGTCCATTAACTAGTTATTTTAATTTCTATATAGTGACCTAGTCTTAATATGTTAGCACCGAATTTAGAAATTTTGGTTCAAATTTTGTAAAAATTATTTTTGTTTTGAGAATTTGCAAGATAATGCCCTAATTAGGATTTTTCAAGCCAAAAACCCTAATCTTATTTTTACTAGTTCATTGGTCAGTGATTCTTAAAGTTTTTCTAAAAATATTTTTTAGAGAAAAATATTTTTCTTTAATTTTATATTGAGTAATTTATATTTAGTAGACTATACTTAATATAAATTAAATTAAGGACAACTAAAATAGGTCTCAATAGAATTGATAACTTTATCGGGGACCACTAGTAGGCTAGTGATAAATGCTTTATTACATATATTGATAAATGGGTTTTTGTTAATGTTTTCGATATTTTTATGGGTTTTTGTGGCTATGTGGTGGTTAAGTAGAAACATTTTTATTTTGGGTCTTTGATTGGATGATTGAAAAGAAAAGGAAAAGATTGAATCAAGTTTCACTTAATTTGGACTTTAATTAAAAGAGTTATGCTTTTGAAGATTCACATGGTTATTTGATGAAATTGAATTGAAAATCATGTTGGTTTGTTTGAAATATGACTAGAAAATTACATGACTATTTGGCATGATCATGTTGGGACTGTATTAAGAAAAATAAATAAGTAAAAATATTTTATTTTTTCAAAATTTCCAAATTTTTTTGTAATTTTTTCAATTTTCTAAATTCTTAAACAAATTTTCTTATTTTCTAAATTTCTAAATTGTTTATTATCCAATTTTCTTTTTTTTAATGCCTTTTCTTATTTTTTGATTTTTTTGATTTTCTTAAAATTCCTATTTTTTCTAAATTTCTTAATTTTTTTGGGTTTTCTTTAATTTTCTATTTTTTATATTTTTCCTAATTTAAGGCTTATTAAGAAAAGAAAAATAATAAAAATAAAAATATAGGAGGCAAAAATTAGGTATCTATAACAGCTTCTCTTTGTGGCAAAGTTTTATTTTGTGGTAAAGTTTGAATAAAACTTTGCTACAAAGATAAAGAGACATTATGTTTTCCCTCAGGATGACTTTGAAATAATTATAGCTATCTTAAAATTGATTTGGATAAAGAAATGAAACTTGGTCATGCCTCTCGAAACTCACTAACTTAGGTTGGAGTATCTTTAAGGGACAAGCAATCTTATGTTGGAATTGATCTAAAACTAAGTCGTGCCTCACTAGGCTCACTAAACTAGGAGAGAACATCTCTCAGGAACTAGTAACCCCAAAATAAGATTGATCTAAAATCTGGTTGTACCTCACTAAGCTCACTAGGTACACTAACCTAAGCAGAACCGTCTCTTGGGAACTAGCAACCCTAAACTTGGATTAATCTAAAAACCTGATCATGCCTTACTAGGCTTACTAACTTAGGTGGGAGTATCTCTTAGGAACTAGTAACCTTAAGCTGCGATCGATCTAAAATTTAATTGTGCATCACAAGGTTTACTAATAACCCTAACGTAGAATTGATCTAAAACCTGGTTGTGCCTCACTAGGCTTACTAACCTAGGCGGGAGCGTCTCTTAGGGACTAATAACTTTAACGTGGGATTGATTTAAAACCTAGTCATACCTGACTAGGCTCATTGACATAGGCATAAACGTCTTTAAGGGACTTACAACCCTAAACTAGGATCGATCTAAAATCTAGTTATGCCTCACTAAGCTTAATAACCTAGGTGAGAACGTTTCTTAAGGACAAGCAACCCTAAACTTGGTGTTGTGTCAAAAGGAACTGATGAAGAGAAGTGCTCTACGAGCATACTATGAGAAAACTTGGTGAAAGAAAGTGCCTTATGGACTTGCTTGAGAAAAATTTGGTGAGCAGAGTAGAAGTGCCCTATGGGCTTGCTTGAAAGAAACTTAGTAAGGGGAAGTGCCCTACAGAACTTGGTGAATAGAGGGGAAATACCTTATGGGCTCACTTGAGAGAAACTTAGTGAAGGGAAGTGCCCTATGGATTGGAAAGAAGAACTAAGTTAGGATCATATATTTGAGGGTTAGCTAAACACTAAATGTAGAAAGTGAATGCCTTATGGGTTGGTTCAAAAAGACTGTTGGAAGTAAAAAACTGGTTTAAATGTAAGTGTAAGATTCAAAAATTGGTGTGCTAACATTGTATAAAAATACTTACCTAGTCTTTGTTGATAGTGCCTAAACTGTCGAACCTTTTGGAAAAGCCCCATCAAAAATCACTTACTCATGTTTTAGTCCCTTGTTATCAACTTGGATGTTCTTAATGCAAAATGTTTAAAATTTCGCTAACTCTTTTGGAGAAATCATGGAAATTAACCCAATATAGAAAGCTACCCACTTTTTTTGTATCTTTAGAACTTTTATGAAACAAAAGCCTTATTCTCGTAAACCGTGATTACTTACTTAGGTTTCACATTCCCTTGAAATTTAAATAATAAAACTCCCTATCGAGGGGGATCAATCCGTAATTAAATATTTTAAAGAATTTTGTTAATTACCAATATTCTAGATCTCATTCCTTAACTCCTTTTGTGTTTACAGTGTGTAGGTTCAATTAAATGGAGTATAAGGAATTGGACCTTTCCATAAAGAGGGTGGTTATTACAACGACGACAAGAGCTAAGGATACCAAATTTGCTTGTAGATAATGAAAATTAGATTGAAATGACATTCAAAATGATTGGCATTTTTGTGTTTTAAGTAAAATTTCCACTAATTTCTTATGGATAGTACAATTTTACAACATCAGCATTTACAGGGTCTCTCAAATTTAGACCATCCATTTGGGACAAAATCAAAGCCCCTCCCAATAATACTTAGCTTCACAACATAAGGACCTCCGTAATTGGGAGCAAATTTCCCTCTGGAGTCATGTGCATTGGGGAGAGCTTTTCTCAACACTAAATCTCCTTCTTTGAGGTTCTAGAGTCGTACTCTTTTGTTGAAGGCTCGAGCCATTCTTTGTTGATAACACTGATTATGATACAGGGCTATCAATCTCTTTTCGTCAATTAAATTCAGTTTCTCGATGTGTTTCTTTACCTAATCAGCTTTGTCCAATTGAGTTTCTAATAGTACCCTAAGAGATGAGATCTCAACCTTTACTGGTAACACTACTTCAATGTCGTATGCTAAAGAGTATGGTGTTACCATAATTGACGTTTTGATGGAAGTCCAGTAGGCTATAAGTGCAAAGAGTAACATCTCATACTAGTCCTTATATGTAACAGCTATTTTTTCAATAATTCTTGAGGTTTTTGTTGACTACTTCAACGGCTCCATTCATTTGGAGTTGGTAAGGAGTAGAGTTCCTATAAATGATCTGAAAATGTCGGCACAATTCTAACATAATCTTGTTGTTGAGATTGGTGCCATTGTTAATGATGATTGTTTCCGGAGTCTCGTATCGGGCTAAAATGTCTCTTTTGATGAACTTAACTATGACCCCTTTAGTAATGCTCGATTAAGACGAAGCTTCAACCCACTTGCTAAAGTAGTCAATGGTGACTAGTATGAAGCAATGCCTATTAGATGCTTTTGGAGTGATTAGGCCGATGACATCTATGCCTCACATTAATAAAGGCCATGGTGCTAAGAGGGCATATAATTCTTGAGGTAGGGCATTTATCTTATTTGCATGTACTTGGCATAACTAACAATGTCTAACGTGTTTGATGTAATCATTTTCCATTATTGACCAATAATACCCTAACCTCATAATTTTCTTCGTCAACATATAACTATTCATATGAGGGCCACATACTCCTTAATGTACTTCTTTCATTAACTTCTTAGCCTCCTTATCACCCATACACCTTAAGAGTGTACCATCAAAAGAGCATCGGTATAAGTGGACTTACTTACCAATCTATTAATCATCTTTCTATCCTTTTTCTTAGCCTCTTTAGGGTATGTGCTTTGTTGTAGGAATGTCTTAACATCATGGTACTACAATTTTTGGTTGTTCATACCTTCATTTGTTAGGAAGAAGGCAGGCTTGTCTTTAATTTCAATATTAAGAGATGAATCTCTACTCCACTAGATGTCTAGATCATGGATGCTAGCGTAGCTAAGCCATTAGCAAATTGATTATGAGTCATCGATACGTGATTGAAGGTGATTTCTTTGAAATTCTCCACCAATTCAGTCAAGTGTTGGTAATAAGGCATTAGTTTAGGATCTTTAATCTTATACTCTCCCCAAGCTTAGTGAATAATGAGTTAAGAGTCTCTATACACTTCTAATTCATGAATGCCTTTATCTATGGCCATCTTGAGTCCTATGATGCATGCTTCATACTTAACGATATTATTAGTGTATGGGAAAACAAGCCTTATGGCCATAGGGTATTAAGTACCTTCAGGGGATAGTAGTATTACCCCAATTCCATACCTAGATACGTTGCTATACCATCGAAGAGCATTTTTCATTTTGGTGACTTGTCATCTTCTCCTTTATCAGTGTTTCCCTCAACTGCTAGGATTTCTTCGTTAAGGAAACTAACTTGTACTTCTTGGGGAGTGTTATCAAAGGGATTTTTTGCTAATTGATCTGCTAAAACTTGCCCCTTAAATGAATTCCGATTCAAGTATGTAATATCGAACTCTGATAGCAACATTTGCCATTTTAAGATTCTGCCAATTAGGGTTGGTTTGTTTACCAAGTACTTCAAGGGATCGTACTAAGTCAAGAATTCAACATGGTAGTAGAGTGTGTATTGTGTAATTCGATGCATTATCCAAACTAAAGCGCAACAAGTTCTTTCAATTTTCGAATATTTCTGTTCCCCTTTAGTGAATTTCTTACTCAAGTAGTATACAGCTCGTTCCTTTCGTTCCTCATCTTTTTAGTTGAGCATGTACCTTATGGATTCTGGTAATATTGTCAAATGTAGGAATAATGGCTTCCTAGGTTTTGGAGATACCAATATTAGAGGGCTCATGAGGTATTTTTTGGTTGATGTAAAGGCCTACTTACAATCTTCATCCCAATTGATCTTGGCATTCTTTTTTAACAACTTATACAAGGGATGGCACTTGTATGTGAGTTGGGATATGAACCAAACTATATAGTTTAAACGACCTAACAAACCTCTAATTTCTTTAAGTATGTCTGGTGGGGGTAGGTCAACTATCGCTTTGACTTTATCAAGGTCCACTTTGATGCCCCTTTGGCTAATTTTAAAACCTAATAATTTCCTTGAAGTCACTCTGAGAGTATATTTCTTTGGGTTAAGCTTCAGTTGGAATTTTATCAACCCATCAAACAATCTCTTTAGACTTTCCAGATGATTTTCTCCTTCTTTGGACTTAGCAATCATATCATCAACATGTACTTCAACTTCTTTGTGCATCATGTCATGAAAGATTGCTACCATGGTCCTTTGGTAAGTTTCCTTGATATTTTTTAGTGCAGAAGGCATTACTTTATAGCAAAACGTACCCAAGTTGTGTTGAATGTTGTTTTAGCTTTATCTTCTTTAGCTATTCGAATTTGGTTATACCCAAAAAATCCATCCATGAAAGAGAAAAGATGGTTTTCGATTGTGTTATTGATCAAGACATCGATGTGAGGTAAGGGAAAATTACCTTTAGGGGTTGCTTGATTAAGGTTTCGAAAGTTTACACATACTTTGACTTTTTCATTCTTCTTTATTACGAGCACGATGTTAGCTACCAACTCAAGATAATCGGATACCTCGATAAAATCGATCTCTAGTAATTTTTTGACTTCTTCCTTGATTTTCAATAGAACATCTGATCAGAATCTTTTTAACTTTTGTTTCTTAGGTTTGATATCCTTTCGTGTAGGTAAATGATGGACTATGATCGAAGGATCTAATCCCAGCATGTCTTTATAAGACCATATGAATACATCTTGGTATTCGAATAATAATGTGGTCATCTCTACCTTTTGATCTTTTTTCAAATTTCCCCTAATCTTCAATGCCTTAGGCTTGTCATTGGTTTCGACATTAATTACCTCGAGTGGCTCGTTAATGGAAATTATACTCATTTCATGTTTTTGCCAGCTTTCTTGCATGTCATTATGGTCATTGATATCACTCTCGACGACTAACCCAATAGGGTCGAAGGTATCCATAGCCTTTGTTCAAATCATCAAATCTGCAGAAAAAAGAAAAGTTTGTAAAAGGGAGAGTTTAAGTGAGGCAAGAGTAAAGGGAAAAGAGGTTGATTTTATTTAAAGGAACTATCTTTTCAAGTATAATTGTTTGAAGAACAAAGGTAATTTATTACAAAATTCTATAAAATACCAGATCATGATTCATCTTTTACCCTAAGGAAGACTTATTGCTATTCATAGGGATGGAGAATAAATTATTTGAGTGCTGGGACTTGTCACAAGGCCCAACCCCTTTATTTTTGCTAGAGGTATCCTCTTGAATAGGCTTTTAGTTCTGTACTTTGGCTCGTATGAAAGTTTTTTACAATGGAGGGAAGGTCATTAGAGTGTGATATAACATATCACCTTTTTTGCCTCTAGCTTGCATTCTTTGCAACTTTTCCATCGAGGTTGGAATGTATCTTAGCCCATAGGTCCTAAACTGGTCTTCTTTGAATTTTGGCTTCTCCTTCTTTTGCTAATTGGTGATCATACACACGTCATCAAACATTTGGAGTCCAAAGTCTTCTTGCTCTTCCATACCAATATAGGATATAGCCGTTTCTTTGCATATTTCATAATCTTGGTCACCTAAGATTGTGATGACTTGGTCGTTGGAGATGAACTTAACTTTCTGATGAAGAATTGATGGTATGGCCCCTATTGAATGTATCCAAGGCCTTCCTAATAACAGATTGAAGGTCTTCGGAACGTCTAAAACCCAGAATGGGATATTAAACGTTTGTGGTCCAATAATTACTGGTAAGCTGATCTCCTCTATTATTTCTCTTTAAACCCATCAAAAGCCCTCACAATTATCAAACTCGGCTTGGTAGCGATTGTATGTCTAATAGATCCAAGGTGACCAGAGGGTAGACATTTAGAGATGACTCGTTGTTGATGAAGACTCTTGTTGTGATGATGTTATTTATCCATACTATCATGAATAGAGGTTTTGTGTGTTGGTTACCTTCTTCGCCCAATTCTTCGGCGAAAAAGGAAATTTGGTCCATAGTAAGGATAGAATTGGTGCTAGAGCCATTCCTTTTAGCTAGGATTTCATGAGGGACATTAACTTCCCTTAGTGTTTTGAATAAAACTTCTCGATATGGGTCCAATGCCATTAGCAAACTCACGAGGGATATTTATGCTGGAGTCTTAGTGAGTTGATCCATTATTTTATATTCGTTAGACTTGATCATTTTAGTGAAGGCAGTCAATCCTTCTTTATGCTCAGCTTGTTCAGTGCTTAGCATTTCTAGCACAACCTTCTTTTTTAGGTCTTCCTTTGAATCATAGATTCTATCATAGTAGGTAATCTTCCCTATAAGTGAGCTTGATTACACCTAGTTTATTGTTTGGTTGTTGAGAGGGGTAGTTTTATAATTTTCAGGGGCTACAGGTACATGGAAGGTATACTTTTTAGTTTGTAGAATTTGCTTCTCTTCATTTTCATTGAATTTATAAACCTTAGGTTCTTGGTTGGGACAGATCATGTTAATGGTAAGCTCTGAGTGGTCTAATATCATATTGATGATGGGCCTATGGTTTAGCAGGGGGTAGTTGTTGACGTTTGGTATGAAAGCCTCCAAAAAATCCAATTGTACTGTACCTTCATCAATTAATCTTGGATTTTTTTTAACCTTTAGCACGAGTAAGTTGAATGGCTTACTTGCCTTAGATGATATTGACACCATGCATTGGGATAAAAAAATCTTAAACTACGCCTTTCACTAAGAGCCTCAGAATGGAGTAGATTATCTCTCCTTAACTTTTGAAGTATCTAACTAAGTGGAATGAGTATTTTGGTGAACTGCCTTAGGGTTCTACTAACCTGTGGTTGGCTTCTATACTATTGTTGAGTTGGTGGAGGATTTGCCCTAAAAGAGACTCGAGCGTTAAGCCTTTTATTTGAATTGACCATGCTAACAGTAGCTTCTTTAGGCTTGCTGATGATAGGTTTAGCAGAGGGTAGTCTTTTATTTGATGTTTCTTGCAGCATACTAGAGGAGACTACACTTTCAATTCGACGCCCTACTGCCACTACTTTTGCGAAGCTCGAAGAGGATTGTCCAATTAGGTGAGCAGAATAGGGTCTCTTAAGAGTATTGATAAAAGTTGCCGTTAACTCTTTCTTAGTCATGAGGGTAGCTACCCTTGCGACTAGGGACCTCTACCTTTGGGCATACACTTTGAAAGATTTATTATGCTTATTCCTTAGGATAACCAAATCCATCATGGTTGGTGCCATTTTGACGTTGAATCTATATTGCTCATAGAATACCCTAGCCAGCTTTTCCCATGTGTTCACCTGATTTAGGTTTAATTGGGTGTACCAGGTTAAAGTAGGGTTAGTTAGGCTATCCTAAATGGTCTGGACCATGAGCTAGTCATATCATACATACATACCCATCTTGCATACATACAACTGAGTGTATAACTTAGGGCATCCAGTCCCATTGTATTTTTTTGAAATCAGGTACTTTAAACTTTTCTGGGAAGCTTGCATGATGATAGGCAAAGAAGTATGTTATACTAGTGTGCTTGAATCCATCATATCCCTTGAGCGTTTTCATTTTTTCAGTAATTTGTTGAGTTAGTCTCTTTTCAAGCTCTTTCAGTCTATCTTGATTAACTTTAGGCTTTGGGTTGATCGAGAATGAGTAAGTGTTCGGCTCAAAAGTTATGTTGGCCTTCGAAAGTACCCTTTCTTTTTCAAAGGATTCAAAGGCCTGATTGACCTTAAGGTAGGCTTCTTTGAGGGGCGAGGCTTCAACATTCTTTCTGTATCGGGCTTGACAACTTTCTTCATTTGATGTAGCCATAGACCTTAGCAAAGAGATGTTGTTAGCATGAAAACTCAGTTGATCTACAATCTTCGCTACTATTTGTTCCAAAAACTAGAACCTCAGGTCAGTGGGATCGATAACCTTAGGGTTGACATTGGCATTGTTGGTGTTGGTGTTGGTGTTGTCATTTCCTTAGTTGGCCATTCTGGTATGAGAACAAGTTTTAATAGGACTACTTTGGAAAGTTTAACATTTGGGAGCTATCCCGGCAACATGGTTAAAACCGCTTTTCAACAAGTTAGCACATGAATAATTTTTGAAAGAATGCAAATGAGCCACACAAATGGAGAGGAGGGAATCAACGAATAATTAACAGAATAGCAAGTTATTTGTTATTTTTGAATTCTCGGCGTTTTATTACATGAAAGAGAGGAAAATATACAAATTTATCTATACTAATTTTATTATTATTTTTTTTATAGGCTAGATGACACTTTCTTCTCCTTCTTTTGATCTTGCTTAGTCGCTTCCTCAAACTCTTGAATCTTCTATTAGGCTATCTTCAGCTGATGTTCTAGGGTATGTGACCTTTGCTTAGACTCTCAAAATAGGTTTTCCCATTTGTCTTTTTCATCATAAAAGACCTCTATACGAGCTTTTACTTGGTCTACATAGGTCGACATTTTAGAGCCAGGGTTCACGAGGGAAGGTTGAAGGACTTTCGGTGCCTGATACGATATTGCGCCCGCCTTGTGAAGTTGATTGTATAAGTACTCTTTGGTGACCTGATGTTTGTCTACTTTACCTATGAATTCACTTAAATTGATGTTAGGGCTTACAGTCCTAGTATCCTACCAAGCTTTGATCTTACGAAGCTTGGATGCCTTTTCTACTGAGTGAGGCTCTTTAAGGTCAAGGGTAAATGGCTTCAATAAAGGCCTGTGAACTATGTCTTGGATCACCCTAAATTGCTTTATCATGTTGTTTAGGTAGTAACTTGTACACCAATACGTTTCGATTAATGGTACAGCATGGTAATCTTCGCAAATCAATATGACCTTAGTATAATTACTCCATCTGGCGGTCCATAGTATGTCTTCTGTAAACCCAACAAGTTTAATGATTTAGGTAACGAATCGATTTAAATATTATAGGTAATTACCTTAACTCAATGGAGTTGATAAATTTAAAACTAGTTAAAGTTTTAAACTCGAACCTAATACGAAAGATTAAAACCCTAAAATTTTACTCGAAACCTAGATCGCATACAAAAACCCTAAACTCAATATACTTATAATTACTTAAAATTGAATCTGAACTTGATCAAGACCTTAAAACTATAACTTTAATCATATAAAATGAAAAAATATTACTTAATAGTGATATAATTGTTGTCGATCATAATCATTGATTAAATCGCATAATCGCGTAAAACTTTTAACAAAAACGTTAAAATAACTCGTAAAAATTATAATTGTAATAGGTACCAATTAAATTGATAAATTTTTACAAAAATAAAAAACTGTTATTTTTATTATTTTTACATTTGGAAAAATTACATATAATTATTTTTATTTTTCCTTTTCTTCCCTTTTTATTTCTTTTTCTTTCTTCCCAATTCTTCTCTCTCCTCTATGTAAATTTCCAACACAACAACAATAGCAGCCCATGTGATTTAATTCTCCTTCAAGTGTTATAATTAGAGGCAAAATGTCAAAAGTAGTGATGAGATTGTTTCATCTCAATTAATGAAAAGTTTGGCAAATTGTTTTATATTTCTTATTCCTTTGTCATCCACGTTTGGAGTTAAAGATTTGAATTAAAATCAGAAGAAATGCAAAGCAAGAACACACATACACACCAACTGAACATGGAAAAGAAAAACAAAAACTAAGAATAAGAAGAAAGAAGAAGGAGAAAATATTGTTCCAAATTATTAAACCAATTTGGTAAGATTATTTATTTTACTTATACATATGTATATCATTCAATATATACATATATACTAAGTGTTTATTTATTTAATTAATTACATGTACATATGTGTATGCATAAATAGATATATACATAGGTATTAAGTATTTTCTCTATTTGTGTATAAACATATGTATATAGGCATGTATATATGTATTATTATCTATAACGTATGGTATTTGTATATGTATGTATGTATAAATAAGAATACATATGGTATGTATTTAGTATTTTCACTATTTAGGTATTGATATATATATATATATATGTACATGTGAAAATATATATAGGTATGTGTATATGTACATAGTATTTTTCTTAAGTATAATATGTATGTACACTAAATATTTCCTTTATATACATGTATATATATTTAGTATTTTACTTAATTAATTATGTATATATATGCATGAATATATATAAAGGTGTATATGTGCACAATATTTATTTTAGTGTGAGATATGTATAGACATGTATTATGTAATTCTGTATATATATGTGTATATATATATATACTTATTTCGTGTTTTCCATATGTGTATGTATAAAATAATAAGTATACATATTGTTAATAATATTTGTATTTTAGTATATATATATATACGTATATAGTATGACCATATATGTACATAAGTATATAAAGTATAAGTAAGTGTGTAATATACTTGTATATAATGTATAAGTAAAGTTTGAATAATTTAATATATAACGTATAGTATACGTATAAATGTACATATATGAATAGTAACACATACGTAAAAATACTAGTATACTTAAATAGTGTATACAATATACTATAATAATAATTTAATAAATAAAGTAAGATAATATATATATATATAAGAATACTGTAATTTGGAGAAAAATTTTAATAATTAAGTAAATTGAAATATTTGATTAAATATAATCATAAGTATTTTAATATATACATAATTTTATCGTAAAATAGAAAATAATGAAAAATTTAGAAAAAAAATTGACACGTTGTACTCTCACGTGTTACCATGTCACTATTTATAATAAAATAATTAATTTATAGTAATGATAAATAATTAGTTAAGTAGAAAAATAATAAAGTGAAAAAATTTGAATGAGTAACTCTAAAATCTCAAAAATAAGTAAAAATAAGTAATTATAGTAAAATAGGCTTAAAATAAGAAAATTATCAATTATATGATTTAAATAATTATTAAATCATAAATATATTAAGAAAAAGCTTAAACTGATATTTTATAGCTTTTTAAGTTAAAATAATGAACTTTGTGATATTTTTATATCACGGTTAAAACTGCGAGTTATAACATCCAAAACGGACCTCGTTACGAAAATGTATGCTCGAAAACGATTGAAATGAACTATAAGTTCATAAGAATCTAAACTAGAATGAAAAGTAATATGCGATTGAAAATTTAAGATAAACTGAGAAAAGTAAGTAAAATATTTAAGTAAAACTATGTTTATACTATACTTGGGTTATAGTAGGAAACTGGGCAACTAATGATATATATTTAGTTAATAAGGAAGCCTAGTTTTTCAGAATACTTATAATTTTCTTATCTTTTAGGTATTCATTTATCGAGTTCAAGAATTCTCAAAAGTTGGGAAAGTGAGCATAACCTAGGTGAGGGAGTTTTTATGATTTGTTATTTGCTTACTGTTTGTCATTTATATGCTGCTTGTAGATTGATATTGATTGTTTATTGAATGACTGATTGCTTTGTATGCTATCATTCATGTGATCACTTTTTGAATCTGGTAAATGTAACTATTCGATTAAAGAAACCAGTTATAATTGTCGCATGTCTATGATCCAACTGGTATACTAATGAAGAGTGTTAACATTCTAAATTTTTGGGAAAAGTGTTTTAGTAAACATTTTTCCTATCTTAAATATACTTTAAAATGATTTCTAAAAAGGCACCTAAATCCATAAATGATGTCTTCATTGTTAAGGTGAAGCTTGCATGGTATCTCTAATCGTTTGCGAGAGGATTTGAATATTTGAACCCATGGGGCCTTAGATGTTTGTTGATGGCGAGATTGACTCACTATTTGTGCTCGAGGGGCCTTTGATATGTTTGGTGGGTGGCCTTAGTTGGGGTTCATCTAGTTGAGTAATATTTGGTGGGACTGTATCCCTAGGCAGCCTCATGCAGTTAAGGTGAGGTGCTCCATACGAGTAAGTACGGAGGAAAAATCGATGTGTAGATGACGTAACTCTACACCTTTCATAGTTCCAAACCCTTATGGATGTGTTGCTTGCATTTAACATGCTTACATTCATTTCATATGTAGATGGCTTTTATGTGTGCTAATAATGTTTGTTTAATAAATAGCTTGATCGATAGTAGTGAGGAACAAATTCACTAAGTTGTAATTTTCTCATTCCCCTATAGGTTTTTTTGTAGGTTTATTGTAAGCAAGGATTGGGATAAGCTTGAGAGCAAAGTATAAATTAGAGATAGGTTGGCAATGTTAAGGTTAATTGAAAAGTGTATAGCAGTATAGAAACAATTTATGCCAAGTATTTTCTTATGATAAGATTATGTAGTATTTCTTGTAAATTAGTAAGTTGTTTTACTTTGTCTTAGCAATTGGTAGGGGATACCGATTCTCTACAGTTCTGATGGACTGTAGCTTATCGGATATCCATAACCAAAGTCACTTATATTTATAGTAAGATAATTCATTAGAATTGAAAACCTTAGTGACTAATAGTTTAGAGTCTTGCAATTTCTAGCTTGCAAGATGGTTTTTGTATTATGAGTGCATACGTAATTTTCCGGTCATGACAAGTTCGACCCAAAAATCTTATAAAACCTCTATCCAAAGAGAGGTGGGGATATCTTTTGGTAATTGGTCTGATCAATGAAAGAGTTAATAAGATCAATCTTCTTGGCAAATGTACCTCTTATCAAGTCCAACCCAAGGCATTTGATATGACTGATGAACCACACCATTAACAGTGCCATGCTTGTCTTGAGATCTCTACAGCCTTTTTTCTTAAGCAAATTAAGGTTCCTTATCTGTTCAGTAAGTAGGGTAGGTATGTAAGACTTCCCTTCGCAGAACTAAGCCACTAGCTCTATTACCCTAAAGTATATGAGAAAAGATCTACTTGGAAATAAGATAGTAGCAAATATTGCTAGTATATAGGGCTTGATTTGATTTTCCTTCCAATTTCCAAGAAACAAAGTTCGTTTGTTGGAACTAGGCTTGTTTTGGAACCAATGGACTAGACCCATATCTTGATAGCATATTTCTTGCAATCATTTAAGGCCTCATTTATCTTAGTCTTACAGATTCATAAGAATTTTGAAATGATTTAAGCTGGAGAAGTTGAGTTTTGGAACGTATATTTCATCCAAAGGAAGAGCTTGGAGTAGTTAAGTATCCTCTTCTAGAGTTGGACTTATTAGGTGTGGCCCAAATCGAAATGCCACTTCTTTACACCCCTAAAAATGGACTAAGGCCCTTAGTAGCGTAACGTTAACATCCACTTTGGCTAGTGAGAGTATGGGTCTAATCTTGTTCGTAATGAATTGTTGCTCTCTTGAGTAAAAGGTCTGAAACCATTAGTTAAGTATGGGTTTTGGATTTGTAGGTTTGTAGATGTGAATCTCCTTGGTGAAAACCCTAACATTAGATGAGCAAGCTATTTTTGAAATATTATAAGGAAAGTATAAATTATAAAGAACTATTTACATGAAAAGAAATTACAAAGATAGCTCCCTATGTACATGAACTCTAGGAAAGAATATAGGGAAAGAAAATTTGGGTTTCGTCTTTTTTTATATTTTTATTTTTTAACATTGCCACTTTGTTAGTTATTCATCGTTCTATGAAATGAATGCAAAAAGGTGGGTTCTAAAGGTCCTTAAACTCTGTGAACTCACGCATTTACGAAAAAATGGTTCCTTGGTTACATCGAAGTTTAAGTGGGGTAGCCTAATTGGCTCCGAACGATGGTTGCCCCACTACGCTTGGAACTTACATAATGGCTCCCCATCTTAAGGTCCTAAGATGGCCTGGGTTCAGCTGTATTTATCATACATTTATGAAAAATAAACTTCGTTAAATTAAAGAAATGGAACTAAAATTGCAAAGAAATGTTAGTACAATTATAATATAAACAAAAAATCAGTAAATTAGACCTTCTTTAAACCGATCAGTACTAAACCTTACCCATTTAATACTGACCCACGATTAGGGTTTAAAGAAAACCATTCCTTTGTATTTTGAGAACAACTTTGGAGTCACCATTCGATTGAAGTTGAGAAAAACAGTTAAGTTATAACTAATTCGGTGGCTTGATTATAACTCAACCACTGGTCTAATGATTAAAACCAATTTTACAAAATGGTTTTTGAAACTAGAGAATCTAGATTTGAGGGTTAGGAATTTTAAACACTTACGAGTACCATTGACTTTCCAAAAATAGAATTAAACTTAAAATCGCTTTTTAGTTTTGAAAGACAAAACTTGATTATTGGTTACTTTAAAATAAAATAATCTAAACTAAAGAAAAAGGGAGATTATTATTTTTTTTTAATTTTTATTGTCACCTCGCAAGTGTTTACGTATCTGTTATTTGTTATCAGACGTATGTAATTTTTTTAATGAAAAAGTTTTAGTGGGTTGAGTTGATTTTAGTTCTTAAAATAGTCAGGTTTATGTTTTTACCTATTTTGATTTATTTAAGAAAATTTCCTAAGGGACTCTAAATTGGTTTTTATTTTTGGAAATTTTAAATGATGTTAATTTGAAAATTGATTGATTTATTTTTATTTTATTTTTTAAAAATCAATTTTCTAAGTGACAAAAAAAAATAATAATCTTTATTCTTTCTATTTACTTATTTATTTTTATTTTTATTTATTTATTTATTATTATTATTATTTATTCTACTTATTTTTAATTTTTACTAAAAATAAATAAAAAAATAACTAAATAAACTACCTTTCTTTTCTTTTCTTTTCTTTCTTCCTTCTTTTCTTGTTCTTTTCTCTTTCTTTTTTTTTGTATTACATTTACAATTATATATATATATAAATAAATCAACTAAATGATAAAGTAAAAAGAAATAAATAAATAAAAAAAAAGAAAAAGGATCAGATGTAGTAGACGTACGTGAGTCAGACTTGGATTGGATTATGAGTCTTTGGGTTGGGTCATGTGGATCACCAATGGCAGTAGCAACAAAGCTAGATTCGGCTTATTTCAACCACCAAAACGAGTGGGTGAAGGTTTTTTTTTATGAGTTTTGGATTGGGATTTGGGGGGGGGGGTTAGGTTCAGTGCCATGATTGTTGGAGCTCATTTGGGTGATTTTAGAGGTAGCAGTCGACTGTGGTGCTTGGCCCTTCGATCTGGTGACAACTGGGTTCAAACTGGTGGCTATGGTAGGGATTTTAAAGTATGGGGAGTGTGTTTGTGTAGTTGTTTTGAGTTGAGGTGGGTTGGAAGTGGTGGTTTGAAGAGAGGAGGGTATGGCAGTTAGGGTTTAGTGGCGATGGCTTGGTGGTGATCAATAGATGGTAAGGTATTAATCAATAGATGGCATGGTAATGCTCGAGAAGGGGTAAAATAGGCAACTTGGAGTATAGAGGTTACAGCCATAGTATTAAGTAGTGGTGAAGAGTTTGGGAGTGAGAGTTTCAAAAAGAGAAAGAGTGAGTTAGAGAGAGAAAGTTTTTGGAAGTGAAAGAGAAGGTGTTTCAAGTAGTTGTTCGAGGTTGTGATTGTTTGTCAATGGTATATGAGCTTCAATTTATAGTCGAATTCAACTTAGAAACAAAAGAAAGCTCATATTAGAGTTAATGGGAATGGTTGAATTTTTAGTTTTTTCCCAATCTTTGAAGCTTAATTTGAATGCGTAATTAACCAAATTTAGATGTGTTTTTTGTACCGATTCACAGTAGGCTATGTCTAGGATGAATTTGTACCATTAATTGGTGTCTTTCAGCAAGGAAAAGCATGAAATCAGAGGCTAAAGTGAAGGGGTTGGACCTATTCTTGAGAAGGAAAGAGGAGGAAAATTGTGTGAAAACAAGGGAAAATTGAGGGAAAGTATTGATGTAGTACCATGTTAGCTAACCTCAACCAACCCCGACCTGCCATGTGTCATCATGTGATATATGGTAGCTAATGTGACATGCCATAAAGCGCCATGTCAATAAGGTCGTCCAATCCTACAATGCTAAGTGTCAAGGCACGTAGTACAGTGAGATCCTGATACATGGTAGTGTACTTGTTAACAAAAAATAAAAAGGCTTCCCTGTCTTTGCCAAGATTTGAACCTAAGACCTCACACTCAATGCTTAAACCAAGTCCATGTATTTAATCATTAGGTTATTAGTTTGTGCCTTATCCATATGTGCAACTAAATTATACATATGTACTCGGTCAGCTTGGGCTAGATTTAATCTAAATTCAAGTTCAACGGTCTAATTTCTAAATCTAATTTAAAAATTAAAAAACTTACCTTAATAAAATGTCATTTTCAAAAATATTTTATTTTTTCAACTTTTCTAACTTTTCAATTTTCTAAATTTTTAAACAAATTTTGTTTTTTTTTTTTTAAATTTCTCAATTGTTTCTTAGCTAATTTTCTTATTTTTTATGCCTTTTCTTATTTTTGAAAATTTTTTTATTCCCTTAAAATTCTTATTTTTTCTAAATTTCTTAATATTTTTTAGTTTTCTTTAATTTCCTATTTTTTGTGTTTTTGCTAATTTAAGGCCTATTGAGAAAAGAAAAATAATACAAATAAAAATAAAGGGGGCAAAAATTAGGTGTCTACACGTTGATCTGTTCTTAAAACAGTTACTTGAAGGACTACCCCTATTCGAGGTATCGAACATTGCATTGACTTAATACCCGATACCATACTGCCAAATAAGCCAACTTATTAGATGAGTCTTGAATAGGCTTTCAAGCTTTAACGTTAAGATAATGAGTTACTGGAAAGGGTATGTTAGGGAAAGTTTCAGCTCTTGTGCTGTGTCGGCACTTCTAATGTTGAAAAAAGATGGAACCTAGCGAATGTATGTAGATAGTCGAACAGTAAACAAGATTACGATTAAATACAAGTATCTTATTCTAAGATTGGAAGATATGCCGAATGAATTGAGTAGAGCTAGGATCTTCAATAAGATTGATCTTAAGTCTAGTTACCATCAAATTCGCATGAGGCAGGAGATGAGTAGAAAATAGCATTCAAAACTTGACATGAACTTTTTGAATGGATGGTCATGCCCTTTGGCTTATCGAATGCCTTGAGCACTTCATGAGATTGATAAACCATGTATTGGGACATTTGATTAGGAAGTGTATCATGGTGTACTTTGATGACATCATGGTGTCGAGAGATTTTTCAGCAACCTTAAGAAGTGTTGTTTTTGCCGAAGTAGTATTCTTAGGCTACGTAGTAAGTAGACGAGGCTTACAAGTGGATAACGAGAAGATCTAAGAAATTGTTGAATGGTTAACTCCTATTACTTGTATCGACGTGAGAAGTTTCCATAGACTAGCTTCATTCTATAGAAAATTCATCAGGAATTTTAGTACCCTCACCATTCCACCTAGTAAGCTAACAAAGAAAAACATCGACTTTTAATGGGGATAAAAGGAGGAGAGAAGTTTTGCCAAGGTAAAGGAAAGGTTGACCTCCGCCCCTATACTAGTTATGCTTGACTTTGAGGAAATATTTGAACTAGAGTATGATACATTAGGCATTGGGATAGGTGATGTCCTAATGTAGGAAGGCTGACCAATTGCCTACCATAGTGAGAAGCTCAAAAGACCTCAACTAAATTACTCAATGTATGACAAAGAACTCTTGGTGTTGATCTAAGCACTGTAGGTATGGTAGCATTTTCTACTACTGAGGGAATTTGTCATTCATACTGACTATGAGTCTTTGAGGTACCTTTGAAGTAAAACTAAGTTATCAAAGCAACATGTGAGATGGGTAGAATTCCTTAAGGGATTTAATTTCATGGTAAAACACAAGCAAGGAAAGAGCAACGTAGTTACAGATGCTCTTTCGAGAAGGCATGCACTTCTGAATAAACTGCAGACTAGATTATTTAGATTTGCAAGTATCAAAGAATAGTATTGTAAGGATCTACACTTAAGGCCTACATGTGCATGTTGTGTCAATGAAAGGAGAGTGGACGAGTATCATATGGAGGAAGGATACTTGTTTCGATGAGGGAAATTGTGTGTGATAACTTATTCACTTTGGGGGTTACTGTCCGGACATTTTGGGGAGAAAAAGATGGATGAATTACTGAGTGGTCGATTCTTTTGGTAGTAAATGAGGCAACATTTGCACTGAGTTGTTGAAAGTTGTGCTGTGTGCAAGAGGGCTAAGTACCGAGCTAAACAAGGAAAAGCAATGCCGTTGCCTATTCTAATGAAGCCATAGACCGAATTGAGCATGAACTTTGTTCTCGAACTACAATGAACTGCCCAAGATAAAGATTCTATAATGGTTGCTGTGGATAGGTTCAGCTGGATGACCCACTTTGTGCCCTGTTTCATGACTAATGTCACTTTAGCTATTGCTTCTCTTTTTTTATGGGAGATTGTACAGTTATATAGTGTACTGAGAAGTGTAATCTCTAATAAAGACCTAAAGTTCTTGAGCCATTTTTAGAGAACCTTATAGCATCGGATGGGGACCAAACTACCCTTCAATCCTTCTTATCTCCCCTAAATTGATAGCCACATAGAGGTGGTTAATCATACTATGGGATCACTACTCTAAGTTGCAGTGGGCAAGAACTTAGCCGACCGAGACGTTTGCTTGCTAGTGGTTGAATTTGCTTACAACCGAATAGTGCATGACACCACTAAGTAGATTCCCTTTAAAGTGGTCTATGGTTTTAATCCTAAGTTTCCCCTTGATCACATCCTTATACCTATTCCTACGCAAGAGGACCTTGATGCAAGAGTTTAAGCACAATTCCTTTAATACATCTATGGTATAGTTACTTGGCACATTGACTAAGCCACCAGATGTATATGAGAGAAGGCAAAGGGGTAAGATAGGAAAATGTTTTCAGTTAGAAGACTTGGTGTAGTTGCACCTAAGAAAAGGGAGGTTTCCAAGAAAAAGGAGGAACAAACTATCCCTAAGGGCTGAAGGACCTTTCAGAATCCTCCAAAAGATCAATGATAACACTTATAGATTGAAGTTACCCAAGGACTATGGGGTTTTTAATACCTTCAACATTACTGGACTCAGTCCATATCATCTCGATGAAGAGCTGATCGAAAACCCTTTAGATTTGATCCCAAATCTAAATCAACCAGGAAGGAGTGATAGGAATCAGGCTAATAGGCCTTTCACCTACAACCAAGCTCGTGGACTGGAAGGGCTAGCAAGATGGATCCTCCTACTCTAACTAACTCCTGTTGAGGCTGAGTTAATCCAAGTTGCTGATCAACTTTGTATGTCGAGTTGTATGACTATCCATTGCTTAGAAGTTGTGTGCCGTATTGTTGAATGCCAAGAAAGCTACCAAATCCTGCGAGTCTGCTTAGCTATGTATGAACCGACCAGTTTCTTGGCACCACCTTTACTAAGAAGTCAAGAGATCGATCTTGGGCTAATCAGTTGCCCCTGCTCAAGTAAGTAACTAGACATTCTTGTTTGCATTCTCCAATAGCATCACCGATGCGCCCATGCTACATGTACAGTACCACATGAAAAATTTGCTACACCAATCATTATATTTCTTAAATATTCCTTTTTATCTCTTTGTAGTTTTGTATATTGCCTCTTTAGGGTAATACACTTTTTATCTTTTCCCCTTTAGGAAAATTGCCCTAAGTTATTGGGTATAAATACCCCTTGTATACGTAGCCATAATCATTAGATTGGCATTAATACACTTGACATTTTTCCTCTCGTAAACATTATCTGTTTACATTTATTTCACTCTTATCCTAATCCTTAAGTAAGGTTAGGTGATGAGTAACCTCACCAGATCAATTCGTACATCATATTGAGTTATGCCATAAGTTCTTGGAAGTTGTATTGATGCATCATATCCTTTAGAGTTGTTCATAGTTTTTTGCTTACTTTTCATTTGCTTTTTGTTCTTTCACACGTTCCCCATCACTCATTTCAAGCTTTTGGCAATCATGGACCATTCAACGACCATCTTTGTCTATTTTTGGTCATGGTTTGCATCAATGGTGATGAGTAATATGTTAAGTTCTTAGATACGTTTAAGAAATTAGACATAAACATCCCATTTACAGATGTATTAGAGTAAATGCCTTACTATAGAAAGATTTTGAAAGAATTTCTCGATAGATAGAGAAAGTTAAATGGGTGAGAGATAGTTATGTTATCTTAAGAGTACACTAATGCAATTAAGATACTGTCCTTCCTAAGTTAAATGATCCAGGTAAGTTTACAATAGAATGCACCATAGGTAATCTATTATTTTGAGAATGCCTTATGTGACTTAGGTGCTAATATGAACTTGATTCCACTTTTAGTTGTGTAGAAACTAAGATTAAGAGATGTATTAAAGAAGGCTGAGACAGCTATTTAACAAATAGATTGATCTATTAGGAGACCTCAAGGATTGATTGAGGATGTTTTGGTTAAGGTTGAAAAATTTATATTTCCTATAGATTTCATTGTTTTAGGCATGAAAGAAGATTTAAGGATTTCAATCATCCTTAGGTGCCCATTTTTGGCCATTGCTAGAGTTATAATTGATGTTAGGAATAGCAAGTTATCGTTGAGGGTTAGAGATGAAGAGGTCAATGTGAATATTTGCAAATGATGGAAAAAGAGAGAACCTCTTGCTAATAAAACTAGTAAAGTAATTGATGCTTCACATGGACTACAGGTTGATGCTAATTAGAATAAGTAGCATGAGTAACATACGAGAGATGGGGTACATGAAAGTAAGCCTCAGTTTGATCCTCGATGAATAATGGATGGATAGTTAGGATGATGACTATAAACTAAGCATTAGGAGAGAGGCAACCTACTACCTTTTTATTTTATTGTTTTTCATTTTTCAATATTTTGTTTTGTTTTATTTTTTTTTAGTTGGCTTGATCTTTTATGTTTAGTGTATAGATGACTGGGGCATTTGGTATAGTGGAGGAATCAGTTACATGACATATTTAAAAAAAAAAAGAAAAGGAGCATGTAAAACTAGTTACACGATCAAGAGATATGATTGTATCTCTAGTTATGTCATTCCTAAGGGTCTTTCTCTTGCACCCATAGTAGAATACATGATTGAGAGATACGATTGTATCTTTGGTCGTGTTGCTCGAAGCCCCTTAATATGCATCCATGGTAGACTACACGATGGAGAGACATAACCGTGTCATTCCTGGGATGACTTTTCTTCTCGCCCACAATCACTTACAATCATGTCACTAGTTGTGTTGGCCACACTATTTAAGGTTGTGCCTAAACTTGCTTCCTTACTTCTACACTTGCACTTATACAATACATTACATGGCCTTCTCTCTTCCTTACACTCTCTCCCATACACATACTTGAAAAACACACATAAATACAGTTCATTTTCTTCCATACTTCTAAGGATCATCATTACTCCACTTTCCTTCAAGATCACTTCAAGAATGAGGAAAATGGCTATGAGAGTTAAATTACAAGTTTAGAGGAAGTTGCTAATAACGGGGATGAGGTAGTTGAGGAGATTGAAGAGGTGGAGGAAGTCGTAGAGGAAGAAATTTTCAATGAGGAAGGTGACAAGGAAGAGCATGCAGACCTTCAAGAAAATGATGACGATTTTAAGGAGATAGTATCGCAAAAGGCAAGGCAATTCATACCAATCGCTTTAACTGGGGAAGTATCGGTTTCTTTACTCTTTTTCCTTTTATGCTTTTAATTGTTTTATTTTGTATATTGGAGACAAAGAATAGTTTAAGTGTAGGGAAAGGGATAAAGTGATAATTTTGATGCGATGTTGGTTATAAAGCACTTTGAGCTTTCATGGTGATTTACCTTATACTTGTTGTTACATAGAAATTATTAACCATTATATTGCACAAATTTGATTTGCATTCAAATTGAAGAAATAGCAACTTTTTGGGCATAATTTGTTGATTTTATGCATAATTTTACTTAATTATCTATGACCTAATTACAGAATGCTAGAGTTGAATTGTATAATTTGTGTGAAGTACAATTATAAGTTATTTAAGCTTAGATTTTAGTCTTGAGATTAGGGTAATGTCACTAATTAGGAGTTAGTCATTCCTATTATTAAGCCTATTTTGATGTATACTCATTATTTAGAAGTTTTTCTAGCATTATAATTCATAGTAAATGAATAAATGAAACTTGTTTCTTGAAAATTCCCTAAAAAAATCAATTTTGTTGGAAGCTAAAAATTTAAAAGAAAAAGGAAATGAAATAAAATAAAATTATCATGTTGGTAAGGATCGACCTTAGTTCCTCAAAAGATTAAGGTTTTTTACTACTGCCAATATGAGGATAAGTTGGTAATAATTCACCTTGGTCCTTTAGAAGAGCAAGATATGAATTCCATTGCCAATGGACTTAATCAAAGTAATTATGTAGAAATAAAGCAATTAAATTGAAAAGCCTTCCAACGAAAACATATACTAAGGGGATGATTAGGGGATAGGTGGATGTAATATGCATGTACTTTAAATTGTGATGATTTTAGAGATGGAAGAGGGGAGTGTATACATTTTAGTGAGATATATAAAATTCTAATGACTTTTCTTTTTTATTAGGGAGATGTTAAACTTGATCTTAAGTTTGTTAATTTTTGGTTAAATGATTTGGGTAAACTCTAATTTACATGGATTAAATCTTAAACCTTAGTATGGTTTTAATGCTCGATACTTAAGTATTTTGTTTTTCAAGGGCATAGTTATATGATTAAGTGAAGTTATGTAATAAAGTTGTTAAGGAATTTTTATTTGATAGAAGCAAATTGATATTAACCTTTGGTTGAATGCAATATATGGTTAATTTTCTTATATAATGGTGATTAAAGAATTCATGTCCTCATGTGTTTTTCTTGGTTTTTATTTATTTTTCTTAAGGAAAAGCAAAAGGTTAAGTGCAGGGGAGTTTGATAAGTGCTTTATTACATATATTTATAAATTGGTTTTTATAAGTGTTTTTGATAATTTTATGAGTTTTTTAGGGATATTTTGTGCTTAAGGAGAAATATTTTTATTTTAGGTCTTTGATTAAATGATTGAAAAGAAAAGGAAAAGATTGAATCAAGTTTCACTTGATTTAGACTTTAATTGAAAGATTTATGAGTTTTGAAGATTGACATGGTTAGTTGATGAAATTGTATTGAAAATCATGTTGGTTTATTTGAAACATGACTAGAAAATTCCATGACTATTTGACATGATCATGTTGATGCTGTATTAAAAAAAATAAATAAATAAAATAAAGGTTAGAAAATTACACAGCTAATTGACATGATCTTGTTGTAGGTGTTTTGCATTTAATTTAAAGTCTACAACCATCATGATATATTCAATCTAGCCTTAGAATTGGATTATCAACCTAGGCTTGTGTGAAGTCAACAATTGCCATAATCCATGATATCAAGCCATATTTATATGAATTAAGGATGGATGAGGATTTTCAGATGGAGACATTAGAAGTCAATGCCCAGCCCATCATGTCTATGTTTAGATTATACGTTCCAACATTATTGACAACTATGTGAAGGTGTATAACCATGTAGTTTGAAGACAAACACAATTTCATGTCCCAAGAATGAAAGTCTACATAGTAATATAAAACATTGACAAGATGAGAGATTGGGCTTTAGCAGTTATGCGATGATCACGAATCTAAGACACTGGAGTCACTTTTCCATTTTTGTACTTTAGAATAGTTTAGTTTTCCTTTAGTTCTTGAAGACAAATTAATAGGGATCGACATTGATTATAAACAAAGAAGTTAACTCAAGTAAAGATTGAAGGCTCGAGTTTTTCGATTTCTTTGATAATGAATAGGTGCTCTCTATCCATTTTTTCATTTTTATTTATGGATTTCTTTATTCCCTTTGTAATTCGTGTGCTTCATATAATCATGAATTAGTCTTCTTTGTTGGGATATTGGATTGATGGATCCATAATATTTCTATATTAAATATTTGAATATTGTTATTCTTGGTATATTTGTCATCGTGCATGTGTTTTATTAATTGTAGAATACATGTTAGATTGGATTAAAATCTAAGAAGAATAAAATTAATTCAATCAATTCCATAACAAACTAACATCTGATTACAAGTAAAACGTTAGAGATAATGAATTGTTATTAGGTTAGGGTTTAGAACATAAAACAGTTAATTAACTGAATAATCTTTATAGAAATTGGAGGGCTTAGTTAATTAATTAACATAAGTCATACTTCGAGAGAAGGTGATTTTATACTTCATTAATTTGATATCTCGAAAAGGAATACAAAGTGAATAATCTAAACCAATCATGAGTTTAATAGCCAAATATGATGTATTTTAATATTATGATCATTAACATCAATCTAAGCTTCCAATATGTTGGTTCATTGATTCAATCTTCTAAGTCTTGATTTCTTATATTCTTTATATTAATTAGAAGTAGATTAAATATTTTGTATTAATTAAGGGTAGATTTGTATTCTTTTATTTTTATTTTTATTTTGGTTTGCCTAGATATAGGTAAGACTAATATAGTTGAATGCTATTCCTAATCTTTGTGGGAATGACATGGTCTTACTAGTTTTCTTATTACTACATACGTTACCTAGTGCATTTGCTAGTATTATAGACACTTTTATTTTAAAAATAATGATTAACATATCAACCAGCTATGTAAGAATTAAAAAAATAATAATAATTAAGGGGCCTTTATTTTTCTTTTCATTTTAATATATATATATATTGTAAATAGTTGTATTGACTGGGTTTTAGTGATGCAAGCTCACTAGAAAGAACCTGACCTAATAGGCCTAACTGTATTGGGATATGGGGGTTTTATTTTTAAAGTACTACACATGCATGCTTAAATTTAGTGTAGTTAAACCTCGACCATCTTAGGAAACTAGGATGAGATGCCATTGTGTAGCCCTCCAATCACAAAGGTCCTTACCTTCACTTAATGGTGATAAGCAAGCTTACTCTTGCTTCGATATAGCTCATAAATCATTTCTATAGGAATGTATGAGGCTATAGAGCTTGAGACTCATAACCCCATACTCTTACATCATTTTAAAATAAAAGAGATTAGTAATTTTCAAATTATAGGAACTTAAGGAGAGGTGTTATAATCTATGACCAATTTAGCTTTACTTTCAATAGAAAAAAAAAATTAGAAATTCACACACATATATTTAGCTATACATGAGCCTTGTTTTCAAAAAATAAATATTTTATAAATTCATAAAATTATATATATAAGTGTCTATAAATATTCATCAAGGGTTTATAATAATTTTACCCTTAAAATTTACTAATTTTCACTCCTTATTGCATTACATGCATATGTAGTATATTGCATTAAATTTGCTAATGCTTTAATTTGTCTATACGTTGTTTCTAATTTTTTTCCCTTTAAATTATACATGGTTACCTATAGATATTGTCTTGTAATATATATGCCCTATGTATTGTAGGTTTTTTCTTTTTTCCATAGGTAAAAGGTTATGCAGCAAAAAAAAATAAAATAAAAGTTGAGGAGTTGCAAAATTATTAATATTCTTTAGTAATCTTATTTTAAATTTTATTGTAATATTTGTAAAAGATCATGTAAACTTTGTATTTTATGTAAAATATAGACATGAAAAGTTTGGTTAGATAAACTTTGAGGTCATCAACAAAGTGCAACTCGATAAGCATTCATTCCCTAAGGGTATTCTAGAAGACTGGTTGAATCAGCTTCTACCTATCAAACAAGACCATATTTGCAAGAAAATCGACCTGATTATTTCACTTATGGAAGTCCAACACTAATAGCTACTAATCCAAGCCTTGATCTATTTCTAGGATTCAAAATCTTTAGCTTTTAGGTTTGGTCCTCATATGCTAACGCTAACCCTCAGAGAATATTCTTAGCTACTCAATGCCCTATCTTTTGAAGCGGGGAAAACAATTCTAGATCTCAGAGTCAATCTTAAAAATTCATTTATGACTTTAGTGGGAATCAAAAAGCCAACCTTATCTCCTCTCTTGTTAATAGTTGAAAAAAAGTATATCCATATTTGAAGATACTAGAATGGTTTTTAAGCCCAATCGCCCATAGAAAGCATTGTGAGATCTTTTTTGGCAAGTATGAGGCCTATATTGAAAAGCAATCGAATGCCTTTATTGTAGGAGTGTTTAAGACAATCATATCCCCCTATAAGTATGGTCACAGCTACTTTAGAGTAGATGAGATTGCTAAACAATTCATAGTTTAGAAATCTTACATACTGACCTTATTAGCAAAGTAGTTTAGAACTTCAACTCATTACTAGTTGTTTGTTTCTTGAGTCACACATAGGTTTTTTATGGGAATTTGCTAAGGGCTTACTTGACTAATTGTATAAATCTTCATCAATGACTTCTCTCCTCGTCTCAAAGTACAAAAAGGTAGTAAAATGGAAGAATGGGTTAAAGTGATGAAGGAGATGTAACTAGTGGATTTTATGTGGATGGAAAGGTGGAGTAATTGCACTCAAACTGGTATGGGATGTGTTTGCTATGAAAAAGTCCCACTTATAGGTATTACAGGTTATGCAGGGTATTTTCCAACTTGTGTCACCAAGTAACTAGGCCCGCTTTAAGAAATAGCATGCATGGACTTACTGGAAACAATAACTTTGAATTATCATGACCTTTGCTTACCTTCGTCCATCTTGACCAAATGATTAGCAAAGCTAGAAAGGTTATGGAAGAGAAGAGAAGTCAAGAATGTAGTGAATGTATAGACGATGACAGGTAAAGTTGGAGAATATCAAGCTACTAAGTAGTCCATTTGTGACTAGTTAAAGAGGACTAGGGAGATTCAATATGAAGCACCAAACATTTTTAGGCATGAAGTGAAGCTAGAAAATTTCTCACCTACTGAACAAGCCTATTGGGATACCATATGGGCTAAGGTTGAGGTCCAATTCTAAGAAGGCAAAATAAATCATTGAAGAACTAAAAAAGGGAAAATGGGAGGTTGCTTAAGGAGAATAGATTATTAAAGGGAAAGATTTGAGAAAGGGATGCCATCGTTCAAAGACTCATGAGAGAGGTTGACGAAGCACGCCCTAGCCAGATCTACAAACTCCTATAGGCTTAAGATTAGCTTTGTGATTAGTTTCTTTTTATCCTCAGTTGTTTAGGAAATTTGTTAGGTAGTTCAATTTTATTTCTTTGATTGTCTAGACTTAAGATTTTGACTATTAATAAATTTGCATCTTCTAAAAATTATTCAATTATTGCATATTCTTCTATTTATGTGCTTTTATTCCTTTTACGTAAAAATAGGAAAATAAAAATAAAAATTAATGAAAAAAGGGCTAATGATTTTGGAATTAAGCAAATTTTTAAGATAGCTCCCAAGCAACAAGACACCATTTGAAGCCTAATAATCACTTACTTTAAGGTAAAGATGATTGATAGTGATAACAACACCAACCCCAACTCAAGAGTTTCCTCACTTAAATAGGATATGTTGAGCATCAAGGAACAAATCTAAGCCTTCATTATTACCATTGGCCTTAACTAAGTGAAAGAGGTACATTAGATGCAAGATATGGGAAAGAAGATGAACCCATAATGCCTAACTTAGAGGATGTTGATTTAGGGAATGGTTTTGCAGATTTGAGGAAGGAAATAGAAGAGAAGCAAAATGAACTAGAGAGGCAGTTGTTTCAATAGTTTATTGAAAAAAATGAGAATCCTTGAAGGAACTAATGTAATGAAGCATATGGGAATTCTTAATCCACCAAAATATGGGGACGATACTTTTCTAGAAAAATTTAAGGTACCAGACTTTGTAAAATATGATGGTACTAGTTTCCCAAAGCTCCACACTTATTTATACCTTAGGAAAATGGCTAAGAATGTTAAGTACAAACAACTCATGGTTAGACCTTTTAAGACAGTTTAATTAGTCTTTCCTTGGCTTAGTATGCATAGCTGGATTTGAATGAAGTGAATATGTAACATACACTAGCTAGAGCCTTCTACAATCAATACAAGCACAATATCAAGGTTACTTCGTCTACATAGGATTTGAACAATATGCATAAGAAGAATGATGAGACCATTAAGCAATATGCCTAGAGGTAGAGGGACATGGTTGCAAGACTATCTACCTGTATGCCAAAAAAGGATTTAACTACTACCTTCATCAACACTTTAACATCCCCCTATTATCAACATATTGTTGGTCGTACTACTTCTAGTTTAGTGAAGTAGTGGTAGAAAGTTATTACATTGAGGATGTTATTGCTACTAGTAGGCTTCTTAATATTGAGGCTACTGAGAAAAGGCCAACACCTTTGCAAGCTACTACTAAGGGCAAGGAGACTATAGTAAGTGTTGTGAATACGGTGGATTACACCAACACATGCCTCAATTGACTTTCCAAACTGACCAGAACATAACTTCTCCAACAAGCTGAGAGCAACCTCAAAACAATTAAGGGCATAGAAGACAGTTCACTAATATTCCTATCCTTCTAAGTCAAGTTCTCATTCACCTCGAACTCAAGAACTTAATAGATTTTGAGATACCTTGAGATGATTATAAGTTAAAGAATTTTAATCTTGAGCTTTGTTGTGATTATCACTTAGGGTAAGTAAGCCATTCTCCTGACAACTATTGGAGACTTAGGCACAAGATATAGGATTTGATAGATGCTAACATGATTCAATTGGACTTTGTTAAGACACCCACTTCGAATGTTAGTAATAATCCATTGCTAAATCATTAACGTACTATCAATGTGATCATAGTAAAAGAGCCTAGCCTAGAGATAGATGTTGATGAGCTCCCTATATTAATTGAACATGTTGCTTGGAATCTTAGGCTAAAGGGGCATCTATAGCATATGGATTTGAGGGATTGGATGTTACGCCCCAATGTCTTAGAGTCGTAATAGTTTCATTGTATAAATTAACCTATGATAGTAACTGACCTCATAGTTACTATTGTAGATATGATTTGCATAAGGCACCAATGACTCTTTACTTTGAAGTAAATAGCTCAATTAAAATTAAGGCTAAAATTTACATAAAAAGCCAAAAACCTTAAGTCATATATACATAATTATATTTAAATTATCTTATAATCCCAAGAAATTCTACATGTTACAATAGTCTGATAAGTAACATATTATAAGACCAATACATAAAACTAAGAATACTAACAAAACACTAAAAGATTTTATCATTTAACTAGTCGATTCTTACTCCCCCATATCACTTTAAAAAGAAATTGACCTTAGGATAATTATATCGTAGCATCTTAATCGGAACCTGCAAAAAAATTTATAAAGGTCTGAGCAACCAATAGCTTAGTAAGTTTGGATGGGGACTTAAGAATGTACAATGCAACATGCAAATGCCATAACATAATGCGGTCTAGTCTATTATGAAATCAGAGTAATTTCACTTGCTCTAATCCAAGTTGAGGAGTTTCATGTTTATGCAACAGCTCACAACTAAACCTAGAGTTATACAATGGAGACACTACTCCTCTTATGACTATCCTTCGAACTATTGCCCCTTATCCTTATTGTGACCTCTTTTCTTGCCACTTTGTTCTGCTAAGGATGAAGAAAAGACCATTATACTATCTAGTGCTATCTTTTTTGAAAGTATTGGTGTTTGATTAGAAAATCTTAATTGTCTCCTAAAGGATTACAATGCATGTCTAATTGAGGTATTCAGGTCGGTTATAATTAAGTTCAGTTTAGGGTAATCAAACAATCCCACACCACTCATTTCACAACAATCACCAAAACATAATGTAAATTTTTAGCACGAAATCAAATATACACAAGTAGATGCATATATAACTACCTATAGGTACAATCACATACAGTCCTAAGCCTCCAAGCACTTTAACATAGTATTCCAAAATATAGCAATGTATTGAACTTAACTTACCTGAAATTCTCAATTTTCTCATTTAGCTTACTGTAAGTCGATTTATCTCTATGTGTTTGATAATATGAATACCCTTTTAGTATTTATATCCGTATGTCATATATATTTTGAATTATTATTTGGCCCAATATTCCAATTATATATTACTTATTATTGATCCTATTATAGGATAGTTACAAAATTGGTTTCCAAATTTAGTTCCGATTAGGTTTTAACTACAAGTGTTATAAGTAAATCATAAGAATGCGTTCTGAACTATAATGTAATATTAATCACATTATACTCGAGTATCCTAAGTATCATTTTTGGCCTATAAGTAAATTTTAATATATATGATACATTATAGTCCTCATTTAACTATCGAATTTACTCTTGATATAAGAAAAATTTACATTTTTCATATAATTACCAAAATTTAGGTTTCATATTAGATTTATTATATATTGCTATTATTATTATATTATTGATTTTAACTTAATATTTATATTTATTTTAAATCCAATTTCACATATTCACTACATCTCACACCTAATAATTACATCTAACACTCTAGATGCTACAATTATCATACTATATCAGAAACTAATATCCTAAAATATTTAATTACACACTAAATTAGTTATTATCTATTTAATTACTAAATTAGCCTAAAATCACCCATTTTATACATCATTTTAAGACCAAAAAATTATCTTAAAATTTCAAATTTTCAATTCTCAAAAATCTCTTCATAGTATTATTTTAAATCCTCTAAATATGCTATAAAGAAAAATTGAGCTCAAAACTATATTATTAAGGCTATTTATTTTTAAATAAAAATAAACTCAAGTTTGTGGGATTTCTTAAGTACTGTATATTTCTAGATATAATTTCATCAAATGAATATTTTTTCCTAATTCTACATATATAAAAATCTCAAAATATTGAATTTCATTATTTTCTAAATAAATTTGATAATTTAAAAAAATTAAACAAGATTCGGGTTGAAATTGGACTTACCTATCGAATTAACTTCCAACCACCAGTAGTGGCCTTTGGGGTGTCAGCAAGGTTAGGTGACGGGGGTAGAGTATGGTGGTGGTGGTTTAATCTAAGTAGCCGTAGTTTGTGGGTTTGCCTTATAGGTCGTAAATGCACACAATTTTTTCTAAATATACTAAATTCTCACTTTCTGGTTTTTCTCTAAATATCATGGATGTGTAACTGACCAAAATGAATTGTGATGGGTTATTTCCTATTTTATAGAGGCATTTAGGGTTTTCTTTTGATTTTTAGGTGTCATCTATCCCTTATAATCTTCCAATTTTCTTTCCATTTACACTAATTTGATTGGTTAATTCCTAAATCCAAACGATTCCTTGATTTTTTTTATTTTATTATTTATTATTAATTTAGTATATTTAAGATATTTTAAGTAATTTTAGGTATTTTTGCCAACAACTAAATATATATGGAGTACAAGTAAATACTCTTAAATATCATTTATATTATTTTATGGTTTTTAGTGTGCATATAATTTATTTTTATTGAGTTGTTAGTTACTGGTATTTGATTTACACATTTCTAATAAATAATGGGTAATATGCTTATAATTTAATATTATGATATTTAATTATTTTATTAGTTATTTTCCTAAATTCAAACTTATGAAATCACTTTTACTGATATTCTTAGTTTCATCGTATAATTTAAACTTGATTGGATACTTTTTTCAATGACCTTAAATTTTACATATCGAATCCAAACTTTTAACTCTAGGGCATATATTTCCACCCCTCTTTGAAAAAGTTTTATCCTCAAAATTTCTATATATCTAGATTGTAGTTAGATAACCAAAAAGGATAATCACATACTTTTAATAACCTAGAAGTTAGAAAAGCCATGGGTATTACTTTAACATTACTACTTTTGGCTCTTAAGTAATCTCTAAGTCTGAACCTTTGTTCCATAGACCTTCACATATTCCATATCTAGAGTCTTTAACTTCTGAACTCGATTATCAAGTATTTTTATTGGCTGCTTCATCACTTAAAAATTCCTCTTTAACTCCACTAACTTTATTTCTATGATTACATTTGTGTTTTTAATAAACTTTCTTAATATGGAAATATGAAATACATCATGGTAGCTTGAAAAACTTGGAGGTAAGGCTATTCGATAGGATATATTATCAACCTTCTTCAATACTTCAAATGGACTAAAATATCATAGGCTCAGCTTTCCTTTTATACCAAATTAACTAAGTCCTTTGCATGGGTTTATCTTGACATAAATATGATCTCCAATCTCAAATTCCAATAGCCTTCTCTTCAAATCTACCTAAGTCTTATAACAGTCTAGAGCTTCCTTCATTCATTGTTGTGCAATCTTAACTTTCTTACTTGTTTAGTTGATCATGTTAGGTCCAATCATTACATATTTCTCATAATCCCAATATAGTGGCAATCTACACTTTCTTTCATATAATGCTTCATAAAGTGCCATATGTATAGTCGCATGATAACTATTATAATGGCAAATATCTATCTTAATCACCTCTAAAATCTAATACACATGCCAGTAACATATGAATCATTTGCTCAAATTATCCATCTGTTTGCAAGTGATAACTTATACCAAATTGCGACTTTGTAGCTAAAGCCCTATGTAAACTTTCCCAAAATTTAGATACAAATCAACTGTCTTGATCATAAATACTACTTTCTAGCACACCATATAATCTTAATAACTCTCAGATATATAGCATAGCCATCTTTTCCATTGAATCACCTGTTTGATAAGTTAAGAATTATGTACTCTTTGTTAATCTATCTATGACTACTCAGATTGAGTCCTAACTTGAGTCTTAGGTAATGCTATCACAAAATCCATTTTAATATGAGCTCACTTCTATCTCGGGACCTCTAAAGGTTGTAATGGTTCACCTGGTCTTTGATATTTTGCTTTAACTTATTGGCATGTAATGCATTCTGCTACGTACTATGCCACATCTCTTTTCATTCCATTCTAACGAAACATCAATTCTAAATCTTGATACATCTTATTTCCGCTTAGGTACATAGTATAACATATAATGTATGCTTTATCTAAAATTTCCTCCCTTATGTCGGGATTTTGCAACATACATATTCTTGCTCTAAATTTTAGCACGCTTTTATCATCCACTTTGAAGTCAGAATCATTTCCTTTGCTTAATTCCTCTTTTATTTCCATTAGATCTTTATCTTCCTCTTGCTTCCATTTAATTCCCTCCAATAAAGTAGGTTGCAATTCCAAATTCATTATTTGACTATTATGCTCACATCAGTCAACCTAATTTTCAACTTTTCAAATTCACATAACAACTCATGTTAGGAAGTTAATAGTAATGCAACTTGTTCATAATTCTTCATGCTTAAAGCATTTGCCACTAGATTGGATTTTCCAAGATGATAATTTATATTCAAATCATAATACTTTATTAGCTCTAACCATCGCCTCTATTTTAAATTTAACTCCTTCTGGGTAAAGAAATACTTCAAACTCTTATAATCAATATATATTTCACATCGTTATCCATATAAATATTGTCTCTAAATCTTTAAAGGAAACACTATAACTACTAACTCCAAATCATAGGTTGGATAATTCCTTTCATGTGGCCTCAATTGTCTTGATGTGTATGCAACAATATTTCTATCCTGCATCGGTACATATCCCAATCTATTTCGAGAAGCATCACTATACTCACTATAAGGTTTATCTGGATGTAGTATTGTTAATACTAGTGTTGTAACTAGTCTTTCTTTAACTCCTGAAAACTCAACTCACATTCTTCACCCTATTCGACTTTTACATCTTTTTGGGTCAATCGAGTCAATAGCCTACCAATTTTAGAAAAATCCTTTTTAAATCGTTGGTAGAATCTAACCATACCTACAAAACTCCTCATCTCCATAACAATGGTTGTTTGCTTCCAAGACATTATTGCTTTCACCTTGTTAGTGTTTATAGAGATTCCTTCACTAAATATAATGTGACTTAGGAAAGAAAAGTTATCTAACTAGAAATCACATTTACTTAACTTGGCATACAATTTATTTTCTCTTAGTTTCTATAATGCCAACTGTAAATGCTCTACATGCTCCTCCCTGGTTTTTGAATACATCAAAATATCATTAATAAACACTACGATAAATTTATCTAAATATGGTTAATATATGCAACTCAACAAGTCCATGAATACAGTCAGGGCATTTGTCAAACCAAAAGGCATCACCAAAAATTTGTAATGACCATATTGTGTTCTAAATGCAATTTTAGGCATATCCTTCGGCTTAACTCGTAATAGATGATATCCTAATTTCAAGTCAATTCTAGAAAACATAGTTATACCTTGTAGTCAATCAAATAAATTATCAATGTGAGGTAATGAATACCTATTCTTAATGGTAATCTTATTTATTTCCTAGTAGTCTATGCATAATCTCATGGTACCATCTTTCTTCTTTACAAATAATATTGGTGCTTCCCATAGTGAAATACTTGGACGAATAAATCCCTTATCTAACAGCTCTTAAAGTTGCTTCTTTAGTTCTTGAAGTTCTATGGGTGATATCTAATATGGAGCTTTAGAAATGGTTTAATTCCAGGAACTAACTCAATAGTGAAGTTTAACTCTTGATGTGGAGCTAAATATGGTAAATCTTTTAGAAATACATTCGAAAATTCACACGCTATCAGTTTGTTTGCTACTTTGGGTGCCTCTTTCTTTACTTCCATAGCAAACACCCAACAAATTTTCTAATCATTCTCTTCTTCCTTTGTTTCATACAATTCATCACATATCTCTGCTACAACTAAGTTCAATTTGCTTCCACTAGCTTTTCCTTGAGATACCATTTCTCCATCATTTTGAGTAATAGTTTTACTTCTATAGTCTATAATCACTTTATGATTAGACAACAAATCTATTTCTACTATTAAATCATAACCCTACTTAGGTAATATTACAAGACTTATAGGGTATTCCTTTTCCTGAATCTTAATTTTACCATCATTTACCACTTCTTGAGTCATTACCTTCTCCCTAGTAGGAGTTCTAACTTTATAAGTTGTATTGATCTTAACTACACTAATCCCCTTTTCATTCATAAATTTCTAACTTGCAAAGAAACAAGATGCACCAATTTCAAATAATGCAAAAGCAAGTTGTCTATTTATAAGCACATTTCTTAGAATAAACTAATACTATGGTTACTAACTAAACAAACATTCATAAATCTCAAAATTTAAACACTTCAATATAACTTACACTTAAATTATCATCAAAATATATAGTATGAGTACGTACTTGTCACAAGTCCTTCATCATTTTCTTCTTCGACTCCCATAATCTCCTCAACATTATCATGGTTGTATTATTCCTTCTAATCTACAAAATCTTCATCCTCCTCATTTCTCATATTTGCTATGGTAAAGACATGAGCAGGTGTGGTCTTCTTATCAGAACCTCTAGTCCTCTTAGCTTCTTGTCCAAACTATGGATAATACCTAGAGAAATGCCCATTTATACCACATTTGTTACACTTCACGATTTTCATTCTATGCTACGCTTGCATCATACGGCTTTGATCTCTATAAATAAAATATTTTCCTTTAAGATGAGCGTAGTTTCCCAAAAAATGATTTGTGCCACATTTCCAGCACTTGACATTACCATCTTTATCATAAAAACTCAAATCAGGCATTGATTGTACTAGGCTACTAGCTAAAGTTGCTGGTTTCCTTCTCTTTTATCCAAAACTACGTTTTTCTCTAGGATATTATCTATTAAGTGATGTACTAGGTCAATAACCCTTGTTAATCTTTTAACTCAACATTGCCCACATCCTTATGCAATTGTTCTCCAATTACCTTGCCTTATCTACTACGTCATTGTAAGTAGATAAACTATAGTCTTCTAGTTACAACACATTGTAAGGTCAAACATAGTAAGGAACAAATCCTTCCTTAATTCAACATTATCTTGATATGAATTAGGTGCATATTGTAATAGTCTATTAAGCTCAGTTTCATATTGAGTCACACTCATACCTCCCTTCTTTTGTTCAAATAAGTCACTAATAATCTTATTTTGGACATTATAGGAAAGTATTCTTTCATAAACCTCTGCTAGATAATATTATTTCCCAATTATCTCACTTTTGAGTCCCACCAAACTCGAGCAACT
This sequence comes from Lumnitzera racemosa, assembly GCA_024138005.1. Classification (NCBI taxonomy): domain Eukaryota; kingdom Viridiplantae; phylum Streptophyta; class Magnoliopsida; order Myrtales; family Combretaceae; genus Lumnitzera; species Lumnitzera racemosa. The sequence continues at coordinate 32,527,157 of JAMXBC010000003.1, read as the reverse complement.
AACTTGAACATAATGTTACCATATGCTAACTTTTAGGATTCAAGTATTCTAAAGGCTTCAAAACTTCGTTCAATCTAAGCTAGCCAATCATCAGCCAATGTTGGCTTACATATTTCTCCCTCAAAATAACAATTCACTTTTATAAACTTGGGAAGCTTATTCACCTCTTGTGGTAGTTCCATTCTTTGTGTAGCCATTTATGGCCCTTTATTTCTCGTCTTGCTGCCAGTTATAAGATGTTGAATTAACATTCTTTGCTGCCTCATCATCATATGCATATTAGCAAGTAATTGCTCAATTGGTATACCTTCTTATGGTGGTAGAGGTCTATACTGTCTGTTTTGTTCCCTTAGGCATGATGGTACTCATGGTAGAGGGTTTTTATTTCCCTCAGTCTTTCCATTTCTAGCTTTAGCCGTACTCGCTTAGTATTTACAGCTTATAAACCTTTATACATATCTATTTCTTAGTTATCTAATTCATTAGTTTTATAAATATTTCAGAAATTACTAAATTCCTATAAATTGTACTTATGAATAATAGTAATAACAATATCATTTCAATTAATATACATAATAGATATAACATTCATTGTTAACTTGATTTTAGCTTTAAATCATTGTAGTTGATTATAGTTTGAGGAACAAAAATGTACAATTTGATAGACCTTTGAATACATACATAAGATTTACAACTCAATTACATCACTACTTACATAATCTAATATATACTCGATATTTACAGCTATATAATATAAAAGATTACATTAGATTCAATTACATTAAACTTGATTTCAACATCTAAACTTGATCTAGAAGCTATAGAATACATCAAAAGTCAAATATATATCAAAAGATCAAAAGATACATTTGTTTCAACTAAAAGTGCTACTAGATCACACTTAAAGATCTAACTAAATAAGTCAACAACTGTATCTAATCCTCATGAGAGCTATCTATAGTTGCTACTCGATAAAAAAGAATCTACTCTGTATGTCCACCTACAATGTTACCTTCCTCCTTACTTATAGATTCAGAACTTATTGATATTACCTCTAGGCTCTTAGGAACCACAATCACATCTTACACCTTATCATCGTTAAACTCAATGGCATCATCATTTCTTATTCCCTCAGGTTCTACTTCTTCATTCTATATAGGTCTTGCCTCTACCTAATCTCCTAGTCCATTTCCTATACCTACTATCCTAGTATCAACTATCACTTGCATAACTAAAGCACGGATAACCATATTAGGTTCATTATCACTTTCGATCTCTTGTTCCTCTTCTTTAGGTTCTTCTTCCTAGATCTTCCTCAATATTAGCCCCATTCTCTTGATGACTACTATCTATATTTGAATGGGCTACCTCTTGTGGTTCTGTGGGTAACAAATTTTCTTGTAGTATTTCTTACATCACAGGCTCTAGGTTAGGTTCATTTGCTTCTAAGGGTGTCACTATTCTTGCTTCAGGATAACAAGGGAACAAGTCAATAATCCTTGGTGGATAACATTTAAGAATATATGGGACTCTAGCAGGAATATAGGTGATGCTAGTTGGGTATGGTCTCCCCTCTTCTAACCTAGCTGGAAAGTATCTTAAAGGCATCATCAAAGATGTAATTCCTTCTTTGTCTAACTAGCTCTACTTGAAGGTTGCTATGGTAGTATACCTATTGTATTAGGGTCATAAAGTCATCTCCATCCATGCCTACTAATCCTGTCAACTGCAACACATTTCATCATGAAATTTATTAATGATCTCATCAACGGTTTTAAATATATTCCAATCAGCCAACTCTAATAGCAACCGTTGCATCTTAACTCTATAATCAATGGAGGACACTTCACTATCCTAACTAAAATGTACCCAACTAAGTATCAACTCTCCCCTTTAATGCTATAATTAAACTTATGATCAATTAAAATTCAATATACGAAATATTATACTTACGTTTGCCTTAGTATACTTAGTACAATCTTTTATCATCCACTGAATATTACCCATTCTTACTATGTTCCTATGATATCTATTTCTTTTAAATTATGAAGCTTGATATGAGGCAAGTGTACCTATCAGTTTTAATATAGCGGATGTGAGTCCGAGTCGACCCCTTAGAGACTTTGAGTACTAATATTAACCTTAGCTTTATTATTTAACTGGAAAATTATGAAAGTTTGAATTAATTAAAAAATACTAAAATTTACAAACTATTTTAATTAAAAGACTTAATTAGGCAATTGAAAAAACGATAAAATCAAGAACAACTTCAAGAAAGTAATAACGTATTTAGGAATTATTTCCCCTAGAGTTAATCATGTGATCACTTAAAATATATTCAATTCGGTTTCTATATTTCTTGACCGGAGGGATTCACAACTAAAGTTAATACCTTTCTCAAGCATATTAACCCTGATCCTAAATTATTTACCGGAATCTCTTCACTTAGTAATATAATTTAGAATTGCATTAATGTATAATGAATTCCCACACAATTAATTAACTTTCCGAAAGAAACATGTATCTTATCTCTAAGTATACATGTAATCCTTTTCAATTATGTAAAGACCTAATTATACATGTAATTTCTCAATCAACATGCATAATATCATATATTGATATTCTAGAAATATCAATCAATAATTAAGCGACATAATCGAATCAAGTAAAAATAGAAACTTTATTGAAATTTCTAAATCAATCCAAGAATCACATGAAACCCTAGGTTCCATAATCCTAAATACTCGAATTCTAAGCTATCATAATGAATCTAAAAACGAGTTTCATCAATAATATAAAATAAAACATGGAAACCCCTTTTGATTGATGAAAAATCTCTCTAATCTTAAAGTTGATGTTGTTTCCCTCTTTCTTGATGTTGTTTCACTTCTTTCTTGATGTTGTTCCACTTCTTTCTTGATGTTGTTCCGCCTCTTTCTTGATGTTGTTCCTTAAGTCTCTCCGTTTCTATAATGTCTCTCATGTTTTTTGAAACCCTAAGATATCCTTTTATATGTATATTACAAAGATTCTGTTTTCATCACTAGACACAGCCTAGGACATGGCGGTGTCCCCAGGTCGTGTAACTTTCTGCACTAAGGAAAAATTTTCTGTACAACTTTAAAATTTCATAACTTCTTCATTTGAACTCCGATTTGAGTGAAATTTGATTCCTTTTCTTCGTTTTCAATCATAGAACACGTTCAAACCTAGAAATCAAAATTTTACTCAATTAAGTATCAATTTATTTAAAGAAAACCAAAAAAATGTGAGGAAAATACTATAAAATCATCCTATGAAATATGTTTAAAATTAGAGTTATCAAAGCTTCAAAGCAAGTTCATCAAGAGTTATTACACCCTAAAGCCGTTGAGTTGTAATAGTTTTACCATGTAAACCAACCTATGGTAGTAGCTATCCTTATAATCATTACCGTAGATATGATTTATACAAGGCATCTATGACTCTTTGCATTGAAGTAAACAGGTTAATTAAAATTAATGCCAAAATTTACATAAAAGAAGTCATATATACATAATTATATTCATAAGATCTCATAATCCTAGGAAATTCTACATGCTACTATAGTTTGATAAGTAACATGTTATAAAACCAGTACATAAACCTAAGAGTACTAACAAAACACTAAAGGACTTGGTCGTTTAGCTAATTAACTTCGACTCCCCCATGGCACTTGAAAAAGAAACTGATCTCAAGATAATTATATTGTGGTATCTCAATTGGAACTTGCAAGAAAATCTATAATGGTATATGCAACCAATAACTCAATAAGTTAGGATAGAGACTTAAGAATGCATAACAATCAAAAATAGGATTTTCAACAATTAATTATGTGCAGTGCAATACGCAAATGTTATCATACAACATAGTTTGACTCATTGTGAAATCAAAGTAATTTCACTCGCTCTAATCTGGGTTAAGGAGATTTCATGTTTGTGCAATAGCTCATAGCCAAACCTAGGTTTATGCAATGGAGATACTGCTTCTCCTATGGCTATCCTTCGAACCATTGCCCTCATCTTTACCATAACCTATTCTCATGGCACTTAGTTTGGATAAGGATGAAGAAAAGATAATTATGCTAGGTGTCGGTGTTTGGTTAGAGAATCCTACTTGTCTCCTGAAAGGTTGCAATACATTTTAATGGAGGTATTTAAGTCGGTTATGATTAAGTTTGGTTTAGGGTGATTAAACAATCTTATACCACTCATTTCACAACAATAACCAAAACACAACATAAATTTATAGCACAAAATCATATACACACAAGCACATCACATATAACTACCTACAAGCACAATCACATACAGTTCTAAGCTTCTAAGTATTTTAACATAATTCTCCAAAATACAGCGAAATATTGAACCTAACTTAATTGAAATCCTGAGTTCACTCACTCAACTTACCGCATATCGCTTTGTTTCTATGTGTCATATAATACAAATACTCTCTTAGTATTTATATCCCTATGACATATATAATTTAAATTATGATTAGACCCAATTTTTCAAATATATATTACTTATTGCTGGTCCTATTCTAGGTTAGTTTCGAAATCGGTTTCCAAATCTAATTCCAATCAATTTTTGACTACAAGTGTTATATGTAAATTATAAGATTACGTTCCAAATGTAATGTGAAATTAATCACATTATACTCAAGTATCCTAAATATCACTTTTAGCCCCTAATCAGTATTTTAATCTGTATTATACATTATGGCTCTCATTTAACTATCAAATTTACTCTTGATGTGAGAAAAATTTACATTCTTCTTATAATTACCAAAATTTAAGTTTCACATCAGATTTAATATATATTTCTATTATTATTATATTATCAATTTTAACATAATATTTAATATTTATTATAAGTCTAATTTCACATATTATCGATTTACACATATTCACTACATATTACAACTAATAATTACATCCAACACTCTAGATGCTACAATTATCTTACTACATTAAAAACTAACATCCTAAAACACTGAATTATACACTAAATCAACGTTATTCATTTAATTACTAAATTAGCCCCAAATCATCAATTTTATACATCGTTTTAAGGCCAAAAAATTTGAAAAATTCAATTATGAAAAATCTCTTCATAGCACTCTTATATATTCTCTAAATAGCTTGTACAAAAAAATTGAGCCCAAAACTACACTATTAAGGCTACTTACTTTTAAATCGAAATAAACTTAAGTTTCTAGGATTTTTTAAGCATCGTATGTTTCCAAACATAATTCCATCAAACCAATTTTTTTCCTAAATCTACTGACATAGAAACCTTTGAATGACAAATTTCATAATTTTCTAAATACATTGGATAATTTAAATATATTAAACAAGATTCAGGTTGAAATCGAACTCACCTATCTAATCGATTTTCGACCACTAACCGTAGCCTTAAGGGTATTAGCAAGGTTGGGCAGTGGGGGTAGAGTGTGATGGTCATGGCGGTTTAGTTTCAGGTGGCCATAGGTAAGAAGTTTGCCTTACAAGCCCTAAATGTATACAATTTTTCCTATTTTTTCTATATATACTAAACTCTCACTTTTTAGTTTCTCTCTAATTTTCATAGATGTGTAACTAAACAAAATGAATTGTGATGGGTACTATTTATCGTTTATCCTCTTCCAATTTGCTTTTTATTTGCCTAATTTGATTAGTTAATTTTTTTTCTTTGTAATTTTCTAACAATTCCTCGCTTTTTCCAATTTTTCCTTGATTTTTTTGTAATTTTATTTAATTATTTAACAATGATTTAGTTTGTTTCAGGTATTTTTACCTACATGTAAATACATATGAAATATAAATAAATATTTTTAAATATTATTTATATTATTTTATAATTTTTAGTGTGTATATAATTTATTTTTATCAACTTATTAGTTATTGAAACTCATTTTACGTATTTTTGATAAATAACAGGTAATATGCTTATAATTCAATATTATGATATTTAATTATTTTATTACTCATTTTTCTAAATTCAAACTTATGGGGTCACTTTTACTAATATTCCGAGCTTTATCGTATAATTTAGGCTCGATCAAACATTTTATTCGATTATCTTAAATTTTACGTATCGAATTCAAGCTTTTAGTTGCAAGGCTTATAGAGGACTCAAACTTGCCTAGCAATCTATCAATTTCTTACGGAAGGGAAGGTTAAGAAGGAAGAGATCATGGAAATGTTAATTCCAAGGCCGTGCAAAACCTATATCCAAAAGGAGGTTTAGGAAAGTTCGTTAGTAAGTGATCGAATGGTCGGTTCATTAGGAAACCATTTTAGGAGTTTTGAGTACTTGATGGATCTTTAGGTCCAATCAAGAGTGTATGTAGAATTGCCCCCTACCATTTTGGGTCAGGAGTTTGAAGAAGAAGATAACCCTAAAGAAAATGGTGAGAATGTAGAGGAATTAATGTTTATGATAGGTTTGAACCCAAAGTCAGTTGTTTTTCAGTATCAAAAGGAGGAGGAGAATGTAGCTTGCAAGCTAAGGAAAATTGTCTTCATTGTTTTAATAACACCCAAAAATTATAAGGTAGCTCCGTTCGATTATTGTGTAGTGAATGAATCCCCAAAACCATATCTTGTAGTTGTAGGACTTCCTCAATCAAGTTGATTCTATGACCCAAATGAAGAAGTTAAGTAGAAGGTAGCAGTAGAAGAAGCTTTTAAGAAAGTCTTTGAATCAAAGAAGGCAAGTGAAAGGAAACAGAAGTAATCTCTCAAGAAGGTAATCAAAGCTAGTGAATATAAGATCATGGACCATCTCACTAAGGTCTTTGCCTTGATTAGACTAATGGGTTTGCTACTATTCTTTAACGCACATCAAGAGGCATTGTTCAAAAAAATCATTGAAGTAAAGGTCCCTAAAGGAATATCCATTAAAAGCTAAGCTTGACAGTCAATTTTATATTTGTTATGGATCTAATATCTTTTTCACTAGAAGAACTAGGAGATGAAGGAGCTTACAATACTAAGGCATTGTTTGTAGTGGTAAAGTATAGAAAATAGTTGTATCAAGAGTACTCATATAGAATGGGTCCTCTATGAACGTTTGTCCATCGGAAAATTTGAATTTCCTTAGGTGGATAGGGCTAATATTCAGCCTAGTATCATAGTGGTCATAGCCTTTGATGGCTCTTAAAGGGAGATAGTAAACAAGGATGAATTGGAAGTTATTATTAGCTGGCACACTTTTCTAATTACATTTCAAGTGCTCAATATCCTGAGGTCATTTAATCTCTTATTAAGACAACCTTAGATACATGCTATAGGATTTATTCCATCTAGCCTCCATCAAAAAGTGAAATTCATTGTGAATGGCTAGATCATTACAGTCTTAAGGGGAGAAAGATTATGACGTATACAAGGAAACAACTATCTCATATGTAGGTAATGAGGGAAAACAGAATCTAAGTTTATAGATCCTTGATGAAGTTTGTATGATTGAAGAGGGGGTTAAAGGGTTTAAAGATTTGGATTACTCAGGATAGTTAGGCACTAAGGAGAAGATTGGGACTTTTGGTTAAGGTATGTTCTAATATAGTAAGATACTCAAGAGTTGAAGCATAACATGAAAGGGAGAAGAGGAGAAAAGTTATACCATATGCACATGGATTTCCTTGACATTATCAAGACCTTTTTGAAATTAGCACACATTCAACAACCAAAAGTGCCAAAATTGGTTGAAGCATTTAACTGTTAATGCATCATTAGCCATGAGAAGAAAGAATTTTGTTGTTCCCTAATAGCTTAAAGTTTGAACAATTTGTTCTCCATTCTTGCTAGTAGTATTTGGTCCATTTTACAGTAAGGATTATGATATGGTGGAATGTTTAATTATTTTTGCTTTATTATTAGTCTTAAGTTATTTTGTTAGGTCTTTTCCAAGTCCTTGAGTTTCCAATCCATTGAAATATTAAACATCTTAAGTTTATCAGTTTCAGTAAATTGCATTAGCTCCTTTATCTCATGTCTACTATATTTTCCCTTTATTTACCCATACCCTTTTTCTTATTTCCTTTTATCTCTCAAATTTGATATAATCAATGAAAGTCATGAATATCTTGTACTTGTAAATGATGAAATTGTTGACACCATTCCTAAGTCTACTAGGTTAGATGTTGCAAATGAAGTCAACTATCTAAAAGAGATACAGGAAAATTTGTGATGATTTGAACAAGATAGAGTTGTCATTGATCAACCAATAGTGGTAATAAACTTCAAGATAGAAGAAAGCCCCAAAAATTCTAGAATTGAAGGCAATTTGCTAGATAGTCAAAAGGAAGAGTTGTCCTTGTTGCTAGCTAAATACGCAGACATTTTTATGTAGTCATATGAGGACATGCCAGGACTAAACACCTTAATAGTAGGATAAAGGTGATAAGGGTAAATTAATCTACACTTTTTAGGCATATTTAGACATAAATTGACCATAATTGTGTTTATTTCTAATGTTCTCGATACCTAATTGTGTAATATATTGGTTTCAAATGATTTAAGAATAAAGAGATGAAGTACACCAAACAATGTGATTTAAGGCAATTATGACCGTGAGGAAAGGAAAACTTTGAAAGAAAACCAACATGCATTTAACCATAGGCATTATAATGGAAGAATTGAGTGCCTAGTGCCAGCCATGCACTTTATCATAGGTTTAACTAAGGGAAGATTTGTGATTCCCCTATCTGTCACGCCTGTGATTGTATATTAGGATGGCGATCACTCCCTTTATCATGAGCATGATAAGATGAAATGTTTAGAATGAAGAGATCATGTCCATCATCATGGCTATGATTGGTGGAGATTTTTATTTTTCGAGACTATCACACCCTATATCATGGGTATGATGGGAGTAGACATAACTATTCTTCTTTAACTTTTTTGCACAAACCGATGCGTAGAATGTGTCTTTACACCAAGGGATATCTTAAAGTGGGTTATTTCAAGCCTTTTGATAAGAAAAATATAAATACACCACAATTTTTAGACAAAGGACATCATTAAATAATGAAGAGATATCACATCACATCATCAGATATCATCACAAGACCTTAGTTGAGAGATTAACGACAACATATCAATTCATCCATCTTTATACCCATTTTTTGTATTTTCCATTTATTCTATATAATCACTAATGTTATATATTATACTCTTCCTAAGTCTACTCAAGAGAGCCGATGGGAATTTATTGTTCATGTATTTATAAGACTTCTATAGTGAAGTAAAAAGGGATTTTACTTTTTACTGATTCCATGTTTTATTTCTTTTTAATTATGATTTCTGTTAGTTTATGTTATTGTTTTATCATGTATGAATAATCATTTAAGAGTTGCTACACCAACTTTGTATGATTAAGTGTATGGAATGGTAGGTTCTTGATAATTGTTAGTTTTGGTGAATTAAACTTAATAAATCTAAGTATGGTATAGTGTATGACATTGACTTAGGCCATCTTTCAATATATTATATCGAGAGATAATTCTATTGATTATATCTAGTTCATTGGAACAACTAATTCTTGATAGTAGAGAAGTTATTAGGAAAGTTGTTGCATTTATAGGAAAATTGATAAATTAATACGACATTAATGCACTTTAAGTTAGCTGTTAATCCATAAGAGATTCTAAAAGACACAATTATAATTATGAGTAAGTAATTCCATGAGGAATGCTTACAAACCAGTAATTTCCCACATGTAACAAATATTAGGATAAAAAGTACATTGATAGTATTATGCTAGGTGATGAAGTAAGTTTGTATGTTAAGTGTGGAGTTAATAATTGTTTTTATTACCATTTTGTTAGTTGGAATTAGTTTATGGATTAGTCAATAATTTAGAGTTTTAATAATTAATCACTTGATAAATTGGATTTCTAGATAATAGGAAGATTAATTAGTACTAGTGTTTGCATCTGTTCTAAGTGAAGACGACTCTATACTCATCTGTGTTATAAAATTATTGATACACTTGCCTATTAAACCAATTAAGAATATACTATAGGTTTATAAATTTTAAAACTAGGAAGCTTTATTGTTGGGATAATCAAGTTTTTGGTTCCATTGTTGAGGAACAACATCACTAGGAAAATTATAATATCTGTGTATTTAGCTTGTATTTTTATTGTTTTGTTATTTTCAAGAAAATATGTTGTGTTGAAGTTGAATTAGATTGTTGATTTTTGTAGTTTATGACTCAAAGAGGTACGATCGATCTTGTTGACTTCGATCCTAAACCCAAGAGAATACCTAGAAGTAACTTGAAGAAAGTTTGTGAATATTTTGAGAAGCAAGCATCTGGTAGTAAGGAAGTAAAAGTACATGAACTATTGAGAATTAGAATAGAGACATTAGAGTTAACCAAAATGAGAATATCGAGCCACCATTAGGAAATTGGAATGTAGTTCACTCGAGGAATGAGCAAGGAGTAAATTTACCTATGGCTCCAAGAACAATGCTAGATTATTATAGACTCAACTTGGATGGGGTTAGCACTAGCATTGCTCGACCTCATGTTCAAGTGAACACTTTTGAGATAAAGTCGAGTGTTATCTAGATGATTCAGCAGTGTGTCTAGTTTGACAAATTTAGTTAAGAAGACCTTAATAATTAATTGTAGCAATTTTTGGAAATATGTGACACATTTAAGATAAGTGGTGTATTGGAGGATGCTATTCGCCTAAGATTGTTCCCTCCTCATTGAGGAATAATGCTAAGTAATGGTTGAACTCTATGTTAAGGAACTCCATTAATACTTAGCAAGAGATGGTAGAATTGTTTATGAGAAAATATTTCCCACCATCAAGAATAGCCAAGTTGAGAGTGGATATCTCCTCCTTTGGACAGTTGGATATAAAGACATAATATGAAGCATGGGAGAGCTGAAAGGATTTTCTTAAAAAATGTCCTCATCATAGGCTTCCAAAATAGCATCAAGTTCAGACTTTTTACAATAGGTTAAACTACATAACCAAGTAGCTCATTAATGCAGTTATTGGTGGGAGCTTATATCATAAGTCACCAAAGTAATGCATCTAGTTACTTGAAGACATCACCAATGACTACTATTAGTGGTCATTTGTGAGAGCTAAAGAGAAAAGACTAGTAAGAAAGTACAAATTAGATGCTACTTCCTCCTTCGCTCACCAAGTGGAAGTGTTAGCAAGGAAGCTGGGTAGATTAACTATGGGTCAAAACAAAGCCTTAGCGGTGGCGGATTTTGACTTTATAAGTTCATCAGAACCAAATCAATTGGAGTAAGTTGATTAGATGGGAAATCCTATTAGGCTTTGCAATGATCCATTCAGTAAAACTTATAATCCAAGTTAGAGGAACCACCCAAACTTTCAATGGAGTAGTAACAACGAACAGAGTTTAAACATACAATCTCTTGGATTTCTAAGATAAGTTCCTCCCCCTCAAGCTAAATTAGGATCATTGGAAGAAATGTTGGTTCAATTTATCAAATCTTCTAAAGCATGTTACTAGGTTGCTGAAACAGCTTTGAGAAATCAAAGGGCATCCATTCATAACTTAGAAAGCCAAGTTAGACAAATTGTAAAAGTACTTTTAGAAAGGGCTATAGGATCTCTTCCTAGAAATATTGAGGCAATCTCGAAAGAACAAGTCCAAGCTATAACTTTAAGGTAATAAGGAGTTAAGACTTCACTAATTAAGGAATGAAGCTAAAAGCCTCTAGGAACATCAAGCTTAAGACATTGAACTAGTATGTATCCCTTAATTACGTTTGTCTACTTATGTTTGTTTTATCACTTTGATTTTTGTTGAGTTTAAATTACTTGATGTTGTAATTGTTATATTTTTATTTTGTTTTGAATGTATTTGTATATTGTTTGATGCAAAAAGAAAGGAAAGATCAAGTGGAAGTCATGGCAATTTGAAAGGAATAGGAAAATTTCACTAAGTATGGGGATGTAGATGGAGGATAGAAGGCTAATACCTATTATAACTGTAATAGAAGATATGTATTTAATTTTCCAAGTACAGCATTGGTCACGGATCCAATAACAAACATGATTAATTAATAGGGTTGATATACCTATTAATCACGATCGTGATAGATTCATTGAGGATATATACACCCTTAATATGACCGTGACCAAAAGGATATCCTTAAGATTTGTTACATAGCATCGGTCATGGAAATCATCACACCCGTGACAAATAAAGGGTGTAGGCCATGATTATTCGAGATTTTGTCACCATAGTATTGATCACGAGAAATATCATGCTTGTGATCAAGCATGACAAAGCCATCAAGCTCGTATCACGGGCGTGATCATTTTCCAAACATACTATCATATAAGAAATTTCTCTCTTGCTCTCTCTCCTCATTTCTTACACTTTTTGCAAACTCTACCCCTTGATAACACTTACATGTCCACTTTCAAATAAACTCTACCCGCATTTTCCCAACATCAATTATTATTCCAACCACTTCTTACACTTACATGCCCATTTTCATCACTTGTACATGCTTTTAAGGTAAGATCTTCCCCTTTTTCCTTAGTTTTTTTTTTTCAATATTTAACTAGATTTGGTTCATGCAATTTTAGGGTTTGTATATATGTGTTCATTATGATTTATAATTGTATTGTGATCATGGTTCTAGTGTTGTTCGTATAGTAATTAGACTTCAATTTGCATGAACTTTGTGTAGAAAATAGAATGGCTAACTTAAACCCTAATTTCCATTGACAATTACCAAATTAGGGATTTTTGCAAATTAAGTCTAATTGGATGATTTAGTCTCCTCATTAACAATTAATTGTTATGTAGGACTGTATTCTTAGTTGGTCTTATATATATTGTAGTTTCATATGTCAATTGGCAATGGGATTACGTTTATGTGTTATTGTGAAATTAGAATGTTTTATAGTCTGTTAAAAAAAGGGGAAATAATAATACTTAGTTATAGTTTTTTATTACCAATTTAGTTCCAAAAGGACTCACTTATGTAACTCATGCTTGAGAATAGGCAAGGGTTGATCATGGTTAGTTTGTGAAGACTTTATGGTTGAAATTGGAAGAAGGTATAATGACAATGCCTTAGTCTTAATGTGCATGATCTTTGCTTTTTTGGAACTAATGCTTTTGTTTTGTAGAAAGCACCTAAGAAATTATCCACAACTTCTCAAAATAAGAGACCTAAGGCTGATCGTTCTCCCTCTTCTCCTCTTAAACAATCTGATACAGTGAGTTCAAGTAGGGCACCGGTTGGTATGACTATAGAATAGAAAGAAAGGTTTAAGGAGTTTACTGCTAAGAAGATAATGAAGAGACATTATGTTGTCAACTAGGATGTATTGGAAGAGTATAGGTTAAAGATAGATAAATAAAGGTTATTAGGGAGTAGGCTATGGCTGAAGTAATTTACAATTTAGGAGAAAATATATAAGCAAACCACATTAGCTTTCCTCTCATCCTTCAAAATTAAGTATGAGTACATAGGCACAAAAATGGAAAATGAGGTCAAGTTCTTTGCCTTTGTTAGAACTCATACCTTTGACATGATGACCTTTATGTGCGCTACAGAAGAGGATTTACAAGTGAGTTTTCCCTTGGGTACTTCCATGAATGAATACTAGAGAGAAATCTCCAATAAGAGTAGTTTCTAGGTAAGCAAGTTAAAAGCCTTTAACTTAAAGAAAACCAGTACTCGAATCTTTCATTACATTCTTGTAAGGATAATCTATAGGAAGCATGAAAGTCTTGGGGCAGTAAGGGAACATGACCTACTACCCTTATATAGTGTGTTTAAGGGGTATCCAGTGAATGTTAGAATTCTTACTACATTTGGAATTCACTAGCAAACTTTTGATAAGAGCAAAGGTATCTTTGTTGGAGGTTTGATAACAAGAATTCTTAGGAACTTAAGGTTATAGCCTACTAGTGATAGACCAAGAACGTCTTTTGCTGAGCTAGAACTGCTTCCAAGAACCCCTTTCAATTAGTAAGATATTGTCAGAGTATTTGACCCTAACTTAGACATTGAGAATCCCAATGCTCTAGACTTTGCGCCAACCACATCAAGTTTGCTAGTTGAAAATTTAAAGCACTTGGAAATTGAACTGGCTAAAATTAAAGAAACTAAGAAGGGGATTATTGAATTCTTGAAGAACATTGCTACAGAAGTTTGCATGGCCATTCCCTCTTGCTTTTCTTATTCTTAAACTTAAGGAGGATGTAGGTCCAAGTTAGCCCCCAGTTCCCTACTTACAAGTTCTATCTAATAAGTAGAAGGTGGTAGGATGGAAGAAGAAGACTAGTGATGAAGAGGATGGGTTCGAAGAAGAAGAATGTGATGATTTAGAGGAGACCTAAAGAGCTCAGTAAGAAGCGATGGAACAAGGGGTTAGGAATGAGATTGAAGAAGAGTCATTCAAGGAGGACGATGACGGTTAGAATGAAGAGACCAAAGTTGATGATGATGATTGACTTGTCTTCTTTCTTTTATTTTATTTTGTTTGTTTTTAGACTTACTAACTATTTAAGAGCTTAACCACAATGATGTATTTTTTATGGAGACTCTCATATCATGTGTTTGTTATGTTTTATTTTCATTTTGTCTTAATGGCTAGGTTTGTTTTGTTATTCCATTTTTTGTGGTGTTTGAAGGATGTATTATATGTTGGTTTAAGATCCAATGCATTGATCAAACTTCAAATAGGGGAGTCTTGTTCTCAATGTTATTGTCTTTCATTTTTTTTTTTGTTTTTCTTTTCATATGCTTCTTCTATGTTTGCTTTCCTCAAACATTGAAGACAATGTTTCTCTCTAAGCATGGGGAAGGTTTAACCCTACTTATCAAAAATCTTCCAATTAAGTTTGTTTGTTTTAAATTATGAATTGACTTAATAGATTATGAATTTGATAAAATAGTAATCAATTTTGTTTGTTAATATTGTTCCTTACTCACATCTTTTGGATGCAGTATACTTAATAAAAATTGTAGGATCAAATCTAAGTGAAGCAAACTTACTTACCATTTAATGAATGAATTAGAGGTTAGAAGTGAATCAAAGTCTTTAGTTCATGGTTAAATAGTTATGTTTCTAAACTTACTGAGTAGTATATCTACTTGTTAGTTACTTTTAAAGCTCATTTAATCTTGAATGGAAAGGCCAAATGAAATGATTCACTTGTTGATGCTTCTTGAGAATCTCCTCAATTTAGAGTAAATTGAAGTGTTAAGGACTAAATTAGTAATGATGGGCTTTGGTCTCTCAAAAGAGGGAAGTCTGACTTTACTACTAATTTTTATCCTTATAATTGAGTTAGTAAAGGCGGGTTTTGGTCCCTTAAAAAAGGTGAAGTTTGACCTTATTGCTAATCTTTGGTTTTTACTTTTTATTGAAAGAAAAAAAGAAAGGAACAAAAGAGGAGAAGTACAAGAGCTTATACAAAAAGAAGAGAAAAATTGAAAGTGCAATATGTAAAGTTGCCCTTGCAGAGATTTAATAAAAAGAAGCAGAAATATAGGAGAAAAATGGATACGAAATACTTTTCTTCTAGATTATTGTACTTATGAAGTAACTGAAAAGTTTCAATACACTTATGGAAGTACATTGGGTAGAACTGATGTTCTTTTGATCTATTTGATTTTGTGTTCACTTTGTACCTTTAGAAGCTATCATTAGTAAAGGTGAAGTTTGTTTTACTTAGATTAGTGTTAGCATATCGATTGCTACATTTTGAGAACACAATATGATAGTCACAAAGTTAAGCTACTATGAATGCTTCATTGAATACGCAATCAAAAGAGTTGCTGAGTTTATTGATTATTTTTAAGTGTTTGCTTAAGGACAAGTAAAGCTTGAATGTGGGGAAGTTTGATAAGAGTAAATTCCTCTATACATTCTAAGTATATGTAGGGATAAATTGAACATAATTGTGTTTATTTTTAAAGTTCTTGGTACCTAGTTATGTAACATATTAGCTTGAGATGATTCAAGAGCAACGAGATGAAGTTTACACAAACTTAATGCGATTTAAGGAAATCACAACCATGAGAAAAGGAAAACTTTGAAGGAAAGCTAACATGCATTTAATCATAGGTGTGATAATCGAAAAATTGAGTGCCTAGTGCCAGTCATGCCCTTTATCAGGAGCATGACCAAGGGAAGTATTATGGTTCCCATTAATTATTGCACCCGTGATTGTATATTAGGAGGCTAATCATTCACTTTATTATAGGTATGATAAGATGCAATGTTTGTAAAGAAGAGATCATGTCCATGATCATAGCCATTATTAGTGGAGACTTTTATTTTCTAAGACTGTTACATCTCAAGTTACTAGTGTGATACGAGTAGATATGATTATTCTTCTTTAACTTTTTTACACAAATAGATGCATGGAATGGGTCTTAACATCAGTTGGTGTCTTAAAGTAGGGTATTTCGAGCCTTTTAAACCAGAAGAATATAAATATACCACAATTTTTAGACAAAGGACATCATCAAATTATCAAGAGATATCATATCACATGATCACAAGACATTAGTTGAGAGATTAACGACAACATATCTATTCATCCATCTTTATAACCATTTTTGTGTTTTTCGTTTCTTCTGTATAATCATTAGTGCTATATCGTGTACTCTTCCTAGAACTAATTGAGAGAGACAACAAGAATTTATCGTTTGTGTATTTGTAAGAATTCTATAGTGAAATAAAAAGGGGTTTTTGCTTTCTAATGATTCCATGTTTTATTTCTTTCTAATTATGATTTCCATTAGTTTAAGTTATTGTTTTACCATTTATGAGTTATCATTTAAGACTTACTACACTAACTTAGTATGATCATGTGCATGGAATAGTGGGTTCTTGATAATTTTTAGTTCTTGTGAATTAAACTTAACGAATCTAAGAATTGTGTAATGTATGACAATGACTTAGGCTAGATTTCAATAAAATATTTCGAGAAACAATGATATTGAATAGATCCAATTCATTAGAACAACTTACTCTTAATAATAAATATATTATTAGGAAAGAAAAGCTCAAGAGGGTCAAATTAGATATTTTGTTGAAAATCAAATAAGAAGTAAAGAAGCTCTTAAAGGGTTCATCGAATTGTCTGACTACCCATAATGGGTTGCTAATGTAGTCCCAATGCTCAAGCAAAATGGGAAGGTTAGGGTTTGTGTGGATTTTCGCAATTTGAATTAAGCTATGCCTAAAGATAACTTCCCCTTGCCTCATATTGATGTCTTGGTAGATAACATTATCGAGAACCATCTTTTCTCCTTTATGGATGGGTTCTCAAGATATAATCAAATTAAAATGGTAGAAAAAGACAAGACTAAGACAACATTTATCACAACTTGAGAAACACTTTATTATAGAGTTATGCCCTTTGGATTAAAAAATACAGAGGCAACTTAATAATAGACTATGGTGGCTTTGTTTCATGATATGATGCATAAAGAGGTTGAAGTATATGAGGATCACATCATAGCCAAATCAAAAGAAGGTGAAAGTCATGTGGAAGTTCTTATGATGCTCTTTAAGAGGTGAAGAAAGTTTCGGTTGAAGTTGAACCCTGAAAAATGTACATTTAAGGCAAGAAGGGAATTAAAGTGGATCCTGATAGGGTGAAAACAATCTTAGATATGCTTCCCCTAAATACTCCAAAACTAGTTAGCAATTTGCTGTGACAATTGAATTATATTGCTTGATTTATATCATAACTCACTGATAATGTCCTCTATTCAAGTTGTTGAAGAAGAACGGGATGAGGAATGCAAGGAGGCCTTTGCTAAAATTAAAGAATATCTCATAAACCCTCTAATTTTTGTAGCTCCCAGTCTTGGATACCCTTTATTCCTATATTTAATTACACTTTCTAAGTTAATGGTATGTATGCTTAGGCAATGAGATCAGGATGGAAAAGAGCATGCAATTTATTACTTAAGTAAAAAGTTCGCTGAAGGAGAGCAGAAATATTCAAAAGTTAAGAGGACTTCTTATGATTTAGTATTGGTAATGCATAGGCTTTGATAATATACCTTATATTATTCGATGGAGTTAATCACTAAGCATTGTTTGTTAGGATATGTAGTTGAGAAAATGGCTTTAATTAGGAGAATCTCTAAATGGAAGATGCAGCTTTTAGACTTGATGTAGTTTATGTGAATCAAAATTCAATAAAGGGGTGAGCCATAGCAGACCAATTGGTAGAGAATCTTGTTATAGACAACTCTCAAAGCTCAAAAGTGTAGCTTCTAGATCAAAATACAATGGTAGTTGAAATATGATCTGAGATGAAAGATACCTAAAAATGAAAGGTATATTTTGATGGAGCCGTTAATGTATATGGATGTGGGATTGGGTAGTATTGGTACCTCCTCAAGGAAATCACTTTACTATAGCAACAAGGTTGGCATTCCCTTATCGAATAACATTGTGAAATATGAAGCATGCATCATGGGCCTTTAGATGGCTTTGAGGTTAGGAATAATTAGCTTGAAGGTATATGGAGAATCTTTGATGACTCTTAACTTAGATACATTTACCATGGTGATTTTATAGCATTTCCATTATAATTTTTGTTTTTTCTAAAGAAATTAGTACTTAATTGAGTAAATTTTTTCTTTCAAGGTTTGAACACATTCTCAAACTGAAAACCAAAAAAAGGAATCAAGTTTCACTCAATTCAAAGCTCAAACGAAGAAGTTATAAAATTTTCAAATTTTGAAGGGGAACATAACCAGTTGAAGTGGTCATGTCTAATTAGGAGGTTTATTTTCAAGAGAAAACAAAGCTAAGAATAGAAAGTTACACTACATAGAGACATAACCATGTCCTAGGTCATACCTACCTACGAGGAGAAAAAACCCAGTTTTGTACAGTAAGTTAAATGACCTTAGTACACAATCATGTCCTAGATCATATTTAACAGAGAACAATTTTTGCATTAAGAGAGTTACATGACCACTGAGACATGACTATGTCTTTGGTCATGTCTAATGCTGCCTAATACAATTTTCTTTATATATATATATGTTTATAAAAAGACATGCGAGGTTTTTCAAGGTCACTTTTTAGCATCCAAATTGAAGAAACTTAATAGGGAGAGAGAGAGAGGAATAAGCAAAAGTATCACTAAAACTTTTAGATTGGGAAGAACTATCATCACAAAAAGGGATTTTCCATGTATTCTTTCTTGTTTTTTCTATAAATATGATTCTTTGTCATGATAGCTTAAATTCTTCTATCCAGGATTGTAGAACCTAAGGTTTACATGTAATTATTGAATTGATTGTTAATTTTCAATAAAGTTTTTAGTTTTTCTGATTCAATTATGTGTTTTTCATTATTAATTAATATTTCTAGGGTATCAATTCTTAATATTATGCATGAAGAATAAGAAATCTCATTTGTAGTGAGGTCTTGACATAATTGAAAAGGATTACATGTATACTAAGAAATAAGATGCATAATTCTTTTAGAATTTGATATCTTTGTATTAGGAGTTCATTGTACATTAATGGGATCCTAAATTATTTTACTAGTGAAGAGATTCTAGTAAGTATTTTATGATTTGGGTTAATATACTTGAGAAAGGTATAAACTTTAATTGATAATTTCCCTTGATCAAAACTTTAGAGATGGAATTGGATAAATTTTGGGTAGTCACATTTTAAACTTTAAGGGAAACAAGTCCTAAAGACACTATTCACTTTCTTGAAGTAGTTCTTAATTTTATCGCTTTCCAATTATTTGTTTAAGTCTTATGGTCAATTTAGTTCACTAATTTTAGTTCTTCTAATTTATTTAAATTCATCATAATTTTCTAATTAAATGATAAAGTTAAGGTTAGTAATAGTATTCATGATCTCTAAGAGATCCACTCAAACTCACATCTACTATATTAGAATTACGAGGCTGAACTTTCCTCATATCAAGTTTTTGGCATGTTCTAGGGACTTTGATATTAAGAATGGCGGTTACTTTATTACTTTAACCATTTTTATCCTTTCTTTTATTGTTTTGAGCTGTAAGTGATTTTACATTTCTTTTCCTTATAATGCATGACCCGAAGCAATCTAGAAGATTTGGTAGAACTAGATCTTGAAATTTAAAGAACTACCCTTCAGAATTTGAGGTTGCATATTAGATGAATGGTGGCTACCATAAAAGATGGGTCATCTATTGAGATTAAGGAAGAGGATGAAGAGCTAATTTGTTAATCAAGAAAATCTACCACAAGAACTTAATCTGATGGCCAACAATGATGATAGAGCACAATGGACCATGTCCAACTATTTGACACCTATACGTATTTTAGCTAACCTTAGTATTATTTGATTGGTTATTGCTCCTAGCAACTTTCAAATTGTACCTAAAATCATAAAAATAGTGCAAAAATATGTTAATTTTGATGGCCTCCAAGATTAAGATCTTAATGCTTACATCTCTAGTTTTTCTGAGATTAGTGATACATTTAAAATTATTGGGGCCACAGATGATGCTATTTGACTACGTTATTCCCTCTTTCCTTGAGAGGTAAAGCAAAGTAGTATTTAAACTCCTTACTACAAAATTCACTAACACCTTAAGCAAGGTTGGTGGAGAAATTATTAGAAGATTATTTTCTATCCAAAAAGACCATTAAGCTTCGAAATGATATTTCTTGTTTTGCCCTGTCGAAAATTGAGACCTTATATGATACTTAGGAGCAATTTAAGGACATGCTTATGAGATGCCCACATCATAACCTCTTACTTTAGATGCAAATCTAAACCTTCTAAAATGGTCTCAACCTATTCACGAGACAAATGATTAATGCAGTCGTAAGAGGTAGTTTGAACACAAAAATGCTTAAGCAAGTACAAAACTTGATTGAAGGAATGACAACATTAATGGGAAAATACTAGAGTTAAGCAAAGGACTACGGGAATTTATGATGTTGACATGGCTACCACTTTAGTAGCAACTAAGGTAGATTTATTGAGCAAGATCAATGTGCTCTTAGTTAGTCTTCAACTAATACAACCAGTTGTAAGTGATTTTGGCATAAAGGGATATGGCGCGTAAGAACAAGTGGATTATTTGGAAAATCCATCTAGGCAACAAAATAACCCTTATCGTAACACTTGTAATCCTAAGTGGAGGAATTACCCCAACTTCTTATAGGGAAATTAAAAATAAGGCTGGTAGAAAACTAATTTTGATTCACCTAGACTTCAGTGATCATACTCACCTCGATTTCAGTGATCATACTCACCTCTTGCTCCTTAAGGGAAAAAATCCGATTTGGATGAAGTATTGACTAAATATATTTAATGCAATGAGGCCAGTTATCCAATATTGAATCATTGCTAAGGAATCAATAGGATTCCAATCACCATCTAGAGAATCAAATAGGACCACTTGCAAAAATAATCTCTAAAAGGTGATAAGAGATACTCCTAAGGAATACTAAGATCAATCCTAGGGAGCATATTAATGTAGTAACCTTAAAATGTGGTAGAGAGCTACAAATTGAGAAGAAGGATGGTAGGGAAGTAGCTAAGAAAGAAGTGGACATAAAGGGCAAGGAAGATGTAGAACTACAAAAATCAAATGAGAGTATAGAACCACCAAAAGTGAAGTAGTACAAGCTGCACATCCCATATCCGTAGTGCCTTAAGTAAGATTGCACCAATCAAAACAAGCAATTTGGTAAATTCCTCGATCTTTTTAGACAATCATACATTAACTTACCTTTTACTGATGCTGTATTGTAGATGCCAAAGTATATGAAGTTTCTAAAGGATCTTTTGTTGAACAAGAGAAAGTTAGAAGAACGGTTGCATTAAATGAAGAATTCTCAACACTTCGACAAAAAAAGCTACCCTAGAAATTAAAAGATCTAAGGAGTGTCACTATTCCTTGTATGCTTGGAAAAATTTTTAGTAGATAATGCTTTGATAAAATTAAGAGCTATTGTAAATTTGATACCCTATAAATTGTTCAAAAAGTTAGGGTAAGAAGAACCTAAACCTATACATATAAGCCTTTAATTAGCTAATAAGTCTATCACATATCCTACAGGCATCATATAGGATGTTTTGGTGCAAGCAGACAAATTCATCTTTCTTGTAGATTTTTTTATACTTGATATAGATGAGGATATTAAAGTGCCACTCATTTTAGGTAAACTATTCTTAGCAACTGCTAGGGTTATTTTTGATGTTAGTGAGCATAAGCTTATCTTAAGGGTCGAAGATGAAGAAATAGTTTTTAAAATTCCAAAGGCAACGAACAAATTTCTCGACTCATAAGACATATGTCATAATGTTGATGCTACTGATGTTGTTATTTTTACATGTGTGCAGGAAGCACTTACTAAAGACTCCTCAAACTATTGGCTACAAAGAGGTGATGAAAAGATGGTGAAAACCTCGATCATGTGGAAGTGAGAGCTCAAAATTAAAGCTAACGAACCCATCATGGAGAAAAAGGGGATTAAACTACTATATAGACCAAATGAATCAAGGTTAAGATCCTCCAAACAGAAGCCATCAGTGTTAAAATTGAAACAATCAAAAGAATGCATGGAACATGTCTTTCTAGTGGAGTGTGTGAAGCTACCAATGAAAATTGCATCGAAGCAAGAACTGGATAAAAACGAGAAACACGAGATATACAAATCTAGTAAATGGTGTGATAAGGAGAGAACTAGAGGAAGCCATGCACCTAGTAAATGGAATTTTTAGGGCTAATACCTTAAGGGTAAATCCATACTCGTATGGAGAGTCAAAAGCTAAATATGGGGAGAGATCTATCTCCACTTGGATGTAAAATCATGAATGTGAAAAAGTATCCCGTCAAGTTGTTAAAGTTAACTATAGTGTTTCTTGGGAGGTAACCCATGTCTAACTCTTCTTTTATCTTTGTTTTGTTTAAATTTATTCTCATTGCACTTTCATTTGTTTATTTATTTTGTTTTGTCAAACATTGTTTTGTTTCTTTTAATTTTTCTCATTAGGATTATTTTTGTAGTAGGTTAGTTTAAAAACTAAAATAAAAAATAATGGGTTATACAACATAGTGACAAAACTGTATCACTCACCATGTTTAACCAGCCATAAATTGGAGCGCCGAGATCTGTAAGTAACATAGGTTAAGGACACAGTCATGTCCTTGCCTGTGTTTGTCTAGCAAGCAACCCTAACCTACCCACCCCATCGTGCCCCCTATTTCCCCACCCCCACCCCCCTTCCCTATGCCAAAAATACCAACCAACATTTAAAGTGAGTAAGACGGGCTAAGAACACATTATGTCCTTACCCATATTCAACCAAGCACATTTCTAAGCACCATGTCTAGTAAGTTACACAGGTTAAGGACACAACCATGTCCCTACTTGTATTTGCCTAGATACATATACACTTATGTCTAGTAAAACAAAATGTACGAACATACTTACTTCTTTTCTCATAAACACAAACACACATAAGCACTCTTCACTCCTCTATTCCTCTCACATTTCACATACAATCAACTTTTTATCTCATCAATTCCAAGATCATCTAAGTAAGTTTTCCTCTCAAACTCTTCTCTTTTTTCTTCTTCTTTGCACTATTTCTTGCTCATGCTTTGAGAACATCACTATTTATGCATGATTAAGTGAGAGATATTTAGAGATTTTATTGTTTTAGGAAAAGTTCATGTATCTAGACTTGTTTATACCTTCTTTTACCATATAGAGCATGAATTTTTGTTAGATCATCCACGACATGATTGTATCCTTTGAAAGTGGCACCCATGGTTTTATCTTTTAGATTTGTTCTTGTTGATGCCTTTGAAGGCATTTGTGAAGTTTTTTGTTAAGAGTTTACATCCTTCATTCCATTGAACACAAATTTTACTTTAGATTGTGCGTAACTTTGTATCTAAATCACTTGCTATAGCCACTTAAGGTTTGCACTTTCAGTGTTGATTTTGAGGCATTAATGCTACTTCGAGTTAGACGTAGGGCTACTTTTATGCTCTTTGTATCTTTAAGTGAAAATTATTGTAACTAATACATACTTGAATCGTTGTATTTTCTTGAATCAACTAGTTATACTAATGTCTACTTAATGAAATGTCCTAGTGATGTTTTCTTTATTGTTTTCTCACTATACTTGATTGAAATAGCTCCTTAGTTAATTCTAAGTGTAAAGAATATGTTTATGTGCCTTATTTGATTTGTGTTTTTCTTTAGGTCATCATGACAAATCATAGAAAATAACCTATTTAGTGGAAGGCCAAAATAGTTGCATCTTCCTCCGCTCAAGAAGGAGACATAATAGAATCATTGGCCACTCTTCCTCTTTTGGTTCATCCCATGTTATGGTTTAGAGAAGCCTATCAATTGAATTGATATGACTTATTACAAAACAATGAATTTAATGAAACTTTGCACTTGGATTAGGAAACGGTGGAGTAATTGAACTTGATGGATGAAATGAAAGATTTGGTAAGAGGAAGTGTTTAGGAAAAGCTTCTATCTTTGCAAGCTTCGGTTTATAAAGAACTTGCCTTGGAGTTATGAGTTTCTCTCTTTATGTTTGTAATATTTGGCAAATATAACTCTTATGCGTTGCCTTCCTATTTTAGGCTTTTCTTTTATTTTCTTTTCACTTCTTTAATTTTTCATTAGTCATTACTTAGTGGTAAGGGCATCTACAAAATGGACATGTGATGATGGTAGACTCTTAAATATGAACTATTCTACAAGCTATTCAAATGATAGGGAAGTATTGGTTACTTTCAAATTCAAGCTTCCCCTTTTTGATCCCCTTTTCTCTATGATGTTATCCATTTGCTTTAAATCTTTTTATTGAAAATTTTTAGTTGTACATTAGGAACAATGTACATAACTAAGTATAGGGAGGGGGATGTGTAAATTAGTTACTACTTAGGAAATCAATTTTTCATATTTGACCCAATTGATGTATGATTTAACTAGCAATGGGTAATTAACAATTGTCGGAATTTTATGTGGTTAAATAGGCTGAATTAACTATTTGATTAACACCTTAATTAGTATTGATCATATTATACTTTACCAGAGTTGACTAGTGAAATCTTTGAAGGGCAAAGTTATAGGTTATTTAGCTCAGGATTCTAGGAATTGAGATTGGAGCAACATCATTAGTTAATAGTTAATTGTGATTATTTTTAATTTTTCTTTAATGTATACATTTTCTTAGAAGTTTTTAGAGCCTTATAATCCTTAGTAAATAAATAAATGAAATTTACCTTTTGAGAATCCCCTAAAAATCAAAGTAGTTGGAGGTAAAAAGTAATAATAAGTACGTGAATAGTCAAATACACAAGAAGGCAAAATTGGTAAGGACTCGACTTAGTCCCTCATAAGAGTGAGGTTAAATCATATCACCAATTCTTATGTAAGCTTAAAGGATAAAATGATATAGATCAACGTTGGTTCGTGAGAAGAGTAAGGTTCTTTCTCATTGCTAATTTGAGAGATAAGTTGGTATGGACTAGTTTTGGTCCGCCAAAAGAGTGAGATCCTTTCCTACTTCCAACAGAATCATCCTTTAAAAATATAATTATGCTTAAATAACATAAATTAAATGAATTTGAAAAGAAAATTCCTACAAAATGATGAACAAGGGGCATGATTAGAGGGTGAGTAGATATAAAATGAGCAAGGGCATGATGAGAGAATTGTATACATTATAGTTAAGTGAATGTAATTTTTATGATTCTTTTTTCACTAGCGGGGTGTTAAATCTAATTTTGAGTTTAGAAATTCTTGGTTAAATGATTTTTGTAACCTTTGACTTACGTGGATTAACTAATATACTCTAGTATTAAGTATTATCAGAGCATTTGAATATAGTTTGGTAGAATTATGAAATTGTTAAGTGCATAATTGATTAACTTTATGATTATAAGTTAATTGAGGATTATTTCCTAATTTTCTTTAGGTTAAGTGTAATTATCTATCAGTTTTTAAAGTGATGATGAACTTTTTTAGTGTTTCTTGTCCCTTTTTTTTTTCTTTGTTTTGTTTGATTAATTTTCTTGGGGATAAGCAAATGCTTAGGTGTGGGGGAAGTTTGATGACTCTTAATTTAGATTCATTTACCATGGTGATTTTATAGTACTTCCTTTATAATTTTGGCTTTTTATTTTAAAGAATTTAGCACTTAATTTAGTAAAACTTTAATTTCAAGGTTTAAACATATTCTTAGATTAGAAATGAAGAAAAGAAATCAAGTTTCACTCGATTCAAAGCTCAAACAAAGAAGTTATGATGTTTTGAAGTAAGACAAGACTAGCTAACATGGTCATATCCAACTAAGAGGCTCATTTTCAAAAGAAAACAAGTGTGAGAATAAAAGGTTACATAACCTAAGGACATGGTTCATGTCTACCAATGAGGAGAAAATACCCAGTTTTGCAGAATGTGTTACACAACTTGGGATACAACCATATCTTAGGTTGTATCTAACGAAGAACAAATTTTACGCCAAAAAGTAGTGATTTACATAACCATGGGGACACGACCATGTCCTAGGTTGTATCTAATGCCGCCTACTATACTTTCCTTTTTTTTTTAAAATGTAAAAGTACATGTGAGGATTTTCAAGGTCACTATTTAGCATCCAAATTGAAGAGACTTGGTAGGGAGAGGGAGGAGTAAGCTGAAGCATCACCAAAACATCAAGATTGGGAAGAACAATCATAACAAAAGAGGTTTTTCTTAGATTCTTTCTTGTTTTTTTATCATAGTTGCTTAAATTATTTTGTCTAAGATTATGAAACCTAGGGTTTACATGTGATAGTTGGATTAACTATTAATTTTCAATAAAGTTTCTAGTTTTTATGATTCAATTATGTGTTTTGCATTGTTAATTGATATTTCTTAGGTATCATATCTTTATGTTATACATGAGGATTAAGAAATCTCATGTGTAGTGATATCTTGACATAACTGAAAAAGATTACGTTTACACTTAGAGATAAGGTAGAAAATTCTTCTTGAAATTTGATATCTTTGTGTTGGGAGTTCATTAGACATTAATGTGATCCTAAAGTGTTTTATTAGTTAAGAGATTTTGATAAGTATTTGAAGATTAGGACTAATATACTTAAGAAATGTATTAGCTTTAATTGAGAATTTTCCCTAATCAAGAACATTAGAGATGGAATTGGATTAATTTTAGGCTATCACATTTTATACTCTAGGGG
This sequence comes from Lumnitzera racemosa, assembly GCA_024138005.1. Taxonomy (NCBI): domain Eukaryota; kingdom Viridiplantae; phylum Streptophyta; class Magnoliopsida; order Myrtales; family Combretaceae; genus Lumnitzera; species Lumnitzera racemosa. Next base: position 32,499,893 of record JAMXBC010000003.1, on the reverse strand, counting down.
AAACAAGTCTTAGATACATTATTCACTTTCTTGAAGTAGTTCTTAATTTTATTGCTTCCCAATTATTTAGTTTAGTCTCATAGTCAATTTAATTCACTAATTTTAGTTCTTGTAATTTATTTAAATTCATCACAATTTTCCAATAAAATAATAGAGCTAAAGTTAGTATTAGTACTAATGGTCTCTAAGGGATTGATTCGGACTTACATCCACTATATTAGAATTTGATAGGTACACTTGTCCTATATAACTTTTCTTTGATTATCCTCTATACTAGAGGAGAATATAAGACAAAGGGCCACAAATTGATACCTTGAGTGAGTTAGGTGTTGACGAGTGATTCTTGTTCTAGTATATGAACACTTACAGCACTAGAAAACGGTTACAGGGAGCACCGGGCGGTGCTCTGGTGTGGCCACTTCGATACCTAAGTTAGCCTTCTTGTGATGAGAGTAAAATTGCTAAATGATTGTGAAAGTGAGAGAATGGAGAAAAGGGTCTCCTTACTTGAGGGTCTTGCCTAGTATTTATACTAAGTCAATGGAGATTGTCCTCGAACTGGATAATTAGACCAAGCTTAAGTATCGAGCCGATTAATATAAGCTTACATAATGATTATTGAAAAACTCCTATTAACACTTGCCCCCCCACTCTCTTTAACGAAAAAGTCAGAAAAGAGAGTTTTTAGGAAAGTTGATTCCATGGGATTTCTAGAAAGGTTTGTAATCCCAACCTAAAGGGGTTAGAGCACTTCAAGAAGCAAAGGCCTAAAAAGGCGAAAACCAGGAGTAACCGAAGTACCTGTAAATATTTGTATGCCTAGAAAGGTAAAGACCCGAAGAAATTAGAGCACCTAAAGAGGTCGGAGTGCCTGAAGAAGTGAAGGCTTGAAGAGAATGATATGCTTGAAAAGGTCAAGGTACCTGATGAGGTAAGAGCACTTGAAGAGGTGAAGGCCTAAAGAATCCGATAGTCTAAAGAGGTGAAAGTGTCTAAGGAGGCTGGGGTGCATAAGTAAGCAAGAGCTCCTAAGAAGGCAAAAGCTTAAAGAGGCTGATATGCTTGAAGAGGTAGGAGCACTAGAGGAAGCGAGATCGCCTAAATAGGCAAAGGCCTAAATATGTCGATACACCTAAAGAAGCAAGAGCGCTTGAAGAGGCGAGGGCTTGAAGAGGCAAAGGCTTAAAGAGGCTAAAGCACCTAAAGAGGCTGGTATGCCTGAAAAGGCAATGGCCTAACAAAGCTCGAGTGCCTGAAGAGGCAATGAAGTATGTAGGTCATCCAAGCTAGTTTTGACCTGTGCTAAGTATAGCTATAAAATTGGCTACTCGATCTTTAGTTTGTTAATGTATAAGACTTTGGGGCTTATTCATTCATCATCCATGTAACTTCTTAGACTTGAGAGTATTTTAACCATCATCGCTTGATGGCTTAGGGTTTTCAAATAGCTTGTTGTCTATCTATTAGATAAAGTAATTAAGTTCACACCAACCCATTGTCCGTACTATATAGGATTTTAAGCTATTAAGGAGTTGCCTATTAGCAGATCATGTTCGCATAAGCTTAAAGTAGAGGGGTTTGTTTAGCCCCCAAAATGCTTTTAATTTTTCATGCCCTTACAAAGATGTGAAAAAAGGCTTGTTAAATTTCATATTACAGAGCATGATGTAAATGGATATCATATAATGCATGAATCAAATGTGAATGTTAACAAAAAATTAGTATGAAGCATAACATAAAATACGCATCTTGAAGAATAAATAACAGACAAATTATAAATAGCAGTAGTAAGATTTCACTCCTCTTTCATCAGTGTCAATCGATGTGTGAGTGAGTACCCGAAGCTTGATAGCTTGTTGTTTCCTGCTCAAAATCACCGCTTAGTAGTGGTAGGTTATGGAGCTTTACTGAATACACATTAGTGTATCATTTTTTGGTTGCTTAATAGGTCGCTTTGCCGTTGTTGCTAGCGGCTATCGAGGCTTTTATGTGCTCATTTGGAGCTTGGTCATACATGATGCTCGGTAGAATTATTCACGTCATTTGGCATAGTGAAAGCATGATCTATCCGGGCATAGTCACTTGTGTGATTAGACATCAATCGAGTATTGCGGTATGTTTATAAATCATAACCATAAAGTACATAGAGCAGCTTAGGAAACCCACTTCTTATGTTATGTATGTGTCAAATAGCTAATACCTTGTTAGTACAGGGTTTAGAGTTTCCATTTGGTGAAGTGAGTGGCTTAGCCATAACTTCTCGGCAAGTGGAGGATTTATGTTGGCTATTCATCTTTTGGCCATGTACATGTAGTAAAAACCTAGAATTTCTAATTCTTATCCTTCTCGGAAAGTTTTAGAACTTCCGAGTTGCGTGTGAGAAGCACTAGATGAATAGGTACTCGCATCTGTTAAGAAATATTTCTGGGCTCCTGTGGTGGAAGGTGCTCGACTTGGAATACTTATCTCGGCATATGAACCTAACGGCCAGCTTATTGGTGCTTAAATCTGATCAATTGATAACTCGACATACATAGGGAGTTCATACAATAGCTTTGTCTGAGGTTACGGTTACTTGTTTAGACGTTCATTGAATAGTTAGGCATGGATGTCTCAGCGAGGTTCAACTTTGTATCAAATTGTAAAGCCAGCTTTTCGGCTCGACATTTATGCTCGGCATAGTATTGCTCGGTAAGTTGATGCTCGGCACAATATTGTGCTATACGGCCATTAAATTCAGATGATGATCAGGTTCTCGATGACAACTTGGCAATGGAGTAAAAGTGTCCAGCTTGTTCAGAGCTTGGCAAAGTTTCTCGGTCATGAACTGTAGCGTGCTTGACGACTGGGAAACTTGACTCGCCAAGGTGTTCGGGAGGCTTCCTGTCAATTCGGCACTGGGTGGCATGGATGTACTGCGGAACTTCAACTAGTCGACACTTTAGGCTCGCCCTTAGCTGCCGTGAAGGAGTTTAAATTATTTCTTTTCGTGTTGGTGGAGCTCGGCACTTGCTAGAGAAGCAAATCAGAGTTCGGCGTAGTAAGCATAGCTGCTGCGAACCCAACTGGTGCCAACTCGGTGAGTGCGGACGATGGGTCGACTATTTAGCCATGAGACTCCACTACTCGATCAAGGTATATAAGGACTCACCATGACTTAAACAGGGAGCTCGGCATGGTAAAGTGCCACTTAGCTCGGTGCTGACATCACAGCATAGCTCGACTTCGGCCTGAGCACAGAATTGCTCTGCATGGTGATCCAAAATGAAAGGGACTTAGTTGTAAGTCTAAAACTTGAAGGATGTTGTCTCCTAAAACTTTAAATTGCCTTTTCATATTTGAGAAGGATTTTGCAATGTATGAATAGATGAGATCAACGGACTTTTGATTGAGTATTTCTTCCCTTGAATTATCTCGTGCTTCCTCCATGAATTTAATTGCAGGATACAAAATAATGTCAGCCACATCACCAAAGTATGACCAGAGTCAAATAGGCTGTTGCTCGAATGGAGTGAAAAATAAGTTGGCTTTATTATTAAAAATTGGTTGAGTACTCGCCATTACTTCTCAGCAACTCGGCATAGAACTTTGTCGCTTGGCCAGAGATTTCGTGGCTCAGCAAACAAGCTTGACGAATGGATCAATAATGCTTAGGATATCTATCAGTGCTCTACAATTCTTAGCACTTGCTCGTGAGATGGAAAGTTCAGCATAAAGAAAGGCTACTCGACTACATATAGCCCAACGAATACTTTGTAACTCGGATACAAGTGCCAAATAAGTGGCAGTTATCCAAGACGGTTCCTCATCTTAAACTATAGATTTTTCCAGTATGCAATGCCGTGACGGTTATCCAAGGTGATTTCTTACTTTTATGGCCGGAGCAAGTTTCGAGGAATGAGGAAACCGTTCACTTAAAAACCAAAAACACCAAAAATCATAAAGATGCCAGGGAAAATAAAATCCACATGCAGATTCAGAAATAGTTACATGACGACCATTCCAAATTTCTACAAAGCGTACAGATGTCGAGGGATGAGATAACCGGCTGACAGTTTTTTGAACTTTACCACTTGAATGAATTTCAAAAGGCAAACAAATCGAAAAAGGCAATTACGAGCAATTTCGAACCAAGCCAACATGAGATTCCAATGGCTACGCTTGATGATTATGAGCCAAACATAATTATCACCAGTAAACTTTTGCCAATGGGAAATTATCACGCGCAGAAAGAAAATTATCATGCTTCCTTGCGTGTAGTTTAATATTTTTTTCAAGAATAAGTACAACACAATGCTTCCTCCCGTAATGCATATACAAACAATCCAAATTCCGAATGAAAGGCACTTGAAACCGTATTCCATTGGCTAAAAAGTGAACGATACTTGAAACAGCATGAATCATCCACAAATGTGAATGGATGTGGAAAGAAAAATTCAACTTGGTCCAAGAATCAAGCATGGAACTATAAAAATATGTTCCTATAGATGGTACCAATTGTTGACAGATGATTCTCGTTCCAGTACATAAACACCTGAGAAAATGGCTACTAGGGTGCCGAAGGGTGCTCTAGCGCGATCACTCACCTTTTGTGATGAAAGTAAAATTGTTGAATGATTGCAAGAGTGAAAGGAATGGGAAAGAGAGTTGCCTTACTTGAGGGTTATGCCTGGTATTTATAGTAGGTCAATGAACCCCAGACTGGATAATTGGATCGAACTTAAGTATTGTGCTGACTAATATAAGCCTACAAAATGATTATCGAAAAATGCCTATCAACATCAGGAAAATTCATGGACATTACCTTTTCATATGTGCCATGTATATAAAATTAGTTTGCTAATCAATTGGCTATCGTAGCATTGATGGTTCGGGTTTCTACTGGAATTGAAATTCACCCTTTAAAAATTGAAGTTTAAAGAAAACATACTTTTTGATTGGCAGCTAAAGATGTCCAAGAAAAGAGACCATGGTACCACGACATCATAGCATACTTCTAAACTGGCAAATACCAGAAAGGAGCAAACAAGAGAGATAAAAAATCTTGAGGTATGTATATATATGAATGGGTTATTTTTGGCTAACCATAGTAGCAAATTGTATCAAGCACATGAGGCATTATCAATTTTGCCAAGTGAATGCAAATAAGATAAATGTGTTACCTAAGGATTTACATATGTTGTCTTCTCCGTAGCCTTTTTTCATGTAGGGAATTGATATAATTGGACCAATTACACCAAAGGCCTTGAATGGTCATTGTTTTATTTTAGTGATGATTGGTTATTTCACCAAATGGGTTAAAGCTGCTTCATACACCAGTGTGACTAAGGGTATGGTGGTCAAGTTTCTAAAAAAGATATATGCTAGATATGGAGTACCTGAATCAATAATTATAGACAATGGCACTAACCTCAATAATAAATTGATGATTGAGGTATGCGGATAGTTTGGTATTTCTCATAAAAACTCTACCCCTTGTCATTCTTAGATGAATGGGATAGTTGAAGCGACTAATAAAAATATCAAGAGAATTATTAAGAAGATGGTTGTTAAGTATAAGGATTGGCATCGCATGTTGTCTTTTACACTTATGGCTTACAAAACATCCATTAGGACCTTTAGTAGTGCTACTTCATATTCCAAAGTGTATGGTATAGAAGTTATGCTTTTGATAGAAGTTGAGATACTGCCATTTAGAGTGTTGGTAGAAACCTAGTTGGATGAGGCCAAATGAGTTAAAAAGAGGATTGATCAATTGAATGTTGTGGATGAAAGGAGATTAATAGTGAAGTACCATGGTCATGTTAACAGCAAAGAATGGTATGAGCTTTCATTGGTGCTATGGAAGGTGCTCCAAGATGTTTAAGATCTTATGGGTAAGTTTACTCTAAATTATAAGGGTCCTTATGTAGTAAGGAAAGTGTTGTCTAAAGGGCTCTAGTATTAGTAATGATGGATGGTCCTGATTTGAAGGATTTTGTAAATTTTGACGTAGTCAAGTTCTTTATCCATGAATAAAGCATTGAAATTTTTCAATATAATGAAATCACCACTAATTCTCTACTTCTTCATAACTAAATTTTCATCTTTTACAAGTATATATTCTTGGTTAAGCTTTACAATCATCCATCCTGATAACCTTTTCACTTATCTCTATTTTTTTATCTTTCCTTAAACATACACTCTAAAAAGGTAAAAAAAGATGGTTAGTAATGAATAAAGAAAATGCTAAACACTTCTTCACTGGTTAACTCAACTTTAAATAAGGAATAATTAATTACAAGAGAGTTATTATCAAGGAGAGAATAATGAATTGAGAAGGAAGCCATTTTAAAGGCTAAGTTCAAAAAGTAAATATAGCAATAAAGAATGACAAAAAGGTCAAACACCTCCTCAACCATCCTTAGCAAGATGAATGACTGATTATTAGGTAATTAAAGTGGTCTATTACTTGGATACTAATAGTAAGATCGTTAAGAGTTAAAAAAATTTTAAATTTTTAACAATTAAAAATTGAAGCTTGAACCTAACAATTGGTTATCATTCTTTTTAGTCGAGACTTAATTGATAGTCTAATGTTTTAAACTAGAGACTAGGCTTGACAAATAGCTTAGCACCTAAATTTAAAGCCTAGGCTTAATAGATAGCCTAGCACCTAAGCATAAAGCCTAAACTAGATAGGTAGTTTAGCAACTATTAATTAAGCCAAAACGTTATAGATAGTCTAATACATAAAGCTTAGGCTTAGGCTCGATAGATAGCATTGCAATTAAATTTAAGCATAGACTCGATAGGTAGTCAAGCACCTAAAGCCTAAACTTAGGCTCAATAGATAGCTTAGCATCGAAATTTAAAGCCTAAACTCGATAGTTAGTTTAGCACTCAAATTTAAAGATTGGATTCGATAGATAGCTTAAGATTTAAACTTACAACCGAAACATGGTAGGTAATTTAATAAGTAATAATTAAGTCTAGATTCAATAGAAACTCTTGCACATAAAATTTAAGCCTAGACTTGACAAATGGTTGGCATTCTTTTAAGCTTAAACTCAATAGATAGTTTAGCATTCAAAATTGAAGCCTAAACTCAAAAGATAGTTTAGCAAACCTAAGTTCCACAAATAACCTATTATTGAAAATTTTAAAGCCTAATCAATATGATTGTTGGCATTTATATTATAAGCCCAGTTGTCATGAAGACTAGCCCCCATCATTAAAAAGTAAAAGTGTGGTGGTGAGTTTCGGGTAAAAATGAGGTATTTCTTTTGCCATTTAAGTAAAGTTTTGCTTAAACTTTACTGTAAAGAAGGGCAATTATAAACACTTTATTTTTTTCCATTTGTATAAGTAGTCCTAATTTTCTAGGTTTACATTAATTTCTTTTTAATTTTTTAGTTTAGTGGATAGTTAAATTAATTTGTCTATTAGATTAATAATTTTTTAATTTAATTGTTGCATGCTTTTGGGTTTAAATTTTTAGTTTTATTTGTTAGTTGATTAGGAATAGTGGTCAAGATAAAACTAGACTAAATTTAATTAGCCTATTAGATTTAATAGGTTATTTAATTTAATTATTTTAATTAGCTTAGTATAGGTTTTTTTTTTCTATTTTGACACATGCATGTGTAGGATTATTGAAATAAAAACAAGAAAAAGAAAAAAAAATAGGCCAGATAATTTATTTATTTTTTGCACCAAGTTCACATGAATCATACACGCATTATCCACTTAACACATTGAGGAAGCTTTAAACACAAGCGATAATGGTGGAAAAAAGTTCAACTTTTTCTTGTACAAAATACTTGATTTTTAATTGATTTTTATGAAAAGAAATTATGTAAATCTATTGCAATTCAAATGGATACAATTTACCTTAAAAGATTTATATAAATCAAATCAAATTTAAAGTTTAAAATATCCATTTTTATTTGTTGATTTTTTCATTTGATTTGAGCTTATCCAATAGTGCTAAAATGTTATCTATAGGTGCTCTACAAATAAGATGATGCACTAAAGCATTCTACACGATAAAAAAAAAACACGTAAAACCTCTTGCAATCAAAGTAACATACATGTTCTCTCTCTGTCATAGTTTACAAAATACACATTCTCTCTTAAGATTTTCTTCGATTTCACATAAAATTGATGAAAACAACATTTCCAATAGTATCTAAAGGTCAAATGGAGTAGAAAAAGCTCAAAGTTTGAGCTTGTTTCTTCAAGTATCTATTATATCAAAGGATTAGAAGTTTGGGTTTTTAGGTGCTTAAGTTGGCAAACATTAACTCCCTTGGATGCGAACCACCATTGGAGGTGCAATTTGCACAATTATTGGCGTCAACCACATATACGATGCCACTGATGCTAGATCCACCACATGTGCTTATGTCTCATGAAGGACAACCTTAACCTATTTATGGTTGAAGAAGGTGAGTCACCTTCCTTTTTTTATTATTATTTTTTCTATTCTTTTAACATAAAAAAATTGAAAAAATAGACATTGAACAAGTATAGTGATGGCTTATTGATTTCCATGGTTTGATTTTTGTAGGTTTAACACTTTTTTAGTTTTAAAGTTTTTTTTTTTTTTTTTTTTTTGTAGTTTTCTTTTTTGTCTTGTTATTCATATTAACATGTTCATATTTTCACAATAGTAGAATCACCTACTTTAGAAGTAGTATTCCATGGAGTGACATGTTTTAAATTAATTAAATTGACATGTTAGCATAGCATTTGCATCATTAATATTTTATCTTAATATTTTTTTCCCCTTTCTCTTTGGTGTCTATTGTAAATTTATTAGTAATAACATTTTTTAGTGACATGGCAAAAAGCATATCTTTGCTTTTTTTTTTTTCAAATCTTACATAAATTTGCAATCTATTTCATATCTTGCATAAACTTGTAATCGTTTCTATATCTTGTATAAAAGTCGCATCTTTAACATATCTAGTAAAAAATTACAATCTTTTTCATATCTAGCATAGAATTACATAATTTTTGTAAAAATTGTAGATTCTTCATCTTCTTATGAAAATTGTACAATTTGCACAAAAATATCATAGTTTGCATGGTTACATATCTTTTAGGTTTTCTACAGGAAAAAAGTTTTGTTATGTAGAAAGGGTTATTTTTTTTTTCTAAATAAAAAAAATCTTAATTTAGGTTTTCCAAAAGTCAGGTTACCTTAGATTTTTTTTTCCAAAATCCAGCAATAAAATTAAGAATTTTTAAGGGTTTTTTTAAATAAAGTAAGTTGGAGAAAAACAAAAACCTAGCGCTTTTTCAAAAATAAAAACAACCAATAGACTAAAGTTTTTTCAAAAAGGAGAACTCTATTGATTTGATCTCGATTAGTGAATACGTAAATACCTTCGAGGTAAGCTTAAAAACTAAAACCAAAACTTTTTTTTGGGGTTTTTATATATAAAATTCGTAATAAAAAACTATTAAAAAATCATTATTCTCCCATTTGGTTAGTGTTTTGTTGTTTTTAAAATGATAAAAATAAAGGCCCATTAATTAGCTCTTTTAATTTCTATAAGGTGACCTAGTTTTAATAAGTTAACCCCAAATTTTTTATCTCTAGTTCAGATTTTCAGAAAATTGTCTTTTTTTTTTTCAAAAAATTAGTATGCTAATGGCCTTATTAGGGTTTTTCCACCTAAAAAAACTAATCTTGTTTTTACCAATTCATTGATTAGCGGCTCCTAAATTATTTAAAAAGAATTTTTTTTGAAAAATTTTTTTAAAGAAAAATGCTTTTTCTTTATTTTATGTTAAGTAATTTATATTAAGTAAGCTAGGCTTAAAATAAATTAAATTAACAAAAACCAAAATTGGGCTTGATTGTATCAAAATCATACTAAAATGTCCCTATATCAAAATAGGAAGTATTGGATAAATCAAAGGAGGTATATTTAGTCAACTCCTTATGATGTTCTATATGTGATAAAGTTGGTTACATAGAAAAATATTGCTTTCATAAGAATTATAAGCTCAAGAAGAATCAAGTTAAAGAAAATAATATATCAAGCTTGACTTCTATAGTACCTAAGCTCTATTGGGTTCATAAGGATGCTTAAAAAACTTGATATAAAGATTACAAGAAAAAGAAGTAATACTTAAAGATGCCTAACTATTAGATAGTGGCTATAACAAGCATATGCTTGAAGCTATTTCAATGTTTACCACATTAGAATGGAAAGAGAAAGGCTTTGTCAGGTTTGTGATAACTGTAAAAAAAAAAAGTACTTAGAGTTGGTAATATCAGATGCCCTCCTTATTGCATTGAGAATGTATTGCTTATAAAAGGTTTGACACATGACTTGTTAAGCATTATTCAATTATGTAGTAAGGATCATATAATTATTTTTGAAAAGAAGAAGTGCATTTCATTTGACAAATCATTTGATACGTTGCTATTTAAAGGATATAGGAAGGGTAATATATATACATAATTAAACCTACTGATGTAAAAGATTTTACAATTAGTGTAAGAACTGATCATAGAAGGGAGTTTGAAAACTAAAATTTTACAAGTTTTATGATCAACATGGCATCCTAGATAACTTTCTACTTCCTACACTCCATAAAAAAATGGACCTATAGAACATAAGAAGAGAATACTACAAGAGATGATAAGGATTATGTTGAATGATAATGACGTTGCTAAATACTTCTAGGCTGAAGCTGTTGTAATTGCATGCTACATTATAATTGTGTTTACACAAGACCTTGAACAAGAGTTGTATTAGGGTATGAAGCCATTTGTTTCTTATTTTCATACATTTGGTAGTAGATACTTTGTTAAGAAAACAAGTTTTGAGCTTGGTTAGTTTGAAGAAAGAGCTAATGAGGCAATATTCTTAGGTTATTCTTTGAATAGCGAAGCTTATAAAGTGTTTAATAAGAGACTAGCATGGTTAAAGAGTTTATCAATGATAAATTTGCAAAAGAAACATATTTATAAGATGAAGATGATTCTAGAATTAAGAAAACAAAGCTACAAATAATCAACTGAACATAAAAGGAAAGTTAGAAGCAACGAATTCTAGTATAAAGAGCTCATAGCAAAACTTAGAAGGTCTAAAATCAAAGTTAGAAGCAAATTTAAAGTCTTTCACACATCAACAAATGATTCTAACTCATTTTAAATCAAAGTCTTCAATGTATCAACAAACAAGTCTCAGTCCTTCTAAATCATAGAGATTCAAGTCATATTATTCTTAAGACCTCATTATAGGAAATGTGGAAAATGGAGTATGCTCAAGATTTAGTTTCAAAGACATTGAAAGTCACTTTGCAATACTTTTTAAGATTAAGCCAAGTACTATTGACGAAGCTCTACATGATAACAACTCGATCAATGCCATACAAGAAGAGCTAAGTCAATTAAAAAATAAATAAATAAATCTATAATAAGAACTAACTGGGTTAAAAACAAGTTGGAAGAAGCTAGTAAGATAGTTGGAAATAAAGCTAAATTAGTTGCTAAAGGGTATTTACATAAAGAAGAAATAGACTATAATGAAACCTATGTAGTTGTACCTAAAGTTAAGTTATTAGATTATTACTTGGTTATGCTTGCCTAAAGAATTTTAAACTATTTAAAACGGGTGTAAAAAGTGCATTTTAAAAGTGTACATAAAGGAAGTAGCTTATGTTGAACAAGCTCTAGGATTTGAAGATCCATTTAAAAAGGACTATGTTTACAAGTATAGTAAGGCATTATATGGTTTTAAGCAAGAATCTTGTGCTTAGTATGGGAGGCTAAGTAATTTCTTATATAAGAATGGGTTCCAAAGAGGTAAATATTTGCTTTACTTTATCTCATATTTTTGTTACAAGTCCTAGTGATAGTTTTTCATATTTATCTAAAACAGTTTTTAAAGGATCTAGACGTCATCGTATCACCAATTAGTCCTTTGATACATTCCGTTGATTGCACTTTCTAACACCCACCTTTTTGCTTCTATTTATCTCTCTTATTCGATTTCTCTTCCTAGTTCAAATCTATCTATCTCACATTACGTTAACATGAAAGAGTACCATAGAAGAGCATAGAAAACTAAGAAGTCCAAAATTCCTTCCAATCCAGCTCATCCAATTGAAATTGATACCAAAGTACCCATGAAATATTTGCCCAAACTTCAACTTGAACCTCAACCAATTCATGTTTAACTTGTGAACAACATTACAAGCATTTTGGCCTTAGGTGACATTTATAGATTTTGCAAACATAGTCTATTTTGGTATGTTTTAGTCATGTTTTTTTAATGTTGTGCAAAATACATTATTGACTATATTTGCAGACAAATATGAAATATATTATATTGACTTGTTTATATAGCATGACATTAAAACATATCTCGAGCACAAACTTAATTTATTGTATGATAATCTTTCTATTAAGCTAACAAACTTTATTCAACCCTACATCTCTAAATATGTAGCTTTGATATTTCCTCATTATTTACTTTTTATATTAATAAACTAAAAAAAAAAAGAAATCTTTTGTATCTATATATATCTTCTACATTTACATTTATTTCTATATCTTCTTCTGTCTATTGTATTTAACTAATAAACTTTATCAAACTCTAGATATCTAAATATATAGTTTTGATATTTCCTTCTTATTATTTACTCTTTAAATTAATAGGTTTAGAAAAATATCTTTTACATTTATCAATATATATGGTCATAAATCCTGGCTTTGCTAATGGTAACTGTAGCAACATTACCTATGATGTAAACCCTAACTTTGCTCTAAAGGACATTAACTATCTTGAGTTGTTGTCTATGTTTATGAACTTATAGATGGAGAGGTTAAGGTTGATAGAATTGACTTTAAGAAAACCACCACTGCAATTGCCCATTAACTACTCTACTTTTACCTTTGTTCCTCTAGGAAAAGTAGCTCAATTTGTGTTTTACTTCCCCTAATCATGGAGTGTTATTTTTCTACCTTTATCTTTATACTTTTATATCCTATGGTCATGGCAGCAATGGTTCATATCTTGTCTTTAAAAGTTTTACAAGAAAATTTTGAATAGTGATATATAAATTTTATTGCTTGTACATATTGGCATTTTGTTTTGTAGCAAAAGCATGATGTAGAAATGGGATTGGGCTTTTAGTTGTGACTATGTTTATATTATAAACTATCTTCAACACAAGGCACTATTGGTGTCTTATCTTGATGATAGCTAAGGATTTAAATTTCTATTGATGTCGTGAAGATTGGTATTCTTTTAAGAGAAAAGGTACACCAATCATATGGGAAGTTCCATGATAGCGGGTGTATCCTTGTGTCATTCTATAGTCTTCTAGGTGAAAGTTGGATCAAAGATGGTTCTATAAGTAGCCGAGTCTTCTAATTTCATAATTCCATACTCAAATTGAGTTGATAATAAGTGTTACTATTCCAAACACAAATTATGAGCTATGGCCAAAGTGGAAAGCACGTGGAATAATGAATAAGAGCATAAATCTTTTAGCTGAAAGTATATTCCTCTTCTTTTCTTCCCTTTCCATCCTATGCCAAACTTAGCACTTTGGGATGAGGAGGATCGATTTTCTCATTTCCTTTTCTTACTTATCTATACAATTTTATCAAGAACAAGTTGCTTCCATAAGAGAATACCTATTTATTTACAAGATTGTGAAAGTACTTATTTGTTGTATTTTTAAGTTATAACTTAGCTTTATTCCATATGAGTGTAATTTGTCCAACAATCACAAAATTTTATTTATGTTTTTTTTTTTTTGGTTCTCGACCTGCTACCCACAACAATTAATTGTAGAACTTAAATGTGCTAGTCTGTTTAATTTAATTCAATTTAAGGGGAAAACAAATGTATAAACGGAGAGAGACCAAGAAAAAAAAGGGAAAAAGAAGGTAAGGAATCTGGAGGATTATAATTAAATCATTTCATTGTTTATCCTGTGATAGCATAAAAACAATGGATTTGAATTAATTATGTTCCCTTGCTTAGAAGTCTTTGTACCCCGATCATATACTATAATTATGAGAAAATCTCAAATGTTGCGTCATCTTTTCTTTCAATTGTAAGTCCATCATATTTAATTGCATCTTTTTAACTGAGAAAAGACATAATGCAAAGTTAAAAAAGCTACTGAAATTTAAGTTGCCTTATTTATAATATTTGTAAAATTCCATCAGGTTAAAGTAAGCACATGGATTTGTTATTCTTTGGTATTAAACTTATTATGGATGCTATTATATTGTGATGATATATTCTTGTTGCAATTGGTGGGTTCTTGATATTTTTATTTTCACTTGGTTAAATTGCTTCTTTAGAGAATAAAAGATCACTGGGTTAAGGAAGGTAAGGCTATGTACAATGATCACCCTCTATTAGCAAATTATTTCTAAACATAAGACTAAGGAGCCATCAAACAATTCAATTACCCTCTCTTCAATATGTGAAGAAATCATGTCTTCAACTCTCTTTATCTATGTTAGCTTGGTTCTGGATAATCTCTGACATTAAATTAGCCATTTGTGTTGGCATATTGCATATATATCTTACTTCCTGTTTACATTTGTGTTTGCAAAAATACGACTTGGTATAACTTTGTCACTTTAATCCAAATACATATATTGATACTTGTAGGAATCTTTACATTAAATTTTACATAGGTTTCGTAGAAAAGTTATATAAGGAAATGCATAACCTTTCATACTTCATACTTAAGCTTATGGTATAATATATTATCTTTTTAAGATATATATGATTATGACTATGAAAGATTGATGCACAATACCATATATATAAAAATATGGGCAAATTGCATCTATAGCCTTAAAATTATTTATAAATATGAGTAGAACCTTAAACTCTTAAAGTGTACAATCACTTTTTTTCATAATTTTTAATTTAAAAAATATGTAGGTAACTCTTAAACTATTATTAAAATACTAAAATTATCACTATTCATGGTTCTTTTATTGATGGTTTGAAGAATTTAGCAATATAGCTTTTAAGTATATGCATATTTCCAAATAAATATAATTTCAAAGGTCAATTATTATTATCTTAGGCATTAATATACACTTATATTTACAATTATCAGTACTTTTTGGTTAAAAACCTATAGGAATCCTTCCATTACAAATGTATTGATAACATTTGTTGATTATTGTAGACACCTAATTTTTGCTTCATTTATTTTATTTTATTTTTATAGGTACTAAATTAGGAAAAACAAAAAAAATATAAAATTAAAGAAAAAATAAAGAAAGAAAGAAATTTATAAAAAAATAAGAATTTTAAGAAAAAACACAAAAATTAAGAAATTTGGAAAAATATAAAAAGTAAGAAGTTTAGAAAGAAACCCGAAAAAATAAGAAGTTTTGAAAATAAAACTGAAAAATTTAGAAGATTGAAAAATTAGTTTTTTAAAAATTTTGAATAGGTTTATAAGTTAGGCCATTGAACATAAGCATAAACTTAAATTTAACCCAAGTTAACCTAGTCTAAATTGCACTTATGAACAAGATACAAACCAATGACCTAATGGTTAAACACTTAAACTTACTATTATGCTTGAGCATGAGGTTAAGGGTTTGAATCTTGGAGGGAGCATACAAAATTTTTTCATTTTATTTTTTCATATCGGGAACTGTCGTATGTCAGGATCTCATTGTGCCATGTATCCCAACAAATTGGTGTTAAGAACAAGTCTAGATTCAGTTAAGAGCACATTTAAATTAGCTTTCAAAAATTGGAAAAAACTTAATTTTCGTACATTTGCACTTAAATCTGATTTCAAGTTTCCTTAGTTTCTAGGTGAAATTCATGTATAAATAGGGACTTAAGGATGTCTATGAATAGATACAACCGCACGCAATCAAGAAAATCAATCATAAATCCTTACTCTCTCTTTAGCTTAACGGCAACTCTCTCTCTCTCGGCTCTCACTCTCTACTTAACCATGAGTAAAACTGATTGCTCTTTGAGCTTTCTTAGCCTCCCAACTCTCCAAATCAACTACCTCTATGCCTCGTTGTAGCCTCTAATAGCACTACCGAACAACTACTGTCAAAACCTAACTATCGAACCCCTTCCTGATCAAACCACCACCTCTAACCCTCTTCGACCTAAACTAATCACAGAGCCAACTCCATCACCACTCAAAACCCCAAGCTGCTCCATCCCCTAACACCCAGTACACCCCAACAGCACCACCGTCGACTGCCACTTACCTATACCTTCCAAACTAGCCCTAAACGCCAAGGCATCTTCCCTGCCAACATTATCTCCAATATGAAAATCATGAATCCCCCCTTTTCCCTACCATGAGCTTTCTTAGCCTCCCAGTTCTCTAAACCAACTACCTCTATGCCTCATTATAGCCTCTAATAGCACTACCGAACAACTACTGTTAATACCTAACCACCGAACCCCTTCCTGATCAAACCACCACCTCTAACCCTCTTCGACCCAAACAAATCACACAGCCAACTCCATCACCACTCAAAACCCCAAGCTACTCCATCCCCTAACACCTAGTACACCCCAACAGCACCACCGTCGATTGCTACTTACCTATACCCTCCAAACTAGCCCTAAACGCCAAGGTATCTTCCCTAGCCCCATTATCTCCAATCTAAAAATCATGAATCCCCTCTTTTCTGTTCACTTTGGCCACTAAATCAACCTAAATCGTCTCGCTGTGCTATTGAAGAGGAGTGGAAGATGACCCTGTCCCAGATCGGTATACCGACTGGAACCCAACTTAACTGACCTACTCTAAGTCCGACCTGTAAGCCTATTGCATTTAAAGCTTTTTTTTTTTTAAATTTATTTTTCTCTTTTTCTTATTTTATTTATTTATTACCTTTGATTTTTTCAGTTGTTGTTGTTTGATTTATTTCTTTTCGTTTTTATTTTATTTTCCTTTGTTTATAATTGTAAATGTAAATAAAAATTAAAAAGATAAAAAAGGAAAGAAGGAAAAGTAAAAAAAAAAATAATAAAAAAAGGAAAAAAAATTAGATAGAAAAAAAGATAGTTTATCTATTTATTTACTTTTTAGTTTAATAGATTAAATAAATAGGATAATATAAATAGGTACATAGGTTAGTTTATAACAATTGTTTTAATATTTAGAAAAATTGAGTTTTTTAAAAAAATAAAAAATAAACTGACCCTTTACAATTTAAGGTATTTTAGAATTTTTCAAAAAATAAATAAAAGTCCAATTTTGGACCTTCCTTTTTAAGAATTTTCTTTAAATAAATCAAATTGACTAAAAACGTAAACTCGAGTTTGTTTTTCAAAAATTAAAATCAAAATCAACCAGTAAAGTTTTATAAAAAGAACTACGTATGTTTGATCCCGAATAATGGGTAAGTAGGCACCTACGGGGTGATGACATAAATAAGAAAATCCTGATTTTTTCGTTTTAGTTTAGATTGTTTGAATTATCCATTTACGTAAATAGTCAAGTTTTTTATTTTAAAATTAAAAGGTAAATTTTAAGGTTAATATTAAATTTGAAAAGTTAATGGTACCCATAAGGGTTTAAAATTGCTAAACCCCTAATCTAGATCTTTTGTTTTTAGATTATTTTTTTTTTAAATTGGTTTATATCAAAAGATTAGTGATTTTGGTTATAACTTAACTATTTTTCCCGACTTTGGTTAGGTGGCGACTCCAACACATTTTCAAAATAAAAAAACTAATTTTCTTTAAACCTTAGTCAAAGGCCAACACTAAACGAGTAAGGGTTTCATATTGATCGGTTTAAAGAAAACCAAATTTATAAACCAGGAGGTGAAAAACCAAGCTCGACAACTATGAAATAGTTTAAATTTGAAATCCCTTTTGAATAAGAGCCAAGATAAACACTAATACGAATAATGACAAATATACTTACGTATTATAGATAAGTTCAAGCTTGAACAATTTATATTCTACAACTTTCTCTTATTTTTTCAAAAATATATATTCTTCAAAGAATTATCAGGAGTATTACCTTATATGTCTTAGATTATTATTTTTACAAAGAGTATTGCTTTATGTTAGAGTCATGGATAAGAGTTAGATGGATTGTGATATTGAAAGTAAAGAGTACCAACAGGGTGTGGAGCTTCTTATTGCAAACTTGAGTTTGAAGTATGGAATGGACACATTGTTAAGATATCCATGTAGGAAGTGCTCACATGTCATTCACATAATAAAAGCAAACTTGCTTGTAGACGGAATATATGTAACATACCGATGTTGGATTTTATCATGGTAAGGAGCCAACTATTGAATTGCCTATGAAACCTCGTCGCCAATTGTGTCATAAAGAATTGGAAATGAGACCTAATATTGAAGAGGGTTATAACAAGGCAAACAATGATGATATTATTAGGCTTGATTACATGCTTAAAGATTTAGAGGCATTTATTGATAATCAAATTAAAGGTTCAACCTCTAGAGATGGATTTGATATTCTAGTTGACTTTGTTGATGGTTTAAGAGTTGACTTACAAAAAGAGCTTTATCTACAGTATAAGTTATTGAAATTCTCCTTTATAGTGAAGCTTCTCCACTTAAAACTGTATAATAAGTGGAGTAACAAGTTTTTTGGTATGCTTCTACAACTTTTGTGTAATACGATACCAAATGGAGTCTCTTCCCAAGTCATATTATCATGCAAACAAGTACTTAAAGGGATTGGGTATGGGTTGTCATCATATTCATGCTGGCAAATATGATTGTTGCTTGTTTTGGGGTAGTAAAAAGCATCGCACAAAATGCCCCACTTGTGGTACCTCAAGATATCAAGTGTTTAGTAGATCTAAGAAGGCTATTCCTCATAAGGTTTTGCATTACTTTCCTATAAAACCGAGGTTACAGCACCTTTTCATGAACCTTAAAATTGCACAAAAGATGTGTTGGCGTAAAGAGGAACATAAAAAAACAAGACAACTTAATGGGTCGTCTTACAAATGGGTTATCTTGGGTTAAATTTGACATACAACTTCCTGAGTTTACAAGGGACGCTCATATTGTTAGGTTTGAGCTAGCTAGTGATGGTTTCAATCCTTTTGGAACTATGAGCCAACCATATAGCATGTGGCCCATGTTGTTAATCACATATAATCTGCCTCTTTAGATGTGCATGAAGAAAGAATATGTAATGATGCCATTGTTAATCCTAGGACCTAAAGCACCAAGGAGGGAGATCAATGTGTTCTTATAGCCCTTAATTGAAGAATTGAAAGATCTTTGGGTAAGTGGATTATGGGCATATGATTCATATTCAAAGTCTTCTTCTAAAATGCATGTCGATCTAATGTAGACAATCAATGACTTTCCTGCATATGGGAACTTGTCCAGATGGAGTACTAAAGGATATAGTGCTTGTCCTATTTATGAAGACCAAACACCATCATTAAGGCTTAATAACAAGATTAGATATGTTGGTCATAGAATGTGGTTAGAGGAGAACCATTGATGGAGATGCAACTTGAAAATTGATGGAATGTATGATAATCGTGAAGCCCCTATAAAGTATTCTAATAATGATATCCTTTGCCAATTACAATCTATAGTAGATATACCCATGGGAAAGAATTTAAATAAAGCTAGAAGAATGCATCATGTGAACAGGTTCAATTGGAAAAAAAAGTCGATAATCTTTCAATTACAATCTATAGTAGATAGGCATACTTTGGATGTTATGCATATTGAAAAAAACATTTGTGAGAATATTATCAATACAATTCTTGAAACTAAGGGAAAAACAAAAGACACTTATAAGGCGTGACTTGATCTAGAGGAACTTAGCATTAGAAAGGAATTGCATTTGGTGAAGTGGTATAATGGCAAATACCTAATGCGATGGGCTAACTATGCATTAAATCCTAAAGAGGGGAGATTATTCTATCAGTTTTTAAGGGAAGTGAAGCTACCTAATGGTTATGGATTGGATATAGGTAGGTGTGTCAATAACTTAGATTCAAAGCTTTATGGTATGAAAATCCATGATTATCATGTGCTGCTTCAAAGATTATTACCAATAGGTATTCATAGCATATTGGCCAAAGAAGTCACTATGGTCAAAATTAAGCTTGAGACCTTTTTGAGAGGCTTTGTAGATGTATTCTGAAAGTTGATGAGTTACAAAAGATGCAAAGTGACATTGTCACTATACTATGTAAGCTAAAGTTAATCTTTCCCCCTGCATTTTTTGATATAATGGTACATTTAGCTATCTACTTGCCTCAAGAAGCATTGATGGTTAGACCTGATGCTTATCGATGGGTGTATCCTATTAAGAGGTATGTCTTAAGAATAACTTTTAACTTTCTTATGTTATGATTCATGCTTTTGACACTCTATTCAAATTCTTGAGCGTAGATATTTAGGCTCTTTAAAGCAATTTATTAGAAATAGAGCTCATCCAAAAGGCTCAATTATAGAAGTTTATGTTGTTCACAAGTGCTTAACTTGTTGTTCTCTTCACTTATAAGATATTGAAACAACATTTAATCGTTAAGAAAGAAATTTTGGTTCCTTAAAAGAAGGTGGCTTGGATGTCTTCACAAATAGAGTTGGTTTCATTTTTCTTCCCTCATATGTTGCATTATCAAATGTAGAGATTGAAGTAATGAAATGGTATATTATTGACAATTGTTATGAGATTCAACCTTACTTAGAGTAAGTGTGTACCAAGTGCAATTTATATGCTATAGTAATACTTCAACGTAATTGCTTAGAAAAGTGAAAAATGTGTTGTAGGGAACATAAAGCTATTTTATGGTCACAATATGGTGACGACATAGGTGGGTGCCATAGATATGAATTTAGTCAATGGTTTATGAATAAGGTAACTAGGATAAACCTAGTTTTGTCCTATTGCAAAGTTGACTAGACGCTAATTGTTTAACTTATGAAAAAAAGAAAATTATTATTTGCTAATTCTACGGATGAGTTCACTATATAAGAGTTGTGATCTAGTCATCAGCGCAATATTCATTGTCAATATAAGACAAGATTCATGCTACAAAAGATATAACAAATTGATATTCAATGGTATATGTTTACACACAACAGATTTTGATAATAGGAAGAAGACCTAAAACAATGGAATTTTATTAGAAAGCAACCAAGATGATATGCAGTTGTCAATAGAATTTCATGGGGGTTTTGATAGATATATATTGGTTCACTTATGTTCAAAACAAAAGAGTTTTCGTATTCAAATATAAGTGGTGGGACACTAACGAGAGGCATCATAATATAAGAGTTGATTATGGCATCAAAAGTATTAAGGTCACTCAAACGTAGTATGAAAATGACCCTTATGTGTTGGCATCACAAGTTAACCAAATTTACTACTTAGAGGACATCGAATTAGTTCCTGATTGGTGTGTGGTACAACGTTTTGAGCATCGACATATTTATAACATAGACTCTCTTATTGGTGATGTGAATCTGTTTACCGATGTTGAAGCTCAATTGGTGAACGATATCTTAGAGGAATTTCTCATAAGGGATGATGAAAGAGGAAATGAAAGATGACAAATAACCAATTGTGATATAGATGTATGCTTAAGAAATGATGTACACCTCGATACTATTGTTGGAGTATTAGTACAGAGGATAATTCAAGCATCCCATCGAGTACGACATGATGTTAATGTTGAATTTGATAAATATGAGGATGAAGATGAGGCGCTTGACGACACACTTGTTGACTATGATAGCACTGACGATGATTGTGCATGATTTGTCTATGAAAATAAATTGATTGCTACTTCAAATAACATATAGGGCTAACCAATAAATAATTAGTTATTGTTCTATTATGGCAACTGAAAAAATATATAATGGAGGTGTATATTTTTTATTCATTTGCATTTATGGCTACACAATTAGTATGGATAGAATTGACTAAGGAGTATATCCTTTTAGTTGTTGACAATCCTCTAACTCATGTCTTTATTAATTGTTAATCATGGTTGCCTCAAATTTGACCATCATTCTAACTTCATTAATGTTGAAAATTATAAATGGTAGTTTTTTTTTTTTCTTGTAAAAATCTATTGGCCGATGGACAAGGGAATATGCAAAGAAGAAGGGGTGGAAGGAGAAGTCTAAATACCTAACTCTTTATTCATGATGAGCTCAATACTGACCATAATAACCAAGAGGTGCATAATAATGCAATAGCAAATGCCTATGCAAATTAACATGGTGAATGAATGCCTTTATATAGGATGAAGTTGCACAAAATGCACCTACACACAATGATGCCTCAAACAATAATACATTTGACACATCTAGATAGAGTGGTAGCACTCCTTCTCATCCTTCTCGATCCTTAGGTAATCTATGCAAGTGTATGCACGAAAATAATCAAAATTTTCAACTCATTCTTAACAAATTTTTTTTTTTTGCCAATATTTGCAGTAACAAGTAGCTTACTGGAATCTATTGGCAAGAGAAGTACATATTGAGGACTTGCATTAGAGAGATGAAATATGAGAAGCAAGGGTAGAATGCTTGTTGAGTTTACTGCAAATGGAGGTTACCCATTATTATCTATACAATCATCTGTAATAGCATCCAAAATAAGATTAGCATGTCGAGATTTGCTACCCCTTTATATTAGCGATTGGAGGAACTTTGATCTCTTAGAAAGACAATGTGCATGGGAAAGAATGCAAGAGTTATCTCCATGTATCAAGTTCATTGCAATTTATTTTACATTACGGATATTTATTTGATGCTAAGTAATGATTTTATTAATGGGTATAACCAACTATATTAGCAAAAACTAATATATATATGTATGTATGCTATGTGAGTAGAAACTTATGAATAATTGATTCATGCATTTTCTTTTGAATTAAAAGCTTGCTTTGATAGATTGTTTCTTAAGGTCTTCCCTTTAATTTATTATGTAATACACACATGTTATGTAATACCATTATACTTTGTTAAAGGGCTTCTAATGTCCGCTATGATGTGTCATGTGTGTAACTTTAATGTTTCTATGTTCTTTTTAATATTTCTTCTAACGCCAATGCTTGGTAACACTTTTTAATATTCCTGCAAACTTTTACTTCTAGTGGTAATGTCTACTATAAAGTATCATGTAGTATTTAACTTTTATACTATATTTCTTTGGTGTTTAGTTTGAACAGCATGTTTCTACTTCTTAGTTGGTGGATCATTTGTTAGTCATTAATAACTTGTGTATTATTCTCTTTTCTTCTCTCCTCTCCATTTATGTACAAAACCGTTTGAATATTGACATGTTACAAAGGATCCTCAAAAGTTATGTTCTGTTGATAGATGGATGGGAATCATCCATAGAAACAATCATTGCAAGACTAAAACTAAGAGGATGAAAGTTGGTGATGTATCTCAACCTGAGGGTCTAAATGATGAATTTTGGAAAAATGCAACATAGTAATGGAAGAGAGAGATTATAGAAGAAAGAAAGATTTTAGATTCTAGAGATTCATTAAGACAAGTAAACTCTAATAGGAGATGTTTTTTCCTTACGTTTTTTGAGTAAATAATCATATCAACTTCTTGTTGTTTTAACAAATAAAAAACTAAGTCAATGAATGGGAAGGCTGTACATAGTCAAGTGAAAGATTTAATCAGGTCTAGATCTTGATCGCTTGAGAGCAAAAGGAATAATTATGTAAGTATCTTACATAATTTACATATACATTACTAAATTGATTAAGTCCTTAACTTTATATTACATGTTTGATTATACTGCTAGAAATCAACAACTACCTAATGCAATAGAGTTTTTCAAGCAAACCAAATACTATGATCCAAAGCCTAATGGTAGTAGTGGATGGATTTTGTAAGTTAATGAATAATGGAGAATTAAATATGTTGCATGATAATTTTCTAATATGCTTGATTGTTTCTACAATCATTAAGCATGGAAAAATTTCAATGTTAGTACATTGAATAGGTATCAAGTCCTTGTTCGGTTTACTAATAAACTGACACTAAAATATGTACTAAATATCTATTGGAACATATTGTTTGATTAATGTGTAATAATGTAAAATCTTTTTTTGCATTTTGTTGTAAATTAGGAGAAGATGGTTACGATGTATGAAGAAAATATAAACTCTAAAAAACCAATGACTGTACAAGAGGTAGTTGATGAATTTTTTAGTACCCAATCAAGGACTGACTATTATCCTAGCATGGGATATGGACCATCGGTGATTAGGAAATCTTTAAGAAGACAAAATTATGCTCAGGAGATGCAAGAATGGTTGCAAGTGGTACTAACACAACTTGAAGAAGAACGAGAATAGTGTAGACAACTACAACAAAGGTTTGATAACCAAGACAAACGAGTAAGTATATTTTGGTTTCAATGCTTAACAATTGCTGCAACTCTTCTACTATTAATCACAATTTTGGTTTCTATGAGATAGGGTATTACATTATGCTTGCACTAAGTTATTTTGAATATATTGATTGTAGAGGTAGATTCTATACTTGGTAATCTTTTCAATAAAAGGATATACAAACCAAGATGATAGTAGATGTATATGCTTTTCACATTATGTTCTTACCATTGCTAAATAAGCATAGGAGTAAAATCAAATTATTTCTATCCTATGAAATTATACATTTAAAAAATATTCACTTTTTTATTCCCTTCATTTGTTGAACATTAAAATTCTAAGAAATAAGAGTTTCAAGATTGAGTTGTATCTTTTTCTATTACTTCCTTTAATCACCATGTTATCTTATTTAATTTTTTCACAAAGTCTAATTTTAAAGTAAAGCCCATTTATAGTTAAACTTATAAGGCTCTCACTTTTGGTGATGGCTATTATCTAAGTCAAGAAGATTGTTTACATTCACTCTTATGTTCTTTGGTTTCTCTTAAGGTGTTTTTTTTTTCTGGTTGATGAAATGAGTAATGATGTTGGATGCTTACTATTGGATATCTATCAATTGAGTTTGCAAAATGAAATTAGTTAGCTATCTTTGTCGAAAAGTACATAATTAAGTATGAGAATTGTTAAGTAAAAAAGACAAATCTTTTGTTTAAGGCATGTACTAGCGAGTGACTATCCAAGGTCATTGTGTGGAATTGTAATTGATTTCTCTACAATCATTGTTATGCACTTACTAGGTTTAACATATTTTTAAGAGAAGAAAAGACTTCAAATGGTTTATAGTATAAGATGAAACCTAAAAAATCCATGTTAATATCTTACTTTATTTGAAGACCTAATCATTATTTCATGTTTTGAGGTTTACTTGTTGTGTTGAATGTGAAACAATTTATTATTTTTGAAACTTATAATTAGTTAGATATAATAGATTATTTTTAATAAGCATTTCTATTTTATTAGAATGGGTATATAGACTTTGAAGATCATTGAGCCTATATGAGTGGATTCTTACTTGTAAGGATGTCTCTTCTTCTCTCTAAGTTAATTTTTATTATTAGCATCAATAAGATATTACTATACTATAAGTTAAAATAGTCATTGGTTTTTATGTTTTAGAATCAAGGCTTACATTAGCTTCTAAGCTTATTACAATACTATTGTGAATAAGAAATTTTGACTTAATATAAATGCTTTGCAGCCATCTATGCTTACTCAAGCAATTATATAACTTAGCACGAATATATTGATGGTATTTCACTTTTTGTATCTATATATATATATTTTTGGCCAATTATGCTTTTGGTTATGTTTCTGTAACTTGATTGCTCAGAGATTGGGTACTTGAGTTGCCTAATATTTTTATTTTTGTTTTTAAACATGTAGAAGCACCGGATTTTCAGAGATCATATTTCTCCTTTGTGTAAACAATAGCCAAATCAGTAACCAAGCACCCCAAGAACTCTAAATTTCTAGTACTTGAAGTGGCCGCCACTCTTGATGCATCAAATACATGCTTCGCTTGCTGCATCAAAGAAAACTTTTGTTACACTAAATTTTGCACGTGTTCTCCCAAAAAAAAAAAAGAAAAAGGTATTTGACCATGATACATACAATAGATTTAGCAAAAATGCTATAGTGATTCTACATTGATTATAATAGAGAAGTACATATGCTACGCCAGACCAACAATTTTTAGATATTTCTTTTCCGTTTAACCCTGACCATGATCTTAGGAATACACTATATAGCGTAGTACAGGGAGGAAAAAATAGATTAAAACAAGGAAATTAGGAAAGGAAGAAAAAGATTAACATAGGTCAAGAATCCTACTGTTTTGTCTAGTCTATAGTGTCCATTTCCTGAAATCAAATCTTAAAAATCTTTGTTCCCCATCATCAAAGCTTCGGCCATTACACCTTCCCAAGCACTATCACCAATTCGAAAGAACATTTTGTACGGACATTATGCTATTCAAAAGTTAAAATGCTTTCGCGATGGGCAATACTTAACTTTAGTGTCTTCGTGAAAAGAATCTTCTTGTCTGGTCAGAACTATATATGTATAAATAGCTTTGAAGCATCTAAGCAATTGCCTTTTAATAGCATCAAATTGTGAGAAACCAGTTTTCGCTTTCCAATTGCTTAGTCAATGGTCTCACCATAATTTGAAACTGTTTTGCTACTGTGGATCCATTAACTGTGTTTACATCAACCTTCAAAGCTTGATAATAGACAAGTTTCCACTATGGGCTTATGAATAATAGGAATTAGTTATGTAAGTGTAATCCTAGCCTTCAATCTCTTCAATTTTAAGTCAAGCTTTGAAAGTTTATGAGAGCTTAAAATTTTGTCCATGTGGCATATAGCAGAAACATTGTCTCGTTAAATGGACATCACTGTCAACTATTTCTTTTTCTTTTTTTTTTTTTTTTTTGGGACTTTGAGTTTTTGTGCAATACAAGTTTGTGTCCCGTTGAAAATATAAGCATCTTACTCAACATTGTTGTTATCTCAACAGATTATGAACTCTGTTATTCCTTGAACTTGGGATAAAATGTTTCTGAACATTGTTATTATGCCAGCTGATGATTAACTTGATTATTCCTTGAACTTCAGCAAACGGTTAAGAGTCTGATAAAAGTACTACTTATTATGCCCAAACCAGATTAGAGGTTCTTTCCGCACAGTGAAACTAAAAGTCTTCTATATTTACCTTTTAAAAAAAAAAGGAGAGAGAGAAGTCCTATACAGTTGTCAATCCTGAGATTTGCTGCCGAAAGTAAGAAATTTACATTGTTAAGTTGCTCTCATTTGTAACGGACAAAGCTTGTATTTGGAGCAAAGCTTCTTCAGGTTGTAGATGATTCATCATGTTCGGCATTTTTTCTTGTTTGGGTATTTTTTCTCAGTTCTTGTTGGGGTATTATGCCCAAGCTGGATAGGGGTTAGAAAGTTGATATTCCTTGAAAAACTTATTGTAAGAATGACCATGTAGAGGAATTGCTTTTTGTTGGTAGCGAGGTTCTTTCGGAAATTCGACGGTCACCTTTCCATTGATTGCAAAATGTGGTCATGCTCATACACGTCTTAAAAATGAGGTGCTTTGTCGAGCTACATAAAAGCTCGATTTATTATAAGCAGCTTCTCAATAGAACTGTTCACTGTATAAAATGTTCTAAAGTTTCTAGTCTGAGATGAAAAATTGCTTCGAGCTAGCAGTCTTCCGATATACAGTGTGATAGGTAGTTGAGATTCACAGACAGCTTGGGGTCACTTCCATTTTGAATGCTAACGTGTACAACCTATTTTTTAACTAATCAATCTTTCTATAAACTTCGCCTTTGGACATGCTTTTATGATATTTACAGAGGAGTCCATCACTTGGTGTAGTTATGGTGTTACTATTGAGAATGAACAAGGAGGCATGTGATATTTATAGACAATCTGACTTATCCAGAATATGTTTCCTTTATAAGTTTTTGTCATTAAACTTACTTGACAGTACAAGGACAACCTTGGTACTCCTTCTGTCCCCAGTTTCCTTGATCATCAACTTATAGTCTTCTACCTTAGATAATTTCCTTGTTTTCAATTAATCAATTCCATAAATTAATTCAAATATAGATGTTTGTTATTTTTTCATATTGCAAGGTGGGAATATATTGCTTTTATGCTACCTGTCAAACATACAAAATGACATTTACCTTCTGTCCTACAGATTGAAAATGGGGGTCTCTGCCAATTATATAATTTGATTGTAGTTTTTTAGAAATACGATGAATTCATTTACCTTTCCTAGGAACTTTCTAAGCCATCTTAGGCTATTCAAGGAGGTATTCCAATTTGCTTTTCTTAGGTATGTGCCCTTTTTTAAACTTCATGGAGTATTTTTTTTCTCGGCACTCTAGGTCATATATTTTCTTGTCTGGGTATTATACGTAAACCAGATTGTTCTTTCTGAGTTTTCTTCCTTTTATTTATTTATTTATTTTGGAAACGTTAATGGTTGTAGTAATGCTTAATTGATACTAAATAAAGTACAACTATCACATAATTTAAATAGCTACTTGCTAAAAATCGCAATACCCTTCATAAATTTAAATGAAAGATAATATTTGTCTTTTCTAATTAATTTAAACATGGATATTTATTGTGATTTCACACTCATGTATTAAACATTATTTATTTTCTTCCTTCTTTTCGGCTAAAAGCCAAGTTTATGAAAATCCATAGATGTTTGCTAAAATGCATTGAGTCCGGTCTTAATAATACACCTTTGCTTTGTAAGTAATCATACTCTTGTCACCTATAGAATCGCGTGAATATTAATGATGTCACTTAAAACACTTTAAACTTCAAAAAGGCTAATTGATGGATGGAAAACCTCAATAGATATGAAAGAAGTAAAACCAAAAGATTGTAGACGAAAAATGGTGATGCAGCTTGACCCTTTGACTCAAATAATGAAGATTTGAAAAAGATTATAGAACAACAGAAAAAGAAAATCGCAGAAAAGAAGGAAATTTTAGGGTGGAGATCTATTGATAAAGGTAAATTATGAAGCCATTTTTCTTTGTGATGTAAGTAAATAATTTCATAATTATTGTTTTTAATGAATAAAGGACTAAAGTGATGAAGGCAAAATATGTATGCAACAAAGTAAAATATATACACAAGGCTGGCTCGAGAATATTTGAGAATATTACTAAAGAATACGTAAATATCATAAATAATTAAAATATGTAATACTAAAGTATAGTTTGGTTGAAGGTGTATCATCCTTTATGGATGTTGTAATAGTACAAGCTGAGTTTTGAAGTTGAAACCAATGTGAAATTTATTTGGCTAATCCTTATCAAGGGCTCTTTCTATGCCTCTTATATTTCTAACTAGAACTATGGTCCATCATTATATTATTGCAACTCACAAAACAAATATGTTAGACTAGTAACTATATGATTTCTTTCTTTTTTCTTTTCTTTTGAAACATAAAAATCTTTCTTAAATTTTTTATTTATGAAAGGTCTTATGAGCCACATTGTTAAAAGAAATATTATATTGCATATATATATATATATATATGGTGATTGGAAGAGCAAATGCTATAATGACTTGACCAATATCAAATAGATGTTGTTGGCTTTATGTTTGATTTTTCTAGAAATTTAAGAACAAATTTAATTAGAAACTTTTTCTTCCCTATTGGATTATTGTTATCTCTTATTTAAGAAGTTAGTGATTTGATTTTTATTGATAAAATAGGATCCTCCTAAAAACTTGAATTATTTATTGTTTCCATAAATATTTGGAAATATTAGAACTTATTTTTATTATTTTCATAAATATTGGATAGTAGCCTAATAATGTGTTTCATCATATATATATATATATATATAATTGAAAATTTATCACTCTAAGTTTGTTGTTGCTATTAGTTTTAGCTAAAAATTGAATTTTATCTTTTATTTTTCACCTTAATATGCTTGCTTTTTTGTGTTCTCTATTTACAATTGGAAACAAAGATAACCATAGAATGGGTGCAAGTGTGCAATTCTATTATAAGTATTTTTTCTTCACGATTAGCAGTTTTCTCAAGTTTTCTCTAGCCACTTACTTGATATAAATTATTTTATAGTTATCTTAGCTTACTTAATTCATCCAATAGCTTATTAGAGATTTTCCTTCTAGTAATTTAAATAAGTTATCGAAAACAATTAATATGGTTCATTGTTTCTTTCTTTAACATAACTACCTTTCCTTCTTACTCATTGTTTTATGTATGATGTATTAGAACTTTCAAATGTAAGTGATAGCAAGAATGACTATGATACAAGAAGAGATAAGGAAAATTAAGGAGATATAAGTTTTTAGAAAAATTCCAACTTCATGCTTAAGATTAGAAGTAACGAAGTTTTCACAACTTTTTGCTCTATATTTTGAACATATTTATATTATTTATAGTATGGGTATGGGTTTTATCATGAACTTTGAGTAATTCATATTATAGTGTGATTGTGTAAAGATGTATTTTAAGAACCTTTTGTTTATCGTTAGTACTTGATGTGTGAATTGCCACTTATGCTTATACATGTACAATGAAATAATAGATATAAATTACAAGTTAAATAAGTTTAATTGAAAAAGTTCCCCTAAAACACCTTTTGCTTGGAAAGAAATCTATGAAGAGTGGAGTCAAATTTTATTCTGAAGCTCCTAAGTCAAGTACCCAACCTAGATAGACTAGAATGGTGCTAAAAAAGATGATAAAGACAAGAGAAAGGAGAATGTGAAGTAATAGCTTGATAAAAATGATAAGAAGAAAGGGATGCAGAGAGCAAAGGAATAAATGAGGACGTCAGAAGAAAAGAAGAAAGGATTAGTGAAAGATGATCCTAAACTATGGAAATTAATGAAAGATGATAAGTTCTATACTAGATTCTATATAGATTTCCAAATCTTTAATAAAAATAAATTTTTATGTGATGAATACATAGAAGTATTGGGTGCTAAGAGTTTATGTTGCATTAATGATAATGTATATGGAGAAGTAGTAGTTGATTTCTATAGGAACTTAGATGATTTAAATAATAATGTGTTGAGGACTATTGTTTATGAACAAGATTTATTAATTATTAGGGGGTTTTATAATTGAATGTTTTAGGTTAGTGGCTATAAAAAAGGACCTTGTGATCAACAAGAAAGAGATGTATTTAGGGCTCAATGATGGCATTCTTGTTCCTAATCTAGAAAATATATCGATAATGCATTTTGAATTGCTTATTAGAATGCTGTACAAAGTGGTGATAAGCTACTTGTTACCAAATAAAGGAAGCTTCAACTCATTGATTGGTGAAGATGCCTACTTGATAATGCCATGCTCAATAAGCAACATATTGACTTAGCAAGGTAGTTTATCAAGCATGTCTTCAAAATAAGAGAAGAATACCCTATGGTTTTACTATTATGAAGCCAATGGAGTTTAGACAAATTAAATTGCCATAAACGAATGGATATTCCTTGGATGTTAAGATG
The DNA here is from genome assembly GCA_024138005.1 of Lumnitzera racemosa. Taxonomy (NCBI): domain Eukaryota; kingdom Viridiplantae; phylum Streptophyta; class Magnoliopsida; order Myrtales; family Combretaceae; genus Lumnitzera; species Lumnitzera racemosa. The sequence continues at coordinate 32,468,438 of JAMXBC010000003.1, read as the reverse complement.
GTAGGAAAGGTAGGCATGAAACATATAGGAATTCATGTCATGAAGAACATATGATATGCTAATGATGGCATTTTGACCCATCATTAAGGAAAAGGAGTTTTGAAGTTGAAAAGTTACTAACACTCACTTAGAGGAGGTGGAAGAAGGAAAAACTTGAGTAAGAAGAAGATTAATAAGGTGCTTAAATTGCTGCATAAGAGGATTTTTAGACTATGAATGAGGAGCTAGGTATTGTGCATGGAGAAGTTAAATCTTTTATTAATAAGGACTTCGAATAGAAGAAAAGAAAAAGGAAGATGAAGGTTGAAGAACCTATTATAAAGAGAAGAAAACTAGATACCTTGTCTAATAAGATGCTTGAGATGGGCATTTTAACTCAAGCTATTGGCAAAGTTATAGTTGAACTAACTCCCAATGTAGCCAAGAGTTCTCCAGTTGCTATAAGTGGCTCATAGAAACAAATCTTAGCTATTCTCAAATAGTTTAATAAATCACTACAACATTTTAGGCTTTTGGTGATGGCACTAATTTGTAACCAATGGCATTAAAACCATTGTCTTTGATCTAGAGCTATGGTTTTATGTCTGTTACATATGATCATTGCTGCCTTAAATAAAAGGCAATGGTTCTTGCAATGTTAAGAGTGATCGTTGCCTTGTTAAAACAATGGTTTTGAATTCTTGAAAAGCCAATAGTTTTAAAATACAAAGGCAATGGTTGGTGCATATTTACTACAATAATTCTTTTATAGATATGTAACGGTTTCCTTTTTAATATGCAACAATTATGAGAGACAATACAATGATTATGCATGAATATTTAACAATGGTTACAATAACTAAAGCAACAATTTGATAAAAATAAAATACAATGGTTTGTGACAAAGATAATAGTTTATACAAGGTTTTGGTAATGAATAATTTGACAAAGGTAACGATTTGCATCTCTAATAAGCATTTACTTCATCATATAAAGGCAACAGGTACACATTAAAAGCAACAGTTCAATAATAATTAAAGTTGGTAGTTTTTTATTATGTGTAACATTTTAAACTTTGATAGTAAAAAATCTACGAACATTATAAATGATAATATCACATAACATTAACAACCACTTGCAACTCCTAAGTTTGAGTTTAAGAAACATCTAAAAGGTTTATAAGTATCAATATTCTCCAAATACACAAAATAGTAAACAAAATAACTAAGTTCTAATAAGATGTACACATTTCAACAATTACTCCAAAAATAATATGAAGTTCAATGATATCCCAAACATCCTAATCTTAGGCAGACTTTGACATGCATTTGAGCATTGATGCCTTCAATATTATCTTCTTACAAAAAGAGGACAATAATAATAAATCACAATTCTACACTAAATATAATTAACATAAGATATGGAAACTTATATTTCTCAAAATACACAAATTAATCGCAAGTCTACCAAATGTAAAAGCTCATGTATTATCTATAGTTGCTTAAGTAAGAGGATTGTACCTTCTTTTACTATATAATCAACTTTATATAGTAGGGAAGAATCTAATGCGGCCTTTACTCTTAGCAATTCATTAACTACTATATGTTGGCCATGTGAACTAGGTTCAAACTTCCATTTGTATGAAAATAAGCCTAGAATGAATTGAACTAATTGATTCCAAAATGACTGAAATTTTCATGGGAAGGAAAAAGGAAAGTCCCATCGAAAAGAGTACCTTATCAATGTTAAAATGCATTAGGATATATTATCTCTACAATCACAAACCTAGCAGCTCCAATTTGTTCTTTTAGAAGAAATGTAAGTAGTGGAATAGAGACCTTACCACATTGGAAGTAGTGCTCCCATGGCAACAAGAGAGTATAATCAAACCTACTAATATAGTAGGTTAAAGTTCCTACAATTTTTTGATTAAAATACCTAAAGCTGGCATAATTGTGTATTGAGCCATGCATCCAAGGAGTACCTAATTAAGAGAGAGCATAAAAAAATGTCATTCATATGTTCCTTTTTCAGGAAGATTGCTAAAGAAAGAGAGAGAAAGCGTCAAGCACCTTTTACTATAGCCACACCTAATACATACTTCCAACTTTCTTGCTAATTCATTGAATGTCCAACTTAAAATGTAAATATGGAAATGTACATACCTTTTCCTACTATCTTTTGATAGATATTTCCCTTGCAAGTTTATCTTTATAAATTGCTTAACCCTTCGGCTAAGTTGTCTGTTACAACTAAAGAAATAACTAGTATGTCTTAAATGAAAAATAAAAGCCACATTTATTGGTAACATAAACTTAAGAAACTAAGAAAGAGAACTCAGTATTAAAAGTTGAATTTAAAGCTAAAGTAAGGAAAAAGATGAATAAAAAAAAGCAAAATTCCGAAGTTTTTCTAAGCAATCATCAAATAGAAAAAATATAAGCATAGGTCCATGACTGCAATAAAGTAATACTAAAACATTCTTTTCAAGATGAATAATAAGGCCAATGCAAACTCCAACTCAAACAAAAGCAAGACTAAAAATCCCAAATCAGTGAGAGTAAACAAAGTACCTAAGGAAACCTGTAGAGCTTTAAATTTATAGCTAAATTTGCATACGGAGAACAAGGGAAAAAAATTATAACAACCCACCTTCCAAGTGCTACTTCTTGCAAATATGGTACTTAGATGTTGAATTGTCATACCATCCTAAAGATAAGAATAAGACTACAAGTAAATCTTTCAATAAAAACCTACTATATATTCATCATAAACATTTCAAGTTATTTAAGCTAATAATTTTCACTTTCTCCTATAAAAAATCAAGTTCCTTCAAAATACCTAATCCTAAAATTAGAATTCTACATATGGCATTTCATATCTCTCACATTTACTTAGCATTTGCTCCTCGTATAGACATTTCATATGACTTTCACAATTTCCTTTAATTGATGACCTATATGAAATGTTATGTTAACAATACATTCTTCATAGTATTTCCCTAATCTAACATATATTTATCCTTCAATCATCATTATATGATATGGCATACCATATTAGAACTGCTTATAGTACTTCTAATCATCCATAACCTATTCATACCCGGAATTCATAAATTGTCATACTTGTCGTTGACATGAATCATACTGCATCAAGTCCTATATTAAGGCAGACTTGTTTACCAATTTACATAACTAAATTGGCTTTACAGTTTCCCCTATTACATACAATACAAAAGCTTTGCAAATAAACACACCCTTGCCATCTTAAAACAATATACACATACATAATAGGCCAAAACATTTCAAAAGTAGCTTCCACTATGTTAAGTCCTAATGCTACGATTGTCCTTCAAATAGTTATTCAAATATTTTAAGATATCAAATTAAATAGTTTTGCAAAATTCAGAATTACCCTTTATATTTTATTCCTTCTTTATTCTTAGCTTCCGACCACTACACCTTAGCATATCATTGTATTAGCTTGATCCTAAGAATGCTCAAGAGCAAAATTTATAATTTTAGCACATTTTTTTAATAACAAAAATAAGAGAGAAGCAAAGCATACCACCTAGTCTCATTAGATTAAAGTCCATTCTACATGTGCTTCTATATTATTATTGTTATTACCATGTGTAGTTAAGTAGACTTTAGTGGGTTTTATGATAATGTGGATGTTACAGATGGTGTAACTATCTATTTTTGATATCGGTATGTGTATTTAGATGGGATTTTAATAATTAGTATTTCATTTGAACTCCTTTAGATGATTTCTAATGGGTTTTCTTATGATTATGAGACCGAGAGAAGATTAGTCCTAAGAAGTGCCTATGAGAGTTAATGGATTTGCATAATTACGAGATTGAGAGGAGATCAATTGTATAATTCCATATTTAAGTCATTGAGTCGAATGTCACATCCTAACTTAGCACAAAATGTAGCATCATATAGGAATACCTATTGAAAACATAAATCAACCTAATCATTCATCAAAAGACAACTTTGTTTGCATGATAAAGGGGTTGTTATATTGAAGTTTAGCTGGATATTCAATTCAACTTATGTGTACAACATAATATTTATATCAAAACATGAACCAGCTTGTTCTTTTATCATCTTCACAATAGTAGAATTCCCAACTTAGTATAGGTTCCAAACAAAAGTTATCGACTTCAACTCGTGTTCTCAATATACATTCCCCCTAATGTTAGGGCCTTCACAATAGTATTAACCTAAGGATAAAACATTTTATCCCCTTAGCTATTGAAGCTGAGTGAGAGTGGATAACAAACAATATAATATAAACAATATCACAACTAAAATGTTTCAATCATAACCAGCTTCACATATACATTAGCCTAACTAGGTATTTATTGCTAGCAATGCAACATTCTATACTTATATACGTGACATGCATCGATACCAATATCCTATGCCCTTTAATTTTTGTTTAATTAGTCGGCACATCCGAGCATCTGGATATAACATCAAGGAAGCTATAGGCAATAAGAAGTTACTTGGGAATAGGACCCCCACCAAATTGGACTATACATTATAGTAGTCTACGAATATCAAAAAAGGCAATAAGGAGCTACCTAGGAGTAGGACCTCTAACTTTGTTTTACAAAATTAGACTATATACTGTAGTTTACTATATCAAAGAGGCAACAATGCCAAATTAGACCACACGCTATAGTCTATCAAATTTGATTATCAAAATAGTCACAATGTTCGAGCAATGAAATCTATATGCTTCTAAAAACAAAGTTCATAAAGTTATGCTTTTTCCATGATCACTTTGAAGCCTTATTTTGAAAGTTCTGACCTGTAGGTTTTTTTTTATGCCATGCCATGCCACGATATGCAATAAGAACTCAAATAAATTACTCAACATAACTAGTCTTTTAGTTTTATTCAGCCTAGTGATCTGATTCTAGTTTTTGAACCCTTTAGTGGAATTCTAGTATCTCACTTAGGGTTTACTTAAGTAAGTACCTAGAAGATTGAGTTAGTAACTAGTCAACCTCCCTAGTTAGCATAATCATTCGTTAGTACAAATCAACACCTAACGTAGCAACATAACAATATAACCAAGGTATAGTTATCATCATTCAAAATCAAGACATTATCATCATTCACTATAGTAGTATATCAATCCCCCCCATCAGCCCAACATACAGCTACATCCAATCAACACAGCATTAAACAACATGCAATGTTATTGAGAAGTAATATATTTACTATAAGCTTGGGTTAGATCTACCTACTTAGGCTTACTAATAGCATAAAATCCTAAACTTTGTCATGTGGTCCTTCTTTACTTACCATAACTCCATAATTAATTCAAATAAGCTTTAGTTTTAAACCAAAAATCCTAGAAATCATACTTTCCAAGCTTATCTAATAGCCCTTAATATACCCTAAGTGTCCATTTCACATGAATTTGATAAATATTTTATTAGTACCAATTACTATGTTATCTATTAAGCCAATGTATAGGTATTTATTAGGAAAATACACAATAAGTAGTATACAAGCCCGATTAATTTCATGAAAAATCCTATAAACTCACAAAAATATGTAGTTTAATTATTGACCATGAATTATGCTAAACTAGCTATTATTTATTTTTACGAAAAAAAACAATTTTAGTTCAAAATAATGAAAAATTAAGGAAAATAGACAAATTTACATGTGAGATTAAAACTGAGTATTCTAAATATCATTATAAACTTCTAGAAATCAAAATACATAAGGCTCATATTTTGATTTTATCAAAACTAAATAATATGATAAAAAAAGTACAATTGCTAGTTTTATCCAAAATAATTATAATAAATAATAAACATGGAGATTTTTAAAATATTCTTGATACTACAATTTAACAGATTATGTAAGTGTGTTATAAAAAAATTTTCAAGCCGAAGTAACATTATTTAATATTTTGAAAGTTTTATTTAAAATTCATCTAAATAGAGCATATTCTTAAGCATGTACCCTAAATCAATGTTATTTTAAGAAAATAAAATTACTAAATGAAAGTAAATGTAGAAAGACCTAAGCGAATCAAATTGCATAATTTTTCTAAGCTAATTTGATATATTTAGTGAATTAATGAAAATCAAGTACTAAAATTTGACTCATTGCTACATAGTGCTTCAACCACCCTTCAACCACTACCCTATGTCAGCCCAATTTCTCTCTTCACCATGAGTTTAAGTCCCAAGTGACTCCTTATCAAGTTACTTGTAGCCTTAGCAACCGTAATTCACCATATTTTCTCACTATTTTCTTTTATTTTTTCCATGTATTTTTCTAATTTTTATAAATTATGTTATTATATTTTTAGAGTGCTAAAATATTGTAAATGAGGGTTTGGTCCTATTTATAGTTTTTCATGTTTGTTTGATTTAATAAAAATTGGACATGTATATGCTACATGTCAATTTTCTAATTTCCTAAGTGTTACATGCCATTTTTTAGTTAATTAGTATTGACTTATCATTTCTAACTAATCTCATGTTGCCACATCTTTTGATGATTCATCCATTTGTTTTTTAATTAATTTTCCATTATTTTATATTATTTTACCCTATTTTAATAATTTATTACTATTATTTAATACTTATAATGCATATCATATGTAAATAATTGCATATTATGTATAATTCTACTACATTAATTATTTTTGAAAGTTAATCAACTTATCTCTAATATTTCGCTATATTTAAAAGCTCAAATTTCACGCTTTTGATATTTATTAGCCTTATCGATAAAGTAACATTTTTCTCAAACTAATATGTTTATATAACTTATTTTGAAAAATTGACTTTATTTGAATTATTTCGTCTAACTTTTCTAATCTTACTGTAAAGTTTGAAATAAAACAAATAATATAGCCCAAAGTCCTAAATTTAAGAGCTTAGAAGTCTAAGGTAAACGTGTGGGCTCAAAATCCTAAGGTATTACATCGGTGAAGTATCGACAAAAGGTTTTTATACTTATGAGACCGAAAAGAGATTCAGTGTTCTCCATTGAACTCACATTACATTATGCAGTTCTAGTGGATTAGTATTGGTTATGAGACCGAGAAGAGATTAACCTCCTAGTCTTTAAAACTAAAATACTTACTTTGTGATAGAAATTACGTATTTAGCTAATCGTATAGAGAAATGAGATCAAGAGGATATTTTCCATTATATAGTTGACTATGAAGCCTTACCTAGGATCGAGCTCAAGTGAATTCCATTAAAACCTAATTAAAAACCATCCCTAATATCTTAACGGCATGCCCTCACGACTGTTTCGAAAACACATCATAAGCCTACGTCTTTATTATTCGTATTAATTGTTACTTTTCACTTATATTTTAATGTCAATTGCAATTCCAATTTCTCTTTTCATTTTGTTTAGATTAGAGTAGCAAGTTATGATTTGATACTTAATTGAATCCCTTTTCCCTAAGGAATTTTACCTAGTAAATGCTCCCTAGTATTATTACTGGAATTGATCTAGTACATTAGTAAACCCTATTTTGAAAATCTCCATTTATAAAGTGTTTAAAATTTATCATTTTTATCAATGTAGCATATCATCCTATCGCTCATTTAATACTACCATCATGCTTCCCTTTTTAGTTATAACCTACATAGGACTAATCGAAGAGCTATAAGAAATTAGATAAATCATACTTGCATAGAAGCCTTAATTACTTCTACCTTGACTACTTCTTTCATATTCAAGGTCAAGTACCTCTAAGGTTGCACTACGGGTTTGTGATCATCTTTAAGGAGGATTTTATGAGAGTAGAATGAGAGATTAATTCCCTTAATGCTAGAAATCTTCCAAGAGATCACTCTCTTGTGATCACTCAACATACTCAGAAGTGTCTCCTTTTGTTGGTTAGTTAAGTTTGAGGGCACTATCATAGGTACTTTTAAGCTTTCCTATAGAAAAGCACACTTTTAATAATTTAGTAGTTGCTTTAATTCTAGCTCTAATGGCTCCTCAATAGATGGTTTTAATTTTGCACCTTTTACTTACTTAAACTTCTGAAACCTTCTCTCAATAGAGGGAGAATTAGCTTTAGTGATAAGCCCCAAGGTCCAAAGGTCAACTGGAGTACAATGTATAGCTAGCACAAAGCATAAATAGGTATTCGAGTTCGAATGGATTTAAGGAAATAACGTATAAACCAGGTTTCAAATGAGAATGTAGATGAATATCATATACCATACACAAAAATAGATAGAGGTTTTGGTTGAAAATAGGTTTCTATGTAACTTACAAAAACCTAAATCAAGCTCATAGAGGTTCTAATAGCAGTAGATGCAACACATTACCAAACTAAAAGAAGGTTTACCGTAATCTTAAAGAAGATTAATAATAACTTTGAAGGGATTAAAGAGCAATAAGGGTACTCAATAATCAGATTGGAGAAGCTTCAATAAGCAGCTCATGAGGAGAAAGAAAGATAGGTATCTTCTTCACAATTGAATATTCTAAGTTTAGCTGCTATTTACAAATAATACTATTTATAATAAATCCTGAAACGCTAGTGGCAATAGTATAAATAATTGGCCTTAAACCATAAAGACTAGACCCATAAACTAAAATAAAGAAAATAATAATATGTATAAAACTATGCATTTTCAATAGAAAGGTCATCATTCAAGTTATTCGAGCTATTTAGAATTGGTCAATTCCTAACTGGATTAGATTGGTAGCTAGGTGTTTAAGCTAGAACTAATGTTAATGTGGTGCTACTATGCTTAGATAAGTTTTTAGAGAGGTTGGCCTACAATTGTTGAACTTTAGGATTGGTTGACAAGATACACTAGTTTACTTACTAAACTGGCCACCTTCCTTAGAACCATGGTTGATTAGACCCTAAGCTCCTTAGAGATTGATAACACCTTTACCTCTCTCATTCCGTCTATAAGCCTTTTCCTATTAGCTTGGCCTTTAAGAAAACAGGTCAATCTTATCGCAAGATAGGTTAGCCATAGGTTGGATAGGTTCAGAGGCCAATTCTCATCATCAATGATAAGTTAAAAAGAAGTCATCCTCTACTTTAGAGAGTGAGCTCGAGCTGGGATTCAAAAAAGACTTCTTTTCTCCTTCTTCTTCACCATGGGCATCAAGCTCCTTTGTAGCTCCTCAACATTCATGGGGGTTAAGCAATAGCCCTTCCTATCCTTTTAAACTACATAAGTATTGTGGAAGCCATCATGGATCACTCTCTAGTCACATTCTTGAGGTCGGCCTAAATTGAAGTGAGTAGCAATGATTAGTACTATATTAAAGTCCATCTCGTCCTCATATTGTCTTACTTTGAAGGATATTCGAGATCTTTTATGTACTTAGACAATTCCCTTATTATTGAACCATTTCAGTCCATAAGGTTGAGGATGAGGGAAGGTTAGCAATTTCATTCTTGCAACTATCTCAACAAAATGTTGTTGGTATAGCTTATACAATCCTAATGCTTACAGGATATGAACCGCTAGAAGGATATGAAGTCTTGGACTCTTTCTACATTGCAAATCTCCAACCTTACACTCTCGAGGATGACCAACCTAGAGTTGGGCTAGATTTGATCCTAAATATTTAACAACCTAGAGGGGATGATAGGGATGAAGGACTGATCATGCACTCCCTAGCCCAAAGGCTTACTCAAATGGTCCGTCTAGTTATTTGAGGTAAGTTAAGCCCTAAGGAGCAGTGCTTACCTCAATCCAACCTACTAAGCTACTTCGCTTCCTACTACATCCAAGAAGCTACTGAGTTGACCGGCTGATATGTTGAGCCAACCTCTCCATCACACAACATTCCTAGCATCAAATTAGAATACTATCAACCTAACTATTGTCAAAGCTAAGCTGAGAGCTACTAGCTACTAAGCACTCGAACTAGACTCAAATGTGAGTCACCTCTAAGCCAAGCCTTATCTAGTCTCAGCAATCAAAGCTACTAAATTGCCAACGCCAACCAGACCTAACCAAGGCCTACCCTTGTTCGGTTTATAGTGTTATTGGGACCATAGATTGAGCAAAATTATGTATGTGATGTCCTTTTCTAACATTCGTACTGTCCTTACTGCCAGTAGATATTATTTTTGCACAATTACATTAATATCCTTGAAAATTATTCTGTTTTTCCTTTACTACTAGGAAACTTTTCTTAAATTTACTTTCACCTAGGATTTACCTTGATTAAGTCATATAAATACTTATACATTGTAATAGCCACAGCACTTATTAGATTGAACTTTTCAGACATTCTCTTTTTAGATAAGTGTTTTGCTGCTTACTCTCGAGCTACTCTTATCTAGCCCTTTGAGCTTGGACTAATAGTGAGTAATCTCTAGCTACATTGTACATCATATCAAGTAGGTCCTAATCTTGTTAGAGGCATCGATGCATCATATCTAGTGTCGAGGCATAGGAACCCCTACTCAACCTTCAACTATCATTTACTTTTTGAGCCATCTTACGGCTTGGACTCATCCCACGGTTATGTATGATATTGGGTTCATATGTTCATCTACGAATCCGTATCACTTACAATCTCTCATGAGAAGGATCCAATCTTCTCAACCTGCCAAAGACAAGCTCCAACACATGGAAGAGTTGTAAAAGAACTCCCTAAGGCTCTAACTTTAACATACTCTACTTTGCTCGAACTCTTACTTAGTCACCCACTTGCTAAGTGCCAAAACTAACCTATCGAATGCCAAGGAGCATCTACTAAGTGTTAAAGTTGACCCCTCGAGTGTTAAGTTAGAGATCCTCATTGAGCTCTCTTTTTCCCTTCTACCAAGTTGCAACTTTGTCTAATCACCTCGATAGGTTTTAGAATAGCTTTGCAACAGCATCCCTAATGTGATATTAATTAAGCTACAATGCTCTAAGATTCCAAAATGTGAACCCATTGTCAAGCTGCTACTTGTCTCTTACTTTTCTAACTTTTGTACTATATTCCTTTTTATCCTTTGTCATATTTACCCTTTTCGCTTATACTAGAAATCTTCTTCTTACATTATCTTATATGTAATTTTCTATTATTGTATTGTTTCCTTAAAGGACTTACTATAAATAATCCTTTTTCCTCTAACCGTAATCACCTTATGTATTATTATTCATGGATATTCTTGTTGTTGCAAGACATTATTCTCTGAGTACATCCTTCTTACACTCTTATCTAATCTCGTTGAGTAGCTTGAGATTAATGATGAATGGACCTTAGTATTAGCTTATACGTCATATCAAGTATAATACTAAGTCATGTTATAATCCTTAATAAGTCATATTCAGAGAGCAACTTTATGGAAGCTACTATGTTTGCTGACCTGTCCATTTCCTTGTTCTTCGATATCTCGAAGGATCCACTTGGTTACTATCCTCTATGGTAAGTCCTAGTGATTAGCTAAGATCCTAGGCACATCATATCATCTTGATATTAGAGCTTAAGGCTATTATCCTCTATGGTAAATCTTAGTGATTAACTAAGTATTCTTATTACAATTGTACATTCTGTTATACTCTGTTTTTTGAGTGGAAAAACAAAGAAAGTTTTGAAGTCCTTATGCGACATCATAATTATTAAAGTTGCTGAAATCTTCTATTAAGTAGTGGACTTCTTAAAATCTTGTATTAAGAATGTTGAATCCTATTGTTCAAGTAGAAATTAATGATGCTAAGAGTGATGCTTATGGCCATGATCATATTAGCCAATAGACCCCACGAACTATTGGTAGGCAATTACAAGACCTTATTTTGTAGCCAATTTAGCTATATTTATACAAAGGGTAGTAGAGACTAGGCCTCAAGATAGAGCTAATGAATGAGGTTGAGAAGACAAGTAGTTGATCATAGAGCACCTAAAGTTGTTAATGTGAACCTTGCTCTACCTTGACACGTTAAAAGGTTTGCAAGGAGGAGACTTGACTTAGATGATGTTAAAGAGTATGATGAGGAGTAGTAGTAGTATGATGGATTCGAAGAGTGTAAGTTTCATGTCCCCAAAGGACCTGAACATCCTAAAGTGCAAATTCTAAGCTTTCATGGGTCATGTAGTACTAATGACTACCTGGATTGGGAGGAGAAGATTGAGAAGACATTTGGCTTCTATGATTATGAAGACTTAGTGCTTAATTGAGTAGTTGCTTTAGAATTTACTAGGTATGTAGCAATGTGGAAGAAGAAATTGCAAAATGTATGATAGTCAGCTTGGCATGAAATATAAACCTAAAATGAGATGAAGAGAGTAATGAGGAGTAGATTTGTACTAGAACATTATGAGCAAGATACCTTCCGACATCTTCAAGAACTTAAGTAGGGTAATTGACTTGTAGATGAGTATATTTGAGAGTTTCAGCTAATAATGATTCTTTGTGATGTTGATGAGATTGAGATTGGTAATCTAATTGAAGTGCAAAGGCTTAGAAATTTGGATAAGACCATTTGAGTAGTGCAAAGAGCCAAAAGGTAGAGGTGAAATCAACTCAGCCAAGTATGGAGTAGCTGACTTCGCTTGTTGAGAAAAACTGGTATGCCAAGTAGACTAATATATGATAGAGCTTAGTATAGTTTCAATATCAAATGCTGAGTAAACCTAGTAATAGCCGAGGAAAGACTATGCTTGAGGAACTTGAGGGCTAAAGGGATCAAAGTTAGAGCTCTAGTAGGAAGACTTGAGAGATAAAGTGTTTTAAGTGCCTTGGTTTTAGATACATGACCATTAAGGGAGATAAGCCCCAATTCAAAGTGGAGAGTTCTATTGAAGTAGAGGAAGAAGAGATGGATGTTAATCACCTGTTAGATGAGTTTTAAGAAGATTTTGATGCCTAGATCCAACCTAAATTGGGAGAATACTGCATAGTTGTGCATCAACCATTTGATACCTTTGTTGTCAATGTGACTAAACAAAGAGAGAACCTCTTTCACATGAATTCTTGAGTGAATTGCATCCTAAGTGCTATGATCATCGATGGAGGAAGTTATACTAATGTGATAGCACAAGGCATGGTAAAGGCCCTAAGGTTGTTGACCTATTCTCATCTAAGACTATACAAGATTCACTAGGTTAATCAGAAGGGAGGATGAACTATTACTGAATAAGTAAGAGTGTCGATCACTATTGGTGATAGGTAAAAGGACAAGGTATTGTGCAACATCCTACTTATGTGTCCCTTATAGATACTATTAGGCCGACCATGGCTCTTTGGTCAGAAGGTACTCCATGATGGGTATAAGAGCACTTATATGTTCCAGTAGGATAGGAAGAAGGTTATACTAACCCCAATGAACCTCAAGAAGTCTAAGAGTTGCAAGAGAAGATTTCCAGACTACTGTAGTAGAAGTCCTCAATGATCTCCCCAGCCTAATTTTGTAAGGATGTTAAGGATGAAGCGTTTGTACTCCTATTGGTCATAAGACTTCTTGAGTTAAAGGATGCTGGAGCATTACCAGCTAAGGTGCAGACACTACTCCAAGAATATACCAACTTATTTCCTACCGAGTTATTGATAAGATTACTCCCCTGGGAGGTATAGAGCATTGCATTGACCTCTAGCCTAGAGTTACCCTACCTACTTGACTTACCTATAGGCTCAATCCTAAGCAAGCAGCTGAGATGAAGAATTTGCATGAATAACCGAGCTATTAATAAGATCACTGTCAAGTATTGATATCTGATGCCATGATTAAATGATATGTATAATGAGTTGCATGGTAAGTAAATATTTTCAAAGGTTGATCTAAAGAGTAGCTACCACTAGATCTAAATGAGACTAAGAGAAGAGAAGAAGATTGCTTTCAAAACAAAGGATGGTCTATTCAAGTAGATGGTGATACTGTTTTTGTCTTACAAATGCATCAAGCACCTTTATCCGGCGTATGAATCATGTTTTGAGTTCCTTGACAGGATAGTGTATTATAGTTTATTTTGATGACACTTTAGTGTATAGTGCCAACCTTAACTATCATGTCGAGCACTTAAAGTTATTATTTAATATCCTTCGAGCTAAGAAATTGTTTGGCAATTTGATGAAACACGTGTTCTATCATAGCGAGGTAATATTCCTTGGATATGTTGTCTCTAGAAGAAGAATTAAAGTTGATGATGAAAAGATTCGAGCTGTTCTCGAATGGCTGACATCTACCAAAGCTACTGAAGTAAGGAGTTTTCATGGTCTATCTTTGTTTATTGAAGATTCATTTAGAATTTTTAATTCCCTGTTTGCATTACTAAATGAGTTAACTAAGAAGAACACTAAATTCAAATGGTTTAAGGGAGCTCAAAGGAGTATTAAAGAGATCAAGTCCAAGTTAACTTCTACTCCAGTGTTATTACTACCTAACTTTAGTATGGTTTTTGAGGTGGAATGTAATGCATCTGAAGTTGGCATTGGAGTTGTTCTTATGTAAGAGCACTGACCAGTTGCATATTTCAGTGAAAAGCTCAAAGGTGCCACTCTGAATTACTTGGCATATGACAAGGAGTTCCATGCCCTTGTTCGAGCACTTCAAAATTGGCAACATTACCTATTGTCGAGAGAATTCATCATCTACGTAAAACATGAATCTCTCAAGCATCTTAAAGGATAGCAAAAAATCTCCCGACACCATACCAAGTAGGTTGAGTACTTAGAAATCTGTTGTTATGTCATTAAGTACAAAAGAGAAGTTTTAACACTGTGACCACTACACTTTCTCATTAGCATGTTCTTATCAGGACATTACAAGCTACAATACTTAGGTTTGGTACTTTACCTAATTAATATGAACATGACCCATACTTTGGACTCTTAGTGGCTAAGTGCAAAGTTAGAAGAGTAGTAGATGGGGTGTATTTGAGCTAAGGATTTTTTATGAAAGGAAAGCAAGTCTGTGTACTAAGCATATCTACTAGGGAATTTCTCATTAGGGAAGCCCATGCTAAGGGCTTAGTTTTCCATTTTAACTAGAAGAGAATTGTTAAGTTTATTAAAAGAACACTTCTATTGGCTTGGAATGATGAAGGATATGCACAAAATTTTTTAACGTTGCAAGGTGTGCAACTAAGCTAAGGAAAGAAAGAAGTCATATGGAGAACATACACCTTTGCCCAAACCTGAGCGACCATAGACCAATCTAAGGATAGATTTCATGCTTGGCCTACCCAAAACACCTAGGAAACGTAATTCTGTTATGGTAATGGTCAACTAATTCAACAAAATGAGCTACTTCATCCCTTGCCATAAAACCAATGATGCTTTATTTGTTTCTAACCTCTTTTGGTAGGAGATTGTGCAATTGCATGGTGTCCCAAGAATTATTGTATCAAATTGTAGTTCAAAGTTTACAAGATTCTTCTGGCAAACACTATGGAAGAAGCTTAGTACTAAACTCATGTTTAGTACTTCTTACCATCTGCAAATAGATGGTTTGATAAAGGTTATGAATAGAATAGTAGGAAACCTCCTTCGAGATACTGTTGGGAAGAATCTGTATGTTAGGATCTATGCTTGTCCATTATTGAGTTTGCTTACAACCGCTCTACCCATAGCTTAATGGGAAGGTCACCTTTCGAGGTCATCTATGCACATAATCTAAACTTACCCTTGGACATTATTACTAGCTCGATTGCTCAAGAAGAATGTTAGTTAAGTTTGCAGCACATCGTGGAACTTTAGAAACTACATCAAAAGGTTGCTAAGCAACTTACCAAGGCATTAGCTTGATCAATAGAATAAGGAAGATAAGATAAAAAGCGAATTATTTAATTAGATTTACCTCAATAAGGAGTGATTCCTAGGGAAGAGAATAAACAAATTGTCTCCTAAGCTAGATGGCCCTATCATGATCGTTCGATGCATTAATGACAACACCCATAAGCTGGAACTAACTGAAGGATACGATGTCTCTCCAACTTTCAACATCACCGACATAATGTCCTATGTGTGAAAAAAAGAAGAAGATCAAGAATTAATGGCAAATCTTTAACAACCTCGGGAAGTTGATGGAGTTCTATCCTCTAGACCTTCACTTGAGTTCACCTCCATGGTTTTCAATCTCTCATGAGAAGGATCTAGTCTTCTCAACCTACTAAAGACGAGCTCCAATACATAGAAGAGTTGTGGATGAACTTTCTAAGGCTTTAGCTTTGACAGACTCTGCTCTATTTGGACTCTTACCTAATTGTCAACTTACGGAACGCCAAAACCAACCTATTGAATGCTAAAGACCATTTGCTAAGTACCAAAGCCAACTTATCGAGTGCTAGTTAAAGGTCCCTATATACCGAGCTCTCTTTTTCCATCCTACCAAGTTGCATCTTCACCTAATCACCTTAGTAGCTTTCAATACAGCTTAGCAACATCAATCCTAACATCAACTCAATTAAGGTACAATGCCCTAAGATTTAAAAACCTAAACCCATTGATAAGTTGCTACCTGTCCCTTACTTTTCTGATGTTTGTACTATATTCCTTTTCATCCTTTATTATATTTACCCTTTTCTCTTGTACTAGAAATTTTCTTCTTACATTATCCGTTATGTAACTTTCCATTATTGTATTGTTGCCCTAAAGGACTTACAATAATTAATTCTTTTTATTATAGCTACAATTATCTTACATATTATTCTTAATGAATGTTCTTGTTCTTGTAAGACGTCATTCTCCAAGTACATCCTTTTCACATTCTTATCTAATCTTATCAAGTAGCTCAAGATTAGTGATGAGTGGATCTTAGTATTAACTTGTATGTCATATCAATTAGAATATTAAGTTATGTTATGTTCCTCGATGAGTCATATTCGAAGAGTTGCTTTATGGAAGCTGCTACGTTTGCCGACCTGTCCATTTCCTTTTTCTTCAACATCGATCCATCTAGTTAATATCCTCTACAATAAGTGTTAACGATTAATTGAGCTCTAAGACATATCATATCATTAACCCATAATTCACTTTGAACAACACAAACACTACTACTATAGCTCCGAACAGCAACTACACTTCAAGTTTATCGGTACAATAGGGATATGTAAACTCACAAATCAAACATTGAAGAATACTAACATACGTGTCTCCCTAAAGCTTGATGCTAAGATGATATGCCTTAAGGTCCAATGGTTAGCTAAAGCATAATGTGTAGCTAACACAAACCATGAATAGGTATTCGAGTTCGAATGGATTTAAGGAAATAACATATAAACGAGGGTTTAAATGTCAATTTTATATCACACACCAAATACAAAAATAGTTAGAGGTTATGGTTGAAAATGGGTTTTAATGTAACTTACGAAAACCAAAATCAAGCTTAATGGATTTTAGTAGGGGTAGATGCAGCATACTACCAAACCAAACAAAGGTTCACCATAATTTTAAAGAAGATTAGTAAGAATTCTAAAAGGATTAAAGAGTAATAAGGCCATTTAATAATCATATCAGAGAAGCTTTAGTAAGCAACTCATGAGAAGATAGGAAATAAAAGTGCATTCTTCACTATTGAATATTCTAAGTCTAGCTGGTGTTTCCAAATAAAACTATTTATAGTAAATCATAAAACCCTAGTAGCAAAATAGTAAACAATTACAAGGTCTTCTACCCCAAAAATTAAGCCTACAAACTAAAATAAAGAAAGTAATAATATAGACAAAATTGTATGTTTTTAGTAGGAAGGTTAGCATGCAGGACATCAAGGTTGTTTTAGAATAGGTCAATTCAAAGCTAAATTAGATTGGCAACTAGGTATCCGAGGTAAAACTAAAGTTGTTGTAGCCTTATTGTGTTTAGTTGATCTTCCATTGAGGTTAGCTAACAATTACCAAACTAGAGGATTGCTTGGCAAGATATGTTGGGTCACTTGTCAAGCTAGTATCCTTCTTTAGAACCTTGGTTGGTTAGACCTTAGGCTCCTTAGAGGTCATCAACACTTCTACCTCTATTATCCTTACCATCCTGATTTCTTCCCTTCTATAAGCCTTTTCCTATCAACTTGACTTCATGGAAAACAAGTTGATCTTAATTTAGGACAAGTTAATTGCGATCTAGATGGGGTTAGAGACCGATTCTAATCATTCTACGTAAATTAATCTTGGATCACTCGATGGCACTTCCTAGATTCCCAGTTTCAAATATGAGTCTATAAGATCTTTGGTTACTAACTCTTGTAAGAGCCAAAAGCATTAAGACTAAAGCATATGTCATCTTGTTCAACACAATCTTTCATTACTTCTTTTATTTTAATTACCATCTCCTCTTCTCCTACCCTTAATGTAATCTTTTCATCACTAACATCTATTATAGCTTTGGTTACAGCTATAAAGGGTCTACCTAAGATGAGTGGCACCTTAGCATCCTCATCAATGTCTACAATAAAAGAATTAATAGGAAAAATAAATTTATCTACTTTAACAAGCACATCTTCAATTAAACCCTTAGAGCATGCTATTGATCTATCTGCTGGTTGTAAACTCATTCAAGTTAATTAAGGTTCAACTAGGCCTCCTTGTTTAAACAATTTAGAAGGCGTTAGATTTATGCTAGAACCTAGATTAGTTAATGCTTTCATAATAGATAAATTTCCAATAAGGCAAGAGATAGTAAAACTCACTATGTCCTTTAGCTTTGTTGGAAGCTTATTTTGTAGGACAACTAAATACTCCTCACTAAGCATTATTGTAGACAATTCTTCCAATTTGTTCTTGTTAAGAGCAACTCCTTTAAGAATTTCGCATATTTAGGCATCTATGATAAAGCCTCTACAAACGGTTAATTAATATTTAGTTGTTTAAATAAATCTAAAAACTTACTATATTACTCATCTAAGCAATCTTTCCTTAATCTCTAAGGATACGAGATTGCCAGTTTGTATTCTTTGACATTCTAAGGTTTTGGTTCTTCCTTGGGTAGTTTTGGAGATTCCATGGCTTTTTCTTTCAGCTCCTCTATTAGTAGTTCTAGGTTTACTCGAGTCTTTTCAAGTTGTTTAACAACTTGCAACTTCTTACCACTTCTCAAGTTTACATCTTTTGTTTAAGCTTGTAGTGAAGGCTTTTGTTGTTTCTTAATTGAGATCTTAGTGAATTGCTCTATATGTTTTTTTATGGTTGTCAATCTAGCATAGTTGCTTTGTATATACTTAGTTAACAAATCTTTTAGTTTTGAATTCTCTACTCTAAGAAGGGGAGCATCAAATCCATAAGGAATATTAAAATTCCTTAGTTAAGTCCCATAAAAATAATCACTTCGATAGGTAAAACATTCCCTACCTCTTTCTTTACGGTTATGATAGGGTATAAGTTGAAATCCCCATTAATTCATAAAATTGTTAAGTGGTCTTTGATAGCAATGTGGTACATGTCCTCTTGGGTTAATGGTCACCTCTAAATAGAGCTATCAAGTCATATAATTTAAAGTCCTATATTTTATCCTTTATTCAGTTAAATAGGCAAGTGTACCTATCGTTTGTTAGTATAGATAAGCATAGGGTCATCTCTACTGAGAACAAATTCAAACACTAGTGCCAATGATTCTTCTTATTAACTAGCAAATTAAATGATTGAATAAAGTAATTAAACTAATTTCTATAACTAAACTATACTAATTGTATGATTACACCAAGAAAACACAACAAACAAAATTATAACATGAAAATAACAAATTACAAAGTAGGTTTACTCCATCATATTAACATGAATTATAAACTATCTATCTTAACAATTATTCATCTATAGGAATTCTTTATTCATGATTATTCTTCCAAGAATTAATCAATTCTAATCTTAATTGCGTTCTTTAGAATATCTTCTAAAAGAATGGATAAGTCAAGACTACATGAAAAGTTTACTAATATTCTTGAATTTCATAAAACATGCAGCAAACTTTCTAATAATATCTTTATTAGTAGGAGTAGTTCGTTCTAATGACTAAGATCTACTTAGTGGAATCATTTCTCAACTTATTCCATTGACATCAACTACAACATTGTATCGTGTACTGTACTATTTTAACTTGTATGAAGTTCTAATAACCAGAAACTAGTAATTGTTGGGATAAACAACAAATCAAAGTATGTTCGTGTTAAAATGACTTCGTAAACCCTAAATTATTACTCATAATTGATGGAAAGAGAATGAACATAGAGAAATGGGAAAAACAAAATAAAACATAACATGGGAGAAGAGATAAGAATAAAACCCCTTTTGATTAACTTGAAGAATCTTGATACAACAATATAAGGATGATGGATTCTTCACAATTCTCTTGAATTTGATGAAGAAAAATATACAAACTCATGTTTACAATAGAACCATACTAAGAACATGAAGAAGAAATAAAATGGTGTTGATCATTCAATTGGTCAACTCAATGAGACATTTAGATGTAATGTCCAAGAACCTAGCAACAACAAGGAGTTGCTTAGAAGTTGGACCCCCAACCTATGCCACAAGTGAAGAATAGCACTACCAAACTGGTGATGATCACAACATCAATCGATCAAGGTAAAATGCTTAACCGTATGCAAGCCTATATGCTTCAAAATTCTAGCTTATCAAAACAGTGAAAAATCATGCTTTTTCAAAATTGAGTACTTATTTAAACTTATTTACAAGGGACTTCTTTTAAAATAAGGCCCTAATCACTTCTTCCTACTTTTTTCATGTAAACTTTATTGATGATAACATACTCAAAAATTAGGGCATAGAGTATAAAAGAAAATATATCTAACTTTTCATAAAGAAAATATCTTCTAGGTACATAGAAAGGATATATTCAATCAAGTCATTAAAGCTCATTTAGAATCACACGGCTTCAATGTTTATATCTAAATTTTCTACCCCCAACTTTAATTTAGTTGTATATATCTCACAATTCAATACATATGTAGTGGGAAGCAAAAGAGAAATTTAGAACAAAACTCCCTTGGTTTTATGGTATGTTCTGAATTTTCAATTTCCCTTCTGGATTTGTTAAAAATGTCTTTAGATTTATGGATCTAACACTTCCTTTATTTATTTACAAGTGCTCGCATAAATGATAAGCTTTACATTGGATATATTTCACATGGTGATTTTTTATGTTTTATGGTGATTTTCCCTTAAAATTTGAGTTTATTTGTTGATAATAATACCTAATTAAGTAAAATCATGATTTTTAGGTTTGAAAAAATCTATACGAGAAAACGAGAATATAGAAACAAGTTTTACTTAATTTAGAGTTAAATTGAGCAAGTTATGAAGATTGATACAATTGAACGACATGATTGTATCGTTTCTAAGAAAATTTAGAGCCAATTTTAAACTATCATAGCATGGCCAATGACATGACTAAATGGCAATAATATGTCCTTGGTCATGTCATTCTTAGTTTTGAAAAAACGAAGAAGAAGACATGAAGGAATGGTAATGAGTTACACAACCAGGGGATATGGTCGTGTCCCTAATCATGTCGTTTGCACATGCTTTATTTTACTATTTCCTATAAAAAGCTTCTTTAAGGTTTTCACAAGAGAACTTTTAGAGGACATTTAGAGAGCTTCTCAAAAGAAGAACACTAAAGAGAGAAAGGCTTCTAGAAAACTTCAAGATTCAATCATTATTTGATTTTATGATTTAATCTTCTACTTTTCTCTACTCTTCAATTCAAGATTTATTTAGGGTTTGTGGAAGCTAGATCTACTCATGTGACATGATTTTTATTAGATCTAATTAATTCTTTACTTTTTTCTTGATTCAACTATGTGTGCTTTGTGATTTAGATTATTATTTTTATTGATAGTAATTTCGAATTTGATATCTTATTAGAGATGAAAGATTTCTTATGAGATTAGATATAGGCATAATTGATAAAGAATGTTGCAAGATTAGAGATAATTTACAAGATCTTTTTAGAATTTTGAATTATATCCTTAAAGATTTCATTATGCAATAATGTGGTCTTAGGTCATGCTACTGAGAAGAGATTCTAATAGTTAATTTTAAGATTAGAGTTAATTGGCTTGAGAAAGTGATAAACTTTAGCAAAGAATTCTCTTGGTCAAGAATGATTAAAAAAGAAATTGAATTATCTTTAGGGAAAATCACATGCTAGATCTAAGGGAAACAAATCTCTAAATACGGTTGACGAATCTTGAGTGAATCTACAATTTTATAAGTTTTCTTGTTTAAGTTCTTAAATAATTCTTAGTTAGTGATAATTTACTATTTGCTACAATTAATTTAGGTTCTTTAAACTTTAGAACTTGAATTTACCTATTAGATAATAGAGATCAAGTGTGTATTAATAGTCAAAGTCACTAAGGGATTGGCACTTGGACTTAATTTGCTACTACAAATTGATAAGTGCATGTGTCTTAATCAGACTAAAAAGACCTTTAAATTAAAAAGACTCAAACAATGCTTAAATAGAAATAAAAGCAAAGATGGTGAGTTGGGTTGCCTCCCTCTAAGTGCTTGTTTTTAAGCCTTTAGCTTGGCTTTTTAATATTACACATCCTCTAGAGCTCAAATCCTTTAGCTCTCCAGCTCATGCTTGATTCTCCTTCCTTTTGAAGCCTCCTTTTCCTTATTCGACCACCTTTCTCAAATTCTTTTACTTAATAAAACTCCCTTTCTCCTTCCTTTAGTTGCTAAATTCATTCCATAGCCTAGAGCATGACCTTCATGTCCAATATAGTTGCCGAGGAAGCCAAGAATGATCTTACAAAGATTAGGGGTTGATCTTCATCCTTCATTTCCATTGCTATAAAATCAACTGCAAAGTTGCATGGTCCAACACTAAAAGTTATGAAGTAGAGTTCTCCTAAGGGTATGGTCCTTCCTCTATCAGTGGTTCATATATAATATAGGCTTTTCTTCATAAAACTCTCTAATCTTAATTCTCGCATAA
This sequence comes from Lumnitzera racemosa, assembly GCA_024138005.1. Lineage (NCBI taxonomy): Eukaryota > Viridiplantae > Streptophyta > Magnoliopsida > Myrtales > Combretaceae > Lumnitzera > Lumnitzera racemosa. The sequence continues at coordinate 32,445,584 of JAMXBC010000003.1, read as the reverse complement.
TTTTTCTTGACATGAAATTATCTAATGCACTAGTGTCCAAAAGCACTCTTGGAAAAAACTTATCTAATGTAGTACATGGTGAGGTAAATCTCCTTAGATCATCTAATTTATACGCAAACTAGAAACCATTAACACCTTTCTCCTCAAGTACTATGTTCACAAGCTTGAACTCATTAATGTTAGGATTTTCCTCTAAGCTCACTTTACCTTCCTATCTAGATTCAAACTTCTTCAGATTCTCCTCCTTAGAATCTTCAACTTCTATGTTCTCACATTTACTAATTTCATCATCACTTGATGCTTCTTTTTCAATTTCTTCCTTCTCAAATTTCTCATCCATTCCATCATTAAGATTCCCTTCAAGTTTAGCTATTAACTCTTCCTCTAATAGTGTTAACATTTCCTCATCATCAAATTCAACTTGCTCTTCAACAAGGTTTTTTGGCCTCAAGCACTCACCTCTAAACACTTGTTTTCCACTAAAGCACAACTCCTTTTCTCCTATTGTAGCACCTTTACCACTTCCATAAGTTGTTCCAACCTCATCCTTTGGGTTTTGCTTTGTATTACTAGATAGTTGTCCTAAAATTTTACTATTCATATTTGTATTGTATTGAATCATCCATCTATGCATCTCTTGCAAGGTGGCCTCTTGGGAATTCATTCTTAAATCATAGTTTTGGATAAAATTTCTCAATGATTGCTCTAACGATTCGCCCTTTGAACTTTATGCAAGTAAAGGAAGAGGTTGAGACTAGTGCTAGCCAACTTGAATTCTTGATCCTTGAAAACCTCTATTAAATCTACTCCTTAGGTTACCTCCCTATGAAAAGTTAGGATGGACTCTTCAACTTAAGTTATGGTTGTTTAAGTAGGGATTATAAATACTTTTTCCCTAATTAAAATTCCCCAATATATTAACTTGTTCCTCCAACTATCTCTTGATGGGGCGAAGGAGTTTCTAACTTGACAGTTTGTACTCAAATGCCCTACTTGACCACATATATAGCAATGCTCATACAGTTACTTGCTTCTTCTATGGCTACTAACTTGTTTATCTTTTTTTATCTGAGCACGATGAGTGATAAGCGAGTTGACTTGTGCTTTAAGTTAGTTAGTTCTTTATCTTCAATTACACTCACTATCTTCCTAGGTTGAGCTATCTCATAATGCTAACCATGAGCATATGAAGCCTTTTGTTCAAACATGTCATACACTTCCTTAGCAATTTTGTTCATTTTACTCCCCCTAGTGGTAGCATCAACCATCATCCTCAATTGACTCCTAAGACCATTATATAAGGTGTTCACAATACTCTACATGAGTAGACCATGATGGGGGTACTTCCTCAATAGCTCTTTAAACCTTTCCTAACTTTCAAATAATGATTGCTCCCCAATTTGTCTAAACATGGCGATATCACTTCTCATTTTCGTTGTCTTACTTGGTGGAAAGAAATAAGGTAGAAACTTTTGGACTAAGTCATCTTATGTTGTGATAGAGTTGGTTAGTTAAGAGTTCAACTATCTTCTAGCCTTATCCCTTAATGAAAATGGAAGTAACTTCTAATAGATTGCATTGTAGAATACCCTATTGGTTTTCATTATAGCACATAATTGAAAAAAATTTTGAAGGTATTTGTAAGAGACCTCAAATGATGTTCCACCAAATTGATTGGGTAGTACCATCTAAATTAAGGTAGGTTTAAGTTTAAATTTATTTGTTTGAATAGTTGACCAAGTGGTACGTTGGGCAACTTCATTCAAATTCAAGACATGATATTCCCACAAGTGTAATTATTACCATTTCCATTTCCATTTCCTCTATTTCCACTATTTCCATTTCCATTAATTCAATTTCCATCTCCTCCATTAAAGGGTCCTCATTGATTTTCCATTTCTCTTAATTCTACTCTCCTTAATTCCCTAATTGTTTAAGGTCAAATTTGTCTACCAATTCTCTCACCCCTCTTTGCATACAAGTCAAATATCCTTAACTTAACTCCTTTCTAGTCCAACTAAACCATAAAACCATAACTTGTAATAATGTAAGAATATAAACAACACTCTTTTTAGCTTAATACAAATAAACTAAGGATAAATTAAGAATTTTTCAACAAATTTAATAGCAAAGGTTCAAACTTTATTGTTAAACCAACTTAAATTAACAACAAAATAACAATATCAACTCATTTGATCAAGAAAATAGATAAACATCGAAACTTTAATAACTAAACTACTTAAAATTAACATGAGTTAAACTAAGCTACCAACTAAACTAAAGCCTAGTCTTAAAGTGCTTTGTTTATCTGATATCAATACAATTGCCTTTTCCTTGACAACGGTGCCAAAAACTAATAGAACGATACAATGTATTAATAAAAATGAATGATTGGAAAACACTTTATAAATGGAGGTTTTTAAAATAGTGACATCTTAACCAACTAGTGTATTAGATTGGCTACAGTAATGAAACTAGTGAGTATTCATGAGGTTAAATTCTTCATGGAAACGAGATTCAGTTAAGTGTCAAATTTTAACATGCTATTCTAATCTAGGATAATCAAAAAGAGAATTTAGAATTACAATTGAAATTAAAACATGAGCAAAAAGCAACAATTAACATGAATAATAAAGATGTAGGCTTACAACATGTTTCCAAAGTAGTGGTAAGGGTATACCCTTAAGATATTGGGGATGGTTTTAACTGGGTTTTGACAGAATTCACTAAGCTCAATCCCAGGTAGGGTATTTCACTTAACTATGTATTAGAAAATCTCCTGTCGGTCTCATTTCCTTACATGATAAGCTAAATATGTAATTCTTATCACAAATTAAGTATTCCAGTTCTAAAGACTATGGGGATTAATCTTCTCTTGATCTCATAACCTATCATAATCCACTAGAATCACATAATGTAACATGAATTCAACTAGGAATACTTAATCTTCTCTAGATCTCATAGTTGTAAGAACATGTTATTGATACTTCACTAGCTTAATGACTCATTTAGGAAATTACACAATTAATCTTCTCTTGGTCTCATAATTGTGTAAACCTATTAACTCTCAAGGGTAATTCTTAAAACTAATCTTGTATAGGTCTTGTAATCTTAAGGAGATCCATAAAAAATTTCATTAACAAGCACCTCAAAAAGATCAAATGGAACACCAATCATCAAAATCCCGATTAAATATACATACCCATATCATAACTATAAAGTTACACTATGTATAACTTTCATATTATCACAAACCTACTCAAAACTACTTAGCCACTCGTAATTAGAACATTGATAGCAAGAAAAGATGAAAATATTGTAGCAACTTCCATTACAAAACAACTACACATGAAGGGAACAAATGAATAAGAGATTAAATGAACAGAAGAGAGCAAATTCTCATTGACCTAACTCATATGTGCACTAAAATCATAAAACCATTCACCAAATGTCATAAACAAGTCAATAAAACATGAAAGTAGACAATGAGCTAGCAAATCTAAACTAAATAATACTAAAAACTTAATTTTAACTTTCTACCTATAAATGGGAGTATATATAATTTTAGGCAACCGATTGATTGATGTAAAGGTTTACCAATCAATCGTTAGATACATATAAGCACCAGGTCTCCTCCATGTTTTATGAAATGTTACATTTAAAGGGATTACAGTTATAGTTGACATTCCCTAACCTTAATTTCTTCAATTGATATATTGGCATAAGTGAAAAAAACGAGGGTCATTCAAGGTCGAACACACAGAAATTCGTTAGATATGACAACTAAATATGACATGCCAATCAATCATACTCAGCCAACAATTCGTTAGATATGACTTACCGGTCTAAACTAAAGGGTCACTCGCTACTACTTTTTATTAAAGGGAATAAATAAAAGTTAAAAGGGTAATGAGAATTCTAGGATTGCTCAAAGGGAAATTTGTGTAAATTCTGATATGAAGATGATTGTCTATGTATATTAAGTGGGGATTTATATACCCATCCCATTAGGGTTACTTTACATATATGAGGGTATTCTACAAATAGGATATACAAAACATGCTAAAAAGAGTACAAGAGACAAAGAATATTTTGTACGGAAAAGTAAATAATCCTTTTAAAGTGTTATGCTAGAAAATACGTATCGTATGGTAGCTAATTGCTAATTACTCTGGGATATAGTACAACTCATGTGAAATGAAGGAAAAGAGAAAGTTTGCAATATCAAGTCAAAGCTTAGTTAGTCATTTGCTAGAGAGTACTCAACTTGGGTAGGGTCGAACATTGGCGGGTGGCTTAAGAGCTTGGTTTGAATAGTCTTTCATGGTTGTCTATCCCAAATGTTGTATCATAGCGCAACTATTTTATAGGTCTAACCCACATAACAGATCAATAGTTAGGTAGGTAGTAGTAGGGAATATATAGGTTAAGATAAGAATTTTCTTATTGGATGGGGCTTTGAGATAATATTCTTTAGGTAAGCCCTTGGAGTCTTCTCTTTCGGATACGTATGATCAGTCTAAAGGGTAGATTCTTATCATCTGCATAGGGGTTAAAAAGATTTGTTCTCAAATCTAAAGTGGTCTCTGGTTCTTATTCTTCTAAAGTACTTGTAGGATCTTCTTCTTCTAGTCAGTATGGGATTAAGTCAAACTTCAACATAAAGAACCCAGTTGGTCGGCATATGTATGTGTTCAGTGCCTCCTTAGGGAAGTTCTTAGGTTAGAGATCAAAATAAAAGATCTAGGGCAAATTTAGCCACTAAACTACTCAAATGAACAGTTGGACATTCTCTAATCTCCTCATGGTAATCCTTTAGATACCGTCTCTTTCACTTAATGTAAGCATTCATGTTATCCTATCTTAAAGCTCTTCCTTGGCCTTCCTCTTAGATAGCTAGTATTTCATCAATACGATCCTATAGTACACGTGGTTCCTCTTAGTGAGCAAGTGAGAACTAGTAATTATTAAGTAATACATGGGTGAGAATTCATACTTATGGAGGAAACACCATAATCATTGGGTAACTCGATTTGATAGGCATTAGGGTTGATCTTCTTTAGAATCTTGAATGGACCATCAACTCATGGGGATAACTTGTTCTATCTTAAGTGCAAAAATCATTCTCAGTTGAGGTGAATCCATACTAAGTCTCTTAGCTTGAAAAAAATAGTTAGGTGGCTTCGATTACCAATCTTTTGTTGTCTCTAATTGAACTTGGCAATCTTCCTTGTCACAATCTAGTGTAGCTCATGTAATTCTTAAGCTCGATCAACTCTGGATTGAGTTTCTTTAGCAATTGTAGGGGTACTAATTAGATTTAGGACAATAGTAGCGTTAAGGCCATAGACGACCTCTAATGGTGTCTTTCCAATGGTGTTGTGGATAGTTCAATTGTATATGAACTCTACAACTAGCAAACACAGATCGCAATCCTTCAAGTTCTTTCCTATAATAACTCTAAGTAAATTACCTAATGTCTTGTTTAATACTTCAATCTAGCTATCAGTCTAGGGGTGGCTATTGGAGCTGAACACAAGTTTAAATCTAAGTCTTCTCTAAAGAGTCATCCAAAAATAACTGAAAAACTTTATGTCTCGATCCAAAACATTAGTTTTTGGTACCTTGTGTAGTCGAACTACTTCTTGCAAAAACATATCAGCAATATATAAAGCATTGTTAATTCAATTGCATAAGATGAAGTATGCCATTTTGCTAAAGTGATCTACTATTACGAAGGGTAAATCTTTTCCTCAAGATGTTTTAGGCAACCGTAAGACGAAGTCCATGTTAAGGTCAGCCCAAGGTAAGGTTGGTGTTGGCAAGGCCATATACTCTCTATGGGCCTCTCTTTTCCTCTTAGCTTTCTTGCATACCTCGTAACTTCCAATTACCTTATAGATATTCTTGGCCAAACTATGCTTGTAAAAGTTTTCCTTCAATAGATTAGCTATTTTAGTCTCTTTGAAATGACTAGATAATCCACTATTATGAGCTTCCTTCACCAGCAACTCACATGTAGAATGATTTAGTATACATAACCTTTAATCCTTGAACAAACATCCTCTAACAGCAACTCCTTCTTCGCATTGCTTAAAAATGGGACCAAAACGAAGGTCACGAGCATACTATTTGGTGATGAGCGAAAATACTAGTAACTTTGTCTATAAAGTGGTCAATAAGGTTTTATAATGTGATAGAGCATTGGCAACCATGTTGATGCTTCCTTTCTTGTGTCAAATCACATAGGAGAAAGCTTCCATAAACTCTAACCACTTGCCTTGCCTCTTAGATAGTTTATTCTGACACCTAAGATGGGTTCATTGACTCATGGTCAGTGTAAATAATAAACTCTTATGGCAACAAATAGTGTTACCAAACAGTAAAAACTCGAAAAAGAGAGTACAACTCTTTCTCGTACATAGAAAACTTAAGGCAGCACCATTAAGCTTTTCACTGTTGTAGGAAATGGGTCGTCGTTCTTGCATCAAGATGGCACCAATTCCAATGCCTAACACATCACTTTTCAATTCAAGGTACTTGTCAAAAACTGGTAATGATACGAATGGGGCAAAGGTGAGCTTCTCCTTGATCTCTCTGAAGTTTTATTCAACTTAGTTACTCCATCGGAACCCATCACCCTTTTTCATCAGCTCGGTTAAGGGCAATGTAATAGTATAAAAGTTCCTAATCAATCGCTTGTAGAAAGAAGTAAGGCCATGAAAGCTTTATGCTTTAGTAACATTCTTCAATGTATGACCAGTCCAAGACAACTCGAACCTTCTCTTCATTAGGTTAGATTCCTTCTCCTGATACCATATACCCAAGAAAAACTACTTCACTCTAACAAAATATATACTTCTTTAAGTTCCCAAATAACTTCTCAACTCATAAGATTTGAAAAATAGCTTAGAGATGTTGAACATGATTGTCTAAGTTAGCATTGTACACTAGTATATCATCAAAGTATATAACCATGCATTGTCTGATCAATGGGTGAATCCCATGGTTCATAAGCCTCACAAATATGCTTGGTGCATTTGTAAGTCCAAACGGCATAACTAACCATTTGTAAAGATCATGTCTAGTCTTAAATGCAGTCTTCTACTTAGTCTCATCCCAATTTGGTGAAAGCCACATTGCAAATTGATCTTAAAAAGTATTTTGGCACCATAAAGCTCATTTAACATGTCATCGAGCTTTAGTATGAAATATCTATACTTGATAGTAATTTGATTGATTACTTGATTATTGATGCATATGGATCATCAATCATCTTTCTTTGGGATGAGTAAAGCTGGTATGACATAACCGTTCATGCTTTCCCTTACATTTCCTTACCCTATGAGCTCATTCTCTTATCTTTATATCTCGACTACCTACGCAAAGTTCATTTTATATACAGGTCAGTTCGATAGAGCTACTACTGGTTATAGATCAATACAGTGCTCTATACCTCCAATAAAGGCATATTTTATTCATGTTTTAACGTGTCAATTAGATAGAATTATTATTGATTTTATAGAAATCATTAATAATTGGTGCTTAAGTATTTTCATTTAGACATTTTAGGAATTAAAGGATTCAAGAGTAGAATTACTGACAATTTAGAGGAGTTTTACACAAATGAACGAAGTCCGAATCAACATGTTGCAAATTGGTATTGAAGGTAGTTAGACTACAATGTACACCGCTAGCTTTAGAATGTAGGCTACCGGCCTTTATGAAAAAGAAGACTTACGTGAGCCAACCTAAGTTTTCTCTATAAATAGCCTTATGTTTCATCGTATGAGAGACTTTTACACACTTTGCTTAGAGTTAGTAGACAGTTCTTGAAGAATTCATCTATTAAATTGATTGGATCATTGAGAAGATTTTTCTCTTACTATAGAGATCAAGTTTTGGAATTGCAATTGAAGTTTATCATTTCCAATTATAGAATTGGTGACATCTATTTTAATTATATTTATGCAATTCTATGAATTATTTATGCTTTTAATTATGAATTCCTTTGTAATTTCAATTAGTAGTTATGCTTTTGTTTCAAATTTCATAGCTTGCTAAATTTATTTATGGGAATTGATGAAACCCTAGGTAGCTAAGATGATGATTATGTTCATGTTATAGGATTAATAGGTATATGGATGATTAATGATTGCAAATTTCTATGATTTCGATTATAATTGTTGGAAACCCTAGGGATATGGAAGTTAAATTAGGGTTTCTTAGAAATTCTTGATTAATTTGATTGATTAATGTAGAAGCAGCATTAGTTAGATTAATTAAAAATTATCTACAGATTAATGCGATATTTGGCAATTGCTTATTCATTAAGACATTAAGGATAATTGACTTTGGACATTAGATGATCATAGCATTGGGAGGTATATGATTATAATTTCAAGTCCACTATTAATGGTAGATGTGGGAGCTAATTGATTAATTAGAGGTTTAAGTCCTTAAGTTTTAAGGCATAATAATTTCACTTGAATGACAATATAGTTATTAATCTACATAACATGATAACGATTTAATTTATATAATCTAGGGTGGATTTTGTTTTTCCTACAATTCTCAATTGATTAATAGTTTTAGATATTTTATAGTTATTTTCTTTTTGATAGTTATAGAGTAATTAGATAAGTTAATTTATAATTTACTTTTGACTGCTTGAATATTGATAAGAATTAGCATATGATTAGTAATTTCTTAATCCTTGAGGGATCAACAACCTTGCTCACTCTATATTACTTGATTCTGACCTAATATACATGCTAGAGTATTCACAAATTAATTTTATAAACATAGTTTAAGCGAATCAACCTCGGACTTGGGGTATTCCTTTAGGCATTTCCTTAGGGAACAGGTGGGAAAACTCATCAATCAGCCTTTAAATTTCATCTAAGACATCTTTTAGATCTCTTATCTTTAGTATTCTTCTAATCAATAGAAACATAGGCTCATCGGCCTTCTCAATAGCTCGGAGCTATCTTCAGCTCATTATTAGGGCCTTTTTCTTACTTGCTTGGGTGAGATGATTATGGGTCTCATTTACTTAGGTTGGGGTGATAAGTTACAACACAATCTTTTTTCCATCCTTAACAAAGGCATAAGTGTTCTTATACCCATCGTAACTAACACTTCGATTAAACAACCAAGGTCATCTAGGCAACATGCATGAAGCTCCCATAGGAATGACATTGTACACTACTTCGTCCTTATATACACTCTTAACACTAAATAGCACAATTACTTGTTCAGTCATGTGCAAAGCACCCTTATCATGAACCCAATGTAACTAGTAAGGTCAGGGATGCTTAGAGGTTAGCGAACTTAACCTCTATATGAAGGACTGTACAATTATATTAGTACAACTTTCTCCATCCATTATGATGGTGTACAACTATCCTTTGATGGTACACTTCATATGGAATAAATTTTCCCTTCAGTCTTCCTTGAAGTTTAGTAGGGAACTCAATACTTATCTTAGTATTAAGGTCATCACTTATTCTTAGTCGGCATAGATATAGGTCTCATCTTCCTCCTTGACTTTGGGTTTTCCAACATCCTTTTCCTCTTTAGGCTTGCTTTTGTTGGTACTATTCACTACTTTTCCTCGAAGCACCATGATACGTCGGTTTAGATACTCAGCAACCATGTGTTTGAAGCCTAAGCATTTAAAATACTTCACTTCACTAGTTTTTCGTTTGGAGGTCTATCTTCTTTCCTATGTAATCAGAGTTAGCCTAGCTGAACATAGTTTGGTTGGCCTTCTCAACCCTACTGGCCTACTCGGCTATCGTTAGGTCGGTAATTCCTATTCTTGGGTTAGCTTAAATAAGTTGAAACAAGGGCCCGGCTTAGAGCACTTTTTCTCTATTTTCGACCTTCTGTTTATCTTAATTGCCTTCTCTAAGATATAGAACCTCTGTACTTCCATAATGTTGTGTATCTCATATTTAAGTCTATAATTGAATCCTAATACTATGTAAGCCTTTGGTTCTTCCATGTCAGCTTAAATCATAAGCATCTAGAACTTTCTCATATATTCATCAATAGATTGGCATCCTTGGCGAAGTTCCTATAACTTTGCAAATATATCGTACAAATACTTCTCTAACACAAATCTATCCCTCAACAACCTCTTCTTCTCATCCCAAGTTCCTATACCTTTTCTTTTATCCCTTACTCTAATTGCATTTAGATTTTCCCACTACATAGTGGCATATCCAGAGAACTCTAGTACAGTATGTTGGACCTTGACAACATCTATATATCCATAATAGTCAAATACCTTCTCGACCTTCTCTTCCTACTCTAGGTAATCATCGGCATCTCTACTTCTATTGAAGGGTGAAATTTTGACCTTAACATTGTCAAGTCTTCATAGAGGTCGGCATCCTCACTCCTGTACTAGATAGTACTCAACCTCTACTTCTTCCCCTTTGTTAGTCTCTACATCTACTTCCCTATTTTCTTCTTCCATCTCTTACAACTCTAGCCTTCATCTAGCAGCTTGGTTTGCAACTCGTCTAGCTTACTGGGGTTAAGCTGGGTGGTTGGCTCTACTACCTTAGCCATAGTCTCTCTTTAGAACATTTTTAGGTAAGTTGCACCATGGCATACCCTAGGGTTGTTGCCTATTAACTTGCATCGCGATGATTAGACTCTCAATAAAGTTAATGAGTCTGTCAAGTTTATCATCATTTAACCTGGAAGTATTATTACCATTTTGACGATGATTAGGTTAAGTACCATTGCTCTGGTCTCTAATAACACCTTAAACACTTGATTCTAACATGGTATAGTACTTTTTGAACAAATTAACAACATAATACATAGGAGAATAATGCTACCTTACTACTTAAAAATTTGATTGGCATATTAACCCAATAATCACTCAAATATGATAGAAATGAATTTGCTTTGTTTTCATACTAAAAAATTGAGTAAGAACATAGTAACAATGGAACCACACTTATCAACACATAAATCTTCATTACATAGCTCATAACTCCAAACTTACTATACATACTAAAGCAGCTATGTAAGGGATACAGTAACCACAAACATTAAACATGAACTAAAAGTTCATTGTAACTTCATAGGCTCCCTCTTAGAACGGTGCTCTAATACTAGCAAAGCTAATGTATCTCTAAGGTCGAACACACGGAGGAGCACCACAACATAAGATAACCAAAAAGAAAAGAAAAAAGCTAGCATAAATCTTGGCAACTACCAACTGGATATGACCCACTAATTAATCTTACTCAACCTACAATTCGTCAAATATGACCTACAGGTCTGAGCTGAAGGGTCATTCACTACTACTCTTTGCTAAAGGAAATAGATTAGAGTTAAAGATGAAATGAGAATGATAAGATTGCTTAAAGTGAAATTTGTATAGATTATGATAATGAAGATGATTGATTATGTACATTAAATGGAGGTTTATATACCCATCTTGCAAGGGCTACTTACATGTATGAGAAGAAGAAAGTGTATTTTACAAATAGGATACATAAAATGTTCTAAAAAAGGAAATGAGATGAAGAATATTTTATACAAAAAAGTAAAGAATCCTTTTAGAATGTTGGGGAAAAATATATGTGTTGCATGGTGGCTCGTTGCTGTAGGGTATAATATAACTATGATAAAATGAAAGAAAAGAGAGAGTTTACAGTCAAGGGCTAACCTAATCTGGATTAGGTTGAAGTTCGGTCAGTCATTTGCTATAGAATACTCAACTTAGGTTAGGGTCAAACGTTAGTAAATAGCTCATGAGCTTAGCTTGAATAATCTTTGCAGGTTATCTACCCCAAATGTTGTGTCATAGCACAACTATTCGACAGGTCAAGCGTATATGACAACTCAATAGTCAAGTCGACAACAGTAGGGATCATAGAGGTCAGGATAGGAATTCTCATCTTAAATGGAGCTTCGAGATAGTATTCTTTAGGTAAGTCCCTAGAGTCCTCTAGTTCGGCTACATATGATCGGTCTAGGGGCTTGATTTTTATTAACCCCTATACTTTTTGTTCACTTGTAATCCTCTCCTCTGCCAAATCACCCAAGAGGTCACTATATCCCTAATGCTTCAGGCTATATCGATTGGTCTGTAGCAAAATTTCTTAATTCCTTCATTTTAGCCTCCTTGATCAAATAGTGGGGGCTACCAAGACTGTGGTAGCCTCTGTGCACTTATATGTAGAATATAAAATTAATAAAATCCAATTAAATTCAATCCTTTTTCCAGACTATGGTAACCTTTGTACAAGTTATTCCACATTGTGCATAAACTCTAATTTCACTTAAAATTTAAAAGTTTTTACTAAATTTATGCACAAATGTAGGTTTTAAAGTTAGGAAAAATTATGTATTTAGAATTGCAATCAATGTACCTTTACTACTTATCGATTTCTTAGGGATAACTAATTCCATGGTCTTATAAGAAATAGTTGCACTTACAATAGCTGAAGTTGAGTATGTTTCCATTGGAAATTGTTTTGCACAAATTCTCAGGATTAGGCAACAAGTAATGGATTATAGACTTGTATTTAGAAATATTCCAAATAAATATGACAAGACTATTACCACTAATCTAATTAAGAATCCAATTCACAACTCATGGGCAAAACATATTGAAATTTAGCATCATTTTATCTATGACCATGTGACAATGGTGACATTAGTATTGAGTATGTGCCTATAGATATGCAACCTATTAACCATTTTACTAAGCCTCTCGACAAAACTAATTTTAAATATATTCAAAATGAGATAGGCTTATGTAATCGATCGGTAAGTAAGTGCATTTGTTAAGTTATAATATAGTTAATGGATTTGAGTCTGAGTGTTGATTTTATAAGGAACCATAAATATGAGGAAACCCTAAATTACTAGCAACTTTACCCTATAATCACCAACTATTTAACTTAGCAATTTAGTATAATTATATGTGACAAGTGAAAATAAATAAGGAATAATAAGATAAGAATAATAAAGGAAACAAGAACAAATGAAACAAGTAAGACTAAATAAAATAAATAGGATTCACTAAATTAATGAATGCATAATCCTTCGTAAATCTTATTATTTACTACTTAGTTCTACGTGACTTTTCAATCTCAATTGTAATTTTAGATTGTAGAGATTCCTAGACTGAATTAATTGGGCTTACGTCTCTAGTTGACTTCTAACCTTGAGTATACTCTACTTGAATCAATTTTGAAATAGGGTATCTTAAGATCGCATCAAGATCTCGAATCACTCTATTAAGTTACCTCAATTTGGGGAAACCAAATAGCTAAATGTTTTAGTCCACAAATTTTTTCTAATTACACCTATTTGTCATACTATAGGATCTCACGAACTTCATAGCAAACTCACGTGTTAATTTAACAATCGATAATATTGAATTAGAGACAAAAAATACAATGTAATTAGATCACAAAATACAATATCATAAATTGAAAGTAGACATGCGATAACTGTTATATTGAACTAAGCAATAATAAAAAATTTACTAAGATAATAAAAGCTGCAATGTGAAAATAAAAGAAAAGAGATGGAAAGACATGAGAGAACCCCCAGTATCATAACCTACAATACTCTCTTTATGGCTTTTCTATTGTAACCTAAGCCTAAACATCTATCCAAAGAGGTTAGACTTTGGTTTACAAAGAACAGTTGTCAAAAATAAAAGATTTACAAATTATAAAATCAAGCATAGCCTTGAGAACGAGAGCTGCATGATCAAGATTGTAGCTATGGTTGCTACATGTGGTCCTCTCAAGACTTTGATTCATGCTTAAGTTTCTTCACTTCAAGCATTTGATCAATGCACTTCTTTAATCAAGCTTACAAACTTCATAAAAATCTCCTAAAATTGATCAAAAGCCTCTAAAATTCATACAAATTAAATATTAACAAATTAAGCTCCAAATCATTAGGAAACTAACTAGATTAAAATATAAAAATATACAAAATCATCCTCAAATACGTATAGTAAATGAGTATTATCAATCATAAATTTTCCTTAAATTTTAATTGCAATATTCCATAATATATTGTATTTAAAATAAATAAGAAAAAGAAAAATTGATAAATATCTTAGTATATATTTTATCTTGCTTGATAACATAACTTACATTTTTTTTTTAAACAGCATGTTAGTTGTATAATAAATTAACTTATTTTGCTCCTATTATTTCCCCTTATTTTTGTTCTATGTGATAGATAGTGGTAATTTTAAGTTTGTCCAATTAGTCACTTTGTAACTAATTTTCCTTAAATTTTAATTTCCATATTCCATAATATATTGAATTTCAAATAAATAAGAAAAAGAAAAAATAATAAATATCTTAGTATATATTTTATCTTGCTTGATAACATAACTTACATTTTTTTTTAAACAACATATTAGTTGTATAATAAATTAACTTATTTTGCTCCTATTATTTCCCCTTATTTTTGTTCTATGTGATAGATAGTGGTAATTTTAAGTTTGTCTAATTAGTCTCTTTGTAACTAATTTTCCTTAAATTTTAATTGCAATATTCCATAATATATTGAATTTCAAATAAATAAGAAAAAGAAAAAATAATAAATATCTTAATATATATTTTATCTTGCTTGATAACATAACTTACATTTTTTTTAAACGACATGTTAGCTGTATAATAAATTAACTTATTTTGCTCCTATTATTTCCCCTTATTTTTGTTTAATGTGATAGATAGTAGTAATTTTAAGTTTGTCCAATTAATCATTTTTAACTATCTTGTCAACCTATATCATTGATTTCATTCTGTTTAACATAGCTTGACCTTCTATCATCACCCTCATTGCATTCTTCTCTTTCTCATTTGAAATCTATTTCTTACTCATAACATAGAACATTATTACCTTAAGAGATCACAACACACGAAGAAATCCATAATTCCTCCTAATCTGAAAAACCCAATTCTTATAGATTTTGAAGTACCCATGGAGAACCAACCTAAACCTCAACTTACCACTATTTAACTTGAAATCAACCTAGAAGCCGAAAGTATTCAAAACCTTACACTTCAAAAAATCTAGAAAACCCTTCTCAAAAAGTCCATCTTGATTGTCCTCTAGATTCTTTAGATCCTCTTAAGTTTGATCAAACTTCTATGGCCATAGAACCTAAATTAGAACGAGAAGATGAGTTTGAATTTGTGCCTCTTAATGACCTACTTTGACAATCCTTCCTATAAGGGTGTTTGTTAAGATGAATTAAACTTATACAAGCGGAACTAAGATAACTAGAAGTCAAGTAAGGGAAATTGAGGAAGTTTCTAAGAAGAAAAGAAGGCTAATGAAAAGTAGAAAGGAAAGGGTTATGTACAGAAACTAGCTGTTGAGAAAAGAGGTATAAAAAAGGTACCTATTGTTAAAAGTGATCCGATTTTATGGGCATTATTAAAGGGTGACAAATTCTAAAATAGTTAATATATGGACTTTCAATTCGTTAACAAGAATGGTTCCTTTTTATAATGAATTTTTAGATGTGGTGGGTGCAAAGAGTCTATGGTGAATTGGCAGTATATTTTTACAAAAACTTAGATGACTCAAACAGAAATGTGCTTAAAACTGCGGTATGTGGAGAAGGTATGGAGAATGACTCTATGATTCCTAGAGATAAGATGTATCTAGAATTGAACCATGGTATCTTGGTGCCTAATTTAGATAATCTTGAGATTATGTACTTTGAATTGTTGATTAAGATGTTACACAAGATTGTCATAAGATGCTTATTACCAAAGAAAGGAAGTTTCACCTCTTTAACTAGTCTATCTTATGACAAAATACAACTAGCTGATTTGCTAAGATGAATGATCAAACAAATCTTTAGAAATAAAAATGAATGCCTTATGGTTCAACAATCATGAAGCTTATGTAATTTAGGTGCATTCGGTTGCTTGATAAGAATGCTCATCCCCTAAATGTGAAAGTAGTAGGGAAGATAGCAATGAATTGCACAAAAATTTATGTAATGGAAAAGATCTAGTTTGCTAATGATGGAGTTCACTATGTTTATACATCCTTAACAAAGAAAAGGTTCAATGTTGAGAAACTTCTAGCATTAGCTAAGATGGAGGAAATGAGATTCACTACTTAGGAAGAAGAAGGATCACTTGTTGGTAAAGAAAAGTATCACATTTTTCAGGAGGAATAGGCTCTTACACATGAAGTAAGATTATCTATTGCAGATCAAGAAGCCAATAGAGGAAAGGCAACGGCAAAATTATAGTTACAAAAGTTTTTGTGAAAATACCTAAGTTAGATCCACTATTCGAAGGACCAACATAAGATACAACGAATATGAATAATCTCTCCCAAGCTATTCACAAAATCACAACAAAGAAAAATATTCTAATCCTCAAGGCTTAACAACCATCTCTAAATGAGCCTCGAGAAGATGTTAATATAATAGGACATCATATACTATACTAGAAAAAGGATTTGTTTTGGTTAATCAAATTGCTCAATCTTTGGCCGAGAATAAGGAACTAACAAAAGCTACTATTTATGCTAGATAGGAAACTGTTTCTCAAGTTATTACCATGTACCTAGACCAAAAGTTTGTAGCTCTAAGTGAATCTTTAGGAGGCCTACATTTAATAAATTGACAAAGAAGTTGTTAAAGTGAAATTACAGAGTTGAAAATTCTCATAGACTTCATCAAAGTGTAGAACACTAAAATAGATCTTTTAGATGAAAGTGTTCAATAAGTCCATAGTATGATTGTTAGACCTCGAATCTAAAACCTTTATCCTTTATACCACTTAGTTATGGTCCATCTTCTTCTCATCCACCCTCTAATAAGAAACTTTAGCCTTCTTTATATTAGTTTAAGCTTCTTAGATCAATTAAGATATTTAGTTTCCATCTGTTTTAGTTTGTTTCTCATGTAATTTTAATGTTTTCAAACTCTTTGTGCAATCATGTTTTGATGATCTACACATAATGTGGACTTAGATTGAATTTGAATATAATGTTAGTTTTTACAGATTTTGATATGTTTGCTCCTCTCAAAATATTTTTCAAATAGTGTTTTATTGTTATAAAAAAGGATGAGAATGTGAAATCCCTTAATAACAAGTTTTGATGATAATAAACACCAAGAGTTTTTCTAATATATGTTTAAGTGATGATGATGAAAACGAAAGCATACAAGCAAAGATAGAAGCTGCATTCAAGAAAGGATCAAGAGTTTATTAAAACATAGAAGCATAACCTAGATTATAAGAAAAAAGAAACGTAGTTAGAAGCTTAAAATGAAGATTGTCAAAGACTTAGAAGCATACTTAGAAGCATCATAGAACTAAAACGGAAGTAACAGATAACAGAAGAAAGAGGACATAGAAGTGAACATATAAATTATTTCAATGGGCACAAAACCTTATTATAATGAAGTAAAAAATTTAGAAGCACACATAGAAGCAAAGTAGAAGAGCTTATTTTATCTAACTTTGTTTGTTTTGCAAGTTGTGGCTTAGCTCCACTAGTCAAACTAATTTGGGTAATAAGTTCGAGTTGTTCTACTATTTAAGGAGGGATATTACATAAGTTCATGATATTTTAAGGAGAAGATCTATCAAGTTTGAATAGTATACAAAGATAGTATGCATGTAGGAAATATTTCAAAAGATCAAGACAAGTGATTTTAAATTCAGGATAGGAGAAAATCGTGGAAGAATGAAGATACGGATTGCAAGACATGTTATAGCTTATATTTATCATCAAGTACTAGTAAGGAATCTTATTCAATTTTAAAATTTCAAAGTTTACAATATTTGGAAAAATACTAAGATCAACATTCAAGATTTTCCTAATACTTAAGATTAGTAGCAAAATAGATAGGGATCAACCAATTAGAAAAGATCTATTAGCTATTATATTAAAAAAATTTAAAAGAAAGAAGCAATGCAACTAGTCTTATATTTGATACAATTTTGCAATGAGTCTTCAAATAGGAATTTTGAGCAAACTATTACTCCTCTAATTTTATTTCTTCAAGTGTATAAAATGTTAAGGAAGTTTTATTTATTTTTTCTTCTTGATACTTTTGAGCAAGTTGTATTTGTATGTAAGGAAAGTTTTCTATTATTGGTAGAGACAAGCTAAGAGGGTAAAGCTATATTGATTGTAGCCTTAGAGGCTATACTTATACTCCTCATTTGATTTTTGAAAATAGAAGAATGATTAGTGTGGAAGATTGGATACCCATCAAGTAGAGCTAGAAGAGAGGATTAACGTAAAAGACAAAACCTCTACAAATATCTTTCTTGATCTTCTTCAACTCTCTCTTTTTACTTTCTCATACATTTAAATTGTTTGTTTGCTCGCTTAAGATTAAACTTAAGCCATCGAATAAAGTAATCAAAAGGGGTTAATTGTTTTTGAAAAAGTTTTTAACTTTGTAAAGCAATCAATTAACTCCCTCTTGATTACTTTTAAGGGACCAACACTATTAAATGGTAGATAAACTTTAGATGTAGTAAACTAAATGAGCATTTTACCATTTTGTCTTTTATTTTTCTCTCTCTAATGTATGCCCCCAATATGTACTTCCCTTACTAAGATAAGACATTTTGCTCTTAGCTAATACAAACATTGGGAAAAATTTGTCTTGAATGAGTTAAGAACTTTGGTTATTCTTATATACATACATAGATAGATTACTTGAGGATGGCCTAAGATTAGATGGAGTGCTATCAGCCTATGTAGACTTATCAACTAGAATATTGAATCAAAACATCATTATGTATAGCTACATTTGCTACAACATGATCCCTATCAAAGGAAGTGTGTTGAGTTTGTCAATTTGTAGGGGCATTCACTATGGGATGATCCTACACCTCCTCATTACTATGGTGAGAATCAAACTCATCATTGATCTAGAGTCGGGTATCCTAACTTGCTCTTCTCCCCTTATTCTATATACATTCCTTTGTCCTCTAGCTATTGTAGTTCTAAAAAAATGGTAAAAGGATGTATCAATTATTGAAAACACTCAACATAAACATACAGTAAAAGAGTACCAGAAGGCTATCGTTGGAAAAGTTATCATAACTAAAATATTGTTCATAATCTTGATGGCTATAACACATTCCATCAAATTTCAAGCTGTGTTGTCTTTATAAATGGTCCCTTTCTAACCACATTTTATGCCTAACATCACCAAACTTATTGTTAACATTATTAATAGTGTTTGGTCTTTGCATACAACACAGGCATTGAATCTTTTTGTACTCTAGCTAAATAGGTTCCCAGACATAAAGAAGTCCTTAATTCTCTACATCAAAGCTACATGCATTTTGAAAGAAGATTTTGAATGTACATTATATATACATCTCCCATTAACCTAAAGATCTTTCTATTCATCAATTAGGGGCTATGAGTAAGCTACCAATCTCTTTCCTTGATGCTTTAGGTCTTGGGATTATCAACATCATTATGTACCCTTTCTTCATGCACATCTAAGGAAGCTAGCTAGTCCTAACCTGACATTATAAGTGCCCATTACAAACTCAGGAAATTCAAACAAAATAAACCTAAGATAATTCATCTGTAGGACGACCCATAAAGTTGTTTTGTCTCTTATGTTTCCCTTTATGCCAATGCATCTTTTGAGCAAGTTTAGGATTTATGAAAAGCTACTGGAACCTTTGTTTCATGAGAAATTAACGCAAAATCTTGTAACATATTTCCTTCTTAGATCTATCATATACTTTATACCATAAGGTACTACAAGTGAGCCATTATGTGAAATGCTTATTTCTACCCTAAAACATGCAAAAATCAAACTTACTTGCTTGAATAGAATGATAACACTTGCCAATCCTCTTAAGTACTTGTTTACATGATAACATGACTCCGAAAGAGACTCTTCATTGGGTATCACATCACGCAAAAATTAAAGAAGCATTCAAGAAGACTTGATGCTCTACTTTTAAATAATTTTATTTGAGAAAAATCTTACAAAAAAGGCCTTAATTTCTAGAATTTCTCTATTATGGGAAAAAAAAGTCTAAGGTATGCCTTAGTTTTTAAAAGGGTGGTTTATTACATATTGTTTATTTTTTTAAATATTTTTATAATAGAGAAAATAATTTTTTCAAAACTTTTGGAAAAATGAACTTTTT
Source organism: Lumnitzera racemosa (assembly GCA_024138005.1). Lineage (NCBI taxonomy): Eukaryota > Viridiplantae > Streptophyta > Magnoliopsida > Myrtales > Combretaceae > Lumnitzera > Lumnitzera racemosa. The sequence goes on along the minus strand of JAMXBC010000003.1, from coordinate 32,425,407 downwards.
GGAAAATATGAGAAAATACTTTAACTTTTTTAGAATGCAAGAAATATTTTTGAAAACATTTTGGAAAAGAAATTACTTTTCCTTCTTTGTGTCTTATTTTTTTCTTTATATGATTTAATAATAATAAATCAATAAACTAGAAGAAAAAGGGAGCAAAACTTACTTAGGTTAGGCATCTAGGTCAAAGCGTAAGGTAAATAGTAGGTTCAAGTTAGATTTAGGCTACACATGCAACTCATACATGAGCGAAGATGAAGAGACGGGGGTTATGCTACTTGATAAGGTAGTACTCGTGGGCCAAGGACGTGTTAGCCTAGGGGTTTTTAGGGGTAGTAAGTAGCTTCGTAGTAGGGTGATGGTGTTAGGTAGCAGGGGAGCTGAGGTTTCAAGTGGGGTCTAAGGGGGTTAATTAATGCTTGGCTATTAAAGGTGGCCAAAGTAGTTTTAGAGAGCAGGAGTCATGTTTTTCTGTACTAAGAACTTGAATAAGCTAATAATAATGGTGATTTTCTTCAACTAATACCATTGTGAGAAAACTTAGAGAGAGAAAGCAAGATGTTGGGCTAGAGAGAGAGAGAGCTTTGGATTTCTATGTTTGAGAGTGAATTGGTGATGGAAATGGAGCTATGAGGGCCTATTTATATTTTTTCTTTCAAATTTCAATTAGATTTTCAACGAGGCAAATGAATAAATCAAGACTCATCTTAAGGATTAATTCAAAGTATTCTAAGTGATCTCTATTATTTTAGCATTAATTTAGTGAAATTATGGTGAAAAATGACTAAAATTGATCATGAAGTAAGCTAACCAAAGAGGGTAAGTATGTGAAATAGAGGGGGAAGTGAGGAAGAAGATTATAACACGTCGTACATGACGTCAATCCTAATCAAGGTCCAATAAGTGGTTTGTCATAGCACAAGTCATTTCATGTGGCAGACGTAGATAATAGGGACCACATGGACTAACTGGGTGATGATACATGGCATTATGTGCTAGGTTATCACTATGTACCCTAATGAGATCCTACCATGTAGTACTAATGCTCAAAAAAATAAAAGGCACACCTTGGGGGATTCCAACTTGGGTCCTCAGCTCATACACATATGCACTTAACTAATTAAGTTGGTTTAGCTCGTGACCATTATGCACCTAAAATTGTATTTAGGATATAGATTGGTTTTGACTGGTCTTGTATAAGCAAATCTAGTTTAAGCCAAATGGAAACACCAATCAATTGGTTCATAGTGAAGTGAATGCACCAATTTTGAAATAAATAAGTCTACTATACATATGTTAGAAATTAGTTAAAAAATGTATATAATTTGATAGTTTTCGAGCTTTAATTCATTGCTTGTCTAATTAATTGGAAATTGATTTTCTTATAAAATGATCAGTTTGGACCTAATTGAGGTACTATTTAAAGTTATAATAAATTTAAATTGAGCTATTTTTCATGATAAAGAAATAGTTAACATAGATTTTAATCAAAATATTCAATTTTACAAAAAACTTAATTTTATGAGAATAGTTTCAAATCATTCAAATAACCTATGCATAATTGATTTCTGAACTAATCGTTTGACTTAATGACACTTAAAAAGATACCTAAAAGCATCCGAAGACTTGAGACCGGGTTTATCATTTTTCTCTATTTTGTATCTTTCTAATTTTCAATTTTTCCTCAAATTTACAATTTTTTCCGATTTTTTTTATGTTTTCTTAATTAAGACATTTTTCACTACTCTAAAAAAACTTTAGATTGTAGGTAGGCAAAAGTGGGTTATTTAGAACAAAAAATGCTTTGAATCTAGGTAGAGATCATGGACATTAGTTCGATGCTATGTTCAAATCTTACTTTCACATTGTTTAAATATAGATTCCACTTATTTAAGTATGGTTCTATTTTCCTAACTTATTTTTTTATTCATACTTTATTTTGTGTTGAGTTTGTCATTGGAATAAATATTTGTAGCAATGTCGTATATATTTTCTCATATATTCTTTAATTTTATGGTAACAAATTTTTAGTATCAGTTTCTACATTGGGTTAAATGTTTTACAAATCATAAATTATTATTATATTTGTTGTAATATGGATATCGTTGACACCAAATTTTCACTTAGACTAAAGCCCAACAAGCGAAGCCCATCATGTAAATGAGTTGCAAGATCATCACTCACTTGACAACCTTCGTATGAGGCCATGTACTTACAACAGGAATACATGAGCTATTGGCGAGCCTATCCTCTATGCTATGACCCACCTAACAAGTTGAATAACTCCTATCTAAGTAGGTTATCCTTTGATCTAGCATCAGCTAACCTCTTCATCAGCATCTTAGCCTGGCTTTTGTCTTTAGCACCTAGTCTCTATTGTAGCTCATTAATAAGCATCTAACATCCATAGTATGACCAGCACACTTGGTAACCTTTAATCCTATCAAATCACTAAGCTACAAATTTAGTGGTCTAGTTAACTACAACGTGTAGCTCGTAGTGAAGCTCATTCTTTACCGCATAGCGTACTACCACTAATAGCCAATATAAGCAAACCCATGTTCACTAAGTGTCTAGGTAACCCACATAAAAGGCGGTAGGTGCTAGGAAATAAAGACATACTTTAATTCTCTAAGAAGCCTTCTCTTCCCCTTCTCTCCAAAACTAAACCCTGACACATTACATATACATTAGGTGAGCATAGTCCCTTAGGTCCATAGTGCTCGTCCCCCCTTTTCTTAGGCCTCCTTACTAAATTGAGCATTAGAGGGCCCCTTGTGACCATAGCCATAGGAGGCTTTTTGTAGGTATCGAGGAACAAGAGTAAAAGCCCAAGCCTACTTAAGTCAGACTCTATGCAAGCCCATACACCCTAGTTGGTCCAACTATGATCAATATGTTGGTGCTTACCATTTTAGGCCACCACATTAACAATGGCTAAAAGTGAAAACAATAACCTTTAAGCTTCCTATAGGGAAGATACACCACCTCCTTATAATGTGAAGGCAATCAAACACTCCACTACCTCAAAACAAAAGTATTGAAGTCCAAGAGCTTAGGAAACTTCTTTAGCAAATCTTTCAAAAAAATCGAAAATGTCATGAATCTACTTCAGCCTTGCACAAAGATGTTACATTACTACAAAATGCATCTAAAAAATGTCTAAATGAGGAGGCAACTCCTCCTCATAGCTAAGCAAAAATGATGACCTACACAACACTTGCCTCGTGTGTTCGCGTAAGTAGATTTAGCATGATCACCAATCATATGAAGACCTACTTGAACGATTGAATTGTAACTACAACAAAACATATGTGGCGGCGAACACATTATGACAAGTAAGCTAGTCGATATCCTATCACTAAGGCCATCACCAAAAGACTATGAATACATAAACATGGATGAACTTAATAAACACACTTGCCTGCCTCCAACATACATGATTAGAAAAAAGCCAAATCATCTGTACTGGCATTGCCCTCTACATTGATAAAGAGCCCATTTATCTCTTCATTCCTTGAAGAAATGCTCTACATGAGTGCAAGGCTACCACATCTCAATATGTACAATGGCATTATTGATCCAAATGACCACCTTGTCTACTTTCAGACAATGATGAGCCTCCATAACTTCTTAGATGCCATAATGTACAAAACCTTCCCTAGCATACTAGCAAAAGCAACCTTTCTCTAGTTTAATACCCTCCTTGAGGCATCTATCACATCATTTGATGACCTATGGAATAGATTCAAACAATACTTCCTCAGTTCTTGAGTCCTACAAAGTGACTCCTGCATCCTGTACATTGTCAAGCAATACCCAAATGAAACCCTATGAGCATACATTGGGTGCTTTAACCAAACGAAGCTCTAAGTTTCTAGGATAGACATGGGAATGGCTTTGTAGGCACTTTGAACACACATAGAACTTAACGGAAGGCTCTTCAATGCAATGTCATTAGATAAGCCTAAATCCTTAGACAAATTCATGAAAGTAGCTAAGAAATACATAGCTTAAAAAAACATCATCAAAGCTCGCTTAGAAATGGAAAATAACACCCACATTTTAGAAAATGATCACTTGGAACCTCATGATGCCAAACCAAAACTTCTAACTCATGAAAAGTGTGAGAAGCAAAGGTATAAGTTTTAGGACTATACTTCGTACACACCCTTAACCCAACTACTAGGTAAAATTACGTATAAGGTCCGAGAGTAACTCTTGAGACCATCCAACATTCACGAGAAGTTAAAGGCGATGAATTCAAGAAAGTACTATGACTACCATAGAGCACATAGATATAACATTAACAATTGTTGCCATCTTAAGAATGCAGTCGAAGGCCTTGTTAGAATAGGCTGCATCAACCACTTTGTCATAGGCGAGAAAAACCAAATCCAATTGCCAACCCAGCACTATCGACTAGATTACCTACAACAACATCACAATCAGTAGGCTAATGCCCCTATAGATGAAAAGAACCATAGCGAACAATGATGCCAAATCAATGCCATATTCGGTGGCCTCCACCTCCTCTTAAGCGATATAACCTTAATAGCCAAACATGAGATTCATATTGTAAGAACTAAGAAGCTAAAGACCAACACAACCATAACTTTTATTGAAGCCAATGAGTAGGGAATCAACTTGCCTCACAACGGTGTACTCATCAGCAATGCCAAAATAATGTACTTTGATTTCCTTAAAATGGTAGTTGATAGTGGGAGTTCGGCATACATACTCTTCTGCAATGCTTTTTGAGCAAATGAAAGAACAACTCAACAAGCCCAATCAACCATAAAAACGCGACCTAAGAATGTTTAGAGGTAGCAGACTAATGCTCGCTAAGCAAACCATCACCTTACTCATTCGCTTAGGCAACGGCAAACATGTCACCACATGGTCAATAGACTTCATTATTGTCAACATATGGTCACCATACAATGTCATCCTTAAAATACCAAGCATTGCAAAATTCGACATGCTTATCATCAAAAGATGCCTCAAGGTGAAGTTCATAACCCCCACTAAAGTAGGTAAGGTTAAAGGCAATCAAGCTTTATCTTGGATCCTCTACCTCAAAGCCTAATCCATAAACAACATCATGAATATCGAATCCACTAAATCCTACTTCCCCAATATGGGAGAGCCCGTAGAAAAAGCACAAGAAATTAAGACATCAGATGCCCTAGGTATGATAACCAAAATAGGGGCTTAGTTTCCAAACAACAATGAGACTGAACTTATAGACTTCCTTAAGCTAAACTCAAACATCTTCATGTTTGCCCTAGTAAACTTGCTAGGGATCATCAACATACTTCAGGCCATTTAGCACTTGAATGTCCATTTTTCCATTTGACCTATTAAGCAAAAGAAACAACACCTTACACCAAAATGTTAGGCTAAAATAAAGGAGGAAGTGTAAAAGCCGCTCCAAGTAAGCTTTATTTAGTAGGAGAAATACCTCACCTAGCTTGCCAACATAATACTCACCAAGAAAGCACATGGAAAGTATTACACGTGTGTCGACTACATTAACTAATTTTGTAAAACATTTTTTCAAACCAAAGAATCTGGATCCAACGGTTAGAAATTTTAAACCCTTACGAGTACCATTGACTTTCCAAAATTAAAATTAAACTTAAAAATCATCTTTTAATTTTAAAAGATAGAACTTAGCCATTGGTTACTCTATTAGATAAACAAAATAATCTAAACTAAAAACAAAGGGACATTAAGTTTTTTTCATTTTTACCATTGCTCTGGAGGTACCTACTTATCCGCTATTAGAGATGAAACGTATGTAGTTCTTTTTACAAGACTTTAGTGGGTTGGTTTGATTTTATTTAGCCCCTTCCTAAAATCCTCACATGGGCCAACAATTCATCCTGGTGGTAAAGGATTACATCACTAAGTAGGTAGAGGCATTGGCTACTACCGAAGGATTTATGCTCACCCATATACTATTTCGTTTAAAGTACCAAATAAGATGATCACTGACAATAAAAGGAAATTCGTCAATGATCGGTTTAAAGACTTTTGCAATAAGCATAACATTAGGTTACACTATACCTTAGTAGCTTATCTTCAAACCAACAGTCAGGTTGAGGCTATCAATAAGATAACCCTCAACATTTTGAAGAAGGTAGAGTGGGAAAGAGGTGGATAGGCTAATGAGCTTCCAAGCATACTTTAGGGATACCGCACGATACATAGAACCTCAACTAGAGTAACCTCATTTCATCTTATGTTCGGAATAGAAGCCATCTTCTTGATTGAGTTAGAATTACCAACCAATAGGATCTTATACAATGCCAGTCACTTATCCTTACAAGTAAACCATGACAACATTGACAATGTGTGCAATGCTATATGAGTATGAACGATAGCCTATTAATAGCAAGCCACCATATGCTACAACTATAGCATCGAAAATAGAGTTGTCCATGTAAGAGACCTGGTGTGTAGAAAATCAGAGGCTACTAATTTTGAGGAAAGGTAGGGTAAGCTTGCCTCAAAATAGGAGGACCTCATATGAGTGATCGAGGATGTAGAAAAAGGTGCTTACAAGCTCGAGATACTAGAAGGATAACTCATCCCTAAGGCATTGAATGCTTGAAATCTAAGACCTTGCTTCCCTTAATTTATAATGATAAGAATCAAAAGAACTTGTGAACATAGTTGAATGCAATGAATTGATGAAGATTCTTACATGTATCTATCTTCCTCTCACACTTCTTATACATTTACGTAACGCCTTCCCACACTACAATGCGACCTCAGCTCAATTTCTATCCTTGAACACACTTTTCCCTCTTAGTCATTATACTAATGCTGTAGAAACATGCTAGGGCATTGATTCACATTGAGCCCTTAACCTTAGGTCAATTTCCATCCCTAAGCTTTGCCTAAGTTAGTTCCTACACTAACATCACGAACACCCTTCTTGGGAATCGATTAACATTGAGCATTGAACCTTAGATTGATTTTATTCCCTAAGAAGTTAGTTACTACAATAATGTTACAGACGCCCTTCTTAGGCATCAATCTACATTGAGACCTTAACCTTAGGTCAATTTTCATCCCTAAGTTAGTTCCTACACTAACACCGTAGGCACCTTTCTTTGGTATTAATCTACATCAAGCCCTCTATTGTGGGCCATTTTCAACCCCAAGCTTTGCTTAAGTTATTTCCTATGCTAATACCGTAAGCAGCTTTCTCGAGCATCGATTTACATCAAGCCCTTAACCTTTGGTCAATTTTCATCCTTAAGCATTGCCTAAGTTAAATCCTACATGAACACTATGGGTACCCTTCTCAAGCATCAATTTATATTGAGCCTTCAACTTTGGGTGAATTCTCATCCCTAAGCTTTGCCTAAGTTAGTTCCAATATAAATTCCATACATACTACACTCAGGTATCGATCTACATTGAGCCCCTAATGTTGGGTTAATTTTCATCCCCAAACACTTATCTATGTAAGACATTGTTATAACATTTGTTAAACATACCTCCTAGTTGAATTGAAAAGCAAGAATCGAAGAAAAGTGAAACGAGAAGAAAAAAAAAAACAAACGATGAATAGGAAAGGAGAACTTTATTTCATTAAGGTAGTAAAGTACAAGTTTTGACGGGTTGGCGTACCAATACAGATTACGTCTAGAAAGAAAAGTAAGCAATACAAAAGCATGTGGCTAGTTTCTATACTATGTTGATGTGCCTAACTTAAATAGCCACTTTCGACTTCAACTTGGCTTCTCGCTTAGAGCTCTTCTCCATAAGGAACTTATCTCAACTTTGACTTAACTCATGACTTACAAAGGGACAGTTGTGACTACCTCCTTATGCTTCGGCAGATTCGAGCTCTAAGCTCTAAGGGTTCTAATGACACTCAACCTCAAAGTGAAGGCTCCCAATCCACCTTTTAAATAGGGACAATTGATCTAGTTACTCTACTTAAAGTAGACCTATTAAGGCCTGCTGATTATAAAGGAAGGTTGATGCTTCACCCAAAGTGAAATAGAGGACTTATAAAGTAAAGCATTTCCCATAAGTGCCTTGATCCTTAGGTTGAGGTGGAGAAAAAAACCCATCTACAGCCATAGTCCCCATAGTTACCCTCACCTGCTAAAGGTCTTCTGGGATAGTGTGTGTAAAAGCTGCCTAGAACCTTATGTAAATGAGTACCCCTATGCTAAGGCTACTATGAAGAAGTAGTAGGTAGTACTCGAGCCCTACTCTTTTGCTCAACATTATTAGGGTACAAAGAAGGGAGAACCTAAAGGCTATAAACATCTCCCAGTTATAACTCAAGATCTACTCACAACTATTGAGTAACTATCCATGCCTCATGATCACAACTTAAAGGAAGAGGTCCAAGATGACTCCCTTCCCAATTCCAATAGCCCATCCCTCAACATGATCACCTGAGACACAGTCATGTCAACTCTTGCCTACACCCCAGTAAGTTGTTTAGATGTTTAGCATAGCAAAGCAAGGACCCATGCACCCTCTATATAGAAGCCATAAGACAACACTAACTATACACCTGTTGGCCATCACACAAGGCCAAAGTGTTAGGAACCTAAATGGTACCTAAGGAATTAATGATGTGCCATATGCACATTAAATATGTTTTAAAAGGTACTCTACCCAAGGCGCTCCACCTATTGGGAATGCACGATAGTCGAAATAAACTCTATCTTAAAGCTAGCCTATGTTAGCAAAGATTCATCCTATCGAAATTGCCCTACCAAAGCATTGTTGTAAGTGCTTAAACACTTAGATAAAAATCAAAGATAAGTGCAAAGTGATCGTACGTGAGTTAGTGAGCAGACCTATAAGGAAATATCAATGAGTAAGTACAAAATACTTACTTGGAGAAAAAGAACTTAGCTAATCTTGTAAGGAAACGAGGTATACAAGTTTGCTTAAGAAACATCTTCTTTTGTACAAAAGACTTAAGCAAAAAACTAGTAGAGCTTAAGCATGTAACAATAGTAAAAACATGAGAAGCAATAACTAAGGCAAAGAGAAAGAACATTAGAGACAATTACGAAGAGGTTTCATTGATCTAAGTCTACTACAATTACACGAAGGGAGGTTAGCACTCTAACCTATGCTAAAAAAGGATAATAGAAAGTGAAATTAGAAATGTACACATATCGCCCACATAAGCTACAAGAAAGAAAGAAACGGTTCAAAAATATCTATGAGCATCCTCGACCTACTACTCTTGCTATTGTTGCTACTACTCCTACTGCTACTACACCTAGCCGCCCGCTTATCACTACCCACTTCCTCAAGGCCCACATTCTAACCATTGGTCGAAGCTTCTGATAAGTCACCAAACGAATCACCACTCATCTACCCCTAACAACAACCTTGAGTTCATTTAGCTAATGCAAGGAGGATAAGTTTACGTCAAGCATGCTTTACAAAACTTGTTTCCACACCTCCTTCGCCATTGCATATCCAACTATGGTGATGGCCTTCTCGATCAAGGGGTCATCCAAGGTATCCATAAAGATGTCCCATTTGACCTTACATGACAACCCTTCACCTTTCAAGAGTTTAAACTCCCTTTAAGCAAAGTCAGCTCATAGTTTCTCTAGCTCCTCTCCCCTTGCCCTTAGCTCGATAGTCAGCCGATACTTAGTACTTTTGTTGAATTTTCAACCTTCTTTAGATCAACCTTGCTTACTTGCTCGAGAAGCTTCATGTGTTGTCATTTTAGATTGCTAAACATGATGGCTAAATCACCATGAACCTTCTTCTCTTTTTCTAGCGTCTTTTGGGGCCTCTTAACCTCAACCCTCACTTGATTTCTCTTTAACTAAAGGAATGACTGGTTATAAGCAAGAATGAAGTTAGTAATCAAACTATGACCAAGCACTTAGATAGAAACATACAAGCAACTTACCTCATTTTGGCTCTTCAACAATTCCATTAAGGTCTCTACGTCATTTTAACCTGTAACCAATTATTTAAATTACGCTTGCGGCTACTCAAACCTTTAGGCAAGCTGATTTGCAGGATACACATGGGCTCCTCGCCTTTGATGATGGACTAGGGTTAGATGTCCTCATCATCAAGGATTTCAATGGCATGTACAAAAACATCTACAAGGGTTCACTTTGAGCTCTCTTACTCCTTATCCAACTGATCACCTACTATTAGGGTTACCTACGTAGTAATTGTAACCCAACCTAAACATCATGAATTGAAACCTCATTAAATGCCCTTTGGCTTAGCCATAAAGTCTTAATAATACTCTTGTTGGTACATCACTACCTCCTTACTAAACAACCTTAAGAAGTGTCAGTTGTCTTTGATTCTTCTTCTTTGACTTTTTGGAAGGGTGATGTGAAGTTTCCCCTTCCCCTTCTAAAGTAAGTTGTTTCCTCTTCTTAAGCCTCAATGCACTTTCAAGCCGCTTCGTCTACGCAACCATTAGCTTTGCCCTCATTCTCTCTATGGCCAGTTTTGAATGTATAAAAGAACAAATAAACTCATTAGGTCTTTATCTTAACCTTATTTGGTGGCTTATATAAAATACTTATATCTTTGCCTCGAGTGGCAATTTATACCCATCTAACAGCTACCGCCTTTACTTGGAAGAAGTGTCTAAACAGTTATGAAGTCAGCTATCGCAGCTCCCAAATGTACAATGCCTCAAACGTAAGTAGCTAAATCCACACATTTGCATTAAGACTGCTTAAGCAACTTTGAAGTACTGGAAAAAATCCAAAAGGAACTTTGAAAAGGGGAGCCAAAGATGGAGCTCGAATACCTTCACATGAATACAAAATGATTCGTTATCCCTTATATCAGAAGCTTGTTACCTACCCATAGGCATCTCTACTCACCACTCATGTAGTAACCTTACTACATAACTAACCAGCCTCAACATCTCCTCGCTTGCCATATAAGGAACTTAACAACATGGATGCTCATTTGTGTTAGTTGTTCACAACAACCACCTAATGTTATCCTCTTTACCATATAAGGAGTATACATCATGAAGGCATCACTATGCACATTCCCTCCTCTCCTTCTAAGACAATATCACTATGTCTTCTTCTCTTTCTACCATTACTGTAACCACCACCGTTTTAGAGGGAATAAGGCTATTACCCCTTGCTCAGGAAAAACCCACACAACCTTCATCTACCTCCGTTGAAATAGAAGGATGAGAGGACTTACTATAGTTGTTGTGCCCTAATTAGCCATTGCAAATGATCAACTAGGAATAGAAGTATACGGCAGATTGCAACTAGCTTGTAAGTGGAAATTTTGCCACAGTTTCCCTTAAATAAACAAAGCAAAGTGAAAAAATGAGGACCCATGCCCCCTTTTATATAGACAAACAAAGGGAGAATGTGAACAGTTTTTCCCACTCCTAAGGCATGAGCCCACAAAAGGACATGTGTTAAACCTTAGTTGTCCACATACTCCACTCCTTCAACTAAAGGCCCTAAATTATCCTTGCATACAAATCTATGATGTAACCTGACAATGAATCACCCCATGTACATAACCACTCTTTACAAGTCATCAATGCCCATTACATTTTCTAAGGATAGCTAGCAAGACACATTTAGTAGCTTAATGTGCCTAGGAGCTGAGTTGATCACTAAGGCTGATTGTAGGAAATAGTAACAGTAGGTCCTTCCAAGTATCGAACAACCAAGGAATAGGAAAAGGTCAACAAATATAATAGCTTCTATGAAGCCGCTTAGAGGATATGGCATACCAACGAATACAATACAACTTAGTACTTTGCTTGATATGATGCATAAACTAATACTAAAGTCCATTCGCCACTAATCTTGAGTTACTCAGTAAGACTAAATAAGAGTGTAGGGAAAATGTTACTCAAAGAAGGGCATCTTGCTAGAACAATGATATTCAATATTTGTGAAGGTGCAAGATAGTTATGGCTACAGTAAAAAAGACTATTTATAGTAAGTCTTTTAAGATAATAATAAAATAATAAAAAATTACATAAAAGAAAATGTGACAAAAAGATTCCTAGTATGTTTGAAAAGGATAAATATGATAAAGGAGAAAGAAGAATATAATACAAGTGCCTGAAAAGTAAGGGATAGGTAGCGGCTTGTTAATGGGTTCGTACTCTAGGATCTTGGGATGTTATAGCTAAGTTGAAATGATGTAGTGGTTATTATTGAAGAATTGTGCTTAGAGCTGTTGAAGTGATTGAATGACATTGCAGTTATGTATGTTAGAAGAATAAGGCTCCGCATATAGTAACCTCAGATTCAGCACTTAGCAAGTTAGCTTCGACACTTGGCAAGTCGACCTTAACACTCAATTGGTCAACGACTAGGCAAAAGCTCAAGCAGAGGAGGGTATGTTCAAGCTGGGCCCTTAAAGAGTTCGTCCATAACTCTTCCATGTACAATAGCTCATCCTCAATAGTTTGATAAGAGAGAATCCTCTTTGGAGGCCTTAGAGGTAGGTTCAAATGATGGGTCCAAAGGTCTGTATTCTATCATAGCCCACCAATCACATCAATGATGCAATAACCCAATGTATGGGAAAATGAGCCCATCCAAAGGTATTGTCCTCTATGACTCTAAGTAGCCGAATCAATCCCCTACTCAAAAGATCAAACATCTCAACCTTGGCCTAGTCCCCTCGTATGGATTACGCTCTTAATGCTTAAGACGTTGAGGAGAGTGGTGGTACAAGTGTTGATACTTGATTTTCACCTAAACTAAGGCTTAATAAGTGAGGCCTATCACAAAGGCCTATCATGTGAACAAGCTGCAAGCTTGTCACTTACTTGGCGACCTTTGCATGAGGCCATATGCTTATGTAAGGAACATACGAGTTGTTGACAATCCTGTCTTCTATGTCGTAACTTGCTTAACAAGTTCAATAACACTTGCCTGAGTAGGTCATTGCTCAATCGAGCATCAATTGACCCTTTCCTCAACATCTTAGCCTAACTTTTGTCTTTAATGCCTACTCTCCCCTGTAGCTCATTATTGTATCTAACATCCATAGAATAACTAGCACACCTAGCAGCCTTTACTCCTATTAGATCACTAAGTTGTCGATTTGATGGTTTGGCCAGCCATAACATGTTGCCCATAGTGAAGATTCATCTTATTGCAAAGCGTACTGCTTATTAGTAGCTAGTATAAGCAAAACCTTGATCAACACTTGTCCAAGTATCTCTAATAAAAGGCACCATGAAGTAAAGACATACTTTTATTCTTTAATAACCTTTCTCTTCCCCTTCTCTCTAAAACTAAAGTCCAACACATTGCACATATACTAACCAAGCATATTACCTTAGGTCCTTAGTGCTCGTCTCCCCTTTTTTTATTCTCCTCACTAACTTGAGTATCGGAGGATCTTCATGGCTACACTCACAGGGGGCTTTTTGTATGTGTCGAGGAGCTAGACTAGAAGCCAAAGCCCACTCAAGCTAGATTCTACATAAGCTCATACATTCTAATTGGTTCAACCGCGATCAATAGATATAAATAATTAAAATGTTATGTATATTATTATGTAAATAATAACTAATATATTTATTTTATTCAAAACTGAAATAATGTAAAAAAAATACAAAATTTATGTTGCAAATTTACTCGCGGCATAACATGTGGCTAATACATTAGTTGTACTTTGTAGAAATCTCGCTGCAAGGCCACAAAATTAATCGTTGTAGTGTGCTACAGTTGTGAAAATTGGGTTAAATAAGTTGACTACGTATCGCTAAACCGGTGAAAATTGGACTCAGACCAGTGATTATTATTATTATTTTATTTATTTTTTTTTTTTTGAGTGGTTGGGGGACGTTATGGTGTAATTCTTTGCAAAGACCAAATGTGTCTTGAATAATGTTATGTTACTCAAATGTATCATGTCAAGCCTCTAGCGGAGCGGCAGCTACAATATATATCTCAAAGACGTTTAACACATTATCACATGCATTTCATGAAAATTAAAGGAAGACATGCTCAAAGTTGCCTGAAACAAGACGCTTTTATTATTTTGATACCTGTATTATATCAATATATTCCATGCAAGACGGAAAAAAATAAAAAAAAGAAACATGTAAACAAGACGAAGCAAGGACGCAGCTTCGAGTCACTTTGACATCGCAAAGGGATTGACACGCACAACAATGAAAACACAACGATGGTATAGTTTATTTAATTCAACCACAAGATGATGTAATTCCTCCCAAAGACGAAACGTGTCTTCAATAACGTTATAGTCACTCCTCGCAGCATTTGTAGTTCTCGATATACTTCATGTCCTGCCCGATCTCCCTGCATCTCATCCAATCTTGACGCCACCATCCCATGCTGGGGAGGAAGATGCTCCTGCATCGAGTCTTTGGTTGGTAAGCCTTCCTGAGATATGCAGCATCTTCATTGACCCATTTTTCATAGTCTTGCAAAACTTTTTGTGCAGATTCAGCTACATCAATCAATATAACATCAGTTCCTTTAACCAGGATGCTGAATCCGCCTTTCTCGTAGGCCGTGTATGCATCACTCAACTCATCAAAGACTTGATCAGATGGTTGCCGCTCGTTAAGGGTTGTGCGCTCAATCAGATATTGCATCCTGCATATGAGAAGGTTCTCTAGTCGCTTGAAGGTAAGAGGATCCGTTACACGAAGTATATTAAATGCAGTGGCTCTTTCAAATCTTCCCATCTCTTGATCTAATAGTCTTGACATGTTCTCACCTCCAAGGATAAAGGTGTGCTTCCCAGGTGGGAACTGAAATGAATATTTAAAAGATAAATGAGTAAATAAATGAGAAACGTTAATTAATTTTAAATGTCACAATATAGCAAATGCCACCTTGTCAAGCACACGAGGATGAGTTCACTTCAACACTTACCTTGTTCTCCTTTTCAGGGTCAAATACAGCATGAATCCAACTAGGGGTCTGCCCCCACAAATTGATGGTAAGTTCATAGGGGAAAGCCTTTGTGCCCCAAATCCTAATCCGTGGCATAACATTGAGACATTCTACGCGACCAGATTGGTTTAACGCAACAACAATTGTGTCACCTCTAAAGTACCAGTATTCCTTCATGTATCTCTGTGCATATGGATGAAGTTGGGAATGGTGCTCAGTCATTAGCCATGTCATCTTTGATTGCAAAGCCCTGATGCTTTCGTCCCTCTTCACCAAAGATGTTGGCCAGGAAAATGGACATTGAGGATCAACAAAATCTTGAAGATATGGAATCCATATCATCTCGAAATTTTTGGTCGTCTCTTGTTCGATATGCGATATTGTGAAGACATCAGTTTGACGATCGACCATCGCCAGCTTGGGGAAGTGCTCAAAATGGGTATAAACATTTGAGAGATGCTCCATGTCATCAGGTGCAATTTTCCATGTCGAGATTACCACCAAAACATCTTTTCCCCTCACTGATTCAATTTTCACCTGTATACATTGTTGATATATCATAAAATTTATTAAAATATTCAATATAAATATCTATAAATTTTGTTTGTTTCTATTGGTGAGTCCAAATATTGGCTTACCAGATTCCTGGTGGAACCATTTAGGAGGGCCTCAACTTGTGGATCATGTAGCTTCTTGATAACGTCAACAACGCTACTTGGGTTTTCCATATCCTTCACATATTGCATGTAACTTTCATATATACCTAGAAGAATCAGGACGTCCATTATTTTACACTTCATTTAAATATGATATCTTAAAATTAGATAATAATTCACTGCGTTAGAGTTCTTCTTTATTATAGTAGAAAAAAGAGAGGAAAAAAAAAAAAAAACCGAGACCCTTATACTAAGATGACCTAAATATTGATTTATTAATGGAATAAACTAGATTTGATTTTTTTTTTTTTTTTCATTTCATTCTAGTTATTGGGATTAAAATAAATAAATAAATACTAACCTATTTCATGGTGGCAATGTTGAAAGTACCCTGTCAATTCCCTTATCAATGCGGTCACATCTGTGGTTAGCTGTATTAACTCCCATTCTGGCCATCTGCACGTTCAATATCACATAACTTTTGTTATTCTTGCAAGGACTTATCCAATAATACCGATTCGATTGAAGAACATAAATATATTTTAAAGAAGTTATATGTACGTATTATAACCTATCCTCCTCTGCATTAACGAACTGAGTGAACGTATAATTCACAGTTACAATACAAATCACGGCTTGGCAATTCCATTCTGGGAGGCGATTGAACACCGAATTTAGCGCAGGGGCCTCCCTCTCATGGTGTTTTGCGCACAACTCTGTGAGTTGAACAATGAGGCCAATCATTTCTAACATGTCCTTCACCAACTCATTGAGCAATGCGATCCCACGTTTTATCTTTGAATCCTTTTCAACCTTTGCCTTCATTGCGCCAGATCCCTCGAGCAACGAAATTTGCTGCCCTTGGGTGTCCGGTAGAATAGATTGTGCCCAGTACCAATAGTCTCCGTAGTGCAAAGTAAAAGCTGCCAGGATTGCTAGTGTTTTCCTTAACCATGAATATTTAACCACTAGCTTGAATGCCGAGTGTACTAATTCGTCTGCATCCTGATGTTGCAGGGCCTTGCATGTGATCTACATAAATAACTATGAAATTGTCATGCACGAAATCATGAACCCAAATATTTTGGTGGAAACATAGTAGGTTACCAGTCTCCACACGATATGTAAAACTCTTATTTGTCTTGATTTTGCTATATGTTGCTAGTTACTTGTATACTTTTTAAAGAAAAGTCTTAATGGCACTACTTTTGTGGCACACAGATTAGTGTGCACATTTAACAATGTGTTTTGATATTGAGTACTTCGAAACACATGATTAACAAGCATAGAAAGAAAAAAAAATTTTACCATTCCAGCATTGATTGTTATAATTACCTGGAACATAATCCTGTGTATAAGAGCTGATGGTATTTCCCGCATCTCCAGCGTCGGACGATGGTGGATTGGCTCCACAGCCAGTTTTTCTTCGGTGCCTATCGGTACCGTCTGCACAGAGACTAAACACGATTAATTACACGATATGAACATACCTATATACATATACGTACACAATATGCACGTATGTAGTCAAGTTTTTGTCCTGATTAATGATTTACCAATTGAATGAGGAGGGAAAAAAATTTAAGAAAAAAAAAAGAAAAATGAAAAAGGAAAGGATTACCGTACGAACGGGGACTGCTGGCTTGCCTAGAACCTTGTTGTCGACGAAGACAGTTGCGTTTTGGAGGGCAGTTTTCACAACAGAGAAAACAGCGTCATCATCGTACTTTACATCCATGGAAGGATGATATTGTCCAATGAGAAAAGCAATGTGATCAAAGTCCTTGAAGTCACTTTGGAGTTTAGCCAAGACACCCACATCAGAAGGCGTTCCAGCTCGCCTAATGGATGATGCTTTCATGGTCGACATTTTCAGGCTAGCTCTATGATGTTTGAGGACAAGGGATGTAGGAGTTAATAGATATTTTGGCTTCTTCAAGCTTCTATTTATAGCACATCAAAAGCAGACAACGAAAGGGTGATTAATACTAGTGCTTCTTATGCTTGTGGCAAGCTGAATTACTTTATCTCCTTGGAGGATATTTACCTTTTCTTTGGCCGGAAGTTAAGATTTGTTACTATTCGTTGAAGAAGTGTCTCACGCTAAGGGAAAAAGTTTATGCCAGGATATCGTAACATCCATAAAATTTTAAAAAACTACTCTAAACTATAGAAAATAAATCAAACTTCGTCGAACGCCGGATATTATAAGTTTCCATCACATCAGTCTATAACCAATAATTTTATATTTGATGTAACAGCTTCATTGATTTTACACCAAACCAACAGCTATAAAACGGTACTAAAAGTTATATCACATTTTATATTAAGAATAAATACATTTATAATTAGATATGATATGCTTCCTATTGTAATGGCATTTTTTCCTTTATGCACATAGGAGTTCTTTTATTCGAAGTATATAATGGAACATATCCTCATATAGTCCATAATTTATATTTGTGAATTCATATTTTTTTTAACTGTATTATTAGTTCTAAACCTACATTGACATAGTATTTTTAGATAATTATCATAAATTATAGTAAAGCTATAAGAGATCCTAAATTAATATGATGCATAGTTATACATACCATGGAAAGACTTCATATCAATATTTACTATTTATACTTATATGTATTAATATTTAAAAAGGTATAGAATAGTCAGTATATATAGTTGTATAGGTATATATATATAAGTTAGTGGTTACTTTTATTTGTAAATTGATAATATCAATAATTAAGCGCATATATAAGGTGTCTTTTATAATTATACTTGGTGATGGTAATAAATTTCAGGTAAGGTGACAAGGCTCTATACAGCCGAAGCCTAATAGCCCGACATGTGCCTACCGAGATGCTCAAGGTACATGCTGAGTTGCTTAATCTGCAAGCTAGGCTGCCTATGACAAATGACTTAGGTCGTCTATGGTGAGAGCACCCCCTCTCCCTCACTCCATCGCTGCCCCCTTAAGATGCTTGGTCATGAAATTAACGTTATGCAATAAATGTGAAAGGATTACCACATTTTCAAAATGTACAATACCTACAATTCATCAAATGCAATGGGATGGATGTAGGGCCTAAGGAGATCATCCTCTAATCTTCTCAGATGATCTTACTAACTCTAAGCGTTGAAACCTCAAACAAGACACCCTAGGTTGTAATCTATGAGCTAATAGGGGTCTTACACTTCAACTATAAAATACGCTAGTCCTTTCCTCTTATGACATGCATACATACTCTCTACTTATTTTTACTCTTGCCTCTATCATCTGATAACTAATTTAAGTATTGGTATGAAACCCTATGGTTAAGTATCTTACATGGATTATGGGAGGTTATAGTACTAATTTATAAGACCATGGTTGTCAACACAAGCTTAAAACTTTTAGGCTAAATGATTAAAATGGGCTATCATTGTTTGTTGGTATGGCTATTCACTACTTTTAGCTTGAGGCATTATAAATGGTATCAAAATGGACCCCCTACCAGTAGGTGGATGATTCGAGTCTGGTTCAAGTTTAAAGAAGTGGTTCGAGGAAAGTGAGAAGTGTCATTAGGATGTAACTCCCTAAATACTTTCAAGATGACCTATAGGTAGTGGATAGCCCAAACCGTATATCGAAAATGGGAGAAAATTTGGGTTTAATTGTAAGGTCTTGTGACAAGGATGTCATACGTTTAAGGGGTGGAGATTGTGAGACCCCATGATTAAGTATCCCATATAAATTATGAGAGGATGTAGTATTAATTCATAAGACAATGATTGTAAATACCTTATCAACACAATTTGGACTAAGTAGTTGAAATAGGGCCATTAGTGTTTGTTGGTTTTGTTATTCACTGTTTTTAGCTTGGAATGTTACAATTGGAGTGGCTCGATTGAAAACTCTAAGGTTGTTCTTCTTACTCATCTGTCTTGTAGGTCATCCTAAGTTTGTTTCAAGGTCATCTTAAGCACAAATCACTATTGGTAGAATCTAAGATCAACATTTAGCATTGTCTCTGTGATGAGTCTACCATAACTAATGGAAAGAACCTCAAAAACTAAGAACAACAATAATGCTAACAATACTAACACTACCAACCATCCGATAGCTAGCCGAAACACCACTTGCAGCAACTAAACAATTGATTAGTAAATGATAAGTCGTGCCAAGAGTAAATAAGGCCAGCCATATTAAGATGGGTCCAAAGTTATTGAAAGCTTGAAATAGAAGGTAATGGAGTATGTGAAACAAGAACAGGAAAAGTAAACAAAGAAATACCCTACGAACGATTCTAAGGGTATGATACATCAAGGAACGTCTGTAGACTTGCAAAAGTAGCTTGATATGATGCAGGAGTAATTCAGTGAGGTTACTCACCGTCTAGTCATGCTCAAGGGTTAAGATAAGAGTAGAAAGGAAAAGGAATAAGCACAATAGCTCACAAAGGTAAGCACAGTATATTCAATATCAGATAATTGTTGTTGCTATACTATACAAATGTATTTATACCCAATATACTAAGATAACTTACGAAAAGTGGAAAAGACAAAAAGGGTAATTCCTAAAAGAAGAAAAATACAAGGAATGTAAAAGGGTACAATAGAAAAATCAAGAAAGTGTTTGGCTTGTATGGAAAATTCCATCACATAGTGGTTGGACATGTAGCTGTATGATTAATTAAGTTGTCAAGCAAAGCTAGAGACTTTTGTAAGGTGATGTTAGCTTAGATGTACTCAAGGGTACTTAGGATAAGTATTGATAAGTTGTTACTCGGTACAAGCATAGCTGAGCGAATGTGTGAATGGGCTAAGCTATTTAGTAGAGCATAATTTAAGTTTGCATTCGATTACTAATAAATGTGAAGCTACTCAGCTCAGCATTCTAGGAAGGTCGGTTGTTAGGATTAGCTAGGCTTCTTTGACTGCAGGCTAGAAGGAGAGGGTTCACTTTATCAAACCTTCAGGACCTCAAGCTTAGGCTCGAGCCATTAGTCTAGTGGCTTAACTCCTATCATCCCCTCTAGGATGATTTGGATCTGTGATCAAATCCAACTAGTCTTCATTTTGTTCTCCTTTAAGTCAATAAGAGTTAAGGTTAGCAATATTAAAAGTGTTAGAAACTCCATAATCTTTAGGTAATTCTAATTAGTAGGCATTGTCATTTATCTCTAGGAGTATTCTAAAAGGACCTTTATCTCAAACAGACAACTTGCTTTTCCTCTTCCTTAGAAACCACTCTTTACTTAAATGTAACCATACTAAGTCACCGAGTTGAAACTATATTATGTTCCTTCTCTTACCCTTTTCCCTTTACCGAGTTTAAACTATATAATGTTCCTTCTTTTACCCTTTTCCCTTAACTTCTTGGCAACTTCATCAATTTGTTGGGTAGCCTTTTCATGGATCTATTGAAAAGGAACATGCTCAAGCTCTTCCATTAGGGTCTTCTTACAAAGACATAGGTGTTAGGGCATAATTAAGTTGTAGCTTTAGCTTAAAGCCATAAATGACTTCAAAAGGTATTGGTTTAGTGGTGTTATGTATTGCTTGGTTGTAAGTAAATTCCACTACGGCCAAATAGATGTCCTAATCAATTAAGTTCTTCCCTACTACAACTTAAAGCAGTAAACCTAAAGTACGATTGACAACTGTTATCTAACCGTTGGTCTAGGGGTGGCAGGAAGTGCTATAAAGGAGTTTGGTTCTCATCTAACACTATAGAGTCCTCCAAAAATGGCTCAAAAAACTTTGGGTCTCGATCTGATACCATACTCTATGGTATGCCGTACAAATGAATAATTTCTTGTAAAAATAGAAAAGTAATTGTCAAAGCATTATTAATTTTGGAATAGGGCACAAAGTGTACCAACTTACTAAATTTGTCTATGACAAACATCACTGAATCTCTGTCTTGATCAGTTCATGGAAATCTAAACACAAAATCTGTACTAAAGTCAGTCCAAGGCTTAGTCGGGACAAGCAAAAGCATTGCTTTCCCTTATTCGACTAGGGTTTTGGCTCTCTCGTAACCTTATATAGCTCTCAACAACTTGATACATATGTCGCTACATCTTAAGCCAAAAGAATCTACCATTCAACATCTCATGTGTTTTTCTTTCTCCAGAATGAGCTTTTCTCACTAGCAACTCTTGCAAGGAATAAGTTAACACACATAACTTGCCTCCCTAAAATAAATAGCCATCTTCCACATGATACTCATCCTTCTGCACATCATCCAAATATTGGACCAAAATGGGGGTTTTAAGGATATTGTTCCTTGATGCTCACAAACCTTAAGAGTCTAATCTGCAACTCAATAAGAAGGATATGTCTTCATGACAATGCATTAGCAACCATATTGGTTTTGCCTCTATTTGTATTTAATCACAAAATTGAAACCTTGTAAGAATTAAACCCATCATATTTATCTCTTTGATAAGTTGGTTTGACTTCTAATGTGCCTTAGGGAAACATCATCTCTATAAATGACAAACTCTCTTGGCAATAGTTAATGTTGACATACTTAGAGTACTCCAATAAGTGCTTGGAGTTCTTGGTCATATATATAATAATTCAATTGAGGTCTTCATATCTTTTCATTATAGTAGGCAACAGGTCAGCTTCTTACATTAGCACAACTCATATGCCAACACCTAATGTGTTAAACTCAAGCTCAGATATTTTCTCGAAGTTCGGTAATGTTAACACAAGTGTAGAGGTTAATCTCTCCTTTAGCTCAGCAAAACTTTTCTCTTCCTTTTCTCCCATTTAAAGTCAATGATCTTTTTTGTCAACTTAGTAAAGGGTATAACAATGGTGCTGAAACCCCTAATGAATTGTCAAAAGAAGGATGCCAATCCATAGAAACTCTTCACCTTAGTATAAATGGTTGGGGTTGGCCATTCAACAATCACTTGAATCTTATCTTCATCAACATGTAAGCTTCCTCCACTAACTACATAGCCTAGAAAATGCACTTTCTCTTGGTAAAAACAACACTTCTTCAAGTTGCCAAATAGTTGGTAAGCTTAAAGCACATCAAATATAGATTAGAGATGATCTAAGTGGCTCTGCAAGTCAGAACTACACATAAGGATATCGTCAAAGTAGACTACAAAGTACATTTCGATCAAGTTTCTCAGCATATGATTCACCAATTGTATGAAAGTGGTCGAGGCATTTGATAAGCCAAAAGGCATTACCATCCATTCATAAACACCATATCGAGCTTTAAATATAGTTTTTCATTTGTCTCCTTATCTCATCCAAATGATAGATAGACTTTAGGTCAATCTTATTAAAGACACTAGCTCCATTTGGTTAGTTAAGTACGACATCTAGCCTTAGAATGGGGTACCTATACTTGATCACGATCTTATTCATAGCTCTACTATCTGCACACATTCACCAAGTACCACCTTTCTTTAGCACTAATAATACAAGCACAATACAAGGGTTGAGACTCTCTCTTACATATCCCTTCTCTAATAGTCCATTGATTTGTCTTTGAAGCTTAGTAACTTACTCAAGATTCATCCTAGAATTAAGCTTGCTGGGAAATGCAATACTAGGTACCAAGTCAATGTAATGTTTAATGCCTCAAAAAGGGGGTAATCCCTCAAATAACTACTCAGGATGCAAGTTGGTATATTTACCCAATAGGAAGGTCAGTACATCAGACTTAATAGCTTCTCAAAGCTCTAATTGGCTTAGAATTAGTACCTTCATAGATCTATGGGATAACTTATCTTATAACTTGCTTACTTAACTCAGGGTGATAGGGCTAAAGGTGATTTTCTTCCCATCTTTCTCAAATACATACGTCTTCTTGAAACCATCATAAATGACCCTTCGATCAAACAACTATGGTCAACCTAGCAACATATGGGACGTGCACATGGGTAACATGTCACAAAAGATTTCATCAAAATAGTTATAGAGATTGGCAGTAATACTTGTTGTGGTATGCGTAATACTCCCTTCTCATTCAACCAATGTAGTTTATATGACCTCAGGTGTGGAATGGTCGATAGTTTGAGCTTCTTAACAAGTTTGGTGGAGTGCCCATACATGCTTGTTCACCTTATGGGTGATGTGAAACAAGTTTTAGCATTACTCTTCCTTAATTGATGGTTCAATGCTCATTGCTTATTTGATGACTAAGGTTAGCTTATCCAAATCCTTGGCAAACATATCTTCTTCAACTAGCTTGTCATTAACCTCATCCTCTTCTTCTGACTCTCTTTTCTCCTCAGGTTCCTCATCTATGTTGTCTACTTCAATCTTCGACGCATCTCCCTAGATGATCATACTTCTCCTACTCGAAAATTAGGTGGCCATGTGCCCTAACCTTTGACACTTAAAACATTTGATTTGGCTTGAATTTCATCCTAAGCATTGTCCTTTCTTAAAAGTTCTTAATAGCACTTCAGCATCACTTAGTTGGCTCCTTTATTCAGCTTTGACGTTGGTCTTCCTATTCGGCTTAGTACTATATTGAGCTTAGTGATTACTTTGAACAAGTCAGCTAGATTGGATTAGTCGACTCAGCATATTCCTCCTTCATCTTTCCACATGTTAGCCTACTTTATACCTTTGTCTGTTGTAGTAAACTATTGAAGTTCCACTATGTCTTAGATGTCATTCCTTAACTTAGTAAGAAACTTGAATATTATCTAAGCTAAAAGCTCATTGACCTCATATCAAATCATGAGCATATGAAACTCTAGAACATACTCATAAATAGTTCAACTTTCTTTTCTTAGCTCTTAAAGCCAAGCAAAGATATCCTATAAATAAGTTTCTAGCATAAATCTATTTTTGAGTACACTTTTCATCGTAAGCCAAATACTTACCTCTCTATATCCTTCTCTCTTTCTCATAGCCTAGAAATTTCTCTGTCACATTATAGTATATCTTGAGAACTCTACAATAGCAGCTCTAATTTTCTCACTTTCCCCATACTGGTAATAGTTAAAGACTCACTTTACTTTCTCTTCCCAATTAAGATAATCATCAACATTTTCAAAACCATTAAAGCTTGAGATTTGAAGCTTTATAAGGTTGATGGCTCGGTGTGCTCAAGCTTGTTCCTCTACTTCAACGTACCCTTCTTCTTCATCCTCTTCATCTACTTTGCTTAATTCAATACTCCTTTGCACTTGTTCACCTCGGTCTTACCAAGCTAGGTTTTGTCTTCTCACAAGTTAGGTGACTTGGGGAATGTTATGAATGGCATCAACAAGTCAAAAGGCTGAAGCATGAATTGCTTTAGTGAAGTCGACTATCAAGTTAGTCATTTCATTGAGCCGCTCATTAGTGCTTCTAGGAATATTTTAGGGTTGTCGACTATTGTGGACAATGCTAATACTAGTAGCATTTATACTTAAATTGGTCATCCTTTACTTAATCCTTGTGTTTATAATAACCAATACTCTAGTGCTTCTCATGGAACAACACACTTAGGGTCTTGAAACACTTAACTCACTACTTCACATAAAGCATACAACTACTACTTGCTCTATTTTCATAGCTCAAACCAAAGTACAATAGGGTACATATACAGTAGCAAGCCAACATGCCTCTTATCTACTCAAAACACTTAGAGCTAATTCTTACCCAACTAAAACGCACTACCACAATCACTACTATTCACAACACAACTGTAATAAGGCTTAAATACAACTTACCCAAATGAACCTCTACTCTAATACCAAAATAATAGGATGAGCTAAGAGCGGACAAAGCTGGCCATATTGGGGTAAGTCTAAGTTATCAAAAGTTGAAAATAGAAGGTGATGGAGTATGCGAAACAAGAACAAGAAAAGTAAACAAGCATATACTACATGAACAATTCTAAGGATATGACTCACCAAAGTAGCTCCATAGACTCACAAAACTAGTTTGATATGATGCATGAGTGGTTTATTAAAGTTACTCACCACCTTGCCTTGCATAAGGAATAGGAAAAGAGTAGAAAGGAAAAGGAGCAAGCATAGTAGCTCACAAAGGTTAATGTAGTATATTCAATATCAGATTATAGTTGTAGCTATATTGTACAAAGTTATTTATACCCAATGTTCTAAGACATCTCTTTAATAGTAGAAAATACAAAAGGGTAATTTCTAAAAGAAGAAAAATACATGGAATGTAAAAGGGAAATTTTGAAAAATAAAGAAAGTGTCCAACTTATATGGTAGATTCCATCATATGGTTGCTAGAGATCATTGATAGCGCTTTTGGTAGAGCAAATAGAACTGTACTAGCAGTCAGGTTGTTGCTAAGTAGAGCTACCAAGTAGAACTGAAGACTCTTCTAAGGTGATGTTAGCTTGAATGCACTCAAGGGTACTTAGCACAAGTATTGCCGAGCTACTGGTCAGTATAGGTATGGTTGAATAGACATATGAATGGGTTAAGTTGTCAATAAAGTGTAACTCAGATTGGCATTTAATTAATGACAAACACAAAGTTGCTCGACTTGACATTTAAGGCAAGTTGGTAGTCAAGATTAACTTGGCTTCTTTAATTGTTAGCAAGGAGGAGAGGATCCGCTTTATCAAAACTTCAAGTCCTCAAGCTCGAGCTTGCGTAATTAGTCTAATGGCTTGGTTCCTATTAGTAGATATCTGTAAAATTAGAGGGGCATGTGTCATAATTTGTTGGCTTAAAACCAAGAGATAAACGTAGAAAATGCTACCTTTAAGGAATAAATTCAATGTCACTGCTTGAAAATGCCTTTAGGTGCTTGCTTAGCCATATGAGCAATGAAACAACACCATCAATTGCATGTAAGTATGCACAATTTGCAGGTAATTGTAACTATGCTCACATTGAAGGTATTTTACCTACCATTTCACACAATAACTTGGCTACTCAAAAATAGTTATGAGTTGCTTTGCATAGCCATGTTGCTGATCATAACAATCAAATAGAGCCATCTAAAGAAGTTTGCTTGAGGCATACTATTAGGGGCAAAGAGCTTAACAAACTAAAAGGATATGTTAAGAAGCTCTTCAAGTAGCAAGAAAGCAAAAAATTGTGTAAACTCCGCAAATTTGGCTATTTAAGAGTAGAATTGAATCTTAATATTATAAATGACTTAATGAGTCATTAAAGCCAAACAAGATAAAAATTTAATAAATTATAAATTTAAATATATTATAAGCAGTAAAAACCTTAGAAATTAATCAAAATCTTAAATCGCGTACTAAAACCTTAAATCTGATTTATACATAATTAATCAAAATTGAACCCAAATTTGATCAAAACCCTAAAATTATAACTTTTAGCCTATAAAATAATTAAATATTACTCAATAGTGATATAATTGTAATCGCTTGTAATTATCGATTAAATCGCATAATCGCGTAAAATTTTAACGAAATTGTTACAATAACTTATTAAAATTATAATTGTAACAGGCATCAATTAAATTGATAAATTTTTACAAAATTCAAAATTAATTTATGATGATTATTTTTATGATTTTTAAGTTTATAAAAATTACATATAATTATTTTTAATTTCCATTTTCTTGCTTTTTCTTTCTTTCTTTTTCTCTTTTCCTTTCTTTTCTTCTTTCCCCTTATTTTACTTACCTTACATGTGAACTTGCAGCTGAAAAATTCAGCAGCCCATGTGGTTAAATTCATGTCTAAGTGTTACAAAGTTGAGAGAGAAAGGACAAATTAATAAAAGAGGTATCCTATCTAATTAAATGCTTAAGCTAAGTGGATAATAATCTTATATTTTTTTATTTATTTACTTGTTTCCAAATGTTGAATCACGCCTCAATCCTAGAAAAAGAAAAAGACGAAACAACCAAAAACACGAAATAAGAAACAAAAGCAAAGAAAACAAAATCAAAACCAAACCATAAAGAACAAGGAGAAGAATAAGAAGAAAAGAAGAAAAAGAAGGAGGAAGAAAAGAAGAAGAAAACCAAAAATAATTATGTAAACATAATTATTTTAGTAGTATATATGCATATTATAATGGTATGTACATGTATATATGTAGTATTTGTATTATATTTTAGTAAATATTACATTCCCAATACATGTATGTATGCACAAGTAATTAAATTAAGATATATATATGTATGTATAAAGATATGTATACATGTATGTATATAAGTATAATATGCAGTATGTGTATGTATCTAATAAGACTATACGTAATATGTATTTAGTAATATTTTTACAAAATAAGTATAGATATATATATATAGTTGTACACGTAAAAGAGGAATTAGGTATGTATTTATGCTTTATTTTCATTTTCATATGTATATATATATATACATGAATATGTATTCGTATAGTATGTATAAGTATTTTATAAATATATATATATATACATGTAAGTTATATTTTATATGCATATAGGTATACATGTATGTGGCGTGAATTTATACATAATATATAGTATATGTATAACATATAGTATATATGTAGTATATCGAATATTAAGTAAGTAGTAAATATAATATGATAATATTTACTAAATAAAATAAATTCATAAATATGAAAAGAGTAGGCATATAAAAAAAGTAAAATATATGTATGTATTTTGGCAACAGCTTCCATGAGCTAACCAAATACCATCTATCAACTATTTTGTATTTTCATCAACATCCATTAACCTTTAAAACCAATGAGTCAACATTGAAATTCAATAAATAATTGTTGCTTTTTCAATATCAAAGAGTTGGATTATAACAAATTGTTAATTTTTAGAGCTATTCTTGTCCTAATCTGCATTGTATATAGTAACCAATGGTGAAGCAATAACCATCAAGGCATCAATAATTAATTAGAACATACATTGTAAATGCTTTTAGCCTATAAGTGTGTAACAACAAACAACTAAACATGGCCTTAATTTGTAGTCTACCAATAGTCCCAATTTATAATGCGGATTTAATTCTTTTCACAGGAAAAAACAAAAAACAGTTTTTGGGACATGCTAATAACACAAAAGTCACTAAATAAATTATAGGATTATATTGTAAGAGTCTAAGATATATAAGGTCACATATTTAGTCAAATAGTCAAAAGCCAAAACTCAAAGCGGTCTTAATACATTACACTTAGAATAAAATAAAATAGATGAAAAATAAATTGATAAGGAGAAAGTTAACCAAGAAAACTTACTTGTTAAAAAGGTTAGAACTTTGAGAGTTTGAGAGGGGTGGTGATTAGAACTTCAAACTTGAGAATTTTTCTTTTTCACAATTTAGGGTTTTGAGTTTTAAGAGAAAGTGTTTTCTTTCCCATAACTTATAAGTTAACCTTTTACTTTTTAAGTTTTAATCTTTAGGTTAATTTTTATTTTAGTCCTTTTTTAATTATTTAATTTTTATTTTAGTCCTTTTTTAATTATTTAGTCATCTGTTTACCTATAGAGATAAGTAAATCTTGGACATTTAATATTTCCCTTCTTGGTTTGTTTTCTACAATTGTCTTTTAGTTTAGGCTTTACCTTTTTCTTTTTATTCAAATGAGAAAAGTAATTTGGCTCTTGGGTATTTCCCTTCTTGGTTTGCTTTCTGATTTCATCTTTTAGGCTTTAGCTTCTGTTTTTTTTTTTCACTAATTCATTTAGAATAAAATGACCTAAGTTAACTTGAATGGGTTGATCCATCCAATTAAGGGGTTTTTACTTGAGTCTTTTTAAAAATGGGTTAAAACACTACATTAGCTTGTTCTCTTAGCCAGTTCCAATTGAATTAACCAAGCTCATCTAGTTTTAACAACCATGGTACTCATACATGCATACATAATGTGATAAATGCAGCACCCATTCATTTAATAATCTTTATTTTAATCTAACAAGCAACATAAGGATACTCATAATCCCCTTACACATAAATATTTACCATATAATATCGATATTGTGTCCTCTCTCATACTCAAGTAACCTAATTACCCTCCAATTAATAACCTAAAATCTACTCAATCATGTTTAGACAACTCTCTATTCGGGATAATGTTGTATTTGGATCATTGAGATGCCTTACCATGTTGGTCCTCCCAGGATGTTAGCAAAAGTTAACCACAGGCAACATATAATTTATCTAAGCTAAATATTTCCTTTAGTCCATTTAAGATACTAGTCTATACTTATAAGTGAAACCAGGAATAACAAAACTCTAGGAAGTCAATATCTTAAAATTCTATACACTTAACAAAAGAGAATAAACCATCCTTGAACTACTTTACACAAATGACTTCTTCCTTATACTAACCCTTACAAGATGATGGATCAAACTTAGATAAAATTTTCTAGAAAGAATTTAAGGAGATAAGAGGAAGTTTTTAGAGAAGAGTACGAAGGACTTATGACTGTATAGCTTTCAGCTAAGAAACAAATAAGATCGGAACAAGGAAGGAGGAACATGTGAAAAGTACAATTGAGTTGGCAGGTTATAAAACAATTCATCAAGGAAGCATCTTCAACATATTTGTGATGTACAACTATGTCAATACTTTGCTGTTCAACAGCTAAATATGAATATATCCAACAGTCATATAACTCTCATATCCTTTTCTCCTACCAACACCTTCACTCAACATGACCGAGAGTTATGCTGAGATCGTATTCACTTAGTGAATTCTATACTTCGATTTTCTTCCACTTTTTCACATACATCGTAAACCCTACAAATTTCCTAAAAAAGGGGTTATAAGTTAATAAGTTTTTCTAAACGATACCCTTAGTGTTGGCAAGATAACTAACCCTAAAGTTGAGAGGCTATACTCAAAAACCCTAATGCAAACCCCTAAAACCCTAAATGGTAGTCTTAACCTTAGTTAGACTCCTAAACTAAAAAGTGTTAAAATCTAATAAACAAATGCTAATAACTAAGGCTAACTCCTAAGGTCAACTAAATCTAATGAAACTAACCGTAAACCCCAATGGGAAAAAGACTGATAGTCAAAGCCCATGAGAGTTTCTCAAAACTGATACAGGGTAAGCTAAGCTAAAAATGAATATTAGTGTAGATAACCCTAACAATGAATTCAAAACCTTAAAATGAATAATAAAACCCTTTAATGAACCTTCAAACACTAAATTCTTAATTGAAACCCTAATATGTGCGAGCCTTTAAATTATAAAACCTAAATCTACAGTCAAAAACCCTAATCCAACTACTGTACTCAAATTAAATAGTAAAACTATTGACTAATCAGAGACTAATTGCTTAATTTTCCTAAAACCCTAATCTACCCTCTAAAATGTACTTGAATAACAATAATTGCCTCAATTCCTTAAAATAATTAGATGAGATGACCCAATACGCTTATCCAACTTAACTTGACACATTAAGCCCTAAAATATACCTAATTTGTATCAAGTGTACAAGCAATTAAGATTAAGAAGCTTAATTATACCCTAATTTACTACTTAGGGTTTGACATCATAATTTACTATAAGTCAAGAATGATTAATCATATAAAGCCAAAGGAATTATATGAAAATATCTCCTTAATGATGCCGACCCTATACTTTGGGAGATAACATGAACCTTATAAACTTTTGGATCCTAACTTTGAGTCAGATATAGGTGTTAATAAGTAATCCCTAGAATTACTCAATATATAATAATAAATGATATAATAATAAATCCATAAATTAAATGATTCAACCTTAAATATAAGTCATAAGCCTCAAGTAATACAATCGGAAAACCTTAAAACCTTAATCGTATATGTAAAAACCCTAATATATGAGAAGCCTTAAAATGATTGGAAAATATTAATAGACTCAGTAAAACCTTAATTGGAAGTCTAAAACCCTAATTCAACTAATAATGTCATGAACTGAGGATGGCCTAATCATGGTAGACGACGTATACTATACAAAGAACCTCTTATTAGTTACCCTTCCAATTATGAACTCTTCACAAAATATACAAGGCGCTATAACTATTAGTTTCCCAAGAACATACGGATCCATATGATATCATTACATAGACATGTTTATATAAAATTTAAACTACAATATTTACAATACATAGTAATTTAATATATTTAAGTCGATATTACTGGTAAAACAAAAGTACATAAGTAAGAGTTTACATAATCTATTCTCTCTCAATATACAGGATGGCTCGTTCTTGCCTAAGTCCCCAAGCTAACCAGTGGCATCCCCCAGCCAGTCTCTATGAACAAGTTATCCTGCAACAAAAGTCTAAAGGGGTGTAACCTTAAGCTTAGTGAGCAAAACCCTCAGCTATACCACAAGCAAGTCATAAATATATTACATGTACGCATATGAATGAATGATAAAATAGAATGCCAAACAATATGTATAGTTAACTAGTCCATATATGTAACTTAGATTTAATGCCCTCTGAAGTCAGGGTTAGAGTATACACATCACCAATCAGATTCGGGTATTATACTAGAACTTACTTTACTACGAAACTCCACGTTCCGTACTTAAATTAAACAAATCTTTTATTTTCATAAAAACTAAGTTCTAGTATAATCGTAAGTGGGCCCCTACAGTCTACACTCACCCCAAAACGGAGGCCTCTAGACTTAACTCTTAGCTAGGTGGTTGGCACCTCTAATGCCTAATATTTTCACAGGGTATGATAAGGTCTTTTGTACGAGTACACCATAGATAACCAATAAATTTATAATAACAACACTCGAATGGCCTCTCTTTACCTCCGTGTGAAGTGACTATTAGAATTGTGTCTATGTAATGCATGTTGATGCATGTACCAGTTTCTTTTTATAAGCCGAGTATAGTTAAGTCCAATTATAATGTGACCATCCAAGAGTACATACAATCATTTTCTAAACTACTATGCTGCAACTCAGTACATAATAACATTCACAAACATATCCCGACCCCATACAATAGTCAATTAACAATAACAATTAAGTCCATTATTTGCAATCACATACAAGCATGGAATTATAGGGTAAATATTTACTCAGCCATGATAACTCGCTCTAGTCGTAGTAATTAATCAAGAGATCCTCGCCTACCTCGTGATCATCTGATCATTACGATATAATAACGCTAGTAAGTAATTGAATTAATTAGTAATTCTAAATTCTATTTATGAATTTATAGTTATTTTTCATCGTTTTTGGATGCACGTTCACATGGTGATGTCTATTTTAGACATTCAGACCTATGTTTTACGATATGGACTAAATTTATGGAAATTTTAACTATTGAAGCTTAATTATTCTTATTGCTTATATTTATATCCTATGTTTGTACTTAATGATTTAGTTAATCCTTAAATTCTTACACCTAGAGAATTTTACCTTGATATTACTAATTTATGTACTTAATTAAGTTTAAACCAATTTAGGAAGTGTATTAGGGTTTACTAATTCATGTACCTAATTCTTATGTACTCTTCTTATTTCTTATTTTATAAACTTATACTTATGTCATCGCTTATATCATTGCTTATGTCATCATTTGATTATATCATTGCTTTCATCATCCTTTGCTTATATAAGCCTTACCTCATGTCTAAGTGTATTATGTACACTAATACATATGTTAAGTGTATACTTATACCTTTACTTTACTTGTATGTATACTAGTATACCCATACGTATACTTATACTTATACTTATACTGTATTTATACTTATACATATACCCATATATACACATGATGACACACATATTTTTATATGTATTTTCATATGCCTAAAATTCCTCTTAAGAAAGCTTCTCTAATTTCATTCTTTTTGTGTTTTAAGGGTGTATTTAGAATGGTATAGATATGTATAGTTAGTATATGTCTTAGTTTGGGTTATGTACATAATGAATTCTTATGTATGAAGGTCTTTATACTTGTATTTCTCTAGTATACCTTCATGTACACATACTTAAAGGCATATACACATGCATCTTCTTCCACTTTCCAATAATTTCTACTCTTCTATACATAAAGATTGAAGCTTTAAGCCTTCTTTAACATAGATGTACACAACACATAAACTACTTAACTAACCCATCTCTTCATCTAACTAGTGAATAATATGAAGTAATACATAATAACATACCTTAGTTTGCCCTTGAAATATGAATGTAAATTTGGAAATCTTGGAAAGTGAAAGGGAAAGGGGAGGTTACGGCTATGGAGGTAGGGTAAGGGGCTTGATTTTTTTTTGCTTTATGTTTGAAAAGAAGAAGAAAGTAGGGTCTAGAAGGGGACAAGGAGTAGACAGCAAAAATAGACAAGAAAGGGAAGAAAAAGCTAAAAGAAAAGAAAAGAAAAGAAATCATTACAAGACATAGATATTTTCCAAAGTGAAAGTGACTTTTTGTTGACTTTTCTACATCTTGACTTTAGTCAACATGTGTTGACTTAATCAACCTTTTGACCTTGGTTAACATATGTTAACTTGGTCAACTTTCCAAAAGCATATGCCATTTAGTATACATAATGTAGTAATTAAGAAAAATTAGGAGAAACATTAAGGAAATAAAGGGAAATGAGATATTTGGTGAATTGATTAGTAAAAATAGGTGATGAGATATTACTTTAGGTATTTATTTTTTATATTCATCATTTAGTAGGATACTTAATATAACTAGTATGAAAAGCATCAATTAGGGTATTAAGGTTTACTAAATTGAACCTAAGCATTAACTAAACCTCTAACTCTATGTAATACTATCCTAATTATATGCTTGGAAGATGAATGTAATCTATGATACAATATCTTAGTTTGTAAAAGATTACTTAAGGATTCTAAATATATATGCATAATTGGAAGTTATCTCTAATATTTCACTAATGATTTGGCAAAATATGAAGGTTATATTATCAATTAGGGTTTTAGGGTAAATTATGATGAATTGGTGCTTATATATCGTTAAGGCTATAGTTTTAGGGTTTTTATCACTTTCGGATGAAATCTTTATTATTTACATATCTTTAGGGTAGAAAAATTTTATACACGATTAACTAGTTATTTTAGAGTTTTCACTTTCATTAGCTTTATCAAATCCTAGATTATCTAACATACTTAAATCTACTTTAGAAGCTAGATCGAAAAATTTAGGGGTTTACAAATAAACCCTAAGTGTATCCTTAAACTACACGCTAATCGTAAATAATTTCTTCAATTGTTAGGAAACCCTAAATCACTAGCCCTGTACGCGGTCTGAAAACCCTAATCGTTCGCGAATAATAAAGGACTCTAACAAACAAAGTAATATAGGTTAATGAACTTAATTAATGTGATAAAATATGGCAAGACCTAAATTAAGTGCTAATTAGACATAAATTGCTTAATTAAGTATAATCATGATTAATTAGCTTAATTACCCTTTGATCCACGACCAACTCTCATTACATCTTAATTAGTAACAAGTCAAACTCAATTAAGAACAAAGGAAAAAGGATTAATTAGGAATTAAATGACACTTGTCCTTTAAGAGACGAAATCCTCCCATATTTGGTAAAAAGCAAATAAAGTACAATAACATTAAGAGGTGATCATGTACCCTTATTCTAAAATAGCTACCTCTTGTCCCTCTTAATCCATCTTCAAAATTTACCAGTTTACCCCTTTAAAACCCTCATTTGACACCATTCTTCACTCATAGAAAACCATAGGGAATACTCTCAAGAAACCCAAACAAAAAGCAAAGGAAAAAGGGAAAAAAACAAAAGGAGCTGTTAGGCAAACTCGCCACACCCCACCCTCCCCTTTATGCCTTTTGATTTTACCTTCACCATATACCACCAAATGAAAACTCACCACCACCAAAAGATCACACATACACCTTAGTTTCTTGCCAACAAACATTTATTCTTAAAGAAGTAAGTTTCAACTTTGTTTTTTAGTAGAAAAGTTGGAACTCATATGGGCTAGCCAAAGGTAAAACTCACTCGACTTGACTTTCTTATTCACATAAGTTATACCTTTGATATCTTAAGAGTTTAAGATTAGAAATACTCTATAAATATGTTATAATCATGCACATATCATTTTAGGGCCTTATATTACACATTTATTCATATACTTAGCTAGTTTGCTATTTATATTCTAGAGATATAGGAGATAGTTTTATGTAGATAGCATGAAAAGATGTTGATTAACTCCCTGAAACCTTAAGTACAACCCATGCAACCCCCTCCTTGATATGTATCCATCTTGTTTTCACCATGTTAGGTGATGTTGTTAGCTTAAAACAAATAGAAATGTGATTAAAACAAGGAAATACATTAGAATAAGTATTGGATGGAAGAAGTTGAAGAAATGCCTAGAAGAACCCTACTCAGCCACCACCTTCATGAAAGTTTCAAATTTGTAAATTGATTTATTATCTTAATAACATAATTATTTAGTGTTAAGTATGATTTAAGACTTAATTAATCAACTTAACGAGGGTAATGATGAGTTAATAGCCTAAACTAGTTAAGTTGGTGTTTAAGGCCTTAGGAATAGTATTAGTAAACCCATTAATGAAATGTACCAATTTCAAAACACTTAGTAAGATTGGTTATTTAGAAGACCCATTAGGATATTTGGCCCATTGGAGTAAGTTAAAATCAAGTTTAGGGTCCTAGAATACAAATTAGGCCTAAACTAGCTTAGTTAGTTATTAAAGCTATAGAAATATGATTAGGAGCCTAATAAATGAAAAGAACCATATTTGAATCCTAATAGAAAATGGACTTATCTTAAGGCTTTTAGTGTGTTTAAGCCCAAAATAACAAGTGGAATTAGGCTTAAGATCCTAAAATGCAAGATAAGCCCAAAAGCCCTTAAAGGAACCAAGAATAGAGCCAAATAACTTAGTGATAAGATTTGATCCCTAAATTAAAAGGCTTATAAAACAAAATATAAAAGGCCCATCAACTCTAAATGCCTATTAAAGCCATCCCTTATAGGCTACTTAGCAAGCTACGGCCTTAAACTAGTAAAGATGGCCTATTTAGGTGCACAAGAGCAACTCCTAGGCCGAATGTGAAAATTTAAAGTGTTAGGTAGAAAAGTCCACTTAAAATAATTAAAAAGAAGCCCCAAATATTAAGGGCAAGGCTCAAGATCAAAAGCTAAGCCTAAAGCTCAAAACTAGGCCCAAACCCCAAAATTGACCAAACTTACCCTTTAGGCCCACTAACTTCTAAGGCTTAAACCAAAACCTTGCTAATCTAAAAGCCAAGAAATAATATCACCAAATGAAAGAACACTCAAAAGTGAAGAAAATAGACTTGAGAACATGGAATTTTGACTTAAAATGAGAAAGTTACGAACAAGATATGAAATAAGCGAAAATAGGGAAATTATAGCAAGGCTAATTAATAGATTGCATTTAAAATGAGTCCTATTTACTTTAGTTACCTTACTTTGGTGATTAGGGATACCAAGTTTGAGACCATTGAGGATTACTAGGAGTACTTGACTTCAAGGCTAAGTGAGTATACCGCCCTTATATTACTTTGTTTTGTGCTTGTAGTTAGTATACTATCCAATTATATATGATAATTGAACTTGATGTACGTTGGGGTATATGGGAACTTGTGTATGCCTGTTCCAGTTAAACTATGCTTACAAAATATCTTAAGATATTTCAAATACCCTTGTTTGTTGCATTAGAACATAGGGCATTGAAGTGTTTAGAACATTCCTTGACTACCCCCCATAAATCTGGAATTAATAAATATATGGCCTCTAATTAAACTAGACATGCATTACATCTTATAGCATGAGTTAAAGGGCATCAGCACCATGCAGTAGAGCGGGAGATCATGCTTGGATGGATCCATCTTAATATACTGTATTGTGATTGTTTATCATACAATATATTTTGCACAACATGTTTTTACCTCGACCTTTGGGAATTACTGAGCTCCGGAGAGTGTTACCTTTTGCTTGAGGGCGAGTTGTGTCTACTATCAAAAGTGGTTATATTATTGAGAGATTTCCTAGTAGACATGGATACCTAGGTTCTAAATGCCTAAATACTTCCCAACCCTAGCAACGGTAGGCATTAAAACCATGCTGCATACAATTACCAACAGACTGTATATGCTATTTGCATTGCTTATGCTTTTACATGCATTCATATGTTTGATAAATTATTTGCTTGTTATTGTTTAAAGGTAAGGTATTAAGGTTACTTACTAAGCTGAATGTAGCCTACTCCCCAATAGTTTTTTTTATAGGTCTAATAAAGCTAGGGTTAGGTTAGGATTTTGAGTGTAAAGTGCTCCAGTGGGCAGACAAAGTAGAATGTAAGTTTAGGAAAGTAAGTGGTATAATCGAATTAAACTTTTAAGGTATTTAGTAGCATTATGATTGTTAAGATATAGATACCCTTTCTTGTTGTTTAGTAGGTGATTCCGACTCTTTATGATTTTGGTGATTATGGATTGTTGAATCACTTGTAGATATATACATATATATATATATAGAGAGAGAGAGAGAGAGAGTTAAGTAAAAGTATGTAATTTGAATAAGCACCCTTAGAAACTTATTAGTTAGAGCCTTACAACCTCTCACTTGCAAGGTAGTCTTTATATCATGGGTGCACACATGATATGAAGATTTTAGGAAAAAATATCAAGGTTGTTACATACACTTAAGTCTAATTTGGCATTTCTACTAAAAAACTATTATAATATATATACATTGTGCCAAGAAACTTTTAATGTATTTTGACTATTATAAATAAAAGGTAAGTATTTATTGTATGTGTATACTTTTCTACTCATATGTTTTATAATAAGGTCCTGTGGATAATTAAAGTGTGTATAGAATTATAATAAAGGTATATTAGTAGTGATATTCCATGACATCGTATTATTTAAAAGTTGTCATTGGTTAGATAAATTTCCAAAGGGGACATAGATATTTAAACCAACATATTGTATAACTAAGATCATTTTTCAGTGAACTGCGGGAAAGGTATCTAAGTTATAGAAGTGGGTGGTGCCTAAAGTTAAGTGGGTATACTAGATATGACCTACAAATAGAGGATACAACATGTTTAATGCCATTAGTCTCTCATTTATATGAACAGGCTTAAATAATCCTTAAACTTGCGGCATTTATATATCCTACATATGCTATATTGTGTTTTCATGCCATTAAATGTAATCTTAATTTATATTATAAATAATATAGTCATTGGGTAAGGTATGAAATATAGCAACGTTAATGATAAGCTAAGATGGATATCATCACTCTCTTAGATTAAGAAGTCAATATCCAAGGTCGCTTGGTTGAGGTAATCATGACTCATAATCACTTAGTCATGGCAAGTTTTATTGAGTCTAACTTATCTTGGAAACCAAGTAAAATGATTAAATATTGATGACACTACAAACAATGGTTTGATAAGGATATCAATTGATGAAAAGATTTAACTAAGTAGCAATTGGTTCATTGCAGTATTTTCATTCAGAACTTTCTATTGCATTAGGTAGCTAACAATTATTACTAGGTGATTATCTTGGTTTGTGTATGAATAGACATTATCTTTATGTATAGAAACCATGAGGGTATCACAAAATAGCACGATTGATAGGAATAAGATAACTAACTAGAAATTTTTAGTAGATACTAAAATTATATCAATTTTTTATTCAAGGTTAGAATTGATTTATCCTAAAAATAATAGAAGAATTATTTCCAAGTGAACAATATTATGTCAGTTCAAACGGAGGGATTAACGTCTTAAATTTCCTTTACATATGTAGGTCTCGCTTAAGATATAAAAAGGGGTAGAAGGTGGTAGGGTCAAGGATAATCGATATATTTGACAAAAATTTAAACCTTTTTATTTTTGAAACAAATTCCTTTTTTAATAACTTTAAATGGCATAAAAATTGGTTATTAATTGATGTTAATTATTAAGCATAAATAAAATAGCACAAATAATAAAATGCAGAAAATTAAATAGGACAAAGTAAGAAACTTAGGCAACAATTTAAAGAGATTTAACCTTATACCTACTGCTTTCTTTCAAGTCTATAGTAGAGGACTCAGTCTACCTTGCCGATATCGATCCATTAGTCCAATACTTCAATAATAAAAAATTAAAGTTAGAGTATACAAGGAAAATGGTCTATATCTATCCTATCTCACTAGCTTCACTCTAAGCTAATCATAAGCCTATAAAGAAACTCTCTAACCTTACACTCACTAAATTACACTTTCTCAACAATGATTATAAGTTATGAGATTATATAGTAAAATAAATATCTCTAAAACATTCACATAAATATAGAACTGTAGAGTGAAAATTCTATTTTAGCATGATTTCTAACTAAGTTTCAAATAGCCTACTCTTGTAAAAGATGAATAACAAAGTGCTTTAGTCTGAGTGTGTTTCTTGTTTCTTTTAGCAGCTCAAAATATATTCTAATAGTCCTTAGAGTAATAGCTAGAAAATGGATAGTTCCAATATTTTATAGAGAAAAGAAATTTGTTTCAAGCTAATCTCATCTTTTGGTTGAATAAAGATCCTAAGGAAAAAGGAATTTAACCATTTGAAAAATTTTGAACACTTGTTGTTTTCTTCTATTGTAGTTCATATAGAGCTTGATCCCCTTTTTTGACTGTTACAACTCATAATATTTGATAAGGATACTTAAAAAATTCTATATAAAATTTTGAAATCTAAATATCTTGAATATATTTGATCTCATTTGGCTAGATCTTGAATTCTTGTGCAATACCCTTCGATTTTAGAAAATTACTGATTTCTTTCACATTTGATTTAAAGGAAAATATCCTTTCAAATTCTTCACATATATATCAAAATAGCCAAGCCTGATCCTTCAAAGCATATTAGAATTGATTTAAAACTGATTCATCCTTGTCAACCCATGTTGCAAATAAAACTTGAATTGTTTCGCTTTATCATAAAAATTATAGCTCAACCCTCTTTGAATTCGAAAACCATCTCCTTTATCAAATCTTAGGATTTAACTTCCTAGAATGTCTCACTTAAAAAAATTGTCATTCAACATGATATCATATTTCCAAAGCAACAAATCTACTAAACATCAGTTTATTCTTGACTTTTTTTAAACTTTGAATTTTAACCTTCCTATCATAATTGCATGCTTGATATTTCTAGCAACCTTGCATCTATGTTAGTTTAATAATCTTCCAAACTGATCTTACATATAATTACTCAGATCTATTCTTCAAGATTGATTTTAACAAGCTCAATATAAATGCATCTTCAAATCTACAATGACTTAAACCAACTTAGTAGAACTGAATTGATCATATTTCCCTAATATACTCAATAAAAGTGGAGCTAAGTCTTCATTAAAAATTTTTCCAACTTAGATAATTTAAAGATTGGCTCAAGATAACTCTCTAGTTGAGATTTTGAGTACCGTTAGTATGATCTTGTTCTTTTGCTAATTTACTTTTAAACCTACATTCTTACATACATTTTGACCAAGCAATTTTCAAACCTTATTTACTTTCTCAATTTAACTTTACTCTAAATTGTCTTGTACACTCATCATATTTTCTTAAACATATCTTAACCTTTTTGTTATCATCAAAATTGGTCAAGAGAGAACTTAATATTCTCCCCCTTTTTTTTATGATAACAAAACTTCATTTAAGAATAGAAACGTTTATCAATTTCCAAAACACAACATCAACTGATCAAGATCACAATTCTCTAAATATATTAGCATCATATATTAACTAGTTTATTCTTTTGTCCATTTTTTTAAGATTTATTTCAAATTCTTTCAGTTTTTATTAATGTGGATGTTTTTGTATTCTTAATTACTCCCCCTTTTTATTATTATTTTTCACTTGAATTTTATCCCACTGAATAATTGACATACAAATGAAGGAATTGAGTTCAATCAAGCAAAGGTAAGTATAAACCACAAAAATTTCCTAGAGAAGGGGTTAGTAGTTAATAAGATTGTCTAAAAGATACCCTTAGTATTGGTAGGATAACTAACCCTAAACCTAAAAGACTACTCTAAAAAATTCTAAGGTAAACTCCTAAAACCCTAAATGGCAGTCTAAGCCCTACTATGACTGCTATACTCAAAAGCCTTAAAATATTATAAACGAATACCAATAACTAATGTTAACTCTTAAGGTCAACTT
Organism: Lumnitzera racemosa; assembly: GCA_024138005.1. Taxonomy (NCBI): domain Eukaryota; kingdom Viridiplantae; phylum Streptophyta; class Magnoliopsida; order Myrtales; family Combretaceae; genus Lumnitzera; species Lumnitzera racemosa. The sequence continues at coordinate 32,383,739 of JAMXBC010000003.1, read as the reverse complement.
AATCTAACGAAACTAACCCTAAACCCCAATAAGAAAGAGACTAATAGTCGAAGCCCATAAGAACTCCCTAAAATCGATAAAGGGTAAGCTAAATCAAAAATGAATATTGGTATAAATAATTCTAACAATGAATTCAAAACCTTAAATAAGCCTTCGAGCACTAAAATCCTAATTGAAACCTTAATACGTATAAGCCTTTAAATTGTGAAACCCGAATATACAATCGAAAACCCTAATCCAATTAAGATTAAGAAACTTAATTATACCTTAATTTAATAATCGGGTTTTACATCTTAATTAACTATATGTTAAGAGTGATTAATCATATAAAGCTAAAGGAATTATATGAAAATATCTCTTTAATAATGCCAACCTTATACTTTAAGAGATAATATGAATCCCATTAACTTTTGGATTTGAACTCAAATTCAAATACAAGAGTTAATAAGTAATCTCTAGAATCACTCAATATGTAATAGTAAATGATATAATAATAAAATCCATAAATTAAACGATTTAACCCAAAATAATAAGTCATAAACCTTTAGTAATAAAGTCAGAAAGCCTTCAAGAGAGTAAACCCTAAAACATTAATCGTACGTGTAAAACCCTAATACCAGGGAAACCTTAAAACAATTGAAAAATATCAATAAACTGAGTAAAACCTTAATTGGAAGTCAAAAGACCTAATTCAACTAATAAACCCTAAGTATATCCTAAACTATTCACTAATCTCAAATAATTTCTCTAATTGTAAATAATTTCTCCAATGCCTAGGAAACCCTAAATTGCCAGCCTCGTACACAGTTCAAAAATCCTAATTAGTCTTGAATAATAAAGGATTGTCAAAGTAATATAGGTAAATGAACTGAATTAAAGTAATTAAATATGGCAAGACCCTAGTTACACTCTAATTAGGCCCAAAATGCTTAATTAAGTACAGTTGCCGTTAATTAGCTTAATTACCCTTTAATCCATCTACTGACTCTCATTACATCTTAATTAGTAGCAAGTCAAACTCAATTAAGAAGAAAAGACAAAAGGTTAATTGGGAATTCAAGGACACTTGTCCTTAAAGTGACAAAATCCTTCGTTATTTAGCAAAAAATAAATAAGGTACAATGGTACTAAGAGGAGACCATGTACCCTTATCTTAAATTAGCTACCTCTTGTCCCCCTTGATCGACCTTCAATATCCACCATTTCACTCATTCAAAACCCTCATTTAACCTCATTCTTCACTCTTTACCTTAGGAAACACCCTTGAGAAACCTAAGCAAAAACTAAAGGAAAAAGGGGAAGAAAACAAAAAGTGCTATCGAAGGTCCTTATGTACATTAGCGCCATTTTCTTTTAACACAAACATATAGCTGCAAATTAGAAACTGCCATAGATACTAAAGTTTTTTCCTAACAAACATTATTCTTAAAGAAGCTCCTTTTCGACTTCGTTTTTAAGTGAAAAATTTGGAGCTTGTGTAAACCAGTATAAGGCAAAACATACTAAACATAAGTTTTCTATTTACACTAGTTTTGTCTTTGTTATCTTAATAATTTAGGATTAGAAATACTAGATAAACATGTTATAATAATGTACATGTCATTTTAGAGCGTCATAATTATACCTTCATTCATGTACTTAACTAGTTTGTTAATTACATTCTAGAAGTGTAGGAGATATTTTTATGTAGATAACTTGAACAAATGTTGATAGAACTTCATGAAACCCTAAGTACCATGCATGCTGCCCCTTCCTTAGTGAATATCCACCTTACTTTCACCATATTATGTAATATTATTAGCTTAAAATAAGAAGAAGTGTGAATAAAATAAGGAAACAGACTAGAATAAGTATTAAATGGAAAAAGTTAAAGGTAAGCCTACAAGAACCTTACTTGGCAGCCACATTCATGAAAGCTTCAAACTTGTAAATTTTAATTTATTAGCTTAATAACATGATTATTTAGTGTTAAGTATGATTTAAGATATAATTAACCAACTTAACTAGGGTAATGATGAGTTAATAACATAAACTAGTTAAGTTGGTGTTTAAGGCCTTAGGAATAATGTTAGTAAACCCATTAATGAAATGAACCAAATCCAAAACACTTAGTAAGATTGGTTATTTATGGACCCATTAGGATATTTGGTCTATTGGAGTAAGTTAAAATCAAGTTTAGGGTCCTAGAATACAAATTAAGCCTAAATTAGCTTAGTTAGTTATTAAAGCCTTAGAAATATGATGATGAGACCAATAGATGAAAAAAACAAGATTTGAATCCTTATAGAAAATGGAATTATCATAAGGCCTTTAGTAGCCTTAAGCTTAAAATAATAAGTAAAGTGGGGCATAAGACCCTAAAATGCAAGATATGCTGAAAAACCCTTAGAAGAACTAAGAGTAAAGCCCGATAACATAGTGACCAGATCAAAATCCTAATAAAATAATATATAAAAGGCTTATTAAGTTTAAAAGCCCATTAAAGCTGTCCCCTATAGGCCCTTTAGTAAGCTAAGGCATTAAACTAGTAAAAATAGCCCATTTAGGCCTACAAGAATAATATTAAGGCCCAAATTAAAAGTTATGGAATTTGATCAAAAAATAAAACTTAAAATACCTAAATAAAGCCCTAAAATGTCATGTGTAAGGCTTAATACCCAAAATTAAGCCTGAAGCCTAAAGCCCAAAATTAGGCCCAAAATCCTGAAGTAGTCAAATAAACACCAATGACCAGCAAACTTGTTTGACCTAAACTAAATTATTAAAAGTCCAAACACCTAAAAAAGACCTCACCAAATGAAATAACACTAGAAAATGATTAAAATTGACTACAAGATTGCAAAATTCTGACTTAAAATGAGAAAGTTATGACCACGATACAAAATAAGCGGAAATAAGTAAATTGTATTGAGGTTAGTAAATAGAATACATTTAAGATGAGTCTTATTTACTTTAATTACCATACCTAGGTGATTTACGATACTAAGTTTGAGACTACCAAGGACTACTGAGAATACTAGACTTCAAGCTAAGTGAGTATCCTACCCCCTATTTTACTTTGTTTTGTGCTTATAGTTAGTACACTATCTAATTATGCATGGGAATTAAAGTTGATGCATGTTAAGGTATATGGGAACTTGTGTGTGCCTATTCTAGTTGACCTATGCTTGCAAAATATCTTAAGATATTTCAGGCACCCTTGTTTACTGCATTAGAACATAGGGCATTGGAGTGTCTAGAATATACTTGCTTAACTAACCCATGAATCCAGAATTAATAAAAATTCAACCTCTAATTAAACTGGACAAACATTACATCTTATAGTATGAGTTAAAAAGGCATCAGCACTACGTGGTAGAATAGGAGATCATGCTTAGATGGATCCATATTGATATGATGTATTGTGATTGTTTATCATACAATGTATTTCATGTGACATGTTCTTACCTTAACCTTTGGGAACTACTTGGCTCTAAGGAGTGCTACCTTTTGCTTGTAGCCGAGCCATATCTATTACTGAAGGTAGCTATATCGTTAAGAGATTTCGTATTGCACATTGATACCTAGGTCTTGACGTGCCTAAAAACTTCCCAACCTAAGTAATGGTAGGCATTAAAACCGTATTGTAAATAATTACTAGCTGACTGTATACATTGTTTGCATTGCATTTGCTTATACATGCATTCATATGTTTAATAAATAACTTACTTGTTATTGTTTGATGGTAAGATAAGAAGGTCACTTACTAAGCTGGATGTAAGGTGTAGATTACACCTTAATAGTTTCTTTCATAAGTCTTACAAAGCTAAGGCTAAGCTAAGATTCAAGTTTAGAGTGATCCATTACGTTGAGAAAGTATAATATAAGTTTAGAAAGGCAAGTAGTATAGTCAAATTAAAATTTTATGGTATTTAGTAGCTTTATGATTGTCAGGTTATAGATACCTTTCTTATTGTTTGGTAGGTGATTCCGACTCTTTACAGTTCTAATGCTGTGGATTGTTGGATCACTTGTATATACATACATATATATATTATATATCTATATAGTTAAGTAGATGCATGTAAAATGAATAAGCACCCTTAGAAACTCATTAGTTAGAGCCTTACAATCTCTGACTTGAAGGTAGTCTTTATATCATGAATGCACACATGATATGAAGATTTTAGACAAGACTACCAAGCCCCCTTCTAAGGCGTTATAGTGAAGAGAAATTTACATTCATTCATTGAAAAATACATCATTGAGCATATGATAAATTACATTAGATAGTTGAAAATAAAGGATAGGCATTGTCTATTACAAGAATAAATATAAATAATTGAAGTAACTGCACTGGACTAACATAACATAAGATTAGCTACAAGATACAAAAGACAAACTAGATCATAGGCCTAACAAAAATTGAATATACTAAACTAAAGTAGACATGACACATGTTGTACTAAATGACTACTTCCTTGGTTAAGTTTTCTTGTAGGCAATAGATTTGGTCCTTTTGTACTTAGCAACTAGACTTCCTTATTTTGATGTAAATGAAGTAGGCATAATAGTAGGAGCTACTATCTGAATGGATGAAAGGAATAATGATCTTGGTACATATGGTACCAAATCAAAAGATACTCCTTGACTGGATTCAAGATTAGGCTTAGAAGTAACAAGCTCAACATTAGTTTCATGATTGGATTGAGTTGTAGGAGGTGCTTGGATTCATGACAAAGAACGGTGAACAAGTGATGGAATTTGAGGCCGTTTAGCTAGTTGGGTATCGAAGTTTAGAGATAAACTTTTCTCCAATGGTTTTAGCTCAAATTTTCCTTGATCCTTCTATTTTCCTAGTCTTTCTTCCACTATTTTGTTAATGAGTTTTTCTAGATCCAATTTACTTAGGCTAACTAGATTAATAGAAGATTGTCGTACATCTACTACCACAATTTTTCAATCTCTTTCTTACTTAGATTTCAACTTTTTCCTGGCCTTCTTTTTCCTAATGTTGAGTTCTCCCCTGTAATTAGCACATATTGCTTTTTTTACTACTTCTTTTTCTTGATAGGCTTCTTTCCCTTTCCTTTAAGATCCTCAACTAGACTTTCTTACTTACTTCCTAAAATCTCAAAGTCATCAAATCTTAGGCCTTACACTGCATTCTCCCCCTTAATTCCATATGCTTGAAAATTAGCTTACTAATTTTCTTGCTGGGTATAGGCATTTTAGAGGTTTTTAGCACTTCTATCTCTTTGAAACTAAGTAATTTCATTAAACTACTCCAAAAAGGCTAGCTACCTTTATTTCTTTTCATGTGCCTCAAAATTTGACTACTTATATCTACATCCCTTTTAAGCTTTACAGCTAGCATTATTAAGGCTAACATATGTAGCAACTTATGTAGCAATATACAACTGACAACTAACTTATGTAGCAACTTCACTATTAGTTCAAAATCAAATATAAAGACATTTCTTTCATCACTAACTGCAACCCCATCATTCAACATATTAAACAACTCCTTTTTTGACAATTTATCCAATTTACTGTCATCTTTCACATCCTTTAGTCCAAAACATTTAACTAAATCCTTTCTAGTTAATATAACCTTCTTACCCCGAATTTTTTACTTAGCAACTTCCTTCTCACTAAACATCAAGTTCTTATAAAATTCAACTACTCTCTCCATACATAGCTTCATCAATGTCACACAATTTTTTGTACCCCTAAAACTCTACCATCTTATCATAACATAAAGCACTTTTTGAAAAAAATGGAAAATCGAAATAATATGACTGAATGGTATAATATCCATAAACCCCAATTTGCTAGCTTTTAAGTAATTCATAACATTTATAGAGAAATATGTACTTATAAGTTAGGTTAAATGTATGAGACATTCTATATTGGCTTCACTAGTGACACAAGATAGAATATAAAAGTAATTTATATTCATTTAGCACTTAATAGGATAATATAGGCATCTAGGATCACTTGGAAATGGTAACTAGTTGGCCAAGTATCTCTTCATTGGATCAATTAGAAGTATTCACAAGCATGGGAATATCTAAATTACACCTAGAATTGAATATGCAATTATATAAATTAATAAGGAATCAATTGAAAAGTTTAGTGCTTGATTAAATTGATTTTTCATAACTAGGTAGTAAAAATTAAAAATATCAGCTGTATACATTTTATATTTTAAATTAAATTCATTTATATGCAATTTTATTAGCTCTATTAAGTTTATTAGGTCTAGTCATTGCAATATAAAGATTCCTAATTTTAGATATAACTTATGATAAATTTTTAAAAACCAATTATGTGGCATTAATAATTAATATTAGTGAGTCAACATACATATAAGAAGTAAATGAATAAGTTCTAAGTAACTAATGAAACTTATCTATGTATTATATTACTAATATTTTATTAAAAATTATGTAAAATATTACTTGAAATAACAATATGCGAGAAATGAAAATTGCTATTATGAATAGCTCTTTACTAATAATGTTGGTGATGAAAAAAAAATAAGGAATATTTTTTAAATATTCCAGAAATTAAGATAAATATTAAATAAAATATAATAATTTCCAAAATATCTCAAAGAAAAAAGGAATTAAAAAAAAAAGAATCAAATTGCCTTGAATTAAGGTGATGGGAATTTGGCCTATAAATATGGCTATGCATCATGCCATAATAGGGAACAAACGAGAGAGGGAGAGAGAGCAAGAAGAAGAAGAAAGAAAAGGAAAAGAAGAAGAAGAAGAAAAAGGAAAGGCGAAATTTCAATAATTTATTTTTTTTGGTATCTAATATTTCCAAGTAATCTTGTTCATAATTGTAAGTGTTGTTTTATAGTTGTCTTATGATTGATATATGATAGTTGTATGGGAGATATGTCCGCAATCTTATTATTTTTCTAAATAGAGTATTTTATCAATGCAATTTAACAAATTTCTTTTTTTTTTTCTTAAATTTTAAACTTAGAATGTTGATAAATATAGGACTTGTATATTATTAGTATTGATTCTCAAAATGAGTAGATCTTTAATAGTAATCTTTTGTCAAAACTATTAAAATTGAATTTTATATTTTTACAAATGTAACATCATTGCTTTAGTAAAAATTTGTATATATATAATTTTTAATAAAAAGAAGAAGTTTCTAAAGTAAAAGTTCTTTAAAAAAGTAAAAAGTTCTTAAATAATACTAGAAACTAATGTTATATAAATTTCAAATGTAAAGTTAAATTACAATGATATTACATAATATGTATTCATTGCTATATTAGGTTAAATCAAAGGGGGTAAGTTCAATATACTAGATAGGTCTCATTGAAGTATTATATTTTAATTTTCACTCTATTTTGTATCAAATATACTAGATTTGTAACCTTAGTAGAAGCTTTTGGAAACAATTGACTGGAAGGCCACGTAAGTGGATATTTCTATTTTTGTGTAAGTAGACCTATGTTTACTTAACTTAGAGTTAGTTATGTTGTAAGTTGTAATTATGTGCTAGATTGATTGGATACATGGTTCTATTGAATGTGCATTGACTAATTGAAGTGTTTCCTCTTATATATCTAATTTCTCAATGTATATTTTTGCTTTAGGAACTTTGAAAATGATCGGTCCTTTAGGGTGCTCACCTAAGTGGACCCTATATGAAGGTCGGAATTATAAAGTTTAAATAAAAAACTAGATATAGGTTATCAGATTGTTTATGTTATGGAACTTAAGATCTATACCTTATACTAAGTTATTGTATTACTTATTGCATTCAAGGCATGATACGAAAAGACCCATGGGATAAGTTTTTAAAAGCATGAATATTACTAAATTGGGTTTTGAGTATATAGATTTGCATTGCTCAATCAGTTTGGCCATTTCATGTGGTTTCAACTAAGTCGGCTATATGTTGGATTTCCAAACCATAATGGGTAGTTTTTGTTTTGCAGAGTTTTTGGGGTCTTACACCTAAGTAACTCCTTGTTGCCTCTAAGCATATGCTGATGCCACTTTGTGGTTGAATTTGATAAATGCAAAGTTGGGGTCCTACTCCCAAGTAGTACCTTGCTGCCTCTAGGTTCTTAAACATTATATCTAAATGCTTATATATGAGACTAATCGGATGAGTAAATTATAAGAGCATAAGATATTGGTACTAATACATGTCACATGCATGAGCATGGCACGTATTCCATGCATAGGTAGTTTGTCTTAGTAACCTTAAATATGAAATTGAATATCTTATAATAATGATATTTATAAATTTGTGTTATGCTTGTTTTTTTTATTTTTTTGTTTTTATCCACTCTCACTTAGCTTATAAAGAGTTGAAGGGATACTTATATATTCTTAAGTTATGGAAAAAAACTAATTAGGCATCACTACTATCTAGGGAAAAGCTTTTGAGAGTGCATAGAACAGAGTCAGGTACTTTTGAAGAAGCCTTAACATAAGATCTTAGCCTCGTAAAGGATCTGTACATATGTAATGAAAATAAAAAAAAATACCGTGTTTTAGGTTTAATTAAATATGAAGGATGTACTTTTTCGTATAAATAGTTGTAAGTTAAATTCAGTTGTAGAAATCTTTTATTATAAATAGAACTTTTATTGAATATAAATAGGTATTCCTGTGTAATGGTACATCTTATGCTATGATGGGATGTGACACCCTTCAATTAGTATCAAAACATTAATTATGGACCATAACTGTTAGCTACATATGTGATGTGTAGGGTAGTTAGGTAATAAGGGGTCATAGTTGAGTAAAACAACTGTAGTAGTTATCCATTGAATCTTATGTGGTGATTTAGAAAGGTGATTCATAAGGGATATGGAGGATCACCAATGAATCCAATATTTGAGGAGCAAAGAAAAGAATCACCACAGTAGCCTCAACTTAGTCCTAAGCAACCACGAAATATAGTGGAATTGGCACAACAGTTTACTACTACATTGGCAAGAGTTGGTAAGGATGGAGATAAGTTAGCTCGAGTGTAGCGAATAATGAAACCATTTGATGAAAAGAACACTGACCCTTTGGTGGCAAATGAATGGATTAACTCACTAGAGAAAGCTTTTGGAGTTCATGAGGTTAGGGAAAATAAGAAAGTTATGATAGCTACTATTCTATTAGATAGAGGTGCAAATAATTGGTTAGAAGCAAAGAGACGAAATTTACCAGAACCTGTTAGTTAGGCTACATTTAGAAGTGCTTTTCTAGAACACTATTTTCTTGAGTGTGTAAAGGAATAAATGAGCGAAGAATAATATAAGCTAAGGCAACAAGGTAGGACAATTGAAGAATATGAAAGGGAATTCAATAGGTTACTAAAGTTTGCTCTTGAAGCCATGTAAAACACTAAGGTTTATAAAATTAAGTGGTTTAAGCCCAAGCTTGACCTTTATTACTAAGAAGAGTTGAAGAGGATTAGGGTAGAAGGATATGCTGCTATTATTAATAAAACTCGTTTAATTGAAGAAGCTTGTAATCTTTGACAAGTCATAAATGAGATTGAGAATAAGAAAAGGAAGTTAGATGTTGGTTCAAATAACAAAAATAAGCTAGCTAAAGTAAACAAGTGCATTCAATCTATTAGGGGAAATAGAAGGCCTCCATTAGAAATACAATCATGTTGGAAGTGTAACAGTAAGCATCAAGCTTAGGAATACCTGAAATTGAGGGGGAAGTGTTATAGGTATGGCAAAACTAGGCATTTGGCCAAGCAATGTCAAAAACTTGATCTAAGGGGTATATATTGTTATCGATGGCATCAGGGGGGGCATATTTTTCAACAATATGTAAGCTAGCAACAACAAGGATCAATTTAGCAGTAAAACTAAACTAATAAATTAAGTCCAAGTAATAGGAATAATCAACCTACAGGGGAAAAACCTAGGCTTAGGGAGTAAGGCAAGGTGTATGTTATCTAGCAAAATGAAGCTAGAGATGACTAAGGTGTGGTAGGTATGACCTTCAAATTTGGTAGCTAATAAATAAGAGGAACTTAAAAATTGTAATATGGTTGTAATTAATTGTTTTAGGATTGGTATGTGTAGGAGATAGTTATGCCCATACTCTATTTGATAATAATGGAACATATGTATTTCAAAAGAGTACCATGATAGAAATAAACTTTATGTAAAAACCTTAGTTTATGAATTAGTAAGTTATAACCCCCCTTAAAGGAGAACAAAAGGGTGCAACATAAGTTAAAGGAAGGGTAATACAAGTTTAGATACTCATGAGATGATTATAGAGTTGGTTGTTTTGGGTATGAAAGATTCAATGTAATACTAAGGGTAATGGAGCAAATGATGATTGTAAGGAAAAGATGGTAGCATTTAAGTGGCTTGATGAGAAGGGAATCATAGAAGATTTATAGAAACTTAAGTGTTTATGGAAGTTATCAGTAGAAAAATAACTTGTAAAGGAGGAGTTGAAAGTAGATATTGGAGGAGATCCTGATAAGTATGTGCATGATGTAGTGAGGCAGGCTAGAGTTGTTATTAGAAGGAATAGAATGGTAGGATAGGATGAAGGTGGATAATTAGGAGTTAGTTCTAAGAATAAATGAGAATTTTTATTGGAGACATAATTAGAGACTAAATCAAAGGTTGATCTTATATAGAATGAGATTATGATTCATGAGGTAATAGCTAATTATGAGATGGAGGAGTTAAAAGATGATAAAGTATGTAATGTTAATAGGAAATACAACTATAACACTACAAGAATATACCTTTAATGTACCCTTAGTACATGTGATAAGAAAGAAGAGAATGGCAAGTCTATTACTTTCATGATTATTTTGCCAAAATAAGCCATGTTTGTTATGACTCTTGTGTCTTACATAACAAAGTTTCCTATCCTTATGAATTTTGTCATATTAGTTGTCAACCAGACAAGTGTCCAGTGTCTTTATGAGTCTCCTTCATTAAGAGTTGTGCCAATTTATGTCAAATCCAATCAAGATGACTTGGTTTGTCTCATTCTCTATCTCTTCAGTATATAAGTTGATGAAAACTTCAAATTTACTAAACTCATTCTTGCTGATATATGTGTTAACTATAGAAAGTGCCTAGTATCTTAACTATGACTAATAAGCAACGACTATGGTATAAGACCTATAGACATGAAGAAATTGAATTTGTTATGATCATCTCAAGTAGAAATTGGGACTTTAACAATGCATAGAAGATAAGGATGAGGTGAAAAGATATGTTGACAAGCTATGGAACAAACAATTATTTAATGGAAAGGATGACTATAAGCTTTATAGGACTAATTAATACGAGAGTCTAAACTAATTGAAGGAATGAAATAAGGATTGAGTAAAAGTACTAGTTTAGATGGTGATAAAGGAGTGATATCTGAGCTTTAGATTGTTAGAGATATGATGAACCTACCAAAAGATGAGATAGGTTAGAACTTGGATAGGTTAGCAAAAGGTAGTTAATAAAAGAATTAAATCCTAGATGGTATATGTACTTATATTTATTCCGATAAGGTATTCTTCCAAACTTATGACTAACTTGAGAAATGTTGACTTAAAATATTTTATAAATCTATATAATTAATAGTTATTACATAAAGGTACATATTTCAACTACTAAAATGTATAAATAAATATATAGACAAATGTTCACTTTTTAAATGAGAAATTTACATGGATTTAGTTAAATGATAAAACTTAGGTAGCATTAAATAATTTATAAATAAACTTTCCTATAATTACAAAGTAGACACTAATGGCAAAATAAAGACTTAGCCACCATATTTTCACCACACCATTAGACCAAATATGTTTACTAGAAATAAAAACATACCATTTGTATTTAGAAATGAATTCTTAAATAAAGGTTTAGAATATGAAGCTTTCAAATAAAATTTAATCAATGAGGAATAGTTAGAAAAAAATCAAGGTAGTTTTATTATTAGACAATGGACACCCTATTTGGACCACCATAAAGAAGTTTTGAGGAAGAAACTCTTTGATGTGACAAAGAATGTAGTACTACACAATCCTAATCTACTAGCTTTCGAGTAGTTTATGTAATGGTTGTGCTATGGGTGAAGTGGGGAGGCTTATATGCATGTAAAAAAAGTGTAATGGTTGTGCTATGGGTGAAGTGGGGAGGCTTATATGCATGTAAAAAGGGTTGGGTGTTGTTCATGTGGCTCCTTCTTAGCGTTGCCGTCTCACAGTGACACCTGCCCAATTCCCCTCCACGGGTACTACAGGCCCGTAGGTGCCTCTGCTAACACGGTGTAAGGGATCGTCCCACATGGGTTTGGCTCAACCCTTTTTACATGCATATAAGCCTCCCCACTTCACCCATAGCACAACCATTACAGTTTATATCCTTTATAGATATATATATATGTACTTATAAGTTAGGTTAAAGGTATGAAAGAGTCTATACTTGCTTTACTAGTGACACGAGATAATATATAAGAGTAATTTATATTAATTTAGAACTTAACAAGATAATATTGGTATGTGAGATCATTTAGAAATGATGGCTGAGGTAAAAGTAAGGCTGAGGAAGACTTGGGAAATCAAATGCTTCAAATATCTTGGCTATGGATACATGCCAAGTTAATGTTTGAGCTGACATATCATGACCATCAAGGGAGATAAGCCTATGTTTGAAGTGGAGAGTGCTAGTGAAGAAGAGGATGAAGTGTGTGTCAATCAAGTGCTAGAAGGATTTCTAGAAGGTCCCAATGTCGAGACCCTACTTAAACCAAGTGCTAAGTATTGTTTTGTTGTACATAGATCTCTTGGTAACTTTGTGACCAATGAGAATGATTAATAGGAGAACCCCTTCCATATGAATTGCTGAATGATTGGTAAGCTCTATGCATTAATCATTGATGGAGGAAGTTGTAACAATGTCATAGCGTAAGCAGTACTCAAGGCCTTAAAGTTACTAACTTACCCGTACCCTAAGCTATAAAGATTCATCGGTTGAATGAGAAGGGAGGTCTACATATTGCTGAGTAAGTTAGAGTACCCATTACTATTGGAGACAAATACAAGGATGAAGTGTTATGTAACATCCTACCCATGTGCACTTCACACATATTATTAGGCAATCCCTAGCTATTTGATTAGAAAGTATTACATGATGGATACAAGAACTCCTATATGTTCCAAAAGGAAGGGAGAAAGTTATACAGATCCCAATGAGCCCCAAAGAAGTGCAGGAGTCGTACGAGAAGATTACCTAATCACTGCTATGGAAGTTCTTAGTAATTTCCTAAGCATAACTTTCCCAAGATGTCAAGGTGGAAGAGTATATACTCTTGTTAGTAAGGAATCTTCTGGAATTGAGAGAAGTTGGAGGCTTACCTATTGAGGAGTAGATATTACAACAAGAATATGGTGACCTCTTTCTTACCAAGATGCTAAGTGGTTTACCATAGGTAAAAGGCATTAATCATTACATTGATCTTCTACTCGGAGATATTATTCTGAATTGACCTGCCTATAGGCTTAACCCTAAGTAGGTAGCCAAGCATAAGAAACAAGTAGGTGAGTTGATTGATTTTGGGTATGCCCAAGAAAGCATGAACCCCAATGGCATGCCAGCCGTCTTGGTGCTGAAGAAAGATGGCATGTAGAGAATGTACATCAATGGCCGAGCCATCAACAAAATTACTATTAAATACTGATATTTGATCACACGATTAGTTGATATGCATGATGAGTTGCATGGTGCCTACATCTTTTCAAAAATTGATTTGAAGAGTAGCTACCATAAAATACTAATGAGGCCTAAAGATGAATGAAGATGGCCTTCAAAACAAAGGATGTTCTGTTCGAGTGGATAGCGATGTCGTTTGGTCTAACAAATACGTCGAGCACTTTTGTGTAACTCATGAGTCATGTCTGGATAAAATTATTTAGAAAATGCATTGTAGAGCACTTTGATGACATTCTAGTTTATAGAATCAATATTGTTTCTTATGTTGAATATTTAAGATCAGTGTTTGACATCCTCCATGTCGAGAAGTTATTTGGCAATTTAAAGAAATGTATGTTTTGCCAAAGCAAGGTTATATTCCTTAAATATGTTGTTTTAAAGGCGAAGTCCGAGTTGATGATGAGAAAATCCAAGCTATTGTTGAGTGCCCAACACTGACTAACGCTATTGAAGTAAGGAGTTTTCATGGTCTACCTTCATTCTACCGAAGATTCATTCGGAACTTCAATGCCATAACTGCTCTACTCACCGAATTGACTAGGAATAACTCTAAGTTCATGTGGTCCAAGATAGCTTAGAAAAGCTTTAATGGGATAAAGTCCAGGGTGGCATTTATCCTAGTACTTGCCCTGCCAGATTTCGAGAAAGTTTTTGAAGTAGAGTGTGATGCATCATGAGTTAGCATTAGTGTTATCCTTATGCAAGAGCACCAATCAATTGTCTATTTAAGCAAGAAATTCAAAGGAGCTACCCTAAATTACTCGGCATATGACAACGCGTTCTATGCGCTTGTTCGAACACTATAGAATTGGCAACACTACTTGTTACTGAGAGAATTCATCATCAACTTAGATCATAAATCTCTCAAACATCATTGAAGGCTACAAAAACTCTCTTGGCCAAGTGGGTTAAATTCCTAAAATACTTTTACTACGTCATCTCGTATAAGAAGGGAAGCACCAATATTGTGGTTGATACTCTTTTTAGTTGATATGTCCTAGTTAAGGCAATGTAAGCCAAGATACTTGGATTTGATACCCTGCCTGATCAATATGAGCATGATCCATATTTTAGGCGCTTAGTGGCAAAGTGCAACATTAATGGAGTTCTAGATTAATTCTATTTGAGACATGGGTTTCTGATGAAGGGAAAATAAGTTTGTATGCCGAATGGTTTCACTAGTGAGTTACTCATCTAAGAAGCTCATGTTAAAGGTTTAGTTGGCCACTTTCGAGAGAAGAGAATAGTTGAGTTGCTGAGAAAACATTTCTATTAGCTTGGGATGATAAAGAATGTACATCGAGTTCTTGAGAGGTGCGATGTGTGTAAATATGCAAAGGGGAGAAAAGAATCGTGTACAGAGTACATACCTCTGCCTATACCTAAGTAACCATAGGCCAATCTAAGCATAGATTTCATACTCAACCTACCCAAAACATCGAGAAGACATGACTCTATTATGGTGGTGGTCGATTAGTTCAATAAGATAAGAAGTATTGTGTCTAATCATGAGTCGAAGTTCACGAGCATCTTCTAGAGAGCCCTATGGAAGAAGCTCACTAATAAGCTAATGTTCAGTACTTTTTGCTACCCTTAGATAGATGGCCAGACCAAAGTTGTGAACAATACAGTCGATGACCTCCTTTGAGCTACTGATGGGAAGAATCTACATGATTAAGATCCTTGCCTACCCATCAATAAGTTCACTTACAACCATTTAGCTCACAAATTGAAAGGAAGGTCACCATTTGAGGTTATCTATGGGCTTAACCCAAACTTATCCTTGGATATGGTTTTTTGCCCAACAACAACCTAAGGAGAAGTCAATTTAACCTGCAGTGTACCAAGGAGTTCTAGAATTTGCATCAGAAGGTTGTCAAATAGCTAGCCAAGACTATGGCTCGATAAAAAGAGCAAGGACCCAAGGAAGGAGGCGAGTCATTTATAGTCCCAAAAACCTTGCCTAGATCTACCATAGTAAAGAATGTTTCCTTAGAAAAAGGATGAACAAGCTATCCTCTAAGTCAGATAGGCCTTATAAGATCCTTAGGCATATCAAGGATAATACGTATGAGCTTGAACTACCTGAAGGATAGGGTGTATGCCTTACTTTCAGTATCACCAATTTGACGCCTTATGTACTAGACGTAGAAGAAGACCAAGATTTGAGAGAAAATCTTCAACATCCTTAGGAAATTGATAAGCTACCAACTCTAAACCTCATACTTGCACACACCTCTAAGGCCTTCAATCTCTTACCAAATGGATTCTCTCTCATCAACCTACTGAGGACAAGGCATAGTACAAAGGAGAATGATGGGTGACCTCTTTGAAAACTCAGCTTGGATACACCTTACTTAGTTATACTTATTCCGTTACCAGTCCCTCATTCGCTAAGGCCGACCTACCGAATGCCAATGCAGAGGTCCATATACATCAAGCCCAGCTCCAACTACCTAGGCACTCATGTGTCGCGGCTTACCTACTAAGTCCCAAGGTCAAGGCCTATACATGATCCTTCTCTTTCGGCCTACTAAGCAACAGCATCCTTTGTTCATCTTAGCAACTTTAAGTACCCTTCAATAGTAACCACCCCAACATTAGCATAACTCAACTCCAACATCCCTAAACACCAAAATGTGTACCTACCGCAGTGTTCCACCTGTCATTCCTTTTTATGACATTTTACTATATTCCTTTATTCTATTTATCCTTTTTTACCCTTTTGGGAGTATACTATGATAGTATATTTGTATTGTGGTTTATTGTAATTACTTAGGTTTCCTTATTACCCTTGGGACTTACTATAAATAGTCTCTTTTTAGATATTAAATATGCTTGTTCTTGTTAGATATTCCTCTCTAAGCATATTTTCTTATACTTTTATCTAATTTTGCTGAGTAATTTAGGATTAGTAGCGAGTAGACTTAAATATTAGCTTGTATGTCATATCAAGTGAAATGTTGAGCCGTGTTTTGTTCACTAGAAAGTCACATCCTCCGAGTAACTTCATGTAAGCTATCGTGTTTTTCTGCTTCTTCACTTCATTTTCTTTGTTATTATGAAGGACCTAATTGGTTACCCTTTTTCTCACGGTAAGCCCTAGTGATTACTGAGCTCTTAGGTACATCATATAATCCTAGTATCAGAGCTTGAGGTAGCGACCAAAAGCTATGTCAAATTAAGTCCTACTAGTGTATTGTTCTGTTATACTCTATTTTCCATTAGAAGAATAAAGCAAGTCCGTAGTTTACTATTTCATTAGTATTTTCCAAGTGCTAGTGGGAATCTCTTATGTGAGGAGTGTTTCTAAAGCTTTGTTTTGAAAATGTTGAATTTGAGTGTTTAAGGAGAGATCAACGATGCTTAGAGTGATCCATGAACTATTGATGAGTAGATATAAGACCTTGCTATTATAGTGGCCAATCTAGCTATTTCTATACAAAAGGTCATAGTAACTAGGCCACAAGAAAGAGTTGTTATTGAACAAGGCTTAGAAATGAGAGATAGGGCAAGAAGGCAGATGGATGAGCAACTAACCTCAAAGCCAATTCATATAAACCAAGCTCCATTTCAACATGCCGATAGAGTTGCAAAAAGGAAACTTAAGTTGGATAAAGTTGAGGATTATGAAGAGGAGGAGTAGTATGATGGAGTTAAGGATCGTGAGCCTAGAGCTATGAGAGAAGGTGAGCATTTGGAAATGCATATCCCAAGTTTTGATAGGTTTGGTAGTACTGATTACTACTTGAACTGAGAAGAGAATATTAAAAAGATATTCGACTTTTATGACTATGAAGATGCTATTCATATTCGAGTGACTAAGTTACAATTTTCAAGGTTTGCAGTAATGTGGTGGAGGAAGTTGCAGAATGTGCACCAGAGAACCCGATGTGAAGTTCAAACATAGAATGAGATGAAACGAGTCCTAAGAAGTAGGTTTATTCTCAAACACTACGAGTAAGACACTTTCCAACATCTCCAAGACTTGAGATAAGGTAACGGATTAGTGGACGAATATGTCTAAAAGTTCCAGTTGCTGATGATTTGATGTGTTGTTGATAAACTCAAGACATAAACTGTAACTCGGGTCATTTTTAGGCTATGAAGTGAGATTGGTAACATAATGGTGCTATAGAGGCTTGCGAATCTAGATTGGTAACATGTTAAAGAAATCTTTTATTGTAAATAGAACTTTTGTTGAATGTAAATAGGTATTCTTATGTGTTAGTACATCCTGTGTTATACCAAGATATGACAAATGGATTTACCTTTGATTTTCCACACAACATTCTGACCTTCTTTTTTTATTTTTGTCAAAAAGTTCTTATCTTTTCCTCTTTTGACCATGAGAGTACTTCCTCTTAGTTGTCTCTAAAGAAACTTCAAAATTAAAGCTTTTGGCCACTTTTGACATGGATTTCCTTCTCTTTGTAGCTTTCTTTTGTTTTTCCTCAAAAGTGGTTTCAACTTGCTTAGACTCTTTTGATCACATAAACATACTTTGATAGCTAATAATTTCTTGATTAGTAAACAATACGATTGTGTTGTTGCTTAGAGTAATTGAAGCAATAGTGAAATGTTAAGCATAAGTTATACAACCAAAGGATACGATCGTGACCCTGGTCGTATCATTCATGGGAGTTAAAAAAATAAAAAAGAAGAAGAAGAAGAAGAAGAGTTAAAGAAAAATTATGGACTAGAGTTACATGACCAGGTGATACAGTTGTGTTACCAAATCATGTCATTTGTAGCAAATATTTTATTTTACTTCTCCTATTTAAGACTTCCTTAGGGTTTTTTTTTTTGTGACAAGATTAGTGCATCTTTTTGATAGAATTTCAAGGTCAAAACACTCAAGAGAGCCTAGTATGACAAGATTTGAAGATTCAAGACCCATTTCAATATATTCATGATTTACCTCTCCATTCTTCTTTTTGTTTTTATTGAAGTTTATTCTTTTATTATAAGTAGAGAGTAAATATTTAGTATTTGGGTCCTATAGAACCTCGATCTATTATGTGACAATTTCTTTTTTCTTTTTTACATATAATGCGATTCTTTAGTTTTCTTGAATCGATTATATGTGCTTGTATGTATTAGATTGATATTTCTGTAGGTATTAATCTAAAAATCTGATATTATATAAGAAGATTGAGAGATTTCTTGTATAATTAGATCAAGGCATAATTGATGAGGGTATGTGAAATGTTAGAGATAAATTAAAAGATTCTTTCAAATCTTTAATATTTTCTTTAAGAGAATTTGTTATATATTAAAGCAATCTTAGATTATGTTATAGGGAAGAGATTTTATTAAGTAATCTAAAGATAAGGGTTCATAGGCTTAAGAAAGCTATTATCTTTACTAGAGGATTCTCTCAATCATGAAAATTAATCAGTTAATTTGATTATCTTTAGAGAAAATCACAAGTGTAGGTCCAGGGGAAGTAAGATTTAGGTACACTATTTAGTCTTTAATTAGATCTTTAGTTGACTGTTTCCTTGTTTTTATTCTTGATTAATTGTTAAAGTCATTAGTTACTGCAATTTTAGTTTAATTATTTAAATTCATGAAGATGAATTTACTAGTTAAATAATAGAGCTAGGGTTAGTACCGGTACTTGAGGTCTCTAAAGGATCGAATTAGACTTATACCTACTTACTATAATTTGATAGGTGCGCTTACCTCAAACCAAGTTTTTTGTGTCGTTGTCAAGGACTTTGATATTAAGAATGCTAGTTGCTTTACTACTTTAATGATCTTTTTCTTTTTTCTTTTAATATTCTTTTATTGTTTTAAGTTGCGATTGATTTTATCTCTCTTGTCATTGTAGTGCATGACTCGAAGCAAGTTAGAAGATTTGGCAAAGCTTGATCCTGAAATTGAGAGAACAATCCTTTAGAAGTTGAGTTGTAGGTTAGACAAATAGTGGCTACCCTAGAAGATGGGTCAATTGTTGAGGTTAAGGGAGAAGGTGAAGAGGCAAATGATTAATTCATTAATTAAGAAGATCCACCACTTGATCTACTACGACATCCACCATAAGATCCTAAACCAATGGCCAATAATGGCGATGAAGCATGGTCTAGTTTATTCAAGGCATCTACTTGCTAGGGCTGATTCTAATATGAACAGACTAGCTGTTACTACAAATAACTTTCATATTGCACTCAGTATAAATGGTGCAACAATATGATCAGTTTAATGGCCTCCAAGGTGAAGATCCAAATGCTTACATCTCTAGTTTTCTAGAGATTTATGACACATTTAAAATTAATAGGGCCATGGAGAATCCTATTCAACTGAAATTATTACCTTTTCCTTGAGTGGTAAAGCGAAGCATTGGTTAAACTCTTTGTTACAGAACTCAATAATAACCTGGAATGATTTGGTAGAGAAATTTTTAGAGAAGTATTTTCCACCTATAAAGACTACCAAGCTTTCGAATGCAATTTCATGCTTTGCCCAATTAAGAGCTAAAACTCTATATGATACTTAGGAATAGTTCAAAGACTTACTTAGGAGGTGCCCACATCATGGCCTCCGACTTTGGATGCAAATTCAAACTTTCTACAATAGTCTCAACTTATCTACGAGATAAACTATTGATGCTATTTCAAGAGGTACTTTTAACACAAAAACACCTAAGCAAGTACAAAATTTGATTAAAGGAATGGCGATTAACAATTATCAGTTAGATAATACTAGAGTCAAGCAAAAGGCTATTGGAATTCATGAGGTAGACTTAACTACTACTCTCGCAACTAAAGTAGATTTATGAGTAGGAAGATCGACACACTTTCATTGGCCCTCAACAAGCCTAACTAGTTATGTGTGATTTTGGTATGCAAGGGTATGGAGTGTAAGAACAATTAAAATAGGTAGACTATATGGGAAATCCATCTAGGCAATAGAATAGCCCCTTTGAAAACACTTATAATCCTGGCTAGTAAAATCACCCTTACTTCTCATGGGGAAATAAAAACCAAGGCCAACAAAAGACTAACTTAGGTCTACCTACAGTCCAAAGGCCACCACCTCCTAACTCCTCAAGAAAAGAAGCTTAGTTCAGAAGATCTTCTCACTAAGTATATTTAAGGCAATGAAGCTTTGCTATCCAACATTAAAGCATCATTGTGGAATTAAGAGGCTTTTACCCATAATCTTGAGAACTAAATTGCTAAGCTTGCAAAGCTAATCTCTAAATGGCCATAAGGGTCTTTGCTTGGGAGTACTGAAACAAATCCTAAGAAACACATCAATGCAATGACCTTAAGAAGTGGAACAGAGCTATAAGTTGAGAGAAGGGATAGTGGTGAAGCAATTGAGAAAGAAGTGGAGGTCAAGGGCTAAGAAACTATAGAGCCACCAAAAGTGAAGAAGCACAAGTTGCCCATCCTTTATCTATGGTGACCTAGACAATATTACCTTGATCCAAATAAACAATTCAATAAATTTCTTGATCTTTTTAAACAATTACAAGTGAACTTAGCTCTTGTTGATGTCATTTTGCATATGCTAATGTATGCGAAGTTTCCAAAGGATCTTTTGTCGAATAAGAAGAAGCTAAATGATCTTTCAACTGTCATGCTTAATGAGTAAGGCTATATACTACTCTAGAAAAAGATGCCAAAGAAATTAAAAGATTTAAGGAGTTTTGCTCTTCCTTGTGTTCTTAGAAACTTACCTATAGCTAATACTTTAGGAAATCTAGAAGCTAGTATTAATTTGATGCCGTATAAATTATTCAAAACGTTAAGGTTATGAGAATCTAAACTAATATGCATGTGCATTCAATTAGCTAATAAGTCTACTACATACTCTAGAGGCATCATAGAGGATGTTTTGGTGCGAGTAGACAAGTTAATTATTCCTATTGACTTTGTTAGTCTTGACACAGATGAGGATTTTAAGGTTCCATTAATTTTAGGATGACCCTTCTTTGCTGCTGCTAGGGTTATGATTGATGTTATCGTAGGTAAGCTTATATTAATGATTAAAGATGATGAAATTTCTTTCCTAAATTCAAATTCAATGCATAAATCCCTTAACTCAAAAGGCACAAGCTATGGTGTTGATTTTACTAATATTATTGAATATTTGCAAGAAACGCATGACTAAGAACCCTTAACTCATTGTTTGGAAAAGGGACATGAAGAGATAGTGAAAATCCCTACCTATTCTAAAATTGTGACTTAGTTAGGAGCTCATGAGTCTATTGTGGTAAAAAAAGTGGGCTTGAATAATTTTGTAGAATAAGGGAAGGAAAGTTATAGTCTTTTAAAGTAAAGCCACCATTATTAGATAGGAATCAATCAAAAGATCACTTGGAATACGCCTTTGTAGAGAGGAGCTCAAGGCTATTAACGACTACTCCATCCAAACGATAAGAGGATAAAAAGATGAAACTCAAGTAGCACAAGTTTGATGAGTGGCATAGTAAGAAGAAACTCGATGGAAGTCATTAAACTATAAAGGGGAATTTGCTAAACCAATGGAAAAAGGATAAGTTTATACTTGTGTGGCAAGTTTGAAAGCGAGATAATGAGGGAGATCCACCTCCACCAAGATGAAGGTAAGTAAGTCATGCATTTCGTCGAGATATCAATGTTAAATATAACGCTCTTGGGAGGCAACCTAAGTCATTAATTAATTTCTATCATTTTAATATTTTATTTATTCATTTACATAGTGTTTATCCATGGTTTATGTTAGCATTTGTTCTTTTTAAATCAATTTTTGTTTAAGTTTTAACATTTAATTTCTTGCATTTAGGTTAGGCATACACAAATTAAAAACAAATAAATAAATAGATTATAGCCAAAGAGAATATGACCAAGAGACACGACCGTATCTTTGGTCGTGTAATTACGGAGGGGAACCTTTTTGAAATTGCGATAAGAGTTATATGATTGTGTTTCTTGACTACATCATTCCCAGGCTTCATATTCCTTTTTCTCGACGAAAGTTACCCAACCAAGAGCTACAGTTATATCTTTGGTTTTATCATCCGTACTATTTAAGGTTGGGAACACATTTGCTTCTTCACATCCTCATTTGCTCCCTCATACTACAAATCACAATTTACTCTCTGTTTTGCATACCCTCACCAAAAACAAACTTCAACACACACATTCTCACTACATTTTCTCTTTCACTCACATACAAGCAAGGACTATAATTACTTATCTCACTTCAAGATCTTAGTTAGGTTTCTTGATCTCTCTTCTTTGTTTATTTGTTGCATAACTTACTTAGGAAAATGATCTTATGCATGTTATATCTGATTACATGTTGGGGCTTTTACATGCTTTTATTTTCTTGATAAAATTGAAGCCCTTCTTTACTTGTTTTGTATGTAATGCTGTATAGTTCGTGAATAATATGATTGTGTCATTTGATTTTGGCACCACTTCTTGATTTTAAGTGAAATGATTATTGACATGATCATGTCACTTATAATACATTCTAAGACATATGGGAAACATGATTTGGTTTTGGGATTTTATCTTTCTTGTTACATACATAGGTTCTTGATTCTTGCTATTTAGCTACTAAGGGTTTTCAAGATAAGTTTAATATCTTGTGTTATTGATGTTTGAAATTGTAAGAATTATTCTTAGATCATGTTTAGATTACTCCTTGTACCTAGGGTTATGTGTGGATTGCATGAAGAACACAACTAATTTAGCATGCCTACCATATGTTTGACGCAATTCCCTGAAGACTTCTACTAAGATTTCTCTTACATTTGTGCTTGATTCTTGTATTCTTTTTCATTTTAAGTATAGGGAAATTGTTGATCACCATTCTTTTATGTGGGATAATGGCACCATGTAAAACATTAGAAGTTTGAAGAAAAAACAAGGTCGTTGCTTCTTCGTTGCAACCCCATCTATCTCTACATCCACTCGTAGCTATCGACCTACCTATGCATCTTATGCTACGTTTTACAACTCAATCCGTATGGGAGCGGTTTGCACATTTGGTGAGACTTTATACTTAGATTAGGGTGATATAAGCAATTAAATTTGCTTAAACAAGTGCAAGACATGCTATTGGTAGACCCATGGGAGAAATTACTCGCTTTCCAAGGCCCCATTTACTATCAATTGATACTGGAGGTGTATCAAAGCTTATATCCAGTCAAATATGCTCAAACGGAGGAATTCCTTAGACTTCCTATAATACCCTAAGGTTTCGAGCTAATACGATAACCCTAGGTTCCAAGCCCCCAAATTTAGGGTATTAAGCAATATTATCCATTTTAGTTTAAACATCACCACAAGACTAGAAAAGTTAGACAAAGTATTCTAGTCAAGTCAATTTTTCAAAATAAGCCATATAAAAAGATTAATTTGACAAATATGTTAATTTATAGATAAAATTGATAATTATCGAAAACATGAAATCCAAGCTCTTAAGTATAGCGAAATATTAAAGATAAGTTATTTAACTTATAAAAATAGTAAATAAAGTTTAAAATTATATAATATCCATGTATTTACATATGATATGCATTATATGTATTAAATAGATACATATAATAATAATAAATTATCAAAATAAAGTAAATTAATATAAAATAATGGAAAATTAATTTAAAAAATGAATGGATGAGTTACCAAATGATGTGGTAGCATGGAAATAGCTTGAAAACATGAGTCATCACTGGAATAATGAAGAAATGACACATGACACCTACTTACATGGTGGCAAATAAACAAAATGATAGGTCACATTTTTTTTTTACCTATAACCTCATCAAATCCTATAAATAGGACTCCAAGCCTCATTTGGAATGTTTTCGAAACCTACAAATACAAGAACATAATTTTATAAAATTAGAAAAAATATAAAATGAAAATAGAAAAAAAATATGGGGCTAATCAAGTTTAGAGCGATCCAATAGGCTCCCAAAAACCTGATGTGAAGCAACTTAGTGTTTTAAAGGTTGGCCATGAGAGAGGTGTTTCTGACAAGGTATGGTAGCTAGCTTAGGTGAACCTATTTTCTACCTGTAAGTTCTTCTAATTTCTAAAAATAACAAAAGATATTAATTAATTATGAAAATTTTAATCTTGGGATTGTTTTAGGTGTAGACTATTTTAATAATTTTATTTTAATTAAATAATTAGTAAAAATATAAGCTTATTAAGAAAATACCCTATTTAGGCAAAAATTGAATTAATTTTTTGAAGTATTAGATGATGTTGCTTCATGCTCAATTCTTATTCATTATATACATATAATTTTTCCAGCAATAATTTTTAAAAACAAACCTACTTACTATTTTTTATATATTTTTTGGTTAAAACTACCAATTTTACCAAATTGTTAAAATAATTGATTTTTGAGTAAATTCATGAATAAGCCCTATATGTTTTGACTTTTGGAAGTTTATAAGGATATTTGGAATACTTAATTTTTATCTCATACTTAATTTTTTTTCCTTAGTTTTGAGTTAAAAATGCTATTTTCGTGAAAACATGTGATAACCTATATAATTACTATGAATGGCCAATACTAAACTATATACTTTTGTGAATATATAAGATTTTTTGTAGTCTTAATTGGGCTTGTATACTATTTATTATGTATTTTCCTAGTGTAAGCATATATATTAGGCTAATATATGATATAATAATTAGTAATAGTGACATATTTGTTAAATTTGTAAAAGATTAGTATTTTTAGGTATATAATAGATGTTGACTAGCTTAGGAAATGTGGAATTTTAGGATTTTTAATTTAGGATTAGAGTTTATTTAAGTCAATTACGAAGTTACTTAACCTACAGTTGAGTTAATAGTGAGAAAAGGTATTTTTGAGATTGTAACCATATTGATCAGTCTTGTTTCTTAAGATATATTAATAGTACTCAAAATAACGATTGCGATGATATAAAGTTTACTAAAATTGAATAAGAAATGAGTAAAATATGGTCAGATAAAGTTTAAAAACGTGGTAAGAAATGTTTATACGAGTTTAGGTTCAATAGGTAGCTAACTTAGAGACTGTGTTTATATTTTCTTAGGTGTGATAAGTAAGGATAGACTACATCATGATGTTTAGGACTTTGCATTAATATTAGGTCTCAATAAGTTGATCTAACCCATACTTCGAGTAGATATATTGCTATTCATAACACTGTGTTGTTTGATGCCATATTGATTGAATATGGCTATATCTTTTGTATATTAGTATGCTATAGTGGATGCTGATGTGATGATCTTGAACAATGGTAACTATGTCTTGGTTAAATTGTTATACTGCTATGTTGAATGTTAATATGGTGTTTATGAAAGACTTTTACTAACTTGAAGAGCTAAGTAATTATTAACCTAATCTTCTAGGTGTTTACCTAAGTAAACCCTAAATGAGATACTAAATTTTTATGAGAGAGAGATAAAAAAACTAAACTCAGATAGCTAGGTTGAATAAAACTTAAAGATTAGTTATGCTGAATGATATACTTGAGTTATTATTGCATAGCATGCATGGCATGTCATAAAAAGGGACCTGTGGGTTAAAATTTTCAAAATGAGGCTTCAAAGTGATCAATGAAAATCATGGCTTTATGAAACTCAATTTTTGAAAGCATATAGATTCTCATTGCCTAAGCAACCTAACTACTTTGGTACTCTGATTAGGTAGACTACAGTATGTACTCTAATTTGGTAAAACAAAATTAGGAATCCTACTTCCAAGAAGCTCCTTATTTCCTCTCTAATTTGGTAGACTACATTATGTTGACTAACCAAATGAGCATATTAGAAGGGCATAAGATATGGGTACCGATGCATGCCACATACATAAGCATAACATGTTGCATTATATGCGATAAATGCCTAATTAGGCTAATGTATGTGTGAAGCTAAACTTGCTAATTATGATTGAAATGTTTTAGTTGCGATATTAACTATATTATATTGTTTGTTATTCACTCTCACTTAGCTTCAGTAGTGAGGGGATAAAATGTTTTGTTTTCAGGTTAACAACATCAAAAAGGCCCCAACGCTAGAGGGAGATGTATATTGAAAGCATTAGTTAGAGTCAATGACTTTTAGATGGAATTGATACTAAGTCAAGAGTCTTACTATTTTGAAGATAACAAAAATAAAATAAAATAAAACAAAAGATGGTTCATGTTTTGATGTGAATGTTAGGTTGTACATATAAGTTCAAACTAAATGTCCACCTAAACTTCGATGTAACACTCCCATTATTATATAAATAAAGTTTTCTTTTGATGAATGAGCAGGTTGAGTTAACTTTCAATAAGTATTCCTATACGATGGTACATTCCGTGCTAAGTCGAGATGTGACACTTCCATATCAACTTCCATATGATGTTTCACCTTATCACTTTGGGACAAAATTTCTTGGGATGGTTCTTATGTGGCCAAGTCCTGTAAAGCTTCTTGCCTATGTCACCTTAAATACTACATTATTCGTTGGTTGATATCTCACACAATTGTGGGGCAAGGCAAAAGTATCAGTGTTGTAGGTAAATTTGAGCTAATAGCTTTATACAATATGATGGAGAAATATCCCTTCAATATGGCTATGTTATTAGCCAATTATCAAGTAAAGTAGGGGACCAGCATTCGTGAGCATGGAAAGATATGTTGTGGCCTTATGTGACTTTATTGGTTGATGGGATAGGGATTCTAAATAGAAGCATTCCAAATATTACTTTAGTCAGGGAGTCAAACCTTTGAGAAAAGAAACATTCCAATACATGCACATGAATTTAGATATAGTCAAAGGAAATAAAGGTATAGGTGCAGGTGCAAGTTAAAGGCAAGGATCGAGTTCCCAACCCAATCATATTGAGGACATGTTGAGAAACATGATGACCCCCCAAGATAATTTTGAGAAGAAGGTGACTAAAAAGGTAGAAAATATGTTGGCTAAATAAAATTACTTAACACGATTCTTTTGCAATGTGTCTAAGTTGAATAAGCTTAAGATTCTTGATGTATTTCTTAAGTCCGCATCCTCTTCTTCTTCAGAAGAGGCCCAAGAGAATGAAGAACCTGAAGATGATGTAGAGATCGTTGAGGAGGAGGTTACCAAAGATGAAAGTTTAGATGAAGAATTGGATGAAGAAGATGATGGGGATGATGAGGACATTATGGATGATGCCATTGACTAGGAGGATGATGTCATTTCTTCTTTGATTTTATTTGCTTTGGTTGTACTTAATTCTACAAGACATAGTTTATTTACTAGACTCCTTTTTTGCTGTGCCTTTCTTTTCTTTTCTCTTTTTTGTTTCTCTTTTGTGTTTTGTTAGATGATTAATGCTAACTTACTGGAAGGTTCTGGAACTAGAGATATGAAGCTTTTATATGGATATGACATTTTTTGGAGTTATACAATTTTGGAATTGCTACTTCATAATTTTTTAATAGAGCAATTGCATTACTCAAATTTCACGAAATTATTAGTTTTCTTTTCCTACTCTTATATCCTTTTACTGATAAGTGTTTTTATTAATATATTTTTCATGCATGACTTATTTCATATATTAAGGCAACGTATGGTGTTAAGTGTAAGGAAGGGGATATTAAAATTGTTGCTAATAAAGAGACCAATTTTTCTTCTTTTTTTTCACATTTAACCCATTTGTTATTGCTATATTGACTTGCAATATTTAGAGAATTAACAACTTCCATGTGAGTTGAATTGAATATGACTACTACTTGATCTTTGATGAATGAATTACACAATACTAAAGTTAATAGGTGAAATTTATATAGAATAAATTTATGGGTTTTTTAGCCTAGGATTTTAAGACTTAAGATTAGAGTAATATCACTAGTTAAGAGTTAGTCATGACTATTTTCGAGCTTGCTTTAATGTGTACTGTCATTTTAGATGACTTTAGAGCCCTATAATCCTTAGCAAACAAATAGATGACTTGAAATAGTTAGAGGTAGAAAGTGATAACAATTGCATGGATAATCAAATAACACAAAGGCAAAATTGATAAAAAATTGCCTTAGTCTCTTAGAAAAGTGAGGTTGAATTCCATTGTTACTACTAATGTAAACTTAAAGAATAAATTGGTATGGATCAGTCTTAATCCCTCAAAACAGTAAGGTTCTTTCCTGCTACCAATATGAAGGCTAAGTTGGTATGGATCAGTCTTAGTCCATAAGAAGGGCGAGATCCTTTCTCGTTGCCAACACAATCATCCTTAAATAATGTACTTAATTAATAATATAAATTAAGTGAATTTAAAACCTCTACAACAAAAGCATAAATTAAGGGAATGATTAGAGGATGAGTAGATGTAATATGTGTTTATTTTGAATTATGGTGCTTAGCGAGATTGAAGAAAAGGTTGTATACATTTTAGTTAAATAAGTTAAAGTTTTTACAATTTTTTCCTCATTAACAAGACATTAAATCTAATTCTCAATACAGGAATCTTTAATTAAATGACTCGGGTAAACTTTAATTTACATGAATTAGCTTGTGAACTCTAGTACTTTATATTTCTTGAGCATTGTAAAAGAGATTGTGTATAAGGAGTTAAGGAAGATGTTAATGGAATTTGAGTGCATTTGCAAGTTGATCTTGTAGAGTTGTTTTTTGGGGTTAGGTATTATTTTTGGCCAATCCCTTAAATAGCAATAATTTTCATTTATGAATTCTTGTCTAAATTCTTTCTTTTATCTATTTGCTTGAGTGTAACCAAATTCTTAAGTATATGGAAGCTTGATAAGCTCCTAATTGTGTATATTTTTGTTACTGATTATACCTTAGGTCAATTATTGGATATTATCATTATTATATTTTGTGAATTAAGAGACATTCATTATTATATTGTTTATATGTTTACTTTATAATAATATCCTTTAATGATCATATGCTTATTCTAAATGACTCTAGATGCTCATTATTGTGGGAACAATATTGAGTTAAATGTAATATGAGGTTTGATTGATAATCATGGGATGTTTACTTATATAGAGATATGAATCAAACTCATAGGAACATGTTAGATAACTATGTACCAGATTGAATTGTTACGTGCTCACTACATGAACTAATGTCATAAGTGATTCTCATTATAACAATGTCATTGTATCCGTAGACCTAAAATCACCATAGAATCCAACATTAGGAACATTATGATTCGACTCAATCAAACATTTAACTAGATAATTATAAAAGTTCTCATTACTTATAGTATGAATCATACAATAGGAAGATGAGCGATTAAGATAGGATTTGCCTATCTCATTATGAGAAAGATATCTTTAAGCCCTTCGATAAGTGAGACTGAGAAATGCAAAGTTGTGCTCAAATGAATTTATAGTATGATCAATGTCATTTGTCATATTAGTCTACTTAGAGATTGAGAAATGATAAGGTTGAACAATCTAAGGGCAACACTATCCGTACCTTATTTTCAATCTAGATATTATGTGACAAAAGGATTATGACTTAAGTTATGGATTAGGTAAAGTCAGATTGATGATCTTCGCTTAATTTATGTAGACATAACGGCTTTCTAGAGGCACCTTATGTCTTGTAGGCTCGAAAGGAGTTTTTAGGCCTAGTGCCAACATTAAGTGAACTTATAGAGTCACATAAAAGAGCGAAAAAAATAGGCTATGGGTTTATTTTTAATTAAACCTAGCTGAAAGTATTGAAATGTTTATTATTCTTAATTATTTAAGAATGATAAATAATTATGTTTACTATTTTTGGTGAAAAATAATAAGTAATGTGTTTTATTAAATGTTATTAATATCCTTTAATATCTCTTCAAATCTCATAATATCTTTTAGAAGATATTTTGGCTGGTCTATATATAGATATAGACAACTCTGTATTAGGGTTATGCTAATGTTATATCATCAACATTAAACCCATAAGGAAACTTTGCAAACTAAAATAAAGAGTGAAAACGTGAAAAATTGCGAAGGATTTCGTGCATTTGGTTTTGGTGCTAGTATACACTATAGTCTATTTAAGTATGTTTGTTCAAGTGTGGATACTATAAAGGGGGCTCACAAGATCACATAAGCTATAGATCCACACTGCCAATGCAACTTAGATTCGCATAAGGTAAAATAACTTCACTCATATCAATTTCATTTACTGCTTGAATCCACTAGCATTTTAGGGATTCAGTTTTGCTCAAAAAATAAAAATAAAAAAATTCGATTACAAAACCACATTTTTGGATCCTTAAATTCTAATAGTGGTATCAGGGCCACTTACGATTTCAATTAAGTTGATTCTGTATATTATATGTATGCATGATATACATGAATATAGCTTTTAGTGATTAATATGAATTACTAACTATTTTAGATTTTTTAATTGTTAAACCAATTTTCATATATATATGATGCGAATGAATTTGCATGAGTAATCAATAGTGGTCAATTATATATATATATATATATATGGGGCAAATTGTTTAATTGTTGAACGGATTAGATGCAATCAAATTACGATGGATTAATTGTGTTTAAACATTGATACAGTCCAAGATATTGTCATGTTGATTCCAGTACTAACTATTCATAGTGCAACAATTAAAATTGGTTAATATGGAACGTCAATGTTATATATGCATGTTACAAATGTGATTTGTGTTATATGCATGCTATATCTATGATACATGTTATATGCATGGTGCATAACATGCCCCCGCATGACTTATGTGATTGGTAGGTTTTATTTTTTCCGTTTAATGGGTTATGATTTCATAAATATGGCCTATGCATCATTTTTGTTTTGTTGTAATTTAATTCTAGTAGTAGTAATAGGATCTTATGTATCATATTTTCATTATTGTAATGAAGATGTAAAGATGTTAACAAGGTCATTCCTAATCTATGGTGATGGAGAAGCAAGGCTTGTGATTAAGATATAAGAACAATTTTCATCTCATGTCTTTGGAGATGGACATATACCTAGGGTTGAGTATTGGTCTTTATATTGGCTTATGAAGATCAATATAATGTAAGGGTTGTACTATAACACCTTTATTTTATTCTTTTATGAGTATGATATATCATGCATGATGATACATGTATATGTATGCAATATTATGTATGTAATAATCCATAATTAGTATCAATTAAAATATAGCAATAAAGTGGAATATTAGTAATTGTAATCCTTCAATAAATTTTAAGTCAAATGCCACCCTTAATTAAATACCTATCAAGATTTCGATCATCAAAATATAGGTTCGCTAAAGTAAAATACGTAATAGCCTAAAGTTTCAAGAAAATGCAATAACCCTAGGATTCGAGTCCTTAAATTTAAGGCGTCATGTCACATTATCCGTTTTATTTTAGAATTCATAGTAAGGCTAGAAAAGTTAGAAGAAGTATCATAATATAATTAATTTAAGAAAAAACATCAATTTATCAATAAAGTCGATAATTATCGAAAACGTGAAATCCAAGCTTGAGATATAGGAAAATATTAGAGATAAATTATTTAACTTATGAAAATAATGAATGAAGTTGAATTATATATAATATGCAAGCTCCACAATCAAGTGTTCAGTGTTCGATTTGTAAAATTTAAGACAAACATGTAAGTTGTATGATTGATCCCAAAATTTACGACGAAGCTAAGAATATCAATAAAAATAATCTTGTGAGTTTGGATTTATGAAAATAAATAATAAAATATTATAATATTAAATTATATGTATATTACCTGTTATTTATCATAGACATGTAAAATGAGTTTTGATAATTAATGAATCAATAGAGATAAATTATATATACACTAAAAATCATATAATAAATTAAAAAATATTTATTTGTACCTTATATATATTTATGTGTAGGTAAAAATATGCGAAACTATTTAAAATATACAAAATATGCTAAAATAATACCAATTAATTAAAGGAAATTCATAAAAATTGAGGAAAAATCTATGAAAAGTGAGGAATGGTATGGAAATAGGTGTGGAAAGTTGAAAATTAAAGCAAACAGTTATCCAATAAAATTGAGACAAATAGAAAGTAAAATAAAGAAAAGATAAGGATACTTTGCAACATAAAATTTAAAGTAAAACCCTAAACCACACTATAAATTTAGAGAAAACCCATCCAAACACTATTTTAGTTAGTTGAGAATTAGGAAAAAATTAAGGAGAGAAGAAAAGGGAGGAAAAACTAAATTTACTAGAAATTGGAAAAATAGTGTATAAATAAAGCTTATATGGGAAAACCACGTTCAATGATCACTTAGGGAACGACAACCACCTAGGGAGAGACAACCACCACCACTAGACAACATCTCCACTGCTCGGTTGCTAACACAGTGGTAGCTACCATTAGTGGCTGGAGACACATCGAAGAGTAAGTCTAAGTTTTCTTTTCGATTTTGTTTAATTTGTTAAAAATATAAAAAATATTTGGAAAATTGTGAAATTTGGTATTCTAAGGTGTTTTTCCAAGTAGATTTAGGGAAAAATTTCAATTTAATAAATTTAGCTCCCATGATATACAATGCTTAAGAAATCTCTAAACTCAAATTAGTTTTCGATATTTAAATAAATGACCATAATAGTATAGTTTTAACCTTAAAATTTCTATGTAGACTACATATGATATATATAGTAGTGCCATGAAGGGTTTTTCTAAAAATTTATTTTCCAAATTTTTACTTAATTTTTAGGCCCTAAAATCATGCATAAAGGGCATTATTTTGGTTGAATTTTGTAATTTAATATTAATTATGTGAAAATTCTGATGTAGTATGTAATTAGGTGTTTTAGGATGTTACATGCTAATAGAAAATGATATTTGTAATGTTTGAGATGTTAGATGTAAATATTGTGTATATTATGTAGTAAATATGTAATTGGTAAAATGGTATATTTTAAGTTAATTTTGTGATTTAGGGTTCATTAGGTATAAATTCTAATTTAGGATATAATTTGTTATTTTGATATGTTATTGGATGATGAAAGATGATATATGTAGTGTTAAAAGTATTAGATAGGACATATAAGTGCATAATATGTAACAATACATAATATATGTATATAGGAATTAAATGGTTAGAAAATATTACGTAAAAAAAAATTAAAGGTATTATAATGTTAGGAATATATATAAATCTAATTTAGAAGATGAAT
The DNA here is from genome assembly GCA_024138005.1 of Lumnitzera racemosa. Classification (NCBI taxonomy): domain Eukaryota; kingdom Viridiplantae; phylum Streptophyta; class Magnoliopsida; order Myrtales; family Combretaceae; genus Lumnitzera; species Lumnitzera racemosa. The sequence continues at coordinate 32,349,877 of JAMXBC010000003.1, read as the reverse complement.
TTATTAAATTATATGAAAAATATAGGTTATTCTCACATCGAGAGCTAATTCAATTGCTAAATTAGGAATATAATGTATTGTATAGATCAAAATACTAGTTAGGAGCTAAATATGAGATTTACGATACCTAAGTGTAATGTGAATAATTTCACATAATGGTTTGGAACGAGTTCATAGTGTTCATGTATAAAATTCGTAATAAAAAACTAAACTAAAACCCAATTTAAAAATCGGTTTGGAAATTGAATCAAAACATAGCCTAAAACACGAATAATTAAGTATAATAAAACCCTAAATTGAAGATAACACAAAGTATTATAGAATAAAACCTATCTATGGTAGTTACATGGAAACTAAACCAATAATTGTATTCTAGAGATTATCAATGATGGCTTGTGTAAGTCGCACCTTAAGTAAGCAAGTAAGAAGTCTACGTAAGTTTAGATCAACACTTTATTGTATTTTGGAGTATTGTTTTATAGTACTCAGAGGCTTAAGATTATATTTTATTATATTTGTTAGATAGTTAACTATGCACATGTTTATGTGTACGTATTTCTGGTTATGGTTATATGATTCCGGTTTGATGTTATGAATTGAAATTTGTGTGATTTGTATGAAATATTTCCATACCTTAAACCAGATCTAATTAAATATATGACTTATATGTTTAAAATAGACCTAGATAGCAACCCAATAAGGGAAACGTTTAACGTTTTCTAGCCAAATACCAACCCTTTTGAAAAGGATAGCACTAGATAACATAATGGGTTCCTTCTTTATACTTTGCAAATTAAGTGATAGGAAAGGAGGTCATGGCAAAGATGAAGTCAATGGTTCAAAAATAGTCGTTAGAGGAGTAATGTCTCAATTATACAAGCCTAAGTTTAGTCACAAGCTATTGATATGTGTGCTAAACTTCTCAATCAGGATTATAGCGGGTGTAATTTCTCTAATTTCATAACGGACTAGATAATGTCGTATGATGACATTTTCCTGTGCGTACATTGCATTAAAGTAATTTAGTTGATAATCCTATTTGTGTTTGATATATAGTTTTAAGTCTCCATCACGGCTTATTGAGTGATTGGTTACTTCCATCCCTATAGATATTATTGCAATTGTTAGCTACAAAATGGCTTATAATTACTTTAAAGCTACCAACTACTCGATCCTTAGGTATATGAATATAAAATTGAAGATTGGCAACACTCTCGAAGTTTTGGCCTTAACTTTAAGTCTTTTAATATCAATTTATATATTACTTAAGAGAAGTAAGATTAGGTTACTGAATCTTGGAAACATTACTTGAGATATTTAAATATTAGTATGTATTTTTCACATTTTTACAAATAAATAACAGTTTAATTTATGAACTATTTACTTCTAAGCAAATTAGTAGTGAATAGCTTGTGTAAATCAAGTCTAAGATAGTAACTGTAATGTTAGCTTCTATCTTATAATGATATGTAGGGTAGGACTGTTATAACTTTACTGCTTTAAGGCGTAGTAGTTCTAAATTGATATCAAAGCGTAGTTCTAGTGAACTTACTTTAAAGTGTAATAATTAAAAAAAGTGGACATTATAGGAGCACATTAAAAATGGGTAGTAAAGTATGGTACTATAAATTATAGAGTAAGTAGTGATTATAATACTAAACTAAGATCAACAGTAATTGAACTTGAATCTAGTTATGGGATCGTACAGAGATTTGATAATTAGTTAAAGTAATCCAAGTAAAATGAAGGAGAGTCTCTAATCCAATACAAAGCTATGATGTGAAGAATATTGTTAGAAATGGTTAGTTGAGATATATTAGTACCATAGATAGGATTATTGAGAAGTCTAATGATGAGTTGTGCTGTAGTTGATGAGCTATATGGACAACCACAAAGATTAATTTTAGTCATTAATATAATAGAGATACTATGATATATCCCGTTGATTAAAGATAGATGAAAAATAGGAGACTATGACTTAGTGAATGTTAGTGAGAAGCTTTTAGCATGAGTAGAATAGAAAGACCTTACCCAATTAACGCAACTTATATTCTAATTGGCACATTATCTATCTTTGGACGTTACTCTTAAAGGATTATGGATTGGTTCCCATATTTTCTTAAATCAACTATAGTAGGTAAATAAAATCGTTAAAGATAAAAGGATTTCACCTTAAACCAATAGTTTTACAAACTACAAATGAATTAAAACCTATATTAGAGGTGTAATCAAAGCCTAATTCAGGAATAGATCTTGTACAGGATGAAAATGCAGTATACGAGATAATAGTTAATAATAACATTGAAGATCTGATAATAATAAGGTATATGAAATGATTTCTATTTTTTATTTTCCTATTGATGTATATAGTACTGAATCAACAAATGGTAATGATGGTAATTTAGTTAGAAGATAAATGTAGTAGAATTCTCTTAAATGAATTATTGTTTTTGGTGATCTAAATGATTGATATAATATGATAGCTGGTTACATTTTATCAAGAGTTAAAATTAATCTATGTTAGTTATTCATATACATGGACATCTTACTGATCTCTTAATGAATATTGTTGTGCTTCTTGACGAATGTATATTCTTTTGGATATGTACATATGCTATAACATTTTATATACTTGTACTTAAGGGCGTAAAAGGATCAAATGTGTTTTGGATGATCAATATTAAAAGTCTTTTCCATATGTAAGAGTAGCCGTAGAAAGTTTAATATGAGGCTATAATTAGGTTATGAATCCTTTAGCCCTTAATGAATAACAAATCTATGACTTATATCTGTGGAGTTGTAAGCAAGGGTAAGTAAAGGAAAATGAGTATGAAGTGGATAATGAGATCTTTATGTTGTGTTGAAGCAAACAAAATGATATCATTATGTGATACTTATGCTCGGCTATAGGGAAAATTTGGAAGTAGAGTAATTAAAAGGAAGGATTGGATTATTTAACAAGTGTCCAATAGTAACTTAAAATGAAATATCTTTTTATAATAGTGTTTAGATGAAGATGGTATGGAAACCTTTCCCTATCAAGTTTTTGGTTCAAGTAGGTGTTATGAGTTAGGAAGCTGTTGTTTTACCCCTAATAATGAAGTGATGAATAATAAAATGTCTATTAGAGATAGTCATTTTAGGATTCAAGCTTAAAGGAGTTAGGAGATAAGTAGTGATTTTAATGAAGGACTCTAACTTGATCTTAGTTGAATGATAATAAATCTAAACAAAAGGAGTGATTGATAATCATAGGAATAATTTACAATTATTGCAGAATATATGTATATACAAATTGAAGAAATGCAAGTATAATAATGATATTAAGGTGTTCATTCCCTATAAGTTAAAAACTAATGGATGGAAAGGGATTTATGGTGATTAGGATTATCATTATTTGTTAATTTAGAATTTGTATTAGAGAAGGATATTAATCCAAAAAGCTACAAGATATGATTAAAGTGGAATTTAGAAGAAATGTTATTAATGATAGATGATGAGAAGTTTGTTGATATTTACAAGTGAGAGACTAATGAAAGTACCAACAAGTATTGGATCTACTAGTAAAATATAAATTGCCGATATTTGAACTTGTAGTTAAGTTAGCAATAATCTAACATATAGTCGAAACTCTACATTGGATATTGTAAATGGGATATTAGGAGTTAAAGGAGTGATTGTGTTTTTCTGAAGTAACATAAGATTGGAATATTACCAATTTAGGATTAAGTTGGAGGAAGCTTCTATATCACAATATGATATGGACATTATGAATTCCTAGCAATGATTCTTAGTTTAACAATGCATAGATTGTATTCAAAGAATTTGGGAGAATTGCATACATGCCAATTGTATATGAAGACACTTGTTGTGATAACTATTAATAGTATTTTGATATACAAATTATTTATGGATGGCATTACTAAAGTTAAGTAACCATAAGTGATATACCAAATTGAAGAAGTATAACTTTTAAATAGGACAATATTACTTTCCTTAAACAAGTTATCTTTAGAAAAGGAACATTCATAAATACTAAAAGTGTTTAAGTAGCAACCGAAGAAAGATACTCAACAATCGCTACTAAGAAAGAAGATCTATTGAAGTAACTAGGTGTACAAGAAAGGTATGAAGCAATAAATATACTTCATATGAGTAGTTACAATAGGTAATCCAACAAAGGAATGGCAAATCTAAGATGGTTAATTTACTGTTGTTGACTCCATGTCATGCTAACCCTATCAGTGCATTTTGTTAAGCCGTGTCTTGTCTAGTAGTAAGTTCTTGTTAATACTATCTCTCTTGCAAAATTTGTCAATCAAAAGTCACATTCATTTTTATCAAGTCAAGTTGAGTCAAATTGAGTTGATTTAAAATGTCAAACATCTCATTTAAATCCAAGATAGAGGAAAGTCAAGATTTGCTAAATTTACTTTTATTGATCCTATGCTAACTATATGAAGAAAGAAATGACAAACTACAATAATAACATAGTTATTATGAGTAGAAGATTATGGATGAGAGGAAGGGTGATAATATGAGGTGAAATTAGAAACATGGATGATCACAAGTAAAACATAGGAATTAGTAAAACAAGGAACAAATAAAGAATAAATCAATAAGAGAATTTGTAAGGTTCTAGTGCTAATTGATAAGATAGTATAATAAAAAATAAGCTTGGAGCTAGTTTAGGGTAGTCTGTGTACCAAACCATAACCTGACATGGAGCGACTTAGGGGTCAAACAGAAGTTAACTTGACCAGTCCTTCCGACAAGGAGAGGTAGCTAGGTGGTGGTTAGACATGGCTTGTTTAGGTCTTTTAAAATTCTGGCCAAAATTCGCTTAATTTTCTAAAAATATAAAATGATGTTATTTAATTATGAAAATTGGTTTCCTAGGATTATTTTAAGTATAGTTTAATGTACTAATTTTATTTTCATTAAATATTAAGTGTAAATATAAGGTCCTTACGAAAATATACTATTTAGGTAAATTTTTGTCCTTAAGAAATATTAAGTAATGTTCTTCTTAGCTAAATTTTTGTACATAATATGCTTAATATATGTATTTAAATGTGGTAATAAGAATTTATGAAATTAAGCATGTTTACCATTTATTATAGTTATTTTGAATAAAATTGGCAATTTTGCTATTTCGTTAGAATAATTAGTTTTTGGTAAAATTAGTGAATAAGCCCTATATATTTTGACTTCTAAATGTTTATGGGGATATTTAGAACACTTATTTTCTATCTCACACATGAATTTATTTACTTTCCATAATTTCTAGCTAAAGCTACTATTTTAGTGAAAATAGATGATAGCTAGTTTAGTATAATTGATGGTAAAAAATTTAAACTAAATATTTTTGTGAGTCTATAGGATTTTTCATGGAATTAATCAAGCTCATATACTATTTATTACATATTTTCCTAATATAAGCTTATATATTGACCTAATATGTAAAATATTAAAGAGTACTATTATGATAATTGATAAGATAGTATAAGATTAGTATTTTAGGTATAAAATAAATACTGGTCAAGTTTGAAAAGTGTGATTTTTAGGATTTTTAGTTTAAAACTAAAACTTACTAAGGTCAATTATGATAATGTATGACCAAATTAGTAGTGAAAAAGGGTATTCTTAGACTTAAAATTGTATTAGTCAATCTTATTTCTTAAGATATCCTAATAGTACTTGAAATAATGAGCATGATGATATAAAGTTTATTGAAATAGAATAAGGAATGAATAAAATATGGTCAAATGAAGTTTAAATATGCAGTAGTGAAAGCTAATAAGAGTTTGGGTTCGACCAATAGTTAACATGGAGACTGTCTCTATATTTTCCTAAGTGTAATAAGTAAGTGTTAGCCTCATATAAGATATCAATAGGGGAGTAAATTGATATCTTTAAATTTTTGAAAAAATTTTCAAAACAAAATATCATTCTTAACAACTTATATTGGTGAACAGTGATATTTTAATAATTCAACATATAACAAATAATGCAAATTAAAAGAATAAGGAAGGAGAATATTAGGCTGAGGATTTATAGAGTTTCGGCCTTCTTACCTACTACTTACTTCTAGCTCTGTTGGTGGGGACCCGATTTACTACACCAGTATCATTTCACTTTATCTACTATAACAAAATCATGAGAAGTTTACATGTAACTACTACACATTGTCTTTACTATACTTTACTCTGCCTATCTACCTTATCCATAATATAAGCTAATACATATCAACAGATTACAATCTATCTTTATCCTACTTCAAACAATAAACAAATTGTTATAAGGAAAACAAGTGAGAATAACAATATGAATCTCAAAAGGATTTCTAACAATAAACGCAAGTAACGATTGATGAAAAATCCACTTCAGTACAACTTTCTAGAGAAGTATCTAAACTACGTTATAAACACTTTTAGATGGTAGAAAATAACTCTCGTTAAAAAGTATATGTAATCTTTTGCTTTAAGATTTGAGGTAATATTTTAAATCATTTTTTTCTTTTATACTTAAGTTTTCCAACTGCTAAAAGATGATGATAATTATTTTCAATGAATGATTATCCTTTTTCAACGTCCAGATCATTCAAGGATATTTTGGAAAAGATCTCAATAATTTTTTAATTTTAAATCTAATTCTCTATGCTTGATTAGCAACTTCTAGATAGACTTTAGATTTGAAAATTTACGGTAAGATACATTTATCCAACAGTTTCCAAATCAACTTCAATATTGGAAAATGAAATCCTACAAGATCTAGAACCAATCTTATCTTTATCAATTCGTATATACCTTGATTTTCTAAAAATATGTTTACTTAAATAATCCCCATTGATTCTTAATTCTATCTTTAGTGAAATGGGATTAAGTGTATTTTCCGAATATACCCAATCTAATAAAGCAAGTCCTTGATTTCTTCAAATCTAATATAAATTAATTCCCGATGTTATTCTTTTAGACTAACTATCTGAACAACCTTCTGAAGAGTATAGATCTTCTTTTCTTCAAAGTTTCTGAACTAAGATCTGAAACACTGTACCAGTTCTTCTCATAATAAGGCTTCTAAAGCATCTTCTGATATTTTCAATATTTTCTCCTTCGTTAAATAATTCATACTTTCTAAAACATTCTCAATTTGTAATTTTAAACTTCTTGAGAAACCTTCTAAATGCTTGCATTCTTGATGGTCTATTAGCATTCATATTTTTTTATTATAATAAAAATATAAAAGAGATATCTAACATTCTCCCCCTTTTTGATGATAACAAAAACACTCTTATAGTACCAAAAGCATAAATCAAACTGAATTGATATCTAACAAACAGTAATTAAAAAAATATATTACAATCACACAATCGGCATGTTGTGTAGACCTCAAATGTTTTTGGTTTTTCTCTTCCCCCTTTTTGTTATCATAAGATTATTGATTAACTCCCCCTTAGTTTTTGTAAACAAATAAAATGTGCAAATTGAAAAGACTTAATTGAATAATAGAAAGTACATAACTAAGTCTATAGAAGGACTTTTCATCAGAAAGCAAAAGAAATTGATATCATAACAAAGTTTAAATGAAACAAAAGATCTTAACACAAAGCTAAGACTAAAATACTAAACAGAGAGAAAAAAAATTCTTTTCTGAGATCTTTTTGTTTTCTTCCTAACACATAGCTTAAAACTTCTAGAATATGTTGGAAGTGCCATGTTAGGAGAAGGGTTTGCTTTAGATGATGTGGTTACAAAGGAAGTTGGATCTTTGTTCTTGTCAGAAGTTGATGTGGTTTGAGCCTGAACTGTTGTAGTGTGTCCTCTTTAATGGAACCAACTGAAAGAGTTTCAATGTTTCCTTTTAGAGGCATTTGTTCTTCAGGGTTCAAAGTAGGAGTGGTAATGTATAGAGTTAGAGTTTCTGAAGATGAAAATTTAAGATCTGAAGAATTCAGGGAGATGACAGGAGTTTTGTCAGAACCTGGAATAGGGATCGGATTGGTTTAGATAGATGTTTGATTAGAAATCATAGGAGATTAAGGTTCAGCTAATGTAAGTTAAGGATCTGAGTCAACTGGTTCAAACGGAGGAACATCTAATTGAGTTTGTTTAGGGAGTTCAGATGGAAGTTTTGCAAAATGAGCTTTATAATCAAGATTGGATTCTAAGACTACTTCTTTGACCTAAGCTTTGACCAAATCCTTCATTCCTATAAGCTGATCCCTATCTAACTTCCTTACAATTTCCTTAATTCCTTTAGAAATTTGTTCAATGAAAGATGAACTTTGTTCTAGTTTAGAGGGAATAGGCTGTAACTCTGTACTTTTTGAATTACTATTTGAAAGATGACCTAACTACTACCTTGAATTCTATTCCACCTGATCTTCTTACCAATCTTCCTTTCTTTTTTGGTTCCTCCTCAATAGGTTCCTATCCTTGCTTCCTTTTCTTTTCATTGTCCTTCTCTTTAATTATGATTACCCTTCTTTCAAGATTTGAAGGGTGAACAAAATTGCCTCTATTATGTGAATGCCAAAGTTTGTAACTCACATAAATCCCCATTTTTTAAAAAAATTCTTTGTCCTTGTTTAATAGGATAGAAAGGACAAGTTGCTTCATCTAGTATTTTCAATATCTTAAAATTGGAGAGAGTCATTAATAAATTCCCATATGGCTAAACATCTAAATGCTGCCATACGTGTCTCATCATAATTTCACAACATCTACTTTTCTTTTCTTTAGCATTGTTAGAATAACCAATGCATCTTCTCTTATTATAAAGGTTACACTGCCCCTTCTATGTACCACCAATGTGTTGACAAACTTCTGTAAAATTCTAATTAACAGCTCAAACTCAATGCTGAAAATATCTCTACATATACCTAACTCTACTCCATCATTTAACTCTATGAACACATCCTTTTTAGTCATTTGTACTAAGTTCACATCTTCTTGTATTTCCTTAATATCGAAGCATTTTTGCATATCCTTCTTCGATATTTCAAATTTTTGGCATAGTACAATTGATTTCTACACTTCTTGATTTTTGTTATCAAGTTTTCTATAAAACTCATGTATAAGTTCTCTATATAGAATTCCTCTCATATCAACCAAACCGTTTAGACCTAACCCATTTAAAGACTCCTTCTAGTAAAAACCATTCTTTTTAAAGAATTTTAAATCTAAATAAAAAGAATCTTTACTAGATAGATTTTTACCTTTTATTGTATATCTTTTCTTGGGTTTGTCTTTTGACTTGGAAGAGGGAATTGAAGTCATTACTTTTGGTAGCCTTTGCACATCTTTATAAGATTTTGAAGTCTTCTTTACTAGGGTAGTAACCTGAAGCTTTCGTAGAGTGTTCTTCAGTTTTAGTACAAGGGTCGTATAAGAGGTTCTCTTTCAAAATTTCCTTCAAATGGCTTGTCTAAATGACTAGAGCCTTCAAATCCAACAATTTCTTCAGATGTGCTAAGTTCTTGCACATCCTAAGCATTCTATTGACTAACTTCCTGAAATGGTTCAGAATGTTCCTTAGAACCATTCTTTTGATTCACTTCCTGAGCAATTTCTTCTGTCGATTCATCATGAAGTTCTAATGTTAGGGTTTTTTCAAATGAATCTTGACGTGTTTCAAAGTATAGATTAGGTTAAGGATTTGTAAGAATAGTAGTGTTGGTTTCTTATTCATTAAGAACAGTAGGATTATTAGGATTGTTTTAGACTTTGGATTTAATTCCCTTTGCAGCAATTCGAGTTGATTTTCTAAGAACCATGATTTTGGGTTAAGGAAAAAATGAGAAGGAAATATGAAGAGCTTAATGAAATGAAAGGAACAAAAAAATTACAAGGGCTTTTATACGTTGGAAAGAAATGAACTACAAGAATTGATGGTCCTTATCCGTATGCATGTAGGCTAATTTAATGGACCCACTGTCGAGGAATTTAAGGACCCACTATAGATATGCTAAGACCCACTCTTTTTCGTATGCAACAAACAGGAAAAAGAATAAAAAAAAATTGTACGTATTCAAAATAAGGGAAATTCATAAAACACTGTCTATACTAACAAAAAGGGTTACACACACCAATTTCATTATGAATAAATTCAAACCTTAATTTATCTAGGGGCTTTATAGATATATCAGCAAATTGGTATTTAGTGGAAACAAAATCAACACTCACATCATTGTTTACTACATGATCATGAATGAAATGATGCCTTGTTTCTATATGTTTTGACCTTGAGTGATGATCTGGATTTTTTGTCAAATTAATAGCATTAGTATTATCACATTTTATAGGTATATTCTTACAACTTATCCTATAGTCATTTAATTGTTCTTTTAACCAAAGTATCTATGCACAAAAATTTCCAATAGATATATATTCAACTTCTACAGTTGAAAGAGCAACAAAATTTTGTTTCTTGGAAGACCAAGAAACTAACTTATCTTCTATGAACTAATAGGTTCTAAAAGTACTCTTCTTATCAACTTTGCAACCTGTATAATCAGTATCTAAATATCTTATGAGAACAAAATTTTGGCTCTTGAGATACTGAATTCCTAATTTTACAGTGCTTTTTATATATTTATTAATATTTTTAACTACAGTTAAGTGTGTTTCTATTAGTGAACTTTGAAATCTAGCACATACATAAGTACTAAACAAAATATCAAGACGTGAGCAGTTAGATATAGTAAAGATCTAATTAAGCTTCAATATAATTTTTCATTTACCTTTTTGCCATTACTCGTGATGTGAAGCTTTGCTGAGGTATTTATAGGAGTTAAAGAATCCTTGGTATTCTCAAAACCAAATTTCTTCAATATTTATCTGGTGTACTTCTCTTAGTGAATAAATATTCTCTTCTTTGATTGTTTGATTTATAATCCCACGAAAAAAGTTTAATTCCCCCATAAATGACATCTCAAATTCTATATGCATCAATCTTGAAAACTCTTAGCAATATTTTTAATTAGTTACACCAAAAACAATGTTATCAACATAAATTTGTACAACTAACATATATTTTCCATGATGTTTCATAAAGAGTATAGTATCTACTTTTCCCCTTTAAAAGTAATTTTTAATTAAGAATTGACTTAGTCTTTTGTACCAAGCATAAGAAGCCTGTACAAGTCCATACAAAGCCTTTTTTAACTTATACACATGATTTGATTTGAAGAGATCTTCAAATTTAAGAGGTTGATCAACATACACTTCTTCTTCTATAAAGACATTTAGAAAAGCACGTTTTAGATCCATCTGGTACAGCTAAAATTTTTCAAACAAGTAAATGCAAGTAATAATCTTATAGCTTCCAACCTAGCAATAGGAGCATAGGTTTCATCATAGTCTATCCCTTCTTCCTGAAAGTAACCTTTAGCTACTAAACGTGCTTTATTTCTTGCTATTTTTCCATGTTCATCTAGCTTATTCTCAAAAATCTATTTAGTTTCAATGATTGACTGATTTTTGGGTCTTGCAACTAAGCTCCAAACCTGATTTCTTTAACATTTACTGTGTTCTTCTTGCATAGCTAAGATCCAGTTATTATCATTTAAAGCTTCATCAATTCAATGAGGTTCAACTTCAGATATTAGGCCAAAATGCTTTTCAAAGTTTTATAAGCTCAATCTTATTCTTATTCTAAATCTAACATTACCAATTATAAGTTTAGGAGGATAATCAATTTTAAATTTAAGAGATGATGGTGAAGTATGAAAATGTTCAGAACCTTGTAGATGTGTTTCAACAAACCTGGTATTAGTTTTTAAGGAACCTCCTAACCTAGGTTTTGTTATAGATACATCATGCATCCTTGAAGCCTCTATTGTTTTGTTTGAAGGAGGTTCTGACTTTCCTTCTTCTAAATCAAGACTTAATGTATTCTTTTTATTTGAGACAATTGTAGTTTCATCGTCCAATTCTTCATAGCCTGTTTCTTTAATAACTTTGACATTTATTAATTATTCCACCACTTTTGTTTCTTTATTGTACACTCAGTATGCCTTCTAGCTCAGAAAGTAGCTTAGAAAGATGACTTCATCAGCTCTCTCTTCAAATTTTCCTAATACTTTTCATGTTTTCTTTACAAAACACTTGTAACCAAAGGTATGAAAATATGAAACAATAGGTTATCTTCCTTTGTAAATCTCATAAGCAATTTTATTTGTCAAAGGTCTTACATATACACAATTTATGATGTAGCAAGTTATTGATGCGGCTTCTGCCTAGAAATTATTTGCTATATTACTTACATTTAGTAGAGTTCTCATCATTTCATAGATGGTTTTGTTTTTCCATTCAACTACTTCATTTTGTTGTGGAGTATAAGGTGCGGAAAAGTTATGAGTAATGCCTTTTTTGTTTACAAAATGACATAAAATCTGAGTTTTCAAATTCCTTTCCACGATTAGTTTGTAAACTAATGATGGAGAGGCCTTTTTCTTTTTCAACTCTTTTGGAAAAGATTTCAAAGATTTTAAAAGCATTACTTTTATGATGCAAGAATAAGATCCAAGTAAATTTAGAGAAGTCATCAACTATGACAAGTCCATACTTATTTCTTCCAAGACTTAGAGTATGAGTTAGACCAAATAGATTTAAGTGCAATAAATTTAAAGGTCTTTGAGTGGAAATTACTTTCTTACTCTTATGTGTACATAAACTCATCTTACTCCTAAGATAAGCAGCACAACGAATATTCTCATGAGCATGTAGTTTTGGTAAACCTTGAATTAAATTCTTTTTGGATAAGTTCTCTAGTTGTTGAATGTTTACATCCTAGTCTTATATTCCAAAGAATAGTTATTACTGAGATGAAGGAGCTTTCAGATGATACTTTTGACAGTTTAATTAAATAAACATTCTTCTTTCTAAATGCTTCAAACAATTTAATTCCATCATTGTTAAAGCCAACACATTTATCATGTTAAAAAATTATTCTATATCCTTTATCACATAACTAACTTATGCTTAGTAAGTTATGTTTCAATCCTTTAACCAACCATACATTTTCAATTGAATGAGGTGTCAAACCAATTGGACCTACCACAATTATTTTACCTCTACTATTGTCACGAAATTTCACATAATCAATTTCCTTCCATTCTAGATTTGTGAACAACGAAGCATCACCTATCATGTATCTTAAACATCTACTGTTAAGATATCATGTTGCTTTTACCTTAACTTCATAATCTTGCACATATCATAACATAATCAAGTCTATTTACGAGCTCAACGAAGCTTGGGTCTATGAAAATTTAAGCTCATCTTTTGAATTGGACCTTGATTATTACTAAGCTTATATTTTTTGTAAAAACAATGTTTCTCTATATGACCTAGTTTATTATATAAAAAACAAGCATAAGGTTTTTACTCGGTATACTTGTTACTTACCACTTTCCTTTTATTCAAATTCTTTTTAAAATGCCCTTAGTTCAACCTTTTATTGTACCCTCTGAAGGGATGCTTGTTGTTGTTTTGAGAGAACTTTCTATTGTACGTTCTAATAGATTCAAATGCTTTGCTATTTACACTTCCTTTGATCGTTTCTTGATTTTCATCTTTTGATTTAACAAATACTGTTTCTTTCATTGTTTTAAATGTTTCTCCTAATTCAAAACCAAGTCCGAATTTTGAATTATCCATCCTTTGGCTAAAAATCAACATTTGTAACTTCTTATCACTTTCATCAAACTTACATAACATATTTTTGATTGACTCAAATAAATCCTCCATACGATTTTTTAAGCTTTTATTTTCTTATTTTAGAATAAGATTTTCATTGACTAAGGCTTCACAAGCTCCTTCAAAATCATTTTTTAGAAAATCATTTTCATTTGCTACTAATTGATTAGTTTAGCTAAGAGCATCCTTCTCACTTTTTAATGTCTTTACTTCTAATTCATGCTTAGATATCTTATTACTTAACTTGGAAAGAGCTTTGAGGAGTTTTTTAATTTCAACATATATATCATCAAGTACTTTTAAGTTAGAATCAGAATCAATTTTAGAATATACCTCAAAGAGTGCCATAAGACATAGATTTGCTTCCTTGCATTTTTTTGAACTTTGTGACTCAGTTTCTAAATCTTCCAAATCACTCCATGTAGCCATCAGAGATTTGTGTTTCTTCTTAAATTTCTCCATTTTCTTGATTAACATAGGATATCCGTACTTAACATGCCTAGGCTCTTTATAGTCATAGCAAATAATTTCCTTTTTGAACTTTTTCTCCTCTTTTTCCTTGATTACCTTTCCCGCATCAGTACATTGGTTTTTATTAGTAGTAAATCCTTTAACGAATGTTTTCTTACCTTTTTTCATAAGCATTTGTTGAGCTTTCTAGCTAGAAATGTCATATCCTCATTTTCTTCTTCAAATGAATCTTCTCCTTTAAAGTCAACATTTGTTTCTTTAGCTTTGAAGGCTATGAACCTTTTCTTTATATCTTCTTAAGTACTTTCTGATATGAGAAAATCAATTTAATATGCCATGAGCTTTCTATGCAGTTGACTTAGAGTTAATATTTTTAGATCATAAGCTTCTTCTATGGTAGTTTTCTTTGCATTTCAAATTTTAGGAAGAATCCTTACCATCTTCTATACCATAACTGCATTACTAATTATTTTTCTAAGGAAAGAAAATTCATTAGTTATAGCAATGAATCTACTAAAAGAGTCTTTGATTTCTTCACTAGGGAGACTTAAAAATTTTCATATTGTTGAACCAGCAAGTTGATTCTTATGTCCTTAATGGTTTTTTTCCGGTCATAGGTTTGCACTACAATGTCCTAAATATCTTTCGTTGTTGCATATAAAGCAATTAGATAGAACTCTGAACGTACAACAATACTCAATAGTAAATTCTTAGCCTTTAAATTGAGTTCAGCTTTAGTGATATCATCATTTGATGTAATGATGGTTAGAAATTCGATATCTCCTGTTGAGATGATTTGCTAAGCCTAATAGTTAGATGCCTTCACAAAAGTCTCCATCTTGAATTTCCAATAAGAAAAGTTAGTTCCATCAAAAAATGGTGCCTTGGTTCAACTATGATCTTTAAACTCTTGATGATATTAGAGTAAGGCTCTAATATCACTTGTTAGTCCAATATAAGATATCAAGGGGGGGGGGGGGGGGGGGGGTGTAAATTGATATCTCTAAATATTTGAAAACTTTTCCAAAAGAAAATATCCCTCTCAACAACTTATAGGGTTAAATAGTGATATTTTAATAATTCAACACACAACAAATAACGCAAAAAAAAAAATAAGGAAGGAGAATATCAGGTTGAGCATTTATAAAGCTACAGCCTTCTACCTACTACTCTCTTCTTACTCCACTATCGGAAACCAGGTCTACTTAATCGGTGTCGTTTTACTTGATCTACTACAATAAAATCATGAGAAATTTATAGGTAACTACCACACATAACCTTTATTACACTCTACTCTACCTATCTAGCCTCTCCACAATTTAGGCTAATGCAGATCTATAGAGTACAATCTATGATTACTTTACTTTGAACAATAAACAAACTGTTACAAGGAAAACAAGTAAGAATAACAATATGAATCTCAAAAGGATTTTGGATAAAAAACACAAGTAACAATTGATGAAAAGTTTGCTTTTATTCAACTTTCTAGAGAAATATCTTAACTACGTTCTATACTCTTTCAGATAGTAGAAAATAACTCTCGTTATAAAGTATATGTAATCTTTTGCTTCAAGATTCAAGGTAATATTTTGAATCATTTTTTTCTTTTATACTTAAGTTTTCCAATGGCTAAAAGATGATGAGAATTATCTTCAACTCATGTTTGTCCTTTTTCAATGTTTGGATCATTCAAGGATATTTTGGAGAAGATCTCGATAATTTTTGAATTTTAAATCTGATTCTCGATGCTTGATCAGCAACTTCCAAATAGACTTAAATTTAAATGTTTATGGTAAGATACACTGATCTAACCGTTTCCAAATCAACTTCAATCTTAGAAAATGAAACCTATAAGATCCGGAACCAATATGATCTTTATTAATTCATATATACCTTGATTTTCCAAAAATATGTTCACTTAAATAATCCCCATAGATTCTTAATTCCATCATTAGTGAAATGAGATTAAGTATATTTTCCTAATACACCCAATCTAGTGGAGTTAGGCCTTAATTTCTTCAAATTTGATATTAATTAATTTCTCACATTATTCTTTCAAACTAACTATCTAAATAACCTTCTGAAGAGTATAGGTCTTCTTTTATTCAAAGTTTCTGAACAAGGATCTAAAACACTATACCGGTTCTTCTCATAACAAGGCTTCTGAAGCATCTTATGATATTTTCATAATTTTATCCTTTGTTAAATAATTCATAATTTTAGAATAACTTTATGAAACATTCTCAATTTATAATTTTAAACTTCCTAAGAACCCTTCTAAATACCTGCATTCTTGATTATTCATTAGCATTCATCTCTTTTTTTATTATCAAAATGTATGAGAGATATCTAACAATAAGGAAGGACTACGTTACGAAGTTTAGGATCTTGCACTACTATTAAGGCTAGGTAAGTAGATCTAACCCATGCTTGGAGTAGATCTATTGCTACTTATAACACTATGTGCTATTTGATGCTATGTTGATTGAATATTGCTATATGTTACTTGAATTGATATGCTATAGTAAATGCTAAGGTAGTGATTTTTAATGATGACAGTTATATCTTATTTAAACTATTATCCTACAATATTGAATGTTGATGTGGTGTTTATGAATGATTGTACTAACTTAGAGATTTGAGTGATTAATAACCTATTCTTCTAGGTGTTCACCTAAGTAAATCCTAAGTAAGATATTAGATTTCCACTAGGGAGGGATCAAAAACTAAATTCAAATAGCTCGGTTAAATAAAATTTAAAGATTGGTTATGCTAAATGATATACTTAAGTTGTTATCGCATAACATAGCATGGCATAAAAAGGGATCTATTGATGGACTACTGACCTTGGGCCCTCTTACTTGCACACATCTTCGAAGCCTTTAATCTCTTGTTAAGAGGACTATCTCTCATCAGCCTACTGAGGACAAGAAACATTACATTAAGGAACAGTGAGCGAACTCCCTAAGAACTCAATTCAATTACACTTTGCTCTGTGTAACTCATATGCCAAGGATTATTTGCTAAGTGCCAAAAGCAACCTGCTGAGTGGATTAAACTAGGCCCCTCCTAGAAGAGTATTTCTCTTTTAGCCAAATGCTTACACTTACAGCATTCCTTATTCATCTTGATAACGCCTAATGTCACCACATCATGATCCAGCTTGGTTGCTGCGTCCAAGATTCCTTAGTATGGAACCATTGACAAGTTGCTACTTGTTCTCTTCACCTAATACTGTACTATTTTCCTTTTTGTCATTTGTCTTATTTACTCTTTTTCTTATGTATTCAGCATCTCTTTTCATGTATGCCTTTTTGTAATTTTCCTTATTTGTATTGTTACCCTTAGGAATTACTATAAATAGTCCCTTCTCTTTGTAACTGGAACATCAGACATTCCTTTCAAACATTGAATATACTTGCTCTTACGAGATTTTCCTCTCTAAGTCTATTTTTGTACATTCTTATCTAATCTTGTCGAGTAGCTCAAGATTAGTGGCGGGTGGACCTTGGCATTAGCTTTTTTGTTACATCAAGTGAAGTGTCAAGTCGTGTTGTGTTCATTGGTAAGTAATATCCTTTGAACAGCTTCATGTAAGCTACTATGTCTAGTGTTCCAACTTCTCCCTTTGTTTTTCTTCGATACCTTAAAGGACCCACTTGGTCTCTATTCTTTACGGTAAGCCCTAGTGATTATTGAGCTCTTAGGCACATCATGTAATCTTGTTATCAGAACTTTAGGTTATGACTAAGAGCAGTATTGCGATAGTTCCTACTAATCTGTTGTTTGTTGTACTCTATTTTCATTTAGAAGAACAAAGTAAGTTGCAGTTCACAATTCAATTGGTATTTTCTATGAATATGAGAATTTCTTATGTAAAGAGTGTCTTTTGAAGCTTTGTATTGAGAATGTCAAATCCTAATGTTCAAGGAGAGATTAATGATATCGATAGTGATGTTCATGATTGTGGATGTGTTACCCAACAAACATGATGTACTACTGATGAGTAGATATAGGACCTTGCCGCTATTGTAGCCAATTTAGTTGTCTCAATACAAAGAGTCTTAGAGACTATGTTATGAGAGAGAGTTGTCGTTAAGCAAGGCTGAAAAATTAGAGATAGGATGAGATGACAAATGAATTAGTAGTAAGCCCCAGAACACATTCTTATGAACTAAGTACAACCCCATCGTATTGATAGAGTTGCGAAAAGGAGACTCAAGTTAGATGAAGTCGAAGAGTATAAAGAGGAGTAGCAATATGTCGGGATGGACAAATGGGCATTTAGAGCTCCTAGGGGAGCCAAGCATCTCAAGGTACAGATTCCAAACTTCAACAGGTCTAGTAATGTTGATGACTATCTAGATGGGGAAGAGAAGATTGAAAAAATATTTGACTTTTATGACTATGAGGATGCTATCTAAATCTGAGTGGCTATATTCGAATTTTCTGAATATGGAACAACATGGTAGAAGAAGTTATAGAATGTTCGATTGAGAGCCTAACGCAAAGTCTAGACATGGAATGAGATGAAGAGAGTCTTAAGAAGTAGGTTCGTTCTTGAACACTACGAGGAAGATACTTTTCGATGTCTCTAAGATTTGAGACAAGGTAACAAATCAATGGATGATTATGTACGAGCATTTTAGTTGCTTATGATCTGGTGTAATGTTAAGGAGCCCAAGACATGAACTATAGCATGGTTCATTTCTAGGCTAAGAACTGAGATTGGTAACATAGTGGAGATATAGAGTCTTGCAACTTAAGATGAAACCATCAAAGTGGTGTAGAGAGTCAAGAGGTAGAGGAGGAACTAGATTGGCCAAATGTCAAATGGCAAACCAGTGTTGCCAAACAGAAGTAGCATGCCGAGCTAAACTTTAAATGATTAAGTACCCAATAGATTAAAGGTAGGTCACCGAAGACTGGTGCCGAACCGACCTGAAGAGGCCCGAAATAAAGGCAAAGCTAAGGAGATTGAGTTTTGAAGAGATCTAAGTCAAAGCTCAAGCAAGAAGACATAAGAAATTAAATATTTCAAACGTCTCAAATATGGACATGTAGCTAGTCAATGTCTAAATCGATGAGTAATGACTATAAAGGGAGATAAGCCCTAGTTTGAAGTAAGGAGTACGAGTGATGGAAAGGAAGAGATGGTAGTTAAACAAATGTTTAAAGAGTTTCAAGAAGACCTCGATGCTGTAACACCACCTGAGGTTAGTACCAAGTACTGTTTTTTTATTTGACGATCTCTTGGTACTTTTGTAGCTGAGGAAAATGAAAAGAAAGAGACCCTCTTCCATAGGAATTGCAGAGTGAAGGGCAAACTTTATGCATTGATCATTAACGGGGGAAGCTATACCAACATCATTGCATAAGGAGTCATTAAGGCCTTAAAGCTACAGACCTACCTATACCTTAAGCCTTACAAGATTCATTGATTAAATAAGAAAGGAGGTCTACCCATTGCCGAACAAGCCAAAGTGCCAATTACCATTGGAGATAGGTATGGGGACGAGGTACTCTATGACATCCTTCCTATGTATGCTTCTTACATCTTATTCGATCGACCCTAGCTATTAGAGTTGAAGGTATTACACAATGGGTACAAGAACACTTACATGTTCCAAAAAGATGGAAAGAGAGTTATTTTTACTCTTATGAGCCCCAAGTACAGAAGTCTTAAGAGAAGATTGCCTGATCTATGCAGTGGACATCCCTAGTGATTTTCTACACTCAATTTTATCGAGATACTAAGGTAGAAGAGTGTGTTTTCTTATTAATCAGGAAGCTCTTAGAGTTAAGAGAAGCCAGAAGCCCACTTGCTGAGGTGCAGATATTACTATGGGGGTATACTAACCTATTCCCCGCCAACATGTCGAGAGGTTTACCACTACTAAAAGGCATAGATATATTGTCTCTAGCCTAAAGTTGCTTTATCAAACTGACTTGCTTATAAGCTTAACCCTGAGCAAGTAGCGAAACTGAAGAAACAAGTGGATGAGTTAGTAGATCATAGATATGTTCGAGAGAGCATGAGCCCATGTAATGTACCATCCATACTAATATTGAAGAAAGATGGGTTGTAGAGAATGTGCATTAATACTAGTGCTATCAACAAAATAACCATTAATTACAAATATCTAATCCCATGGTTGGATGATATGCATGATGAGTTGCTTGGTGCCCATATATTTTCAAAATTTGATCTAAAGAGTGGCTGCCAGTAAATATGAATGAGACTTGGAGATGAATGGAAGATGGCCTTTAAGATAAAGGATAGTTTGTTCTAATGGATGGTGATGCCGTTTAGTCTGATGAATGCACCAATCACATTTATGCAGCTCGTGAATACTGAGGGCATAGATTGGCAAATGTGTTGTAGTTTATTTCGATGACATTCTAGTCTACAATACAGATCTCATCACCTATGTTGAGCATTTAAGATCAATATTCAACATTCTCCATCCCAAGAGATTATTTGGCAACTTGAAGAAGTGTGTGTTCTTCACCTGATATTGTATCATTTTCCTTTTTATCAATTGTCCTATTAACCCTTTTTTGTATGTACTAAGAATCACCTTTCATGTATGCCTTTTAGTAATTTTCCTTACTTGTATTGTTACCCTAAGGACTTACTACAAATAGTCTCTTCCCTTTGTAGCTAGAACATCAAACATTCCTTTCAAATATTGAATATATTAGTTCTTACATGATTTTCCTCTTCAAGTCCATTTTTTGTACACTCTTATGTAATATTGCCGAGTAACTCAAGATTAGTGGCTAGTAAACCTTAGCATTAGCTTTTGCGTTACATGAAGTGAAGTTTTAAGTCGTATTATGTTTGTTGGTGAATAATATCTTCGAAGTAGCTTTACATAAGCTACTACGTCCAATGTACCAACTTCTCCCTTTATTTTTCTTCGATACCTCGAAGGACTTACTTGGTATCTATTCCCTACAGTAGGTCCTAGTGATTATTAAGTTGCTAAGCACATCACTTATGGGTAAGAGTTTTCAAAATGAAACTTCCAAGTAATCAAGAAAAACCATGGCTTTATGAACTCAGTTTTTTTTAAGCATATAGGTTCTCATTACTCGAGCAACCTAACTACTTTGGTAATTTGATTTGGTAGACTATACTATGTAGTCTAATTTGATAAAGCAAAGTTGGGGGTCTAACTTCTAGGCAGCTCCTTATTACTTCTAGGCATAGGCTGACGACTCTTTATGGTCAAATTTGGTAAATGCAAAGTTAGGGGTTCTACTTCTAAACAGCTCTTTATTGCCACTAGGTTGTTAGATGTCGTATTTAGATTCCCAAGTATGTATACTAACCAGACGAGTATATGGGATGGGCATAGGATATTAGTATCGATACATGCTACATTCATGAGTATAGCATGTTACATTACTAGCAATAAATGCTTGGTTGGGCTAATGTATTTGTAAAGTTGAACCTGTTGGTTATGATTGAAATGTTTGAGTTGTGGTATTGTCAGCATTGTATTATTCGTTATTCACTCTCACTTAGCTTTAGTAACTAAGGAGATAAAATGTTTCATCTTCAATTTGACAGTATCATGAAGGGCCTAACACTAAGGGGGATGTATTTTGAGAGCATTAACTAAAGTCAACAACTTTTAGATAAAACCTATGTTAAGTTAGAAGCCATACTATTTTGAAAGGAAAGAAAATAAAAACGGTTCATGTTTTGATGTAAATATTAGGCTATATATATAAGTTATAACCAAATATTCAGTTGAACTCCATTACCATACCCCCATTATTACATAAATAAAGTTATCTTTTAATAAATGAGTAAGTTAAGTTAAACTTTTAATAGGTATTCCTATGTGATGGTACATCCAGTACTAAGCTGAGATGCGACATAGTACATTAGGCTATCTTACCAAGGTATGATGAGTAATGGTGTTGCTACTCATGAGTTTAATGTGGTTGAACTTAATTAGGCTATCAAAAGGTTTTGGGCCTAAGGCATTAAATGGGATTGAAACATGCCAAGACGAATGATGTTAAAATCCCATAAAATATCTAAGAGTTGCATGTGATGTAATTGGTAATAAGTTAGCAAAGTAAATAACTTAACTTTAAGTGACATGCTAAAGCTAGCTTAGAGTTAGGTAAAATATTGATCTTAGCCTTCTAAAATAAAATAATTAAATGCAATCACATTAATATTGAAGGTTTTTGGTTTAGTGGGAGATTTTAAAATTATGCCTCTAAATAATGAACTTTGCATATTTAATTATAGATTAATGGTTGTAAACAACAGCTCCATTGCAATCTGTCCTTGAGAAGGACAATTTGATTGGAACCAATTTCCTTGACTGGTTCAAAAACTTAAGAATTGTTCTCAAGTAAGAAAGGAAGCTCTATGTCCTTGATTAGCTCATTACTAAGGAGCCTCTAGCCACTGCTTCAAGAGCCCAAAAGGATGCTTTAATAAGCATTCTAATAACTCTCTTGATGTAGGATGCTTAATGCTTGCTACCATGAGCACAGAACTTTAGAAGGATCTAGAGCACATGGAGGCTTATGAGACGGTTACCTATCTCAAGGAAATATTCTAGTAGTAAGCTAGACAAGAAAGGTATGAGATTACTAGAGCCTTGCATTCCTTCAAAACGGCTAAGGGAGGGTCAATGAGTGCCTGTGTTCTAAAAATGAAGGGCTAAATTGATCATCTTGGGAGGCTTAGATTTCCCATAAGTCAAGAGTTGGCAACATATTTGATCTTAAATTCATTGTTAGATATTTATGACCTGTATGTCATAAACTACAATATGAATGATATAGAGAAATCAATTTCTAAACTACATATGATGCTGAAAACCATTGAGCAGAACATAAAAAAGAAGCTTAGTTGTGTTTTAACGATTCACAAAAGGGAAAGGGATGAAGAAGAAAGGTAAGGGGAATGGAAAGGCAATAAAGAATTCAAAGCCTAAACCCAAGACCAAACCAAAGGTAAAGCCTCCTAAGGAAGGGGTTTATTTGTTCTACAATGAGCCTAGTCATTGGAAGAGGAATTGCAAACTTTACTTAGAAGATCTGAAGAAAAAGAAGAGTAAGGAGACTACTACTTCAAGTATTTATGTTATAGAAATCAATTTACCTACTTCTACTTCATGGGTAATAGACACCGGATGTAGATCTCACATTTGTATAAATGTACAAGGTCTCAATAGTAGTAAAGAGCTAAAAAAGAGAAAAGTCAATTTACGAATGGACAATGGAGCAAAAGTTGCTACTTTAACAGTAAAAACTTATGAGTTGATTTTGCCTAATGGGCTTTTGTTAGTTTTAAACAATTACTTTTATGTTCTTACTTTAAGTAGAAATATTATTTCAATTTTATGTTTGGACAATAATGGGTTTTCATTTATTATTAAGAATAATAAATGCTCCATTAATTGTAAAGACATGTTTAATGCAAATGTTGATTTACATAAAGGTCTTTTTATTCTAAACCTTAAGCCCAATAATGGATCTATCTATAACATAACGACTAAAAGATTTAAATCAAATGATTTAAACATAACCTACCCATGGCAATATCACCTTAGCCATGTAAATGAGAATCGCATATCAAAGCTCTATAAAGATAGACTTTTACATTCATTTTATTTTGAATCATTTGATGTTTACAAGTCTTGTTTATTAGGAAAAATAAATAAGGACCCTATTATTGGATACGGTTAAGGGCAACTGATTTATTGGGCTTAATACATACTGATGTATACAGTATACTATGCGTCACTACTAGTTACTAATGATTTCAGTAGATATGAATATGTTTACTTGATCAAGCATAAATCTAAATCATTTGAAATGTTCCAAACTTTTTAGAATGAAGTACAAAATCATCTTGGCAAAACAATAAAGGCACTTCAATCAGATCAGGGTGGTGAATATCTAAGCGAAAAGTTTAATGATCATCTAAGAAATTGTGGGATTATTTCGCAATTCACTTCACCAAGAACACCACAATGGAATGGTATTTCTAAAAGGAGGAATAGAACCTTATTATATATGGTTCGATCTATGATGAGTCAAATAGATCTTCCATCATCCTTTTAGTGCTATGCCCTAAAAACAACTACATTCACATTAAACTAGGCCCCTTCTAAAGTAGTTGAAAAGATGGCATATGAGATATCGATTGGGAAGAGACTTGTTTGTCTTTTCTCATGATTTGGGGTTATGAGGCTTATGTAAAACATTAAGTCTTAGACAAATTAGAACCTAAACCTAACAAATGACTTTTTGTGGGGTATCTAAAGAAAATCAAAGGATACTATTTCTGTAATCCCTCCAAGAAAAAAGTGTTTGTTGTTGGGAATGGCATCCTTTCGAAAAAGGAGTTTATTTTTAAAAGGACTAGTAGGAACAAAGTACATCTCGAAGATATACAAGATCTACAAAAAAGCATTAAGCAAAGTACATCTCGAACAAAGCACAACTCAATAAGACTCATAGTTAGTTGTTGAGCCCCCACAAGTAACATAAGGCCCGCGTAGTTTTAGTAAGGTAGGACATGAACTGAAGAGATATGGATTTCTCATAAGAAATGGCCTCGTGATGTGTTACTCATGGATCAAAATGAGCCAACTACCTATGAAGGGGCCATGCTAGGTCTATACTCTAAGAAATGGCTAGAAGCCATGAAATCTAAAATGCAATCCATGTATGACAATCAAGTATGGACAATGATTAATCTACCTAAAGGTAATAAGACTATTGTGTGCAAATGGGTCTTCAAGAAGAAAACTAATGTAGATGGCAATATGCATACCTTTAAAGCACAACTAGTGGCTAAGGGTTTCAAATAAACTTATGGTATAGATTATAATGAAACCTTTTCACCAGTCACCATTCACCATTCTTAAATCCATTAAGATCCTTATTGCAATGAGATTTGGAAAAAGGATGTCAAAACAACATTTTCTAATGGAAACTTACTCGAAGACATATATGACACAACTTGAGGGTTTTGTTCATCCTAAGGATTCTTGAAAGGTTTGTAAGCTTCAAATATCCATTTATGGATTGTAGCAAGCATCTCAAAGTTAGAATCTTTGTTTTGATGAAGCAATCAAAGAGTTTAGATTCATTAAAAACAAAGATGAACCTTCTATTTATAAGAAAATTAGTGAGAGCATAGTTGTATTTCTAGTGTTGTATGTAGAAGAGATATTACTCATTGGAAACGATATTCCTACCTTATAGAGTGTCAAGTATTAGTTAAGGAAGTGTTTCTCAATGAAAGACTTAGGTGGGGCTACCTATATCCTAAGCATTAAGATCTATAAGGATAGATCTAAAAGGCTCATCGGCATAAGTCTAAGTGCATAAATAGACAAAGTTCTAAATAAGATCAGTATGCAAGATTCGAAAAGAGGATTCTTGCCAATGTCACATGGTATAAATCTTAGCAAGACTTAATGTCCTATGACAAAGGATGAGCAAGATTCCTTATGCTTTAGCTATTGGATCAATCATGTATGCCATTTTATGTACTTGACCAATGTGTCATATGCATTAAGCATAACCTATAAATACCAGTCAAATCTTGGTGAACCTTACTAAGCAGTAGTCAAGAATATCCTTAAGTTCTTAAGAACAACTAAATATGTATTCTTAATATATGGGGGATTAGAAGATGAGCTAGTTGTAAGTGGTTACACTGATACAAGATTTCGATCTTGCAAGGATAATCTTATATTGTAATTAACATATGTATTTTTCTTGAATGGAGGTGTAGTAAATTGGAAAAGTTCAAAGTAAAGCATTGTTATAAATTCTACAACTGAAGCTGAGTACAAAGTAGCATCAAATGCAACTAAGGAGGTTATTTAGATCAAGAAGTTCATCAATGAATTAGGTGTCGTTCCTAGCATTACAAATCCTATAAATCTATATTATGACACTAATGGTACTATTACATAAGCTAAGGAACTTAGATCACATCAACGATCCAAATACTTACTTAGTTGCTATCATCTTATTTAGGAGAGGAGATGTCAAGATATGCAAAGTATCAACTAATGATAGTGTTGTTGATCCGCTTACTAAAGCTCTTACACAAGCAAAGCATGATCATCATACTATATCAATGGGCATTAGATACATGTTTGATTAGCCTTAATGCAAGTAAGAGATTGTCAGTAATTCTACCTTAAGCCAATTATTGGATATTGTCTTTATTATATTTTATGAATCAAGAGACATTCATTATTACATTGATTACATGTTTACTTTATAATAATATGCTTGAATAATCATATAATCATTCTAAATATCTCTAGATACTCATTATCGTAGGAATAATAATGAATTAAATGTAGTATGAGGTTTGATTGATAATCATGGGATATTTATTTCTATAGAGATATAAATCAAACTCGTAGGTACATGTTAGAGAACTATATACCAGACTGACCCGCTATGAGATCATTACATAGATTAATATCATAAGTGATTCTCATTATAACAATGTCAATGCATCCTTAGACCTAAAATCACCATAGATTCTAACATGAGAAACATTATGATTCGACTCAATCAAACGTTATTTTTAACCGGATAATTATAAGGTTGTGATTGGGCATAGCGTAAATCATGTAGAGGGAGATGAGAGATTAAGATGGGATTTATCTATCTCATTATGAGTAAATATATCTACGCCCCTTGATAAGTGAGATTAAGAAATGTATGACTATGTTCAAATGAATAGTATGATCAATGTCACTTGCCATATCAGTTTACTTGAAGATCATGAAAAGATGAGGTTGAACAATATAAGGGTAACATTAACCATTCCTTATGTTTAATCTAAATATCATGTGATAAAAGGATTATGACATAAGTTATAGATTAGGTAAAGTTGGATTGTCGATCTTTGCTTAATTTGGGTAGATATAACATCTTGTTAGAGGCTACTTATGTCTTATAGGCTTGAAAGGAGTTTTAGGTCTACTACCAACGTTAAGTGAACCTACAAGGTCACATACAAAGAATGAATTAAATAGGCCATAGGTATATTTTTAATTAAACCTAAAAGGAAGTATTGAAATATTTATTATTCTTAATGATTTAAGAATGATAAATAATTTTGTCTATTATTTTTGGTGTAAAATAATAAATAACATATTTTATTAAATATTATTAATATCCTACTAAATCTAATAATATATTTTAGAAGATATTTATGCTGGTCTATATATAGATATAAATAGCTCTCTATTAGGGTTATACTGACGTTCTATCGTCAACATTAGACTTACAAAGAAACTCCACAAACCAAAATAAAGAGTGAAAACGTGAGAAATTGTAAGGGATTTCCTGCATTTGGTTTTGGTTCTAGCATGCACTGTAGTATATTTGAGTGTGTTCGTTCGAGTGTGAATACTGTCGAAGGGGCTCACAAGATCATAGGGCCTATAGATTTTCATTGCCAATGTGACTTAGATTCACAAAAGGTAAACAAACTTCAATCATATAAATTTAATTTGCCATATGGATCCATCAATGTTTTAGGGATTCAGTTTTTTTTTTAAAAAAAAAAAATTCCACCATAAAGCCAAATTTTCAGATCCCTATATTCCAATAATTTTATAATGATTTTTTCATGCTTTTTCCTTGAATTTTGAGTTTATTTTTAGGAAATCACACTTAATTGAATAAAATCTTATTTCCAAGGTTTTGAAATGATCTATTAAAGAAAACGAGAAAATAGAAACAAATTTCACTCAATTCGAAGTTAAAATAATGAAGTTTTGAACGATACGATTATGTTTGTACTAGGAAAAATTGAAGTAGTAGTCAAATATTAGGTGTACATTACGCTACCAAAGCATATGATCATGTCCCTAATTGTGTTAGTCCTAGGAGTTAAAATAAAAAAAGAGTTGAAGAAAAATTATGGATGAGTTACACGACCAAGAGATACAGTCGTGTCACTCAATCAGATCATTTGCAGCAAATCTTTTATTTTACTTATGTTATTTAAGGCTTCATTAGGGTTTTTTATTTTTTATTTTTTGCAACTAGATTAGTACGTCTTTTTGAGAGAATTTGAAGGTCAAAACACTCAAGAGAGGCTAGTGTGACAAGATTTAAGGATTCAAGACCCATTTCAACATATTCATGACTTACTTCTCTATTATTCTTTTCATTTTCATTGAAGCTTATTCTTTTATCATGAGCATTAATTAGATCTTGTAGAACATAGATATATCATGTGACTATTATTTTTATTAGATATAATGCAATTCTTTAGTTTTCTTGAATCAATTATGTATGCTTGCATGTTTTGGGTTGATATTTCTGTAGGTAATAATCTAAAAATCAATTATTATAAAAGAAGATTAAGAGATTTCCTATATAATTAGATCTAGACACAATTGATGAGGGTTTGTGCAATGTTAGAGATAAATTGTAAGATTCTTCTCGATCTTTTCTTTAAGAGAATTTAATGTACATTAAAGCAATCTAAGATTATGCTATAGGTAAGATATTCCATTAGGTAATATAAAGATTAAAATTAATAGGCTTGAGAAAAGCTATTAACTTTAATAGAGGATTCTATCAATCAAGAGAATTAACGAGTTAATCTGATTATTTTTAGAGAATAGCACATGTGTAGGTTTAAGGGAAGTAAGATTTAAGTACGCTATTGAGCTTTGAATTAAATCTTTAGCTGACTATTTTCTTATTTTGATTCTTTATTAATTATTAAAGTCATTATTTACTACAATTTTAGTTTAATTGTTTAAATTCATAAAGTTGAATTTATTGGTTAAATAATAGAGCTAAGGTTACTACCAATACTTAAGGTCTCTAAGAGTTTCTGATTCATCATTAGAGTCAATTATTATCCCGTTTGAAGTTTCTCATATCACATTTCATTTAATGGTCAATGGGTCTTTCTTTTTCCATCTTTTTGTAATATTTACATAAAGCTCATTGTTTCTAACCCTTAATACCATTTTACTATTTTTCACATCAATTGCAGCTCATACAATGTGACAAGAAGACAAGAACACTAAATAAAAATTGATTGATTTGAAGACACTTTATAAATAGAAATTTTCAAAATAGTATCAATTTGTTAATAAACAAGTGTACTGGATCATCTGTGGTAGTAATAAAACTGGTGAGTATACACCAGATTATTTCCTTAAGGAAAAAGGTTTAGTTTAGTACCAAATTCTAACATGCTACTCTAATCTAGGAAAATCAAATAAGAAGTGGTGAATCGAAGATAGTTGCAACTAAATAAGAATGAAATTTAACAACAAACACAAATTCTAAACACATAGGCTTGTGATAGGTTTCCAAAGTAGTGGCGAAGGTATGCTATTAACATATTAAGGATGGTTTTTAATTGGGTTTTGATGGAACTCACTTGAGTTTGATCTTATTGGGTACCTCACTCAACTATGCAGTGGAAAATCTCCTTTAGGTCTTATTTCGCTATGCGATCAGCTAAATTACTTAATTCCTATCATGAGTTAAGCAATCTAGTCCTAGGAATTAAGGAGTCAATCTCCTCTCGGTCTCATAACCTATCTTAACTCACTAAGACCACATAATGCATTGTGAATTCAATAAGGAACACCTAATCTCCACTTGGTCGCATAAGCATAAGAACCCATTACCAATATTCTACTAAACTCAATGACTCAAAGTGAGAATTAAACAACTAATATCCTCTCAATCACATAATCATGCAACCCTATAAACTCTCAAGGGTACTTCATAAGACTAATCTCCTTTTGATTTCATAATCACAAGAAAACCTATTAAAATTTTCATTAAAAAGCATCTCAAAGAGCCTAATGCAATAACAATCATCAAAATCTACATATTCACAAACCTACTAAAACTAACTTAGCCACTGACATTAAGAACAATGGCAGCAAAAAATGACAAAAAAATAGTAACAACTCCATAAATGAATAAGTAAATAAGAGGATAACAACTTAACAAGAGATTTAATGGAGCAAATGGAGCAAATACTTAATAAACAAGCTTAGATGTACATCAAATATCATAAACAAGTAACTAAAACAAGAAAACAAACAATGAACTCACAAAAGTAAAACTAAAAATGCTAAAATCCTAATTGTGGCTCGCATTTCTAACTACAAATGCAAGTATTTATAGAATTAGGCTACCGATCAATTGGTGGGAAGGTCTATCAATCAATCCGTAGAGACGTATCAACTACTATTCATCTCTGTGTTTAATGAAACATGACGTTTTGGAGGATTAGGGTTTTAGTCAAAAAACCCTAACCCTAATTTCATTATAGAATAATTGGTACTAGAGCTACCAATAGGTTAGTATGGTTGAATCCATCCCTATACATTCTATTCATGACACTGACCTCTCCTAGGATCGATTGCTTAATAGGTTACTATATTCCTAATGCTTTAGAGCATGCTGATCAGTCGATAACAAGACTATCGATCAATTGAAAGGCTAAATTCACCAGCTCCCTTTACTATAGCCTCCTTAATCAAACAGTGAGGGTTACCAAGACCATGGTAACCTCCTTTCACCTATAAGTAGGATATAAAATAGATCAAATTCATCCCAAAACAACACTCTTTTGTGCATTTTTAACAATTTTGTGCAATTTAGTCTACTTTGTGGATAAACTTCAATTTTATGAAAAATTAACTAAACTTTGCAATAAATTATGCACAAATGCAATTTTTTAAGTTGGAAATTTTGCGCATTTTGAGTCATGATCACCATCCCCAACTTTAGATACTTACTTATCCTCAAGCAAGCTTAAAATCAAGTGATTTAAAAAAGAATAGGATAAGCATGCATTTCCTTTATGCTTGAATGTAATTGTAAGTATGTTACACATGGAAAGCTTAAAGTTTTCATGCTCTTGATATAGTGAAAAAACCTTTAGAAGTGATGTTGAAATTGTTTCACTTGTACAAAATCAAATACTCATAAATCAAAGACCATGTAATTGATTTAGGAATTAATGCCTAGAAAAGTTAACTTCCCATTTAACTTAAGCTTGTGAAATTTGATATCAAGTCTAACATTTCAAACTAAGTGAAAGATCCCCATGTTTAATTGGTTAGCCCGCATATATACTTCTTCCTTATTAGTCTCTTAAGTATGCTAATGCCATGTAAACAGAGAGTAACCATTGAATTGTACCTTACTTCACCACCCTAACTTAGAATAATTTTCTTACTTTGCCCCTTGTTGTCTTTTTAGATTTTCAATTTTCACTTTTTCTATTTCTTTCTTTTATTTTCTTAACTACATTTTCTTTTTGTGATGGGGTCATACTTTTGATATGTAATGGCTTCTCTTAATCTCCCATCATTTTCTTCTATTCAATTTTTCCTTTCTTTTTGGGTATTCATTGTATGTTGATCAAGGAATATTCAAGTAAAATCTAGAACCCACTTTAATTCACATAACACTAACAAACCTCTTAATTCCTCAAAAGACTGTTGTATATATACAAGTCAACTTCTGAAAATAAAAAAATCTAAAGCCCAATCAAAATATTTTGCTAACTCTAAATCTCTAAACTATGCCTAAATTGGGCATAACTAAATAAAGCAAAGACACCATGAATTAATTACAAAGTTTTGAGATATGTTCATAACTTATTCCCAAGGGACTTATTTTAAAATAAAGCCCTAATCACTTCCTTTTACTTTCTTTCATGCAAATTTTATAAATGATAACAAACATCAAAATCTAAAAGCTAAGAGCATAAAGGAAAATGGATATAACTTCTTAGAAAGAAACTATATTATCTAGTGCACAAAAGGGATAACATATCAAGAATTCAATTAAATCATTAAAGCTCATTCAAAATCACACAACTTCAATGTTTATGTCTAACTTTCCTACCCCTAACTTTAATTCAAATGTATATATCTCATAATTCAATACACAAATAATGGGAAATAAAAGAGAAAGTTAGAACAAAACTCCCTTAGTTTCTTGGTGTGCTTCGAATCTCTCAAATCCCTTCAGAATTCATTGATGGTATCTCTAAATCAATGGATTCAATATTTCCTTTATTTATTCATAGGTTCATGTGTAACATTAAAAGAGACATAACTAAAAAGATTTGAAATTAAAAATTCTTAGACATAAATTTAAATAAAAAGATAAAGTAAAGATGGTGAGCCAGGTTTCCTCTCATCAAGCGATTGTTTTTAAGCCATTAGCCTAGATTTTCTATACTACTTATGGAGGGTCTTCCAAATAGGAAATTCTTTTCACCAATTCAACTCCTTTTGTTTCGAAAAAGCGTTTCAACATGTAACCATTTACCTTGAAAGTTTCTCCTTCTTCTTCATCAAATTCAATTGCTCCATAAGGTAATATTCTGTAGTTATGTATAACCCTATCTACAACAATTGAAGTTTACAAGAAACGACCTTAATCGAGCACTATATAGGACAACTTTCTATCCAACTCCAAAATTTTTGAAGAGCATTTTCTTGTCATGCCACCTTTTCATCTTCTCTTTGTAGATTCGAGCATTCTTGAAAGCTTCACTCCTAAATTCTTCTCATTCATCTAACTATAACATCCAATGGTCTCTTGCTAAATTTTTATCAAAGTTCAAGATTTTGATTGCCTAATATGCTTTATGCTCAATTTTAACTAAGAGATGACATGCTTTCCCATAAATCATTTAATATGGGGACATCATCCAATTTTGAAGCTTAATCCTTGCAGTGGTGACAGTTTTTTATTTTAATTCTCCATTCAATAGTTTAACTTATCCACTTGTTTGAAGATGATATGGTGATGCCACCTTATGTTTAACCCGATACTTAGCTAATAAACTATCATCTTGATTGTTACAAAAATGTGTTCCCCTACCGCTGATTATGACCCTTGGAACCGCAAAATGTGTGAAGATGTTTTTCATAGGAAATGTGAGGACATTCTGAGAATCATTAGTGGGTACAATAGTTGCTTCTACCTACATTGAAACATAATCTATTACCACCAGAATGTATTTATTAGATATTGATGAGGGGAATAGCCTTAAGAAGTCTATTCACTAAACATTGAAAACCTTGATGACACGAATCCCTTATTATGGCATTTCATTTTTCTTTGATATACTCCCCGTTCTTTGACATCTTAAGGATTACATAATGCACTCTTTGCAATTAGCAAAAAAATATGGACCAATAAAAACCACACTACAAGATCCTTGTTGCTGTATGATATGCTCCAAAATGCGCCACCACCCCCCCTCCCCCTTTAGGCTCCACATGATAGTGAGTAATAATATCATGTACTTCTATGGTAGTTTCACAATACTTGATCATTTGGTTTACACCAAAACTTAAATAGATATGCCTCTTCCTAGAAATTGTTCTACACTTCCTTCAGATATTTTCTGTATTAATTGCAATGTAAACCGTATGGCTTGATCCCTCCAACCAAATAGTTGATTATGTCTACATACCAAGGCAACTGAGTTGAAACAATCATATATAGTTGCATGTTTGGAAAGTATACATGAATAGTCTAGTCACTTTCACCGTTGGTGATTTGTGACAAATGATCTACCACTGCATTTTCACCGCATCTCCTATCCTTGATGTGCAAATCACATTCTTGTAGTAAAAGGAACTAACATATAAGCCTTGATTTAGCATTAAGTTTGTTCAATAGATACTTTAAAGCCGCATGGTCTATATATATTATAACCTTGGACCCTATTAAGTACAATCGAAACTTATCACATGAGAATACTACAGCAAGTAGTTCCTTTTTAGTGGTTGCATAATTTTTTTGAGCATCTTGCTTACATAGTCAATTGTTTAGAAAACTTAGTTTTTCCTTTTTCCTTAGATTACACCAATAGTAATGTCACTTACATTACACATGAGCTCAAATGGTAGTGTGCAGTCAGGACATACTATGATTGGTGTTGTTACTAACTTTTCCTTCAATATCGCAAATGCATTCCTCCATTCAAACTTGAAATAAAAAAGCACATCTTTTGGTAGCAAAGCACACAATGGTTTTGAAATTTTGTAGAAATCCTTGATAAATCGATGATAAAACCCTGCATGACCCAAAAAACTATGAGTACCCTTCACATTAGTAGGTAGAGGCAGCTTATCAATCACTTCCACATTTACTTTATCTACCTCTATGCCTCACTTAGAGATTTTATATCTTAGTACAATTCCTTCTTGTACCATGAAGTGACATTTCTCCCAATTAAGCACTAAGTGAGTCTCCTTACAATGTTTCAAAACTATTGCCAAATTCTTAAGACATTTCTCAAATGTTTCTCTATATACAAAAAAAATCATCTATGAATACTGTTGTACCCCTTATATGTCAAGTAACAGAACTTTAATCATCGAGTCGCCTTTTGGTGTAATGGCTTGAAGCATATTAAAACTCCAAAGTTAAGCATGGTCAATTTTGGTCAATCCTAAGATAAGTGACCCCCTAGGAAGCTATTATAATAAGAGATAAAACTGTACGGTGTATCATACCAAAATGGATAATACCTTAATGTGAAGAGTTCCAACCTAGTCATTATTAGTGGTATCAAAGCACTCTACCACTAAAAGGGGAAGTCCTTACCTGGTAATCATCATGAACTTATGTAACGAAACTTATGAGGACGTTAGTTCTATTGGGGGGGGAGGGGGTGGATTGTAATAGGGGAGGTCCTTACTTGGTAATCATTCTGGACTTATGTAATGAAACTGACGAGGGTGTCAGTTCTATGAAGGGGGTGGATTGTAATACCCCTTATATACCAAATAACGGAACTTTAATAATCGAAACACTTTTTAGTGTAATATCTTGAAGTACAATGAAACTTCGAAGTTAAGCATACTCGAACTAGGTCAATCCTAAGATGAGTGACTTCTTGGAAAACTATTGCACTAAGGGACAAAATTGTGCGACATATTAAGCTAGATCAAACAATACCTTGATGGGAGAATTTTCGATCGAGTCGTTACAAATACCTCGATCCCATTTTCAATCATGTTTGAGAATATTGACATCATGCATCATTGAAAGGTTGTTGATGCATTATAGAGTCTAAATGGCATTCTTTTAAATGAAAATGTCTCATATGGGTATGTAGATGTGGTCTTTTCTTGATCTTCAAGCACCTAAGGATCTAATTATCTTGAATATCTATCTAAGAAGCAATAATATTCATGTCTTGCCTATCACTCAACCATCTGATCATTTAATGATAAAGGGAAATGATCTCTTCACGTGACATTGTTTAACTTACGATAATTTATGCACACTCGACATCCTGTCACTGTCCTTGTTAGGATTAACTCTTTCTTTTTGTTTCTCACTATAGTCATTCCTCCTTTCTTTGAGAGCACTTGGATAGGACCTACCGTTTACTATCTAAAATTAGGTAAATTATCCTTACATTTAATAATTTTACTACTTCCTTTTTTATTGCTTCTTACACAATAGGATTGAATCATCTCTATGGCTATATTTCAAGTTTACTTTATGATTCAAGAAAAATCTTGTACATACATAATGAAGGGTAAATGCCATGTATATCTACTATAGTCCAACTAATAGCCTCTTTATTCCCTTCTAATGTCTCTAGCAATTTTTGCTCCTTTTCTTTTAATAAATTAGAGGCTACTATCACTTGTAAAGTTTCTTTCTCTCTTAAAAAGGCATATTTCAAATTATCTAGTAACTACTTTAATTCCAATTGAGGTGTGATTTTCGTTGATGGTCAAGTTTCGCTCTTGTTGGGCTTAATTGCTACTGGCTCCATTGCTTATGACCAAACTCTGGCTCAATTGTATCCCCTTCTAAACCATCTTCCTCATCTATGTCAATGTCACTATCATTGCATTTAAAATTCTTTCTCCACTTCACCAGTATCCTCTTCTTAGGCCTCTTCCATTAAATCATTAGTTAATTCCATAGCATGACAATCGTCAGCTCCTTATGGTAACTTCATCACTCGAGGTACTTCAATTGTGATTTCTTCATCAAGTGCAGTCAATGTAAACTTTCCCCCCTTAACATTTATCATTGCTTGTGCAGTAGCTAGAAAAGGTCTTCCTAAGATTAAAGGAACATTATTATCAACATCTATATATAGCACAATAAAGTTTACTGGGAAAAACAAATTTGCCAATAGTCATAAGTACATCTTCAACTATTCCTCATAGATGCTTTAAACTCGTATTTACAAATCAAAAAGTCATTCTAGTTAGCTTTCACTCTTCTAATTCAATAAGCTTAAATATAGAGTATGGCATCAAGTTAATGATTGCACTTGAATCACATAATGCCTTACTTTCAAATGCCTCCCCTATCATATAAGGCATGAGAGCAAAGCATTCCTTAGAGAACATCATCATTTCCTTCTTTACCTTTCCTTTCTAAGTTAAAATTTCCTTCAAGAATTTTTCATATGAAGGCATCTACTCAAGAGACAAAAAAAGGGGTACATTGATATATACTGTTTGAATGTTTCCAAGAATTTAATAAATTATTGGTCCAGTTTTTATTGTTTCATTCTAGTTAGGAAGGGTATTAGAGGGGTATAAACTCTTCGTTTAGGTTCTTTCTCAAGGGAAAGGTCATCTATTTGTTTCTCTTTTTCTTCATCTACCTTTTCCTTTGCATTCCTAGCTATAGGCCGAAGTAAATAAAATAAAGAGTTTGTGGAATAATTAAATTCCAAAGAAAATTAAATTAATAAACTAAATAAATTAGGATATTCAACATCTTTAATGATTCAATTGCAAACCAAATAATTAAAATACCAGCTATGGTGTTTTAACAAGTTTAGTTTGAGAACATTTAAGCATTAGGATTTTTTTCTCGTAAAGTGAATTTCCTAAATTAATCGATTTATCTATTCTATCGCTAGACAAGTGATAAACTAAATTAATCCTCTCTTATTCCAAAACCTTAATTAAATTAAAGAACATACATTATGTCTTCTTAATGTAGATTATCTAGTTCACAGTAAATAATTAGAAGAGGTCTCGCAAATTAATCCCATTTAACACATATTCCAATAAAATTAAAGTATATGTTGACATGATTAGGGAATTAAAGACTTAAACAGCAGGCACAATTCATAAACTGATAATCTAAAATATCTAATAGGTAATATTAATTAAGCACAAATAAGAAATGATAGATGGGGCAATATCCAAATCAAAATTTATTAAAAGGGATGAAATGACCTGTTTAGAAATTCCAATCTCTGATTCATGAACAAATATCGCTTCTATAATTTCTGATGTTAAAATCCTAAAAAGAAAATGAAACTATTCTCTAAAGCCTTAGACTAATGAAAGAGAGAAAAATCTATTCTATATTTTATTTTATTCTTTTAGTTTCTATTTCTTTCTACTTGTCTATTCTATTACAAAGCC
The DNA here is from genome assembly GCA_024138005.1 of Lumnitzera racemosa. Classification (NCBI taxonomy): domain Eukaryota; kingdom Viridiplantae; phylum Streptophyta; class Magnoliopsida; order Myrtales; family Combretaceae; genus Lumnitzera; species Lumnitzera racemosa. The sequence goes on along the minus strand of JAMXBC010000003.1, from coordinate 32,312,241 downwards.
TTTATTGTATTACAAGGGATCCAATAAAGAGTAAGCTCGTAAGATATAATTATATATCTTTCTTGAATAGCTTCAATTCTTTCTAAAAATTATATAAAATGATGTATGAAACAATGGTCTTTACATATGGTCTTTCTATGCTTTAATTCTTACAGGAATAAAAGATAAGTGGCATGTCCAGAATTGGGAACTTAGCTTCATTCATTATGTAACACACGTCTTCTACCCATGGAGTAACCACAACCTATGACCACAAGAATAGTCCTTGCCTATGAAGCTGTTGTAAATTAATTTCTTCTCTCTCCTTATAATTTCGCATACTTTCATCATCGTGTGTATATTTTCCAATATTGCAAAGTTTTCCTATAAAAAAATACAATTAATGTAATAAAGTGCTAAAATAAAACATTTATAGATAAAGTACCAATTTGCACTAAAATTACATTAAAAAGCTTGTAAAAATAATATAAAATCTAGTTATAAAAAAGGCACAATTTAGCTATATCAGCAATGTATGAACATACTCTAGAAATGCAATGACCGCTTTTACAAGGAGCACCAATAGCTTTGCCAGCCAAGGAAGGTAAGAATAAGTAACTTCTATAATGAAACATAGAACTCGATGATGAATCTTCTTCATTGTCCTAGCCCCTACATACTTTTAGTAATGGAATTAGTGTTCCCTTGCTAAGAGTGCCAACATCACTAATCAATCAATGGAGTACTTTGAGACTCACTAACGACATACATTATACAACAAGCCTATTGAGGAGATAGACAACTTCATCAAAATGCTTATGGATGTGAAATCCACATCACAGACCATCAAAGAGAAGACACCACTTCCTAAGGTAAGCATACCATAGCTTAAGTTTTGTGATGGTACTACAGACCTTACTACACACCTCATCTATTATTGCACTTAGATGAACTTGCTTAGTATCTCAAATACCATTTCATGCAAACCTTTTATAGGAAACCTTAAAGGCATTGCTTGTTCTTGGTACCATGGTCTCATGGTATGTCTTTCTTTTCAATAAGGAGTTCGGACCTTTTCTAAAAGGTCTAGAGCTTTCAAGTGATCAATAATTTAAAACAACAAATAGAGTATAGATCTTTTCAAACATTTTGAACCATTTCTTCTTAACTACATCAAAAGAGACTAGGCTTATTTCATACGCTTCAGATCTTTCTTAAAAATCTAAATAAGAGAAGATGAAAAGAGAAAAAAGAGTTCAGACCCTTCCAATGCTCCAAACCTATCATAAACTTTAAGATTGTTCTTTACTCCACTCAAACTTTGACTTTTTTTATCTCTCTCCACTTCAAAGCATAAAATAGAACCTTTGTTTAGTGATCAAAACTCACTTCACCAAGTTTCTACCAAATATTATCCAGATAAAATGAATTACATTAGAAGCTACTAATATCCGTATGAAATCATTTAAGCACCTTTTCCATGCAATGTTGAACCACCTTATCATCCAAATGCTATGCAGTCAAGCTAGATTAGTTTAATCCAACATAACCCTCAAACTTTATCTACATTACAAAGAGAGTTATTTGAGCATAACCTGTTATGTTTATTAGAAAGTTAAAGTTAATGCTTATGGATCATGACGTAATGAATAAAATCATGATAAATCATTTTGTGATCTATGATTATCCAAATAACCTTTGCACCTAAAGGATTACATTTAGTCCTTGCTTATGATTGGTTAAGCTATGTTGATTAAGACTCAATGGAACTAGTTAGTTGAGTTGATATGGCAATGTTGAAGCAATTTTCGTAAAGTGATTTTCATACTTGTTTGATTTCATTCAAACAAATTAATATGACCCTAAGTAAAAACTTGAAATATATTGTATAAAGTCTTGCATTATTTGAAGATTGCTACATGGTTCGTAAGAATGAACTTTGAAAGGGTTCTTGATTTGCCATGTGTGAATTAAATGATCTGCGATTAGTACACGTTTAACAGAGCTAGCTAAAGGGTCTTAACTATCATTTTAGGCCATTATTAATGCTCAAGTGTACACATGAGGTATATTTAGTTTAGCTAGGAGATTCATACTGTTGTTTGGACATATAGGCATTGATGGTATTTACTAATCCCTAACCTAACCCTATACTTCATGTAGGTCATTAGAAGATTGCATGGGATGTTTGCATTACATATGGATGTTCATGCATTACACATGATTGATAACTTGCTTGAACTCATAAGTTAAGAAACAAACTCTAAAAAAATTTCCTACAAGACAGTCTCATTATCTTCATACTTAAGGCTTATACACATGAATAAGTAAACCAACCAATCACCCTAAATAACTTATTGATGGAGAGTTGAAATCATTTATCAATTGATAACTTATTAAAAACTAGTAATAAGACACTTTCCTTATCACACCATAACGTATACCACATATATATGGACAAGATATCAAAATATTTTATGAGTTCAACTTTTAATTAAGAAGACAAGACAACTCAATGCCAAATGGAGACCTACATGGCAGATTACAAGGCTAGATAAGGGGAGGTTGGCATGCCTTTTTTTTCATCAACCAATCAACTTGTCTTACATACTACTATTTACCTCCTTACATCATCTAGTCTTATCAAAGGTTGGCATTTGTACATGCTACAAGACAACCAATCAAAGCTTCTTAAGTACACTTTTTTTTTCTTACAAAACTAGCCATTCCTTCCCTCCTAACTCTCACTTTCACTTTCATTTTCACTTCCTTTTCTCTCACTTTAAACTTAACATAAAAGAGGAAACAAAAACCCTACAAAATCCCAGCAATTGCCGCTACTTATTTACTTCATTCATCACGGCACAAAGCTTGTTTTGTGTCTTCCATTTGTCAACTTCCAAAGCCACTTTTAGGAACCTTAGAATACTTTCAAAACCCCACTTTAAAGGATAAAAACTCAAGATTCCAAAAAGGTTGCAAGAAGGAGAAGGTAAAACAAGGAGCATATGTGGATACTTAGTGCACAACCACCTTATTTCTGCTTTAAGGATGAGTAAGCTGTTTCTTTATGTTAGTAACCTAGTATGCCATGTTAAGAAACTATGTTTTCATGAGGATATTAGCATGATCATAAGTTGATGAAATAGTTAAGACCACCTTAAGAAGCAAACTTATGAACCCCTTACATGAAAGTTGAACTATGAGCATATAAAATTGGTATTATGTAAAGATACTTCTTTAACACTTATAATGGAAGATTTTAAGTTAAGAAAATCATGAAATGAGCACTTGAATAAGGGGATATCATGCTGGATGTGATGTGTTTATAGGTCATTTGGAGGTTGTCCTCACTTTTATTAAGTTAAACATGCTCAAACTCAGCCTTAGATAAAGGAAAATCTAATATATGAAGCTTTTATTAGGAAATCAACTTTATAAAATATGAACTAAGGTATGGAAGCTATGATAAGTATGAGATATACTATTTACATGTAAAGTATGGAGTAAGTAATCATCTTATGAAGGAGAAGTTAAGTCAAGATTTGAATATAAAGATTTGAATATAAGTAGCCTAGGTTCATAATCTAACTCTTAAACTTAAAGAAATAATGAAACAAGTTGAAAAACTAAGTGAGAACCCCTTGGATTCACCACTACCAAATCTGTAACCATGAGGAATGTCACTTAAAAATATGATAAATACAAGTAAACAAAGTGAAAAGATCAACCAAGATAAGTATGCTAAGTATATAAGGCCTAAAAGTCCAAACCGAGCCTAAAACTTCCAAAATGGGTCGTAAAGTCCAAGTTGGACCCCCATCATTTTTCTGACTAGCAACTTACCCCAACAATGGAAGTTGTTTTAAGACTCTTAAGAAGTGACAATTCTTGAATTAGATTAAAAACAAATCCATTTGACAACTTAAGCCCATATAAAAGCCCAAGAAGTTGTTGTTTGCCTTAGAAGTGTAAATTAAAGCTAGAAATCTAACCTCGTTGAGTATTTTAAGCTTAGAATGAGATCCTAAGCCTAAGCCTAAAAGATTTCCTAAGATATCAAAAAGCCCAACAATCAAACAAAGCTTAAAAGTACTCTAAATCATGAGGATCGCTATTGTTTTGACCTATATGTAGAATTACGTGCCACATTTCAAAAATATAACCTCACCACATTAAAGTACACTCGAAAATAATGAAGATTGCCTATAAGATCATAAAAATCAGATTTAAAACAAGAAAATTATATACAATTGAACCTTTAAGTAAAACCGAGAAAAATATGAAATCTAGTTAAAAGTATGAATTAAAAGGTTTTGGCTTAATTTTCTAAGCTCTATTTCAAATCCTTATAGTATTATATTTATGATGTCTAAGGGACCCGGCTTTTGGAGATGATTTGCCCCTAAATTACTTCAACTAATCCACATGGCTAAGTAAGTAATTCTTAATGACTCCATACTTAAGTTTGCTTGTAATATAAATACACTTAAACTTATATAATGAACTTAGATGCTTGTGGGTTATGGGAAATGCATGCGTATGATAGGTGTTATGATTTGTTTGAAAAGAAAATAATATGAATGTTTGTGATAATATCCATGCATGGTTGTATGGAATGTAATTGTCTAATCCTCATGAAAACCGAATTAAGTAAATATGCGATTAAGAAATTCAATAAATCATGCATTTCTCATAAAGCACATCATATTATATCAACTGTCACCTCACGCAAAAGATTGGAAGGGACGTATAGGAGGAGAGCCTCTTATATGATTGAGCATCAGCTATGCTATCATTTTATTATTCAGTCTTTATCCTAAGCTAACGGGCTTATTAGGCGCCAGAGGACGCTAACCGTCAGCGAAGGGCTATATCTTATGGCTTCTACTTAGGGTGTGTGATTGGGGATTGTAGATTGTGGATTGTGGAGGGCATGACACTGCTAGACCTAGTCATTTTGGTTTAAAGTACGACATATAAAAAGAAAGAGTACTTTCCATATTAAATTGGTATATGATATATATATATGGTTTTGTTTTGACTTAAGCACAATAATGCAATTGATATAAAACCTAGGTATTAGAACCCGGTTATGGTTTGTGTTGGTTAATCATCTCTAACCCCGACTATAGAGGGTATAATTCTGAGTTGTATTTAGTTCCTAGGTCGCTACAAGCATTGTTTGGCATTTTAATTTTTCATGCATTTAAATGATTGTGCATTAAATGAAATTGTTTTCCGATATTGATGAGGGGATTTATCTCACTAAGCATAAGCTTACACCCCGATAGATTTCTTTTGATGTAGGGTCACCTCTTCATTCATTCGAGCCAAGGAATGCTCATGGCGAGTCTCGTGAAGAGATGGGATGGTGTGAGTAAAAAGTGTAGAGGGAATTTTATAATAGTATTTTGTAGACATTTATTTATCTTTTTCAATTCATAATCTAGATAGAATTTCTAATACAAATTCTTATGCGAACTGCATTTATGTTGTAATATTATTTTGGTGTGGAATTCAATGAATCTACATGTTTACTATATCATATTATATCAAAGAGTAAATTTTAGTTAAATTGATCAACATTACATATCTATGGGCCTAGTGATAACATATAGTGGAAAAAGCTTTGTATGTCATATGAAAGGCCTACAATCAACGAGAGGGTTGATTGTAGATCTTTATGCGATATACGGCGATTTGCCATAATAACGATACCATTGGGTTATGATAGTTCCCTAAGTTGTCAGGTTCCCTGTATCCCTGTAATCTACCATATGATATCCTCTTTGGTCGCATCTATAACAAAAACCTTAATGTAGAATAATAGTCTCTTTACAATCCTTACTCACATATCCAATCTTCCCATATAGAAAGCACGCTCCCATTACCTACTTATAAGCTAACACCCCATGTGGCCTGAAACATCGTATGCATTTCATAGCTGGTGTAATCACTTTATTCTAAATTGGTGCTACCAACGCCACATGTCTAATCTACACTACCATTGGCTTATCTCCACCCTTTTTAATAACTACCCCTCTAACTAGTCTCTTTGCTCTCTCTGACCCTGGTACGATATAACCTAGCATAGGCCTTTTTCATAAAGCCACTCTCACCCTACAAGCTAATTACTTTTGCTTCTTCTTCATAAGCTACTCTAAACACTTTGTTTGATCAATTGTTGCTACATAACCCATAAGCTAAAAGGTTATAACCTTCTCCTATAGCTTAGGCTCCAACCTAAGAATGAATTTGTTAATCCTCGACTATTCATCCCTCCTAGAAGCTTTAGGTATAAAACAGGCCAACCGATCCAATTTCGTCTCATAATTTGCTATAGTCTTACTCCCCTGCTGAAGTGTTTGGTATGCCAACTACATCTATTCTCTCATACTAAAGAGAATGAAGTGCTCGAAAACTTATCCCTAAACCTCTCCCAAGTCTAGGTCCCTACCTCAAGCTCTACGTACGGGGTGTCATCCTACCATTTCAATGCATCTCCTCTCAGCATAAAAGATGCGTAGTTCACTTTCTTAGCATTCAAAATCTCAACCATAGCAAAAGCTTTCTTTATTTGCCTGATCTACTCCTCGACAACAATGGTGTCATTAAGCATTAGGTCAAACTCCTTAGCTACTTTCAGGAAACGGTCCATACCTAGTTGTCGAGATGCTTGCCTTTACTAACACCAAGCATTGGCATTAGCTTGGATCATCCGCATGTCATGTCTAATCTGCTCTTGCTATTAGACTATGGTACCTACCAAATTATTCATAGCATTTAGTAACTGTACCTCATCGACTTCCATAGGCTAGTACCCCTACTAACCTTACTGTCTCTGCATACCAAGTAATCCATAACCTCCCTAAGCACCCTGGCCTCCCTATGCATTCTAACTAACCCGAGTATCTTACCCTTTAGCTGGGTAGTCCTGAAGTTGAGAAGAACTTAAACTTGCTCTCTTAGGCATCATTCTAAAGATGAAAACAAAGACAACCAACCAAACAAAAGTAAGGAGATAGGTAGACAAAAGAAACAATAAATAACAAAGCAATAAGAAACATTAGGAGGTAAATAAGAAAACTTGATGTCAATACATAAACACTTGACATATCATTCCCATATTCAAGCCTAACCCTTCATCTACTTATGTCTCTCACACCCCACTACATACAAGTTATCATTCCTACTCCCCTAAAGATTTTCAACCTAAGCTTTAATACCATCAAAAATTGTAACGCCCTAGAACTTAGGATGCCATAAATCTACTATGTGTCGACCCTAGAGCCAAACATGCTAAGGCATACTAGAGTCTATATACCTATTACAAATCACAATTTTTAATAAATATGCCCACTCATAATTGATGACTTCAAATATGCTATTAGAGTGGAATGTCAACTACTCAATTAATGCTAAATCAATAATTAGAGTTTCAAGGCTTCGACAAAGTTAAATAATTAAATTAATAATAGGAGTCACAGGCGACTCCATGACCGTACAACTCTCATAAATAAGTGATCACTACATAAATAGACATAAATCCTCAAGTTCACTCTTATAACTAGTTATGATGCCCTAGCTCCATCATCATAATAGTAATAGTCACTCTATTCATCATAATACAAATAATTATATCCAAAATCCTTAGCATAAACCCTATTGTCTACCTTGTAACTTGTCCCTTCAATTGAAAAAGAACAATTCCCATAAGGTGAGCTAAAGCCCAATATAAGATATCATACACATGCATATGAAACATAAGAATCAATCAAGCATAGACACATGAATATGACACATTAATGTAATAAGCAACAACTTTAATCCTTCATTTAGGCCCACAAACATCATAGTACCAGCATCTTGAGACTTGGGGTTTCTTACGACTCCCAACATGCAATATATATATATTAGATAAGTATTGATGTTAGCCACTTTCCAACACCCGAGTGCTAAAAACCATCCGAAAACTACTCGAGTCATTTCAATACGAAACTCCATAAGGAACATCGCACAAAGATCACTAGATACCTTACTAACACCACTAAACTCGACCAGTGGGTGGTTGAAGCTAAGCAAAACTAGCTATACAATTAAGTCAAAGGTTCAATTTAGTCTGATTTATATTTACTAACCGAATACAAACATTCAACAAACATGTATCCCATAACTAGAGCTTCTATTTCAAAAAAATTTTATACCACGAATCCCTTAGCACTTGTTCAAAATATAAATACTAGTTTATAATTTATTAAATTATGCAACTCAATACATCTTTCCTTTAACTCAACCCTCTTCTCTAAACTCTACGCTCGTGAACCGAAATCTACGTAACATTTAATGTATATACCAACTCTTATACTCCCATGTGGACATAACATATTATATATATTATTTTATATTATATTAAATGTACACATATAATATTTTATATTATACATATATTTAATATATATAACATTTAATATATATATATGATAATATATATTATCAATTTATTTATTCTTTTCTCTTTTCTCTTTTTTTTCCGCTATTTTCTTTTTTTTTTTTTTTCTTGCTGGCTCTTTTCTCTGTCTCTCATACCGTCCTCTCTCTTTCTCTCTCTCTCATATTATCCTCGACCCCTCCCTACACTACACACACGCACATGCGTATTACCTTACACATGCACATCGCCCAACTACACACACATACATCCATTGCCATATGCTCACCTGACAACTATACACACATACCACTTGGCATACAAACCGCACAGAAACACACATCCACGACGTACACAAATTCACACCCACGTATACGTTGTCCCTCATTTGTACACCTATACGTGCATTTCATGGACATCGTCTTACACACACATGTCCTCATCTTACGTATACACTACACGATGCATCGAATTGCATACACACCAACAAGCTATGCACCATACACAAAATCGGAACACAAATACTCTTTGCAACACATACAAACTTTAACTATGGAAAAGAAAAGAACTCGTAAATTTTTACAATGAACTTGACTTACACTTTGTTCCTTGATATCCTAATACTCTAACCAACGGTTTCTGTGCTATTTCTCTGAAAAGGCACTTTTTTTTTTCTTAAGTTTCCTTTGCCTAAATAAGAAAAAAATAAATCTCTTTAAAAAATAAGTGATGACTTATCTAATTTCAAATATTCCATTGTAAAAACTCACTTTTTGCCTTGATTTCCATTCCTTAACTCGTTGAATCCGAACTTGCAAGTGTTCTTGAGGTTTTCCTTTTAAGTTTTTTTGTATGGTACACAAAGAAGGGTATGGAATAGTAGGATAACGTAAGGAGAAGATATGAGTTGAACATTTTCCTTAGATAAATTTATCCTTAGTACTTAAAGTTTATTTACATACCATATTAATATCTAAATCTTTTTCTCTATTGCCCCATTGTATTTAATGTCTAATTGCATACCACACCAATAATTGAAAATAATAAATCATTTATTTCCCTTTGTTTCCTTAATTTAATTTATTCCTTTGACTTGGGTTTTACAGTTTGTTTATATAGATATATATATATATATATATAAAAACCGCGTCTAGACGTTGGAATTATATCAAATGTATGATGTCAAGCCTCTAGTGGAGAAGTAGCTACAATAATGTTTTCTGCGATAAATTACATTGAATATATATCCCAAAGACATTTGACACATCATCACATACATTTCACGAAAATTAAAGGAAGAAATGATCAGAGCTGCCTGAAACAAGGCGCTTTTATTATTTTGAAACCTATATTACATCAATACATTCCATGCATGACGAAAAAAAATAAATACCATGTAAACATTACGAAGCAAAGACACAGCTTCGAGTCACTTTGACATCGCAAAGTGATTTGACACACACAACAGTGAAAACACAACGATGGTATAATTTATTAAATTCAAACCACAAGACGATGTATGTAACTCCTCCCAAAGACGAAATGTGTCTTCAATAACGTTATAGTTACTCCTCGCAACATTTGTAGTTCTCGATATAATTCATGTCCTGCCCGGTCTCCCTGCATCTCATCCAATCTTGACGCCACCATCCCATGCTGGGTAGGAAGACGCTCTTGCATCGAGTCTTGGGTTGGTAAACCTTCCTGAGATCTGCAGCATCTTTGTTGGCCCATTTTTCATAGTCTTGTAAAACTTTTAGTGCAGATTCAGCTACATCAATCAATAGCACATCAGTTCCTTTAACCAGGATGCCGAATCCACCTTTCTCATAGGCAGTGTATGCATCACTCAACTCATCAAAGACTCGATCAGATGGTTGCCGCTCGTTAAGGCTTACACGCTCAATCAGATATTGCATCCTGCATATGAGAAGGTTCTCTAGTTGCTTGAAGGTAAGAGGATCCGTTACACGAAGTATATTCAATGCAGTGGCTCTTTCAAATCTTCCCATCTCTTGATCTAATAGTCTTGACATGTCCTCACCTCCAAAGATAAAGGTGTGCTTCCCAGGTGGGAACTAAAATAAATATTCAAAAGATAAATGAGTAAATAAATGAGAAACATTAGTTAATTTTTAATATCACAATAACGCAAATGTCACCTTGTCAAGCACATGAGGATGAGTTCACTTCAACACTTACCTTGTTCTCCCTCTTGGGATCAAATACAGCTTGAATCCAACTAGGGGTCTGTCCCCACAAATTGATGGTAAGTTCATAGGGGAATGCCTTTGTGCCCCAAATCCTAATCCGTGGCATAACATTGAGACATTCTACGCGGCCAGATTGGTTTAACGCAACAACAATTGTGTCACCTCTAAAGTACCAGTATTCCTTCATGTATCTCTGTGCATATGGATGAAGTTGGGAATGGTGCTCAGTCATTAGCCATTTCATCTTTGATTGCAAAGCCCTGATGCTTTCGTCCCTCTTCACCAAAGATGTTGGCCAGGAAAATGGACATTGAGGATCAATAAAATCCTGAAGATATGGAATCCATATCATCTCGAAATTTTTTGTCGTCTCTTGTTCGATCTGTACTATTGGGAAGGTATCACTTTGACGATCGACCATCGCCAGCTTGGGGAAGTGCTCAAAATGGGTATAAACATTTGAGAGATGCACCAGGTCATCAGGTGCAATTTTCCATGTCGAGATTACCACCAAAACATCTTTTCCCCTCACCGATTCCATTTTCACCTGTACACATTGTTGATATATCATAAAATTTATTAAAATATTCCATATAAATATCTGTAAATTTTGTCTGTTTCAATTGGTGAGTCAAAAAATTGGCTTACCGGATTCTTGGTGGAACCATTTAGGAGGGCCTCAGTGTGTGGATCATGTAGTTTCTTGATAACGTCAACAACGCTACTTGGGTTTTCCATATCCTTCACGTACTGCATGTAACTTTCATATATATCTAGAAAATCATAACGTCCATTATTTTGCATTTCATATTTAAATATGACATCTTAAAATTAGATAATAATTCACTGCATTAGAGTTCTTCTTTATTATAGTAGAAAAAAGAGGGAAAAAAAAAAAAGCGAGGCCCGTATAATACGATGGCCTAAATATCAATTTACCAATAGAATAGATTTAAGAGAGAGAGAGAATACTAACCTATGCCTTGGCGGCAATGTTGAAAGTACCCTGTCAATTCCCTTATCAATGCAGTCACATCTGCAGTTAACTGTATTAACTCCCATTCTGGCCATCTGCATGTTCAATATAACTAAACTTTTGTTATTCTTATAAGGACTTATTCAAATAATACGGATTCAATTGAAGAACATAAATATATTTTAAAATGAGTTATATGTATGTATTATAACCTATCCTCCTCTGCATTAACGAACTGAGTGAACATATAATTCAGAGTAATAATACAAATCACGGCTTGGCAATTCCATTCTGGGAGGCGATTGAACACCGAATTTAGCGCAGGGACCTCCCTCTCAGGGTGTTTCGCACACAACTCTGTGAGTTGAACTATGAGGCCAATCATTTCTAACATGTCCTTCACCAACTCATTGAGCATTGTGATCCCATGTTTTATCTTTGAATCCTTTTCAACCTTTGCCTTCATTGCACCAGATCCCTCGAGCAACGAAATTTGCTGCCCTTGGGTGTCCGGTAGAGTAGATTGTGCCCAGTACCAATAGTCTCCATAGTGCAATGTAAAAGCAGCTAGGATTGCTAGTGTTTTCCTTAACCATGAATATTTAACCACTAGCTTGAATGCCGAGTGTACTAAGGCGTCTGCATCCTGATCGTGCAGGGCCTTGCATGTGATCTGCATTAATAAATATGAAATTCTCATGCATGACATCATGAACCCAAATATTTTGATGGAAACATAGTAGGTTACCAGTCTCCGCACGTTATGTAAAACTCTTATGGTTGTTGATTTTACTATATATTATCTTATAAACTTTTTAAAGAATCGTGGCACACAGATTAGTGTGCACATATTGAGTACTTTGGAAACCCATGATTAACAAGTATAGAAAGAAAAAGAAATTTTGCCATTCCTTATTGATTGTAAATTTATGATTGTTATAATTACAATTCTAATATTCATTTAATGACATAAAATCAATGGAATAATATAAAACTGATAGAATTATAAGTTTATAAAATTATATATAAAAATTAATAATTTTATAAAAAATTTATATATAAATGATTTTATCTTCATTTTAACTATAAAAAATAAAAAATTATAAACTCGTAAAATTATAATTTTAATAACTATTTATAATAATTACGTGGAACATAATCCTGTGTATAAGAGCTGATGGTATTTGCCGCATCTCCAACATCGGACGGGGGTGGATGGGCTCCACAGCCAGTTTTTCTTCGGTACCTATCGGCACCATCTGCACAGAGACAAAACACGATTATTAATGACGTACTAATTGAATGAGAAGGGAAAATTTTTTTTTTTAAAAAAAAGAGACAGAAAAATGAAAAAAGAAACGATTACCGTACGAACGGGGACAGCCGGCTTGCCTAGAACCTTGCTGTCGACGAAGACAGTTGCGTTTTGGAGGGCCGTTTTCACAACAGAGAAAACAGCGTCATCGTCGTACTTTTCATCCAAGGAAGGATGATATTGTCCAATGAGAAAAGTGATGTGATCTAAGTCCTTGAAGGCTCTTTGGAGTTTAGCCAAGACACTCGCATCAGAAGTTGGCCTAATGGATGATACTTTCATGGGCAACATTTTCAGGCTAGCTACGAGGTCTGTGGATAGGGAATACTCAAAGACTCGAAGATGATAGGCACATGTCTTTGGCTTCTTCAAGCTTCTATTTATAGTATTTCAAAGATAGGCAACGAAAGGTTGATTAATACTGGTGCTTCATATGCTTGGGGCAAGCTAATTGCTTTAATTTTTGGAGATATTGTGCTTTTTCTTTGTCTCGTCCAAGTTAAGAATTGTTATTATTCGTTGAACAAGTGTCTCACACTGGGGGAAAAAGGCTTATGGTCCAGCAAAGGTTGCTCAGATGCCACGGCAAACATATATCAAATAACGTACTGTGTAGTTGTGATCTAGGGTTTCTAACGTTCGAGTTAATTTCACTCAAATCAAAAGGTAAATGTGCTGCAACGTGATAAGATCCGTTTTTTGAACGTCAGGAAAAGTAAGATCCGTTTTCTCGATTAGTAAGAAAAGGATATGCTCTTAACAAGGAAGTTTTCCCATCATTCCTCTAAGGCCAAATGACGATGAAAGAAGGTGATTGGCCACTTCGTTTTTTTTTTTTTTTTTTTTGGTTTCTTTCTACTGACTTGCTTATTCCTTTTTTAATGAATTTAATTCTATAGGCTTTGATAATGTTTACAATATGAAGAAAAACATAGATATATGAAACAGAATTTGTCTTTACTTTTTTCTTTTCTATAAATGCTCATTTTAAATGATAAGGGGCTAAGTGTGTATTTAATGAACCCAAGAGGGCTCTTTACCACTTATCCTTAATTTTATATTAAAGTTCAAATTCAATTTGAATTTTATGGTGTTCGATATACACTTAACTAAGATCAACTCTAGGTAAATTGGATAAGCCACCACATTGAGATGGAGATGTCGAAGTGTGATCTCTAATCAATAAAAACTCAAGTAGCTTGAGCTTAAGATTAGCTCAATTTTAGTTGAATAGGATTCAACTAGATGTTGGCCATGCTAAAGTATAGTTTGTTATGATTTGGTTTTTTACATTGATTGGCATGTCTATGTAGGAATTAGGTATGTTTTGAATAGTTAATCATTTCTTATTACTAGAAGCATTTATTGTTGTCTATTGGTAGAATAAATATTGCTAGGTAGTAAGATATGGTATAATAATGCTTGTTGTATCGATCATATTAATATTTCCTATAAATAAGTCATCTCATGTATAAATTACCATTATGTCAAATGTACAATTGAGAATAAATAATCTTTATTTTTCTATATAGCATTAGAACTCCAACTAATCCTTGAAAACTAGGATTAATCCAAAACTAGTGGACCATTCAAGAAATTGAAGAATTAACACTAGGATCCAAATTGGGATCTTACTTTTTCATGGAACTTAGAATTATGTTTCTTTGATGACCTCTTACAGTTGATCAAATTGTCATTCAGTAATTATTAAGCTAGAAAATAAGTGGTGGTAAGGGTAATAAGCAGCTATCATCAACTACTATTTCTTACTCAAATAGTTGTTTAACTATTTTTAAAGGCTTTGATTGTAATAGTGGGATTATAGATACTATGGCACTTGATCATGAGTGGAATTCTCAATGTTTATTTGAGTCCCTTATCTCTTGTGGAAATTTGGGAAAAATTGCAATAGCAAATGGTAACCATGTTGTGGCTAAGAGGAAAGGTACAATATACGTCGCTACTTTGGGACTAAGAGATACTTTCTTTGTTCCTAAGCTACAATATAATATTTTATCGTTAAGTAAGCTAATTGGGGGATTAGATTATCAAGTTTCAACTCCTTATGTCTTATGGGACCAATTTTTTGGAAGAATGATTAGTAATGCTAAGATATACAATGGTCTTTATAATGTATCTAAAACAAGTTCTAATTCTAAAAATAAGTTTAATTCTAAGTTGTCATTTTTTCATTTCGAATGAGTTTAATATTATGTTATGGCATAAATGCTTTGGTCATCATAGTTTTATTAATGAATCAGTTACATCCCAACCTATTCAAAAGTAAAAGAATTGAATTATCAACTGTCAATCTTACATCATGGCATAATTGTAAAAAGGTTCTTACCATATTCATTCTTATAAACCATTTAATCCTTTTAGTTTAATTCATAGTGATATTTCAAGACTTTCTTATAATTCAACTTATGCTGGGCATAGGTGGTGTATGGTAAACTTAGGTTTCAAAGTTTGATTTTGATGAGAACCAAAATAAGATTTATATTAATAAATCAATATTAAGTTAATTCTAAAAATAAACTTTGATTTGCAAATCCTCCAAATATTTATTAACTCTTTATGTATCTAAATCTACTTGACTTAAAATTGCATTAATGAAACTTAGAGAGAATATTATATGTGTTGTGTGCTAATAATATGAAAACAAAGAACAAGTGCTACTATTTGGCCTTTTGGCTTGTCAATGGTGTGATGAATGGGCTTAACAATATAGAGGCTTAGAATGAAAGTTTAGTTAGCTTCTATACTTCAAACCGGCTTAATGGTACTTTAGATGATGTTAGAGCCAGTGATATCTTTGTCCTATTAGCCTGACAATAAGGAGAAGTACTAGCTTAATGGTAGCTACAATATAGGTAGGCAATCAAGCATTTAATGTACATGATTTCTTGGAGATGATATAAATGTTCAACTACCTAGCCAAAGACAACTAAGAACTAATATTTTACTAGAACTTGCAAAATTCTCTTACATTCTTTAGCCTATTGACTTCCTATTTGTCTCTTATACTCTAAACTGCAAATTATTAAAAGAGATCTATAGTGTTGTGCTTATGAGTTTATTTGTTGCAAAAATATAGTGAGAAAAAGTAGTACACCTAAGAGATTGTTTTGTACTTGTGATTTTGTGTTGTGATTGAGGTGTATTGAGAATTTACGTAGCTTTTGGAGCTCTAAATTGGTGATCAATAAAAGTAGTGTGAAGTCCTGAATTGAAGGCAATTGTGTGTCTATAGAGAGTATGGATTAGTCTGAACTCTATGTTATATCTAGACTTGATCTTCTCTATTCTTAACTCTTTTAAATTCCACATTTATTATTGTATATCGCTAGCTCGTCTACTCATCGTATTGAAATAATTGCTAAAATCTGAAAAGAAGTTAAAAAATTTGTCATTAATACTCAATAAAACAACCTCTACCCTCTCTCCTTCCTTACCCAACTCCCCCTGCTCTTAAGTATTAGCTTAGTATTTCAACTACTATTAGAGCTAGTCTCTAATCATTTGCTTAACTACATTTTATAGTAAAGATTATATCATCTAATGTACTAGATGACAATATTTCTTAAAGCACAAAATGTATTACTATGACAAATAGTTGATGGAGGACATTTTAAGATAAAAGGCAACAAAGAAAGAAGCTACATAAATGATGATTAGAAATTGCTCGATTTATACAAAATTTCCATAAATATTATACATTGTGATATATATTAAAATAATTTCAGTAGAGTGTGTACATGCAAAAATATTAAGTAAATATGTGATAAATTGAAAAGTACATATGAAGGAACTAATAGAACAAGATATACTAAGCAAAGCTTATTATGCTGCTAATTTGAAAACATCAAAGTAGATCCAAATGGAACTATTGATGAAATGCACAATAGATTCATTAATATTATCAATCATTTGAGTGTTTTGAAAATTCATTTACTAATCTTAAAATCAATTTAAAATCCTTAGATCCTTATTAAAGGATTGGGAAGATAAGAAAACCGCAATTTAGGATGCTCACGACTTTGACATAATGCCAATTGAGCAACTTGTTGGAACCCTCAAAATGTATGAAATGATAAAAAGATAAGAAGAGGATTCTGAGAAAAAACTATTGCATGAAAAATTACTGAGGAAAGCACAAGTGATGGAGAAAGTGAAGATGATGATGTAATGGCTATAATAGTAAGGAAACTAGAAATTCATGAAATTTATCAAGAAGTTAAGGAAGGATAAGGATAACAATGGAAACATATCAAAGTTCAAGAAGGAGAATAAGGATCTTAATTGTTACAATGACCAAAAACAAGGCTACATCCAATAATATTGTCCACTGTTTCAGAATGTAAATAAGAAGTCAAGGAAGAAAGTTATGGTCACTACTTGGAGTGAGGACGATTTAGGGGACTTCGACAATGAAACATGCTTTATGGTCGTTGATGAAGAGATATGCTCAACGTTTCAAAATGCCTCTTTTGATGACCTTAAAGACATGTATGATGAATCACTAAAATAATTCATTAAATTGCAAAATGAGAACAAACTATTGAAACATATGATGAATGAAGTGGGTGATGAATTTGATATTATTAAGAATGAATATAACAAAGTTGTTGATGCAAAGGAAGGAACAAAAGAAGACAATGAGTATTTAAAATTAGAAGTTGAAAAATTGACAAAGAAGAATGAAGAATTGAATTCTAAAATGATGAACTAGTTGAATATAATAGCAAGTTGAAAGAAGTTAATGGCTCTTTTGTGAAGACAGTTGCAAAGTTAAAAGATGTACTTGATAATGACTACATGATTGACTTGTCAAGAAGGCTAGAGAATACGAACGCTATTTTATGATCTATTCTAGATGATTCAAACTTAACTATAGAAAAATTCATGATAGAGAAAGGAATTTGGATAAGCTCCATGGCTCACAAATGCAATGATGAGATAAAATCGAAATTAGCCATAAATAGAGAAAAATATTTACAAGTCTTATAAGAGTTATTTTGAAAAACTTTAAGTAAGACTTGTGGTAGATATGGTCATATTGCACATACATGTGCAATACAATGTAATTTTACTTTGAATCATAAAAACAAGATGGTTTATAGAGATATACAAGTAGGTTTTGGCCTGTGGATCGACCTGTTTAACATACTTTTTAAAAGAGTTTAAACTAAGGTTTTTAACCCATTTAAAAAGTAAACTAAATTAACCCAGCTTGTATATATAGTCCAAAGTGGGCCAATTTAGATTAGCTCATTTAATACATTTATGCCTTTAGCCTATGGGCTGGCCCATGTAACTTGCTTTTTAAACTAATTAAAATTGACGTTTTTTGTCTCATTTAATAGCAAGCTAAATACACTCGACTTGTATAACTCGTAGGCTAAACTAGGCTAGGCTAAGTTGGCCCATTTAATCTACTTGCATACATCTATTGGTTTGGGTCTATAAGAAATAAGCTTACATTTTAGTAACTAACCTAAAGGACCTAAATTAAAATGAGTACCAAAGAATAACCATTTATTTTGTAAGGTCTTTCAAGATGAAGTAACAAATGAATCTTAGATGATAAATGTTTAAGACATATGATGGGAGATACATCTAAGTTCGCGTCTTTAGACATGAAAGACGAAGGGAGTGTTACCTTTAGAGACAATTAGAAAGCTTATGTATACTGGTGAAGATAATATTCTCATCAATAATGATCTTACTATAAAAAATGTGTTATTAGTAGACAATTTGAAACACAATGCTTAGTATTTGTCAATTGTGTAATATTAGATATGAAGTAAAATTTTATACATCAAAGTGTTATATTAAAAATATTAATAATGACCAATTTTTTTTTAAGGGGTATAAACAAGAAAATTATAAAATCAATTTCAACATCTATTTATGCTCCTTTGAAACTTATCTATCTACTTAAAATAATGATCGTTGATTATGGTATAGTAAGTTAGGCATGCTAGTGTAGATATTTTATGAAAACTTGTTAAATGATGAATAAAGATTAATTTTGATAAAGATAAAGTATGTCGTTCATGTTAATATGGTAAACAAACAAAATTTTAATTTAAGTCAAAAAATGTCATTTCAACTTCTAGGTCACTTCTACCATTACATATAGATTTATTTAGTTCAACTCAACTTTAAATTTAGGAGGGAAAAGATATGCCTTAGCCGTTGTTGATAGTTTCGCTAGATACAGTTATACCTTCTTCCTTACAAGCAATGACTAGTCATATCATGTATTCTTAAAATATTACAAGAAGGTTTGAAATGAAAAAGGTATTTCAATTTTCTCTATAAAAAGTGATCATGGGAAAGAGTTTAAAAATTATGAAATGGAAGATCTTTTAAAAAAAAAAATGGAAGCGAATTTACCTTGTTAATACTAAGAACTTCTTAACAAAATGGAGTCTCTAAAAAGAAAAGTAGGGCTATCATAAAAATGGTAAGAACCATAATTTGTGAAAATAATTTACCTAAGCATTTTTTAGTCAAGATGGTGAATATCGTTGGTATATATCAAATCAAGTTTTTATAAGCCATATCCTTAAGAAAACCCTTTATGAGCTTTAAAGAGGCAAAAAAACCTAATATTTCATATTCCCATCCATTTGGTACTAAATGATCCATAATCAACAAAAACAAAGAGCAACTTGGTAAATTTAATGCGAAATCAAATGAATGTATCTTTTTTAACTACTCTCTTTTAAGTAAAGCATATAAAGTGTACAATAAGATAACATTATAGTTGATGAATCCATTCATGTTGTATTTGATGAAGCATTAGCATGTGGGGAATCAAACAGTGAAATTGACAATGTTGGTACTTAAATGGATAGTCTTAGTCTTGACAAAAATCAAACTAAACCAAAAGATAAGGAAGTCTCTAAGGAAGGTGAAATAACTTATCAAAGTAATGTAGGCTTACCTAAAGAATAGAAATTTGTAAAAAACCAACCTAGGGAATTTTGATAAGGCTAATGAACATAGTGTTCCTATCTCTCTAACCCAAGCAACATAGCATTCTTATCTCTAGAACCTAAAAATATTGATGAGACTCTAAAAGATGAATTTTGGATTTAAGTAATGTGAGAAGAGTCAAATCAATTTACCACAAACTATATAGGACTTATGGACTTAGTACCTAAGACTAATGATAGACCAGTTATAAGAGTAAAGTGGGTGTTTAAAAACATGTTAAAATAAACTGGCATAATAACTAGGAACAAGGCATGCTTAGTTGCTACTGGTTACAATCAAGAGGAAGGAATTAATTATGATGTAGGGAATCAAATAGTGAAATTGACAATGTTGGTACTTAAATGAATAGTCTTAGTCTTGACAAAAATCAAACTAAACCAAAAGATAAGGAAGTCTCTAAGGAAGGTAAAATAACTTATCAAAGTAATGTAGGCTTACCTAGAGAATAGAAATTTGTAAAAAACCAACCTAGGGAATTTTGACAAGGCTAATGAACATAGTGTTCCTATCTCTCTAACTCAAGCAACATAGCATTCTTATCTCTAGAACCTAAAAATATTGATGAGACTCTAAAAGATGAATTTTGGATTTAAGTAATGTGAGAAGAGTCGAATATATTTAGCATAAACTATATAGGACTTATGAGACTTAGTGCCTAAGACTAATGATAGACCAGTTATAAGAGTAAAGTAGGTGTTTAAAAACATGTTAAATGAAACTGGCATAATAACTAGGAACAAGGGATGCTTAGTTGCTACTGGTTACAATCAAGAGGAAGGAATTAATTATGATGAGACTTTTGCCCCATTTGCTGAGCAGAAGCTAATAGGATGCTTTATGCACTTGTGACTTTTTAAATTTTCAAACTTTTTCAAATGGATGTCAAAAGTGCTTTCCTAAATGGTTTCATTAAAGAAAAAGTACACATAGAGCAACTACTAAGTTTTGAGGATAATGAATTCTCAATCATGTCTATAAGCTCGATAAGGTTCTATATAGATTTAAATGAGCTTTTAGAGGTTAGAACGAAAGATTAAGTAACTTATTGGTACATAATGGTTTCTCTAGAAGAAAACTTGATATAACATTGTTTACTAAGCATTACAATTCACATATGTTGATTATTCAAATATTTGTAGACGATATTGTATTTAGTGCTACTAACATGAGTCTTATTGATGAGTTTATTCAATACATGAAAAATGAGTTCGAGATGAATATGATGGGGGAACTTAATCATTTTTTATGTTTACAAATAAAAAAAAATCAAGAATGGAAACTTTATCAACTAAGCCAAGTATAATAAGGAGCTTTTAAAGAAGTTTAAAATGGATGATTAGAAGACTAGGCCACCCTAATGTGTACTATTTTAAAACTTGACAAATATTAATGTAGAAAAGCAATTTGTGAATAGATGTCTAAAGGCATAGTAAGGGTACACACCCCATTTTTGTCTGTCCTAATTACATCTTTGGTTCAAAACTTTGATTTTGGGAAAAAGGCCAATATATGAAAAATTTGCAAAAAAATGGAAAAATTAAGAAAAGACTAAACAAGAAAAAAAGGTGAAAAAAAATGGAAAAAATAAATTGAAACATCATAATAATGTGGCATAGTGGTCCATTTGAGACGATTTAGGGTGGAAATAATTTTTGAGATTCAAAATAGCTTTTAAGCATATGGGATTTAACCAAATTAGGAATTCCAATTAAACATGGAGATTTTTTGGAATGAATTTTTTTGTTACCCGAGTTTGGCTTACTCTTTATGAAATATTTTGAAATAGAAGTTTTTCAAGAGACCATGGTCTCAATCCTACCTCAATCGGATAAAATAAGCATTTTATGATAACTTAAAGTACTTAATAAAAGTTGAACATAGATAGAAAATGGGATCTTAATTTGATCAAATTGTATATATTTTGAATATATGTATGCTTGATGAAAGGAGTGTAGTTTTTTATAAAAGTTTGGTAGTTATTAGGTCTCCCTTTAAAAGGAAGAAAAAACGAAAAGGTGGAAAGAAAGAAAAAAGGAAAAAATAAGGAAAAAAAAAAAGAAGAAGACAAGAGGCAACATATATCAATAAAAGGAGGCAACACATGTCAACATGACGATGTGATATGTAGCACCCATTATAGGTACCATGTGGAACTATCCATGGCCTGTGCACATGACACTAATGTGGTGCCAAGTGGACAATGATATGGTGCCTTAAGGTTACACTCAAAACGTGACATGTAGTAATGGGGGGGTCAACCTTTGACTCCACTTTCTACGTCTTCCTTCCTTACTTCAAACTGCCAATTTATACCTACATTTCCTTACTCGATTTCATCCACTTTTTAGTTACTAAAAATCATGAAAAAAAAATGGAAAAAAGAAAAGTTTTCAAAGATTGGAGAAATGGAGCACGAGTTTTTCTAAAATTAGCATATGGGTTTCAAGGATTGAGAAGTGTCGAGCCTGTATTTTCTTGGTTTTTATTATTTTTCTTAACCTAATTAATATTAAATCCTAACCCATTTAATATTGATCTTCAACTAAGAGTTAAAGAAAACTTAGTTTTTAAACATGTTTTAAAAAAAGTACTTAGAGTCATCACCCAATCGGAGTAAAGAAAAAAGAGTGAGTTAAGTTAAATCAATTGGATGGATCTATTTAACTTAACTACTAGTCTAGTTTGAAAACCAAATTTTAACTAAAGATTGAGTCTAGGGGCTAATCTTTTTAAACCCTTACAGGTATCACTACTAAGTTTTCCATTTTAATTTTATCTTTTAAAAACCTGTTTAAAAATAACATTTATATGACTAAGTAAATTGAAACAAATTTACAAAAAGGATAAATTGGGTAACTATTTTTAAAAAATGGAAAAAAGAAAAGTTTTCATTTTTTAAGTCACCTCGTATTTGTATACAAGTACATATGTACTTACTATTGGAGATTATACTTTCATAGTTAATTTTCAAAACTTTAATTTGTCCATTCATTTGTATTTTGAAAGATGGTCGACTTTACATTTCTTAACCAATCCATTTTATTTTGAAAATTTGTAAAAGGTTCTTGAATTGGGTTTTTTTTATTTTTTAAAAGTTCTAAAATTGTTTTAATTTAGAAAATAGTTGATTTATTTAAATTTATTTGGAAAATTGATTTTTTAAAGTGATAAAACTTTTTTTCTTTCTTTATTATTATTTTTTTTATCAAATAAAACCTAAAATGAACTTTTCCTTTTTTTTTCTTTTTTATGTCCTTCTTTCTTTCCTCTCATTTTTTTTTATTTTTATTTTAGTTATTTTTGTTACAATTACAATATTTACATGAAATAAATAAACAAATAGAAAGAAACAGCGAAACAACAATACAATGCAACAACAATTGAATTAAAAAGGGCTGGACAAAGGAGAGATATGCGTGAGCCTTGAAGTTAAGTACAAATTAAGTCAGCTATGGGTCGAATAGTAGATTGGGTCACATTGGGTCAACTAAGCGAGTTGCATAATGGAGAAGATGCAAGAGTGAGAGGGGTGCTTCTAGTTGTTGTGGTTAATATTTCAAGGAGGAAACACCAGTTTCATGTGTTTTTTATTAAGATTAAGGGATGTAAGGAGAGTGCCTTGGCCAATAGTGAATGTTTGGGTGGTGTTCGAAGACGAAAGGGCGGTAGTGCTCCTACTTGGTTGTGGTTAGTGGTGGTTTGACGTAAGAAATGAATGTGGCTGGATATTTTTGGGCTTGACAAGGACAATTGTGTTGGTGACCGACACCTAGATGTAGCGACAAGGAGGTTTTCAAAGGGAGTCAAGTGGTAATGTTTAGGGTTTGTAAGTAGCAACCTAGTAACAAAGATAGAATGTACAGTAGCCTTTAGGACTAGTTAATTTAAAGAGGTGAAGGAATGGAGAAGCTTGCGATAGTGGTCTCGAGTTTTGAAAGTAACCATGGTGGCTCCAATTTTAGAGAGAGAAGGAGATTTAATTGGATTTTATGGATGTACTTTGAAGCTTTACATTGTTAGTAAGTGTTGCTCAACCTCTCATTTATACATTTCAATCTTGAAACATGCAAGGAAAACCCATATTCGCCATTAAATTTCTAAGTTAAGATTTAATGGAATGACTCAATTTGATTAATTGTGATTTTGCTTAGTTTCAGTTGAAATAGGTTGTCAAACATAATCTTTAATGGTCAATTTTTCTCAAAAGAATCTTCAAATGCCTTAATTTTTCAATAATGACCTGAATCATGATAAGAGCAATATCTACACATTCATTTTTTTGTTTTTTTTTTTTGTATTTTCAATCTCTTATTTGAAACCCCAGATGGTTATATCTTAACTTGTTTTTGTTATCAATTCATAGTATCTCAAGTTTACTTCACGATTTCACCATTGATTAGGTCAAATCATAAAGAAAAAAGGGATTAAAAAATGCTTTGAAGTGAGCTGTCTATGTTGGTATCTTATGAGAAAGGATAGGAAAAGGGGAGAAAATGAAGAAAAGTGTCAAGAGCATCTAATCAGTGCCTAACCCTTATCTAAACTACGCAAAGAAAAAAGTAAAAGATGATGATCGCCTTGACTAAGGATCAAACCTAAAACCTCTTTCTTGTTCCCTTAAACAAGACAAAATATTGCACCAATTAGGCCGTTAGCTTATACCCTACTATGTTTTACAACTAAAATATATATAACCTAAAAAATTTTAAGTATTTCTATGAAATAAGAAACCACTAAATTAAATTAATATGTCTAATGACCTAATTTAATTTTAAAATCTTATTTTCCTTAAAAAACTACTTTCCCAAAAACATTTTACTTTCCTAAAAGTCTACTTTTTCTTTTTCTTTTTTTCTTAAATTTTTTATCTTTTAAACTTATTCTAATTTTTTGTGATCTTTTCTAAATTTTCTATTTTTTGCGCTTTTTTCTAAATATTCTATTTTTTTTATTTTTCTAACTTTTTAAATTTTTTGTGTGTTTTTTCCTAAATTAAGACCCTTTGCCTCATTCTAAAAATTTTTAAATTACAATGAAGGAAAAAATTAGGTGTTTATAGCTACCCCTCCTTATGGTAAAGTTTAAGTAAAACTTCACTATAAAGATAAAGAGATTCTATTTTTACATTAAGGGTGAATTTGTCCTAAGAAGTGTTACAACTAGCTAGTTGTCTTAGGTTTGGTCCATTAGGAATTTAGTGAATGGTAAAAGGTAAAAGAGAAAATGCTCTAAGAGATGATTGAGCAATTAGAAGGGGTTTTAGAAAGGTCTAGCACTCTAAGAGATAGCTAGAAAAAAAAATGGTTTGAAACCTAGTCGTACCCTTCTAAGTTGACTAACTTAGGTAAAAGCATCTATGTGGGACTAACAACCTCAAAAAGATGAGATGAGAAAGTAAACCTTAAATTGCCATCTTAGATAAATGGTTCTTCACTTTATTAAATTTAACACCAATGTGAACACCAACTCATATTGATGGGCCTAAAAAAACTTGAGTACTATTTCGGATTGATGGGCATAAGAAAAACTTGAACACAATCTAAAATTGAAAAAACTCAAATACTATCTTAGATTAATGGGCTTGAAAACTTTTACACTATCTCGGATTGATAGGAATAGCACCATGTTGGGTTGATGGGCTTAACAACTTTAACACCATCTTGGATTGATGGGTATAGTATCATTTTAGATTGATGGGCATAGCACCATCTTAGATTGACAGGCATAGTACTATCTTGGATTGATAGGTTTAGCAACTTATCACTTTCTTAGATTGATAGGCTTAGTACTATAGGGATAGCACTATCTTGGATTGATAGGTTTTAACTTGAATACCATCTTAGATTGATACATATAACATTATCTTGGATTGATAGGCTTAGCACCATAAGGATAATAATATCTTCGATTGATAGTCTTTTACTTGAATGCCAACTTGGATTGATGGGTATTTTGCTCACCATATTGATGGTTACTAAAAAATTGATCAAGTTTCTTAAAAAGTTTTCTCAACTATGTAATTTACTCAGAAGTAGTGGAGTGGCTACTAAGGACTAAGTAAAGAGGTTGAAAATATAAGTCTAGAAATTGGTATATTCCTATGAAATAATTGAACAATTCCTCAAGAGGTTGTTTAGGCATCAGACTAAGATGATTGAGTTTGTACCAGTCTTGTTAACCAAGTCAAATGAAGATTCCTTTACCAATGAATGAGGAATTAATTGATGTCACAAGGAAAATGAATTTAGGGGATGATGAAGAGGAAGCAATAACCAAAACACAAGAGGAGACATCAAAGGGAAATGAGGAGAATGAGCTACTAAACATTGATTTGGAAGATGAGAACAACAAAGAAGATTTAGATTTCTTCTAGATATTTAGTATTGACTTGTTTTGGTTTAGATGCTTTTCAATTTTGTTGTTTTCATTTTTAGTTGAATAAGTGTTACATAGTAGCGATTTTTAATTTCCATGTTTTTACTTTTTGAATTTATGTTCAATGTTCTATCCCGTTAATAAAATAATGAAAGTTTCCTTTTTGTTGCATATGCTCTTATCTTTTATTTCTAGTATGCTTGTTTAGATTTCTCCTAAGCCAATAACTTCAAATCATTTAAGGTGAATTCTCATGGATATTCAAACAAATCCAACTTATCTAATGGAGTATTGTTTTCCCCATATATTTTCATCTCCACTATACTTTAATTGTTTGCATTTATTTCTTTTATAATTTGTAATAGAGTGTTGATTATGTGAATTAAGTAAGTACACCTAATCAAGTTATAATATAGATTAAAATGGATGTAAGTCCAAGTGTCAATCCCATAGGGTACCATGCGTATGAGAACCTAAGCTACTAACAAATAACCCTGAAATATCTAATTATCTAACTTAACAGTATAGAGATAATTGTGATAAAACAGGAAAGATGAATAAAAGACAATAACTAAAGTAAGATTAATAAAATAAATAAGATCAAAGCAAATAACAAAAATAAATGAACAAAACTAACAACTAAGCATAATTCAATTAAAAGTAATAACTCATAATCCTTCATAAATTGTTGTTATTTACTCTTTAGTTCCATGCAACTTTCAATGTCAATTATTCCTCTGACTATGGAGATTCCTAATCCTAGTCTTGTGGAATTCGGATTTTAAATTGGCTAGACTTATATCTCTAGCCCCTTCATAACCTAAAACCCTCTCTATTTCAATTACTTCTGAATAGAGCGTAGTAAGGTTGCACTAGGAACTTCAATCCCATTATTAGGTTGGTCACATTTGGTTACCTTAATTTGGAGACATTCAGTACTTAATCTCTTACCATACTCAATTCCTTCTAATTACACTTATCCATTCAATTGTAGGACTCATGTCTTTATAGTAAGTTCATACATCAATTTAGCAACCTAAGTAAATACTAATCGACTATAATAAATTTAGTGTAATTAAATTATCAAAGAACCAAAACATAGATAAAATAATATATTGTTGCAAAAAGAATTGGATTTCAGAAACAATTTACTAAGAATATTAGTACAACAACATTATTGAAAGGAAAAGAAGAGATAAATTAAGGACCTCCAATACAATTTTAGTCTATAAGTTTATCAAGGGGCCTCTCTTTGAGAACTTAAGCCTAAGGGTATATTTATAATGAGTAGGATTAAGCTTACAAAGAGACCTAAATAAAAATAAAGATTCACTTGTCATAGGATGCCTATGCCTTAGGTATATAGCCATGGAATGTCGGTGTATTCTTGCACTTTGTGCAAATCTTGAAATTTGTTAAAATCATTTGATGTAGGAACAATAGTGAAGACCATGAATGTGGCCTTTAATGGCTTTGTTCTTCACTCAATTCTTGTTCACTTCATCCCTTGATGAATGTTTATATCCAAACCAAGCTCAAAATGTGATAAAAAAATGTTCTAATCTTCCTAAAATGCTCATGGATCCCTAAAAACAAAATTTAAATGGATTAAGCTCGAAATATCATGGAATTAACTAAATTATCATCTAAAATAGCACAAAATGACCATAGAAAGTATATGTTGATTCCATGTCGTCAAGTGCATACTAAAATAAGTATAAGGAAGGGGTACACTACTATTATTCAGTAATGAAATTATTATATTTTTAGCCAATTTTTTTTCAACTTTGCAATCCTACCTTAATGAGAAAATAGTGCGCGTATCTAAATTCTCTAAAGTCACTATTGCACATGGAACACATTATTAAAATTGAATAGTGAAATTCCTATGAAGTAAAAGTTTACTTGTTATTTAACTCGAGATTCTAAGGCATTAATTAATTAAATATTGTGATTGAGCTTTAATCATATGTCACTTCTAAAGTTTATTAGACATATACTTATCCCTTTCTTTATTTTTAGAGCTTTATAAACCTAAGTAAATAAGTAAATGAAGCTTATCTCTTATAATTTCCCCTAAAAATTTTAAATTGTTGAGGGTGTAATTAATAATAATTTGATAAAGAGTGATTGATAAGGATTGGTTTTAGGCCCTAAAAAGAGCAAGATTCTTTCTTGTTGCCAACTTACTAAGAAAAAGAAAAGTTGAGGAAAAAAATTGATAAGGATCGTCCTTAGTCCCTAAGAAGAGCAAGGTAATTCCCTGCTATCAATGCTAAATCTAAAACAAAAAATAAAATAAGACTAACATAGTTAGGATTAGCCTTAGTCTTTTAGAAGAGCAACGTATTTTTTTGCTGCTAATATGCTTCTATAACTAATTAAAATAAAAAGTCTATTAGAAGAACTTTATGTTAGGTAAATGAGTAGGGAATAAGTAGACACAACATGTATTTACTATTGATTATACTACTTGATAGAATTGGGAAGATATCTATATACATGTTAACTAAATAAAAGGGATTTGTATATAGTTCTTACCAAACTAAATAAAAAATGGAGCTAATTTAAGAGAGAATCTTTGGTTAAATTGCATGATTAAATGTTGGTTCATAGGAATTAACCATCGAATTCTATATTTGTGCAAATATTGCATTAAAAAGTAAAGAAGGAGAAGAATGTATAAGTTACTAGAAATTTTTAGAGATGTAGTATCTTTTAGCAGGGTTAATTCAAAATTTGTCTGATTCTTGAATAATAGTAGGTCACCTGGAATATTTTGTCTTGTTTTTTTAATTAATCCTTGTTAAGGATTTATTAATCTGCTTAAGGATAAGCAAATTTTTATGTGTGAAGAGATTTGATGAATCTAATTTTACACTCATCCTTTACGTTATTTTTCAAAATATTTAAAGTTAATTTCATTTAATTTCAATGAATTTGCTACTAATTTGAGTAATATCTTGATTTGAAAACTCAAATAAAATAATGAGATGGAAAGATGAGAACCCAGGCAATTTTTTAAGGGAATTGCATATGTTTTGAAGGATAATTTGAGGATAGCAAGTGTCAAAGAGAACTTGTTCAAGGATTAAGTTAAGGGGATGACCACAATCAACTTTCAATGATGTATTCCTTAGTTGTGAAGCTTATGTCCATAATTTTCAACCTTGATCCCCTCGTTATTAATTTCAAGATAATTTCTCTAAGAATTATTGGAAGGAGAAGTTTACTCCTAGACTCCGCGGTTGCGTACTTACCCGTAGACTTACCATGATTTTAAAATACTTACCATTTAGAGATTATTTTGTCTAAACAATATAAATAGACAAAAAAATACATGTAAAAAAGGAGGGGAAACACATATAGGCTAGAAAAAGTCTTTTCTTAAGGTTTTACTCCATTTCATCATGAAAGCTTATAACTTTATCATGTCTATAGTGTATAAGCAACGATATCTAGGCATGTAACGATTGAGGTAACATGTAGCTTACATTAATTGTGATTATTTTAATGAAATTCTCTTATTCTCATTAATTCAATTACATGTTTTATTTAGATTAAGTTGTTAATTTTAGAGTCTCCACTTAATTATCTGATTTTATGTATTGAAGTTATGAGACAAATATATAAATATATCTATCATAAATGAAGGGATTTACTATAAGCTTAGAGATAAGTTATAGATTTTTTTTTTCAAAATTTAAGGTTATTTCTTATTTGTTGTTGTGGAATTTATATTCTTCATGTTGTTTTTAGGAGTTATATTCCAAAAACAATTCAAGTAAGGCATAGTTAGAAATTGAATTTAATAAAGAAGTGATTCATGTTAAATTAACAATCCTATTACTTCAATTAATAAGAATAAGAAATTAATTACAAACCTTAGGCTATTGCATATTTCTCTCTTAGAGATCAGAGTCTAAATATCATTGTTCACAGTTAATTAGGTTTTGTTCACTTGTTGCATTCATATTCAATTTCAGAATAGTTCCTCTTTTCTAAATTTCATTTAATTTGTCATCACTATTGCAACCTATTTTAATTGGAGTAATTTAGTGCAAGTAAGTGTTTAATCCTTATGGGATTCATAACCTTAGACTCTATAAGTGATATGAATTCTAGAGTGTATGCAACAAGCATGAACTACAAACGAGTATTTAGAGTTCAATGGAAATGAGAAATCAGGAAGTGGAATGGGGTTATGAATGTGAATGTAGATGGATATCATGCATTAAGACATAAACACAATAAGGGGTTGAGCTCGAAATGGGTTTTGATACGACTCATGAAAACCAAACCAAGGCTCGAGGTTTCAAATGAGGGTTAGATGCAACTCACTAACTCGCTGAAATGAAAACATTCATCATAATCTGGAGAAGAAGATTGATAGGAATAAGAAAGATTAAAGAGTAAAATAGCACTCAATAGTCTGAAGCACAAGCTTGAATAGCTTAGAAAGATGTCAAGTATACTCGTTCTTAAAAGAAGGTTCGACTCTCTACTCTATTAATTACAAATGTTGTTATTTATAATACATCTTAAAATCTTAGTGGAAAAAATGTAAATAGAGTATAAGTCCTTAAACCCCAAAGTAGACCTACAACTAAAGTTAAGGAAAATATTTATAATTATATAAGATTGTGTGCTTAATAGGGAGGTCAACATATGTGTCATCCGAGTTGTCCAAGAATGAGTAGGATCTAAACTGGGTAAAGTTAGCAATTGCATGTCTTAATTTGGGTAGGGGTCGATGAGGTCCTATAGTGCTTAGCCGAGCTAGCTGTGAGGTTAGCCTATAGTTGCCAAGCTAAAGGATTAGTTGGTACTAGGTTTATAGTGTTGTGCTGAGCTATAAGCTATCTGGTCTTTTGATTTCTTAGGAAACGACATATCTGATGTTAAGTTATTCCTCTACTTGCTCTCAGCCTTCTGGTATTAGTTCCCCTTCAAATGGGACAGGTCAGCCTTGGTTTAGAATACGTCAACCTCGACTTAGAATAGGTTAGCCTTGGCCTAGAATTAGTAGTAGGCTGATTCTTATCATCACCACAGGGTTGAAAAAAAGTTGACAACAACTTTAAACAATGAAAACAAGCTTGCATGCTGAGCAAATCCTCTTCCCTTTTCTTTTCACCATGGGTACCTGGTTGTTCTAAATCTCCTCAATAGTCAAGAGGGTCAAGCAATAGCTTTGCCCATCCTTCCAAATTGTATAAGTGCTAAAGAAGCCATCATAGATCACTCTTTAGATATACTCCTAAGGTTAACCAAGAATTAGATTGGCAACATTCATAAAGACCACATCAAAATTTAATTTGTCCTCATACTAACTTGCCTTGAATTCTATTCAAGCTCTCTTATGTACATTGACCATACTCTTATGATTAAACCACTTCAGTCCCTAAGGTCAAGGATATAAGTAGGTTAGCAGTCTCATCTTTGTAATTAGCTCAGTAAAAATGATGTTGGAGTAACTCCCTCCATCAACAACTAGGGAATAGGTCTTCCCATTCACCAAACATCAGATTTAAAATAAGTTTCACCTTTGACCTGGGTTTTCTTTTAGTTCAG
This sequence comes from Lumnitzera racemosa, assembly GCA_024138005.1. Lineage (NCBI taxonomy): Eukaryota > Viridiplantae > Streptophyta > Magnoliopsida > Myrtales > Combretaceae > Lumnitzera > Lumnitzera racemosa. The sequence continues at coordinate 32,280,370 of JAMXBC010000003.1, read as the reverse complement.
CTTGTCATAGATAAGAGTCTATCAAAATCTACATAGACATTCCCTTCTTCTAACTATGCTTCTAAGCTCTTGTCACTCTAACTCTCTTCTTGAGCATTGTATCCTTTGCCTTTCAAGACCATGGCCCTTTCATTCGGACATTAGGGGGCAATATACCCATTAACCAAACACTTGAAGCACTTAACTTCTCAAGCCTTGGCACTGAGCACTTTCTCCTTCTCTACTTTCTTAGTATTAGCTTGGTTAGGTTAGCTAGACTCTCCTCTCTCTATCCTTTTCTTAAGCTTTTTCTTCTCTTCACACCTCTCAAGCTTAGGGCTACCTTATTAAGGTTAGTTAGTTGGCCTTTGGTTCCTTCTTCTCTTCCATCTCTCTAACCTTAAGGCCAAATTGATAAACTCCCCTAAAGAGTTGAATGGCTATAGTTCGACCACATTGGCAATGTCATCTCAAATTTCACTCAAGACTCTAGCAATAGTGCAGTCCTGTGGCTCGGTTATCTTACATCTCATCATCAAGGTCTCAAACTCTTGTAGGTACACTTCAAACGTGTTTTGGCCTTGCTTCAAGTGTTGGAAAGCACGGAGCAACTCTTGTTTAAAGTAGGTCAACACAAACCATTGTTTCATCAAACGCTTCATAAGCCTCAAAGTTTCGATCAGCTCTTCTCCTTTAGCATCTAGTTTGGCAATCAATTTATCTTACTGTAGACTGGCATACTCAATAAAGGATAAGAAAGCTAGCTTAACCTTAGTTCTATCATCATACTCATAGCATTCAAACAACTTCTCTACATAGGGAATCCAGTCAAGGAACTCTTCAAGTCAACTACTATCAATAATGGTTGACATTTTAAGCTTAATGTTTTTAAGTCCTTGGCTATGTATCTGAAGCTTATCCTTTGCATTTCAAACTGGTCGATTAACCTTAGATCGCTTACTTCTATTAGAGCTCAGCTCAACTAAATCTCTTCTCGACCTTAGCTTTCTTCCTCAGGCTTCTTGGTTCACCTCAAAATCTATAATCCTATCATTGCTTCTCCTTGGTTGAGGTTGGTTTTCTCTTCTCCTTAGCTTAGCACTTCATCTTGGCTATCATTCATCATTAATAGGTTCATTAGAGTCACTTCCACCAGTTGGTACTCGGTCTCTTCTTTCACCTTGGCTAATACGTCTATGGCCTCTAACTAAGCCGATAAGTTCTTACATAAAATCAATGAGATTATAAATTTGATATTCCAAATTATCAACATGTTGTTTCAAACTTCTATAGGGATTATCACCACTAAAATTCACACAATCTTTAGACATTCTCGTCTGTATAGTAATTTCCACTAAAATTTTAACAAATACGTAATACACTTGACTCAACTTAGAACCACCACAATTTGAAGTCGGTAGTCACTCTTGATGGAAGAACACCATTGAAACAATTACACAAATACTACTGTTAACAAAATACAACTATCAACAACTTAGAATTACTACTACTTGATTTTTGTAGTTACACATAACTAATAAACACTTCTACAACTAGAGACAACTACTGAAATTAGTATTACTCGACTTTATAGCCCAAACAAATAGCATAATATTACTACAGTATAGAACATGAGCAACACACTACACCATAGAACATTAATTAACAAAAATATTTAAATCACAAATCAAACTTTGAAGAACACTAATACACGTGTCTCCCTAAAGCTTTGATACCATGTTAATATGAATTGTAAAGAGTATGTAGCAGGTATGATTTACCAATGGGTATTCCAAGTTCAATGGAAATGAGAAATTAGGAAGTGGAATGAGGTTTTGAATTAGGAATGTGGATGGATATTATGCACTAAAATACAAATACAATTAGGGGTTGAGTACAAAATAAGTTTAAATTTAACTCACGAAAACCAAACCATGGCTTGAGGTTTCAAATGAGGGTTAAATGTAACTTACTAACTTGTCTAAATGAAGACATTCACCATAATCTCGAAAAGAAGATTGATCAGAACAAGAAAGATTAAAGAGTAAAATAGCACTCAATAATTAGAGGCATAAACTTGAACAAGTTATAAAGATGTCAAGTATATTCATCCTTAAAAGAAGGTTTGACTCTCTACTCTATTAACTACAAATGTTGCTATTTATAGTACATCCTAAAATCCTAATGGAAAAGATGTAAATAGAGTACAAGGCCTTAAACCCTAAAGTCGGCTCATAACTAAAGTTAGGAAAAATATTTACAAGTATACAAAATTGTATGTTTAGCAAGGAGGTCAGCATGTGGGTCATTTTTGTTGTTATGGAATAAGTAGATCTGAATTGGAAGAGGTTGACAATTGGATGTCTTGGTTTGGGTAGGCATCATTAAGTTCCTATAATGCTTAGCCGAGCTGGCTATGAGGTCAGCCCACAGATATTGAGCCCCAGGACTGGTTAGCACTAGGTTCATAGTATCTTATTGAGCTCTAAGTTGTTTAGTCGCTCAACTTCTCAACAGATGACAAATATGATGCCAAGTTGTTTCTCTTCTTCCTCTCAACCTTCTAGTATCAATTTAGCCTTAGATGGGGTAAGTCGACCTCGGCCAGAGGTAAGTCAACCTTAGCCATGGATAGGTCAACCTCTACTTGGAACAAGTTGGCATCAGTTTAGAACACGTTGGCCTCAGCTTATAATAGGTCAACCTCTACTTAGAAATAGCCGTAAGCTGATTCCTATCAAGAAGTCATCTATGCTATTACTTGATAGGTGTACTTGCTTAATCAGCATGGTATATACCCCATCAATATGATATAAAAGTTTTCTTTGGGAAAAATAAGAAAGTTATTTTTATAAATAATTAGATAATTAAGCATACCATGATAATTTGTGATTAGTGTAAGCCTTGCCAATTCTAAGTAGCAATCTAACTAGTCAGAACGCTCTTTAAATATTCCTATGGATAAACCAAATTAAGACTCAAGCTAAATATAAAATTAGTACACATACTAATTGACTTCCCAACTATAATCAAACATGAGAACTATGGAACTTAATATCAATCTTAGAATTTACCAAAACCATAAACCTTGAAGAATAGAAAATTACTTTCTAAGTTTGTGAAAACCCAAAGACGAAAAGACCAAGAACTACAATATTAACTCCAATGTTTGTAAACCCTAAAACTTAATAATGATCACCAACTAACTAAAACCCTAAACCTTAAAACATGGTGAGAACTCCCAAACATATCAAAACTTTAAAAGAAAGATAAAAAACTTAACTACCAAATTGAACATTGAAAAACCCTATGCCAAAATCCTAAACTTAACTAAGCTTAAACTGATCTTAAGATACTTATAACCTTTCTTAAAAGCCAACTTGATGAATGGAAAAATTCAAGAACTAAAATTCTAACTTAGCCAATTGAATACAACAATCAAGTTATGATATTTCAAAGGTGGAATTGAGAGCCACACTTAGGAGATTGAATCGGCTATACCCCATCTACGTTCCTTCCCATTTCAATTTTAAACAAAATAAACTAAAAGATGTAAACCTATTTAGCATGTAACCTTAACAAATCCCCACATGATTAGACAAACAATCTTAATTCCTTAAACAAGTTATGCCATTTATAGAAAAAGCTATTCGACCATTTTTTATTCAAGCCAAAAGTGGGAATTGATGGGATGAGAAAGCCACACTCCTACCTCTTAGGCCACTACTTTGAAGAGGCCATAGATGCCATCGTTTCACACTCTGTTCTCATGTAAACTCAAATTAATGCCTCAAATTATGATTCACTTGACACATCAATTTGACAAGACAAAGGAAGAGAACCCTAGCTTATATCTAACCAGCAATTAAACCTATCCAAGCTCCCACATGTTCATCCATTTTCTATGACTTAAACACTTAAAACAATCAAGGAGAGCTCCCCCAAACACCATCCTAACTACCCTTAAAGATACCTTAAACTGCATACCTAACATCCCCATTTAGTACCCTTATTCGACCATAAAAGAACACCCCCAAATACCACCCTAAGCTAGCCATTTAGGAAGACACTAAGACATTAACAATCACCAAGTTCCTAGGATTGAAGGAGCTAAAGGACCATCAAGAGATGAGGATAAAAATTAGGAGCAAGCAAGTTAGATTAGAGGTGTTAACCTTCATCACATAATCTAGTAAAGTATACTCCATTTTTATATATTATAGAGCACCATGAGTAGAGTTCTTACATCTTACTTTTGTAATTTTATCTTGTATTTTAGAAGCCCTTTTGGTTAGGATAAGTAGTAATCCTTCTTGAAGTTTCCTTGTAAATGCTAGACTCTAAGTATTATAGACTTATTTTCTTTTAGCATGAATGGATTACGCATTGAAGTAGACTCTTCTAAAAAGAAGAAACATCAAATAAAAGCTAGTAGGAAATCCCTTTAATAGCTAGACGTAAAGTGTATAGGAGGTTCCAAGATGTTTTCTTCACTTGTAATGAGTTGTTTATGCATCGAATTACCCTTAGATAATAGGAAAATTAAGACAAGAAGCTCTAGTGAAGAGAACATCAAATAAATGCATTACAAAGGCATTTCTGCCCTAGGATCATGTGTTCTATATTTTTCACTCAAATTTATGCTAGATAAATTCATTTGCAAAGAGAAAAATAAGTTTTAAGTTAAGGCATAAGTAGTGTAAAGCCTTAGGTTCGCATTTAAGTTAATGAAACAAGAAGATAAGTTTAAAAGATGGGTGTAGAAGCTCATAAACCCAACTCATCAGATCTACAACCATTATTTAAATCCACTTAAACACCCTTAAAGATATAGTAAGTAAAGTCAAAAGACTAACGAAGACTAATGGGTTGAGTGTTAAAGGCCTTAAATTCAAAATCAACCTAAAAACTCAAAAGATAGGCCTAAAACTTATAACCAAACTATGGAAAATTTCTTTTACCAATGAGTTTGAGCTAAAATAAGGATAGAATAAAACCCATAAATGGCCTTACCAAAGTGTTGAGCACTACTAATGGAAGAACTAAGCTCATTTTTTACTTAAAATTCACTTAAAAATTTAAGAAGCACAAGATAGTAATTAAGCAAAAATTATTAAATAAAAAACTATCACAAGAAGGTAATTAAGCCTAAATAAAGTTCCAAGTCTAAGCCCTAGTGATTTCACTATGTTAGAGAAGCTTGATATGAAAATCAAGCTTAATTAATAGAAGTGCCATTGTTCTAACCCATTACCAGAATTTTTTGCCTTAGCTCTTAACTCTGACCACATCATGTGAAAGTACACACAAAAACATTGAAAATCAACTGTAAGATTATAAGAATAAAGTTTAAAATGAAAAAGATATACGCAATTGAAGATTTAACTTACTTAGGAAAAATATAAGACTAAGTCAAAGAGTATAACTTTAGTAAAATCTTAAGGTGACATTACAATATAATGAATCCTTATGTTACTATGTTTATTTTGTTTAAGGGGAACCAGTCTTGGGGGCGACCTACCTTTGAATTACTACAATTTATGGTTATGGGAGAGTGAGTGATTCATAATGACTTCATACTTGATTTTACTTGTAGTTAGTTGCACTAATGTAATATTATGTTAAATGGTTTCATGAGGGGTATAGGGAATGCATGTGTGGTGACTCAGATTGATTGAATAACTTAATGATGATATATGAATCGAGTATGCTTACGTAATTGATTTATATATTATTGTTATGATATGAGTAATGCTTGATCACCCCAAGTAACCAAACATAAGTACTTATTTGACTTTAAACTAAAATGAGTCATGCATGGCACATCATTGCATTATAACTATACCAACTACTACCTCATGCGAAAGGTAGGAAGGGGCTTATAGGAGAGGTTCCTGAAGGGATAGATTAAGTGCATTTATACCATATTGTTGAGTCCCTATCTTAACCTATGTGCTTACTAAGCTCTAGGAGATGCTAATCGTTTGGCTAAGGGTCATGTCTTATAACTTCCTTTTATGGTGTGTAATGTAGATTACAGAAGCCACTCGACAACTAGACTTAGGAACTTTTGAATTTCAAAAAGATCATGTTCATTATTAAGGTAATGTGTATATATAAATATAATTATAGTTATATAAGTTGATTTGTGCATACTAATACAATTACAGGTAAAAAGCAAGGTGCTAGAACTCGGTTGATGGTTTGTCTAGATTAATAATCTCTAACCCTGATTATAGAGGATGAAATTCTCAGTTTCATATGGTTCCCAAGCTATTGCATGTATTTGTTGGGCATGTTGCTTGTTACATGCATTCATATGATTGTTAAATATATTGTTTGTAAGGTGTGTTGGATAGATTAACTTATTAAGCATAAGCTTATACCTCTTTAAATTCCTTTTGTTGTAGGGTTGCCCTTTTGTTGAACCGGGCTGCAAAATGCCCAAGGTTAGTCTCGAGTAAGGATGGGACTATGAGATACTTAAAGCGAAGGAGGGAATTGCTTTAGTATTTATTAGGACTTTAAGATTTCATTAAATTATGTTGTCAGATTTTCTATATCCATTTAGACTGCTTGACCACTATTAGTATTTTTTTGGGAACGGCATGTTCTACAGACTAAATTTAATGACTGATCTAATTAATTAGTAAAAATAACTATTTTTCTATGATACTATTTGTTTATAAGATCGATGGTAGCAAAGAGTGGAAATAGCTCAGTACATCGTATGGAAGGGCAATTATCAACAAAGGAGTTAATTGTCAACTGTTGTACGGTATATAATGATCTATCACAACAAAAGTACTATCCAGGTCATGATAGATTAAGTAGTATCAGAGCATTAGGTTAGAAGTAAGAATGAAATAAAAAAAAAAATAGATATTAAGATAACCTATTTGGTAAGATTGAGAGGAGTATAACTAGGATAAGAATCTTATATACTTAAATTCTAAAGGGAAAATATTAAATGAAAGCTCTTAATTAAAACACTTAAAATTTTCTTATGTTGATCAATAGGATAGAGTTGAAGTTCGTCACAATTAGGTGCTATTTAGGATGCAGGAGGTTAAGACCCTTATTGCCTTTTGTTGTAGACTCCAGATCTTTTGTAAAGACATGGCATTGGTTGGGAAGCCTTGTTGGATCTAGGATGTATGGATTGTGTGGAGAGCTGCCTTGAGCCTTTACTAGAGACATTACTATAGAGATATCCTGATTTATACACCTAAGCAAACTTTGTTCGACATTAAGCTCATGTATATTATGGAGCGATAAGAAGGGGCCAAGATTAATGCTAAGGTAGTATTTTTGGTCTATGATGGCCAGAGGTTAGATGCCCCTGACTTCATGTACTAACATAGGTTAGATAAGGGTATGCCTTCGCCCAAGATAGGTAGGCTAACCAACCTATGATCATCCAGTAAGATGAGCAGTTAGGCATTTCCTCAACAATCACCCCTATAATCATTCTCCCAACTATGGAGCCAGATGCGATTGAGATATCTTCAAATGCCTCGAGAGAGGAGGATGTAGAGATGGTACTACTACCCCTTTCTACCAAAAACTTGAAGCCGATATGGTGGATCCCAGACTTCCACTTAGTGTACTAGTTAGAAGAGATCCTAAAGAAGAGTTAACCATCCCATTTGGACCCATGGACTATTGGTTGCCTGGGGAGTGGTTTCAATGCACTTCTAGTCTAGATTCCTCATCTAACTTAAGTATGAGATCCTTTACAACCATTTCGATGTAAAGGCCCCAATAAGTAGGATGGTTGGACAATGATGAGGCAAGACCTTCTACTAGGCATTGTTAAAAACATTGTTCTTGACTACAGAGTGCTATCTCTAATTGTTAAATATTTTCCATTGCAGTACTTTATATTAAGAGAAAGACTTGTTGTGAGGTTTCTATATACTTCTATTTAATATTGTATTTGAGTGAAACTTGTAGTGACGACTAATGTATGACTTATGAGAATTTCAATGTATCATAGAAAATCCTTACATGCAAATTTTCTATGTACTTCCAAAGCCTCATTATACGCTGATCTACTTATGTATTTTATCTATTGTACACTTGCTTGAAGCAACTAATTATGGAATTTAACCTTTAGTTTATGAGTTGATATAGTAACCTTATAAAAATTGAATTGCACTATCAAGTTACCTTACCAAAGGAATAAAAAGGGAACTATAATATGAAATAGCTGCATTGAGCCTAACTTAAAAATTTGGTTCCAATGGATAGAGGCATGGGGGATGACCTCCAATAAACAAAATACCCCCATTATAGATTATAAGTTAAGATGCACTAGTCGATTGTACCGATGAGGTACTATTTGTTATACAAGCAAATATTAAGTTGCTATGGACCTTTTTAGAGAGGAACTAGATATCTCTATCCTTAGCGCTACTTGAGCCTATGCCTTACATGCAAGCTCTACCACTAGTAGCAATGGTTGAACTCCTAACAATACCTCTACCACCACTACTACCTCTCCCACTGCCATCACCACCTCCCTTACTAGTAAGGTCTGTTAGAGATCCCTAGCCAACTCAACATGAGCCTTGACCAAAGCAAAACCTATTGTTAGATGGGAGTATTATAACTCTGATTTTAAACATATTTCATATGGTGATTTTATAGTATTTTCCTCACATTTTTGGTTTTCTTTAAAGAAATTGATACTTAATTGATTAAAATTTTGATTTCAAGGTTTGAACGCATTCTAGGATTGAAAACGAAGAAAAGGAATCAAATTTCACTCAATTCGGAGTTCAAACGAAGAAGTTGTGAAGTTTTGAAGTTATACAGTCCATGCAGAAAAAATTGGCTAGGGACAGAAAGTTACACGACTTGGGGACACGATCATATCCCAGGTCATGTCTGGTAAAGAAAACGAAAACCTTTTGATACACTATAAAAGGACATATTAGGGTTTCAAAAGACAGAAGATACACTAGAGAAGACAAGAGACTTGAGGAGAAGGAGAAGAAAAAGGCGAGAATAATATCGACTTCAAGATTAAAGAGATTGTTCATCAATTAAAGGGGTTTTTCATGTTTTATTTTATGTTATTGATGGAATTCATTTTTAGATTCATTATGATAGCTTATAATTCATGTATTTAGGATTATGGAACCTAAGGTTTCATGTGATTCTTGGATTGATTTAGAAATTTCAATAAAATTCCTATCTTTACTTGATTCAATTATATCGTTTAATTATTGATTGATATTTTTAGAATATCAATATATGATATTATGCATGTTGATTAAGAAATTACATGTATAATTAGATCTTTATATAATTGGAGAGAATTACATGTATACTTAGAGATAAGATACATGTTTCTTCTGGAATGTTAATTATTTGTGTGGAAATTCATTATACATTAATGCAATTCTAAATTATATTACTAAGTGAAGAGATTCCGGTAAATAATTTAGGATTAGGGTTAATATGCTTGAGAAAGGTATTAACTTTAGTTGTGAATCTCTCTGGTCAAGAATAATAGAAATCGAATTGAATACATTTTAAGTGATCACATGATTAACTCTAGGGGAAATAATTCACGTTATTACTTTCTTAAAGTCGTTCTTAATTTTATTGCTTTTTCAATTGCTTAATTAAGTCTTATAATTAAGTTAGTTTGTTAATTTTAGTATTTTTAATTAATTCAAACTTTCATAATTTTTCGATTAGATAATAAACCTAAGGTTAATATTAGTATTCGAAGTCTCTGAGGGATCGACTCGGAGTCACATCTACTATATTAAAACTGATAGGTGCACTTGCCTGATATCAGAGTACAATTGGCTTAATGAGTCTGAGGATTAGTTATTGTAAGTGGAGAGATCTTTTGAAGCTTTTAAAGTACCATACCATTTGAGGTTGACTTATGGAACCTACCTACCTAGATTGAGAGCAAGGACTTGGTAGGAGACTAAGAGGGGGAAATTTGAGGCATCTTGTTTCTTAGGGGATAATCAAGGGGAAATTTTTGGAGCACTACTTTCTAGAAAGCTTTCGAGTAAGGTATAGTGACGAATTGTTTAGGATTAGAAGGGGGACCTATACCCTTGGGTAGTATGAGGTTTAGTTTACTCTCTTACTTTAGTTTTCCCCCCAAGAGTATCATAATAGTAACTGGATGAAAAGACAAATCTTTGTGAGGGGACTTGATCCAAAATTGAAGAGCAAGGTCTTAAAGTGCCAACTAAGGACTTATACTGACATAGTGGAAAAGGCGAAGGTTTTAGATAATGTCAAAAGAAAAGGAGAAGCATTAGCAAGACCCAGAATCTCTATCTTTGGAAAGAAACCATTTGATGGGCCAGGGAGCTCAAGTACTAAAATGAGGAAAGTTCTGAAACTACATTAGGTGATCCATAAGAGAAACATTAGTGCAAATAGAAAGCCTACTTGTTGGAAATTCTAAGGAAAACATTACCCTTGAGACTACAAGCAACTAAAAAAAATGCTACTTCTATGGAAAGAGTAGTCATGTAGTGGCAGATTGTTTGAAGAAAGCCACCACACCTATTTTATTTGTAAGAAAGTTGGACGTTTTTCTACTGCATGCCCCTTGTGCTAAGGTGTACTTATACAAACTATAGGATGCCTTATCATGAGTAAGATAATTAGAGGATCGAGTGATCTCCCAAGATTTATGAATGCCACTTGAGTATATAATTTAGGAGGATGGGACTTTGAGGATTACCTAAAAGGGGATGTAGTCTATTACAAAGAAGTGGAAGGTATTCCAAACACAAAGTTGATAGCAGGTATGTATCCTTAACCTCCTTTAAGTTGATTTATATTATTAAGCTTGCTTAGGTGATAAGAAGTTAGAATGTTTTAACACCAGAATGGAAAAATATAAGGGAAAATGCTCATAACTTATAAAACTTAACTTGAAATCTATCTAAGGAATGTTAACCTAAAAGGGCATTTAGTATATATCTTGTTCAATACCAAAGCAACTTATTCCTTTGTTGCTCCCGAAGTGGCAAGAAGAACAGAGTTGCCCATAACCATTGCAAAATCGAGTGTTAGTGTGAAAACTCCTATAGGAAGTGTGGTTATGACTAAAGAAATGGTAAAGAAGTGCCCACTCAACATATAAGGCCATAAGAGCATAGTAGATATGATTGTCATTGAGTTAGGTAAATATGAAATGATATTAAGGATGAATTGGATGACAACAGTTAAGGCTATGAGGGGCTACGATTGAATGTAAGAAAAAGAAGGTGCACTTTAAGGATATGAATGGATCTAGTGTGGAATTTTAGGGTGATTTGGCAATAGTTAGAGCACTTGAGCTAACATTGAAGACCGATTAGTTAAACAACATTGTAGTAAAGTCAAAGAAGCTAAGGATGGAAGATATCTAAGTGGTAGATGAGTTTCCTAATGTATTTCCAAAAGAATTACTAAGGTTGTGACCTGAGAGAGAGAGAGAGACTTCACTATTGATTTAGTGCTAGGGATTGAGTCAATTTCTAAGGCTCCCTACAACATGGCTCCAATAAAATTAAAGGAACTAAAGAAGTAGCTACTACAGTTGTTAGACCAAGGGTTTATCAGACCTAGTATTTCACCTCAAGGGTCACTTGCATTATTCATAAAGATGGAGGATGGTTTCCTTAAGCTCTATTGTAAATCTTAGAAAATCGGTAATCTAAACCCTAATTTAAGTCCGAATGTCCTAAACTGTATCATAAATCGATAAGACTAGTAACAATAAATTTTTATGAAATTTAATAAATCGAATGTAAAACTGAAATAAAAACCCTAGAAATTGATCAAAACCCTAAATCACGTACCAAAACCTTAAATCCGATTTATGTACAATTACCTAAAATCAAACTCGAACTTAATTGAAACCGTAAAACTATAACTTTAAACCTATAAAATAATTAAATGTCACTCAATAGTGATACAATTATAGTCGATTATAATTATCGACTAAATCACGTAATCACATAAAACTTTTAACGAAACAGTTAAAATAACTTGTAAAATTATAATTGTAATGGATACCAATTAAATTAATAAATTTTCATAAAATTCCAAAATTAATTTATAATTATTATTTTTATGATTTTTATGTTTAGAAAAACTACATATAATTATTTCTAATTTCCTTTTTCTTCCATTTTTTCTATTTTCCTTTCTTTCTTTTTCCTTCTTTTCTTTTCCTCTTCTATTTTCTTCCTTTTCCCACATGATTTACAACTGCAAATGCAGCAGCCCATGTGATTAAATTTTGGTTACAAGTGTCACAAATTAAGGGATAAAGGATAAAATAATTAAGGAATATGTCTTGTTCAATTTAATGAAGAGATTAGATTAAACTATTTTCTTTTTCTTTTTCTCATTTTGTTCTTAAATCCTAATTGCTACACATATGCCTAGAAGAGTGAAATTTGAAAAAAAAAAAATAGAAACCGAAGACATAAAAAGAAGAAGGAAAAGAAAGCAAAACAAAAGAAAACCAAGAACAAAGAAGAAGAAGAAGAAGAAGAAGAAGAAGAAGGAGAAAAAGAAGAGGAAAATTAAGGACATTACCAACATATTTAGGTTAATGTATTTATTTTAGTTGTATATATGTATATTATATGGTATGTGCATGTATATACTAAGTATATTGTTGTAGTTTGTTATATGTTTCACTACATGTACATATATAGATGTATGGGTAAATAAACAAATATATATGTATCTCTTATGTGTCTATAAACATATGTATGTGGAAATGTATATATATATATATATATATTATTAGGTAGAATATATGGTCTATGTATATACATGTATGTATAAATAAGAATACATATAATAGGTATTTGGAAATTTCACTATTTGGATATATATATATATATGCATGTACATGGAAAAACATATATATATGTATAAATAAGAATACGTCTAGTAGGTATTTAGTATTTTCACAAATTAAGCATATATATGTACATGTGAATATGTATATTTGTGTATATATGTATATAATCTTTATTTTCATATATGATATATATAAGTGTAAGTATACGTATATGATATATATATATACATATGCTTCATATTTTTATATTCATATACACAAGTAAGTTATTTTTTTTCTTCCTATATATATATATGTGTGTGTGTGTGTGTGTGTGTATGTGTGTGTGTGTGTGTATGAGTGGCGTGAATATGTGTACATGTATATATAATCCTAGTCTTTATTTTAGATGTGTGCAAGTATAATAATAGGTATATGTATATCTAGTATTTTCATATTACAATAATTTGTGTGTATATAGTCTTACAAGTATTTATATTTATATATATCATAGAATATTAGAAAATAATAAATTAGAAAAAAAAATTAATAATTTTAAAATCTCGAAAAATAGGTAAAAATAAGTAACTAAGGTAAAATAAGCTTAAAATAATAAAATTATCAATTATATAATTTAAATAATTATTAAATTATAAATATACTAAGAAAAAAGCTAAAATTAATATTTTATAACTTTTAAAATTAAAATAATTAATTTTGTGATATTTTTATATCACAGTTCAATCTGCGAGTCACAACGTCCAAAACGAACCTTGTTACAAGAAAATACACCAAAAAATAATCAAAATGGACTATAAGTTTATAACAATCCGAACTAAAATGAAAAAGTTATATGTGATTTAATAAAAAGCTCGAATCAGCAATTTTACGTAGCTAAGTAAAATAAATATTACAAATTACGATACTAGTTTATTTTTAAATTCACAAACTTATAATTTTTTATATTCCTTATTCTCAAATTATCTCAACCATAACCCTGAGCTGCCTTCGGATTATTATGATCCTTGAGTCGATTATGGCTGAGTGAGTTTTTCTTAATGATCTCATACTTTCTTGTGATTATAATTAGTAAATATAAATTATGATTAATAATTGAATGTTGTTTGAGATTGGGTTATGCTTGTATATGATAACTGTTTGTTAATAATGAATTTACTTTAAAGTACAATAATGTATTGATTGTTGCATAGTAGATTCACTAGGAACTAATTGTTTGTGACCTTATTGATCAATGAATAATAAGATCTAATTTTATTCAACTTGGAAAAGATAACTTGAAATACGCATAATCATACATTGCATAACTAATTCTGGCTATCACATTACACAGAGATAGCGAGCTGCCATACGTAGGTTGATTATTTGATTGTTATAGATTTTGTACAATACACATGTACAATATGACCTTACCCTGGCCTACAAGATTACTAAGCATTTGAGGCGCCAACTACCTAGCTAAGGGTCAATTCTAGAGGCCTCTATTTAAGGGTGAGTAAGGGCTGCATGAACCTAGTCATAATCATATGTAGAACTCGTTTTTGATAAAATTGAGAATGGATATACTATTATATTTTTTAATACGAAACGCGGAGTTTCGTTATGAGATAAGTTATAGTATGATACCTGGATTTGACCATGCCGATGCATCTCTAACCCTGACTTCGGAGGGCATTAAAACTAAGTTGCATGCAGTACCTAGTCATCTGCATATATTTGTTTACCATACAGATTGGCATGCATTCATTTGATTGAATTTAATTAATGTATAACTTGATTGTTGTATGGTTGAGAGGATTATCTCACTAAGCTACTTAGGTTATACCCTTGTAGTTTTCTTTCGTAGGGCAAGTTATTCGTGGAGTCGGGCCATCGCATGCCCGAGGTTAGTTGTACATTAGGAGGTCAATGTGGGAGCAAGACGTAATCGGAGTGTACTTGTGATAGTTTATTTATATTATAGATCTGATTATGTAATAAACTAATATTAGTTTGAGTTAAGAAGTATTATAGACTTCTTATTTGTAAACTCTTATATAAATAGATTGTGTTTTATATTTCCTTAACTTGTTATTATTATCATAAAATGATATTGCTTACACTTGCGCAACTCTTAATTGTTAGTTATAGCTATAGCCTTGCATATCATATAAAGGGTTGTCGATTGTAAAGAAATTCAATCTACAATCCTTTGTATGGTATACGGTAACTGCCACGACTAGCTCCCTTAGGTCGTGACATCTATATTGATTACATAGAGCTAAATTGGGTTATTGTAAAGACTAAGTACTACTTGTCCCATATTGACCACTTATTTGATCAACTGTAAGTATCTAGTGTGTTCTCTTGCATTGATTTAAGGTCTAAATATCACTAACTAAGGATTAAGCTAAAGGATATTCATAAGACAGTTTTTAGGATCATTGTAAGTTCTTAGTCATGCCCTTTAGATTGACAAATGCACTTGTGGTATTTATGGACTTGATTAATTGGGTGTTTAGGTCATATTTGAATATGTTCATGATCATATTTATTGACAATATCTTGGTGTGCTCTGTATCCCCAAAACAACACCAAGAACCCTTGAGACAAGTATTGCAAACTTTGAATGAGAACAAGCTTTAACCTACACTATCAAAGTGACTTTTGCTTTATGGAAATATCTTTTCTCGG
Source organism: Lumnitzera racemosa (assembly GCA_024138005.1). Taxonomy (NCBI): domain Eukaryota; kingdom Viridiplantae; phylum Streptophyta; class Magnoliopsida; order Myrtales; family Combretaceae; genus Lumnitzera; species Lumnitzera racemosa. The sequence continues at coordinate 32,264,868 of JAMXBC010000003.1, read as the reverse complement.
GCATGTAGTTTTAGGAAGTGGGATATCAGTAGACCTAAAGAAGATTAAAGCTGTCATTGACTGGAAGTGGCCTAAAAATATTACTAAGATACAAAGCTTTTTCAGTTTGGTTAGGTACTATAGAAAGTTTGTAAAGGATTTCTCGAAGATAACTAGACCACTCACCCAACTGACACAAAAGAATGAGAAGTTTTAATGGAATGAAAAAAGAGAGGAAAGTTTTCAAGAATTGAAAAAGAGGTTGGCAACAACACCAATTTTGGTCCTACCTAACAATGAGGAACTCTTTTTTGGTATATAGTGATGGTTCAAAGAATAGTCTTAGGTGTATACTAATACAAAATGGAAAGGTAATTGCTTATATATCCTGACAATTGAGACCTCATGAGCAAAACTATCCTACCCATGACCAAGAGTTAGCAATTATGGTATTTTCACTAATGTTATGGAGACATTACTTATATGGTGTAAGGTGAGATCTACACTAACCATAAGAGTTTAAAATATCTATTCACTTAGAAGGAGTTGAATATGAGGTAATAGTGATGGCTAGAACCGATAAAGGATTATGACCTTGATATCAATTTTTGTTTAACAAAGTAAATGCTGTTATGAATGCCCTGAGTCAAGAAAACCTCGCTAAGGTTGACTCTCTTCTCCTAAGATAGAAAGAATTGATAAGGAGTTTGAAAAGATGAACTTGGAATTCTCATGGCACGAGGTAGATGTTGAAATATCAAACTTAGTCCCAGAGCCGACATTATAAGAAAGGATGAAGGAAGCACAAGTGACATACCTTACTTTACTCCTTTCAAAGGTGTAGATGATACTTAGAAGGTACACTGATTTTTATCAACATGAGGATGGTATGATTCGAATGAAGGGGCAAATATGTATGCCAGATAATCCTGAGCTCTAGAATTAAATTTTAAAGAAGCCCGTTATTTAGGATATACAGTACATCCTAGAAGAACAAAGATGTATTAAGATCTTAAGAAAAATTTTTGGTGAAGCAGAATGAAACAAGATCTAGCAAACTATGTGCTTAAGTGTGATACATGTTAGACAGTTAAGGCAAAACATCAGCGGCCAGGAGGATTGATGTGGCCCTTGTCCATACTAGAGTGGAAGTAGGACTACATCACCATAGATTTCATGTGTAAACTACCAGAGATCGTGGCAAGTCACGAAGCCATATGAGTAGTAGTTGAAAAACTCACTAAGCCAGCACATTTCTTGCCTATCAACATGACATATTCCCTAGAGAAACTAGCTCGAATATATTTTAGGGAAATAGTATGCTTACATGGAGACTGATATGAGGCAAACGTACCTATCAGTTTTAATATAGCGGATGTGAGTCCGAGTCGATCCCTCAGAGATTTTGAGTACTAATATTAACTTTAGCTTTATTATCTAACCGAAAAATTGTGGAAGTTTGAATTAATTAAAAATACTGAAATTAACAACTAAACTACTTATGAGACTTAATTATGCAAATTAGAAAGCAATAAATTACGAACGACTTCAAGTATACAATAATGTATTTAGGAATTATTTCCCCTAGTGTTTAACATGTAACCTTTTTAAAATATATCCAATTCAATTTCTATTATTCTTGATCGGAGGGATTCACAATTAAAGCTAATATCTTTCTTAAGCATATTAACCCTAATCCTAAATTATTTACCGGAATCTCTTCACTGAGTAATATAATTTAGAATTGCATTAGCGTGTAATGAATTCTCATGCAAACAATCAACTTTCCGGAAGAAACATATATCTTATCTCTAAGTGTACATGTAATTCTCTTCAATTATACCTAGATCTAATTACACATGCAATTTCTCAATCAACATGCATAATATCATACATTGACACTCTAGAATTATCAATCCATAATTAACGACATAATTGAATCAAGAAAAGGTAGAAACTTTATTAAAATTATAATTCAATCCAAGGGTTACATGAACCCTAGGTTTCATAATCCTAAATACTCAAATTCTAAGCTATCGTAATGAATCTAAAAACGAGTTTCATCAAAAACGTAAAATAAAGCATAAAAACCCCTCTTGATTTGATGAACAATCTCTCTAATCTTGAAATCGATGTCGTTCTTGCTTCTTGATTAATGTTCTTCTCAAATCTCCTCTATTCTCTTGTGTCTCTTGTTTCTGTAATGTCTCTCCCTTTTCTTTTGAAACCCTAGTATGTCTTTTTATAGTGTATCAAAAAGATTTTGTTTTCCTCACCCGACATGACCTGGGACACAACTGTGTCCCCAGGTCGTGTAACTTTCTGCACTTAGGTAAATTTTCTACACAACTTCAAAAATTCATAACTTCTTCGTTTGAACTCGGAATTGAGTGAAACTTGATTCCTTTTCTTCGTTTTCGAGCCTAGAATGCGTTTAAAATTTTTAAAATCACCTTATGAAATATGTTTAAAATTAGAATTATCAAATTTCCCCACACTTGAGCATTTGCTTATCCTCAAGCAAATAAATCAAAACAAAACTTTTGGGACAAGAAACGCTAAAGAAAATTTATCACTATTTAGGAAACCGGTGAACGAATACACTTGACCCTTAGAAAAGTAAGAAAATTATTCTCAATCAACTTGCAATAATAAAGTCAACCAATTTCATCTGACCATATTCGAATGCTCCAATAATACTTAATACTAGAGTTCACTAATTAATTTATGAAAATCAAAGTTTACCCAGGACATTTAACTAAGGATTCTTAAACTAAAAATTAGATTTAACATCTCGCCAACCGAGAAAGAGTCATAAAAATTTTATCCATTTGACTAAAGTGTATACAATTCTCTCTTCCATCTCACCAAGCACCATAATTTAAAACAAACACATTTTACATTCACTCTTCCTTTGATCATCCCCCTAGTTCATGCTTTTGTTGAGAGGTTTTTTTAAATTTACCTTATTTAAGAACAATTGTGTTAGTAGCGGGAAAGAATCTCGCTCTTCTGACGGACCAAGACCGATCCATACCAACTTATTCCTTATATTGATAGGGGGAAAGAACCTTGCTCTTCTGACAGACCAAGGCCGATCCATATCAATTTTTTTTTTTCATTAGAATTGGCATTGGGACTCAATCTCACTCTTTTGACGGACCAAGACGAATCCTTACCAATTTTTCTATTCATACACTTGTTATTACTTTTGACCTCCAATCATTATGATATTTCAGGGGTTTCTCAAAAGAAGAATTTCATTTGTTTGTTTGCTAAAAATGATAGGACTCTTAAAAATATTTAAGAGAAAAGTATACATAAAAGTAAATTTTAAAAATAACCATGACTAACTCTCAACTAGTGATGTTGCTCTAATCTCAAGTCTTAAAATCCTAAGCTAAATAACTCGTAACTTTACCTTCCAAAAATTTGACTAATCAATTCTAGTAAAGTATAATAAGATCAATAATAATCAAGATGAAATAGTTAATTTGGCTTAATACCAGTTAATCACCTATTGCAAGTTAACTTAAAAATTAATTGGGTCAAATGTGAATAATTGCTCTCCTAAACAGTAACAAATTCATATATATCCCTTTCCCACACTTAATAATGTACATTGTCCTCAATGTACGACAAAAAATCATAACAGCACGAAAAAGCAGCATAGGGAAAAAGAAGACATATGTACTGAAAAGAAAACTAATACTTCCCTGCCAATCGAACAGAAGCGCAAAATGAAGAAGCATCATCATTATATAGTAGAGTTCACAAGCCTTGAACAACAAAAGTCAACACAAAAAATGAAGAACTAAGAAGAGGGATCGAAATCCGTCTCTTCATGTGCCTCATCAGACGATGCCTCAACCAGTGTAGCATCATCATCGTCATCACTGGCCTCAACATCCTCATCACATTCGCCAGCCTAATCATGAGGAAGAGAGAGCAAAATTAAGTAGGAAACTTACTTGAATCAAAATGCGAAATGCAAGAGTTGTGGAGAGAAGAGGGAGAATAAGAGAGAATATGAGAGAGAAATGTTTGATTGGGAGTGTGTGAGAGGGTGTGTTTAATTTAAATAAAACCGGCTGTGTGCAAAAATCGTGTGAGTTTAGGTCGATACGGGTTAGGACACGACCATGTCCCTTGCCCGTGTAACAATCTGTGTGAGTCGTGTGGAGTCTGGTCGGACACGGGCTGGGACACGACCGTGTCCCATGCCCATGTAACTTACTGTGCACGGGTGGAAAATTCTGGGCGCACACGGGCTGGGGACACGACCGTGTCCCACGCTCGTATAACTCTCTGTTTGCTCGGAGTATAACTAGGCAGACACGGGCTGGGACACGACCGTATCCCATGCCCGTGTAACTTTCTATGGGTGTAGCAGATTAAAGGGGCCTAGATGGACACGGGCTAGGACACGACCGTGTCCCTTGCCCGTGTAACTTTTTTTCCCTTTTTTTTTAATCATGAATTTAATTTAAAAATAAAAGAAACTTAAAGAAATAAAAGTAATTAAACTAGAAAAATAAGAAAAAGAAAACTAAAGAGAAGAATAAAAAATGAAATTAAAAGGTAAAAGCCTATGACTAAAATTAAAACAAATAAAAGAAGCAAAGCAAAGTTAGATAAAAGAAAAATAAAATGAAATAAACTTAAAGAACTAAAGTGTAAGCAAAGTTAGACATGGGTTGCCTCCCAAGAAGCGCTATAGTTAACGTCAATAGCTTGACGGGATACGTCTTGTAATTCATGATTCTTCATCCAAATGGAAATAAAACTCCTCCTGTATCTCGCTTTCGAACTCTCCATACAAGTGTAGATTTACCCTTTGGCCATCGACCTTGCCAATTCCATTTCATTGATGCATAGCTTCCATAGTTTCTCTCCTTATCATGCCACTTATCAAATTCGTGTAACCTAAACTTCTTCGTTTTGTTTGTGTTTAGCTTAGATGCGGTTGTCATTGAGGGTTTTGAACTTTTCACCGGAAAGACATGCTCCAAATGATTTCTTGACAGTTTTGGTTCCAAAATTGATGGCTTCTCTTTGAAAGATTTTAATGTACGATCCTTTGGCTTGTGGAGTGGATCAATCCCCTTCTTGTCCACAATAGATTCATGAACTTCTATTTGAGCTGCCACTTCTGCACAATTGGGGTTGGTCACCAAACTTTCATCTCCCTTTTGCAAGCAATAGCTTGAGGAATCCTTAGCAAGAGTTTCCTGCACACATATAGATATAACGACATTAGTGGCATTAACATTGTGACTTATGTTCTCTGAGTCAAGAAATTTGTTCGTTGCCTCTGGAGTTTTAAAAACTATTTCATCATCCCCGACCCGTAATATCAACTTATACTCACTAACATCAAAAACAGCCTTAGCAGTGGCTAGGAAGGGTCGACCTAAAATGATTGGCACCTCAATATATTCATCTATATCAAGTATAACAAAATCCACGGGAAAGATGAATTTGTCTACTTGCACTAAAACATCCTCTATGATGCCTCTAGGGTATGTGATAGACCTATTGGCTAATTAAAGACTCATGCCCGTTAATTTAGGTTCTCCTAACCCTAGCTTTTTGAACAATTTATACGGCATCAAATTTATACTAGCTCCTAAGTCTGCCAAAGCATTATTTACTAACAAATTGCCAAGCATACAAGGAATAGTGAAACTCCCTAGATCTTTTAATTTTTGTGGCATCTTTTTCTGGAGAAGTGCCGAGCATTCCTCGTTCAATATGACTGTTGTAAGCTCCTCCAACTTCCTCTTGTTCAATAGAAGATCTTTTAGAAATTTCGCATACTTTGGCATCTGCAAGATGACATCAACAAGAGGTAAGTTAATGTGTAATTGTTTGAAAACAGCAAGCAATTTACCGAATTCCTTATTCTGATCAGTGTAACTTTGCTTAAGGCGCTGTGAGTAAGGGATGGGAGGCTTGTACTCCTTCACTTTTGGTGATTCCATATTTTCTTTCGATTTTAGTGGCTTTGCATCTTCCTTACGGTTGACTTCCACTTCTTTCTCAACTACTTCCCCACCATCCTTCTTTTCCACTTGCAGTTTTCTACCACTTCTCAAGGTTACTGCATTAACATGTTCCCTAGGATTGACCTCAGTATTCCCTGGGAGTGTCCCTTGTTCCTTTCAGAGATCATTTTTGCAAGTTGACCAATTTGGTTCTCAAGGTTGCGATTGGAAGCCTCTTGATTTCTCAACGATGATTCAATGTTGGATAAGCGAGCCTCATTGCCTTGAATATATTTTGTGAGAAGTTCTTCCATATTGGACTTCTTTTCTTGAGGAAGAGGAGGTAGGAATGGTCTCTGAAATCCAGGTGGGCCAAAGTTGGTCTTCGGCTGGCCTTGGTTTTGATTTCCCTATGAGAAATTAGGGTGATTCCTCCATCCTGAATTATAAGTGTTGCTGTAGGGGTTATTTTGTTGCTTGGGTGGATTTCCTAGATAATCAACCTGTTCCAATTGTTCAGGTGCTCCATACCCCTGCATACTAAAATCACTTACATTCGATTGCACTTGTTGAGGGCCAACTGAGAGTGCATCAATCTTTTTACTTAATAAGTCCACCTTGGCTGCCAAAGCAGTGGTCAAGTCCACATCATAAATTCCCATAGCCTTATGTTTGGCTCTAGTGCTTTCCCACTGATAATTGTTCATCGCTATTCTTTCAATCAGGTTTTATGCTTGCTCAGGTGTCTTTGTGTTCAAAGTACCTCCTGCGGATGCATCAATCATTTGTCTAGTGGATAAATTGAGTCCATTGTAAAAGGTCTGAATCTGCATCCATAATGGGAGGCCATGATGTGGGCACCTCTTGAGCAAGTCCTTAAACCACTCCCAAGTATCATATAGCGTCTCCGCTTCCAATTGAGCAAAACAAGAAATATTATTCTGAAGTTTAGCGGTCTTTGCAGGTGGGAAATACTTCTCCAAAAATTTCTCTACCAATTCATTCCAAGTTATGATTGAATTTCGTAGTAGAGAGTTCAACCACTGTTTTGCTCTACCCCTCAAGGAGAAAGGGAATAGCCGCAGTCGGATGGCATCATCCATGGCTCCGTTGATTTTAAAAGTATCACAAATCTCTAGAAAGTTAGAGATGTGGGCATTGGGATCTTCATCTTGAAGACCGTCAAACTGAACATATTGTTGCACCATTTGTATGATGTTAGGTGCAATTTGGAAGTTGTTAGCCGCGACGGTTGGCCTTGCAATGCTAGAGTCAGCTCCAATAAGTATAGGCCTTGAATAATCGGACATGGTCCAATTTGCTTCATTCCTGTTGTTAGCCATATGTGGTGGATCTTCCTGCTCGATGAATTGAGTGTTGGTCTCTTCACCTTCTTCCTTGATTTCAACGATTGACTCGTCGTCAATGGTCGCCACACTTTGTCTAAGTCATGATTTCAAATTTTGAAGGGCAATTCTCTCAATTTCAGGATCAAGTTCTACCAAATCTTCCGGGTTGCTTCGAGTCATGCACTGCAAAGGCAAGAAATATAGAATCAATTACAACTCTTAGCTAATGAAAATAAACAATGAAAACAAAAGAAAAAAAAATGGTTAAAGTAATAAAGCAACTAGTGTTCTCAATATCGAAAATCCTCGGCAGCGGCGCCAAAAACTTGATATGAGGGAAGCGTACCTATCAGTTTTAATATAGCGGATGTGAGTCCGAGTCGATCCCTCAGAGATTTTGAGTACTAATATTAACTTTAGCTTTATTATCTAACCGAAAAATTGTGGAAGTTTGAATTAATTAAAAATACTGAAATTAACAACTAAACTACTTATGATACTTAATTACGCAAATTAGAAAGCAATAAATTACGAACGACTTCAAGTATGCAATAATGTATTTAGGAATTATTTCCCCTAATGTTTAACATGTAACCTTTTTAAAATATATCCAATTCAATTTCTATTATTCTTGACCGGAGGGATTCACAATTAAAGCTAATATCTTTCTCAAGCATATTAACCCTAATCCTAAATTATTTACCAGAATCTCTTCACTGAGTAATATAATTTAGAATTGCATTAGCGTGTAATGAATTCCCATGCAAACAATCAACTTTCCGGAAGAAACATGTATCTTATCTCTAAGTATACATATAATTCTCTTCAATTATACCTAGATCTAATTACACATGCAATTTCTCAATTAACATGCATAATATCATATATTGACACTCTAGAATTATCAAATCATAATTAACGATATAATTGAATCAAGAAAAGGTAGAAACTTTATTGAAATTATAATTCAATCCAAGGGTTACATGAAACCCTAGGTTCCATAATCCTAAATACTCAAATTCTAAGCTATCATAATGAATCTAAAAACGAGTTTCATCAAAAACATAAAATAAAGCATAAAAACCCCTCTTGATTTGATGAACAATCTCTCTAATCTTGAAATCGATGTCGTTCTTGCTTCTTGATTAATGTTCTTCTCAAATCTCCTCTCTTCTCTTGTGTCTCTTGTTTCTATAATGTCTCTCCCTTTTCCTTTGAAACCCTAATATGTCTTTTTATAGTGTATCAAAAAGATTTTGTTTTCGTCACCCGACATAGCCTGGGACACGACTGTATCCTCAAGTTGTGTAACTTTCTGCACTTAGGTAAATTTTCTGCACAACTTCAAAAATTCATAACTTCTTCGTTTGAACTAGGAATTGAGTGAAACTTGATTCCTTTTCTTTGTTTTCGAGCCTAGAACGCGTTTAAACCCTGAAATCAACATTTTACTCAATTAAGTATCAATTTCTGTAAAGAAAACCAAAAATGTGCGGAAAATACTATAAAATCACCTTATGAAATATGTTTAAAATTAGAGTTATTAGAGACCAATTGGGATAGTGTTAGATAGAGACCTTAAGTTTGTATTAACATTTTAGGGAAGCCTATAAAAAGTATTGGAGACAAATTTTAAGTTTAGTATAGCATATCACCCCCAAACAGATAGGCAATCAATAAGGACAATTTAAACCTTAGAAAACATGCTTCAGGCTTATGTCATTGACTTTAAAGGAAATTAGGACTCTCACTTTCCCTTAGTTGAATTCGTATTTAATAATAGCTACCATCCATCCATTCAGATGCTACTATATGAAGCCTTATATGGAAGGAAGTATCTATCTTCCCTATTTTGGGACGATGTAAAGAAAGTAGCTGTAGGGCTAGAATTTGTTCAAGAAGCAACAAATAATGTAGCTATCATCAAACAAAAAATGAAGCAAGCATAGGACAAATAAAAGAGTTGGGCGAACCTAAAACGAAGGGAGTTAAAGTTTACTATTTAAGAATACGTATATTTGAAAGTAAGCCCAATCAAGAGCATACATCAAGTGAGGACCCAAGGGAAGCTAAGTCCAAGGTATATCAGACCTTTTGAGATTCTCCAAAAGGTGGCAAATCTCATGTACTGATTGACATTATCACCAAATATGATTGAAATACATAATGTGTTTAATATGTTAGTGTTGAAGAAGCACATCTTTAAATCAGATTGCATCATTGAGGCTGAACAAGTGCAACTCAGGGAAAACCTAACATATGAGGGGCATCAAGCCCATATCACATATTAGAAATTTAAAAAACTAAGGAATATGAAGATCCAATACGTAAAGGTACTTTAGAGAAATCATGAGAGAGAAGAAGCTACTTAGGAGGCCAAAGAAGACTTAAAGTGCAAATAACCCCAATTGTTTAAAGAATTAGGTTTCCCTCAAAGTTTTGAGAGAAAAACTTATTTTAAAGGGGGAAGGATATAAACCCTACCAATTTTAGGTAGCAATCTAAGTAGTTAGAATGCTTTTAAATATTCTTAAGGATCAACCAAATTAAGAATCAAGCCAAACATAAAATTAATAAGCATACTAATTGACTTCTCGACTATAATCGAACATGAGAACTATGGAACTTAATATTAATCCTAGAATTTACCCAAAACCCTATACCTTAAAGAATAATAAATTAGTTTCCAAGTTTATGAAAACCTTAAGACGAAAAGAGTAAGAACCCTAATACCAACTCAAACTTCTGTAAACCCTAAAACTTAATAACAATCCCTAACTTACTAAAACCTTAAACCTTAAAACGTAATGAGAACTCCCAAACTTATCGAAACCCTAAATGAAAAATCAAAAGCTTAACTACTAAATCAAGCACTTAAAAACTGTATATCAAAATCCTAAACCTAACTAAGCTTAAACAGATCTTAAGACACTTAAAACCTATCTTAAAAACCAATTTGATAAATGGAAAAATTCAGGAACTAAACTCTAACTTAGCCATTTGAATAAAATAATCAAGTTATGATATTTCAAATGTAGAATTGAGAGCTACACATAGGAGATTAAACCAACCATCGCCCATTAACTTTCCCTCCCATTTCAATTTCAAACAAACCAAACTAAAAGATGTAAACCTACTTAGCATGTAACCTCAGCAAATCCCTATGTGATTAGACAAAACAATCCCAATTTCCTAAACAAGTTATGTCATTTATAGAAAAAGCTATTTAACCATTTTTGAATTAAGCTAAAAGTGGAAATTGATGGGATGAGCAAGCCACACTCTTACCCAAGTAGGCTACTAGATTGAAGAGGCTATGGAAGCCATCATTTTACCCTCTCTTCTCATGTAAACTCAAATTAATGCCCACCTAAAATGGACCCCCAAAACCAACTACATCCTTTAATTTATGCTTCACTTAACACATCAATTTGACAAGCTAAGGGAAGGGAACCCTAACCTATATCCAACTGGCCATAAACCCATCTAAGCTCCCTTATGTTCTTCCATTTTCCATAACTTACAACAGTTAAAACAGTCAAGGAGAATCTTCCCCAAATACTACCATGACTGCCTTTGGGGATACCTTAAACCTTTTGCCTAACCACCCATTTAGTACCTTTGTTTGGCTACAAAAGATCACCCCCAAACATCACCCTAAGTGAACCATTTAGGAGGATACTAAGACATCAACAACTCACTAAGTTCCTAAGATCCAAGGAGTTAAAGGGCCACCAAGAGATGGGGACAAAAATTAGGAGCAAGGAGGCTAGATTGGAGGCACCAACCTTCATCACATAATTTAGTAAAGTAGACTCTATTTTTATGCAACTTTAGAGCACTTTGAATAGAGCTCCAACATCTTACTTTTGTAACTTTATTTTGTATTTTAGAAGCCCCTTTTGGTTAGGATAAGTAGTAATTCTTGTTAAAGTTTCCTTATAAATGCTAGATTTTAAGTAGTGTAGACTTGTTTTCTTTTAGCACGAATGGATTACATGTTGAAGTGGAGTCTTGTAAAATAAAGAAACATCAAATAAAAGCTAGTAGGAAATCTCTCTATGAGCTAGACATGAAGTGGATAGGAGTTTCCAATAAGTTTTCTTCACTTGTAATGAGTTGTTCGTGCATCAAATGAAGATAAGAAGCTTCAGTGAAGAGATCATCACATAAAAGCATTATAAAGGCATTTGTACCCTTAGATTATATGTGTTCTACATTTTTCACTCAACCTTATGCAAGATAAATTCATTTACAAAGAGGGAAACAAGTTTAAGTTAGGGCATAAGTTAGGTAAAGCCTTAGGTTAGCATTTAAGTTAAGGAAAGATGAAGATAAGTTTAAAAGATGGATTTAGAAGCTCATAAACCCAACTCATCAAATTTGTAACCAATGTTTAAATCCACTTAAACACCCTTAAAGATATAGTAAGTAAAGTAAAAGACCAATTAAGATTAATAAGATAAGTGTTAAGAGTCTTGAATTCAAAATTAAGTTGAGAACTCAAAAGACAAGCCTAAAACTAATAACCAGACTATTGAAAATTTTTTTGGCCAACAAGTTTAAGCTAAAACAAAGACGGCATAAAAACCATAGAAGGTCCACATTAAGTTCCCCAAGCCTACCAAAGTGTTGAGCACCACCGATGGAAGAACCAAGCTCATTTTTACAATAAAATTCACTTAAAAATTTAAGAAGCACAAGCCAACAATTAAGCCAAAATTATTAAATGAAAAACTGATCATAAGAAGGCAATTAAGCCCAAATAAAAGTTCAAAGTCCAAGCCCTAGTGATTTCACTAATTAGGAGAAGCTCAATAACAAAATTAAGCTCAAAAGGAAGCTCAATTAATAGAAGCACCACTATTCTGGACCATAGCTAGAATTGTGGGCCCTAGTTCCTGAATTTGACCATACCACATGAAAGTACACACAAAAATAATGAAAATCAATTATTAGATCATGAGAATTGGATTTAAAACAAAAAAGATTTACATGATCGGAGATTTAACTTACCTAGGTAAAATATACGACTAAGTCAAAGAGCATAACTTTAGTAAAATCTTAGGGTGATATTATAATATAACAAATCCTTATGTTACTACATTTATTTTATTTAAGGGACATTGATATTAGGGATGACCTACCTTCGAATTGCTTTGATGAGTAGCTATGGTAGAGTGAGTGATTTCCTATGACTTCATACTTGATTTTGCTTGTAGTTAACCGTACTAATGTAATATTATGTTAAAAGGATAAATAAGGGGTATGGGGAATGCATGTGTGGTAACTCTTAATTGATTAAATAACTTAATGATGATATATGAATTAGGAGTGCTTACATAATTTATATGTCATTATTATGTTTTGAGCAATGCTTGGTCACCTAAGTAATTGAACATAAGTAATTATTTGACTCTGAATTAAAATGACTCATGCATGGCACGCTATTGCATTATAAATATACCAACTGTCATCTCATGCGGAAGGTGAGAAAGGGCTCATAGGAGTATAGGCTCTTAAAGGGATTAGATTAGGCGCATTTATGCCATATTGTTAAGTCCTTGTCTTGGCTTATGAGCTTACTAGGCATTGGGAGACGCTAACCATTTGGTTGAGGGTCGTATCTTGTGACTTTTGCTTAGAGCTTATGATGTGGATTATAGAGGCCACCAAACCACTAAACCTAGGGATTTTTGAATTTTGAAAAGATCATGTAGATTATTAAAGTAAAGTGTATGAATAAACATAAGTATATCTATACAAGTAGATTTGTGCACATTAGTAAAATTACAGATAGAACCCAATTGATGGTTTGTGTCGATTAATAATCTCTAACGTTGGCCATAGAAGGCAAAATTTTGAGTTTCATGCTATTCCTTAGCCATTGCATGCATGTGTTGGGAATGCTTTTTATTATATACATTCATATGATTGTTAAATATATTATTTTGTATGGTATGTTGAAGAGATTAACTCATTAAGCATAAGCTTATACCATTCTAAATTCCTTTTGTTGTAGGGCTATCCTTTTGTTGAGCCAGGCCATGAAATGCCTAAGATTAGTCGCAAGTTGGGTTAAGACTATGAGATACTTAAAGCAAAGTAGGGTATTACTTTGGTATTGATTAGAACTTTCTGATTTCATTAAATTATGTTATCAAATTTTTTATAGCCATTTAGACCACTTGACTACTATTGTTATTTTCTTGGGAATGGCATGTTCCATAAACTAAATTTAATGACTTATCTGATTTATTAGTAAAAATAGTTATTTTGTTGCGATATTATTTGTCTATAGGACCAATGGTAGAGAGTAGTGGAAGTAGCCTCATATAATAAGCAATGATCAACAAAGGGGTTAATTGTTGACCTTAGTATAGTGTATGATAATCTACCATAACAATAATACTATCCAAGTCATGATAATTAGCTTGTATATGAGATTACTTATACAATACAAAAAAAATTTTTAGACGTTTTTTCTTGTAAATGTATGTTACCATTATATGATTTATTTGGTAATATAATTTATTTATGTTGTATGTTTAGCTTATGTGTATTTGATTGTTATAAGTTTTTTTTTTTTTCAAAATAAAATGGTGCTTTCAATAAAAAAAAAATTGTCAACTTAGAAAAATGTTTTTGATAATTGAAAAGATGTAATTGGTATATTTTCAAAATCAGAAAGTCCTTGGTCCTTTTTAAATTAGAAAAAAAAGGGATGTATTATTCTTTCAAATTATTTAATATATAAATACTTAAAGTGAAATATTTCATAAATAAAATTAACCAACCCACTAAAGTTTTATAAAATAATATTTATAACTACATAAGCTAAATCTTAGTTGGCACTTCCGTAGGCACTTTACCCAAAAGATACAAAAAAAAAATTCCTATTAAAGAATCCTTTTTTATTTTCTAAAAAAAGCTTATAAAAAAATTAAAGGCTTGTTTGCTTATTTCATGGATCTTCTTTTGGCAACCTTGTTGAGTTTTAATAACTTAAACCCTAAGCCCATATTCTTTGGTTTTATTTTTCTAAAACTTATTTTTTATAAAACTCATGGGTTAGTAGCTAAAATTCAGGCCTATCCATGCAACACCTCACCATAAATGTTTGGTAAAAAATTTTCATGAACTTTTGGTGCTTAAAGGCGATTTATTACTGCCATCCCTAGATAAGGATAAGGTAAAATTAGTATCAACCTACTATTCTACTTTATATAACATTTGATTCCAAATTACTTCTTATGCAACACATAAGAAACAATAGCAAAAGTTTTTACAAAAGTAAGTGGTACTCAAAACCTATAATGCCTAGCCTCTCAAGACGCTTGCTTATACTTTTTCTTAATCTTTGGTGCCTAAGAGACAATTCATTATACCATCCCTAAGTTAGGGGTAAGGTTAAAATTGTAATCAATCTGTTAACTCAAACTCCACAATGCAAATTTCCAATAAAACTTCATTCAATTAAAATAAAATAATACAACAGAACTTCATAAAATATGAGCCTCATTCAAAGTATCACATTTCACTTTGCAGTATAACTCATAATCTAATTAGGATGATAAACTTTTACATTCAAAACCTTAATATTAGAATCTTAAAAGTTGCATAGCGACCTTCTTGAAAACTTACTTTTAAGAGCTTGATATGAAATTCTACAGGTAATCACTCTTTTACCTAGCATAGCCTCCAAGTCCTAGCTTACTTTATCTTTAGTACCTAAGGTTAGATAAGCTAACCCTTTAGGTTAAGTTTTAAGTTGAGTATAAAACTAAACAAAGAAAGCATAGCAATTAAGTATTCTAATTCATAAAAAGTAGTATATATCACATATTCATCAATAATTCAAGTACATGCAAATCATCAAACTAATACCAAACATAAGTGTAATGTTTATGCATCATACAAATGCCATGTTAATGCATATGACAAGCACAAGTACCAGTATCGTAACCTAGCCTAGATCCTATCTGGTTAGTCGACACTCTTAAACATTTATATATAAAGTTTAGGAACTAGGGCAATAAGGAGTTACCAAAACCCAGCATGTAGTTAGCTTAGGTAAAACCACATGAAGTGGCCAAAAAGCCCCCCAACATATAGCTAACCTAATTGAAACCACATGAAGTGACTAGAAAAACCTAGCATACAGCTTGCCTGGCTAAAACCATATGGATTGGTTAGAATTGATTAAGTAATGCATTTCTATATGCTCAAAACCTAGCTTAATAATATCTTAACTTAAGAAAACTTGACCTATAGATCGATTTTATATTATGCTAAGAATGCATTCCAATAAGAAATTTAACCTACCCAAATATGAGTTCTGAATCAACTTAGCTAAGAATAGTTTTTAGTGTTAATCAAGTCAAGTGTAAATTCTAGTCATATATGAAAACCAAGAAAATGCTAACTAAGCCTAAGTTTCAGGCCAGCAAACCCACATTACCATTTCATACGTGGCATAACATAGAAATCACAACTTTTTCATAAAGCTAACTCATCTTGACATTCATTTAATATCATTGAAGATTCACAAAGTCACAAGCATAATATATTTAGTCATCATAAGGAGGAAATGCTCTTGTCAAATAAGCACAATTACATTGCCAAGTTCAACCAAGTTAATATTCCTAATCAATATCAATCTATTATTAGAGACATGAGTTATAATAACAAATATACCTAAGTAACAATTTATCATGAACAATATCAATTTGGAGTATAAACACTCTATGTCATGGATATAGTTAAGTAAATCCCATAGCTGCACACAATAAGCAAGTGAGTGGTCTACATTCTCATCCACCGCATAACATAGAACTAAGTAAGGGTAGTCACTTAGGCTAAAGCATAATTTCATTATCCAATATAGTTACCATTACCTATATACATTCATGAAGCATAAACTCTCCTCAAATTATGACAAAACTTGTTTCAAGTTTCAAAATATTACGGTATACTACAACTTATAAAACCTTATACAAATTTCCATAAATTTTACTTTATATGGTCATTGGAAAAAGCTAAGTATGATGCAACTTTATACATCACACATATAGACTTGTAAGTAAAACCATATTATCTTTATGTACATGATATGATATGATGTCTACATATAAGGATATATGTGCTAATATATATGTATATATGTATGTATGGAATCATATATACAAATAGCTAGGCATGGGTATGTGTATATTATATTTACATTTACGTATTGATAATATACATGGATATATATAAAGTTAAGTATATCAAACTTAGTGCTTAAGGGTAAATGCTCAAATACTATGATTATATTATACAACATCCTTTATATCTTCATATATATATATATATTTTATGGCATCCCAGCTTAGCATGAAATGTACTATCATATCGGAATATTTTTTAAAAACTTAATTCAATCTACTTATTCTTCAAAGACAACTTTATTTATGTGATAATGGGGGTATTACAACAAAATTCAACTAGATATTTGGTAACAACTTATATATATAACCTAATATTTATATCAAAACATGAACAATTTTTTTCTTCCAAATTAGTAGGTTTTTTGAATTAGTATAAGTTCCATCCACAAATTGCTAACTCCGACTAACGCTTTTAAAATACATTTTCCCTAGTGTTGAACCCTTTACAATGCTCATAAGTACAAAAATGGTTTTTACCAATGCTATAAAGTTGTAAATATCCAATAGCTTTTCCTAATAACATCTCTTGTTGGTAATTTTCATTGGCTAAGGCTCATGAGGAAAGATTTTAGCAACATAAAAAAATTTTCCTTAGTAAAAATATGATTTTTACCAACAGTAACTTTTTTTATCCGAACGAAATATCATGTTGTAAACACGTGAAAATTTGCATAAAACATATAATTTTGTTACAACTGTAGCAATTAAAAGAGTTATTGAGATGGGTTCACCAATTAAATTGAGATCCCATTTACTCATCTCATGTATTATATAATATACACCAAACGTTAATTTCATAAATTACCATTTTCATTCCCAACTTTATAAAATTTCTTGAAATTTAAGATATCAAGTATGAAGGATGCAAATGAGATATACTTAACATTAACCATACAATAAATGTCATATACATAAATCATAATGTTGAGATCATCCTTTAAAGGGGTAAAAAAGGTAGGGAAAAAAAACCTATTCTATCTTTTTAGCTAAATAATGTAAACAATGTTCTGATATCGCACTACTTGCAAGTTGCTCTTGGTACTTTCACTTGTCCCTTGGCATCTTTTAGATAAGATGTACTTCATCCATTATTGCTTGAGAATTTACAAAAAATAAAATATTAGCTTATTATTGAGCATTAAAGTGATATCATTCTTCTATAAACTTATATCTACATAATAGCAATTCCACAATTGCATATATAGTTATTTTATAACACTTCTCCATAGCTTGTGCAGTAAGAAAGAAATTTATTATAAAAATTTACATTTCATCAATTAAAGCATATAATAAACCTTAGAATAATGAATTTATATCATGCCATAAAAATAATCATAGAATTAATATAAATAATAAAGCATGAAGATTTAAAATTAAATTTTCATCTATCCTTTGTCTAAATATGAGGAGTATTTTTAGAATAATTTACATATGAAACTTTATTTGATGGTTAGACTCATTGAATTACTACTACTCTAATGAATCTAATGTAATATTTCAAACTTTAGTGGTATTCCTTTAAAAATGAAAATTAAAATAAAAAAAAAGAACTCTAACGACATTTCTTTCTTATACTATCAATTCACCTAAAAGATTTATGTAGAGTCAAGCAGAGCATAAAACAAATTACAATGAATAAAATTGAAGCAAATATGGAAGTCTAGGAATGGCAAAGTTATAAGGGAAAAAGAAATCAAATATCTATATTTACCAACCATAGAGTATTCACTTTAAATGATTATAAAAATAAGGTATAAATTTAACACACTATATGCCATAGGATATCTATGTTTAATACTCCATATAAAGAAAATGTGTTCTTTAAATAGAAAGCTGCCATGCAAAGTAAGGAGGAAAGAAAATTTCCATCATGAGCATGCTCTAGACAATTTTAGTCATAGAAGCTACCATAGGTAATAAGAGACAGTAATTCTAGCTAGTTATAATTAGGCAAATTTAAGGGAAAAAAACACCACTATTTTTATACATTTCATATATATGATTTTCTTTTTTTTTTTCTTCTGAGGCTAGTTGTATTCATATTTTTGTAGACCATGAATAAAAGATAGAAGCACAGTGCCAACTATAAATAGGAAAAAGATAATGCCTTCACACTTTACTAAAAGTTAACAAAAAGAACAAATCATTGCAATTCATGAAATGTCCAAGCCTTGCTTGATTCATGACAACATATCTTGGCTTGTTGTTCTTTAGGCTAGAAACGTTTCTCAGAATTGCTACCATAAGCCTTTTCAAAAGAACATATTTTCTAACTTTTTACCAATCTAAAACATTGTAGACTAATAATGAAATGAAAAATAAAGAAAATTAAGACTACTTAGGAAAGTGATCTGCCATCAATAGAAAAGGAAATAGGAAGGTCATCTAATTATTCACCCATCCTCATTAATAAGGATCTAAGTGCAACTAATTAAGCCCATAAACTAAATCAATAAAAAAAATAACAATGACATCTGAATATTTAGCTTATGAAATTATCACTATTAAGACATGTAAAATCTGAAATGATTACTAAAAATTCATAATGAAATTAAACATTTGTTGCTTACTAGCCACAGTCAGGTAGGTTCATCTATTTTATAATCTTCTTGCACAATGTATGGAATAATTTGTTTAGCCATTAAAAAATAAAGAATGTTAATACTTATATGAATGTTTCCAAAAAAGATTAATAAAGAATAACAACAAATCATATGTATAGATGGTGGATATGACAGTAACACTATTTTGAAAATAGAAATTGAAATGTACTTGGTGCTTACGAGAGTAATGAAGCATAATGTAATGAAGGAACTGGATTGCTCTGAATATAGCACTTGAAGTATTGAATACGGCACCTCAACAATGGCTTAATCCAGCTAACAATTTAGGGAAAATATTTTTGGGATTTTTCATTCATAATTTTTTATAGAATATATAGTAAATATATAATGACCTCCCCAAGCCTAAGAAGGATCTAAAACACTACTATTTTTTAGCATATGCCAACACATGAACTGGCACATGGTATTTTATATATATATATATTATTTTCTATTATTTTTTTTATAGTATAAGTAAATGCTCTTTTTACAATTACTTGTAACATTCTTAACCCCTTAAAAAACCCTTGTACTCAAGGGTTGATCTAAATTCCTACTTTGATTTAAATTAACCAAGGAATGAGCCCAAAAAAATTCTCCTAAAAACTGCTACTCTCGATAAACAAAATGATTGAAATGCAATGGGAACAAGCCTACGGTTTGAGTCTTGAAAACCAACTGACATTTGAACCGCCATGTTTGATCAGTTCTATTAGTTTTGAACTGTCCATTAATTAGTTTGCATGTTCCCAATAAGCCCGCGTGAATTTGTAGAGGGTAATTATTTCATCACTTTTCCTTTCAATTCTGACTGTGTGAGACCTCTTTTTCCCTCGTCTGCTGTTCTCTCATCTTTCAGACCTTCGTTTAAACCCCCCTCTTTCTTCTTTTCATCTTCTCTTCCTCTGTTTAGAAACACCAGCATGGCAAATGTAAAATCTATTTTATCTTCCCTTTCAATTACTCGTTTTTCTCCATTTAGCATAAAAGTGACACCTACCTCCTCTTCCATCTTCTCCATCAATGGTGCATCATCTACTCTCTTGAGAACCCCATCTGTTTCTTCTTACCAACACTTGAACCGAGGAATCCCAGCGCATTTCACTTTTTTTCTTTCACACTCCCCAATTCGGTGCATCTCATATGTCACAAATTGAAACCCTATCAGAGAATGAGGGCTTCCACCTCTTTCCTTTTCTTTTCTCACACACTTGCCTCTCTTATTATTATCATAGTCCATTGTTGGAGAACTTATCGCTTCGTCCTCCTTGATATTCTGCAGTGTACAATCACTATTCTTCATCATTTCCGCAAAGCCCTCGACTAACTCAACCTTCACTGGTGTACTACGTTTTGGGTATATAATCTAATTACCCCTCATGTTCTTGTTACTATCTTTACCATTGTCTTTGTTGTTGACCCTATGAGGTATGCATAGGAATTACTGCCTCTAGGTTATAGGAATCACAACTTGAAGTGTCATTCCTAACAAAGTGTTACCTTTTAATGGAAGGATAGGAGCGGTAATGGCTATTGATGATCCGGAGTCTCTATGATAGTGATCAACATAGAACCCTTGGAAGGCACCCATTGAAATGATCCAATAGGTGTTAAGCAAAATTTCCCAATGAAACGGTGAAGTGTTTCCCTTCTTCCTTTTGTACTTATAACCTTTCTTTTTCTTTTTGCTAATGAGTTCTTCGCACATTGCTAAGAATTGCGGCATCTTGGCATTCTTGGTTTTGCTAATAGCGTTGGTTTGTCTGCAGGTGTAAGTGTGCCACAAAACTGGCATGGATAAAGGTAGATTTAGGCAAAAAGCAACTACAACCAGTACACACGCAATAGCTGTAATACCAAGCTTGCAAAATTTCATGCTATTGTTGTCTTTCAAGACATGATCTCCATCATCACGAGAGATGATTAGAGCGTAGCTCATCCAGTCAGTACAAGACTCCTTGAAACTATTCAATGGAATGCTCAAATGAAGATTCAGAAGATTACAGTTAGTAAACTTTGATTCTTTCTCATAATCAGTTCATTTCTTATTAGTTGCATCACTAACGATTCTTCTCCTTACTAGGATGCACTTGGGAAGCTCACTCTGCTTGTTCCCTAAAGTTGTCTCAAACACAATTTGACTCCCAATTCTCTCAAGGACAATAGCCACTGCTACAACAGGGGTTCGTGCTATAGATGAAGAAATACCCTAATATCCTCCTCCTATTACTGTGCTCTTTTTCCTCTTCCTTTTTCGCCTTTTCTTTCTGTTCTTCTTTGTTACTTGTAGGTTCTATAGTTGGTGGTTTTGTAGTGGGGTCGATGGTTATTTGGTCATGTGGGAGCTTTTTGGTGGTGGACATGTTGAGTTTGTAGTGATTAGCCTATGGGTTGATGTGAATTCGGTAGACTAAATTCTGGACAGAAGTGGTCTGATTGTTTTAAGCTGGGGTGGTTTGAGTGTTAGGGTTGAAAGGGTTTGGTGTATATGGGGTTAAGTTAAGGTGTAGATTAAGAGTGTTTGGACTATAGCAATAAGTGGATTGGCTTATGGTTTGTCGTTTCAAGGCTGCGTTTGGACATGGCTTTGGGTGGTGGTGGAGGGGTTGGTTGGCTTCACCTTTGGTTTTGAGGGGTATGAAGAAATGGTCAGTAGTATAATTAATGGAGGTGTTGGTGTGCAATAGGTTTGGATTATCGCTAGGGTTTTTGATGTTTACATTAGTAGGAGTAATTGGTGGTGGGTTTAGGTTGCTCGGTGGTTGTGTAGTTATGTGGTTGTGGGTGTTTGCAGTTTCTGGGTTTGTGTCGATGGCAGCATTAAATGTTGATTTGGGTTGTGCTAATGTAAGTTAGCTATGGATTTGTTCTAATTTTTGTTTTTCCATCTTCATTTCCTCAATTCTTTTTCGGTTAAGAGTCGAATTCGAATTAGGAGCACTTGTAATTGCATGATTTCCATTAATTCTTCTTATTGTTCCATCATGGTTTTCACTAATGACTCCATTATTGATTTTAACTATATTTCTTGTCCTTCCTAGTTATTCTTGAACACTTCTATAAACTTTGGATTAATGGTAGCCATGAAAGAAGAATCGTCTAGCTCTGATACTAATTGAAGCATGGTGGATTTTCTTGCAAATTAATCTTAGAATTAGGATGGCTATGAATATGGCAGTAACACCATTCTAAAAACAGAAATTGAAATGTACTTGGTGCTTGTGAGAGTAATGAAACAGAATGTAATGAAGGAACTAGATTGCTCTGAGTACAGAGCTTAATGTATTGAATACATCACCTCAACAATGGCTGAATCCAACCAACAATTTGGGGAAAATATTTTTGGGATTTTTCATCCATAATTTTTTATGGAAGATGTATAGTAAATATATAATGGCCACCCTAAGCCTAAGAAGGATTTCTATATTTTAGCACATGCCAACACATGATATTATATATATATATATTATTTTCTATTATTTTTTTAATAATATATGCAAATGCTTTTTTTTTTTTTACAATTACTTGTAACAAAAAGCTTGGCAATTTATTTTTTTTTTTCTTGTCATTTTGCATACTTTCACTGCTTGAATAATGATTTGTTGAATAGCTTTATCAATTGTTGACCAAGATCTCCTTTTCCTTGCTACGCTGGGGACAAGGGGTGCCCTCTTTCGTATCAAGCAATGAAAATCAACCACACACCAAAAGTTATTGATATTGGCAATTTCTTATTAGTCCTATCCTCTTCTTTTCTGGAATGTAGTTACCTTTTTGTCCGAAGCCACCCATCAGCTTCTCATAATGGGTAGCATTTAAATATATACCAAACTTTCCTTAAGGCTGCCAAGAGCTTAGGATTTCCAGAGATAACCTAGAAAGAAAATCTATCATAATAAGAAGAGTGAAATAATTATCCTTTTTCTGTGCATATCACTAAATAAGTACAAGTTCTCAAAGAACGCGTTAACAAATCTAACTAAACATATATATATATATATATATATATAATACTTTGTTTCGTTTTTCCCTTTAGTCATTTTTGCATTGAAGGCAGTCTACCCAAATGCAAGAAATCGCAAAAAATGCCAAACCTGTATATCTAATTGAGATTCCATGACTAGAGAGATTTAAAAACTTAATAATTTTCTTTCCTAAGAAGAATGCGTACCGCCATAGAAATCTTATGCCAATTTTCATCGCTTTTTATGTGTCTACGCAAAAGCATACAACGATTGGTTGTTTTCAGAATCAAAATCAAAGACTCGTAAATGCAAAAATCATACGAGGCATTTAACCAAAAAGAGCCTAAATTGACTTAACAATCAGTTACTTTCATAGACAAAAAAAAAAGAAAAAGAAAGAATCACAAATCCAAAAAACATTAATGCATTTAATAAAAAAGAACCTAAATTGACTAAAATGATAAGAAGAAAATTATGAATGAAATAAAGAGCCTAAACTGACTCCAAACATGTAGTGAAATCTTTCACTAGAGACTTGTCGCCTCCAAAAAAAAAAAAAAAAAAAGAACCTATTACAGGCAACATGAATAATTTATCAACAATTACTAACAAAATTATATGGAAATAAAAAACAAACCAATATCAAATTTAACATTGAGATCTTCACCTGGTTTTATCAATCTATCAACATCCCTTTATGTGATTTATTGACCTAACTAAGGGAAAAATAAGAAATAAGAAATGAAGAGAAAGATAAAGAAGAAATTGGGACTTGTTGACGGTTGATTTTTGTTCCAGTATACAAATACTTGTAATACAAGCAAATGGCTACGGGAGGCACCGGAGGGTGTTCCAGTGTAGCCACTACAATGCTTAAGTTAGCCCTTATGTGATGAGAGTGGAATTATTGAATGGTTATGAGAGTGAGAGAATGGAGAAGAGGATCCCTTACCTAGGGGTTTTGCTTAGTATTTATAGTAAATGAATGAAGATTCTCCATAGATCAAGTAGTTAGATGAGGTTTAGATATTGGCTCACTAACATAAGCTTATACAATTATTCTCTAAAAGTACCTATCAATATTTGCCCCCCACTGTCTTTGATGACAAAGTTGGAAAAGAGAGTATTTAGGGAGATTGATCTGGTAAGATTTCTAAAAAGGTTTGTAATCTTAGCTTGAAAAAGCTAGTATGCTTAAAAAAGTAAAGGTTTGGAGAGGCAAATAATGGAAGTAACTAGAGTGCCTAAAGTGGCGAAGGCTTGAAGAAGGCGATACGCTTGAAGAAGGCGATGCGCTTGAAGAAGCCAAAGTACTTAAAGAGGCCAAAGTGCTTGAAGAGGTAAGGGCCTAAAGTGGCGTGCCCGAAAAGGCAAGAGTGCCAGAGGAGGCAAAGGCCTAAAGAGGCGAAAGTGCTTGAAGAGGCTGGAGCATAAGAGGATGTTAGAGCACCTGAAGAGGAGAAGCGCTTGGGGAGGCTGAAGCACCCAAAGAGACGAGAGTACCTAAAAAGGCAAGGGCCTAAAGAGGCTAGAATGCTTAGAGAGACAAGGGCCTATACAGGCTAATGTACTTGAAGAGGCCGGATAAGCATGCAGGTCATCAGAGTTAAGCATGACCCGTACTAAGTAAAGCTGTGGAGTAAGCTAATTGGCTTCTAATCCATTAATGCATAGGACTATGGGCTTGTTTACTGGTCATTCATGTAATTTCTCAAACTTAAGAGTCTTTTACTCAACACCGCTAGATAGCTTAGGGTTTTCAAATAGCTCATTGTCTATCTATTAGATAAAGTAATTGAGTTTACACCAGCTCATCGTTATATAGCTTTAAGCTATTAAGGAGTAGCCCATTAACGGATTACGTTCACATAAGCTTAAAGCAAAGGGGTTTGTTTAGCCTCCAAAATGTTTTTGAGTTTTTGTACCCTTATAAAGATGTGGAAATAGGCTTGTTAAAGCTCAAATTATGGGGTACAATCTAAATAAATAATACATCATCCATGGTTAAATGTGGACATTGATAATTGATTGATATGGGGAACAATCATCAATCATGTGTCTTAAAAATAAATCATTGAATGAATAAAAAATAACTAAAAAGAGAAGTTTCACTCGTCTTAATAAGGATTGACACATGAATTGGTCTTGAAGTGCAGTAATGTTATTGTTGCCCTTTGCGAGCATTCTCTCGTTCAAGTCGTCTGAGATATGAGATATTTGATGCTTTGTTCTTTTTGTCAGATTAGGTCACAGTAGGTTAGGTTCTATTCTATTTGTCTCTATTGTTAAGTAGCTACATGCTCATAGCTTAACATTCCCGTGTCAAAGCTTGCTGTAGCATTTGTAGACAGCTCTACTTCATTTGAGGAAGGACTTAGCTATCCTTTTAAGTCTTTCAATCATGCTGTGAAGTAGTGTTATTGAGTTGCTTAACTTAAAACTTCTCAGTTGAAGCTCACAATTGTTCGTTGCTTAGTGAGTAGTGTTTGGCACGCTGCCAATATAATAATTTATAGCTTTGGCTAGCTGGTTTAACAATTTGGATTTCAAACTTGGGGGTGTATCAAGTCTCTTAACTTGTTCAAATTGAAGTGTAGTTTAGCAACTTGATTTAGTTGCGGTTGCTGATTGGCTCTTACTTCATTGCAGTTTCTCGGCAACTCAATAGGGAAGTTGGTTTAGTCAAAACTTTACTCTAATTACTGGTCGGCACTGGAGATGATAGCTTTGACATATTTGGCATTTCAGCACAATAGCTCAGCAACTTGATTTGAATTAAAAAGCTTGGCTTCTCGATACCCCACATGATTAGCAACAATTGCTCAACATAAACTAGACTGATGCAACTTGGTGCTCTATTGATGTTACTTGGCTACGGTGGATAGCTCAGAATTTAGGAGCTAAATAGCTCATATAGTGGATTTGTCTATTACCTCCATTTACTCAATTTAAGTTGATGATGAGCTCAAGTTGCATATACTTAATGCTTGGTTATTTGGAGCTTTTGCGAACCAACAGCTATGGTTGGCTTCGGAACTTAGGAGTCGATAAAGTAAGCAGCTTGATCATAAAAACTTTAGTTGTAGAGAGTAGAGCATCCAAAGCTTGGCCTATGGACGTGCTTAATCTACTTGGCACTTCGGCAACATAAAATAGAAAGATTATTGGTAGTTGTTGTTCTTCAAGTTTAGCTACTTGGCATGAGTTGAAGTTTGACACAAATTGAAATTTAGCCTAGTTAAGTAGCAACTTAGAAAAATTGCACTTGGCACTTGCGTAGAACTTCGATAAAACTATACTCGGCACTCTGTAATTTGGTCATTAGGCATGGGCTTGAAGCTTTTGTTTAGTAAACAACTTGGCACTTGTAAGCAAATAGAAAATTACTACAGTTATTGTGGGGGTTATAAAACACTTCTAGCTCCTTTAACTTGATTTGGCGTAGGTGAGAACTCAAAATGTTGGCATCGAATATAGAGAAAGGCCACTGACATATCGGCCACATATTACTCAAAGACATTGTAGCGGGTGACTCGGCCTTTACATCATCTGATGAGCATGTCAAATGGAAGTAACATATATAGCATCCAGTAGGCTCCATATTCAGCGAAGATGACTAATGTAGTCATCATCATTCTTAAAATCTATCAATAGTTCTATAAACGATGATGGATGATTTAAGGGCATATCTAAGAATTCATTTAATACCCAGGTTGCTTGTGCTATTAAAAACATATTCCCTTAACCAATCTTCTTAGGGTCCTTCCTAAGGGTGCTTGTTCACTTCATGAATTTATACTCAAATTATCTTGAAGGACTTTGATATCATAATTAAATCGTTAAGAGCATGATTAAGTGCATAAAGTAATAAAGCAAGTGCCAAAACTAAACACCAAGAGAGATCCTAAGTTGGTCTCCATTCAGATAATAAATTACCAAAATACTCATCATAGAAGTAACTATTGTCGATTTCAAACAAGAGGTACATACCCTTTTTGCGCATCCTCAAACTATAGAGCTTTCATGAATCAAAAAGAGTGATAGTTACTCGAGACAGTTATCTTAAATTTTATGGTATGATAATTGCCAAAGGATGAAAAACAACAATCATCCTCATCCAGATTGTGTAGTAGCTCAGGATTAAGGTAATAAAATGGGCAATCAATAACCTTTCATGGAGGATTCAATCATATCCTTTTATTCTTTATCATTAGAGTATACATAACCCATTGGATATACAAAAAGCCAAACAAATGGCAGTTAACTATGGTGATTTTCCACCTTTAGGTTGTAAATTTATGTTCAATGTACAATGTCAAGGCAATTTCTAGGGTAATTGTTCATTGGATTAGAAATAAGGGGAAAAGGAAAATTTAACGACAAAACATGGATAGATTTTCACAATTCTAAGAGGAAATGGAGAAAGTCTAGTATAGCAAACCAAATTCTCCATGCATGATTTTTAAGGAACTAGTAAAGATTATAATTGTGTCCATTTTTTTTCCTCTTTTCCTACAAACGACGCCAATTGTTAACAATTGATTTTCATTTTAGTATACGAACACCTGCAATACGAGAAAATGGCTATGGGGAGCGTTGGAGAGTACTTTGGCATGGTTACTTCGATGCCTAAGTTAGCCTTCTTATAATAAGAGTGAAATTATTGAATTGGTTATGGGAGTGAGAGAATGGAGAAGAGGATTCCTTACCAGGAGGTTTTGCTTAGTCTTTATTGTAAATTAATGGAAATTGTAAACTAGGTAGTTAGACCAGGTTCAAACATTGGACCTACTAACACAAGCCTATACAATTATTCTCTAAAAATTCCTATCAACAAGACTCACCAGTACAAAAAAGGTTAATGAGTGGCACAATTAAAATAAAGAAGAGTTATTATTTAAAGTGCTGATTGAAATCAAAATTTTAGTTGAAAAGAAAACTATCAATTTTACTATGAAAGGAAAAGAGTGTATTACCTCTTGCATGCAAATAAAGAAGACTAATAATGTGAACCATGAGAAGTCTGATGAGAGATGAAGAAGAGGTGTTTAGGGAGAAAGATTTAGAGATAGGGTACTAAAGTAGGAGAGAATGTAAAAGAAAAAAGAAAGCTAATTTTAGGGCATCATGATGTATCCCAACATAAAGATGTATTTTATAACAGCTCTTTTTATTAGGATATATAAAATATAATTTCAACTATATTTTTTTGGGAAAAAATTATTGGGAGAATGATCCAACCATTAATAGGCCAATAAGCTTTTGTTGTTAGGTAAGGAAAAAGGTTTATTAAAATAGCCCAATATTGTTTAGGCAACAAATCTCAAAATTTCATCTATAAAAGGTATTTCATCCTTACGATATTATGCTAGTTGGTAAAGATTTTATTACCATAAATATAATTTGTATTACTGGCTACTAACTTGAGGATAAAAACATTTTTTTTCCCTCAATTACTAAAGTTGAGTAAGAATGGATAACAAATAATACAATATTGACAACATCATAATTCAAATATTTTGGTCATAACCAACAGGTTCAACTTCACATACGTTAGCCTAACTAAGCATTTATTATTAATAATGCAGCTTGCTATGCTCATGCACGTAGGATACATCAGTATCAATATCCCATTCCTTTTTAATATACTTATCTTGCTAGTCAACATACTTGAGTATCTAGATACAATGTCTAAGAACCTAGAGGCTATAAGGAATTGCTTGGCAATAAGATCCTCAACTTTGCATTTACCAAATTCAACCATAAAGAGTCATTAACCTATGCTTAGAGGCAACAAAGAGTTATTTAGGAGTAGGATCCTTAACTTTGTTTTACTAACAACAAAAGTTATGGTTTAACCCAAGCAAGGTTTATTTCTAAACTAAAAACCTTAAAATTGTGCTTTCCAAACTTAAACAACATCTATTTTGCCTAAAATATTAATCTTACATTATCTTATCAATTAACATTATAGTACTATTTACTATTTACATATTACATCAATATATAAGCTTATATTAGGAAAATATGGAATAAATAGCATATGAGCCCGGTTAATTTCACAAAAAATCCTATAGAATAAAAAAAAAAACATGTAGTTTAGTTATTGATTATTAATTACACTAAACCAGCTATTGTCTATTTTCACCAAAAATGGCAATTTTATCTCGAAATTATGGAAAAATAGTGAAATAAATAAATTTATGTGTGAGATAAAAACTAAGTGTTGTAAATATCCTTATAAATTTCCAAAATTCAAAACATATAGGGCTTATTCATTCATTTATTCAAAAACCAATTATTTTAACAATTTAGTAAAATTGATAATTTTATCCAAAATAATTATAAAAAATACTAATAGGTTTATTTTAAAAAATTATTATTACCAAAATTAAATATAAAAGATTATTACAAAAATTTAGTTTGAAACAACATCACCTAATATTTCTAAAATTTTATTTAATTTTTGCCCAAATAGAGCAATTCCTTAAGCACCCTATATTCCTACTAACTATTTAATTAAAATATAACTACTCCATTCATCTACACATAAAATAGCCTCAAAAAACTTTTTTTTTTCCAAATTTTTATAAGTAAAATTCATATTTTTAGAAAATAAAAGAAAATATAAGTAGAAAATGGGTTTGCTAGAACTGATCGCCTCCAACCATCCTTTGGTCGTCACTCCTTATCGAAAACACCTCTCCCATAGCCAACCTTTTGCACACCAAGTCACTTCACATCAAGTTGTCGATATCCTATTGAACTATACTAGACTTGGTTTGCCCCTATTTTTTTGTTTTGATTTTGTTTTATTTTTTCTAGTTTTATAAAATTATATTCTCATATTTCTAAGTTCCTAAAACATTACAAATGAGGTTTAGGGTCCTATTTGTAGGTTTTAGAATGTTTGAATGTTAAAAAGCTAAATGCCACATCTCATTTTCCTATTTTCTTAAGTGTCCACTAGGTGCTATGTGTCAATTCCAAATTTATCTTGTAATGACTCATGTTTTTCAACTTGTAATATGTAGCTACATAG
Source organism: Lumnitzera racemosa (assembly GCA_024138005.1). Taxonomy (NCBI): domain Eukaryota; kingdom Viridiplantae; phylum Streptophyta; class Magnoliopsida; order Myrtales; family Combretaceae; genus Lumnitzera; species Lumnitzera racemosa. Next base: position 32,234,734 of record JAMXBC010000003.1, on the reverse strand, counting down.
GTCTAATGACTTATCAACCTATTTTTGGATAATTTTCACCTAATTTTATATTATTTTTATATATTTGATAATTTTATATTAATAGATATACATATTTAATAGTCATAATGTATAATCTATTTAAATATACATATATTATATATAATTCAATTTCATTTATTATTTTTATAAGTTAAATAATTTATCATTGATATCTAGCTATATCTAAAAGGTTGAATTTCACATTTTCGATAATTATTAACTTTACTGATAAATTGAATTTTTTTCTCAAATTAATCATTTTATATAGCTTATTTTAAGAATTGACTTTATTAGAATATTTTATCTTACTTTTCTGGTCTTATTATAAAGTTTTAACTAAAATAGATTATGTTGATAAGCATTTTTTGAGAATCATAATGTAGGCTCATATTAGTTGGCCCGATACTTAAGCTCGGTTTAATTATCTAATTTAAGTACAATCTTCATTGATTCACTATAAATACAAGTAAAACCCCCAAGTAAAGAGACGCTTTTCTCTGTTCTCGCATTCCCATAATCATTCAATATTTTCACTCTCATCATAAAAGGACTGATTTAGGCATCATAGTGATCATGTCGGTGCACTCTCTAGTGCCCTACGTAGTCATTTTCTTGTGTTATAGGTATTCATGTTTCCGAATGAGAATCACTCGTCAACAATTGACGCCATTTGTGGGAATCGAGAGGATTCTTTTTAAAATTCATGAATGAATAATTTGTATGACGCCAATTTTAAATTTCGAATCCAACCTACTTTTGAATGTGGAATGACTTTCAGATGTTATGGTTATGGAATGAAAACATAAAGATGTTCCATCTTGTGATTCGTCATGATTCCAACTTCCATCGGTATGTAAGGATTGTATGGAAATGATAGTGTTAATTTTCATTCTATGGAGGATGCCTTTTTTCTCCCTTTCAACATTTTCTAAAATTTGTTTGCATTGTGAAAGGAGAAAACCATTTTAGATAACTGCCATGGCACTACACTTTGACAAATTTGAAGTTGAAGATAGAAAGACAACTGCCTTGGTTAACTGCGATGATTTTTTTTTTTTTTTTGTATGTCTAACGGTTGATGTATGCTTTGATTGCAATGAATTTGATGTTGTGCCTTGCTATCTGCATTAACTTAACTCACCTAAGTCCTGGCGCTAACTATACGTGTCCACTAGCGCAAACACCAAATCGAATAGTCGATTTGCCAAGTTGTTTCTGTAAAGTAAGTGCGGTAGCAGAACAGAGCTCAAATAAGGCTTTGAACTTAGAATTCTATTATGTCTACTGGTATATATTGCGAAGCTGCAAGCATATCATTAAAGGAGTCGTGCTGCACTATATTCATGCTGAGTTCCTCAAATAATCGGTTGTCCAAGCTCCGTCCATTTCTCTAGCAATGTCTGTGTTTAGACATGAAGAAGAAGCATATGGGGTTCCTCAAATAACTGAGTAATATTGTGCCGAGCTGCATACAAGTTGATGTCAACCCCAGCAATATGATGCCGAATGGTGCTTAAGCTTCTATGTTGCCAAGAAGGAGACATTTGCATCAGGCTATCACTCGAATAATTCCAAGAAGGATAGAGTTCAACCCTGAAACCTAAGATAACCGTCTCTTGCAACTGCTTCTGGATGTCTTTCAAAACACACATACCGACAATTATGGATAGTTATGAAGGATGAACAGCTTAGGGATGTGTTGAACAACCTGTGACCATGGTCTTCAAAGATTCATAGAAATTTTGTGGTTTAGAATTACCAACATTGAAGAATTAACCATGCCGAGTCGTAGCGGTATGGGCACAATCTGAGCCCTTCGTGAGCAGCAGCTTTGTTTGGATGTCTTGTCTAAGAGCGGATGGCCTGAAATTTTACGTGAACCGCAATCCCTGATTTGATGTTCGAAGCTTATTTATTCTCTCTGATTACCGAGTCATATTGACCGCGATCTACCGAGTAGCGACTGGTACACGGTCAAAATGTGCTACTTGTAAACGGCCGAAAAGCCGAGCATGTTCAAGCTATTCTAATGTTTCCGAGTTGCCTATTCACTTAATTCTGAATTGTACATCATGGCCGAGTCATAATAGCCGAGATGCTAAGATTATACAAACGCAGTCCCCAAACTTTATGCCGACTAGCCGAGGAATTGGTACGAATTTGAGGTGCCAAACAGCTCACAGTCGAACAAATGAAGTTCCATGCCGAGTCAAAGGTCAGCCGAGAAATTGTCCAACTACTTGCCGAGAAGCATCGCATGGCTAGTCTAGAAATCACCACAGTTGGACATCCAAGCAACAAGGACTTGATGTAGACACAAGTTCTATTAAGTGACAAGCTGCTCACTTCAACTAACATTCAGAGCTAATCCAGACTTTACTGCCATGCCGTTTATTCGTGCATGCTTGTTAAACACTCTAATTCGAGTGTCGTGTGCTTTGGCATTCAAGTGTTGCATGGTTGAGGAGTACAACATTCTAATTTGCCAAGCTTCAGATCCGCAACGCTTCTATGCCGAGTGCAGCGTGGCTGAGAAGACACCGAACAAAATCCAGGACAAAAACACCGAGAAACTGATGCCGTGAGCCAATGTCATTGAGCTTGTACCAGCGACAGTAAGAATTATTGTGCTGTTGTAAGTGGATAGATTTGCCAAACTGATTTAAGTGTCGAACTAAGCCGTGTACCTGAGATTGAAAGTGCCGAGAATGCGTGCCTCCATGGTCAAGTGCCAAGTGGCCGATAATGCTTTCCAATCTCCGAACTTTACAGAGAATGGTTCCGCAATTTTGGGCCATTTACGGTTGAGCTGTGGCAACTATTCAAAGTGGAAAAAATGGCAATCCATGGGAATCGGTTGCTAATAATCCCAAAGAGGTTAGAAGCTCGGTTGCTCATCTCGCAACAATCTGCGTTCGGCTGGTAGAATTGCCGAGAAGCCGTACTGTTTCATGGCCGAGCCGAGCTCCAACATCTACCATATTGATGTATTCTCTATGTTAAAACGTCCTTCACATGACTTAGCTGATCTTCAATTCCTGCCGAGCAGTTCCGTTCCTAGGCTGAGGTGATGTTCGAAGGGCCGTTGTATATAGCCGCTAAATGAAGTGTCTCTTAATACCAAAGAGACCATCAAAGATACTCAAGCTGTTTTTAGTCTCAATATCAAGCTACGTTTCAACAATTAGCTAGGAGCTATTACTTATTCTTTAAGATAAGTCTTCTACATCATGCCTGAGTAGACATATTTTTAGCTTTTGCATCTGACTTCACTTCTTCAACTCTCAATCAAGTTATATCAATGTGTTAATTGCTATTTACAATTGCTTTGCTTAGCGAATAGACAACAAGCATCTTGAAAACCCAAAGCTATTTAGCTATAATGGGTAAAATATTTTAAGTCCTACAATTGGTATGGATGATAAGTAAGTAAGCCAAAGTCCTATACTTTAACGTATTAAAGACTAACTAACCTACTTTATGGCTTTACTCAATACAGGTCATATCTAACCTGGATGACCTACATGCTCTCCAAGCCTTTTTGGTCATATTGGCCTTTTCGGTCACCTTCACCTAGGCTCTCGCCTCTTGAGGCATATTGGCCTCTTCAGGTGATAGGCGATCTCGACTCTTTAGGTGTATTGGCCTCTTCAGGCGCTCTCACTTTTTCAGGTGTATTAGTGTATTAACCTCTTTAGGCAATCGCCTCTTTAGATGCTCCTTGCCTCTTTGGGTGTTCCTTGCTTCTTTAAGCACTCTTTTCCTTTTTAGGCTAGGATTACAGATATTTTTAAAAATCTTACGAAATCAATCTCCTTAGATACTCTCATTTTTACTCTATCACCAAAGAGAGTGAGGAGTAAGTATTGATAAGCATTTTTCGATAATTATTATGTGGGTTTATATTAGTTGGCTTGATACTTAAGCCTGATCCAATTATCCAATTCGAAGACAATCTCCATCTACTCATTATAAATACCAAGCAAGACTCCTATATAAAGGAATCATCTTCTCTATTCTTTCATTCTCATAATCATTTAATAATTTTACTCTTATTACAAGAGGATTAATTTAAGCATCGGAGTGGCTGCGCCGGAGTACCCTTCGACACTCTCTATAGTTATTTTCTCGTGTTATAGGTGTTTGTATATCAAAATGAGAATCACCCGTCAATAAATAATATTACCCGACATCCTAAATTTAGAGAGGCTTAGAAACTAAGTTATTGTATTGGCTTAAACCCTAATATATTACATTTTTATTTTAAATTATTGCTATTATTTTGAAACCAAATATATGTATATTTGCAACCTTCATAATGTCCTTGGAACTCCATTGTTGTTTAACATTAATAAATATATATCTTTGTCACAAGCTTTCATAAAAGAGTAGGTTTACAAGTCTATTACAAGACACCACACTTTACATGGACATATGCAACTTATAATAATATATCCATATTTCAATTAACATGTTAACTTATATATGTATATATATAAACACGTAGTAGTTACCCATATATTTATATATCTTATAGAGTTGTTTTAATGTTGTATATTTACAACATGGGATCATTTATATATATATATATTTATAAATGACCGACACAAACATATAATCATACTACATATATTAACAAGTTATGGAACATAGTCCAATACCATTTTACCATAGTTATGTAAAACTATAGTAAGGGCTTAGCACTTACGTGTATATTCTAATATTAGGAACATATATATAAGTTACAGTTCATAAAGTTATTATCATATAAGACTTACAACACGTACAAGTTAACTTTGAGTATAATATCTAAGTATTTGTATACTTTGAATTGTATATCAACATATGATCATAAACATATAAGCTACAATATATATACACTGTATGAGAGTAACTTTAAATACAACTAACTAAACATTATTTATGTTATGCCATTTTGATGTTATCAAATCCCTTTCATAAAATCACAATTAAGTTTCAAAGCAGTTAATGTAAAATAATATTTCCCGTAATTATTATTAATTATCCATTTTGTAACATATTACCTCAAAATTATCCATTTCCCACATTTCTTGAATCATAATAATGATATATCGTACCGAATTATTCATTTCTATATTTTAGACTATAAGATAGGATTTTCCTCAAATCCCACTACGAATTCCGGTGAAATTCCAACTTCATGAATATTTCCTTTGTGAATGATATGCCTTCCATGATGAACTATATCTTTTCTATATATAGTTATGTATATATATGAATGTATATGGCTTTAACTTTTCCTATTGCCAGACTTGTTATTTTTCAAATGTTTAGTGATCCTTTAAATAGGAACATTGCTGGTAGTTAGTTGCTTTGGGCACAAGAATTCGGTGGTGTAAATTCTTCATCATGAAGCTTTTAGAAATTGTGGTGGGAGTTAATATTATTACTTTATAACAAATGCATATCCTTTCAAATGTTGACTTGTTTGTCCTTATCCCCTAAGTTTTGTTAAGCAATTTCCTTGATACAATAAATCGAACTTGTGGAAATATTTTAAGATTGCATCTACCACTAGGTAGTTATTCCGACACGATTCGATCTTGTATGACTCTTTTAAAGTTAAAGTTTATCTTAATTTAACATAAGCCAAAGTTCCATAATATTTTTAAAAATAACAGAATATTATACTATACATCCTATCCCAATCTTTACTCTTAAAATAATTAAGATTTGTCTCAATAAACACTATTTTTTCTTTTTGCCAGCAATAAAGGTTATACTTTCAACTTGTTTTGAAAATTTGACTTCATATATCCGTTCCTTCTAACTTTTAGGTTTCATGTTACCATTGTGGTGTTACTCAAAAGAAATTTATCATTAGTCCTAAGTTTTGAGACAAAAGGCCTAAATATACTTCTATTAATATTATTATTTAATGAAGTCTATGTAAAATGTAGTACTTAGAATAGCAAAATATATAGGGTTAAATTTATCTTACTTTGTTAAATTCTAAGCTTACTAAATTGAATAGTAAGGTATTATGGAGTATCACAACTATACATTTTAGTCCAATATATGAATAAGTTATCCAGACATTACAACTACAATTGTTATGTTAAAACCTTTCTAATGCAACATCATAATTTTCCTTGCAGAGTCATCTCTAGATATTGAGCTATATCTCGTAGCTAATCATTTCTTTCAAAAGAATTTATCTTCTACTATCAACCTAAATTTTCTCTTTCTTTACAATGTAATGCCCTATCTAACTTGTTCCTAAACTTGAGGATAAGACAACTGATCTCCTCAACTTATACTAAGTTGAGTGAGAGTGGATAGACAAGTAATAATACAATGAAATACCTAGCACAAACATATAATTATTATATTAAGTTTATCACCTAGCCAATAAATATAAAATGAAATTAATGCACGTCATGATAATACATGTGACATGCATCGGTGCTAATATCTTAGCTTAGCCTAGCAACTCATTAAATTGGTCAACTTCAATCCAAGCATCAGGATAATATATTTAGAAACTTAGCAATAATTCAACTTAGCACTAATAATGTGAAGTAGTTAGAAAATCTAGCACATAGCTAGTCAAGTGGATACAATGCAATTTCTATATACATGAAAACCCAGTTTTTCTAAATCAAGTCACCTACTTGGTAATAAGCCTAGCAATTATATAAAACCCAACCTAGCAAAATCTCAATTTGAAAACTTAACCCATGAGTCATTTTCATGCCATGTCATGAATGCATCAAATTACATATCAAGGAAGGCCTAACAAATGACTAAGCTAATTTACTCTTTTACATTTTAACCTACTCTTAACTTTGTTTCATATGTATATCTAAGACTTCGATATCAGGTTTACTTAAGTGAACACTTTGAGAGATAAGGTTAGTACCTAATTCTTTTATTAAGTTAGTGCAGAATCAAGCATCTAAAATCAATCAATAGACTTGCAATAACATATTCCATTCACAATATACAAGTTAATCAACTACGTATATATCCAAAAGATCAAGGATCAATTCAATAGCTTGTCAAACACCATGTCACATTTATACATAAGATCAATCACATGCATTATACTTAAATAAGTTACGAGTAGATAAAATCTACTTTATTACACAAGAAATCCACTTACCTAGCTTGTTGATAGCTATGATAATACTCACTAGCAAGAGCTTCCTTTTTAGCTACTTCACCTAATAAGGATACAAGGTACCAAAGTCAATGATAGTTTGTGTGTGTATTCTAAATTGTTAATAGCTTACTTTTACTTAGGGTTTATGGATTAATGCTATTCTTTAAGAAAATATTTGTTTTGAGCTTTCTCTAACTTAGCCTTTGATTTATCCCCTAATTTAGCCTCTAAACTATCATCTAAATTATCCTTTGAGCTGGGTTAATTTTAAAGTTCCTAAATGAATATTATCTGAAACATATCCTTAGTCCCTACTAGTTATGAGTGCCAATTACAACCTTTGATTCAATCTTTATACCCAACTTATGCAAAAGCCACTAAACATACCCTCTGATTCTTTCTTTGAATTTGCTAAAAAACTACATAACTTATCAAATTTCTGTATAACATGACTTTCCTGACCATTCAAAATCTGATTCCATAGAAAACTCACTCTTACACATTCATTTGGAGCCGGTTAGTAAAAATCTTGAACTTACTCATGAACATTTAATTTTATAATTAGACCACATAGGGGAAGCATCGATGTCCAGGATGAGACTATCGACCTTACATCATGTTCCTGCTAATATTATCAATATGTTGACATCACTCAAGGTTTTTAAGGATATGGCGCTGAAATCTCAGAGATCGGTTAGTTAGTTCAATGTTAGATTATACAAGATAATATATACCTATATTGTAATAACATGTGTAAATTATATTTTAGACTAAAATTAATAGCACAATAACTAATTATATTCAAGGTGACCCAGAGTATTTTTCTCTCGGGAGATGATTTTATTTGGTTGCGGACAAGATAAATATATCGTCTGTTTTCTTTTTCTTTTTCTTTTTTTTTTTCTTTACACTGTAAATAGCACTTGTCCATCAAGTCAGGGGAAGCAAGTGAGACTAACCTTGAATTTTCTCAGTTACTTGTATAGCGTGAAGATTTTCGAAGTTGGTTAAAAGCTGCCGCCGAAAAACAGATTGTTTGTCCCTCCCATCTCCGATGACGCTCCAACGCTGGACTGTGTCAAAGAGTCTTCTTTTCTGGCAATTATTTTGATGAACAGTTTTGAGAATTTTCTGAAGTGCAGTAACATAGGTAACGGTCATTAGGAGCAAAAGTCGGATTTTACTTTTAAGGGAAGACTATTCTCACATCTAAATGTTTAGTTATGCTATGGCCAAATATTCAGGTCTTCTCCTTGTGTAAAGCTTAAGGTTTCGGTCCGCTAACAAGAGAAAAGCTAGATGCATAGGTATTGAACTGTTACTTTACCACCATAGTATAGTTAATATTCATGCTGATTAAGTCTCCTTCCATCAAATTATCAAAGTTTTCTCCTTTGATACTACACTTCTCTTAACATGATACCCCCTTGCTGAACGTTGGCAGTACATTTCTTTCATTAACTTTTAGCATTTTAAGAGTACATTCTACGTACCTTCAACGATTATGTTATTTTATATATTTAACTATCTAATGTTATAGTTAGTTTATATACTTATTATGTGTACTTTCATTTAAAATATTATTATATTATATGTTTAATTATTAACTCTTGCATAAATCATATACTATGTATTGAATATTAAATCGTATTTTGAAAATCATATTTCATGTTACCAATAACAAGTTAGTTTTTCTTACTTCCAACAATAACCTTCTAAATCCCATGTTCCAATAAAAATAAAACCTCATTCACAGTCGAAACTAATTGCTCAAAGATTGGGGCCACAATCTACTCATGGGCTTTAATCTCACTCTTTTCCTAGCTTAATCAAGTGGTAACACCATTTTAAGAAAAAAAAAATTTATAGTTTCCATTTAAAATTTAAACATTTCCTATTTTGGTTGAAAGACTTATATTAAAACAAGGAGAGTTTAGTATCAATCTAATTAGGAAAAATGGAGACTAAATCTCCAACTCGATAGATTAGTGACTCCATTGGAAAATCCTTAGTGTGCTAGCTATAAAAGATCCATAACATAATTATTTAGGCATTTAATTTTTTAGGCAAAAATAATGGTAAATGTAAATAATAGTCTCATACATAATTAGATTTTCATCCTCTTGTAAATAGTTTTGCTAATATTAATGTTAGTGATGCGAGAAAAGAAAAGAAAAAAGGGGCAGCCCAATGGGCCTTGAGTGCAATGTGATGTGTGCTTAGATATGGTCAACCCGAACCATCCTAAGACTCTATAAGGGGAAGGTCATTGTGTAAGTCCCGGGTATTATGGTGCAACCATCACTTAAGTTTGTTTAGACTAATTGCACTCAAGTTATGATGTAGCCCATTGACCATTGAACTTGGGAACCTTTAGAGTTCACCCAATTGCATTTATGATCATAATCTCGCAAATGAAAAATAGTGTGGCACTTTCTATATAAATAAAAGTTGTAACTTCATTAATATTCAAGTGTTTTGTAAATCATTTTCTATTATTAAAAAAAATGTTGTAAGTTCATCAAAGGTCCAACTTATTTTATACTTCTTTTATATATTGTTAAAGTTAAAATTATTAGAATTACTATACTATTATTCAATTGCCAACCATCAAATCCATATGTTGATCATTCATTTTGTGATGTATGCTCATTAATGTAGTAAATAAAATTATTGTACCACTTATAATATAATTCTCAACCTTAGTTTCCACTTCATAAATTTTGCTAACCTTCCTTGTAAATGTTTGTAATTCTTAGTTAGTAACTATAACTTAATAACTTGTCACCTTTAAAGTTAGACTTTTTTTAAGAGTCCATGTAAAAGAAATTCTTCTAGTAAAATAAGATTTGAGTAAATATCATAATCCTTTTTTCTATGGCTTGTAAATAATCCTCACCCTTATATTCATCTTATTATAAAGTTGTTGTTAATCTAAACCATCAAGATTGTAACAAAATATGTTATCACCTTTGTTATAGGATCTAATCTTATTTGATAAAACCCTTGTAAAATTTTTTTTAAAAATTATTAAAATTAAGTTTGTCAATAAACTATAAAATAGTGTATCCTTGTTAAATATTTGTAACATCCCCCGTAAATATTTGTAATTCTTAAATAAAATTCCTTTTCCACTATAGTTGCCATTGCAATAAATTCAACATTTTTCATTAGTTAGGTAATTTTTCCTTTCTCTAAAAAAAATGAATAAATAACTAAAATATAAAACAAAAGTAAAAGAAAACAAATAAAGGAAAAAAATAAAGGCCTCTGTCATTTTCTTAAGCTGTAAAGAATTCTTTCCCTCTTGATTATTATTAGTTATCTATCTTACTACCATTATACACTTAGCCATATATTTCTTTAGATCGTTGCTAGTTACCAAACATGTAAAGAGTATTGGTCACATTTTGTAGTTAGGCCTCTCCTTCACTAGATCACTTAGTAAAAACTTTATAAGTAAAATAAAAGGTTCCTATAATTAATTTAACTTACTTGTCCTAAAATACCAAAAAGGAAACTTAAAAAAAGAAAGAAATGAAAAACTAAAAAGCTAAAAAAAAAAAATTCAAAGAGAAAAATAAAAAAGGTGCCTTTATCATTTTCTTAAGTTGTGAATAATTATCTCCTTTAAATTTGTCAATAGCAATCAACTCGTTAGAAGCTTATAGGATTGTTACTACCATAGATTCATCATCACTTTCATCTTTATTTCCTCTTGTTAGTATTAATCTTATTGGCATCTTCCTTCATCAATTGTTTCCTTAAGATAGTGCCTTTACTTATATAACAAATGAATAAAATTTAAAAAAAGGAAGGGAAAACTAAAATAAAAAAATCTTGTAAGAAGGGAAATTCTTCTATTAATGATTCATTCAAATTGCCACCATTTTATATTTAATGTTGTTAACCATGTAAACGATTGTCATTCGGTAGAGTGTCATCCCTATGTTAAGATTAGCACCTTTTGTAGTCAAGTTCCTCACTATGTAGATAATTTTCATTTTTACCAACTACAATTTCCTAATAATGAAAAGTGTTCAAAGCATAACAAAAAATTAGAAAATTTTTCAAAAAGCACAGTAAAAGAAAATCTAAAAAAGGAAAGGAAAAAAGAGGGAAAAGAAATAAAATAATAAAAAATGGATTTTGTTAACAAGTAAGAAATTCTTATAGGGCCTTAGAAAGGCTTTTGAGTAGCTTAGCTAAACTTGTAGTACAGTATTCAATCATCTCAACATGTCGAAACCATTAATGCCTAAAAGATAGTTCCTTAGAACAAACCAAGCACCAGGTAAAGGAATAAGTCCAGACTTTTAATATAAGCAAGGCATAATAACTTAATCAACTTGAAGACAAGCTATAGAAAATAGGGGCTTAAAGGACCATGGATAGAAAACATGTTAAAGGAACTTGATAAAGACATGGATTGAGAGGCTCATGGAGAAACTCAAGGACAAATTCAAACCACTTGAGGCAATTAATGATCCAAGAAAGATGGGCATTCTGCATCTACCACATCATTTAAAGAAATTTTTTCTTGAAAAATTTAAGGTATCCAACTTTTAGAAATATGATCAAACAGGGTACCCACTACTACATATGAGACTTTATGTTCAAAAGACGACCTAATTTGCTAAAAATGACTAGCTCATGTTCAACACTTTTCAAGATAAGCTTACTAGTTCCGTATTGATGTGGTATGCCTAATTGAATTTAGCTGAGTTTGATACTTAGGAGAAGCTAGCCTAAACCTTTCATAGACAATACGAGTTTAATGTAGAGATGGACCCTTCCTTGATAGATCTATGTCAAATGTTCGTAAAGTCAATTGAGAGCTTTAGGGAATATGTACAAAGATGGAGAGCTATGATAGCTGGACTCACAACACAATTACCAAAGAAATATTTGGTTAACATGTTCATCAACACCTTATGTGAGCCCTATTATGGTCATCTTTTAGGGAAGTAACCTCCTCTTTTATAGATGTAGTTATGGTTGAAAACTAAATTGAAGAGGCCATTAGAATAGGAAGGCTAATAGTAGCAAAAGCAACACCATCAAGCCCTGCAGCAATCATAATCATGGTAAACTTTAAACACTTAACTGCAATGCCCATGCCTCAAGCCCAGCTTACACAAAATAAGCAAAGTCTAATGATAACTGGAAGGAAGTTTATCCATATCTCAATCTTGATGTCTCAAGTTTTCAAACAATTAAGTAGACAAAATTTATTTCAACCTAATCTCTACCACCAAATTACAAGCCTAGAAAATATGACCTTACTGCAAGATGTGACTACCACATGGCCATGAAAGTCATGCCATAGACAATTAATGCTTGGCTCATTCTAATAGAAACTAATGAAACCAAATATTAAAAGGGAGTTTGTTAATATTATGGACAAGATGGATCACTAATTGGGCATAAGATGAAGAGTCAAAATTTAAGGAAGTAACCCTTAGGGATAGTAGAAAGAAGCCTTGCTCCCTACATGGCTTTTTTTTTTTTTTTTTTTTTGCAAGACAATTTTTTACATGAGATCAATGTCAAACGATGTTGAGTAAATGTAATCTTAGATTACTCTTTGTTTTAGAAATAAATTCATTACGTACAAACTTCGTTTTTGTTAATCAAATTGGGGGCAATAATTTAATATAACAACTAGGGGTACATAAGCTAGTCATAGAGGCATAATTAATAGGTAAGGTAAGGAATTAGATCAAATTAACCAAGTTTGGGGTAAGCAGAGAGCATAAGTAGTTAAAATTTTCTACTAAAGCAAAGGTATCCCACTAATTGATAAGTTTATGATGAAAAAAGGCAAACCAAAACCTAAACACTAACTTAAACATGCTTAAGAGCTAAGTCACATCACTATGAGGAATTGATACTTGCTCCTTAAAAGAGGCCTATCTTAAACATGATATTTAGGGTCAAAATGATAGTAGGCATTTTATTCATTACTCTACGCATAAAATGCCAATTATAAACCCATTTAAGCCTTTAGAGGAAGTGCCTCTCAAAATTAACCCTATTAAGAACCACCCTACAATAGGGTAATTAAGAGACTAGGGTTTGTTATTAGGAGAAAAGGATAAGCTAATCTATGCTTACCTTAGTTGCATCAATTCATGAGTAATCATTACCATTGATAACTTATTCCCCTTGAAAGTAAGAAAAGCCTCAAGTTAAGAAGTCATGCATACTTTAAAATGTAAGTCATCTAAAAAGAGGAAAGAAGCAAGCACCTTCATTCCATCAAAAGTTCACAAAAAAGAGCTTATGAGAACAAGGGAGTAATTAAGGGAAAAATGAAAATCAATAATAAATAAACTAAAGTAGATATCAAGAAAAAGAAGAAAGAAGGAAAAGAAAAAGAAAAAAGAAAAAAGAAGAAAGGAGAAAAATAGAAAAATGTGGCGTTGATGATGTATTCTCCTATACAAAAGAAAGCAACAAGGAAAGAGAGACAAGTCTAGAAGGAGCACCAAAAAGTAAAAGAATCTCATATTGTCGTTTCTAAAGCCTAAAGAAGTTTAAGCACAATCAGAAAAACATAAATTACAACTCAAGGCTCATAACTTATGAACCGTACTATTCTTATTTCATGGGCATCTTGCAACATCACCCCTAAGTGGCTTTTCTAATTAAAGGGATTGGATTATCTTAAGCTAAAGATTACTCATAAAATTAGTGTAAGCTCTTTGTAGTATTTCTTAAGGGTTCTTAATTTGTAAACCTGAGTTGAGCAAGTAATTCTTTAAAAGTATGCCCATTTGTCAACTCCTTTTGAAATCACTAACTAAAGCTTATGTTGAATTACAAGTTCGAAAAGGACCTAGTTGATTAACTAAGGCATATCATTTGTAAGATGAATCATAATTTTTGGAATCTAAAGTCAAGAGAAAAAATCTAAACTAAGAGAGTAAGGAAGCCTTCTTAGATAAGATAATTCAATGGGTGAGATACCTAATCCAAGATCATAAGCTTTAAAGAGTCAAATCTAAGAAGCAATGTTCCTCCAGGAGCAAACACAAGTCAATTACCCATTGAAGATCAAGGACCATAACATCTGAAGCCTAAAAAGTGACACCTAGAAGTATCTCATCACATGAAGCCATGGTAATGCTTTAAAAAATTTAAAGACATAATGACATGTAACTGAAGAGGTCAATTTGGCCTAATTACCCTTGGTATAAGCTTAAGCTTTAGATAACATATGCAAGAGAGCATGGCTATTAAGTAGTAGGGCAAGCCCACTACCTATTAATAGTCTTCAATGCTTATAAGGCCCTCTAACTTGTTAACACTCCCAAAAATAAAAGTTTTTATTTTTATTTTTTTCAATGTCTACAAATGTGATTTTTTCAAAAAATAAAAGGGGAGGGGGGGGGGGTTGTTGGGGGTGGAAATTCATTTCTTAAAAGATAGAAAGAAAAAGAAAAAAAAATCAAAATAATTTTAAGTTTAGAGAACCTTTCATTCTTACTTCTCTTAAACCCAAATTTTCAAGGTTTTCTCATAGACCTAATTTAGGTAACTACTTATCTTCAAAAAGTTTTCTTCTCCTAATGGCTAAGTCTTTGTTAATAGCTTCAAACATGTTTTCCCAAGTGGTCAGTTTTGTTTATCCTCCATATTTTCAAACAAAATTCATCAATTTAAGATAGTGATTAATCTATCCATGCAAGCTAGATAGTAGCCTTAAAAGTCTTCTCTCTCCTTAGCAATTAAATCAAGGAACTTCATCAATTCAAAATTGTAACCCACAAAGAAAATCCATTCAAAGTAAGTGTTTGTCAAATACTCCTTTTCCATTCAAGACGATAGCTTTTCAGAAGTCTTAATAAAGCTAAATATGCTCAAGCTCATTTTAGATATTCAAACTTCACAAAATCAATCCTTTGAAAAATTTTCAGGATCGTTAGCTCAATATAATGTTGTCTACCTACTGTTGGCTCAATAAAGTACAATCCTCTTTTTTTTCAAAATTATAGGATCACCTACTCAATAGAGCACCATTCACCCTTTTGAAAAAGGATTGCTGGCTTTGTAAAGTGCTATCTACCCTTTTGAAAAAGGACTGTAAGTTCATTAGAGAGTTGTCTACCCTGTGATAAATTTTAGGACCATTAGCTTAATAGAGCATTGTTTTCCATTTTGAAAAATCCAAGACCACTAGGCCAATAGAGGGTTATCTACCTTTTTGAAAATTTAAGACCGCTAATTTAGTAGATTACTGTCCACCTCGTTGAAAATTTTTAGAACCACCAGTTTAGAAAAGCACCATCTAGCCTTTGCAAATTTTAAGATCATTGGCGTAATAAAGTGTTATCTACAATATTGAAAATTTCAAGATTACTACCTCAGTAGGGCTTCGTCTACCTTCTTAAAAATTCCAAGATTACTAACTCAATAGAGCGTTGCCCACCTTTTTGAAAATTCAAGATTATTGGCTTGGTAGAGCCGATCAACCCTTTTGAAAAATTAGAGGGAACACCACCAGCATAGTGAAGCACTATCTTCTCTTTAAAAAAATTTAAGATTACCGATTCAATAAAGCATTGTCCATCCTTTCAAAGAAAATTCAAATTACCGGCTTGATGTGCCTAGGAGCTAAATTATCACTAGGTCTTATAGTATAGTTGAATAGTGGGTCCTTCATGATATTGATTAAAGCAAGAGTAGTCAGCAAAATCAATATGATAACTTCATGAAGTTGCTCCTCAGATGTGATTCATTAAGCAACGCAACACAACTTAGTCTCTACTTGATATTACTTACAACTTGCCTCTAACCTCTAGCTACTAGCAAAGTGTAAATGACACATTGGAGAAGGTATCTTGTAAGAACAAGAGTGAATATTCATTAATAATTGGGGAAAATGCAAAAATACCCCTGAACTTTAGCCTAGGTACGAATTGACCCCATGAACTTTCAAAGTAAGGTTTTTGATCCTTTAAACTTTGATAAATTAGCAAGGCAACCCTTATAATCCTTAAACTTTGATTTTGGTGCATAAACACTAGCCTAAACTATGGTATGTTTAGGGGATATTTACATACCAAAATTAAAGTTTAGGGAAGTATTTATGAGCTAAAATCAAAGATAAAGAAGTGTTTACGTACTAAAATTAAAGTTTAAAAGGGTTATGGGGGTTATTTGCCAATTAATAAAAGTTTAGAGAGTCAAAAACCTCACATTGAAAATTTAGAGGATCAATCTATACTTAAGTCAATGTTTAGAGAAGGTTCTTTGCAATTTCCCCATAATAGTAAGGATGATTCATTTTTGGCTATAGTGAATAAGGGACTATTTATAATAAGTTCTTAAGGCAACAAGGAAAGAATGAAATGACAAAAAAGGTAATACAAAATAAAGATACTTAGTACAAGCTAAAAGGAGTAAATAAGACAAAGAAAACAAAGGAATATATTACAATATTAGAAAATAGAATGATAGGTGGCATGCTATTATTGTAACCGTGCTGAAGATGGTAGAGCATTAGAGCACTGCTGATGAGCTTTTTTTATGAGTTTTGCTAGAGTGTTTAAAGGAAACAATAGTTCAACAAAATTAGGTATGACAAAGTGGCATAAGAGAGCTTAGATGTTGTTGTCAAGGAGCTTAGGCTTGACATTAGGTGAGTTGGTACGTGGGTTCTCAACACTTGATGGGTAGTCAATGGGAAGCTTGGCTTTTAGGTAAGTGATTAAGCAAAGCAGAGTGTGTCCTAGATAGGTACTTAAGTAGTTTAACAATAGGCCTTCCTGATATTGGAGCTTATCTTGACTAAACTAAGAATATTGAATTCTTTGGGTCAGGCCTTATAGAACTTTGAGATAAGCTCGAGTAAGTGGCTTAGATGTTGGTAGTCCATCATAGCCCATCAGGGCACTATTAATCCTTTCAATGATGTTTTAGATCACTAACTCATTAGGGTGATATCTATCTTTTTGAAGAAAATTTAGATGGCCTACTCATTTGGTACTATCCTCTTCTAAATGGCTTGCTCTTAGAGAGCACTATCCTCCTCTTTGGGTAGCCTACTCATTAAGGCACTATCTTATTTTAGATGGCCAACTCTTAAAGTGCAATCTTCCTCCAATAGCTTATTCTTAAAGTGTTAGTTCCCCATTCGAAATATTCAAATAACCTAATCATGATATCTTATGACCGCTATTGTAAAACTAATAAGGTATTCATAAAAGCTGTAAGTTCGTTAAACCCCTTTTTGAAGACAAAGCCCAAAAAGTTGAAACCTTTTTAAAGCTTAGACCTATTAGTAGGCTGCCACCCTTTCAAGCCCAAACTTATTAGTAGGTTAACACCCTTTTAAACCTAAACTCATTAGCATAATTGTCAAAATCATAATTCTACTAATGTAATTCTATGAGTTTATGATTTTAAGAGGTTCTTCTAAGTTATTTTATGCATAAACTCTTTTTCATATAGAAACTTACATTTTTAACTGAATTTACAAGTACATTTGATAAAATTTACGTTTTTTTATTGAGTTTACCGATTTTACATATTTGAGTTAATGGGCTAAAAAAATGAAAAATACAACTAAGCGTTCACAAGCCATTAACTATTAGGCTATTACATCATCTTCTTTGTCCTATTTTAATTTTTTTTTCTTCTTTCTCTCTCTTTTAGTCTCTTATTTTATGTTTATAGCCTTCATCTATGTTCTAATTCTAATTGCAAGTATTATAAGAAAAACTATATATTTCACTTTATACCATCAATAATTTAAAATGAATCAAAATGTTTGGTTTTCTTTAAGTCATCAGTTTTTCCAAAGAAAAAAAAGGAAAAAATTTAGTTTTAACTTTATTTGTCATTCTTCTATACATGTTAAATTATATTCTATTAGGAATTTTTTATGAAAAAGAACTTATTTTCCTCTTTTTTTATTTCCATCATATATTTCAAGTTTTGAATAATTGTTATAAGCATATCCATACTTTTCTAAAGTTATATTATATAGGTTATAGAAACTTACATTTTTACGTTTTTATTTTGCATTCCGATTCTACCAACTCTCTAGCGATTCTAGGTAAAATCATGAGTTTGACAATCTTACACTAAGTACAAACAGTTAGCTCCTCTATCTAAATAATCGCCCACTAGCCGGCCTAACGTTAGCCACATCTCCCAAAATTGAGAAGTGGTCTTAAATTCAAATTCAGTACACATGTTTTTTTTAGAGGCGACAGTTATTGTATTCAAACTAAACTATGGCTATAAAAGGAGGTCAGAGCATAAGCAAAAGGTCCTTTTAGACACTTTGATACTCTCTTTCAAACTTTGATATTTTTTTCAAACATTCTAATTTACTTAAGCATCAAAGTAATAATAGCGAAGCCCATTAGGCATCCCTCATAGCCATATTTTTTCCTTATTTTGCAAAGCATTTGCAAGCACAATGCCCAAACTATTCTTCATCTTGATTTTTGATATCAACATATTTCACATAATTTTTTAAGAGAATTTCACTAATTTGGAAGAATAACATAAAGATAGCAAGTGTAGGAGAAAGATTTGTTCAAAAATGAAGAGCCATAGAAAACCACAAATGAGCACAAATTGTGATATGATTGTGGCACTATACGTTATTTGTAGAGAGCTAGGGGGAAGATTTAAACTTCTTTAAGTCCCTTATAAAGTACCCGTTGACCTCTTTGAATGACTTTGCTAAGAGGTTGGAAAATTTCATTCGTCAGAAAGACCAAATGTAAGCTAGAAGAGAGTTAGAGAAAGATAAGCACAAGAAAAGGTCAAACAAGGATAAGGGATCTATGAAGGATAGAGTAGGAAGCAATTTTGATGCTCGTAGTAAGCTTAGAAGATTGGAAGAGACCAATTCCAACTTTTGCTACCTATACTAGCCTTCAATTAACCTATGTTAGATATTTTATTGGAGGTGCATAATAAGGGATTCTTAGCATGGCTAGAAAAAATGTAGAGTAATGCAATGAGGAGGAGGAATTCCAACAAATACTATGATTTTCATGAAGATAGAGGTCATAATATGAATAAGTGCATACAGTTGAAAAATACACTTAAGGATTCCATTTAGAAGGGATATTTGAAGAAGTTTATGGATAATAAAGAGGAACACATTGAATGACCTACATAGAAGAGGAGAATTAATTAACATAACTGGAATGGGAGGCTCGAACTAATAATCGGGACTTAATGATGGACTATCGACCTCAAGAATTGTAACTTGAGTTCACTTCAGAGGACTATAAGGACTTATAAGAAGAATCTAGTCTTCTTAACTTCGTTAAGACAAGCTTTAGTATCAAGAAGGCCTACTATTGAACACTTTACATGCCTAGCTTCGATGCACCTTACTTTACTTTACTATAAGGATAGATGTTGAGGTCATAACTAGCACGGCTGACCTGCTTAGTGCTAAGGTCCTTAACTCCAACCTTCGAACCCTACTCAGCCGACCTATTACTGTGTTAGAGCAACTCGATCTTAGCACTTCACTATCCCAAAGTATGGATGCAATAGCAGTACACCACCTGTCTTAAACTTTTCCTAACATCATACTATATTCCTTTTGTTTTGTTTATCGTCTTTACCCTTTTTAGCTTATACTAGGCATCTTTGTTTTGTATTACCCTTTTTGTAATTTCATTCTTTCCTTTTTTTTTTTTAACTTAAGGACTTACTATAAATAGTCCCTTATCCATTTTAGTTGAAATCATAAACTAATAGTTAATTAATATTTGCTTACCTTATTTCTTACAAGAAACTTCTCTAAGTTACAACCCCCTCCTATACTCATAACTAATCTTGTTAGTAGTCTTTTGCATGTGTGTCACATCAACTCAATACTAAGTTGTATTCTGCTCGTGGGTAAGTCATATCCTATGAATAGCTTCATAAAGCTACTGTGTTGTCTTTGATATCTCAAAGGACCCATCTCCAGTACTATGATAAGCCCTAGTAATAACTTAGCTCCTAAACACATCACTTAGTGGTGTATGATAATGTAAAAGGGGGCAACTGAGCTCCTAGAGGTGCTACTAAAGTAATCTTTAGTGGTTCAGTTAGAGGGGATGTTTCATCCACAATAAATTTGTTGGATACATTAGGTGATCATGTATTGAACCTATGGGGAAAGAGGCATATGAATGATGATATGGTTGTATTTTTAGAGAAGGACAAGTAAGGAGTTTACTCCCACATGATGATGCCCTAGTCATTACAACTCGAGTAGCTGATTTTGAAGCTAGAAAGGTTATGGTATGCATAAGAAGCTTTACTAACATAATTTTCAAACATGCATTTGATCAAATGAGTTATGAGCTTAAGAATGTCAAGACGTAGCAGTATAAGTATAGCTTGTATGGATTTAACAACCAACTAGTTAAGGGGCATGGTGTAGCCACCTTAACCTTACAGATTGGGGATAATGAGACTGTAGTTGAAAAGGAGATCGATTTTGTGATAGTAGACTACCCTTTGCCTTATAATGATAGAATAGGTCAACTATCCATCAACATGTTAAGGATGATAGTGTCAATAGCTCATCAGAAGGTGAAATTTCCCACCGTTGTTAGGATAGGGACATGTTATGGAGACTAATAGCTCACTTGAGCTCTTTACTTGAAGTCTTTAAAAAGAGATTAGGTCTATGTTATAAATAAAAGTTCGAGTAATCGAATGTTAATAAGAGGAGAGATTATTGAGGAAACATTGACAATTTAACTCATTAATGACCCCAAGCATGTGACTATAGTTAGAGTCAGTATGTTAGCTACCTAAGGGAATGCATGGAACGTTTCCTTCAAGTTAATAGGGATATTTTTGCTTGGTCTCCTTCTGACATGTCGAGTATACCTAAGGAAGTTACCCATAAGTTAAATATCGATCCAAGTATGAAGGTCATACAACAAATGAAATGACATTTCGCTCTAGAGAGTCAACCTACAATTGAAGATGAGGTGCAAAAATTATTGAAAGCAGATTTTATTTGGGAAGAGCCTGATCTTACATAGCTCACCAATTGTACTTTAGTGAAGAAGGCAAAAGGGAAATGGAGAATGTGTATCAGCTTTATTGATTTGAATTGCATGCCAAACGATTGTTTCCCCTACCTTAGAAAGATTAGATGGTTAACTCAACCTTAAGGCATGCCTTGTTAAGTTTCATGGATGTGTTCTCTAGGTACTATCAAATTAAGAAGTACCCTTCATACTTCCTTTATTACAAATTTCAAAACTTATTGTTGCAAAGTTATGTCATTTGGATTGAAGAATACGGGAGCCACATATCAGCGATTAGTTACGAAGATGTTTAAACCTCATATATATAGAAATATTGACGTTTATGTAAATGACATGATAGAAAGAGCAAAACAAATGAAGACCACCTAGTTGACTTCCAAGTGACTTTTAATACCCTAAAGAGACATAACATAACGTTGAATCTGTAGAAGTGTATGTTTGATGCATCCTCGAGGAAGTTCCTAGGCTTTATAGTAGCATAACATGGAATTGAGACCAATTTTGATAAGAGTCAAGCTGTACTTGACATAGAGCCATCAAAGTCCATTAAGGAGGTCCAAAGGCTAACTGGTTGAATAGTAGCATTAAACAAGTTTATCTCATAAAGTGCTATTAAATGTGTGGAGTTTTTCAAAGTTTTAAGGATTTTGTTTGAGCTTTAATGGATTGAAGACTATGAGAAGGCTTTTAAAGCCATGAAAGAATTTTTGACAAAACCCTTAATCTTATTAAAGCTTATAGAAGGAGAGACACTTTACCTATATTTGTTTGTAATTAATTGGGCCCTTTCTTTCGTATTAATACGAGCAGAAGGATAGGTGCATAAGTAAATCTATTATGCAAGTCATGCTTTGCAATGGCCTATGTTATGATACACCAAGTTAGAAAAGTTTATTTTGGCTATTGTAGTTACTGTAAGGAAGCTCCAATCATCTATTCAAGCTCATTAGGTTGTAGTCATGACTGATCAACCTTTAAAGTGGGCCTTACATAAGCCCAATGCTTCAGGATGCATGGAGAAGTATACCTTGGAGCTTAGTATCCTTAAGATACAATACTAACCTAGGGAAGCATATAAGGCTTAGATCTTAGTGGACTTCACAATTGAGTTTACTGGAACTAAGAGCTCTAACTTGAATGCAAATTAATTGATGTAGAAATTATATGTAGACGGTTCATCAACCAACTAAGGAAATAGAGCAAATTTAATCCTAATAGGTGCGATGGGAGCCTAGATATCTTATGCTTTGAAATTTGGCTTCCTAGCTAGCAAAAATGAATCAGAGTATGAGGCATTATTAGCTAGAATAAAGTTAGCTAAAGAGGTCAATGTGAAGCGACTGAATGTGTTTTCTAACTTGCAATTGGTAGTTAATTAGGTCACAAGAAGTTACATGGCCAAAGATGAGAGCATGATCTAGTATCTACAATTGATGGAGTGTGGTTCAAATTTTGAGAGCTGGTAGCTAACGAAGATACCAAGCATGGAAAATTATGCATCAATTAAATTGTCTAAGTTGGCTTATATAAGCTTATTAAACTAGGAAGAAAGGATCTTTAATGAATATCAACTTAAGAAGAGTACAAAATTGCGACCATAAGAGTGCCTTGAGATTCAATAAAAGTACCTAGAGTTCTATTGGATGCATCCCATTTAGAATATTTGAAAAAGAGTCAAACTTTACCACAAGACACCAAAGGAGCTTAGTAGGTTATCTATAAAGTAGCCAATTTTACATTGATTGATGGAAATTTATACAAGAAAGGAATGAGTATGCCTTACTTAAGGTGCTTCTAACCATCCTAGGTAGAGTAAATACTTTCTAATCTACACTTTGGAGGTGTATAGTAATCATACTAGAGCTATGGCTCTATATGCCTAAGCTTTGAGGCTAAGGTATTGGTAGCCTACGATGAGAAAAGATGCTCTTCTTCTAGCTTAGACTTGCCATCAATGTTATAGAAATGCTTTAGTTAAGTAATTGTCGAGCTCATACTTGATCCATTTCACTAGTCCTTCATTTTCTGCCTAGTAGGAACTGGATATACGTGGTCCATTTCCAAAGATGACTAAGCAGAGGTGATATATTCTATGGTAGTAGATTATTTTACCAAATGGGTTGAAGTCAAAGTTGTGGCAAGTATAATACAACAAAGCATCAAAGCATTCATGGCTAGTAACATTTTTTAATAGGTTTGGAATATGTTATGCTATCACAACAAACAATGGGCTACAGTTCGATAATGATAAATTCAAGGAATTCTATAAATCTTGGAAGATCAAACTGTGCTATTCATCTGTTGTACATTACTAAAGTAATGGTTAAGTTGAGGTAGTGAATAAGGTGATTCTACGTAATTTGAAGAAAAGGGTAAACCGAGTTAGCAGTAAATAGGTAGACAAACTGGCTAATGTTTTATAGGGGTATATGACTACTTAGAGGACTTTAATAGGCCATACCCCATATCAATTGGCTATTGGGTCAAAGGCAGTATTGTTGATTGAATTACAAGTAAGGAGTGCAAGGGTCTAGGCATACAACCTGGAATATAATGACATTGGCCTCTAAGCTAATCTAGATAAAATCCATGAGACATGTACATTAGCCAAAGCTCATCTCACTACTTATCAGTAGTGACCATCTTGATATTATGATAAGCAGGTCAAGCACAAGTGCTTCCAACTACATGATTTGGTTCATAAAAAGCTTAAAGCATTAGGAGTAAGGGAATGCCAAGGGAAACTTGATGGACAGCTGATCCCTTGGGTATAGAATGCTGACAACCTTAGACCATACTTTGAATGATGGATGTTTGGAGAATGAAGGAAGATATGTTCGTTTATGTCTTTTGTTATTGTTATGGTGATGTCTTTTATGGCTTATGATTTATGTGTGGGTAGACCTATTCCATAAATTTAAGATGTTTGTCTCTTTTCAATTGATGAGATCTGTTTGTTTGTTTACATGATATAACTATATTTGAAAAGGTTGGAACTAATAGACCAATCTAATTCATTTCTAATATTGCATATAATAAAATGCTTGTTTATCATCCAACATTGTTCTATTTCATATTTTACTTTACTTGTTTATGATACTAAAGCGTAATATAATGGGAAACAAAGAAATGATCTTTATCTAATCTTTCCATTAAAAAAAGGGGGCTTAAAGAATCTCTAAGCCTTATTAAATGATGGAGATCAAATTATGAAGCACTAAATCTTTGAGTCTTATATTCAACAAGTGACTGGAAAAAGGATATTTGCAAATCTCTATGACTTAAGAAAGGACGACAAAACCTAAAAGCCCTAAGCTCTTATCAGGGCAACAAGCATAGTAGCTATAAATCTTTTCAAGGATGACAAGCTAATGCATATCCCTAAGTCCTTGATTGACCATGGGAATGATGCTCTAACTCTAATAAGTAGGCAATAAGCTATTCAAAACTTTTTCACTTTAAGTTTGATAGGAGAAAGATGGGCTATTTAGAAGCCTTAAGCTATTAACTAGTGATAGGCTTGAAAATCTTAAACTTGTTAGGATAAGGAACAAGCTAATTACGTCCAAATAGATACTTTGTTATAATTACAAAGTCTTTAAGTCAAGGACATAGGAATCTCACCATAGATTCCTAAGCTACTAGAGAAATAAAAAAAAAAAGTAAACAACAAGAAAATTAAACTAGTTAATTAATGTAATTGAAATTCTCTACAAGAGGCTAACAATAAGCCATACAAGTTCTTAACAGGACAAGAATGAGTTTAAAGATCAAAAGGCAATATTGAAAGAAATCTTTTAGAAAAACCATTACGTAATATCAATGTCAGCATATCGACCTAGGAAGAAATCCTGGACATTGATTAGCAAATAAACAAAATAAAGAAAGAAGAGAGAGGAAATTATTTCTCTAGAACATGAACGGTAGTAGCATCTTGGATAGCAGGGCTTTGAGCAAAATGAGGTTGAGGAATGGTTGAAGGATCAAGAGTTTATTCCTTGATGGGACCTTAAGACCCTCGCTTTACTCTTACATGTTGGCAAAATCAGCTACAGGGGTACCTACATCTCTACTTGGTTAATTCTCTACCTCAGCCTCATCCATATTGGCTTCCTTAATAGAGGTCACACTTTCTTGTGCTTGTTTGGAAAAAATTAGGTAGTTGAGATCATATTCAAGATGATGAATTATAATCTCCCCCTCAAGCTAGGTTGATTTCATCCAATACCTTTTGGCTTATAAAGCCCTTTATATTCTATGCTCTCTTATATGTCTTAATGATGAATTATGATGTCCCCTAGTGATAGGTTAATTCCATCTAACACCTTTTGGTGCATATGGCCCTTTATATTCCACGCTATCCTAGATCCCTCAATATGCCTTGTCATAGGCCTTCTAATATATCGAGCTTTATTCCTTCTCAACTTCAACCATCTTTTTCTTTACTCTTCATACAAACTTTGTAAGTGAGCGACCTCCTCACTATTTTTATTCTTGAAGGATATGATCCCATTTTGCATCCCTTGAAGATCAGTCATAAGTTGGGAGCCTTTCTTTTGTTCTTCAGCCAAAGCTACCTCCTTCTCCTCTTTGGCTTAAGGTTTTTTCTCAGCCTTCTCCTTTTAGGCCTTAAGCTCTTCTTTGATCTTTTTCTTCTCCTGCTCTAATGTGGCCTTCTCGGTTCCTTACTTTTCTTAAAGGTTCTTGTTTTCTACCTCTACACTAGTTACCTAGTTCTTAACTTCCTTGACAATCTAGAAGAAAGGAAAAAGGGGAATTGTCAGTTCAAGTGAATAAAAGAAGACCAAAAGTAGATCAGTATAGTAAACTTACAACATTCTTCTCCTTAGTAAGAGCTTCTACAATCATCATTAGTTACTCGGAATTCTCCTTAGTAAGAGCTTCTACAATCATCATTAGTTACTGGGAATTCTAAGAGGTTAAAGAGGAGTTAGGGTTAAATTACAAGTGTGAAGAACATAAATCTATAAGGTTGAAAATGACTTACGCCAAAGTAGCTAGAGGCAACTAAGTGTAATAAGATGTCAAATATGGAGTTCTAGTAAAGCTTGACCATGTTGGTGAAAGGTTGAATATCATTAGGTAAGATAATTCCCCCGGTCAACTCTAACGCAACCTGACCATTCCCTTAGGCATGATTAGCTATATTGACATTCTAGGTCGGAAAGAATTGCAATACCTTGAGGTTTTGTCTCTAAAGTAGAGTAATTGAACTTAGAAATTTAAAGCGAGTTTCTTTTCCTTCATTGCGGTTTATAGAGTTATCCCCAGTCTTAGATTTGTTAGCCTTTGGAGTTTTTTCCTTTTTGAAATCTCTCTCTATAGGAGAACATTTGTATGTATCAGGTCACTTCCTTAGTTTAATGACCTTAACGACCTTCCTTTTGGTGATGACCTTGGCTTATTGTGAGTCTTGGTCCCTTTGACCTATTCATTCCCCTTCTCTTTAGCAGTTTAGGAAGTAGTGGATTTTGTTGTTAGCTTTGCTAGAGCTTTAGGTGGTGCTTTGGCCTAAGGCTTGGCTGGTTGCTTAGTTGAAACTTACTTAGTAGAGGTCTCTTCAGGATTCTCTCTCCCTTTTGATTTGCTAGCTTTTAGCTCATCAGATAAGTCTTTTGAGTTGTAATCTTTGAGTGATAAGTTTGTAATAAGATAATGAAAGAGTCAAATCAAAGCATTAGGAAAACATAGATTAGAGAAATTATAAACACTATTCCTAGTGTAGGAAAGGAAGACTACTCTATTCCTAAAGTAAACGCAGAGGTCCCTCCTCTTATAAGCCCCTTTTGACATGGTGAAATCACAATAGTCTATACCTTACTCAACAATAGTGCCCTCATCTGTGCCTTTAACATTCTCATCAAACGTTCCATTACTACCTCAATCTACTTGAGCTTCATCCCTAGGGATGATTGGAACACCATTACAAGACATGGAAATTATAACGTTTACATCCTAAAGGAACCATATATTGTTATAAGCTTCCATGTTGATTTCAAGGGCCTTTTGATCTTTGGGAGTAAATTTGTTGTCAAAGAATTTAATAGGTTAAGTTCAGCAGTCAAGAAATCTAATCAGGTAACTAATCTAACAATAAGCTACATTTGCTTCCAATTGTAGATTTAAGACTTTAACCTTACCAAAAACTTTTTTTAAGGATGGGCACATATGTAGAACCAACCCTCTTTCCTTTTCAATGTGAAAAGTATTAGAACAGACTGACCATGGCCTTAACCTCTAAATCCTCCTAGATGTACTCAAAAGCTACTAGTAGCCTACAAGAGTTCAGAGTAAGCATAAAGGGGAACATATAATGATAATTAAAATATGGCCATTTAAATATCCTATAAGGTAGCTTTAAACTGACATTGATATACTTTTCAAAGAAGGCAAATTCTTAGTCTCCAAGTATGGTGATTCACTCATATGGTTGAGGCTTCTCTATCAACCAAGCTTAAGGGGCACTAAGGAAGCTAAGCCTTATGGCATTGAACTTTTACTCACTTACCGTACTTGTAATGCCGTCTAGGCTCATATCATACTCAATTCAAATGCAGAAAGGAAGAGCTTAAGTATTACCTTTATTGTCAAAGGGGTATTTGTTGTACAGATGTTTCCTAATCTTCCATGACCTACGAACGTAGATTCTTGCCAGTCCAATCAACCTAGATAAATCTTAGGGGCAATTAATGACATCTAGATTCACCATGCTAAGGGGTTCTTCATGAGGAAGGGCATTGCCTGCTTAGTGTAGAGTAGATAATTCTTAGCTCTATTGTTGAGGGTAAGTTGAGTCATTAAGTTTTGTTGTAGACATAATTACCTTAACAAATGCAATAAATGAATGTGAAGAGTAAAGAAGGAATGTGTGATGTGTAGATGAAAGGAAAGAGAGAGCTTAGAAGGAGTTAAGTCGATGAAGTGAGAATTTGCAAAAGGAAGGAAGAGGAAAGAAGAAAAGAAATTTGAAATATAAGGGGTAAGTTTGGCAGTGGATTTATTGGGATCAATACACACAGTAGTTACCACTTAATGTGGTCCATTAGATCAGTCACTCGTAGTTCAAATCAAACGGTCCTAATGAAGTTACATTTCCTAAAGGGTATGCATAGACGCTTATACAACCACTAGATCCCAACATTGTGATGTGAAGCATTACGTCTAACAAGTGGAAAATCTTCCCCAACTAGCTAAGTAAAAGATAAGTAAATGCTGAAGATAGCATACAACCTCTTTAGTTAAGGTTAGAACTAGAACCAAAAGTTTAAATATTGACATGACAGCCAGAGGCTACCATTGCTATAGAGAGAATGCAATTAAAA
This sequence comes from Lumnitzera racemosa, assembly GCA_024138005.1. NCBI lineage: Eukaryota > Viridiplantae > Streptophyta > Magnoliopsida > Myrtales > Combretaceae > Lumnitzera > Lumnitzera racemosa. The sequence goes on along the minus strand of JAMXBC010000003.1, from coordinate 32,206,187 downwards.
TTTCTAATTAACATGCAGTGTTACTCCCTTTATTGAATTCGTCAAGATTAGTTAGGGGGCAAATGTTGATAAAAATTTTTCCTCAAGAACATAAACCGACCTAATTAGGGTTGTACCCAACCGACTGCTGGACTACATGTATGTTCCTGTTCCTCTACTCACAACCTCTTTTAAGTCTCACCAAATGTGTTGGTCAGCTTGAGAAGATTAGTTATTTAAATACCTATAGGCAAAACTTGATTAGAGTAGATTAGGATACCCTCCCTTAGCTTGAAATAAATACTTAGAGATCAGATGTTGACCCGGTTAGTTCTAAGAGGTTCAAATTCTAACACCAGGTACAAATGGTTAGCTCCTCTATCTAGATAATTGCCTACCAACCACCATGATGTCAACTACCTCCCTTAAAATTGGGAAGTGGTCCTAAATTCAAATTAAGTGCACCTGCTGAGTCTAAAGGCAATAGTTATTGCATTCAAACTGACCTACGGCTATAAAAGGAGGTTGGAGCATAAGCAACATTTTCTTCTGGACAATTAGATACTATCTTTCATACTTTGATCTTTCTTTCAAACACTCTAATTTACTTAGGCATTATAGTGGCTATAGTGAAGTCACCCTAACATCCCTAATAGCCTTATATTTTCTTTGTTTTGTGAAGCATCCATAAGTATAGTATCCAAATTATTCTTCATCCTAATTTTTGATATAAACAAACTTTACATTAAGTTTTAAAAGGATTTCACCAATTTTGAAGAATAACTTAAAGATAGCAAGCATTGGAGGAGGATTTGTTTAAGAATCAAGAGTTATAGAAGACTATAAGTGAGCACTACGGTTGTGTTCCTTAGCTATGAAGTCTTCGTCCTCAATTTCCAACTAAGTTTAAGAATTTTACACTAAGTGCAAGATTAGTTACCATACGTTATCTAGAGTATTATCTCCAAAAACTCTTAAACAATAGGGTAATATTAATGGGAAAGTGGTGTCAATGTTAGTTGATTAAAGTACTCACAATTTTATTTAAACAAGTGTGGCTAAATTTTTGAATTTTCCTGTTATTGCTATTCTACAATTTTCTACTTTGATAGGAAATGGGGTTAAACTTGTTTATTTAGGGATATGCAAATAAGTACAAATACCACCTAATACAATTGAATTTTCTATAGATTTTTACTTCTTAGAAATTCATTACTAAAATTGGTACTTAGGATATAATGATTGACAACTTTAAGGACTGTTACATTTGATTATAAGCAGCTTACTATGAGTTTTCAATTGAATGGCCAATTGATGGATTTACAAGGGAATACGAAAGTATCAATTAGATAGATAGAACACTAATAGCTAAATTGGTATAGTTGAACAATATAGCATGTTTATTTCACTTGGGTATCTTAGAGGAGTGAATCATTCATATATACCACCAACAACAATTACATAGAAGAATTATTAGGTAGATTCAAGGATGATTTTGTGACTTTATTATCACTACCTCCATTAAGATCCATCCAACATCATATCCATCTAAAAGATGAGAAACAAGATATAAATGTTCGGTCTTACCAATATCCTTATTTTCAAAAGAATGAGATTGAGAAACTTATCTATGAAATGTTGGAGTCTAGTGTTATTAGACTAAGTACTAGCACTTTTTCTTCAACAATTCTTTTTGTAAAGAAATAAGATGTCTCTTTGAGGTTTTGCAACAATTATGGAGCCTTGAATCAAGCAACAAATATGGACAAGTTCCTTATCCAAACTATATAAAATGTACTAGTTGAATTGGGAGGAGCCATAGTATTTTCAAAGATAGATTTGAGAGTAGCGTATCATCAGATTCGTGTGAATCCTAATAACATCCACAAAACCACCTATCATATTAATGTAGGTCATTATGAGTTTCTAGTAATGTTGTTTGGCTTATCAAAGGCCGCCATCCACTTTTTAAGCAATAATGAATGATATCATTAGCCATATATACATAAATTTATTGTGATTTTCTTTGATAATATCTTAGTTTAGTAAATTATTGGATGAGCATTTTCATAATTTATAATAGGATCCATCATGTCTTAGAGAGAACACTTTTTATTTAACTAAAAGTAAGTATTTTTTTGCTCAATCTAGCATTAAGTACCAGTGTCATACAGTATCATCAAAAGGTTTAAAGCCATACCTTGATAAGCTTAAGGCTATTAAAGAGTATACTCAACTAGTCAATGTCAAATAACTGAGAGGATTTTTAGGTGTTTCTAGTTATTATAGGTGTTTTGTGCATAATTATGATAAATTAGCTACACTAATTACTAACATGCTTAAGAAAGATGCCTTTAAGTAGAGTTAAGGAGCAACCTAGGTGTTTGATACATTAAAGGAAGCATTGATGACAATACTAGTATTAGCACTATAAGATTTCTCTATAGCTTTTACAGTAGAGACTGATGCATTAGGAGTAGAGAAAGGGGTTATACTGCATCAGGGAGCCAATCTTATAGCATATTTTAGTAAAAAATTGAGTTTAAGATAGTAGAAGGTTAGAGCTTATGTAAGAGAGTTGGTTGTAGTCGTAGAATCTCTCCAAAAGTAGAGACAATATCTACTTAGGCTACATTTTATCATTTGGATATATTAGAAGAGTTCAAGAGATATAATGACATAAGGTAATTCAAACACTAAAACAATAATAGTATTTAGTTAAACTGATGGTTATGCCTATCATTTTGAGTGTAAGCCTAGAATTGAGAACAAGGTAGTAGTTGCTTTGTCAAATGGTTTGACAATCACTTTCACATGTTAGTTACATTCCTAACATCATTTGATTTCATCATTATGCTTAAGAAAGAGTTGAAAAAGAATGAAGAATGGATTGATTTAAAGTTAATGTTTGAAAAGGGGGAGTTAACTTATGGTTTTTAAAGATGATTTGTTGTTTGTAGGTCATATAATATGCATTCCATCCTCTTTATCTCTTATTACTACACTTTTGATGGAATTTCATGCTACACCTATAGGAGGACATGCAGGAGTTTTGAAAATTTTTAAGAGGTTGAGTGTAGCATCTTATTGGCAGGGAATGGGAGTAGATGTAGGAAATTTTGTGAAGTGATGCCATGTCACTCAATAAGTTAAGTATCGGACAACAAGTGTGGTAGGTCTCATTCAACCTTATCTTATTCCTCAGAAGGTATTTGAGGATATTTCCATGGACTTTATAATTGGCCTACTAGTTTCTAAGGGGTATTCGATTATTGATATTTAGGCCCTTTAATAGCAGCTTACACAACTACATCTATAGCTAAATGGTTTGTAGATATTATGGTAAAATTATACAACATACCTAAATCTATTGTGTATGATAGGGATAGAGTATTTGTGAGTCATTTTTGGTAAGCACTTTTCAAGTTCAATGGTATACAATTACAAATGAGTTTGGCCTATCATCTACAAACAGATGGATAAACAAAGGTACTAAATAGATGCGTTGAATATTATTTATAGGCCTATGTAATGGATAACCCTAAGGAGTGGCCTAAGTATTTTCCTTGGGCAAAATTTTGTTTCAATACAAGTGTTTACACAATTTCTAACATGGCCTAATTTCAGGCTTTATATGGAAGGGAGCCACTTAAATTGCCCAATTATGTTAAGGCTTAAGCTCCATAGAGGCTGTTGATTAGGAGTTGATTTCTTGAGATGATATCTTACGAGCATTAAAATAGAACCTAACTAAGGTACAATTGAGAATGAAAAGGTTAGTAGATCAGACCGAAATCGATAGAGAGTTAAAAGTAGGGGATTTTGCTTATGTCAAGTTATAACCCCATTATTAGGCTACTTTAGCTTGTAGACTATCTTATAAGCTATCTAAAAGTTATTATGGATATTTTTAGGTCTTACAAAAAATTGGATTAATGACTTATAGGCTTACTTTACTAGAAGACTCTTGCATACATTTAATTTGTTGTATCTCATTACTTAAGAAAGCTGAAGGTAATATGGATGTACTGAAAGCCTTACTAGCAGTAGCCATCACTAATTATCCTATAGTGAGACCTCTTGCTATTATGGATGATGGAGAGATTATACAACAAGGGTAGACAATTTGATAGTTCTAAATACAATGGGAGTCGCTTAATCCATCAAACGCTACATAGCTTGATTAGAAGTATTAAAGTAGCGATTTTTCTTCATTTGACCTTAGGGATAAGGTCAATGTTTCATTGATGGGGGAAATTATTCTAGTAAGGAATATAGAGAAGATATTGAAGAGAAATATTACAAAACCTAGTTATCTCAAAGATTATATTGAGTAAGGACTACACAACATGTAAGTGATGATAGTTAGCTGTTGTACATGTATAGAACAATATACAGTAGAATGTCAAAAAATCAAAATAGAAAAAGATATGGATTTATAGGATCCCTTTTGAGAAATAAGCCTTATACTTAAGAGTTTCTCAAGAACTTAAATCTAGTTCAGTAGTTTTTATATTTTCCCTTACAAAACAAATAAACAAGACTTAGTTAGCAAAAGATATAGAGAGTCAAGAGAGGAAGAAAGAAAGACAGGGGGGAGAGAGAGAGAGAGAGATATTACCTTTGGTTCTTAATTTTTTTTAAGGTTAAGGTTTCTATAATAAGTATTAATAGTAGGTTAAATTGTGTAAACCCTAGAAATTTCTTAGATAGGAGGTTAGAAGTTAATAAGATTTCTTAAAAGGTACCCTTAGTAACAAGGATCAAAGACCGATTATACACTCCTGAGTTTAAAGGCTCTCTTAGGTGGTCCGCTGAGCTATCCAAGGTAAGTTAAGTACAGCAGAGCAGTGCTTGCCTTAGTCCAATCTATCAAGCTACTTTGCTCTCCATGCCAACCAAGATGTTGCTGAGGTGATCAACCAACATGTTGAGCCGAACTCTCTACTAAACTGTAGTTTAATTGCCAAATCATAATGTAGCAATCTCCACTATACTGAGGCTGAGTAGAACTATCAAGAGTTAGCCAACCGAGGTCAACCCTAATGTGAGCCAACCTTGAACCAACTACTGTTTAGCCCCTTCTGATACTGAACAAGCCTGAATCAAGGTCTATCCCTGCCTAGACCACAATACTATCATAATCATAGAATAAATGTGCATGCACTGTCCTTTGCTGACATCCATACTATCCTTTTTAACAAAGGACATCCGCGTTCCTTCTTTTACATGATTTCATATTTTCCTTATAAATAATTCTTTTTGTTTTTAGCAAATAAGGACAATTCTTTTGTAATTTCTTTAACTTAGGATTTGCCTTAATGGGATGACATAAATACCATCATATTGTAAAAGTTAATGATATAAGAATATAGAGAATTCACTAAACATTTTAACTCTTGAGCTAAGTGTCCCTCTTACTCTTGTGCTACTTTTATCTAGCATATTCGAGTATGGACTAGTGGCGAGTGACCTCCGGCCATACTTGTGCGTCATATCAAGTGTGACCTGAGCACGCGTGAGGCATTGATGCATCATATCCTTCATTGGTGTACAGGAACCCCTTACTCAACCTTCGATTATCACTTACCTTCTAAGCCATCTTGTGGCTTAGACCTATCCCTTTAGTTACACGTGATATTGAGTTTGTGTATTTATCCACAAGTTCGTATCATCTTGGTATCTTAGTGTGGCTACGTTTAAAGCTGGATTTTGCTACTGTATTCTTTTAATAGTTTGTCACTGCTCTCGTGTGATAGTGATTCTATTGTTAGCTTTGAAGTTTAGTAGTGAGAAGTATTTTGTACTCTATTTTCCCCTATTTTCAATATGCCAAAACAGAGTGTGGTTAACTGTATGTTCATTAAGAAATTATTATTGTGAAGTAAAAATCAATGTCAGATTCAAGTATGTAAGGGACTTTGGGAAACCAAGAAAGTGGTACTCAACATGGCCAAGGTTAAGAAGGAAGCTTTTCACATTAATCAGTGGGTGACTGCTTGGATAGGCTTACTGACTTGGTAGCTAGCCTAGTGACTGTTACCCAAGAAGATAGAAAACAAGCTAGAAATAGCCCCATTAGAGAATGTGAGTAGCAATAGTAAGGCAATGGTTAGTTTGGCCGGCTTAATGCCCTAACTTGCCCACTTCAAGCTAAAGGAGTTAGTAGGGATGCTAGATGAAGGTTAGTGCTTGAAGAGATTGAAGAGGAAGTAGAATGAGTTGACGAGGCAAAGGAGTACTATAAGCTTAAGAAAAGAAATGTACAAGCCCCTAGAGTTGAAGGACTCAAGATGCATATCCTAAGTTTTTCTAAAAATAGTGATGCCAAAGACTACCTAGATTAGGTAAATAAGATTGAAAAACAGTTTGAATGCTACAAAGTGCCTGACAATGCAAAAGTTAGACTTGCTATGTTGGAGTTCATTGGTTATGCTGCCTTATGGTAGAAGAACTTATAAGCTACCAAAAGAAGGGAATGAGAACGAAAGATTAAGAATTACGATGATATGAAGAGAGTTATGCGGAGAAGGTTTGTGCCAAGCTATTATCTACAGGATGTCTTCAAGATACTGCCAGAATTGAGATAAGGAGCATCAAGTGTAGATGCTTACGTTAAAGAGTTGTAGATGCTAATGATCTGATGCAAAGTTATGGAGCTAGAAGATCGAACTGTATCTCGATTCATTGGCAGATTGAAGCATGAGATTGGAGATGCACTAGAAACCCTGGATGTTAGGACACTCGATGATGCAATTTGAGCCATCTAAAGGATAGAAAGGCGCCGAATAAGAAGATTATGACCACTTGTCAATCGTTCTGGTAGTGGCTGACTTGATCCGAGCAAACCTATGTGAATGGAACTAAGCAAGGTCATGGAGACCCAACCTACTCAGACTACTTGAGTAGAGGAGAAGGAACCCCGAGGAAGTTTGAGAAGGGTAAGAGTTCAGGGAAGAAGACAAATGAGATCAAATGTTTCAAATGCCAAGGATTTGGACACATGGCTACTCAACGTTTGAACAGGCAAATGATAGTGATTAGAGGGGAGGCACCGACTGTAGAGGTCAACAGTATTAGGGAGGATGGATAAACTAAGTTGTCCGATGAGGAAGTCATCTATAGTGAAGAAGGAAACTTCATGCCAACCACTCTAGTATTAAGGAGGATGATGAGTGTTAGTCATGTATTTGAAGATGAACAGAGAGAAAATCTTTTCCATATTGGGTACAAGGTTAACGAATCACTATGTGTGCTGATTGTAGATAGTGGGAGCAGCACCAATGCAACCTTCACATTTATGGTTTAGTAGCTGAAATTGCTAACCATACTTTACATGAAACCTTACAAGCTTTATTGTCTTAGTGATAAGGGAGCCCCATAAGTGAACAAGCAGGTGTTTGTGCCAATTTGCATTGGTAAGTATTGAGATGAAGTGCTTTGTGATGTACTACTCATGAGTGTGTCCTACATTCTACTTGGATGACCATAGATGTTTGAACAAGTAGTTATGTATAACGGTAAGAGGAACACATGTTCTATGGAGCATGAAGGAAGAAGGGTAAAATTGAGTCCTATGATTGTAGAGCAGGTAAAAATCATGCAGTCTTCACTTAGTTGAACCTTGAATAAGGAGGCTTTGGTACTGATTTGAGCTAAACTGAAAAGAGAAATGGAGCTAGAGGGACTTACTTATTTGCTTGTTAGGAGGCTTTTGGAGATGAAACCCAAGGACGAAGAGTTCTCGACCAAGGTAAAAACCTTACTGGAGGACTTTGCCAATTTTTTTCCAAAGGAGCTACTATAGGGTTTATCCCCAATCCAAGGTGTTAAGCATGCGATTGACCTACAATAGGAGCCACTTTATTAAATAAGCTTACCTATAAGTTGAACCTTAAATAGGCTGTGGAGCTGTAGAGGCAAGTAGACAACCTCATGGTAAAAGGGTACTGGCCTTATTAGTGCCGAAGAAAGATGGGTCTTAGAGGATGTGTATAGATAGCCAAGCTATCAATTGATTCACCATCAAGTACAGGTATCCTATACTTAGGCTTGATGACATGCTAGACAAGTTAAGTAGAGCAAGAGTGTTCTCCAAAATCGATCTCAAATCTGGATACCGTCATATTTGAATAAGTGAAGATAATGAGTGGAAGACTACCTTCAAGATATGACATGGCTTGTATGAATGGCTTGTAATGTCATTTGGGCTATCCAATACGCTGAGTACATTCATGCGATTTGTGAATCATGTGATCCAAGAGTTATTGGGAAAGATTGTCATAGTTTATTTTGACGACATCTTAGTATATAGTCCAAACTTTAAGACACATTGGGAGCACCTTCAACAAGTGCTTGCAAATCTTTGAGCTAAACAGCTTTACGCTAACTTGAAGAAGTACTATTTTTGTTGATTCAAGGTGATCTTCTTAGGATTTGTTGTAAGTGCAGGTGGCATTCGAGTTGATGAGGAGAAGATAAGAGTAATTATAGAATGGCCCAAGCCGGCCTATTTTGCTGATGTGAGGAGTTTCCATAGCCTATCATCATTCTATTGCTAATTCATAAAGAACTTCAATATGATTATGGCCTTTCTTACTGAACTCTCAAAAAAGAACGTTGAATTTAGATGGGGTAAGAAAGAGAGGAGGAGTTATGAAGACGTGAAGGAGAAGCTAACTACAACCCTCGTCTTAGCTCTACTGAGCTTCAATAAGGTAGTTGAGGTAAAGTGTGATGCATTCAAACTAGGCATAGGTGCTGTACTGATGCAAAAAGGTCGACCTATTTCTTATTTTAGCGAGAAACTTTGAGGAGCCACACTCAACTACTTTGTTTACAATAAGGAGTTCTACTCCTTAATCTAAGCCTTAAAGATGTGGCAACATCACTTGTTGCCTATTGAGATATCTAAAGATTTAATCGAAGTTGTCCCAAAAACAAGCTAAGTAAGTTAAGTTCATGGAGGGTTTTTCTTATGTCATGAAACACAAGAACGGAAAGACGAATGTAGTGGCCAATGGCTTATCAAGATGACATACTCTCTTAACCATATTATATACGAGGTTACTTAGGTTTTCAACCATCAAGAATTTGTATGCCGAGGACCCACACTTTAGTCTTATCTACGTCTGTTGTGAGGAAGGATGGATGCGGGACAACTATCACAGTGAGGAAGAATACTTATTTTAGGAAGAGGAGGCTAAGTATCCTGACCTATTCTACGTAAGAATTGCTAGTGCATGAGGTACATGGAGGGGGATTGATAGGACACTTAGGCCAATGCCGAACTTATGAGGTATTATCCTTTAGATTCTTTTAGTCGAGGATGAAAAGAGTTGTCCGATCCTTGCTATAAAGATGTGCGATCTACTAAAAACGAAGAGTCGAGTTGAACAAGGACACTACCAACCCTTGTTGATCCTGACCAAACCATAGTTCGAGCTAAGTATGGACTTCATGTTAGCATTATCGAGGATGTCTCGAAGAAAGGAATTCATCATGGTGTTTGTGGATCAATTTAGCAAGATGTCACATTTCGTGCCCTACTCCAAGAATAATGATGCTTCGGGTATCTCTTTTCTTTTCTTGCAAGAGGTGATTAAGCTTCAAGGCATGCCTAGAACCATAGTTTCAAATCGAGACCCCACGTTCATGAGCCACTTTTGAAGGACACTTTGGAGGTGACTGGGAACTAAGTTGTTGTATAGCACGTCTTGGCATCTACAGACCAATGGGCAGATCAAAGTTGTCAACTGAACTGTTGGAACTTTGTTATAGGTCGTTGTCAGATGAAACATGGCCAATTAGGATTTGTGTTTGCCAATCATCAAATTCACTTACAATCAGATTGCCTACAGCATCACAAGCATGTCTCCATTCGAAGTTCCCTATGGGATCAACCTCGAGCTCCCATTAGATTAAGTACCCTTATTGAGGACTAATGATGATGATCAGCCGGCTGTCAAGAAAGCTAAAGCCATCAAAACCATGTACCAGAAGGTTATAGAGCAATTGGGTTGAGCTGTTATTAAGCTTAAGAAGCGAAGCTGAAGGCGGAAGAAGAGAGAATTTTGACCAAGCGATTTAGTTTGGATATACCTTAGCAAGGAATGATTCCTGAACTTGAGGAAGAATAAGTTATCTCCCAAAGCCAATGGACCTTTTAGAGAAAAGATCAATCCTAATGCCTATAGTATCGAATTACCTAAAGGATATGAAGTCTCGAACTCTTTTAACATTATTGAGCTCCAACCTTACACTCCCAAAGATGAGCAAACTAGACCTGAACTAGATTTGATCCTAAATCTCAAACAACTCGGAGGGGATGATAGGGATCAAGGAAAGATTGCACACTCCTGAGCCCAAGGGCTCTCTCAAGTTCGCCAACTTGCTCGAGATGAGTTAAGCATGAGGAGCAGTGTTTACCCTAGTCTGATTTGCCAAGCTACTTTGCTCTCCATGCTAATTAAGATGGTGCCAAAGTGATCAACCAGCATGTCGAGCCGAACCTTCCACTAAACCATAGTCTAAGCACCAAATTTGAATGCAGCAATCTCCACTGTACAGAGGCCGAGCAAAACTATTAGGATCCGACCATCTAAGGTTAACCCCAATGTAAGCCTTCCATAAACCAACCATTATCTAGCCCTTTCTAAGGTTGAATAAACTTGAATCGAGGTCCACCCCTACTCAGACTACAATATTGTTAGAATCATAGGAAAAATGTAAACATATTGTCCTTTACTGACATTCGTATTGTCTTTTTTGACAAAGGATGTTTGCGTTCCTTCTTTTGTACGATTTCATGTTTTCCTTGTAAATTATTCTTTTTGTTTTTAGTAAATAAAGACTATTCTTTTGTAATTTCTATAACTTAGGATTTGCCCTAATAGGATGATATAAATACTGTCATATGTAAAAGTTAATGATATCAGAAAACAAAGAATACACTGAACTTTTTTACTCTCGAGCTAAGTGTCGCTCTTACTCTTGTACTACTCTTATCTAGCCCATTCAAGCGTGAATTAGTAGCAAGTGACCTCCGGCCATACTTGTACGTCATATCAAGTGTGACTTGAGTTCGTGTGACGCGTTAGTGTGTCATATCCTTCGTCAATGCACAGGAACCCCCTACTCAACCTTCGACTATCACTTCCCTTCTAAGCCATCTGATGGCTTGGACCCACCTCTTTGATTACGCATGATATCGTGTTCATGTTTTCATCTATGAGTCCATATTACTTAGTATTGTTAAGATAACTAACCCTAAACCTGAGAGACAACTCTAAAAAAATTCAAAGTTAAACTCCTAAAACCTTAGATGGCAATCTTAGCCATAGTTTGACCCTTACACTCAAAGCCCTAAGATATTGTAAACAAATTCCAATAACTAATGCTAACTTCCAAGGTTAACCTAATATAACAAAACCAACCCTAAACCCTAATGGGAAAGTGATTGATAAGTGAAGCCCCCAAGAGCTTCCTAAAACTAGTAAAGTTTAAACTAAGAAAACTAAAAATAAAAATGAATATTGATATAGATAATCCTTACAATGAATTCAAAACCGTCGAATATTATAGCCCTTAAATGACCTTTAAACACTAACACCCTAATTAGAGCCCTAATACATGCAAACCTTTAAAATCATTTTAAAACCTTAATTTAAAGTAAAAAAACCCTAATCTTACTAGTATACTCTAAATAAATAGTAGAACTAGTCATTATCAGAGATTAATCACTTAGTTACCCTAAAACCTTAATCTACCTTCTAAAACATATCTAAAAAACAATAATTGTCTTAGTTCCCTAAAGTAATTAGACATGATGACCTAATGGGTTTAACTAACTTAATTTGGCTCATTAAGCCCTAAATTGCACCTAGGTAGTGTCAAATGTACCAATAAATACGACTAAGAAATTGAATTATACCTTAATAAGCTAATCCGGTTTTATATCATAATTAACTACAAATCAAGAGAGATTAATTATATGAAACCAAAGTAATTATATGGAAATATTTCCTTAAGAAAGCCAACATTATACTTGTGAGATAATATGAAGCCCGTAAACTTTCAGATCTAACTCAGAGTTGAATACAAGAGTTAATAGGTAATCTTTAAAACTACTCAAGATATAATAATAAATGATATAATAATAAAACTAATAAATTAAACGATTAAACCTTAAATAACAATCCATAAATCTTAAATAATAAGTTGAAAAGCCCTAAAGAAAGTAAAACTCTAAAACTCCTAATATATGAGAAACCATAAAACAATTGGAAAATATCAATAAACTAAATAAAACCTTAATTACAAGTCCAAAACCCTAATTCAACTATTAAAACCTAATTATATCTCCAAAGCATTCATTAATATTAAAAAAATTCTCTAATTACTAGGAAACCTGAAATTGCTAGTTTTGTACGCAGTCCAAAAACCTTAATAGATCTCGAATGATAAAGGCCTCTAACAAACAAAGTAATATAGGTCAATGAAATTAATTAAAGTAATAAAATACGACAAGACCTTGATTACACCATGATTAGGCCTAAATTACTTAATTAAGTATAATTACAATTAATTAAGTTAATTACACTTTAATCCATCTACTAAGTCTCATTACATCTTAATTAGTAATAAGTTAAACTCATTTAAGAACAAAGAATAAATGATTAATTGGGAATAAAAGGACACTTATCCTTTAGAAGACAAAATCCTCTCTCATATAGCAAAAAGCGAACAAGGTACAACAATACTGAGAAGGGACCATGTATCCTTATCCTAAAATAGCCAGCTTTTGTCCCCCTTAATCTACCTTCAATATTTGACATTTCATCCCAATAAAACCTTTATTTATTCTTGTTCTTTACTCTTACAATACACTCTCAAGAAACCCAAACAAAAACGAAAGGAAAAAGGGAAGAAAACAAAAGGAGCCGCTGGAGGTCCATGTGCACATCAAAGCCTTTTGCTTTTACCACCGACACAAGGCTCCAAATAAAAAACCACCACCACCAAAATGTCACACACATACATATTGTGTTTTCTTGCTAACAAACTCTCCCTTCTAAGGGAGTACATTTCAACTTCATTTTTTATTGAAAAATTTGAAACGCATATAGAGCAGTTTAAGGTAAAACTTACCATACTTAAGTTTTCTATTTACACTAGTTATACCTATGATATCATGAGAGTTTAGGATTATAAATACTAGCTAAACATATTATACTTATGTACATGTCATTTTAGAGCCATATAATCATACATTCATTTATGTACATAATTAGTTTGTTACTTGCATTCTAGAAGTAAAAGAGATATTTTATATAGGTAACTTGACAAAATGATGAGAAACCACCATCAAACCCCCACTACATGTTAGGTCGAAACATGAATAGTCCTGTCTCCACCATATTTTTATTTTTCATATTCATCTTTAGAAGACTTAGCTTAAAACACATCATTGTAGCAGTTTTAGCATGTCACGATAAGTTATATAGAAAAATAAAATAAAATTCCCTTAAAAACTCCCTTCAGCTACCCAATTTACTCAAGAAAACCAGCTATAAATTCTAGTTTAATATGTTAGTTACATGATTAATTAATGCTAATTAGGATTGAAGAAATAGTTAATAGAGTTAAGTGAGATCTTAGATGCCTAAAATGACATATAGGCTTAAAGAAATTAATTTGAAGCCCTTAAATTGGAGAAGACCAAATTTGAAACACTTAGTAAAATGGATTATTTAGTGAACCCATTAGGATATTTTACCTATTAGCATAAGTTAGAATCAAGTTTAGGGGTCTTAGAATGCAAATTGGGCTAAAACTAACTTAGTTAGTAATTAAAGCCTTAGAAATTGGATTGAAAGCCTAATGAATGAAAAAGAAGTAGATTTGAATCTTAATAGAAAATGGACTTATCTTAAAACTTTTAGTGGGCTTGGGCCCAAAATAACAAATAGGATTAGGTTTAAAGCCTTAAAGAGTAAGTTAGGATCAAAACCTCCTAAAAAGACTAAAAATATGGCCCAAATAATAGTGGGACAAGATTTGACCCCCTAAGTTAATGGACTTATGAAATAATACCTTAAAGGCCTACTAATTCCAAAAACCCATTAAAGTTGCCCCCTATAAGCCACTTTACGAAATAGGACCTAAAATTAGCAAAAAGGGTATATTTAGGCCCATAAGAGTAAATTAATGCCTAAATTAACAATTATAGAAATTAGAGTGAAAATAAAAATTAAAACATTTAAATAAGAGACCAAAAGACCAAGCGTAAGGCTTAATACCAAAAGCTAAGCCAAAGCTCAAAACTAGGCCTAAACCTTATAGTGATCAGATGAGCGCCATTGACCAATGAACTTGTTTGGCCTAACTAACTTCTTATAGGTTCAAACACCTTAAAAGGACTTCACTAAATGAAAGAACACTAAAAAATGATGAAAATCAACTATTAGAACAGGATATTTCCACTTAAAATAAGAAAGTTATGACTTAATACAAAATAGATAAAAATAGGGAAGATTAAGTTTCAGATGAGTTTTATTTACTTTAATTACCTTACTTAGGTGATTTGGGATATCGAGTTTGAGATTACTAAGGACTACTCGAAATACTAGACTTTAAGGTTATGTGAGTATGGCATCCAATTTTTGCCCCCTTTATTTGATTTTATTTTCTCAATAAGTCCAAAACTAGGAAAAACACAAAAAAAAGGAATTAAAGAAAACCCATAAAAATAAAGAAATTTAGAAAAAATACAAAAAGTATAAGACTAAGAAAAAGCACAAAAAAATAAGAAATTTGGAAAAATGTCAAAAATAGGAAATCTAGAAAGAAATCGAAGAAGTAAGAAGTTTAGAAAATAAGAAAATTGAAAAAAGTTAGAAAATTGAAAATATGACAAAAAAATTAAAAAATAGATGATTTTATGTAATTTAGAAAATAACAATTTAATTAGGTATATTTACTTAATTTTTAAATAAGTTTAGAAGTTAGGTCGTTAATCTTGAGCTTAGATTTGAATCTAGCCTAAGCTAACCTAATCCATATGTATAATTTAATTGCACATATGGACAAAGCATAAGCCAATGGTTTAATGGATAAGTATGTAGACTTAGTATTGGGTTAAACTTAGAGGTTAAGGGTTCGAATCTTTATGAGAGCATGTAAAGTTTTTCATTCTTTATCACATTAGGAATTGCCATGTGTCAGGATCTCATTGCACACATGTCTTGACATGTAGCAGCATCAGATTCGTCGGTGTTGTCGTAGCCCAAGCTACATAGCATGTCATTTCAACTATCACATGTCACGATTGGATACGTAGCATACGATGGTTAGTCGGGGTTGGCTGACATGGTGCCATGTTAGCATTTTCTCTCTCTTTCCCTCTCCCCCCCTCCCCCCTTTTTCTCAGTTGAAAAACAGCTTACCCCCTTCACTTTAGAGCCAATTTTGTATAGATTTCATATATGTATATGTGTTTTCTTTCTTTCATTTTATTTACCCCATGGCCTACTTTGAATTGGTGTCAATAATGCGTCTAAATTCAGTTAAAGGAGCATCCAAATCGAGCTTCAAAAGTTGGAAAAAAACTGAAATTTCGACCATTTGCATTAACTCCAATTCGAGCTTTCTATGTTTTTAGGTTAAATTCGTATATAAAAGGGGTGTTGGGGGAGCTCATTGGAGGATAATCAACTAGAATCACTCAAAACACCTTCTCTCTCTCTCGCGATCACTTTCTCTCTTTAGCTCAACCATGGAGCCCTCTCTCTCTTCGAATCTCTCTCTTTAGCCATTCTCGACCATACCCACCACCACAGTAGAGCTCCCCTGTACTTGGGTAACCGAACACAACCACCCTTATCCCTAACTATGCCCCCTAATAGCACCACCAAACAACCAAGATCCCTTACCATCGTAACCACCCTTTCTAGAACCATCACCACTACTACTGCTCCTCACATGAAAACAATCCCACTATGAAGCTCACTATACCCTCAAACCTGCCCAGCCACTCATTTGGACCTAACCAAACACCTTAACGATGACACCTAAGCACCACCATTGACCACCACTCACCAACATCACCTAAACCACCCTTAACATTTTCGACACTTTGCCTACCCCCCATAAACCCAATAAAATACTCACTAGAACCCCTTTTCCCATCGTTTAGGTGGTCGGAAACATTTGGAGCTTCTCCATTGTGTGCTACTGCCTTCCCTCCATCCATAACTTGATACAAGCATTTATATCAACCTAAAGACCTAACCTCTGCTGCAATTCAAACCTAAGACCCGCATGCCTATACTTGGTTTAGCCTCTTTCCATTTGAATTATTCTCTATTTTTGCTTTGGTATTTTTTTATTTCTTTATTGTTTATTTATGTACATGTAAATGTAATACATAAAAAAAAAAAGAAGAAACAAGGGAAAAAGAAAATGAAGAAAAAAAGAAAAAGAATAAAAAAGATTAAAAAAAGTAGTATACCTCTCATTTATTTATTTATTAGAAATAAATAAAATGAGATTTGTGAATAAAAAATATAAAAATAAAAATAAATAGGCAAATAAGTTAATGGATAAAGTAATTTTTTTAGACACTTAGAAAAGTCAAGTTTTTCTAAGATAAAAAAAATTGGATTCTTTTTAATGATACAACCTATTAGAATTTTTCAAAAATAAAAACAAAAAATACAATTTAAGACCTTTTTTAGGAATTTTCTTCAATAAACCAAATTGAATAAAACGTAAACTCGATTAATTTTTCAAATTAAAACGAAACCAACCTATTAAAGTTTCACAAAAAGACTTACGTATGTTTGATCCCAAATAGCGGATATATAAGTATCTCCAGGGTGACGATAAAAAGAAAAAAATCTAATTTTATTTTTTCTTTTCTAGATTATTTAAGTTATCTAATTATAGTAATTAACAATTGAGTTTTTTCTTATGAAATAAAAAGGTGATTTTTAAGATTAAGGTTAAATTTGGAAAGTCAATGGCACTTGTAAGAGTTTAAAATTCTTATCTCTTGAATCTCGATCTCTTCTTCTAAGTATTATTTTTTTAAAATCGATTTTTATTGAAAAACCTTAGTTATAACTTAACTCTTTTTTCCTGATTTCGGAAAGGTGGCGACTCTAAAGTATTTTCAAAATACAAAAAGAATCAATTTTCTTTATACCTTAGTTGAGGATTAGAATTAAACAGTAAGGGTTTAATATAGGTTAGTTTAGAGAAAACTTATTTTATAAAATCGGGAGGTAAAAAACCAAGCTCGATAGCTTAATAACTTCACTAGGGAATGTCAAGGGAGTTAATCATTAGACTTTCCAAAATCAAAATTAATCTCTAAAAATTACCTTATTGCAACTTATTTATTTTTCTGTTCTTTATTTGTATCATAATTGTACTAATATCTTTACAGATATGGTCGAACCTAGGCCATTGTCATTGTATAAGTTTCTTGCATAATGGGGCAACCACCATTTGAGGCTGATTAGGCTACTCCACTTAAACTTTGATGTGACCAAAGAACCATTTTTTAGAATTGTGTAAGGTCACAGAGTTTAAGGACCGCTAGAACCTATTATTCTTGAATACATTCTTTGGGGTTTAGCAAATAACTAATAAGGCAACATTGTTATAAAAGAGTAAAAGAAAAAATAAACCTGAAGCTTCTTTCATTATATTTTTCCAAGAACTCACTCTCAACTTCTATTTATTTGTTATTAACTTTACTATTATCATACTACATGCATTGGGATATGGGGGGTCATTGTTGCATCCAAGGTGTAGGGTAGATGTGATCAAACCTAAGCCATCTTAAGACCTTAGGAGGGGGGGCTATTGTGTAGGCTTTGGGTGTTGTGGTGTAACTACTACTTGAGGTTGATTAGGCTACCTCACTTAAGTTTGATGTGGCCAATGAAAGTGTTCTTTAATAAGTGAGGTCACACAGCTTAAGGACCTTTTTAGAACCTACCCTAATTGCATTCATGAACCTTTTTCCCAAAATCGACAAATTGACATGATATGGCAAAACTAAAAGAAATCTGTGAAGTTTCCTAATCTTTTCCCTATAAATGTTTTCTTCCTTATCGATGTAATCCCTATGTAAATAAGATAATTCCAATGTAATTTTATTTTCATATTTTTTGTAGAAAATGGTTAGGTCCTCTCTTATATAGGCCCTTTTCAAAGAAGTCTATATCCACGAGCCTTTGGGGATACTTGAGAGATGGTTTCAAATTTTTGATCCAAACCACTTGGAATTCATTAAAGAAAAGATTAAGCCTATCCTTTTAAGTCTAGACCAATGTCACTATGATATGGACTTTGGTCCACTTTTAGGACCCTCAAAATCAGTCTTTTTGCTTTGGCCCATGACAACTAAGCCTAACTATTGAAGAATACTCCTATCTATTAGGAGTCCCCTCTATTGGAAATGAAAAATATGTCCCAAATATCATGATTAGACTTGTAAAGATTTTGAAAAAGCTCCTTGGCCATTGTGAATTTGAAATATGTAGTGGATGATCTTTTTACTTAGTTTGTGACCTTATGTAGCTACAACCAGAAACTTTTTTATGGTAGCTTTGAAGATTAGCAATGAAATTGGATCAATGCCTATATCTTGGTAGCATTTAAAACTATCTTGTTTCCCAATAAGATATTTAACATACATCACAGGATTATAGAGCATGTGATCCACTTTTTAGAACGGAAATCTTATGTCCTTACCTTATTAGCAACTCAAGCCAAGTGCTCAGTCATCTACAGGAAGAGAAGAATGGAGAATTAAAGACTAATATGGCCCTACTTATTGTTTGGTTTATTAGCCATATTTGAAGCTCTAAACTTAATTTCATTCAGAGACAAAGCATCTAAAACATGAATCCCATTGATGTATTCATTGTTGTCATTGAACTCGCCAAAGGTATTGCTACCTTTTACTAGATCAAAGCTTTCTAGAAGTTCCACAATGAAGATATTTCCCAAGTTGCTAGATAGATCAAGGCAACTGAGTTGAAGAAAAGAAATAAGATTGAAGAGGAGCCAAGACTTCACAAGAAAAAGGGAATCTAGACTTTAGCAATTATTTTTAATAATTTTTTCTTAATGTAAGGGAAACTTCAAAGATGAAATAAAAATCTCTTTCTTGCTAGATCATAGTCAGTTTGCCAGCTGCCTTCTCTACATTCACATCATCCTCATGTTACATTTTGTTTATATTCATAACTTCATGAGAGTTGTGTCCTTAAGTATCTAAGTTTTTTTCTCTGTACCTTCTACCTTAACCATGGCCAATCTCTTCTCTTATACATCGTTAAGATCTTTTTCCTTATGACATTATAAAAATTTAGGCACTTGATCCCTTAGGATTATTTTCTAGTCCTTTTTCACAACTTATAAATAAGTCTTATCCTTATATTCCTTCCCCAACCACCCCCCCCCCCTACCCCCTTTTTTCTTTCTTAAAAAGGAGAGATTTTGTTCAAAAAAAGAATGAAAAAGGAAAAGAAAAGTTGCTAATGAGCAAAGAATTCTTCTAATCATGTTTAAAGAGCTAATGACAGACTTACCTCCTTAGAAAGGATGATGCATCAGATGGCCCAACAATGGTAGATCTTATTTCCAATTATCACCACTCTCTAAATATCCCAAGATTCAAACCTAGAAAAGAGACTTTCAAATCTGGAAGAAGAGGTAGCCACGCTACAAAAGAGCATTATGGATCTAGAAATGGCAATGGGCCCCATGCTTATAAGATTTCAACACCCAACGTTCAATGCTAATCAAATATTAGTAAGCGCAAGTGATGAAGGAGGCCTAATAAGAAAAAATCCAAGGAAGGATGACAAAAAACAAGCCTAAGGGATTTAGAGGAGACGATTCATGCAATTGAAGATGTCAATCACCCAAATCTTTCATCATTTGAAAGCGGCAAGGGTTATCGCTTGTTAAGCCCCTAATTTGAATTACAAACCATGCAACTTGGACCCAGAAGCACGATGCAACTATCATATGGGTCAAAAGGGGTACTCTACCGAAAAATGTTAGAGATTGAAGAATAAGAGTTAAGACCTGATTGATGCAAAAGTCATTCAGCCAGAGCTACAACAAGACGGTCCTTCTTTAGGTCACGGGGATAGTCCAACTAAGTCACTTAGAGCTCCATTTATTTTGAGCTTACCAATGCCTTTTTAAAAGCTCACAGGTTGTTTCAAGTAATTAGATGGTTGTTAAGATAGGGGTAAAGAAAGTTGTTTTCGATAAAGTCTGTAATAGCTAGAATAATACAATTGCTTTTTGAGTAGAATGATTGCAATGTTATTGGAAGCAAATAATTTCTCCTTAAGGAATTGGTAACTCACATTTAAAAGGTTTTGGAATGAAAAGAGGAAAACTATTTTCTACACACTAACCTGAAACACTTTGAGGGTTAAGCGACATAAAAGTAAGGATACTTTGGACTCATTCCTTAAAGGAGGTTCACTTTGAATGTGATACGCAGATTAAAATGAAGTTAGGTATTCATTTTTTGAATCTTAAACACAATCATTTCTTGTTCACCCTGTTGGACCCATTTGAAGAATTTTCAAATTTAAACCTTATCGAGAATCACCCCACAATGGGGCAATTTAGAGGTTAGGGTCATTAATGAAGACAAAAGGATAAAATTGGTTTGTGCTTATTTCAATAATGTTAAATTCAAAAGAAACTTTTATTTTTGATAAATTATTTTTCTTTTAAATGAAGAAGAGCCATATCCTCTTTTAAATACCTCAAGCTTATACTTACCTCACTCGAACCCATATACTAGAAATCTATGGATTTAAGGCCCTGAATCACTTGAAAAGCAAAAACATTACAATAATCACTCTTGTAGTCAAAAGGAAAGAAAACAATAGTAAGAGATAGTAAGGCAAAGTAAAGAGAAGATGAAGAAAAAAGAAGGGGCTCGAAGAATAGGGCCCAAGTGTAAGAGAAAAGCCCCAAGAGATATGTCATATCCTAATAGGGGTAGCAAACTAAATCAAAAGGTAGGGAACTTGAGCCCAAAAAGCCCCAAGAAACACAAGGCCCTAAATCACGCTCTAAAGCCTGGAAACCCAAAGCTCCATATCCACTTTAACACTCTAAAGCCTCTCTTACCTATATACAGAATCACACAAGGCCTCCCCACTGACAATACAACCTTTACATAAGTAAATGCTCTTCCGATCGTGAGAGGTAATCTAGCCTTAATAAAAGTTGTTTTTGAGACTAGGGTAAGTATATTTTTGATTATTCTTAAGGTTATTGACTTGTATACTTGGGAATTTATTTCAAAATAGGCTTCTTCGTTAATTCCTTTTGAAACCCTTGGATCAAAAGCTTGAATTCATAATGTTAAACTGAAAAGGACCAAATGGATTGATCAAGGTATATCATATGCAAAATGGACTATAATTTTAGGATCGCAATCAAGAGTGTAATATAGGCTGAAAGTTTGCAAGGAAGTGCTCTTTGACTAAACTAGTCATGAGTTACCTTTTCCTTAAAAAAGGAAAGATGTTTGAAATTACAAGGCCTCACCAAGTAGCTTGGCATCTAGGCTAAGGAGAGCATAAGAGGTCTTATGTGATTATTAAGGAAAGTTTCTTTGCCTATTAACAAACTAAAATGAAAAATAAAAAAAATAAGAAAAAAAGGGATAATAAAAAAGAGAAAAAGAAAAGAGAGAGAAAGTATCTTTATTAAAGAAAAGAGAGAGAAAAGTTTCAATGCCTTTTTTTTTTTAATGTAAATGGTCTTCACCAAAGGGTTTTCCACAAATTACATAGTATTTCAAACTAGTTTAATCCTAGTAAGCTCTTAAATGAGCTACTACCACCTTTTACCCATTTGACTCTCTCCAAGGTCTTTAGCAAACCCATAAGGTGTTTCTGCTCATTAATTACCTTTAGTGTACCCATAAGGCCCTTCAGTTTACTGAGTTCTTTTAACAAGCGCATAGGGCACTTCTTTTTTTTCAAAGATCTTATAATGAGCCCATAGGATGCTTAATTTCTTTAGGTGAGCCCATTGGGCCCCTTTATTCACAAAGTTTCTCTCAGCAAGCCTGTAAGGTGCTTCTCTTCATCAGTTTCTTCTAACCAGCCCATAAGATACTTACCTTTTACATTTAGGTGTTTAGTCGGCCTTTGAAGACGCAATCTTAACTCAGTCTTTTTTCTAAATTATTTAAGTGAGCCCACGAGGCATTTCTATTCACCAATTTCTCTTTAAGTGAGCCCATTAAGCCCATCAGTTCACTAATTCCTCTCAAGCAAGCCTATAGGGCACTTCTCTTCATTGGTTCCTTTTGGTAAGCTCATAAGGCACAACATCAAAATTAAGGTTGCTAGTCCCTAAAAGATGCTCATACTTAGGTTAGTAAGCCTAGTGAGGTACGATTAGGTTTTAGATCAATCCCAATTTGTGGTTGCTGGTCCCCAAGAGATGTTCCTATAAGGTTAGTAAGCCTAGTGATGCATGACTAGGTTTTAAATTAATCCCAATATAGGTTACTAGTCCTCGAGAGACGCTTTTGCTAAGGTTAGTAAGCTTAATGAGGTACAACTAAGTTTTAGATTGATCCTAATATAGGGTTGCTAATCCCCTAAGGATGCTACCACCTAAGTTAGTGAGCCTAGTTAGGTACGACTAGGTTTTTAGATTGATCCCAGCTTAGGCTTACTGGTCCCTAAGATACACTTCTGCCTAGGCTAATGTGCCTAGTGAAGTACGATTAGATCCTTTAGATTGATCCCAGCTTAAGGTTATTAGTCCCTAAGAGATGCTCTCACCTAAGTTAGTGAACCTAATGAGGCATGACTAGGTCTTTTAGGCCGATCCTAGCTTAGGGTTGTTAGTCCCCAAGAGATGCTCTTGTTGAGCTTAGTGAACCTAGTGAGGTACGACCAGGTTTTAGAATGATCCTAGTATAGGATTATTAGTCCCCAAGAGATGCTCCTACCTAGGTTAGTAAACCTAGCGAGGAATGACCATGCCTTTTAGATCTATCTTGGCTTAGGGTTGCTAGTCTTCGAGAGATACTCCTACCTAGGTTATTGAGCCTAGCAAGGCACAACTAAGTTATTTAGATCGATCCTAGTTTAGGGTTGCTTGTCCCCAAGAGATACTTCCACCTAGATTAGTGAACTTAGTGAGGCAAGAATAGGTTTTTGATCAATTTTAGTATAGGGTTGCTAGTCCTCGAGAGACACTCCCAACTAAGTTTGTAAGTTTAGGAAGGTACGATTAGGTTTTAGAGCAATCATAGTATAAGGTTGTTAGTCCCTAAGAGATGCTCCTACCTAGGTTAGTGAGCCTTGAGAGGCATTACCAGTTCCTTTAGACTAATCCCAGCTTAGCGTTGCTAGTCCTCGAGAGATGCTCCCAACTAGCTTAGTAAGCCATGAGAGGTGCGATTAGGTCCTTTAGATCAATATCAAATTAGGATTACTAGTCCCCAAGAATCGCTCTCACCTATGTTAGTGAGACTTATGAGGCACGACCAAGTCCTTTAGGTCGATCCTAACTTAAGGTTACTAGTCCCCAAGAAATGTTCCCACCTAAGTTAATGAGCCTTGTGAAGCATGACCAGTTCCCTTAAATCAGTCCTAACTTAATGTTGCTAGTCCTCGAAAGATGCTCCTGCTTAGGTTAGTGAACTTAGTGAGGTACAACCAGGTTTTAGATTGATCCCAATATTAGGTTATGAGTCTCTAAGAGATGCTCCTACCTAAGTTAGTGAACTTAATGAGGCATGACCAAGTCCTTTAAATTGATCTTAACTTAGGGTTACTAGTCCCCGAGTAATGCTCCTATCTAGGTTAGTGAGCCTTGTGAAGCATGACTAAGTCCTTTAGATCGATCCTAACTCAAGGTTGATAGTCCTTGAAAGACGCTCCCATTTAGGTTAGTGAGCCTAATTAAGGATGACCATGTTTTAAATTGATTCCATTATAGCATTGCTAGTCTCTAGGAGACACTCCTACCTAAGTTAGTAAGCTTAATTAAGTACGACCAGGTTTTTTAGATCAATCCCAACTTAGGGTTGGTAGTCTCCAAGAGATGCTCCCGCTTAGGTTAGTGAGCCTAGTAAGGCACAACCATATCTTTTAGATTGATCTCAACTTAGGATTGTTAGTTTTAGAGAGACGCTCCTACCTAGGTTAGTGAGCATAGTAAGGCATGACTTGGTCTTTTAGACCGATCTCAGCTTAAGGTTGTTGGTCCCCGATAGATGCTCTCACATAAATTAGTGAGTCGTGTAAGTCATGATCAAGTACTTTAGATTGATCCCAACTTAGGGTTGTTAGTCCCTAAGTGACGTTCCCACTTAGTTTAATAAGCCTAGTGAGACATAACTAAGTTTTAGATCGATCCCAAATTAAGGTTACTAGTTCTTGAGAGATGCTCCTGCATAGGTTAGTGAGCTTAGTGAGGCATAACCAAGTTCTCCAATTCAATTCTCCAGTAGGATTGCTTATCTTTTAAAGACTCTCTCACCTAGGTTAGTGAGCATAAGGAGGTATGACTAGGTTTCGTTTCTTCACAAAATCCCTATTAAATTGAGTCTTGGATAACTAATTAGTTGTTTTAAAGTCATGTTAAGGGAAAAAATAATGTTTCTTTGTCTTTGTAGCAAAGCTTTATTTAAACTTTGCCACAAAGAGAAGTAGCTGTAGACACCTAATTTTTGTTTTTTTTATTTTATTTTATTTCCTTAATAAGTCTTAAACTAGGAAAAACACAAAAACATAGGAAATTAAATAAAAGAAAAAAAAATAAAGAAATTTAGGAAAAAATAAGAATTTTAGAAAAAATACAAAAAAGAAAAAAAGAAAAAGCATAGAAAAATAAGAAATTTGGAAAAATGTCAAAAATAGGAAATCTAAGAAATAAGAAGTTTAGAAAATAAGAAAATTGAAAAAATTACAAAAAAATGAAAAATTGAAAAAATAGATGATTTTAAGAAATTTAGAAATAAACAATTTAATTGGGTAGATTTTTTAATTTTTAAATAAGTTTAAAAGTTAAGCCATTGGGCTTGAACTTAGATTTGAATTTAGCCTAAGCTAACCTAGTTTATATGTATTATTTAATTGCACATGTGGACTAGCACATGTGAACTGGCATAAGACAACGGCATAATAAATAAGCATTTGGACTTAGCATTAGGTTAAACTTGGAGGTTAAGGTTCAAATCTTGGTGAGAGCATATAAAGGTTTTTCATTTTTTATCAAATCAAGAATTACTATGTGTCAAGATCACATTATGCCATAAGTTCTAATATGTGGCAGCATTGGACTATTCGGTGTTGACGTAGCAATACATGGCAAGCCATGTGGCATGCTACATCAGTTGTCACGTATCATGAGAGGGCATACGACACATTATGGTTGGTCGAGGTTAGTTGATGTAGCATCGACATCGGTGTCATGTTAGCATTTTCTCTCTTTTTCCCTCTTTCTTGTGATTGCCCACCCTACCCTTCCCATCCCCCTCGCCTCTCTTTCTCAGGCTGAAAAATAGCATACGCCCTTCACTTTGGAGCAAATTTTTGCACAGATTTCAAATACATACGCACGATTTCTTGTTTTGATTTTGTTTACTTCATGGCTTACTTTGAATTGGTGTCCATAACACATCTAAATTCAGTCAAAGGAGCATCCAAATTGAGCTTCAAAAGTTGGAAAAAAACTGAAATTTCGGCCACTTGCAATTAACTCCGATTTTAGCTTTCCATGTTTTTAGGTTAAATTCATGTATAAAAGGGGTATTGGGGGAGCTCATTGGAGGGACAATCAACCAAAAGCACTCAAAACACCTTCCCTCTCTCTTTCATGATCACTTTCTCTCTCTAGCTCAACCATTGAACCCTTTCTCTCTCTTTGAAGCTCTTTCTCCAGCCACTCTTGACTACTCCCACCATCGCGATTGAGCTCCCTTGAGCTTAGGCATCCAAATCTAACCACCTTTATCCCTAGCCATGCCCCCTAGTGGTGCCACCAAACCATCAAGATCCCAAACCCTAACCATCTTAACCACCCCCTCTTGAACTACTACCACCATCACTACTCTCTACATGAAAAAAACCCTACTATGAAGCTCACTACACCTTAGAACCTACCCAACCACTCATTCGGACCTGACCAAATACCTTAATGACAACACCTAAGCACCATCGTTGACCACTACTCACCAACACTACCTAAACCATTGCTAACGGTCTTGATACTTTGCATAACCTCCATAAACCTAATAAAATATTTACTAAAACTCCTTTTCCCCGTTGTTTAGGTGGTTAGAAATGTCTAGAGCTTCTCCACCAAGTGCTATTGCCTTCCCTCCATTCGCAACCCAATCTAAGCGTTTAAACCGACCCGAAGACCTAACCCAAGATCTAAGACTCGCTCCAATTCGAACCTTAGTCCCTTGTGCTTATAATTGGTCTGGCCCTTTTCCATTTTACTTATTCTCTCTTTTTGCTTTGTTTATTTAGCTTTTGTATTTTTTTTAATTTCTTTATTTGTTTATTTATGTACATGTAAATGTAATACATAAAAAAAAAAGAAGAGAAAAGGTACATATAAAATTAAAAAAGAAAAGAAAAAGAATAATAAAGAGAAAAAAAAAAGATAAAAGAGAAAGAAACAAAGTAGTATACCCCTCCTTTATTTATTAGAAATAGATAAAATGAGATAAATAAATAAAAAATATTAAAATAAAAATAAATAGGAAAATAAGTTAATGGATAAAGTTAATTGTTTTTTTTAAACACTTAGAAAAGTTAAGATTTTCTAAGATGAAAAAAAAAATTGGATTCTTTTTAAGGTTAAGAGCTTTTAGAATTTTCCAAAAATAAAAAAATAGAAATTCCAATTTAAGACCTTCTTTTTTAGGAATTTTCTCTGATAAACTAAATTGAGTAAAATGTAAACTTGATCATTTTTTCAAATTAAAACAAAACCAAACTACTACAGTTTTACAAAATGAACTACGTACATTTGATCTCGAATAATGGGTATATAGATATCTCTAAGGCGATGATGAAAATAAAAAAAATTTAATTTTCCTTTTTTTTCTTCTAGATTACTTAAGTTATTCAATTAGAGTAATTAACAATTGAGTTTTCTCTTATGAAATAAAAAGTTGATTTTTAAGATTAAGGTTCAATTGGAAAGTCAATGGTACTCATAAAGGTTTAAAATTCCTAACAACTAAATCTTGATGTCTGGTTTCAAAAATCATTTTTTTTAAATCGGTTCTTATCAAAAGACTAGTTGTTAAGTTATAACTTAACTCTTTTTTCCCAACTTTGATTAGGTAGCTACTCTAAAACATTTTCAAAATAGAAAAAGAATCGGTTTTCTTTAAACCTTAGTCGAGAATCAGTATTAGACAAGTAAAGGTTTAATACAGGTTAGTTTAGAGAAAATTTATTTTATAAAACTGAGAGGTGAAAAACCAGGCTTGATAGTGAGTATACTAACCCCTGTTTCATTCTATTTTATGCTTATAGTTAGTGTACCATCTAATTATATCTTATAACTGAACTTATTCATTCTAGTAAATATTGATTGCATCGCTGGATTATTGTATATATATATATATATATAGTTAAGTAGATGTATGTAAAATAAATAAGCACCGTTAGAAACTTACTAGTTAAAACCTTGCAACCTCTAACTTGAAAAGCAGTCTTTATATCATGAGTGCACACATGATATTAAGATTTAAAGTAAAATTACAAGGCCCCTTGTACATTGTAACCTCTTCAGCTGCCTTTAAGTATAAGAAATTCTATCTTCATGATAATGCTATTCAATGGTATAAGGAAAACTAGTCTAGGATCTATGCCTCTGATGATACTTTAATAAGCTTAGCTAAGGTTACTTGTGATCTATTTCAGTTCATAGCCAAGGCAAAACTCTTAAACTAACAGAAGCTAACTTAAGGAAAGTTGAAGGAAAGAGACTTTGCTATCGTTAGAAAAAGTGGAAGTCCCATTCCTTCTTCGACCCTTACTGTTCAACCTAAGAGCGGATAGCTAATGCTCCTGCTTGGCTAAGAAGTGTTAAACGAAAGCTTCGACCAACCACCATTAGTCAATTCTTATTGTAGCCACAACAGGGAAGTAGTCAAGAATGTAGCAAGAGCATTCTACTAAGTTCTCTTCATTAGTTGGGGGAAGAATGGTCCCTGATACGAAACTAATGCTATCAACTTCTCTCTCCTTTCTTCCACAAGGCCGAAGAGTACTCTTTAAAAGGGTTAGTTTATAGTATTAGGCACTGTTGTTATTGTGAGCTCTCATCTTGGCTTGTGCAGTTAAGGTTGTTTTATAGGCTATTATCATTTTTGCCTTATCACATGTACTATTAAATAAGGTCTTAGAGGAGTTGTTCATTCATTTAGATTTCATCTATCCACTTATGGGATAAAACCTTTGCTTATTTATCCCCAATAATAGTTCATGAATCACTCCTTGAAATGACCCTAAAAGGGGCTTGATAGGATTATCTAAAATCTTCATATTATGTATATACCCATGATACAAAAACTAGCTTGCAAGTTAAAGATCGTAATGCCCTAACTAATTAATTACTATTTTTTTCAATGTGTAATTTATTAATTTAACTTAGAATGTAAATAATTATAGGTACCTAATATTCTATAGTTCATTAGAATCATAGAGAATTGGCATCCTTTATCAAACAATAAGATTAAGTATATAGAATACAAATACTTATATAAAAAAATTTAGAGTAATAAATGTATCATCTAGCTAAATAAATTATCTTTCTATTCTTGTTTATCTATTATTCTATTAGCTAGAGCACTATACACTTGAGTCCTAGCCCAAATCTCAACTTTCAATTAACTTGTAAAAGAAACTATAAAGGGGTAAGTTATACCCAACTCAGTGAAATATTCATCTTATTATACTTTTCAAGCAAAAGCAAGTAAATTAAGTTAATAACCATAGGAATGTAGACAAATTGTATGCAATCCAGTAACTATGTACATAGCCATCTGGAAACTATATATAACTTGAATTTTCACCATCTATAGCTAAGGTTAAAGATAATGGTTTATCAGACTTAGGTTCCAGTCACTTTGACTTCTAATCAACCAAACAGCCTCATATGATAAGAAATATTATTTTCTTTTCCCTTTTATTTATTTATTTTTATTTAACCTATGCCACTAGTGTGGATGTAACTAGTATACATAGTTTACTCAACCCTAAGCAATGGGCTCTTAAATACAGCCGATTGTTATGAAATTGGCTTCTTTAGCATCGAGTAAGTCTACAGGTTAGAGAGAGGCTTTATTGCAATAATGCATTGTGTGAAAAACTCTTATAATAATAATCACAACTGCTAAAAGACCCCTCCATCCCACATGCAGAGTGTAATGATCATCGTTACTGGTGCATAATATGCATAACCATTTAATTTAAAAAGTCAAATATAGTTATGTTTAGTTTATTTAAGCAGCCAAATAGTTATCACATAATGTCGAGCTTAGTTTTTCACCCCCGATTTTTTGTAAATTAATTTTTTCTTAATCGATCAGTATTTAACTTAACCAATTTATTACTGACCTTTGACTAGTTTTAAAGAAAGCTACTTTATTTTGAAAATATATTGAAGTCGCCACCCGACCAAGGTCGGGAAAAATACTTAAGCTATAATTAATTGAGTGAATTGGTTATAACTTAGCTACTAGTTTAATGATGAAACTAATATTCTAAAATCGTTTAATAACAAGAGATCTTGATTTGCGGGTTATGATCTTTAAATTCCTATAGGTACTATTAACTTTCCAATTTTAACCTTAACCTTAAAAGTCTCCTTCCAATTTATAAAATAGAACTTCGATTATTTACCTAATTTAGATAACTTAAATAACCTAAACTAAAAAAGAAAAATTAGGTTTTTTTTTTTAATTTTTTATCATTTCTCCGTAGGCACTTATATACCTACTATTAGGGATCAAATATTCATAATTCTTTTTTATAAAAGTTTAGTGGTTTGGGTCCTTTTTTTTTTTAACTTGAAAATACACTAGATATATGCTTTTAGTCTAATTTAGTTTATTTAAGAAAACTTTTAAAAAAGGTCCTAAATTGGAACTTTTATTTGAAAAATTCTAAAGTGTCCTAATTTGGAACAGGTCTATTTATTTATGCTTTCTTTAGAAAACTTGATTTTTCTCAGTGTAAAAAAAAAAAGAAAATGATTTTTACTAACCTAACTACTTATCTTCTTTTTTATTTTCATTTTTATTATATTGTCTTGTTTATTTATTACTTATTTTATCTATAAAATATAAACTACTCTTTTTTTTCTCTTTTCTATTTTCTTTTTGCTTCTCTTCCTTTTTTTCTTTCTCTGTCTTCCTTCCTTTTCTATTTTCATTTACAAGTACATAAATAAGAGAAAAATAAATAAATAAAATAAAAACAACAAATAAGAAATAAAAAAAAAGATGCCGACCAGGTAAGGTTTGGGTTGGCTTAGGGGTCGACTTGAGTTGGCTCAATTAACTCGATTAGCTTTGGCATGCTTTGATTGTCTCCGGTTGACTCCAATCGACTTCAGTCAACTTCGATTGGCTTATACGGCTCAAATTAGCTCGAAAAGTTGACTTAAAGTGTCTTACCCAAAGGTTTTTGGTTATGAGGATTTCATTGGTGGCAATGGTTTTCGTCGAAAGCTATCATAAAGGTGGCTATCCTAAAGAGAGAAAGGGGTTGAGCTAGAGAGACAAAGCTTTGATTTGCTTACATAGAATAATTCTAAGCTTGTATTGTGTGTTCTTATGTATTTTTCTACTCTTATTTATATTAAATGAAGCTTAAACGAGCTTAGAAAGTTTATTAATGGAGAAATCGATCATGAATGGAGATGTTACATTTTTAGTTTTTTTTTTCTCATTTTTGGATCTATTTTAATACCGAATTTTGAAAGAAAATTTAGCCTTAATTCAAAGTATGCTAAGTATACTATATGATTTCACCATGAATTCGGTGAAATCATATAGTAAATGGGGTAAAAAATGACCCCAAACTTAGCACAGAGAATAGGAAACATGCTAGGTTCAGGAGTTAAAATCAGGAAGAAAACTTGAAGAAGAAAGTGTAGCACATGCGCACCAAATACGTACTATGCATGTGTTAGACACGCTTAAGCAAAAATAAAAAAGGTGAGCGCTATTGTGCCTACCCACTAAAAATCAAATAAGGCCGAAGGCCTTAGGCTGGATCTTACTGACCAGGTTTAATCCTAGTCCAATCCCCTTCCCCTCTTTCATTTTATATATTTATATATACACACAATAAAAAAATAAAAAAATAAAAAATAAATAAACGAAAATGAAAAACATTAAAGCATGATTCCTTAAAAAAAATTTCTCTCTTCCTTTTCTTTTGTGCTTTTCGTTTTTTTTTTAATTTATTATTTTTTGTACTTTTTCCTTTTTTTGTATTTTTCTAGATTTCTTATTTTTCTAAATTTCTTATATTTTCTATTTTTTTTGTTTATTTTTCTTGACTTAGGATCTCTTATGGTATTGAAATGAAATAAAATAAAGTAAATGGGGCAAAAATTGGGCATCTACACATAAAATCATCATATAGAAAGATACTATTAATTTATCATTCAATTTGGTTCATATAACTTATGATGTTTTAGTAATCAAGGCAAGTAATAATTAATCACAATCATGATTCCCAATTCCCCATGCAACCAATTAATAGTAATTATATAATTGAATGTGACTAATCTATACACATAGTCAAATATAACAGTTATCGGAACACTCACCAAACCAAAATCGCTAATGATCACAACACTCTACGAGAAGCTTGCCCTCTTGATCTACATCACCTAATAAATAATGATAAAAGGAACCTAATGAGTATCCAAATGTAGTCTTAAATGGCCTAATTAACTTACTATCTGCTTACAATCCCCTTTCTACTTAGGTTTTGAATCTTATGTAACTTTTTTGTTTTACTTTAAATCTTTACATTTTTATAGTCAATCTTTATTGAGTTCAAGTGTGCTTCTTGATATGAATCAACTCCTTGAACTAGTTATGCAAAGCTATGCTAGAGGACTCTAAGGACTTACACGAAGAATACTAGCTCGAAACCCCACTCAAGGTGAAGATTCTTATTTTGATCTCCATCTTTCACACTCTTACTGATCAGACCACCAAGCTCTCATAAGTTTTAGCATAGTATCCAAGCTACCAAGCATGTATGTCGACCTATCAAGTAGACATGCTGAGTAGTCATATCTATTATCGAACTCTTACTATGATTCAGGTAGCTTCCGACTCAACCTGTATTAGACTTCTATTCAAGCCGACCTGCCGTGACACCTAACTAGGAAGGGATTAAAGTGTTCCTCAAAGCCTAAGCCCAAACCTAATCCT
The DNA here is from genome assembly GCA_024138005.1 of Lumnitzera racemosa. Taxonomy (NCBI): domain Eukaryota; kingdom Viridiplantae; phylum Streptophyta; class Magnoliopsida; order Myrtales; family Combretaceae; genus Lumnitzera; species Lumnitzera racemosa. Next base: position 32,173,699 of record JAMXBC010000003.1, on the reverse strand, counting down.
AACTAGGTTAGCTCTGACTGATGACCTCTTTTTGAACTTATTTGAATAGGAGCCTATAATTATCAAGTGTCTTCAACAACCATTTCAACTTAACCAACTACATAACTAAACTTCAATTGCTTCTCAATACATGTCTTCCAGCATATTAGTCTAAAATGATTCCTTCCTTTTTCGTATAGAATATTTTTTGTCTATTTTACCCTTTTTAATATATTTCATATATCTTAATTATAAATAACCTATTTTTATCTTTTCCATACATGCTTGTAACCTTAGTGGGATTAGTATTTCTAAACCCATTAATTTGTACATAGCCAATAACATATTACATCAAATTATTACAAGTTTCCTTTTGTAAGCAACCTTAGTGTTCTCATTCTCCATTTAATTCTTATCTTCTCTATTTAGTAAGTAGTGGTGAGTGACCCTATAGTTCGGACTAGTGAGTCATATCTGGTGAATTTGAGGCTAAGTAGGATTGACTAGTCTATCATATCCAATTGGTAGCTGTGTAGATTTGATAATCTTATTTTATTTTCTTTCAACTCCTTCCATCATTCTGTTTTTTTCGTGCGTACGACCTCGGAGATGTATCAGCTTCGCTAATATTAGAGCAATGCTCTATGAGGGAGTATGTGAAGTTACAATGAAGATTTGATTCGTGTTTGTTCTTAATGGTTGTTGTATTCCTTCTATGGCTATTGTAATGTGTTTATATGTAATAAGTTCTGAAGTTGTGAACCATGAAGTGAATATTTGTATGTTGCTAAGTGTAGCTACCATTATTATTCTTTTACTTCTTTTTTTCATTATGAAAAAACAATTTCTATTGTAGTTAAGTAAGTATCGAGTGATTGAAGTTGCAAGTATGTTAGTAAGGTTTTGAGTAGTAAGAAGTTTTTGTTTCAAGTTCTATTATTAATCTATTAAAGAAGTAATACACTATATTAGATTCGAGTGTTCAAGGTGTTACTGGTGACCAAAGTAATGGTGCTTATGCTGGTCGAAGCTAGAATGGTAGTAACACCCCTATGTCAGTTAATGATAAACTTGACCAACTCACTAATCTTGTTAAGAGTTTAGTTACTGTAATACAAGTTAATAGGTAACAACCATTAGGTATACCACATCATAATCCACTTGAGAATGTCCATAAAAGATAATATGGACAAGGAAGCTGAGATCATCACCTAATTCGACCCCATCAAGCTAAAGGAGTTGCATACCAATTTATTAGATGAAGGTTAGAGTTAGAAGAGATAGAAGAGGATGATGAGGAAGTAGATGCAAAAGAGCATAGAGAGGAAGTAGGTATTCAACAATTATGCATATACTGATGTTGTTAAAGTGAGACTTGTTGCTCTTAAATTTTTTGGATATACTATAATGTGGTGGAAGAATCTAAATGTGGCTAGAGCAAGAGATGGAAGACAAGGTATGAGAACTTGGAAGGAGATGAAGAGATTGTTAAGGGGAAGATTTGTCCTTGAGACCTACTTATAGGACACATTTTCCAAGTTATAAGAACTTCATCAAGGAGGTCGATCTATTGATGACTATGTGAGAGAATTTCAAATGCTGATGATCTAAGCTGATGTAGATGAACCCGAAGCTTACACAGTATTGAGGTTCATTTCTATACTCAAATATGAGGTTCACAAAATTGTAGAAGTATAGCGATTCTATACACTAGAGGAGGCCATTATGGTAGCATAGAGGATTGAAAAGTAGAGAAGGAATGCTCTAAGCCAACTTAGGCCATCATTTTCTTAAGCCCATATTCTATACCAACCTACTCAAGTCGAGCTAAAGAGACCCTCATGAGTTGAGGAAAGATATGACTGACCTAATAATATTTGAGCATGCCAATGGGCCCGAGTAGGCTAGTCAAGCTAAACTAATGATAGTCTGACCTTAAGGACATATGAGAAGGATAGACCTCTGGACAGAAGACCAGCAAGGGTGAAGTGGTTCAAATGCTTAGGTTTCGAACACATGACTACTAAGTGTCTAAATTGATGTACCATGGTACTTAAGGAGATATAGTAGATAGCACAAAGTAAATTGAGCTAGAGGAAGAAGAGAATGCTAGAAGCCAAAGAGGAAGAGGAGACCTGTGTCTGTACTAACTAAGGATAGGTAATGACCTTAGTACCAAGATAAGTATTGAACTCCTTGCTAAGCTTCGAAGAAGACTAAAAAGAGAATTTATTCCATATAAAGTGTACAATTAAGGGACAATTGTGCACCATCATTATAGATGGAGGGAGTTATACCAACGTTCTTGCATAGCCCTTTATGCAAAGGTTAGAACTACTGACCTGTAAGGACCCTTAACCTTACAAACAACACTGACTTAATGATAAAGGTACCCTACATGATGGGAATCAAGCCACCGGCCCTCTAACTCGTAGCCATACTTGAGGATTAGGGGGGCTAGCATGATATATCCTTTTGTTCTAACCAATCTTTGCTAAGATCGAGTACTTCCTTGCTAAGTTACCCTTCATGCTGTGCTATATGACTACCTATTATTCTATAGTATGCTGATTTATGATTGCTTTCCCAGGCCAAACCAACCAATTACTTGGCATCTTCCTTGCTAAGAAGCTAAGAGAAAGAGTCTAGACTAACTAAGCCATCCCTACTCGAACAAGCCTATCTATCTGTACATTTTATTTGCATCTTCTAATGACCTCGCCAATGTAACATCGCCACATGTACAATATCATGTGTAAAATCCATTGTACCAATGATTGTTTTTCTTATATATTCATTTTTACCTTTTTGCATCTTATACATTACTTAATACCCTTTTCATCCTTTCCCTTTTAGGTAGGTTGCCCTAACTTATGGGTACAAATGCCCTTGTACTTGTAATTGTGATAACATCATATCATTCTTAATATACACGCTTTAAGTACTTTTTTTTCCTTGCGTAAACACTATTTGTTTACTCTCAGTATTACTTTTATCCGTTCCCTTAAATCAGGTTAGGTGGCAAGTAATCTCACCAGACCAATCCGTACATCATATTGAATTGAGCTACGAGTCCTCAAAAGTTCCATTGGTGCATCATATTGTCTAGAACTATACGTGGGTTTTATTTATTACTTAATTCTTCAATTTTTTTTAACCTTTCACACTTTTCTCCATTAATCCTTTTTGAGCTTTCTATAAGCTTAGACTCATCTAGTGACCTGCCTTGTCTGTTTTTTGTTACAGTTCACAATACCACATGCTATGGAACAGGTAACCATACCATTTTGGTATTGGAAATGTGTATAGGGATGAAGTGATATGCGATGTTATCCCTATAGGAGCTTCACATTTGTTGTTCATAAGACCTTGGTTGTTTAACCGATGTGCTACTCACTATGAATATAAGAACACCTATGCCTTTAGTAAGGATGGAAAGAAAATTGTACTATAGCCTATGATAGCAACCCAAGTGAATGAGACCCATAACCAACTCACTCAAGCTAGTAAAAAGAAATCTTTTGTGATAAGTTGAAGAGAACTCCAAGCTGTTAAGAAGTTGAATGAGCTTATGTTTTTATTGATTAGGAGGCTGTTGGAGATGAGAGATCTTGAAGATGTTCCTAATGAGATCCAAAGATTGATTGATGAGTTTTCTGACTTATTCCTGAAGAGCTGCTTAAGGGACTACCCCTAATCTAAAGCATAGAACATCGTATTGATTTGTAGCTAGGCGTAATGAATTGACTTACCTATAGAATGAACCTTAAGTAAGATGCTAAGCTAAAAAGATAAGTGGACAAGCTTATAGAGCGAAGCTATGTGAGAGAAAGTACTCGTCCTTATACTATACTATCTCTACTCATCCTAAAGAAAGATGGTTCATAGTACATATGTATCAATAACTGAGCAATCAACCGTACCACTATGAAGTATAAATATCTAATGTCAAAGCTCAATAAAATATTAGATGAGCATCGTAGTGCCAAGATATTTTGAAATATTGATTTGCGAAGTGACTACTACCAAATTCACATGAGACCAAGTGATGAGTGGAAGATTGCCTTCAAAACTATGCATGGTCTCTACTAGTAGTTGCTTATGCTATTTGAACTTGCCAGTGCACCAAGCACATTTATGCTACTAATGAACCATGTGATATGCCCTCTAATTAGAAGATGTACCATCATGTACTTTAACAACAGATTAGTGTATAGTGCTAACCTAAACAACTATGTTTAACATCTCTAAGCTATTTTTGACATTTTACGCTAAGAAGTTATATAGAACTTGAAGAAGTGCATGTTTTATCAAAATGAAGTTGCCTTCTTAGGATATGTAATGTCTGGAGAAGGAATCTTAGTAGATGAGGAAAAGGTTTGAGCTGTCTTAGAATAGCCAATGATGAAGAGTTTCACTAAAGTCCAAAGTTTCCATTGCCTTGCTTCTTTTTATAGATGATTCATTAAAAATTTTAGTATAATTGTAGCTCTCTCAACTAAGCTAACAAAGAATAGTGAAGGATTGCAATGGAATGATCGAGATAAATAGAGTTTTAAGGAGATCAAAGAGAAGCTTACAACTGCCCCTGTCCTATCCCTACCATAATTTGACAAACCATTGGAATTAGAATACGATTTGTCAAGCATTGGAAATGAAAATGTTCTGATGCTAAAACGACAATTGATTACATACCGTAGTAAGAAGTTTACTGGTGCAACACTAAATTATTTTGTATATGAGAAAGAGTTGTACTCTCTTTTTCAAGCTCTTACTATTTGGAAATACTACTTATTACCACAAAAGTTTGTAATTTACATTAACTATAAGTCATTAAAGCATCTTAGGAGTTAGAACAAACTCTCTAAGAGGCAAGCTAAGTGACTTAAATTTATGCATGGTTTTTACTCTGTGATTTGCCACAAGAAAGAAGGCGCCAACATGGTCATTGATACTCTATTACGTCTGTAAACCTTACTAACCACCTTGCGAATGAAATTACTGAGATTTTCACTTATCACTATGTGATATGCTTGTGACCCTCATTTTAGTCTTATTCTTGAGTAGTATAGAGAAAGAGTTGTTGTTGGAGGCTATTATGTCGAGGATAGCTATGTATTCAAGGAATGAAGTCTTTATATCCTAAGCTATTCCATTCATGAGCTATTAGTTTGGAAAGCTCTTAATGGTAAACTATTTAGTTATTTTGGAGAGACTAAAATAGCTAACTTATTGAAAGAAAACTTTCACTAGCTTGGTTAGGCCAAGGATATCCATAAGGTAGTTGGTATTTGCAAAGTGTACAAGAGGGCTAAGGGAAAAAGAGAGCTACATGGAGAGTATATGCCTTTACTTGCACCAACCTCACCTTAGGCTAACCTTAATAAGGACTTTGTCTTAAGATTGCCTCGAACATCTAGAGGAAAAGTTTCAATCATTATCGTAATGGACTACTTACATAAAATGGCTTACTTCATTCCATGCCATTGTATAAACAATGCTTTATACATTGCTAATTTGTTTTCATAGGAAACTATTCGACTGCATGGAGTACCGAAGACTATTGTTTTAGATCGTGATACAAAATTGTTGTACTATTTTTAGAAGACTCTCTAAAGAAAACTTAGTACTAAACCTATGTTCAACTCTAGTAACTACCTTTAAATTGATGGCTAGACCGCAGTGGTGAAAAGAATGTTAGGAAATCTACTCCAAATTGTTGTGGGAAAGAACTTAAAAGATTGGGATTTGTGTTTACCAGTTGTAGAGTTCACATACCACTACACTATCTACTATACCACTAGGAGACTCCATTTGAGGTTATCTATGGCCTTAATCTTACTGTTCCCCTTAATTTGATCTGTACGCTTACAATTGTTGAAGAGAGTCAATTTGGGGTTACCTAAGCTTAAGAATTACAAGAGTTACATTAGTCTATGGCAAGGAAGATCACCAAGTTTAATCAGAAATAGCAAGAGATTAGTAGTTGTGGCCCTGAATTGTTTCTTTCAAACTGGGAGACTTAATATGGATTCACCTAGTCTGAGAACGATTTTTGTACCTACAACAAAGCAAGCTATCAGTACGAGTTGTTGGTCCATTTAAGGTCTTAAGAATGATCAACCATAATGCCCACCAAATTGAATTGCTCAACAATTATGGTGTTTCTTTTACCTTTAATGTGTTTGACTTGTTTTCTCATGACCCAATAGATACTAGGATAGAACAAGAGCTTGAGATAACTTCTAATTTGAGGAGAAATCTTTCCAACCTCTAGGCAGATTACGACAATCAACTCTTCAGACTAGTTACACATAGCCAAACTAGAGGACTTTAAGGATTCATAGAGATAATACTAGCTCAAAACCCTACTCAGAATGATGATTCCCATTCTGATCTCCATCTTTTACACTACTGTTGGTCATAGCATCAAGCTCTCAGAAGTTCTAGCATAGCTCTCACAATCAACTCCTCAGACTAGTTATACATAGCCAAACTAGAGGACTTTAAGGATTCACAGAGATAATACTAAAACCCCACTCAGAATGATGATTCCCATTTTGATCCCCATCTTTTACACTACTGTTGATCATATCATCGAGCTCTCATAAATTCTAGCAGAGTATTTGAGCTACTAAGCATGCATGGTGACTTGTTAAGTAGACATACCAGTACACCGAGCGGTCATATCTATTGTTGAGCTCATGTCATGATTCATATAGCTTCCAAATTAACCTACATCTAACCTCTATCCAAGCTGAGCTATTGAAACACCTGACCCAGAAGGGATTAGATTGTTCCTCAAAGCATGAGCTTTGACTTGAACATAGCTAAGTTAGCTCTGATTGATGACCTCTTTTTGGACTTATCCGATTAGGAGCCCACAACTATCAAGCAACATCAACAACCATTTCAACTTAACCAACTAATGATAGGAATCACCTCTTTGGATCAATCACATGAAGCCAATCTAAAGGACTTCAAGGACTCATTCGAAGAATGTTGGCTAAAAACCTTACTCAAGACAAAAATTCCTATCTCGACCTCTATATTTCTCTCTTTTACCAGTTTGACAGCCCCACTTTCATATGTGCCAAACTTACTAAACAATTGTACAATGATAGGATATCTAAGTAGACGGCTTTAAGACCATTTGAGCTAACTTGAAACATCTGACCCCAACCTAAACTAACTACTCTATAATAGGCTTGATTGGGCCCTGACTTGATTTAAATCAAGTCGCCCCCTAATGACGAGTTCTTTTCTTATCCACTTGTACCATATTTCTAATATCTAGCCACCGAACAATACATATCTTCTAACATAATATTCTAGAAGGATTTTTTCCTTTCTAAACTGAATATTCTTTGACTCTTGGACTCTTTTACCCTTTTTAGCATATATTATGTAATCTAGTTACAAGAATACTCTTTTGTCTTTTTACACATGTAAAATAACCTTAGTAGATGAGTATATAAATCCTCACTTAATTATTCATAGACATCAATCTCGATTATCAACAATTATTGGAGTTTTCCCTAAGCAACCCGAGTTTTCTCATTTTCCCTTAACTCTTATCTATTCTCTTTAGAAAGGAATAGTGGTGAGTGGCCTTTTAATTCAAACTAGTAGGTCATATTCGGCTAATTGTAGGCTGAGCAGGATTGATTGGTGTATCGTATGCAATTGGTAGGTTCTCAGGTTTTGTTAGTTTTTCTTTTGTTCATTTTGTTGTGATGACTCTCCATGTGTTTGACCTTAAAGATGCATCAACTTCGCTGGTATCAAAGTACGGTTCCGAGAGGGAGTATGTTGGGTTGCATTGAAGTTTTGGTTTACTTTGTTATTAGTAGCTGCTATGTTCCTTCTGTAGCTACTACAGTATGTTCATATGGAGTAGTCCAAAGTTGTGAGTTGTATAGTGAAGGTTTGTTTGTTGGTAAGTGTAGTTCCATCATTACTTTGTTCTTACTCTGTTTCTTACTATGAAAATAGAGTAGGATTAAGGATCGTTAGTCTTGTTTAAGCATTATTGAGTGTAAAAGTTGTTAGAGTGTGTTAATTGAAGCTTTGGGTAGTATGGTAGCAATATTTTCCATTCATTGTGCTGTTAATATGTTTGAAGAAGTTTTATACCATGTTGGATTTGAGTGTTTAAGGTGTCATTAGTGACTAAAATAATGGTGCTCGACCTAGTCGTGGCCATAATGGTAGTAACAGTATAGGATCAATAGATGCTAAGCTTGATAGACTTACTAATCTTATGGAGAGTCTAGTCATCACAATGTAAGTTAACAGGCAACGACCCCAAGGTGTGCTATGGTATAACCTACCTAAAAAATGTTTAAGAGAGAGGTTATGATCAAGGTATCCTAGTATACTGCCTAGTTTGACCATAGCGAGCTAACGGAGTTGCAAACTGAGCTATTAGATAAAGACTAGAGTTGGAGGCGACTGAGGAAGATGTTAAGGAATTAGAAGTTGAAGAGGTTTGGGAGGAAGAAGAAGAAGCTAACTATTACTAAGAATAAGCATGAGGACGCTAAGCTTCTCGAGGACTAAACAATAACAAGGTCTAAATCTTACCTTTTAGTCGAAGTGGAGATGCGAATTAATACTTAGAGTAGAAAGAGAAAGTCAAAAAGGGGTTTAACTATTATGGTTTTGCAAACGCTATTAAGGTTTGACTTGCTATGCTAAAGTTTATTGGGTATACTACAATATGGTGGAAGAATCTAAATGTAGCCAAAGCAAGGGATGGAAGATGAGGAGTAAGGACTCGGGATGAGATGAAAAGGTTGTTAAGGGTTAGATTTGTACCCTAGACCTACTTATAGGATATATTTGAAAAGTTACAGGAACTTTACCATGTAGGCCAAATAGTTGATGACTATATGGGGGAGTTCTAGATGCTTATGATCTAAGAACTAGAAGCCTGTACTGTATCAAGGTTTATTTTCAGACTCCAATATGAGATTTTCAACACTATGAAAGTGTAGAGGTTTTACACCTTAGAAGAGGCAATTAAGATAGCATAGAGGGTTAAAAAACAAAAGAAAAGTACTCTAGGCCAACTTAGGCCAATACTCTCTCAAACCCTTGTCCTATGCTAAACTATTCAAGCTGAACCGAATAGAGGAATTACCAACCTGAAGATAGCCAAATGAGCCAACAGGGTCGAGCAGTCTAGCTAAGTCGAACAAAGGCTAAGTCGACCCCAAAGACCAATGAGAGAAGGAAAACCTCTAGATAAAAGACTAGTAAGGTGAAATGCTTTAAATGCTTAGGTTTTGAACACATGGCTACTGAGTGTCGAACCAATGTATCATGGTTCTCTAAGGAGAGGTAGTGGATAGTATTGATAAAAGTGAGCCAGAAGAGGAGAAGGGTATTAGAAATGCCAAAGCTAAGGAGGGAGAGGAGACCTATGTTTACATCGACTAAGGAGAAGTGGTGACTCTAGTATTAAGACGAGTACTGAGTTCCCTACTGAGCCCTAAGGAAAACTATAGGGAAAATTTATTCTATAACAATTATACCATCAAAGGACAGTTGTGCACCATCATAGAACATTAAGGAAGTTAACCTAACATAGCCGCACAGTCCTTCATGTAGAGGTTAACCTCTAAGCATCCCTAACCTTATTGTTGGTCCCACATAAGATACCAAGAGGGAGGGTTTTTTTTTTTTGGGGGGGGGGGGGGTGGTATGGCATGGTGTATGCTTAATTAATATCTTTGAACTTTTTAAACTTTTTCATTATAAATAAAAATTACTTCTCTTAATAACTTAATTTGGTAAACAATAGTATTTTAATAATTCGATACATAATAATTAATAATGCAAATTAAAAGAATAAGGAAGGAGAATATCAAGTTGAGGATTTATAGAGCTTTGACCTTCTACCTACTGCTCTTTTCCTACTACACTACTGGGGACCCGGTTTACTTCATTGATACAGTTCTACTTGATTTACTATATCAAAATCACGAGAAGTTTACAAGCATTCTTCATACATAGGCTTCATTATACTCTACTCTGCCTATTTAGCCTTTCTTCAATTTAAGCTAATACAAATCTACAGAGTATAGTTAAACTTCTCTCAACACTCAAAAAACAAACAAAATTTATGAATTACAAGGGAGAACAATAATATAAGTCTCAAATAATTTCATACTAAAATAGAAACAATGATTGATGAAAAGTTTTCTTCGGTTCAACTTTCTGAAGTAATATTTGAGAAACATTCTATGCTCTTTCAAATGGAAGAATTTGGTCACAATCAAAGTGTGACAAATGTATTTTTTTCTTAGAAAATGTGCTTAACACTTTGAATCCTTTGTCCTTTTATATTGGAGTCTTCCAATGGCTAACTTATTAAAGATTATCTTCACTTCATGTTCATTCATATTTACCGTTAAAGATAATCCATAGATGTTTTTAGAGAAAATCTTGGAATTTAAATTTTAAACTTGACCTTATCAACTTATCTTGATCAGATACAATTTGATTAGCAATATCTAGATAAGCTTCATATTTGAAATTGAAGTCCCATAAAATTTGAAGTTAACCTTATCCTTATCTATTCTTGTCTATATCTTGATTTACCCAAAATAAATTCACTAAAAAATAGTCCCTATGGATCTTGATTCCATCTTAATTGAAACAAGATTAAGTATATTTTCCTAATACACTCAATTTAGTGGAGCTAGGCCTTATTTTCTTCAAGTTTGGTATAAATTAATTTTCTACATTACTCTTGCAAACGAACAATCTGAATAACCTTCTGAAGAGTATTAGTCTTCCTTTTTTTGAAGTCTTTGAACAAGTTTCTGAAATACTGTACCAATTCTTTTTATAAAAGCTTCTAAAACAGTCCATAAAGAATTGTCTAAATACCTACATATTTGTAAGTACATTAGCATTTATCTTTTTTTGTTATCATCAAAATCCATAAGAGATATCTAATACTTACAAGCTGCATTGGCTTCATGATAAAGATGCTTTGCATGTAACTAAATAAGTAACTATACCATTTAGTATTAGGAGTATATACAAGGATAAGATAGTATGTGATGTCGTCCCTATAGGAGCTTCACATATGTTACTTAGATGACCTTAGTTGTTTAACTGGCATGTTACACATAGTGGATATAAGAACATCTATGCCTTTATTAAGGATGGGAAGAAAATTGTGTTGTAACCTATAACCGTGTTTTAAGTAAATGAGACCCATAATCAGCTCACTTGGGCTAGTACAAAGAAGGCTTTAATGATGAGCCGAAGATAACTCTTAGTTACTGAGAAGATTGAAGAGCCTATGTTTCTGTTGATTAGAAGATTTGTTAAAGGTAAGGGATTTGAAGGATGATTTAGATGAAATCCGAAGGCCGATTGGTGAGTTTTTCAACTTGTTTCCTAAGGAACTACCTAAAGGACTACCTCTAGTTTGAGACATAGAGCATTGTATTGTTCTATAGCCAAGTGTCGCCTTATAGAATCGACCTGCATACAAAATGAAACTAGAGTAGACTACTAAGTTGAAAAGATAGGTGGACAAACTCATAAAGCAAGGATATATTAGGGAAAGCATGAGCCCTTATGCTATACCAGCTCTACTCATCCCAAAGAAGAATGGTTCATAACGTATGTGTATTAACAACTAAGTAATTAATCGAATTACTATCAAGTATAGATATTTGCTACCGAGGCTCGATGGCATATTAGATGTGCTTCAGACACAAAAATATTTTCAAAGATAGATTTGCAAAGCAGCTGCCACCAAATTTGCATGAAATTGGGTGATGAGTGGAAGATTGCCTTCAAGACTAAGCATAGTCTTTATGAATGGTTAGTTATGTTGTTAAGACTTGCTAATGCACCGAGCATGTTTATGAGATTGATGAACCATGTGATGTGCCCTTTCATTGGAAGATGTGTAGTTATGTACTTTGATGACATATTAGTATACAATCCCAACTTGAACAACTATGTTCAACATCTCCAAGCAATTTTTAACATCTAGTGAATTGAAAAGCTATATGGGAATTTGAAGAAATGTACGTTATGCCAAGATAAAGTGATTTTTCTTAGGTTTATAGTATCAAGGAAAGGAATTTAAGCAAATGAGGAGAAAATCAGAACTATTTTGAAGTTGTTGACACAAAAGAATGTCATTAAAGTTCAAAGTTTTCATTGCCTAACTTCTTTTTATAAGTGATTCATCAAAAACTTCAGTACTATAGCTACCCCCTTGACTAAGCCGACAAAGAAGAGTAATGGGTTTAAATGGAATGACTGAGCTGATTAGAGCTTTAGAGAGATCAAAGAGAAGATCACATCCGCCCTTCTCCTATTACTACTAGATTTTGACAAGCTCTTTGAGTTGGAATGTGATGTGTTGAGAATTAGAATTGTCACCTTCTTGATGCAAGAGTGATGACCTATCACTTACCATGGTGAGAAATTTAGTAGTGTTGTCTTAAACCACTTTATGTATGAGAAAGAGTAATACTCTCTTTTTTGAGCCCTTACTATTTAGCAACATTATCTACTACTATGAGAATTTGTTATTTACATATACCATGAGTCTAAAGCATCTTGGGAGTTAGAAGAAACTCTTGAAGAGGTAAGCTAAGTGGTCAAAGTTCCTGTAAGGATTTTTCATATGTAATATGAGATAAGAAAGGAAGTGAAAATATGATTGCCAATGTTATGTTATGTTGGCAAACTTTGCTAACCACTTTACAGAAAAATTACTAGGATTTTCACTTATCTCTGAGTAATATGCTAGTGACCTTCATTTGGTCCCATTGTTGAGCAATGCAAAAAAGGATTAATTGTTGGAGAATACTATCTTAAGGATTGTTATCTATTCAAGGATTGAAGGTTGTGTATACCAAACTGTTCCATATGTGAGCTGTTAGTTAGGGAAGCTCATAGTGGTAGATTATCTTGTCACTTTAAGGAGACCAAGATAACCAATCTGTTAAAGGAAAACTTTTACTGGTTTGGTTTAGCTAAGGATGTCTATAAGGTAGTTGGTAGTTGGTAGTTGTAGAGTATACAAGCGAGCTAAGGGGAAGAGGGAGCCCTATGGAAAATACATGCCCCTATCAACGCTAACCTTACCTTAGGCCAGCCTTAGCATAGACTTTGTCCTAGGGTTGCCTTAGACATCCAAAAGAAAAGATTCTATATATGTTGTAGTGGATCTTTCGAGCAAAATGGCACACTTCATCTTGTGCAATCAAACTAACAATGCTTTATATGTTGCTGATTTTTTGCAAGAAGTTGTTTAACTACATAGAGTGCCAAAGAACATCATTTCATATTAGGGCACCAAATTCTTGAGCTATTTTTGGAAATGGAGAAGACTTGGAACCAAACTTGTGTTTAGTTTTAGTAGCTACCCTCAGATTAAAGGCCATACTGAAGTGGTTAACAGGACACTAAGAAACTTAGTTACAGCTATTGTAGGAAAAAACTTAAGAGACTAGGATCTATGTCTCCCTGTTATCAAATTCGCATACAATCGAACTATCCACAACACCACTTAGAAGACCTCATTCAGGGTCTTCTATAGCCTTAATCCTACTATCCCCTTAGATATGATCGATAACCTTGTAGTTACTAAAGAGAGTCAATCCGGAGTTGCTTAACCTTAAGAATTACATGAACTACACCAATCTATAACTAAGAAGATCACAAAGTTTAATTTAAGACAACAAGAGATCGGTAGCCAAGGCTGCTAAGCTATTTCTTTCCAACCAAGAGACTTAGTATGGATACACCTTAACCGAGAATGATTCCTACACTTAATACAAAGTAAGCTATCTCTTCAAGCTAATGGTCCATTCAAGGTCCTAAAGAAGGTCAACTGCAATACCTACCAGATAGAGTTACTTGATGACTATGGTATCTCTCCCACATTTAATGTATCTGACCCAATTCCTTACTATTTAGTAAAAGACCCCATGAATGTCCTAAAAGAAGAATTAGAGACTACTTTAAATTTGAGGGAAAATCTTTCCGACCTCTAGGTAAATGATAGGAGTCACCTCTTTAGACTGATCACAAGAAGCCGAGTTAGAGGACTTTAGGGACTCACTTGAAGAATGCTAGTTAAAAGCCTTACCTAGGATGGAAATTCCTATTCTAAGGCCTGACTGCCTAACTTTTACATATGCTAACTATACTATGACAAGATATTTGAGCAAATGGCCCCAAGACCATCTAAGCTGACTAAAAACATCTGATCCTAACCCAGGTTGACTACTTTATAACAAGACTAACTAGGCCCGGACCTAATCTAGATCAGCTCAACCCTTAACTACGAATTCTTTTCTTGTCCACTTGTACCATATTTCTAACATCCAACAACCGAATGACATGTATCTTTTGGCACAATATTTTAGAACGATTCTTTACTTTCTATACTAAATATTCTTTCTCTCTTTAACCCCTTTAGCATGTATTATGTAACTTAGTTGTAAGAATATCTTTTTGTTTTTTAACACATGTAAAATAACCCTAGTGGATGGGTATATAAACCCTCACTTAATTGTATACAAACATTAATCCCAATTATTAGTAATTATTGAAGTTTTCCTTAAGCAACTAAAGTGTTCTCACTTTCCCTCAACTCTTATCTATTCCTTTTAGCAAAGAGTAGTAGTGAGTAACTCTTTAATTTGGACTGATGAGTCACATTCGGCAGATTGTAGGCCAAGCAAGATCGATTGGCATGTTATATCCAGTTGGTAGCTTCTTAAGTTTTGATAGTTTTTCTTTTGTTTATTTTGTTGTGGTGTTTCTCTGTGTGTCCGACCTAAGAGACACATCAACTACACTACTAAACTCCAATCGCTTCTCGATATATGTCTTTTGGTACATTAGTCTAGAAATGATTCCTTACTTTTCCATATAGAATACTTCATACATGCTTGTAACCATAGTAGAGCTAGTATATATAAACTCCACATTAGTCTTCCAACACATTATCCCTTTTACTCTTTTTAGTATATTTTACGTATCCCAATTGTAAATTACCTTTTTTTGTCTTTTCCATACATACTTGTAACTATAGTAGGGCTAGTATATGTAAACCTCATTTGTTTATATGCAACCAAAAACATACTACATCAAATTATTACAAGTTTCCTTCTGTGAGCAACCTTAGTGTTCTCATTCTGCATTTAACTCTTATCTACTTTCTTTAGCAAGGAATAGTAGTGAATGACCTTAAAGTTTGAACCAATAAGTCATATCTAATAAATTGTGGGCTGAGTAGGATTGATTGGTATGTCAGATCCAGTTGGGAGCTATATAGATTTGCTAATCTTCTTTTATTTTCTTTTGGCTCCTTCCATTGTAATGTTTCTCCATACGTACAACCTTGGAGATGCATCACTTCTTTAATGATCGAATTTAATTAAAGTTTTCAATGTTATTTCACTTTGCTTAATTTATATATTATAGTGATTAGGAAATATGATTTTATCATATGAGTAATAATATACCACTTAATACATATTATATGAATTCAAATCATCTTACTTTTCATAAATTTTATATTAATATATTATGATATTATAATTTAATTGTAATATCCATATGTAGTGTGATAAATTGTAGAAGGATAATATAAGATATACAAGTAGTAGAGTTATGCAGAAAATATTGGAATTATACATTTAATTAACTAACTTCATCATTAAAACTTTAGCTCAACCATAGTGTAGTTGTTCTAAGAATATACTAGGCATGTATGTGTACATATACATATGTAAACTCATTTTAATTATTGTAGGTATATGATGCCATATAATTGTTATCCTCATTATGGTTATTATTATTATTACTATAATTATTATGATTAGTTGTTATCATCGTTGTTTCATGTGACTATAATATGGTGATTACAATTTATATACTTAGTTATTTGTACACATAGAAGTATATCTTCTACAAATTATTTGTACTTTACATATACATATAGTTGCATATAACTATGACCTCCCAAAATTTTTTTTTATTGTACAGTTATGCTTTATACATACTTTATGGTACACGTTTATTGGTTTCCCCTTTATAGGAAATATATATATGTATACGAATTGTTGACAGTTGATTTTTGTCTAGGTGTACAAACACTTGCAAAACAAGAAAACGGCTACGAGGGGGGGCACCAAAGGGTACTTCGACGCAACCACTCTAATGCCTAAGTTAACCCTCTTGTTATGTAGAGAGAAATGTTAAGTAATTAGGAAAAAATGAGAGAATGGAAGAGGAACCCTTACCTAGGAGTCTTGCTTAGTATTTATAGTGACTCAATGGAGAACATCTCTAGACTAGGTCATTGGGTCAGGCTTAGATATTAGGTCAACTAATATAAGCCTATATAATAATTATCCAAAAATGCTTATCAACACTTGTCCTCTACTCTCTCTAGTGATAAAGTCAGAAAAGAGAGTATTTAGAGAAGTTTATTTTGTAGGATTTTTGAAAAGGTTTGTAATCTTAGCCTAAAGAGGCTAGAGTGCTCGAAGAGGCAAAGGCCCGAAGAGGCAAAAAGCAGGAGTAAGCAAAACACTTATAAATATTGGCATGCCTTAAAGAGCGAAGGCCTAAAGAATCTCGAGTGCCTAAAGAGGCAATGGTCTAAAGAGGTAGAAGCACTTGAAGAGGCAAGGGCTTAAAGAGGTTGATGTGCTTGAAAAGGGAAAGGCCCAAAGAGGTCCAAGCACCTAAAGAGGCGAGAACTTAAAGAGGCCGAATTGCTTGGAGAGGCCAATGTGCTTGAAAAAGCGAAGGCCTAAATAGGCAGGAATACTTAGAGAGGTAAAGGCCTAAAAAGGCTATTGTTCCTAAAAAGGCTAGGAAGTATACAGGTTGTATAAGTTGGGCATTACCTATGCTATGATGAAAAGAGAGCTTAGCTATGTCCTATGGCCATTCACAGTGCTATTGGGCTTAAATTTGTTAGCCCATTATCATTTGCTTCGAGTTCTCATCTTGGAATTATCATACTCTATTACAATGAGTAACTAGGCCTCTTGGAACTCAAACTAGTGTGATGGAACACAAATGTTAGTCGACTTGGCATGTGCCGTTGCTATCAACTTTTAGCTTATAGGCTATTTACATCTCCTCTACAATGTGGAGCCTTAGTCAGGTAATGGTCAGCAGCATAGAAATCATGCTGGCAAGGACATTGACAACTCGGCATTAAAGTCAGTATAAACTTGCACAGCTTTAAAGGAAAAAAGTTGGAAAATATTGGCAAGCTCGGAACTCGGTCTTTCTTGAATATTTTGAAGATTAAATTAAACGCATAGTTGCTGCGGATTAGAAGCTCGGGCTTCATGCACGATGGTGCTCGGATCTTGGCTTTCTAGCCAATGTGGCTTAGTGGAGAGTAGTTTGGTCATCAAAGTTCAAAGCTTTGATTTGCTACTTGGATGCACGCGTGCCTAATCGTCTCAGCAACTAGCTGTCCACAAACACGTTAGAGTTCCTCTGTATGTAAATTACTTGACTTTCATATTGATCGACAAAGCTTGGTCTTTAGCTTGGCATCTTCACTCGTTGCGCCAAAATACTGTAAGGAGCTTGGTTTGGTCAAACTTAAATCAAAAGCTTGTTTCTTGGTGCTACTGTATCACTCGGCACACTTGGAGTAACTTAACTTGTAGTGGCTAGAATGAGAAATACGAGCTCCTTTTCACCACTACGAGTTGAAGACACTCAGCTTGTATGGAAGCAAACATTCGCGACCACACAGCACTTGACATGGTTGTGCTGTAGATCAAAACTTAGAGCTCAGAATGAGCTTGAAAATACTTCGCGACTTAAATTATGAAGGCTAAGATTGAATTGTTTAGCTTGTAGGATCTGTTTTGTAAATCCGCTCTTGTTTTGATTGACGCACGATCGGGGTACACACAAGATTTTTGCTGGAGTGCATGGAGCTCTACCACTGAGAAGCTCAGCGATGTAAAGACTGGCCAATAATAGATTAGGTTGGAATGCATTAATCAGCAATATTAGTATATAGTTTGGATTTGTTACACTGAATAGAAGAAGAGTTCATATTCATAATGCTCTGTTGTATTACATCATTGCCCTCAGTTCGACAAAAGCTTGGTGCAGTTGGACTGCAACAGCTCCACAGTTTATACTCCAAAATACCGTACTCTCAAAAATTATTTTTAATCATCCTGTAGTAACTCAGTTCATATCCCTGCAACTAGGTCGGCCGTCTTGATCATGTTCATGTACTGCTCATCCTTGTGAATGATGTGGGAATATTCATGTAAGAATCCAAGTGAAGATCAATCAGTGAGGGACTATGATCCAAAAACCTTGAAGCTTTGAATTAGGCTTAGTCGCAAGTTAGCAATTGCACTGATATTATGGCTCGATAGAAGATAGGGGCTACAATTGGAGCTTGTAAACCAGCTCAATTGTTTACTTTGACTAATCGATGTTATTGAGTAGAAAGTGATCCAATTGAAGGCCGACTATTTGTGCTGGGCTGTTCGAAAATAGATGGATTCCTCACAATTTGCTGTTGTGAAGGCCTTAGGTCTTTCACCGTTCATAGGTCCAGTTCAATAATAGGAATTCAAATGCCGCTGCTATCCTGACAATATTGGATGCCACCAATCAGAAGGACTCGCATGGCATGAAGAGAAGAAATCGAATCTCGCTCAGAACCGGGAAGCTCGGCAGTTGGTAGGCTTGCTCAGACATGGGATGCTACGTGCATGATGGTTCGGAAACAACTCGGCAAAAGTTGCTCGGCCAATCTTCTTGGCTACTTCACTCAGAGTTTGGAAACAACTTGGCATATCGGCAATTTACAGGCCGATACAAAAAACTCGGCCTCAAAAATTCGGCATTAGTTGCTTGGCATATTTGGAGTAGCCCGACAAGCGTAAAAAGCGAAGCTCAATTTTTATTTGCTTGATTATCGGGCTGTGCTTGTATTGGACGTATCGGTAATTTAGTACGTAAGCATTGAAAGTCAATCAAAAAAGGAAGCTCGGCCTCATTAAGGTGAAAGTCGACGTTGGAATAGGTGAGAGGAATTCAAGTCTACTGCACAGTTAGAAAGAAAGCTTGGGATGCCGATTAACTGTCATGGTGATAAGTCTCAATTCGGCTGAAGATAGCTGTCACAATTGGTGACTTTAGTTTGGTAATTTCAAACGCGAGGCATGGCCTATATGCGATATTTGTTGATGAGAGCTCAAATCTTATTCAGAACTCGGAGCTTGGAAGGGGATTCCATGTGAAAGACAGCTTGGAAACATTGCTCGGCAGTGCTGTCTTGGACTTATGCTCATAGTTTCTCCTCGGCAGCTCGGCATAGCTATGAGCAGCTTGGATAGGACTTGCTGCAAGTTTCAACGAGTGCCTGAACTTGAACTTAGTGGAGCTCACACATAAGTCTAATGCAAGGAACTTAGTTTGGCATGACTGTCGAGATTAGTTTTTCATCATCCTATTTATTTTATAAAATTAGATTTCCTTTAAATTGACTAATATTAAACCTTTACCAGTTTAATATTGACCCTTAACTAGAATTTAAAGAAAATTGGTCTTTTATACTTTTGAACATTTTGGAGCTACCACCTAACTGGAGTTGGGAAAAAATGTTAAGTTATAACCAATTATGTGAATTTGTTATATCTTAGCTATCATTCTCTTAATGAAAACCGATTTTATAAAACAGTTTTAAAATAAGAGATCTGGATTCGAGAGTTATGATTTTTAAATTCTTATAGGTAGTATTAACTTTCCAAATTTAAAATTAAACTTAAAAATCACTTTTTAATTTTAAAAAACAAAACATAGTTTATTGGTTTCTCTAATTTGATAAATCGAAGTAATACAGGAAAATGAAAAATTAGATTTTTTTATTTTTATTGCCCCCCCACCCGTAAGTGCCTACTTACACGTTATTTAGGATTAGACGTATATAGTTCTTTTTTTGTAAAAACATTAGTGAGTTGGTCTTATTTTAATTATGAAAATATACCAGATTAATGTGTTTAATTCAATTTGGTTTATTTGAGAAAAATTTCTCAAAATGGATCCTAAATTAGAACTTGTTGATTTTTTGAAAAAAATTATAAAACGTCCTAAATTTGAATACGGGTTGGTTTATTTTTTCTTATTTGGAAAAACACTTTTCTATGTGACAAATCATTCTTTCACTAACCTACTTATTTTTATTTTTCATTAGTTATTTTTTATCGTATATTTTATCTTATTTGCTTATTTTTTTATCTATTTCCATTATACTAAAAAATAAATAAATAAAATATTTTTTTTCTTGTTATTATTTTTTCTTTTTCCTTTTTTTTTATTTTTTACATTGCAATTTACATTTTACATGGATAAATAAATAAAATTAATTAATTAAAAAAATTACAAAATTAAAATGAAGGCTTGAACTAGGAAAGGGATACTAGTCGACTGCTAGAGCGGTCGATCAGGTTGGTTTAAGGGTTGCCCGGTTGGGTCTAACATGGATTCGAGTCGTCTCTAAGCTCTACTATAGCAACTTAGCAAAGCATGATTTCAGCTGATCTGATAGCTAAAGTCAATGTGGGAAAGGGGATTTATGTATATTGGATTAAGGATAAGAAGGGTAGGCATGATGTAATGGTTGTTAGGGGTAGTTTCGGTGGTATGGGTGAGTGGTAATCGGCAGTAGTGCTTAGGTGTCATCGTCGGGGTGCTTGGCCGAATTTGATTGAGTGGCTAGGTAGGTTCTAAGGTATGGAAAACTTCGTAGTAAGGTTATTTTCGTGTAGGGAGTAGTGTTGGTGGTAGTAGTTTGAGAGAGGGTGGCTACGGTAGTTAAGGATTGGATCTTGCTAGTTCGGTAGCATCGCTAGGGATAAGCGTAGTTGGGTTCGGATGCCTAAGCTTAAGGGAGCTTGGTCGTGGTGGTGGGCTTGGTCAAAAGTGGTTAGAGAAAGAGAATCGAAGAGAAAGAGAGAGGGTTCGGTGGTTGAGCTAGAAAGAGAAAGTGATCGTGAGGGAGAGATAAAGGGTGTTTTGAGTGATTTTAGTTGATTTTTTCCTATTTATGGATGTCCTTAAGCCCCTATTTATACATGAATTTAACCTAAAAACTAAGGAAACTCGAAATCAAATGCTCGAAAATCCATTTTTTCTAGAATTTTGGAGCTCAATTTGAATGCTCCGTTAACTAAATTTGGATGCATTATTAGGTTCAAGTCATAGTAGCCTATGCTGAGGATGAATTTGTACCATTAATTGGTGTGCTTCAACAAGGAAAATGCACAAAATCAAGGGCCAAAGTAAGGGGGTCGAGCTTGTTCTTAACCGAGGAAAGTGTAAGAAAACTGAGAGAAAGAGAAGAAAAGTGCTAACTTTGTGCCATGTCATCTAACCCGGCCACTCACAACTTACCATGTGTCATCACGTGCCATGTGGTAAGTGACGTGGCATGTTATGTGGCGCCACATCAGCACATCACATAATCTGAAGATGCTACGTGTCTAGATATGTAGTGTAATTAGATCTTAACACATGGCAGTCTTTGATAAAAAAAATGATAAAGCTTTACATGTCCCCTCTAAGATTTAAACTTAAGACTTATAACTGAACTCAAGACTTATAACCAATGTCTATGTGTTTACCCGTTAGGCTATTAGCCTGTACCTTATCAATATGTGCATATATGGACTAGGTTAACCTAGGCTAAATTTAAATCTAAGTCTAAGTTCAACAACCCAACTTCTAAACCTATTTTAAAACTAAAAGATCTCCCCTAATAAAAAGTTATTTTTTAAAATCTTCTGTTCTTTTCAATTTTTAAACTTTTTCCAAATTTTATTTTCTAATTTTATTTTTTTTAGATTTCCTATTTTTGATATTATTCCAAATTTCATATTTTTTTATGCTTGTTCTTATTTTTGTATTTTTCTAAAATTCTTATTTTTTCTAAATTTCTTTATTTTTTATTTTATTTAATTTTCCTATTTTTTTATGTTTTTCCTAATTTAGAACCTCTAAAATAAAAATAAAAATAATGTAAAATAAATGGGAACAAAAATTGGATGCTTATAGCTACCCCTTTTGTGGCAAAGTATGCAAAGTATGAATAAAGCGTTGCCAAAAAAACAAAGAGACTATTTTTGCCCTTAGATTTTGAAACAACTAACTAACTATCCTAAAATCGAGTTTTTTAGGATTTGGTTGAAGAGATGAAACCTAGTCATGGCTCTTTAAGCTTACTAACCTAGGTAGGAGTGTCTCTAAGGGATAGGTAACCTTACTCTAAGATCGATCTAAAACCTAGTCAAACCTCATTAGGCTCACTAACTTAGGTGGAAGCGTCTCTTAGGGACTAGCAACCTTAAACTAGTATCGATCTAAAACCTAATCGTGCCTTAATAAATTTACTAACTAAGATGGGAATGTCTCTTGGAGACTAGCAACCCTAAACTAGGATCGATCTAATACTTGATCATGCCTTACTAGGCTCACTAACCTAGGTGGAATCATCTCTCGAAGACTTCAAATCCTAATTTGGAATCGATCTACAACCTGGTCATGCCTCACTTGGCTTATTAACCTAGGTAGAAGTATGTCTCAAAGACTAGTTACCTTAAACTAGGGTCAATGTAAAACCTGGTCATATCTCACTAAGCTCACTAATCAAGGTAGGAACATTACTCAAGGACTAACAACCTTAAATTAGGATCGATCTAAAACATGGTCGTACCTTACTAACCTAAGTAAGAGCATCTCTCGAGGACTAGTAACCCTAATTTGGGATCGATCTAAAACATGGTCATGCCTTACTTGGCTTACTAACCTAAGTAGAAGTATCTCTTGAGGACTACTAACCCTAAACTAGGATCAATCTAAAACCTGATCATACCTCACTAGGCTTACTAACCATGGCAGGAGCATTACTCGGGGACTAACAACCTTAAATTGGGATCGTTTTAAAACCTAGTCATGCCTCATTAGGCTTAATAACCTAGGTAAGAGTATCTTTCAAGGACTAGCAATCCTAATATAGGATCGATCTAAAACCTGCTTATGCCTCACTAGGCTTACTAACCTAAGTGGGAACGTCTCCTAGGGAATATCAACCTTAATAATGGGATCGATATAAAACTTAGTCATACCTCACTAGACTCATTAACCTAGGCAGGAGTATCTCTTAAGGACTTGAAACCTTAATGATAAGATCGATCTAAAACTTGGTCGTACCCTGCTAAGCTCACTAACTTGAGTGGGAATGTATTTCAAAGACTAGCAACTCTAATGATGGGATCAATCTAAAACTTGGTTATACCTTACTAGGCTCACTAACCTATACGAGGGCATCTTTCAAGGATTAGCAACCTTAATGATGGGATCAGTCTAAAACCTAATTGTACCTCAATAAGCTTACTAAACTAGGCAGCAACGTCTCTCGAGGACTACTAGGTAAGAGCGTCTTTCAAAGACTAGCAACCTTAATCTAGGATTAATCTAAAACTTGATTGTACCTCACTAGACTTACTAACCTAAGCGAAAGTATCTCTTAGGGACTAACAACCCTAATGATAGATTGTTATAAAACCTAATCATGTCTCACTAGGCTCACTAACCTAGGCCGGAACGTATCTTAGGGATTGGTAACCCTAATAATGGGATTGATCTAAAACCCGGTTGTGCCTCTAGGAGCGTCTCTTAGGGACTAGCAATGCTAAACTTTGTCTTAAAGTTGTACCCTATAGGCTTATCAAAAGGAATAGATGAAGAGAAGAGCCCTATGGGCTTGCTTGAGAGAAATTAGTGAATACCTTATGGGTTTGGTAAAAGAAACTTAGTGAAGAGCTTGAGTTAAGATCATATCTTCAAAGGTTGGCTAAACACTAAATGTAGAATGTGAATGTCTTATGGGCTTAGCTCAAAAAGATTGTTAGGAATAAAAACTGGTCATAGTCTAAATGTAAGGGCAATGTTCAAAAATCGATGTACTAACATTGTATGGAAGTACTTACCTGGTCTTTGTTGATAGCATCCAAACTGTTAAACCTTTTTGAAAAGCCTCATAAGAGTTGATTAGCTCATGTTTTGGTCTTTTGTTATCAACTCAGATGCTCTTGATATAAGATGTTTGAGACTTCATCAGTTCTTCTTAAGAAATCATGGAAATTAATTCTATGCAGAATGCCACCTACTGTTTTTGTCTTTTTGGAACTTTTACAAGTCAAAACCTCCATCCTTAATAAACATTTGCTGTAGGGTGATTACCTACTTGGATTTTGCATTTCCTTAAAAAATAGATAAGAAAAACTCTCCGTTAAGGGGGATTAATCCGTAATAAAGTATTTTAAAGAGTTTTGTCAATTAATGATGTCTTAGGTCTCATTCCTCAACTTCTCTCATGTTTCAATATATGGGTTTGATTAAAGGGAGTTAGATCTTTCAATGTAGAAGGTAATTATTCCAACGTCGACAAATGACTAAGGATACTAACTTTACTTGTAGATAATGAAAATTAGACCATAATGACATTCAAAATTATTGGCATTTTTGTGTTTAAAGCAAAAATTTCCATTGACTTCTCATGGGTAATACAATTTCACAGCATTAACATTTACGGGGTCTCTCAAATCAAGACCATCCATTTGGGACAAAATCAAAGCCCTTCTTAGTAATACTTACTTCAGGACGTAAGGGCCTCCGTAATTGGGAGCAAATTTCCCTTGAGGATCTTATACATTGGGGAGAGTCTTTCTTAATACCAAATCTCCCTTATTAAAGCTCCAGGGTCATACCCTTTTATTGAAAGGCTAAGCCATTCTTTGTTGATAATACTGATTATGACACAAGGTTGTCAATCTCCTCTTGTCAATTAGGTTCAACT
This sequence comes from Lumnitzera racemosa, assembly GCA_024138005.1. NCBI lineage: Eukaryota > Viridiplantae > Streptophyta > Magnoliopsida > Myrtales > Combretaceae > Lumnitzera > Lumnitzera racemosa. The sequence continues at coordinate 32,148,804 of JAMXBC010000003.1, read as the reverse complement.
ATACGATAGGTTTCCTTACCCTGTTGATTTTATCCAATTGAGTTTCTGATAGTATCTTAAACGATGGAATTTCAACCTCTACAGGTAACACTGCATTAGTGCCATATACTAAAGAGTAAGGTATTGCCCCAATCGACGTTCTAATGGAAGTTTGATATGCCATGAGTGCAAATGGTAACATCTTATGTCAGTCCTTATACATAACAACCATTTTTTCAATAATTCTTTTAAGGTTTTCTATTGGTTGCTTCAATGGCTCCATTCATTTGGGGTCGATATGGAGTAGAGTTTCCATGAATGATTCGAAACTGTCTACACAATTCTGACATAAGCTTGTTGTTGAAATTGGTACCATTGTTAGTGATGATCGTTTTGGGAGTCCTGTATCGGGCTAAGATGTCTCTTTTGATGAACTTAACCACAACCCATTTAGTAATGTTTGAGTGAGATGAGGCCTCAACCCATTTACTGAAGTAATCGATGGTGACTAATATGAAGTAATCCCCATTAGATGCTTTTGAAGTAATCGACCCAATGATATCTATGCCCCACATTGAAAAAGGCTACGGTATTAAGAGTGTATGTAGTTCTTGAGGCGAGGAGCTTATTTTATTTGCATAAACATGGCATAAGTGACAATACCTAACACGTTTGATGCAATCACTTTCCATTATTGACCAATAATACCCTAGCCTCATCATTTTTCTAGCCATCATGTAACCATTCCAGTAAAGGCTACATACCCCCTCATGTACTTCTCTCATTAACTTCTCAGCTTCCTTATCGTCTACACACCTTAAGAGTGTACCATCAAAACAACATCGGTATGAAGTGACTTTGTTTATTAAGAATTAAGTAGCCAATCTTCTTATCATCCTTCTATCCTTTTTCTCAGCTTCTTCAAGGTATGTGCCTTATTATAGAAATGTTTTCACATAATGGTGCCATAGCTTTTGGTCATTCGTAACCTCAATTGTTAGATAGAAGGCATGCTTGTCTTCAATTTCAATAGTAAGGGGTTGAATCTAGACTCCATCAAATATTTCCATCATCGATGCTAAAGTAGCTAAGGCATCAACAAATTGATTATGAGTACCTCGTACGTGATTGAAAGTGATTTCTTTGAATTTCCCTATCAATTCAATCAAATGTTGGTGATAAGGTACCGGTTTAGAATCTTTAGTCTTATACTCTCCCCGAGCTTGGTTGATAATGATTAAAGAGTCCCTATACACTTCTAATTCTTCAATGTCTTTGTCTAAGGCCATTTTGAGTCCTATGATGGATGCTTTGTACTCAGCAATATTATTAATATATGGGAAAATAAGCCTTATAGACATAGGATATTGAGTATCTTTTGGCGATATTAGTATTGCCCCAATTCTACAGCCAGATATGTTGGCTGCCTTATTGAAGAACATCTTCGATTTCGGTGACTCGTCATCTTTTCCTTTATTAGAGCTTCCCTCAACTGCTAAGATATCCTCATCGAGGAAATTGACTTGTACCTCTTAGGGGGTACTATCGAAGGGATTTTTTGCTAATTGATCTATTAGAGCTTGCCTTATAATTGAATTCCGGCTTACGTATGTAATGTCAAACTGTGATAGTAACATTTGCCACTTTGAGATTTTACCAATTAAGGCTGGTTTGTCTACCAAGTACTTTAGGGGATCATGCTAAGTTAGCAATTCAACCTAGTAAGAGAGTGTGTATTATCTAAGTCGATGGATTACCTAGACCAAAGCATAATAGGTTCTTTCAAGTTTTGAATATTTATGTTCCCCTTCAGTGAATTTCTTGCTCAAGTAGTATACAACCTGCTCTTTTCCTTCATCGTCTATCTGATCGAGCATGTACCCCACAGACTCCGGTAATATTGTCAGGTCTAGGAATAAAGGCCTCCCACGTTTTGGGGCTACCAAAATTGGAGGGTTCATGAGGTATTCTTTGGTCATTGTAAGGGCTTGCTCGGCCTCTTCATCCTAATTGATCTTGGTGTTCTTTTTCCACAACTTAAACAAGGGATGACACTTGTTTGTGAGTTGAGACATGAATTGGGCTATATAGTTTAAATGGCCCAACAAGCTTCTAATTTCTTTTAGTATGCATGGAGGGGGTAAGTCAACTATTGCTTTGACTTTATTAAGGTTCACCTCGATGCCCCTTTAGCTGATTATAAAACCTAACAATTTTCCTAAAGTTACTCTGAAGGTACACTTCTTTAGGTTAAGCTTCAACTGGAGTTTTCTCAACCTAATAAAAATCTCCTTAGATTATTCACATGATTTTCTCCTTCTTTAGACTTTACAGTCATATCAACATATACTTCAAATTCTCTATGCATCATGTCATGAAAGATTGCTACTATAGCCCTTTGATAAGTTGCCCCGACATTTTTGAGTCCAAAATGCATTACTTTGTAGCAAAATCTGCCCCAAGTTGTGATAAATGTTTTCTTAGCTTTATCTTCTTTGGACATTCAAATTTGATTATATTTGGAGAACCCATCCATGAAAGAGAAAAGATGGCTTTTAGCTATGTTATCGACTAAGACATCAATATGGGGCAAGAGGAAATTATCTTTAGGGGTTGTGATAACTCTAATTTTAAACATATTTCATAGGGTGATTTTATAGTATTTTCCTCACATTTTGGGTTTTCTTTAAAGAAATTCATACTTAATTGAGTAAAATTTTGATTTTTAGGTTTGAACGCAATCTAGGATCGAAAATGAAGAAAAGGAATCAAATTTCACTCAAATTGGAGTTCAAATGAAGAAGTTATGAAGTTTTGAAGTTGTGTAGAAAATTTTGCCTTAATGTAGAAAGTTACATGACCTGGGGACAAGGCTATGTCCCAGGCTGTGTCTGGTGACGAAAACAGAATCTTTGTAATACACATATAAAAGGATATCTTAGGGTTTCAAAAGAGAGGAGAGACATTATAGAAACGGAGAGACATTATAGAAACGGAGAGACACAAGAAAAGAGAAAGAGACTTAAGGAGAACATCAAGAAAGAGGCAGAAACAATATCAACATCAAGATTAGAGAGATTGTCCATCAATCAAAAGGGGTTTCCATGTTTTATTTTATATTATTGATGAAACTCGTTTTTAGATTCAGTATGATAGCTTAGAATTCGAGTATTTAGGATTATGGAACTTAGGGTTTCATGTGATTCTTGGATTGATTTAGAAATTTCAATAAAGTTTCTATCTTTACTTGATTCAATTATGTCGTTAATTATTGATTGATATTTCTAGAATATCAATATATAATATTATGCATGTTAATTGAGAAATTGCATGTGTAATTAGATCTTTACATAATTGAAGAGGATTACATGTATACTTAGAGATAAAATACATGTTTCTTCCGGAAAGTTAATTAATTGTATGGGAATTCATTATACATTAATGCAATTCTAAATTATATTACTAAGTGAAGAGATTCCAGTAAATAATTTAGGATTAGGGTTAATATGCTTGAGAAAGGTGTTAACTTTAGTTGTAAATCCCTCTGGTCAAGAATAATAGAAACCGAATTGAATATATTTTAAGCGATCACATGATTAACTTTAGGGGAAATAATTCTTAAATACGTTATTACTTTCTTGAAGTCGTTCTTGATTTTATCGCTTTTTCAATTGCTTAATTAAGTCTTATAATTAAGTTAGTTTGTTAATTTTAGTATTTTTAATTAATTCAAACTTTCATAATTTTCCGGTTAGATAATAAAGCTAAGGTTAATATTAATACTCGAAGTCTCTAAGGGATCGACTCGAACTCATATCCGCTATATTAAAACTGATAGGTGAACTTGCCTCATACCAGGTTGCTTGATTAAGGTCTTCAAAATCCATATACACTCTAACCTTTCCATTCATCTTCATAACTAGTATTATGTTAGCTATCCATTTGGGATAATCAGATACTTCAATAAAACCAACCTCCTGTAATTTTGACTTCTTCCTTAATCTTCAATAGGATATTTGGTTAGAACCTCCATAACTTTTGTTTCTTAGGTTTGATATCCTCTTATGTGGGTAAACAATGGACCATAATTGACAAATCTAATCCGAGAATGTCTTCATAAGACCATATGAAAACATTTTGGTATTTAGATAGTAATGTGGTTATTTCTACCGTTTGGTCTCCTTTCAAGTTTCCCCCAATCTTCAATACCTTAGGGTTGTCATTGGTCTCGACATTAATTATCTTAGTTGGCTCATCAATGGAAATTCTACTCATTTCATGTTTTTGCTAGCTTTCTTATGCGTTATTATGGTCATTGACATTACTCCCACCGATTAACCTTGTAAGGCTAGAGGTGATATCAATATCTTCATCACTTATTTATGCGAGGTATCCATGGCCTTTATTCAGATCATTAGATTTGGGAAAAAGAAAAGTATGTAAAAGAAAGAGTGTAAGTAAGGCAAGAGTAAAGAGAAAAGAGATTGATTCTTATTTAGAGGAATCTTCTTTCGAGTTCAATTTTTTGTAAAACAAAGGTAATTTATTACAAAAATTTATAAAATACTAAACCGTGATTCCTCTTATACCTTAGGAAGACTTATTGCTATTCATAGGGATGGAGAACTAATTATTCAAATGTTGGGGCTTGTTGGATGGACCAGCCCCTTCATTTATGCTAGAAGTGTCCTTTTTAGTAGGCTTTAAGTTTTGGACTTCGGCGTAAATGAAAGTTTCTAACAATAGAAGGAAGGTCATTGGAGCGTGATATAACCTGTTAACTTTTTCCTCCTTAGCTTGCATTCTTTGCTACTCCTTCATCGGGGTTAAAATGTATCTTAGCCCATAAGTTCCAAACTGGCCTTCTTTAAATTTTTGCCTCTCATCTTTCTTTCAGTTAGTGATCTTACACACCTCTTCAAACATTTGAAGCCTAAAATCGTCTTACTCCTTAATACCAATATAGTGTATAGTCGTCTCTTTGTGGATTTCATAATCCTAGTCACCCAAAATCGTGATGACTAGCCATTGGAGATGAACTTAACTTTTTAGTGAAGAGTTGCCGGTATGGCTTTTGCTAAAATTATCTAAGGCCTTCCCAATAACAGATTAAAGGCCCTTGGAATGTCCAAAACTTAGAATGGGATGTTAAACATCTATAGGCCAATATCAACTGGTAAGTCGATCTCCCCTATTATTTCTCTCCCAAATCTATCAAAAGCTTTTACTGTTGTCAAAGTTGACTTGATAGCGATCATATCAATGATTAATAGATATAAGGTAGCTATACAGTAGATATTCAAGGATGACCCGTTTTCAATGAGGACCTTTGTTGTGATGATGTTATTTATCCTCACAATTATCAATGGAGGCTTTATGTACTGGTTACCTTCATTGCCTAGTTTATGGTAGAGAAGGAAATTTGATCCATAATGAGGATGGAATTGGTGATAGATCCAATCCTTTCAATTGGTATTTCATGAAGGACTTTGACTTCCTTTAATGTTCTAAACAAAGCTTTCTAATGTAGATCCAATGCCATCAATAGACTCATTAGGGATATTTGTACTAGAGTCTTAGTGAGCTAATCCATTATTTTATACTCGCTGAACTTGATCATCTTAGTAAAGGCAATCAGTCCTTCTTTATGCTCAACTTGTTCATTATTTGGCCTTTCTAACATAGCCTTCTTTTTTAGGTCTTCTGTTAGATCATAGATTCTACCAGAGCGGGCAATCCCCCCTATAAGTGAGTTTGACTACCCCTAGTTTATTACCTTATAGTTGAGAAGGGCAATTTTATAATTTCCAGGGGCTATAGGTACATGGAAGGTATACCATTTAGTTTGTATAATTTGCTTCTCTTCTTATCTATAGAATCTATAAACCTTGAGCTCTCAGTTAGAACTAATCATGTTGATGGTAGGCCCCGAATCGTCAAATATCATATTAATGATGGTCCCATGGTTCAGCAAGGGGTTGTTGTTGATGTTTGGAGTAAGAGCCTCCACAAAATCTAGTTGTACTATACCTTTATTAGTTAAGTCTTGAATTTTTTTTTTTAACCTCTAGCACAAGTTGGTTGAATGGCCCACTTACCTTAAATGATACTAACATCTTATATTGGGATAAAAAAATCTCAATCTATACCTTTCACTGAGAGCTTCAGAATGGAGTAGATTATCTCTCCTTAGTTTTTCCTTAGTTTTTCAAGTACCTTACTAAGAGGAATAAGTATTCTGTGAATTGCCTTGGGGCCCCGCTAACCTGTGGTTGGCTTCTATACTGCTATTTAGCTAGTAGAGGATTTTCCCTAAAAGAGACCTAGATGTTAGGCCTAGTAGTCGAATTGACCAAACTGACAGTAGCTTCTCTAGGCTTGCTGGTGGTAGGTTTAGTAGAGGGTGGTCTTATGTTTGAAGTTTCTTATAGCTTACCGAAGGCGATGGCACTTTTAATTCAATACCCTACTGCCATTAGAAGAGGCTTACTTGATTAGGTAAGTGAAGTAAGGTCTCTCAATAGTATTGATAAAAGTTATAGTTAACTTTTTCTTAGTTACAGGGGTAGATGCCCTTGTAGCTAAAGACCTCTAACTTTGGGCGTACTCTTTGAAAGATTCATTGTGCCTGTTCCTTAGGTCAACCAAATCCATCATGGTTAGCACCACTTCAACGTTGAATCTATATTGCTAATAGAATGTTCTAGCTAACTTTTCCCATGTGTTCACCTAATTTAGATCTAATTGGGCATAACAGGTCAAAGTAGGGCTAGTTAAGCTATCCTGAAAGGTCTAAACCATAAGCCGGTCATATTGTATATGCTTGTCCATCTTGCATACATGCAGCCCAGTGTACAGTTTAAGGCATCCAGTCCTATTGTATTTTTTGAAGTCAGTACTTTGAACTTTTCTAAGAAGCTTCCATAATTACAGGTAAAGAAGTCTACTACACCAAATGTACTTGAATCCATCAAACCCTTCGAGCATTTTCATTTCTTTAGTAATTTGTTGAGTTAACTACTTCTCAAGTTCTTTTAGTTTGTCTTGATCAGCTTTAGGCTTTGGATTGACCGGGAACGAGTAAGTGTTTGACTTAAAAGTTGGGTTGACCTTTAGAAATACCCCTTCTATTTCAAAGGATTCGATGGCATGATTGACCTTTAGGTAGGCTTCTTTCGTTTTGAGAAGTAGGACCTCAGTATTCATTTCATAGCTAGCCTCAGAACTCTCTTCATTTGATGGAGCCGTAGACCTAAGCAAAGCGATGCTATCAATGAGAAAGCTTAGTTGGTTTACAATCTTCCCCATTGTTAGCTCCAAAGATTAGAACTTCAACTTAGTAAGATCAATAACCTAGAGGTTGACATTACCATTATTGGTGTTGGTGTTGCTATTTCCTTAGTTGGCCATTCTACTTAGAGAGTAGGTTCTTATAGAACTTCTTTGGAAGGTTTGATGTTTGGGAGCTATCTTAGCAACCTAGATTTAGGATCACTTACCAATAAGTTAACACATGAATAACTCAATTTTTGGAAAAAAATGAATCTAAAATAAATAAATGAAATGCACATGAGCCATATGGATGAAAAGGAGGGAATCGATGGTTAACTAACAAAATGGCAAGTTATTTATTATTCTTGGAATCTCAAAGTTTTATTAGATAAAGAAAAAGGAAAAATACAAAGTCATCTATACTAGTCTTCTTTTCTTCTATAAGCTAGGTGACATTTTCTTCTCCTATTTAGTTACCTTTTCAAACTCTTAAATCTTCTTCTAAGCCATCTTCAACTAGTGTTCCCAGGTGTGCGACCTTTGCCTAGACTCTCAAAATGGGTTTACCCATTGTCTTTCTTGTCATAAAGGACTTCTATACAAGCTTTTACTTGGTCCATATAGGTCACCATTTCAGAGCTAGGATACACAAGGGAAGGTTGAGGGACTTCTGGTGCCCGATACTACATCATACCTACCTTGTGAAGTTGATCATATAAGTACTCTTTGGTGATCCGATGCTTATTCACTTCTCATATGAATTCACTCATATCAATGTTAGTGCTTACGGTCCTGGTATTCCACTAAGTTTTGATCTTATGAAGCTTGGATACCTTTTCTATTGAGTAAGACTCTTCGAGATTAAGAGTTAATGGCTCCAATAAAGGCTTGTGAACTATGTCCAAATCACCCCAAACTGCCTTACCATGTTGTTTGGATAGTAGCTTATATACCAACTCATTTCGATTAATGGTACGACATGGTAATCTTTATAAATCAGTATGACCTCATTGTAATTGCTCAATTTGGTGGTCTACAGTATATCTTTAACCCAAAAATCTTGTAAAACCTCTATCTAAAGTGAGGTAGGGATATCCTTTGGTGATTTGATTTTATCAACAAAAGACTCAATAAGGTCAACCTTATTGGTGAATGTACCCCTTATCAAGTCTAACCTAAAGCATTTAATGTGACTGACAAACTACACAATTAACAGTGCTTTGGTTGACCTAAGATTTCTATAACCTATTTTCTTAAGGAAATTAAGGTTCCTTATTTGTTCAGGAAGTAGGGCAGGAATGTACGACTTCCCTCCTAGAATTGATCTACTAGTTCTGCCACCCTAAAGTGTATAAGGAAAGATCTACTTGAAAATAAGATGGTGGCAAATACTATTAGTACATAGGCCTTGATTCGATTTTCCCTCCAATTTCTAAGAAACAGAGCCCGTTTGTTGGAGCTGGGTTTGTTTTGGAGCTAATGGACTAGATCACATATCTTGATAGCACGCTTGTTGCAATCATATAAAGCCTCATTTATCTTAGTCTTACAGATCCCTAAGAATTTCGAAAAAATGTAGGTTGGACCAAAGCTAAACTTTGGAACGTATATTACATATAAAAGAGGAGCTTAAAGTAGTTGGGTATACTCTTCCAAAGTTGAACTAATTAGGTGTAGCCTAAATGGAAATGCCACTTTTTTGAGCTCCCAAAAATGGACTAAGGTCCTCACCAGCATGATGTTAACATCTACTTTGGCTAATGAGAGTATGGGTCTAATCTTGTTGGTAATGAATTATTGTTCTCTTAGGTTGAAGGTTTGAAACTATTAGCTGAGTATGGGCTTTGGGTTTGTAGACATGAATCTCCTTGGCAAAGACCTTGGTGTTGAATGAGCTGGCCATTTCTGAAATATTACAAGGAAAGCATAAATTGCAAAGGAAAGACTATTTACATGAAAAAAAAAATACACAAGACTCCTTATGAACATGAATTCTAGGAAAAATACAGGGAAAGAAACTCTGGGTTTTGTCATTTCCCCCCCTTTTTTTTTATAACATTGTTGCCTTGTTAGTCATTTGTTAACCCCATAAAATGTATATAGAAAGGGTGGGTTCTAAAGGTCCTTAAACTTTGTGACCTCATGCATTTATGAAAAAACGATTCCATCGTCACATCGAAGTTTAAGTGGGATAAGCTAATCGGCTTAGAATAATGGTTACCTTACTACGCTTTGAACTTACATAATAGCTCCCTATCCTAAGATCCTAAGATGGCTTAGGTTCGACTATATATGTCATTCATGGTGCAAAAAATAAATTTCCCCATCTTAAAAATACATAAAACTAAACCTATAAAGACGTTAGTATAGTCATCATACAAATGAATAAGTAAATAAATTTCAACAAAATGATTTTTAGACATTAATTTTAATTTTCGAAAGTTAAATGGCCACCCTTCTCTTCACCAATTCCCTAGTAGAATCGCCAAGCTATCGAGCCTAGTTTTATATCCTCCCAGTTCTTTTATAACATTAGATTTCATTTAAATTGACTAGTATTAAACCCTTACCCATTTAATACTGACCCTTAACTATGGTTTAAAGAAAATTGGCATTTTATACTTTGAAAATGTTTTGAGGTCGCCACTCAACTAGAGTTGGGAAAAAAAGTTAAGTTATAACCAATTTGGTATATTAGTTATAACTTAGCCATTGGTCTTTTGATAAAAACTGATTTTGAAAACGGTTTTAAAACAAGAGATTTAGATCCGATGGTTATGATTTTTAAACCCTTACAAGTACCATTAACTATCCAAATTTAAAATTAAACTTAAAAATCACATTTTAATTTTAAAAGATAGAACTTGGTTTATTAGTTACTCTAATTTGATAAATCGAAGTAATCTAGGAAAATGGAAAATTAGATTTTTTTATTTTTATCGTCACTTCGTATGTACCTACTTACCCGCTATTTGGGATCAAACGTATGCAATTCTTTTTTTGTAAAAGCTTTAGTGAGTTGGTCTTATTTTAATTATGAAAATATGCTGGATTTATGTCTTTAATTCAATTTGGTTTATTTGAGAAAAATTTCTAAAAAGGGGTCCTAAATTGGAACTCTTCGTTTTTTTGAAAAAAATTATAAAACGTCTTAAATTTGAATATGAGTTGGTTTATTTTTTCGTATTTGGAGAAATGCTTTTCTAAGTAATAAATCATTCTTTCACTAACCCACTTATTTTTATTTTTCATTAGTTATTTTTTATCCGATATTTTTTCTTATTTTTTTATTTATTTCCATTATACGAAAAAAAAATTATTTTTTCTTCCTTTTTTTTCTTGGTATTATTTTTACATTTTATTTAGATAAATTATTAAAATAAATTAATTAAAAAAATTGAAAACTAAAATGAAGGCTTGGATTAGGAAGGGGACACGAGTAGAGTTCTAGAGCAGTTAGTTAGGTTATTTTGGAAGTTGTCCAGTCGGGTCAAGTCAAACATGGATTCGAGTCATCTCGAAGCTCCGCTGCAGCGCTTAACAAGGCACAATTCGGGCTAATTTGTTGGCCAAAGTGAGCGGAGGAAAGCGGATTTATGTGTATTGGATTGAGGAACTGGAGGGGGGCATAAGCTCAATGAGGTGGCTATTAGGGGTGGTTTAGGTAGTGTTAGTGAGTGGTGATTGGTGGTAGTGTTCGGGTATCGTTGTCAAGGTGCTTAGTTGAGTCCAAGTAAGGGGCTACATAGATTCTAAGGTGTAGCATGCTTTGTAATAAGGTTGTTTTCATGTGAGGAGTAGTAGTGGCAGTGGTTTAAGACCCCTCGAAGACATAGGTGAGTGGGGTCTCCAAGTCCATTTTATTCTTATTTTTACAATTTAACCAATTTAAGCTCTAATTTGTTAATTTTACTAACTATTATTATACTAAATATTCTAAATTAATTTATAAATATTAATTTTTCATAATAATACAGTTTGGGCCGAAAAAATATTTTTGGTTAAGCATGGCATATTTTGAAATTTTCTTAGGAATTCCTTAGTTTGTTGGCTTTATCATTCAAGTAAATTTATAATGTTAGATCATTATATTTTATACCATAAAATAACTAAATAAAAAAATAATATTAATTCATATATAGTAGGCTATAGCCATAAGTTTACACAAATTTATATATTTTGTATTTGTTACTACATTTTTAAAGAAGCATAATACCCACATAATATATACATATATTTTCTGAATATACATGTATATTGGTATACATATTTATTATTTTTGAAATATACATATATATACAAAAATAAGGATATTTCCACATATGTTTTCACTTCACATCTACAAATTCAAAACAAATAAAAAAAAAGAAAATAAAACCTAGCATGTATGGCTATTTACATGCATATTTATATAAATATATGTATTTCGAAACATATATACCCATATACTCATATATATGTCTTTTGGTCATTATATAAAAGGAATTAATCTACTTGTATGCAAATCATAGTATTTTCTTACAATAACTATTTTAATACATTAATACACAAAACTTTTAATACAAAGATTAGCAAAATACATTGAAAGGAAAGTTAGAAGAAGAAAGAAAAACGAAAAGTACATTTAAGTTACTCCTTTGAAGTGGTAGTTGACCTTCGAAAGCTTGTAGGTAGCCTTCATCTACTCCTTGGCTTACTCCAAGTGCTTGGAAGGTAAAATGTGTAGGGGAATAAGTGGATAAAAGAAGAAGAAAATAAGAGAAATGATGCAAAGTTTAAGGGGCTTGTTGTGTTGGCCATAATAATGGGAAGGTTTAAAGCTTCGATCTTATGTATTTGTCTTGTAAAGAGTAAAGAAGTAAAAAAAAAAGGAGGAAAAGTTGTTGCACTTCCAAGCATGAATTGGAAGAAAAGAGTAGGAGGATTTGATTTGTTTTTCAAATTGTTGATGAGTATCGCTTGCCAGCTGAATTAGAGAAAGAAAAAGGAGGATTATGTTATTCTTTGGTCATGTCATGTAACATTAGGTGCAAGGGAGTAGTAATGGGACTTTAGTTGGTGGACATAGTTAGCTTAATGGGATTTGGTTCTAGTTAGTTACATTGGGGATTTAATTAGATAAAAAAAATTAGTTAAGGCATGTAATTAAACAAAAATACATATGTATAATACATAATATAATATAACATAATTTTCTACAATATATATAATACATTAAGAAGCAAGGAATTATATAATATATATATATACACTTTAATGATGCTACATGTAGTGGTATATGGGGTTTATTTTCAATTTATTAATTTAATTGCTTCAAATTAACTAATTATTATTATTTCAAATTATCTTTAATCATTTGTTAGTGAATTTACATGATTTTGTGTTCATAGGATCAATTTTTGTTGAACTAAGGCTTTATTAATATTAGGGTAAATTATAAGGTTTTATAATCTTAGGTTTACTATTTAGGGTTTTTATTAGGTTCAAGTTCAAATTTTTTTAAGTACACATACATAGGGTTTAGAGTTCTCATACATGATTAGGATTTTGGATAGTATACTAGAGTTTTTCACATTCATTTTGGGTTTTGAATCTGAAATTTAATTAGTTTTACATTTTTGTGATTTTTCTATCTCAAGGAAATACCTATAGTGCTCCAATTTAACTATTATCATGAAGGCTAAATCGCATGGTTTACATCTCATCTTAGGGTGTTACAAATTGAGCCTCCACTATGAACCTAATAGCTTGTACAATATTGTAACTCTATAAGTTTACAAAGAACCAAGAGATAACATTGAGATTCTTCTCACTAGCCATAAAATAATTAAAAATACATAAAGTATTTCAAGGATCATCACTTGGAAAGTCCATTGATGGTTCAAATTGAAATTTCATGCCTATTGTTCTCTTTTTCTTTTGCGATAAATCAAGCTACTGTTCTATAAGCTTGTTGCTCTTATATCTTGGCATCTCAATTATGGAGAAAGATGGTAGTAATAAATTTTTTAATAATTTATCACAAAATATAATACAAAAGAAAAAGACAATAGAAATGGACTTACATGAAGATTATTAAAAAGAAAATACAAAACTAAAATTGATGTTAATTGTTTTGGAAAAGGCTCATAAACATTGATAAAATACATTAAAATTCAGCAGCAAAGTTGAGATAAACCATATATGAAACCTTCACTTTTTCAAACCTATCTAAATTGAATACAAATTGTTGTGAGTGAGATGTTTCATATTATAACATTAACAAAATTCCTAATTTCATCTACTAACTAAAGTCTAGAGTTCTTTGCCATAAAAATTTAAAACTTGTTACATAGAAAATTTAACTAATTTGGAAAACCAAAGCCCGAATTCACTTCCTTTCAAATAAATGGAAAAAAAAGAAACACTTATAAATGTTTGACCAACATACAAAAATCCCAACTTTTCTAAAATCAAAATCCTAAATTTTAGAAGATTTAAAGAAAAATTTCAAACCTACATAATAGAAAAATTAAATGTATGACCTACAAAGTGAAAATTCAGCAAAATTTAAGCCAACGTATAAAATATAAATTTCCAAAAGTTAGAAATTAGCACATTCAGCCCAAATGTCTAATGTAATCATACATCTAAAGGAAAATTTTATTTTAATTGTAATTAAAAGAAAATAAATTAATGTGATTTATAGAAGTAAATTAGGTGCATAAATTTAAGAGTAATGGGTGGCTATTAGGATGGAAAATTAGGAAGGATAGAAGGGAGGGTGGTAACATTATATCATAATAGTTAAAATGGTAATTGTTAAGGTAATCATTAAGAGCTTATTTGTACTAATAATTATTATAATCATATTTTAATATATAGTTTTAGAAGCTTTTTTTATTTTTACATATTGTAATCATTCATTTTTTTTCACAATTGTTTTGTCAAATTATAATATCTTTTCATATTTAATTTTCATTATTTTTTATTATTCATTACCATCTATCTATTATATCATCTATATAAACCCATAACTTCATGTCTCTCCATTTAAACTAGGTTCTTTTTAAAGTAAGTTGCATTATGGTGTGATTGTTTTCAATGTCATGCAAGTGAACCACAACTATTGAATATGAATAACAAAATAAAATATATAATAAAATTTATTTACTTTCCTTTTTTGTTTTTTGACAATACTTTTAATAAGTAGAAATCTCTTTTTAAGAACTTTATTCCATTTTTCTTTCCAATCAAACTTAATGTTAATATCCATATTTCAATTTGTTTTTAAGGTTTTCTAATGACCTCTAACCTTTTCATTTTTTTCTTATTTTCAAAAGAAAATAGATTTAGACTCATTAGAAAAGAACTCTTTCTTCCAATAAGAAACCTTTTTTTTTTCCTTTTTCATGCTGCCAATCCATTAGGAAAATGGGTTTGGAGTACTTAGGAAAATTTTCTTTTCTAGCTTTTCTCCAAAGCTTAAAATTTTCGTTAGCATTCCTTTTTGTAGACTGTATAATATTATTTTTAAAAAATTATCTTAAAAAAATACAAATAGCTGACTAAGATTAATTTTTTGGATCTATAGAAAAAGATAATCCCAGCATGTCGATAGATAATCCAAAGACTTAAGCATGAATCATCTATTGGAGGTTAACATGGATGATAAAGCGATTTGTTTATTTTTTATGTATTGTTGATGTATGAAGCTTGGAATCTATATTGGATATCAACAACTGTGATGATTAATATGTAAATGATTGATTAATGTATAAAAAGTTGATGGATCTAGCATAATCAATATGACCAAAAGTACTTAATATTGTGAGGATTATTTATGTTTCTTGTAAAGCATAATTTATTTATTTATTTTTTGTTAATGTATAACATAAAAAGGTTTATGTTGTATGTTTTATATATAGCATGATCAACTTTTTATGTATAGCATTTAATAGCATCATCAATATGGTTGAAAGAAAGATGTTCATATAAATGATGTAAATAAATAAGAGAAATTAAAAAATGAATGGCAGAAATAAATTAAAAGGAAAGTTAGTGTTGCTTAATTTGGTCAATGTTGAGAAAATGTTTGACAAAGAAATTAATAGTGAATCTAATATAGGAGTTATTCTTTTTTTTATGTATTATTGATGTAAATTGCTTTTGGTTTCAACATTTAAGTAACTTCTATGAGAAGAAAAAAAGAAAAGAGTTATTCTTACTAGGATGCAACATGCCTATGATGTGTCTACATAAAAAGAAAAAAAAAGGTAAAAAGCATTATGTTTTATTATCCATAAAATAGAAGATAATATAAATGTATTAATATTAAATGTACAAAGATAAAATAAATTATTACTTTTACATTATTTTAAATACAAAATTAGCATATGATGTACTCACAATCCATTAATAGGAGATAATGGAAACGTGTTACCACATAGGGTTATATTTCTAGGATTACCCTTTTTCTTTTTCTTGAATTGTTATTTGAATAAGAAAAATAATCATTATGGGTTTTATTAAAATTTATTAATATATTTTCACTAAATAACATTGATTGTATAGATTATCAAATTAGAACTCGATAATAGTATATGTATTTCTTATTATTCTCTTAATATATTAATAAAACTATCGATTTATTAAAGTGGAGTTGAATGAATCCTATTTTCTTAATAATCAAATAGATAAAAGTAAAGAACAAAAAATAAGATAAAATTAGACTTGGATTGTACTTTTCTCCCTCATATCATTACCCCTTTCTTTAACTACCATCTATTATTGTATATTAATATGTAAAAAAAAAAAAAAAACTTCTATTCTTATACAATAATAATTATTATTACTTAGCAAGACCAACATTTCTTTTCATTTATTTCTACAATTTTATCTTTTTTGATGTCATTTACCTAAGCATCTTTTTTTAGCCTTATTGATTATGCAAGATCCATCCATCTTATTTTAAAGTTTATGGAATTTAGTTTTGATTGCACCTAGACAAAATATAATTTATCTTATTTATATAATATGAAAGTGGTAAAATAGACTTTAGGTATATTACATATTGTTATAAACCTTTAATTTTCAAACATATGGGAAAATGTAAAGTACTGTTGGTTTCACACATCTACATAACTTATCCAAAAATAGAAGTCATCCTTATTTAAATGTTCCCGAATAAAGTAAGATAAAGTTTGACTTTTATTATATTTTTCTCTTCCATATCATTACCCCTTCCCCTCCCTATCTACTATTTATTATTATAGGTTAATATGCAACAATAATTGTATTCTTATATGTGAACTATAGTAAAGACGCTAAAATATACAATAATAATAACTATTAGTACTATTATAAATTTACCTATATATACGAATCAATATTTAACCTTTTATTTAATCCATTTTAATCCTTAACGTTTTAATAAATTTATAAAAAAAATCTCTCTGTTAATTTTACCGTTAAGTATGGACATATCACAATATTTGATTCATTCAAATAATTAATTTAATTAAATAAACTAATAATATATATTTTATAAATAAAATATTAAAAAAATAATTTTGAATAGCCTCCTTTAATACTAGTTGTTGACCTACTGCATAGAATTGGAATCTAACCACTCTCATTCGCCATCCATAGTACGCTGGACGGTAGAGAAACCACTTTACTATCCGCCAACCCTAACGTCAAAACAATTTCTTCGAGCTCTCATCCCCTCTATTGAAGTTTCACTTTTAACTCTCAGATCTTCCACACTACTTGTTTCCAATCATGCTCAAACACCATCTATCTTCATTCACTTTTTCATTTTTAAAATTTTTCTATATGTTTTTTATATTTTTATCATTTTCTACATTTTTTTAAATTTTTATTATTTTTTATTTAAAAATTATACGTAGACAAATTATATGGTGATACATATCCACAGTGATGGAAAATTTAACAAACTTTAATGGACGAATTTATTTGATACAACATGAAAAGGTTGAGGACTAAAATAAACTAAATAAAAAGTTAATGACTAATTTATAAAAATACAAAATGTTAAGGACTTTTTTTGTATTTTTTTCATTATAATTATATACATTTTTACGTAATAATAATAATAATCATACTTAGTCAAACCATAGTAAATATTATGACTTGGACGATATCTATGTCATGGTAAATTGTCACATACCATATAATGGTTGACAATTAACCCTATTATCAAAGATCACCCTTCTATATGATGTATTAGGCTACTTCTACTCCTAACTACCATCGATCACATAGACAAATAGTATTGTAGCAAAATAGCTATTTTTACTAATTAATCAAATAAGTTATCAAATTTAAAGTACGGAACATGATGTTCTCAGAAGAATAGTAGTAGTAATTGAGCAGTCTAAATGACTACAAAAGTTTAAGAATCATAGTTTAAAGAAATTCATAAGTCTTATCCAATACTAAGTAGTTTCCTCCTTTACTCCAAATATTTCATAGTCTAGTCCCAACATGTGACTAACCTCATGCATCCCATAGCCTAGCTTAATGAAAAGATGGCCCTACAACCATATGACTGCATGTAACTAGTAGCATGTCAAGCCTAAGAACTGCAAGCAACTTAGAAATTTCACCCTCTATAGTTAGGGCTAAAGATTATTAACCAGCATAAACTAAAAACTAGGTTTTAGCACCTAAGTTTTATTGTCCAAAAATGCACATTTGTGCTCAAATCAACTAATATTCATTTGCTCATATATATAAATACGTTTTACTTTAATAAAGAACATAATCTTTTCAAACCTGAAAATTCCTAAGTCTAGCAATATGATGGCCCCTACAATTCACATTGCATGCCTTAAGCAGAAGTAACAAGATACAACCCTTAGCCAAATGGTTAGCGTCCCCTAGCACCTAGTAAGCTTATACATTAGGACAAGAACTCAATAAAAGAGCATAATGTGCCTAACTAATCCCTTCAAAAGCTCTTACTCCTACTTTTATAAGCCCCTTCCTACCTTCTAGTAGAGGTTGCAATTGGTATAATTATAATATAATGACATGCCATGCATGACTTACTTTAATTCATAGCCAAATAATTACTTATGTTCGATTACTTGGGTGATCAAGCGGTTTCATACCATAATGACGATATACAAATAAGTCATGCAAGTACACCTAGTTCATATATAGCTATTAAGCCATGTAAACAATCATTAGTCCACACATATGTATTCCTCATACCCCTCATGCAATCAATTTACTCATAATATTACTTTAATGCAACTAAACTATAAGCAAAAGCAAGCATGAAGTCATCAGAAACACAGACTTTGCCATAATTGTTAATCATAATAATCTAGAAACAAGTCATCCTTGAGATCAATGTCCCCTAAACAAAGTAAATGTAGTAACATAAGAGTATGTTATATTATAATGTCACTCTAAGATTCTACTAAAGTTAATATACTCTTGACTTAGTCCTAAATTTTTCTTGATTAAGCTAAATCTTCAATCGCATATAACTCTCTCGTTTTAAATCCAATTTTCATAATCTTATGGTCGATTTTCATCATTTTCATGTGAACTTTCACATGGTATGGTTAGATTTGAGAGATAGGGCTCGTAATTTTGGTTATAGGCTAGAATAATAGCATTCCTATAGATTGGGTTTCCTTTTGGGCTTAAATTTGTTATCGAACCTTTTTACTACTTAGTGAAATTATTAGGGCTTAGGCTTGGAACTTCTATTTAGGCTTAATTACTTTCTTAATATCAGTTTTTCATGTGATATTTTTGACCTTATCACTATCTTGCACTTCTTAGATTTTTAAGTGGCTTTTAGGTCAAAGATGAGCCTGATTCTTACATTAGAAATGCCTATCACTTTGGTGGGCTTAGGAAACTTAAGGTAAGCTTTCTATGGCCTTTATACCACCTTTTTTTTTAAACTTTAACTTGCTAATCAATAAGTTACACAAGGTTTGGTTGTGAGCTTTTAGGCCTTAAGAGTTTTAGGCTTGGTTTTGACTTTTGAACCCTTAACACTTATCCTACTAGTCTTGGTTAGTCCTTTCACTTTATTTACTATATTTCTAAGGGTGCTTAAGTAGATTAAACTTAGGTTATAGATCTGGTCAGTTTGGTCCATTTGTTCCTAAACCCATTTTTCAAACTTAAGTCCTTGTTTCTTTAGCTTAGGTGCTAAATCAAGGCTTTACACCACTTGTTCTCTAACTTATACTTGTTTTGCTCTTTGTAAGTAGATCATTCTAGCATAATAATAAGTGGGAAGACATGGAACATATATATCTCTTAGGTGCAAATGCTTTAAGGTAGGCCTTTATGTGATGACTTCTTCACTAAAGCTTCATATAATGGTTTTTCTATTACGTAAGGTTTATTTGATGCATTGACAACTCAACATAAGTGAAGGTAACATTTTGGTAACCTTCATGCACTACACGTCCAGCACTTTAAGATGCTTTATAGAACCACATTTTTGTGGTTTCTTTAACTTATAAGGCTTTACTACAAATTACATACATGTATGCTAAAAGGAAACAAACTTAAGCTACTTATGTTCTATTACCTATAAGGAAACTTCAAGAAAACTATGACTTATCTTAGCTAAGAGAACTTCTAAAATACATGATATAGTTACAAAAATAAAGAATGCAAACTCTACTCATGGTGTTCTAAAGACACTTAAAGATGGAGTAAACTTTATTAGGTGAATGGAAGGTAGTTGGCGCCTCACTTAAGTCCCTTTTTGCTCCTATTTCTTGCCCCTCTCCCTTGGTGATCCTTGAGCTTCTTGAATCCTATGATCTTAGTGCTTGTTGGTGCTCTAAAGTCCTCCCAAATAGTTAACTATATGGTGGTGTTTAGGGGTATCCTTTTGGTGGCCAAGTATGACATTACAAATAGGTGGTTTAGGCATATTATTAGGGTACTTTCATAGGAGGTACAGATGGTGTTTGGGGGGAGTTTTCCCTTAGTTGTTTGAGTGTTGAGTTTCTTGAAAAAGAAATGGAGTTTTGGCAGCTTTAAATGGTTAGTTTTGGCTTTAGGGTTTTCTCTTCATTATCTTGTTAAGTTGATGTATAAGGTGAAGCAAAAATCTAGTAGATGTGATAGTTTTGTCAAAACTTTTTAGGTGGCTATTAAATGTGATAATATAAGAGATAAAGAATGAAAAGATTGATTCCATACTTCCCTTCTCTAAACCAACAATATAGGAGGGTTTAGGGTGTGGTTTGTTGTCCCATCCATCCTTACTTTTGGCTTATTCTAAAATTGGTTAAGTTGCTTTTTCTATAAATGGTATAACTTGTCTAGGAAATTAGCGATTGTCTTGTCTTAAAATATGAGAATTTACTAAGTTTACAAGTCAACTAAGTTTACACTCTTGGCTTTGGTTTGTTTAAACTTAAATTGGGTAGGAAAATGAATGGAAGATGGCCAGTCCTAGCTCTAACATGTGGCTCTCAAATTTTCACCCTTGAAATGTCTTACTTGATTATCTTATTTAAGTAGCTAAGTTAGGGTTTAGTTCTTAAATTTTTCCTTTCCTCAAATTGCTTTTCAAGATAGGTTATAAGTATCTTAAGGTTAGCTTAAGCTCATTTAGGTTTAGGCTTTCGATATAAGGTTTTTAAGTGTTCAACTTAGTACTTAAGTTTTTGATCCTTCATTTAGCTTTTTGATAAGTTTGGCAGTTGTCATTATAATTTTTAGGGTTTAGGGTTTTTAGTAAGTTAAGGATCGTTATTAAGTTTTAGAGTTTACAAATGTTTGAGTAAGTATTAGGTTTCTTGATCCGTTCGTTTTAGGGTTTTTGTAAGGTCAAAAGTATTCTACTATACTTAAGGGTTTAAGGTTTTGGTTAGTTCTATGGTTAATATTGATTTTCATTGTTCTCAAGTTTGATAATGATCGTGAAGTCAATGAGTATGAGTACAGCTTTTATATTAAGCTTGATTCTTTATTTAATTTATCCTCGAGAATATTTAGAAAGCATTTCCAACTATCTGGATTGCTATAAAAAATTTGTTTGGTTTACAGTAAATATATATCAATATACACATTAATATATAATTACACATAATTGTATTGGAGTAACACAAGTTATTTTATCTTACCAATACTTTTGTACTTTTAAAGGTGAATTCCATCATAGTTATATTTTGGTCAAAATTTTTTATAGATACGTTGCATATCATATATAAACCATTTTATATACTATATCGTATAGGTTATACTACATATTACATTGCATCTTATTACACATAGTATGTATTATAATTATTTTTCTTTTAAACCACTTTGAAAGTGAATGTGAGCTGGTTCCTCTCTCTCATATCATTATACATTTCTTAGTAATAATACATTTTGATTCTCTTTAAAATTAGTTTCCATCAATAATCAATAATACCAAAATGTCTTTTAAGCCGTCTTTGATATCTTATATATTCAATTTTAGTAAATGAATGAAAAATTAATATTTGTTTTAATTAACATTAATTTACGATGCCATTATACTTATCATTAATTATTTGTTTTAATTAGCATTAATATCACTTATCATCAATAGATATATACATATATGTAGGGGTAGGTATTGGTGGGTACTGATCCCAAGAATTGATAAGGTCGTTCATAGGATAAGTCTAAGCCTACCGAAAGCATAAAAGAGAGTAATGGGATTGTGCCAAAATAGTAAGATAGAGTAAGTAAACCCACAAATAGCTCTAAGGTGTGATGCATTAAGGAAATTTCGAGAACTTACGGCACAACTTGATATGATACACGAGATGGTCTGGTAAGGTTACTCTCCACCTAGCCTTGCTTAAGAGTTATGATAAGAGTAAGAAGAGTAAACAAGTAATGTTTACAATAAATAGAATATTCAGTATATTGATGATGCACACTCTTCTTGTGGCTATATGTATAAAGGGTATTTATATCTACAAAAATAGAGCAACCTGCGTAAAATGGAGAAGACTAAAAGGATATTATCTAAAGGAAATAATGTACAAGGAATAATAAGGGTACAATCTCAAAATACAAAAATATTGAGTATGTTGTATGGAGGATTCCATCACATGGCTGCTTGAACACGTGGCTCATTGTAGGTAGGCGACTTTTCTAGTAGAAAAAACAATTCTATACAATCAGCATGATTTTGCAAGGGTGGTAGATTGAACATGCTAAGCCGAGTAGATAATTCTTCTAGGGTGAATTCACTTTGGACACTTCCAGCATGACTTAAGTTAAGGTTGGTTGAGTTGATGGTTAGATGAGCCGACATGATGTTCACATGTAATTTAAGTCAGCAACTATAGACAAATAATATGTGCAAGAAGGTTCGGCTCAGCCAACGCATTAAGTTGACAGATTATAGTAGCTTAGACTCTTCGATGGTAGGTCTTAAGGAAAGAATTTGCTTAGCCATACATTCCAGCCCTCGGACTTAGGCACGAGTCAAGGGTCTGATTTTTTGATTCCTATCATCCCTGCCAAAGTGATTGGTATCTAAGATCAAATCTAGCTAGTTTTCATCTAAGTTCTCCTCAGCTCGGTAAGGGCTAAGGTCAGTAACAATAAACTTATCTAATACTTTGAATTCTGCTAAAAGCTTAAGTTGATATGCATTATCATTAATTTTTTAAAGTATCCTAAAAGGTCCTTTAGCTTAGGTAGATAGTTTGTTCTTCCTTTGATTATGGAATCTTTCATTACTCAAGTGTAACTACACAAGGTCTTCGGTTTGAAATTGCTTAGTCTTCCTTCCTTTTCTTCTCTCCTTTAGTTTTCTAGCGGCTTGGTCAATCTACTCGGTGGCTCATTAATAGATCTATTGGATGGATTGGGCTTAGGTCCTTGCGTTTAGATATTTTAGGTCACTAAGTGACATTGAGGTGTAATCGAAGGATAGTTCTAAGTTAAAACCATTAATGACTTCAAAGGGGGGCATATCTAATAGTAACATATACTATCTAACTATAAACAAATTCGATTATGGGTAGGCAAGCATCCCAATCAATTAAGTTGTTTCCTACTACAGCTCGAAGCAATAATTCTAGAGTGCAATTGACCACTTTTGTTTGGCCGTCGGTTTGGGGATGGTAAGAGGTGCTAAATAGTAATTTGGTGCCTATTCGATGCTGAAGTGAACTCTAGAAATGGCTACAAAATTTTGGATCTCTATCGGATACCACACTCCTTAGCATTCCATGCAAGTGAACTACTTTCTGCAAAAATAAAGAAGCAATAGTCGAGGCATCATTAGTATTGGTATAGGGCATGAAGTGTGCCATCCTGCTGAACATATCCATGAAAACCATTATAGAATCTTTGCTTTGAGCAATTCGAAGTAATCCAAGGACAAAATCCATACTCAAGTCAACTTATGGTTTGGTCTAGGTAAGTAAGGGCATTGCTTTTCCTTACTCTACCCAGCTATTCACTTTCTTACAGATGGCACATCCCTCAATCACACAATGCACGTTACATTTCATTCTAGGCTAGAAGAATTTATCATTCAATAGCTCATACGATATCCGCTCTCTAAAGTGTTTAGAAAGTCCCCTAAGATGGGCTTTTCTCACCAGTAGTTCTCTAATTGAACAGGTCAGCATACATAACTTACCACTTCTAAATAGATAACCATCCTCTATATGATACTCATCAATTACTCTTCCCTCTCTACAATTTTTATATATGGGGGAAAAATGAGGATCATCTTAATACTATTCTTTTATGTTGGCAAAGCCTAACAACCTTATCTATAGCTCAATGAGAAGGACATATCTTCTTGGTTGAGTGTCGATAACTACATTATTCTTGGCTTGCTTGTACTTAATGATAAAGTTAAATTCCTCTAAGAACTCAATCCATTGGGCTTGGTACTTGGAAAGTTTGGTTTGGCTTTATATGCACCTTAAGGACTCATGATCTATGTATATGACAAACTCTTTCAGTAAGAGATAATGCTGCCATATGTAAAGAGCTCTAATCAAGGCCAAAAGCTCTTTGTCATATACAGAACAGTTCAATTGCACTCCTTTGAGCTTCCTATTGTGATAAGTAATAGGTTAACCATCTTGCATCAGTACAACTTCGATGCCAACACCAAAGGCATTACATTCAAGCTCAAATACTCTTTTAAAGTTTGGTAAAGTCAAGACTAAGGCAAAGGTTAACCTTATTTTTACTTTAGTAAAACTTCGCTCCTCCTTCTCTCCCTACTTGAACTCTACATTCTTCTTCATAAGCTCATTCAAAGGCATAACAATGGTCCTAAATCCTTACATAAAGCATTAATCAAACAATGCCAATCCATGAAAACTTCTCACCTTAGCATAAGAGGTCAAGGTTGGCCATTCAGCAATAGCTCGTACCTATTCTTCATCTATTCTCAATCTTCTTGCACCAACTACAAATCCTAGGAAGATCACTTCTTCTTGACATAAATAACATTTTTTTTTTTAATTTTTGAACAATCTCTCTACTTAGAGGATAACAAAAATAGCCCTAATGTAATTACTATACATTGCCAGGTCGATACTATAGATAATGATGTCATCAAAGTAGACGATAACAAATTTTCCAATCAAATTTCTTAGAACATGATTCATTAGCCTCATGAAAGTGCTTGGAGCATTTGATATTCTAAAAGGCATAACCATTTACTCATATAGGCTATGTTGGGTTTTAAAAGCAGTATTCCATTCATCCCCTTGTCTCATCTAGATTTGGTGGTACTTTGATTTTTGATCTATCTTACTGAATATTCTCACACCACTTAGTTCATCCAACATATCATCCAACTATGGGATAGGGTATTTGTACATGATCATAATCTTGTTAACAGCTCTACTATTTACATATATATGCTAAGTTCCATTCTTCTTTGGTACGAGAAGTATATGTACAACATAGGAGCTAAGACTCGGGATTCATCAATACACTGGATTGTTCGACAAGGTAGCATTGGGTATTAAGTCAATATAATGTTCAATGCTTCAGAAAGGGGGTAATCCTTCGAGTAACTATTTTGGGAACAAGTTCGTATATTGCCCTAATAGTTCCTTGAGCTCTAAGGGTGGCTCACTCTTGTCCTTCAATTCTAATAGTCATTTGATTAATAAATAAGTTAGCATGCTAGCCTTAATAGCCTCTCGAAGTTCGACTCTACTCAACACCAAGGCCTTGTTCGATCTTTGAGCCAACTTAGCTTGTAGTTTGCTCACTTAACTTAAGGTCAAAGGGTTTAAAGTGATTTGCCTACTGTCCTTCTTGAACACACTAGTATTCCTAAATCCATCATGATTAACCCTTCGATTGAAAAGCTTAGGTCGGCCTAACAGCACATGTAGTGCATACATAGGTAGTACATTGTAAAGAATTTTGTCAGCATAGTTTCTAACTGAGATTAATAGTAGCACTTGCTAAGTGATATGTAGTGCTCCCTCCTTGCTTAGCTAATTTAGTTTATATGGCTTTGAATGTGAAGTGGCCGATAACTTAAGCTTCATAACTAGGTCAATAGATGTTACATTAATATAGCTCCCATTGTCTACTATGACTATGTACACTTGATCATTTACTTTGCAGGTGATATGGAATAAGTTCTCTCTCTACTCCTCAGTAGAGGGTTCTAAGCTCATGGCACATCAAACAACTAAAGTCAACTTATCCAGGTCTTCTACAAACATGTCTTCCTCAATTAGGTCGGTATTAACATTAGCCTAATCTCCCACTTCTTTCTTCTCCTTAAGTTCCTCATTTATGTTGTTTACTTTGATCTTCGGGGCATCTCCCTTAATAAACATGGTCCTTTGGTTTGGACACTAGGCAATCATATACCCAAACCCTTGGCACTTGAAACACTTGATCTAGCTCGTCTTCCTTCTAATTCCTTGCCTAATCACATATGTTCAAGTTGATACATTACCATTAGATCAACCCTTCTATTCAGTCTTGACATCTATTCATTTGGTCTGTTCGATACTTAGTTGAGCTAAGTAGTTTCCTTGAATAGGTTGGCTCGTCTAGGGTCTAGTCGACACTGGACTCCTTCTCTACCATTCCAATCGTTGGGCTATTCTTATAGCTTCATCTAATGTAGTGAACCACTAAAGTTCCACAATATCACAAAAGTCACTTCTTAACCTAATGAGGAATCTAGATATTATTCAAGCTAACAACTCCTTTACTTCACAACAAATCTTAAGTATTTGCAACTCCTAAACATACGAGTTATCAAGTTAGCCTCCTTGTCTCAACTCTTGAAGTCAAGCAAAAGTATCTTGTAGATATGTGTCTAGTACTAATCTATTTCTAAGTATCCTCTTCATCTTAAGCTAAGTACTAACCTTTTTGTATCCTTCTCACCTTCTCATGATCCGAAAGTTCTTCTACCATATGGTAGCATATCCTAAGAACTCAATAGCTACAGTTTTCATTTTCTCTTAGTCCTTATACTAATAACAATGAAACACTAATTTAACCTTTTCCTCACAATCCAAATAACCATTGGCACTCCTAAAGTCACTAAAACTCAGAATCTAAAGCTTCACATCGTCCGCTTACCCCTTCACCTCGAACTTATCGAGCTGAGTTTTAACTTCTAATAAGTCGAGCAACTTGTAGGGTACTTAGTACAGCCTTAGTTGGTCAATAGGCCATCGTATGAATAGCTTTAGTTAAGTAAACTAAGAGGTTGGCCACCTCATCTAGTCTCTCATCTATACTTTTGGGGGTACCTTAGGATTGTCGACCATAATGGACAACACTACTATTATCATCCTAATATTAGCATTAACACTCGGGTCTATCATTTTCTTCGACAATTTTGATTTCAAGCTTTGAATCTTACATACAACTAACACTATCCCTTTAAACTAAACAATACATACACTCTTCATACAGATGTCTAGTTAACTCATAAACACAGCAACTACACAAATGAACAAACTACTATATAGAAGCTTGCTTTGTTTTTAGATGTTCGAAATAGGGCAAAATAAAGTATACTCGAAAACAACTACAACACTCTATTACTTACTCAAACACTTTAGTGATTCCCTTTATAACTTTGAAACACTACTACAACAATCTCTACCTCACAAAACACAAACATAACTTACCCAGACAAAACTTCCTCTTTGATACAAAGATGGTAGGCATCAATACCAATAATTGATAAGGTCGATCATAGGGTGGGTTCAAGCTTGCCAAAAGTTTGAAAGGGAGTAATAAGATTTTAAGAAAACAATAAGATAGAGTAAGCAAACTTACAAATAGCTTCAAGGATGTGACACACTAAGAAACTTCTAATTACTCACAACACAACTTAATATGACTCAAAAGACGGTCCAATGAGGTTATACACTACTTAGCCTTACTTAAGGGTTAGGATAAGAGTAAGAAAAGTAAATAAGCAATGTTCACAATAAGTAGAATATTTAGTAGATTGATGATGCAAGCTCTTCTTGTAGCTACATGTACAAAGGGTATTTATACCTACAAAATTAAGGCAACCTACCTAAAACAGAAAAGACTAAAAGGGTATTATCTAAAAGAAGTAATGTACAAGGAATAATAAGGGTACAATTCAAAAATACAAAAATAGTGAGTATGTTGTACTAAGGATTCTATCACATGGCTATTCGAACATATGGCTCATGTAGGTAGATGACTTTTCTAGCAAGAAAGACAATTCTATATGATCAACTTGATTTCTATGGAGTCAAGATATCGAGCAAAGGTAGTAAATTAACCATGTTGAGTTAAGTAGATAATTCTTCCATGGTGAATTCACCTTGGACACTTTCAACATGACTTAGGTTCAAGTTGGCTAAGTTAATGGTTGGATGAGTCAAGCTGACATTCAAGTGCAATACAAGTGGCAACTAGAGACAAATGACACCTATAGGAGGTTCTAGCTCGACTAATGCATCAAGTCGGTACATTGCAGCCACTCATACTCCTTAGTGGTGGGTCTTAAGGAAAGAATTCACCTAGCCATACTTTCTAACCTTTAGTCTCAAGTTCAGGTCAAGGGTCCAATTGTTTGATTCTTATCAAGAACAGTTCACTTTTGTACAATTCAGCTCTCCTCCCCTCCTAAATAGAAACTAATATAATGATTCAATTCCTTTTTGAAATTGAACCTAACCATATAGTTTAGTTCATAAATTTTTTGAACCCAATTAAAACAGATTTGGTCCAATTTGATCTACAATTTCAATCGTTTACATCAAATTTTTGCTAAACATTTTTATCTCTAATAACATATTTTCCTTTTCATCAAACTTGCATATGTTTTCAATTAATTTCTCATACATTTATCATGTACAACAATGCTTAGCAAGATCTTAACAAAACCAACTTAATTGGATGAAGATAAGAGACTCTATTCCCACAAACAACAACGAGAAGAGAGAAGTAAAGTTGCTCATTTAAAAGTGACATGAAGAAGATAAAGAGACATGCAAAAGGTTAAGAAGAGAGAGAGAGAGAAAGAGAGAGAGATATAATGAGCACTAAGGTCAAACCCTTGATTTAAAAACATAAAAGAAAATAACAATTTAGAATAGGAAATTTTCTAAATGTGAAATTTCATATGGAACTTACTCAACTTAATTTTAATAATTAACTAAAAATAAAATAAAGAAAAACAAGATATAAAAATTTTGATGAATTTCATGGTGATTAATGGAAAAAAAAATTTAAGTACAAAACAATTACATGAACTTTTTTTGTTTAACCAAATGGTTTAGTTCAATTCAATATGGTTTAGTTTGCTTCCCTTCCCTAAGCCAAAGTGTGAACAAACCATGAATCATTTATATATAACTGAATTGAACTATAAACTGAATGGTTTTCCAAGAAAACCAATTTTTATGATTCGATTCATGATATGGTTTTTTTTTCCAACTATAATATATATTTTTACATACATATGTGCATAGTATTAAAGCTTCAAGGGTCTTTAGCGTCTTGCTTATTTTAGTTTAATTAAGTGACTAAAACCCTCATCATTAATAATGCATTTCAACTCTCATTATTATCAATTTCAATGAATCCTTTAAAATTTAAATCACTAATTTATGGCAGAATTAGATTTGCAATTAGTAATGCATCTTAATTCTCATTAACATCAATAATCAATAGTAATTAAAATCTTTAGGCTAGTATTAGTGTCTTACATTTTTCATTTTAGCTAAATAACAAAAATTTTTATTTTCCATTACTAATAAAATTTAATTTCCATCCTTATCACTTCTCATACATGGATGGTTAAAGCTTGAATCATTTTTAATTATGGTATTCTTACATATGTCACTTATAATAAGTTTCAATTATCATTGATATCCAGTTGTGATTTTCTTGTTAGGAAACTTATTGATATTTCTCTTTCATTCATTTGAGATTATATTTAATTTTGCTCAAACTTAACATATATTTATTAATACTCGAATTCCATCCATTACATTTACTTGGCCACTCGGATACTACAAATAACTTACTTTTCGGCTAACTTGGTTTTGAATTTAAGGAAAGTGGCACGAATAGTTAGCACTTGTCATGGTTATATTACATAATTGTCTACTATTCCTATATTTTAGGAATGTACTTGATTAAGAGGTCTCCACGTATCCTAACAATCATGTGATTAACAGCTGCTTTAGATACCCGACATACGCTTATAAATATGGGGAAGAAGCACTATAAGAACTATGGGATACCCTATAACTATTCACTTTGTCTTCTACTGAACATATTTATTGACTTAGGCATTAGAGTGGCTACATCGAACCAGCCTTGGTATGCTTTAGTTTTTTGTATTTTACAAGAAGGAAATTATCCAAAAACTATGTAACAACATTTGACGTCGTCTGTTTTTCTTACCCATCCTCATGGTTAAGACAAGATTAACTAAGAGTGCAGGTGTTGGTACTTCATCCTAATACCTTGAATGGGGAAGTAAGCATACTAACGAATAACATTTGGTTAAGCTAAAGTAACTTAGCTTCGACTTAGCCAAAGAAAACCAAGAATTAAGCAAAAAATATGAAGAGATCCTTGATCTTCTTCACGGTATTGTCTACCTAAGTTAAAACCAAAAACACAATGATCACAATGCTGAGAACAGTGATGACTCAATCTATTCTCCCGAATTGCAGAGAAAAGCAAGTCAAAGTTACAATGGGACCTTTAGCCCTTGTACTTAAGAAAAATGACAAAGCTAAGCAACTGCAATAGGTGCACCATGCTAAACCCTCTCATGTTAGCACTCCTATTACAATAAGTAAACAATTTCAAATTAAGAAGAGCCCTTTCAACCCCGTGATTTTGAAGCAGGTTACAATATGACACATTAAGTTACCGCAATTTGAAGCCTATGATAAGCCAAGAGATCCTAAAGATCATCTTGAGTACTACCTACACTTTAGCCAAGTTGTACGGCTTGAGCGATGTCATTGCTTACCAAGTTTTTTCCTTCACACTAAGGAATATGGCAAGTACATGGTTCAAACCGAATACTATTTTATGTTTCGAAGACTTGGTAGAAGTGTTTCTTCAACACTTCCTTATAAGCAAGCTTCTTGTCAAGGATTCTTCTATCCTTAACACGATAAAGTGAATATCAGATGAGTCTATTAGAGATTATCTAGTTAGGTTTATGGCTGAGATAGTCCAAATTCTAGAGCTAGACATGAGCATAACTCTCAATGTAGTTATTGATGGTGTTAATCCCTATAGAAACTTATTCAAGTCTCTCATCATAAATAAGTTAAGAACTTTGTTGAGTTCAAACCAAAGCCTTGTCTTACATAAGATAAGAGGACAACATTAAGGCTCATCAAGAAGCTGATCAAAGTAGAGGAGATAGGAAAGGCAATAGGAAGAGAAGTGCGAAAGATCGACTTAGAATAGATGATAACCAATGTCCTAATGCTGGGAAAAAGAAGTCATGAATTACAACATATTTAGTCTACACACTAGTTAATTGACCAATATCAAGCATAATAATGGAGGTGTGTGGACAAAGAGGCATATTGTAATGGCCATAAAGGATGAGAGGAAAGCCATTGAGGCAAAATTCCAATAAATATTGTGATTTCCATCGTGACAGAAGCCATAATACTAATGAATGGATCTAACTTAAGAGTACGATGGAGGATGTGATTCAGTGAGGGTACTTATGTAAGGTTCTTATGCATGATGTGAAGAACAATGAGTGACCATCTCAAAGAAGAAGAGAGAAGACCAGGAGAATGTTATTCGACCACCTCTTACTAGGAAAGATGCGAGAGATGAAAGCACCATTAGAGCATCCAATAGTACAACGAACACTATTGTTGGCGAACCTCCACTATAGGCAAGTCAATCTCTTCGAGCTCGATTAACACCATTAATTATGTTTGCAATATCTAGGGTAAGAAGGTTAAAATCAATAATACAATTTCCTTCATAGATGAAGATCTTAAAGGCATTCAAAGGCTGTATGATGACGTGCTTGTGATTAGTATGTAAATTGCTAACTTCGAGGTCAAGAAAATTCTTGTTGACACTCGAAGTTTGACAAACACTATTTTTCAACATGCTTTTGATCAGATGAGATCAATGATCAAAGCATAGCTGAGATCCTACATCTATGATTTATATGCCTCCAACGATTAACCCATCCAAGTGATTGGAGTAATTTCTTTACCAATCCAAATTGGAGATGACGAATATGTTAAGGAAGATAAAGTAGACTTCCTTGTTGTAAAATGTTGGTCCCCATGCAATATGATCATAGGACGTCCATGCTAGTACTTATTCAACATTGTCCCTTCTACAGATCCATAGCGTTATAGAGTGATGCCCTTTGAGCTAAAAAATGATTGTGTAACTTATAAACGGCTTGTCACTATGATGTTCAAGCCATAGATCCGTCAAAATGTCGAAGTGCATATCGATGATATGATTGTGAAAAGCACGATAGAGGATCAACGTTTCACTGATTTTAAGGAGACATTTAGTACTTTAAGGGGATACAATATGAAGTTGAATCCATAGAAGTACATCTTTGGTGCTACTTCAAGAAAATTTTTAGGTTATATGGTCACTCGGCGTGCTATTGAAGGGAATCCAAGAAAGATTGATGCAATTAGAAACATGAAGTCTCCTTATACCATTAAAGAGGTTCAGGAGTTAACTGAATGAATAGTTGCCCTTAACAAGTTTGTATTAAGAAGTGCGGATAGGTGTGTAGAATTCTTTAAAATTTTAAAGAATTTGAAAGATTTTATATAGATGGAAGAGTATGGAAGAGCATTTAACAAGTTTAAATAATTTCTTGCATCACCACCAATACTCACGACACTAATTCTTGGAGAGAACTTGTATTTATACTTATCAATCAGTAGTTAACCACTTTCCTCTATGCTAGTTCGAATCAATGGCAAGGAACACTGGCCCATTTATTACGTAAGTCATGTCCCGCAAGGCCTAAAGCATCAATATACCAAAATTGAAAAGTTTGTGTTAGTAGTTATTCTCTCAGCAAGGAAGTTGAAGTCATACTTTGAGACTTACTAAAGTGTAGTCCTTATTAATCAACCTTTGTGACAGCAATCCAATGACCAGATTCTTTAGGAACGATGATAAAATATGCCTTAGAGCTAAGTGCTTATGGCATACAATACAAACCTAGAACGGCATTAAAAGCTCAAGTGTTGCCGAATTTTCTAGCTAAGTTCATAAGTGAAGAAGACAGTATGGAAATTATTGAGAAACTAATATGGAATCTTTATGTCAATGATTCTTTGACCAAACAAGGAAATGGTATAAGTTTTATTCTGCAAGGACCCCAAATGTCAAGGTTAATTATGCCTTGAAATTCAGATTTCTAGCCAGCAATAATGAAATGGATTATGAAGCCCTAATAGTAGGACTCAGGTTGGTAAAGGAGGTTAGTGTGGAGAAAGTGAAAGTTTTCTTCAATTCACAACTTGTTATGAATCAAGTTAAAAGAAGTTATGTAGCAAAGGAAGAAGAAATGAGCAAGTATTTGTTGATAGTATGATCACTCATGGAAGAATTTCAATCCTTTTCAATTCACAAAATACCAAAGAGTAAGAACATTATTGTTGATAAGCTATCAAAGTTAGCTAGTATAGCATTTCCATATTTAAGCGATAAACTTTTTGTCGAGTTTCTCCTACATAAAAGTTTACCAAAAGTTTACCAATTGTTCAACAGAGCTTTGAATTGGCTCCTTGCCTAAAAGAGAGATCATAGATATATCTAATTGTAGATTATTTAAAGGAGTTGTCCTTCTTGACAATAAGAAAATGGGTCGAAGGTTAATTTATCAGGTTACAAATTACACATTGATAAATGACCAATTGTATAAATGCAGTATTTCACAATCTTACCTTTGATGCCATCCTCCGAAAGATGCACAACAAGTGTTATTTAAGCTATACCGCAGTGTATGTAGCAACCATGTGAAAGCATAGATGTTGTATATTCACACCTTACGACTCGGCTATTATTAGCTAACAATGAAAGATGATACGAGAACTTTTGTTCAACATTGTCTACAATGGTAGAAGCATGAGCTATCAAGTCATGTGCCTTCTATTGAATTGTGCTGCTTAACCAGTCCTTAGCCTTTTGTCCAATGGGGATTAGACATACTCAGACCATTTTTGAAGTCTACAGCCTAGTGATAATTTGTCATTTATGTTATGGATTATTTTACAAAGTTGGCAAAGGTAGAAGTATTGGTAAGGATTACTAAATTCAAGGTTGAAGCCTTTGTTTTCAATTTTATTATATTAAGGTTTAGGGTCCCATTTATGATAATCATAGGTAATGGACCATAAATTGATGACAATAGATTTTGGGCATTTTGTAAGAAATGCTACATCCACCTAAATTATACATCTTTAACTTACCCTCAGATTAATGGGTAAGTAGAAGCAGTCAATAAAATCATCTTAAGAATTTTGAAGAGGAAAGTTAATTAAGCCAAGTGAAGATGGGTTAATGAGTTGCTGGATGTTTTATAGGG
Organism: Lumnitzera racemosa; assembly: GCA_024138005.1. NCBI lineage: Eukaryota > Viridiplantae > Streptophyta > Magnoliopsida > Myrtales > Combretaceae > Lumnitzera > Lumnitzera racemosa. Next base: position 32,114,495 of record JAMXBC010000003.1, on the reverse strand, counting down.
ATATTGAACTACTCATAGAATTGCAGTAGGGGAAACACCCTTTAGATTGGCCTATGGTACCAAAGCAGTATTATTGATTGAATTGGACCTACCAAATCTATGCATGCAAAATTTTAACATGATTAATAACCAAGTCGGTTTAATGGCTAATTTAGATACTATTGAAGAGATAATAAATGTTGCAAGAGAGAGAGATGTAGTATATTAGCATAGGGAAGCTAAGTATTATAATTAGAAGGTAAAGAATAAGGTTTTTTAGGCTAGAGATTTGGTTTGCCAGAAACTAAAGGTGACTGGCGTACAAGAGAAACAAAGGAAGCTTAGCACAAATTAGAATGATCCTGTTAGGGTCCGAGAAGCCATTGGTGAGGAAGCATATTGACTAGAAAGGTTGGATGGAACAGTCATCCTTTATGTGTAGAATGTTGAGAACTTGAAACATTACTTTAATTAATTCCTTTAATGTCGTGAAGCATTTCCATTTGTTTTGTAAGACAATAGCTTAGTTGTTTCAAAAGGCAATTATGTTCAAAGTTACAACTTTAATTTGTTTCTCTTCTTGATCTTTTTATGATCAATGGATTATTATCAAGTTCAAACTACACGATGAACAAACTAGTATTTAATAAGTTCAAACCTATCATTGTTAGAAAACTTTATAATTTAGTAAAAAAGTCAGATAACAAGTATATTAGTTCATATAGGCAATCTACGGCTCAAGCAAGATGAGTGGTCCACATCACAAATGATAAACGGATAATGTCTCTAAAAAGACATCTAATAAAGCAATGCGAAATAAAACATGCCAAGAAAATAGGGTGTGTAAAATAAAATATACCAAGAAATCATAAAGCGCATGAAATAAAACATGCTAAAACTACTTAAACACACATTACTGGAAATGTTGATAATATTAATACAATATGAAACGTTCGACCACTCGACTGAACCATGTCTATACAAAATAAGAAAATATATATAATACAACAATCCTAAGGCAACTAGTTCTCCGATTATGCGGAGGCATTTCCTTGATTGGAGGATGGGACCTTATTGGAGCATTTCTCTTATTTAGTACTTAGGGTTGTAGAATAGGCAGATTTCTCTTTGTGTATGTCGAGCTTAATTTTTTCCTCCCTGTTCTTTTATAAATTAAGTCTTCTTTAAACTGATCAGTACTAAACCCTACTCATTTAATGCTGATCCTCGATCAAGGTTTAAAGAAAATCGATCTTTTATCTTAAAAATACTTTGGAGTCACAACCCGATCAAAGTTGAGAAAAAGAGTTATGTTATAACCTATTGGGTAAATTGGTTATAACTTGACTACTAGTTTAACAAAAAAACCAATTTTATAAAATGGTTTTCTAAAATGAAAGATCTGCATCTGGGGTCTACCTTTTTAAACCCTAAATAGATACCATTTTTTTAACTTTCTAAATTTAATTTTGCTTTTTAATAATACTTTTTTTTTTAATTTCTAAATGACTAATCATATCGCATGCAAGTAATTTAATTAATTTACACAAATATTTATAATGATGGAAAAAATAAAAATTTTCATATTTTAAGTCCCTCCGTACATATGTGTGCCTCCATACATGCTAATTGGGATCAAACTTCCGTAAGTCGTTCCTTTTGTAAAACTTTAGTGGGTTGGGTTGGTTTTAATTTGAAAATATGCCAAATTTACATTTTAACCCAATTTTGATTTATTTAAGGAAATTTGTAAAGAAAAAGGTCTTAAATTGGAAATTTTATTTTTTGGAAAGTTCTAAAGAGCCTTAATTTTGAAAAAAAAAAGTCCAATTATGTTTAATTAGTTTGGAAAACCTGATTTTTCTAAGTGTTAAAATTGATTTTTATTCATTAACTTATTTATTTTTATTTTGATTAATTTTTATTTTATCTTTTTTTTTATCTATTTCTACTAAACAAAATAGAAATAAACTATTCTTTTTCTTTTTTCTTTTTTTTCCTTTTTCTTGCTTTTCTTTTACTCCTCTTTTTTCTTTTTTATTCTTTTTTTTCCCTCTTTTTTATTACATCTACATTCAAAATGAAATAAATAGATAGAATAAAATAAATAAATGACCAATTAAACAAATAAATGAATAAATAGATGAAAGGAACAAAGGTAGACTGAGGATCTGATTAAACACGCAAGTCGGAGCTGGGCTTAGACCAGGATCTGGTCAAGTCGAGTCAGGTGCTCGGATTCAAGTCAAATAACCTGATTATGTTGAAGAAGCAGTAGCCTCGACAAGGGGTAATGGAAGGCTATTCAGGGGGAATTTTTCGTGGGTAAGGATGGATTTGTGTGAAATTTATTGGACTTCGGGGGTTTGGGATCATTTCCATAGTGTTTAGGCAGTGTTTTGGCAATGGTCAAAATTGAAAGGGTAGTGGTGGTTTTGGTTAGGCTACGTGAAGGTTGCTAGAGCTTGATTGGTGGTTGGGTCATAGGTTTTTATATGCTGTGAGCTTCATGGAGGTGTTGGTTCGGCTTAATGTAGGGGTCAAGATGGCGTTCTAAGCTCGAGGTTGAGGTAGACTAGGGTTTAGTGGTGGTAACTATGGAAATGCTACTAAAGGGCAAGGTGAGGGTTAGTTATGGTACGATTGGAGAGCTAAGAGGCTGAGGAAGCTTGATGAGTGATTAATTTTTTTTAATATCAAGTAGAGAGACAAAGCTAAAGAGAGAGAATATGTGTTAGGGATGATTTCTGATGCTCATGTGTATCCCATGAATTCCCTAAACCCCCTTTTTATACACAAATTCAACTTAGTAAGCAAGGAAACTCAAAATTGGATTGAATGTAAATTTCCAAATTTTTAATTTTTTTTTTCAATTTTTGGAGTTTGATTTGAGTGGCGAAATGTATGATTTGGATATGTTCTTAGGTTATATTCAAAGTAGGCCATGTCATAAATGAGATTCGATTAAGAAACTATGCGTAAGTGTGTAGAATTTGCGTAAAAAATGGATCCAAAGTGAAGGGGTCGAAGTAGTTTTGCTAGGGAAAGTAGAGGAAATCATGGGAAAGAGGGGAGAAAGAAAGGGAAAATGCTAACGTGGTACTACGTCAGCCAATCCGACCAATTACAGTGTGCCACATTAGCGCTAGCCAATCTGAAGCTACTACATGTCATGATACATGGCACAATGAAACACTTACAAGTGGAAATGTGTCAGTTGAAAAGATAAAAAGGCTTTCCATACCTTTGCTAAGATTCGAACCCCTAACCTCCAACTTGAACCCAATGCTATGTCCATGCACTTATCCATTAGGTCGTTATATGTGCCTCATCCATATAAATTACACATATGGGCTAGGTCAGCTTAGGCTAGATTCAAATCTAAGTCTCGATATAATAGTCTTTTTCTTAAATTTATTTAAATTAAGAAATTTATTCTATTAAACTACTTAAAATTTTTATTATTTTCTAAATTCCTTATTTTTCAATTTTTTCTTTTTTTTTTGTGACTTTTCAATTTTTCCTTTTTTTGTGATTTTTCCTATTTTCCTATTGAATATTTTTCCTAGATTTCTTATCTTTTGGGTTTTTTCCTTTAATTTTCTATTTTTTAGTTTTTTTTCAAATTTCATAATTTTTGTGTTCTTTCTTATTTTTCTAAATTTTCTATTTCTTTGTATTTTTTTAAACTTCTTGTTTTTAGGGTTTTCTTTAATTATATATATATATATATATTTGTATTTTTCCTAATTTAGGATTTTTTAACCTATTCTAAAAAATTTTATAAATAAAAGGAGGGAAAAAATGGCGTATCTACAATGTACGTAAGGGATTTCCTTAGCTAAACGATCAACATAATTGCCAGGATCTTCGGTACAAGCCTTGTTATCACTCTACATATGGATCTCAGCACATGAGTCTTAGTCAGCTTCTTTGTCACAATTGCTGAATTTATCATCAACGTCAATGAAATCCAAGAACAAAAGGTCATATTTAGGGTAAAGGTTTAGGATACCTCTTCAATAGAGAGCCCTTTCTTCGCCGCCTCCTCTAACTCGATGATATGGCTTTGCAATCCAAAGTTATTAGTCTCTAGTTCCTTTATCTATATTGTAAGCCTATCTTCCTCGTCACTCATTGAGTTGAGTGTTTGGCCTAAACCTCAACACTCTTCTTTCTTCTTATAATGCTCCTCCTTCAAGTTTTCAACCTCTTTATATTATTTGTTAACCTTAACCTTAAGGCTTGAGATTTCATTGGCAGCTAGTAAATGTACTAATATCTTAGCTACTAATTCCTTCTGATGTTTTTTAGCCTCCATCTCAACCTTAATTCTTATATTCTCAGTAGCCACAATTTAAGTTTTTGAGGAATTACATGCATTCTCAATTTTCTGCAATAAGTTAACAATATGAAATGATGAATTCACTAAACCACCTAGCAGAATATGTATAAAAAATTATTAGTATTATTATTACCTTTTTCATTTCTTTGTTGGCTTCATCCAATGCCATTAGAATGTGGCTACTGATCTGTAAATAAACAAGATTGTTACAAATAAAACATATACTACAACTAAAAGGATTCAATTGATACTTACATCAAATAGTTTAGCTACGATGTGCACTTATTGCAACCACCGACTCTATCAACATCCTTTTTGTAGTTTCCCTATCTTTGGCAAGAATGCTACCTTCCATCAACGCTAAGGATTTAGTCCAATCACCCAATGCTAAGTCAATGTGCAGAATGTTGTGGCTCTAGAATGGAACAAAATATTCACCTACTTCATTACTAAGGATGAATTCAATGCTACTATTGTCAAGAGCTTTGTTCCTCATCACCTTCTTCATCCTCTCATCTAAAATGTTAGACTTCTTAGGAGAAGGTTGGCAGGTAAGCTCCTTGCCACTTCTCTTAATGGGACTCGGCATAACATTCACTTGAACTGACAGTCCTTCAGCAACTTCATGACAAGTAACTTTATCCCTGCTGTAAGTGCCGATATCTCGACCAGAATCTCTTAGCCCTTCAACTTGAGGAATATTTTCCTTAGGTAGGACTACTTCTACCCGTATAGCCACAATAGCCCTAAGATTTTCATTGCCATGACGTTTATCAATTGAATGAGATACCTTCTTTTAAGCTGCTATTTGCTTAACCACTTTTTCTTGTGCCACTTTCTTCATAGCAATGGCCGAGTTACTGTTACCATGGCTCTTGCTCATTTGTTGGCTTTAGACTTCTTGGCCATTGCATAGGCTAACAATTTTACAAGATCCACATTGCTAACTCCCATGTCTGTAATATAAAGTAGATACATTAACAATAAAGTGAAGAATAAAATACTTACATTTTCTATGTTAAGCAAGGCTCAAAGGAAACTATTTTTCCCCCCCATTTCACGAGAACGACTTTCCTCTTATAAGTCTACTCAGCATAGCAATTATACAATAGTGTACAATCCTTCTAGGAGAAAATTGGCTTCCTGTTCTCATATCACCTTATTATTCTCTCAGCATCCTAGTAAAACAATTTGTTTTTTCTCTTCTCTTGGATCTTCTTTGCTATGACAACATCACTTAGCATTAATTCAATATCCTTGGTATGGATAGGTTCAATCCATTGGGTTCAAAAATCCAATTCCTCATCTAAAATGACAGACACAAACTTATCGTGCCACTTATGGATTTTGGACTCTAATCCATCCATAAATTCCCGCCTATGCCTATTGGCTATGATGTACCAACCATCAGGTTACTTACTTATGGTAAAGAAGTACCTAAATAATTGAGGCATAGCCCTAACCTTGACTTCCTCACAAACTATTTCAAAAACCAAAAGAAGTTAATAGTGTTTGGTGAAAACATGTTCGGCATAAGTTGGAAATAATTGAAAAACTACTTGACAAAAGCTGAAAATGGGAAACATAGTCCAAAGTCAAGATAGTATCAATATGGAACTTACGTTCCCTTAGAAAGCATACCCTTTCTTCTTCTCTTGGCCTTCAAAGATTCCATATTTCTAGAAGATCTTACAAGTATTTATTGTATTTCGAAACTAGAACATTTTTGGTAGCACTGGCCACTCCATCTAATGAATCCTTGAAATGAATCACATTATACAAATACCTAGCAACAGATCTCCCTTCTTTGTCATCTAGGAAGGAATCCATTGCAAGAGAATTGATTCGAGTGAGTTTATCCTACCGCTCTACAACACTATCGGTTAAGCTACTTCAAGAATAAGTCGTCTCACTCCTTTTTTGGGGGGGAAGGAGGGGAAGGGGTCGGTGGAGAGAAGTAGCCTCGGTCCCACCTGCTTCAAAATTTGAAAGAACAAGTTGACGAATTACATTTTGAACCATACCTGATTTTGACTATAATAAACATCATAGAACTTTTGAGGATTTTGAAGATGAAGATGAAATGCTAAAAGAGCGAGCAAAAGCTTATCTAAGTAGATAAAGTTGAAATGAAATTTGTTTTAGTACTAAAAATTTCCTTATATACGATTGATTTACCCTCATAATCACAACAAGTTTCTAATAATGGTAGTGTAGATTATTAACTTGTGTTTTGACACACTGATCTAACGGTTATCAAGGCTTTGACAATTATTTGATAGGAATCAGCTTATGACAATCTATAAGCTAAGGCCAACCTATCCTAAGCCAATGTCGATTTGCTTTTACCAAAGTCGAGCTAATACCAGAAGGCTAAAGGGAAGAAAAGGAGTTACTTAGCATCAAATCTATCATCTATGAAGAAGTTGAGGACCACACAATGGAGGCCAAAGATCTACTCAGCACGGCATAAAGAGACTAGTGCCAACTGATCATAGAACTTAGCAACTGTGGGCTAACCTTTCAAGTATCTTAGCCAAACACTACAGGACTTCAAGGGCTCCTACCTAAACCTAAACATCTAATTGTAGACCTTGCCTAGTTCGGATCTTGCTCCTTCTAAGATAACTTGAATGTTGCATGCCAACTCTTTCTACTAAACACATAGTTTTATATTCTTGTGAATATTATCTTTATTTTAATTATAGGCCCATTCTTTAGGGTTTAAGGCCTTGTATATTATTTATAGTTTTGTCACTAGGGTTTTTAGAATTTGTTATAAATAGTAAAATTTGAAATTAGTTGATAGAGACTTTGGAGATAGTGAAGAATATTCAAGCTTTGATTAAACTTAAACATTCCTTTTAAGTAAGGATACTACTAAGCTCTTAGAGCTTGCCTTTTTCGAATTATTGATTGCTAGTTAACTCCTTAATTCTTCTTGTGTTCTTATCAATCTTAACCTTAAGATTGTGGCGAACCCCTCATTTTAGCAAGTTACTGAGTTGTATCTAACCCTCATTTGAATCTCGAGCGACATTTAGTGTTTGTGAGTAGTATTGAACCCTATTTCGGGCTCAACCTTGTTTGTATTTGTGTCTTGTCTCTTGGTACATGATATCCATACAAATTTACTGTCAAAACCCACTTCACGTCCCTTTCCTTATTTCCTCCAAATGCCTAAACACCCATTCGTGGCTCAAGTCCTACTACATTCACTTATGAGCCAGGGAGATGTACATATAGTATTCTTCAAAGTTTGCTTTTTCATTTAAACATTTGTTAGTTGTCGTTCTATAGTGGAGTATGTTGTTTGTGCTCTTGGTAGCTATAGTATTGTGCTACTGGTGAGTTGAGTAACAGTAATTTCACTTGTTGATTCTAGTTACTATAGAAGTATTTTTCAATCATGTAAAGCTACAAAAGCTGAGTAGTAGTCATTTCTAGGTTCTTATAGTTGTTTTTTTTATTGTAAATTATGTTGTTTAAATTTTCTCTGAATATTATTGTACGAATAAGAAAGTCAAAAGATAATGTCAATAACAGTGGAGATAGTCCTCACGAAAGCTTAAGGAGATGCATTGATAACTTGGAATATCAAATTTAGAATCTCACTGACTCTATCCAAAAGCTTACCGGTTTAGTTATAGGGTATAGACGTCTTAGTCGAGGTGAAAGAAAGGAACGATCACGTACTAATAGAAGTGGTTCCAATGAACTTGATAATGACGAACGACAACCAAGAAAAGTTGCGAGCCGACAAGAAGAGAAAACTTACTTGAGTTGAGAAGAGGCAATGACAGAAGTGTTGATGCCAAGAACCCAAGAGCCTAAAGAAGAGAGCTAAGGCTAAGAATAAATAAGGCTGAGCAAAGATCCAATAGAAGTGGTCAATCTAAGGTGAACTGACCAACTTAGAATGCTAGGGATGAACCCTGAACACCTGGTCAAGGACTTGATAATATCAAGCTTAAGCTGTTGACTTTTAGTAGAAGTTACTGACAAGAAGAGTTCTTAGATTAGTTTTCTCGAGTGGAAAAGTTGTTTGAATGCTACAAGTGTAACATTTAGGTAAAGGTTAAGCTAGCTTCATTATCCCTTGTTGAATATGAAAGCCTTTTGTAGGATAAGTTAGTCGCTAAGCTGGATGCCAAAGGAGAAGAGCCAATTGGGACTTAGAGACTTATGAAAACGGTAATGAACCAATGTTGTGTAAACTTAATTTAAGAAGGAGATACTCTATGCTTTCCAGCACCTGCGACAAGGTCGAAACACTATCGAGGAGTACTTGCAAGAGTTCAAAACTCTAATGACCAGATGTAAGATAGTTAATCCCTAGGACCACACTATTGCTAGGTTCTTGAGTAGACTCCAAGACAACATTGCTGACATAGTCGAACTGTAACCATCCAACTCTTTGGATGAGCTGATCAATTTAGTCTTAAGGGTAGAGAGATAGAGAAGAAGAAGCACTAGAAGCCAACTAATCGACCTCAATAAGTTAGCCCTAAGTTTGAGCGATATGCCCAAAGAAGAAGATGGAGAAAGGAAAGCCTAACCAACCTAATTAAGCTAAGACAAAGAAGGTAGAGAAGGAAAAAATACCTAGCAATAAGGCCCGAGAAGTGAAGTGCTTCAAATTCTTTGGCTATGGACATATTGCTTCCCAATGCCTAAATAAAAGGGTTATGATCTTGAAGGGTGAAGGACTTGAAGCTTAAGTAGAGAGTTAAAGTGATAAGAGTTCAGAAGGTAAGTTGATAGAAGAAAATATCTATGCTGATTATGATTTGGATGGACTCTTATCCATGATAAGTCGACGAGCTAACCTAAAAGCGGATCAAGGTCAATAGGAAAATTTATTTCATATTTGATGTTTGGTGAATGGGAAGACTTATTCCCTAATTGTTGATGGATAAAGCAGATCAAGATTGTTGACTTACCTTTATCCCTAATGTTGAAAATTGATTTTTATCCCAGTATGTAAACACTTGTAAAACAAGAAAACAACTATAAAGGGCATCGAAGGGTACCCCGACGTAGCCACTTCGATGCTTAAGTCTGCCCTCTCGTCTGACAGAGAGAATTATCCAGTAATTAGGAAAATGAGAGAATGCAAAAGGGCCCCTTACTTGGAGGTCTTGCTTAGTATTTATAGTAAGTCAATGAAGATTACAAGTGAACTGGATAATTAGACTGGGCTTAAACATTGAGCCAACTAATATAAGCCTATATAATAATTATCGAAAAATGCTTATCAACACTTACCCCCTACTCTCTTTGGTGAAAAAGTCGAAAAAGAAAGTATCTAAGGAGATTGACTTTGTAAGATTTTTAGAAAGGGTTGTATTCCTAGCTTGAAGAGGCTAAAGTGCTTGAAGAGCCAAAAACTAGGAGTAACTAGAGTACCTATAAATATTAGTATACTAAAAAGGGTATAGACTTGAAGAGGTTGATACGTATGAAGAAGTAAAGGCCTAAAAAGGCAAGAATGCTTAAAGAAGCTAGTATGCCTAAAAAGGCAAGGGCGCTTGAATAGGAAAGAGCACTTAAAGAGGCCAATATGCATAGAAAGGCTAGAGTGCCTGGAAAGGTGAGGGCCTAAGAAGGCTGAAGTGCTTGAAGAGGTAAGGGAAGCATGCAGATCATCCAAGCTGGGCATGTTAGGATTGTTAAGTAGAGCTATAAAATAGGCTAGTTAAGCTCTATATGTAGGATTATAAGCTTGTTTCATCCATTGTATGTAAGACTTAAAGTTATTGAGGAATTGCCTGTTAGCATATTATACTTGCATGGGACAAAATGAGGGGTAGTTTTTAAGTTCTCATACTCATCTTAGAAGAAAGTAAGAATAAACTTATCAAGAAATAAATTAATCGTCGGGAATGTATACGGATGTAATCTTAATACAAAACCTAGAAATTGTATGTGAACATTAATAACTGAATGGCATACGGCTTAAAGATGCATATCTTGAAAACATAACAGCTAATGAATTGTAGAATATGATCATAAAATTGGGCTGCGTTGTTTACCTGTGTGATAGACATGCGATCAGTTTCACTAAGACGTATACAAGCAAGTAGGGATAATTAATCTTTGACCAACAAAGAGGTTAGTCTTATGCCATGGTGGTATAGGATGGTGCAAAGCTTGAATTTGTTGTGTCGTTATCAATGGGGCAAATGCATTTGCACTGGAGTCAATTGAACCCGAATTACTAGTGTCAAACTGCCGATCAATGGATGTACATATATCGACATGCATGGGAGAGCAGCTTAGAGGTTAATTAGAATGTGCACTTCGCACATCTAATTTGTAGAACGATCCTTGTAGTGATTTGGGTAACAGAACAACCTAGATTGGAAAGTGGGGCCACTATCAAACGTCATTACCTTATAATGCGCCGCTACTACGAGCTCAGCTTAAAGTGCTCTCAGCATTAGACCATGAAACTGCTCACTTTATGACTCAGCAACTAGCGTTCGTCATTGCGTAGCTGAGTAAAAAATAGATTGGCATGGAAACATTTAGGTCAGCATTCACTTAGCAGAAATTACAATAGCTTGCATCATCATGTACTATGGACACAATGGCTCCACATGGTGTTCAAAACCCCATAACATCACCCTAAAAATGGTTCAGCACTAAGTTTGTAGCTTCTTCTCGGCCACTTGGAAGCACTCGGCTCTCAGCTGCCTTGCTGGCGATACAAAACACTCGACATAAGATGCTCAATAGTGTAGCGCTTGGGGAAACATTCTTGGCCACTCAGTACTCGACCATAGCACTCATTTTCTCGGCACATGCAGGCCGATAGAATTTTCTTGGGATGGCTCGAATTACAAATCGAGGTTCAATGAAAAGGAACTTGGAGCTCGGGCTCTTATCACGTCACTAGAAGAAGCTATGGCCAATAGAAATTGCTCAACAGTGGGAGTTCTACTAATGTCCACAATAGGAGGTTGTTCGATGCTACTATTATCCAGTAGCTCAGCACTGTCGCTATGGTGCTCGTGTACTATTTCCCATCAAATATCACATGTAGACTACTTCTAGCCTATTAATTTCTGTCCTTATCCCCATTATATAGTTCACAACGACTAGAGGTCTTCAATTTGGTTTCATTCTCGGGCCTTAGCTCGGCATTTTCTGATAGATATATTGAATGACCTGCAACTAATTCGGCATTTAACTTGGTACTCATTGCTGTGTGGCAGATCGTGGTCAATACGGCTTGGTAAAGCTTGGAAGATATGTAGAGCAACTTGGTCAAAGAGCTTCAAGTTACTGAGCTAAATTTTGTCGAGCTGCACAGCTCGACCCGCTTCAGCTATTTAACTTCAAAGCTCAAATGCTACTTGATCCTACTTGCAATTGTGAAGAACCAAGTCACAAGGAGCTTGGTGAAGGAGATGGCATGTGCGGTGCACAGACCATGCAGTTGAAGTTTTGCTCAAATCATTGTGAAGCTTGTCTTGGAGAACTCAGCATGTCATGAGGTGGTTGTACAACTATCGGCAAAAATTGGAAAAGCTCACAGCTGCTGACTTGCTCGGATCTTATAGCAAAAGGATGATGGATTTCAGACCATCCTTTAGGTTAGATGTTGGAGTGCCCTTTAAGGAACACTTGTTTCTCATGGGCATGGTTGACTTATCATCAATTGTTTCCTTATCATGGTATAGATTTCCGCTCATGCATACGTAAAAATCAATCGGTATGGTACCGATGGCAATGGTTGACAAACCAAGCCAACATTTAGTTTGGTGGTTACGCTTAAAGATAGCAATTAAAAACAAAATAGTGCTGCAAGAGATAGTCACACTTTAAGGGAAAATACCTATGTTTCCTTTCATTTCTCTTGCATCACTTCCAACAATTTGTGCATCACAAAAATTGTGTTATAGAAATAAAACATTGTCGCCTTGATCCTTTACCGATATCCTAAACAAAATCCCAAATTCCTACTTTTATAGAGCATATCTCGAAAAATAAGGTGACCGTACGCTTTAGAGAAATTAACAATCGGTAATAAGGACTCCCATAATGTCTACAAAATTATGGGAAAGTGTAGTAGCCATGTTTGGAATGCAAGGAGAGAGAAATCCATGAAGCAAAAATGAACCTAAGGAAAACTAAGCTAAACTCAAGAACCTAGGGTGAATTGAGTTTAAGAACAAATTGCAATTCATTTTCAATATAAACTACTAAATGCAATAATAAGAGTAATCAAAGCAATAATAGAACAATAATAAGTATGCAAATTTAAAGAGATAGGGATAAAGAGGATCAAGCTCAGATTTAATGTGGAGTTCAAATTGCCTCCTAGTCTCTACGGACATACAATGCCTCTAACCGAGGACTTCACTTTCTCATTATTGATTTCACAACTCAATTGCTCCAAGAGCTACATAAGCTTATACAATCTCTTTTATATACAACTAACTCAAATATATCACTTTCTTCACTTAAGATTACAAATGTAAGGACTTTCAAACACCACAACTATGTCTCTTTTTGTTTGATAGCAAATAGGTGTATAAGAGACCAAAGAGAAGTAGAATAAGCTCAAGAATGTAAGAGAATGTCTTTAAAATTGCAATAGAATATCAATTCTTCTAAGACTTTAGTCGGGTTGTTAAGCTTTTGCAACAACTCATTAAATTCTTTCCATTATCGCACATTAAATGCTTCAATGACTACTTGAAACTAACTTATTAGCATGCTGGTACATTGAACTACTGGCAAGCCAATAAAAAATACTCTACTGGCAAGTGAACTAGTAAGCCAGCTCCTCTAGGTCAGTGAACTTTTCTTTATGCTTTCTAAGGTTTTATACCATTAACCTAGTTCTACCTTGAGCCATCAATCTGGTAAGCTAAATATCACCTGAAAATTCTTTTCATACATAACAAACAAATACTCTTTTCATTCTAAATTCAAGATCATTTGATCACCACTTAAAAGATTGAATTTCTTATAAAGATAATTGATATATCTAATCATCAAGCAAACTAATTGATCTTATTCAATTATCTTAATATAATAAAATAATACTTAGTTTAATCATCTACTTGTTTTGTTCTCTTCAAAAACAATATGTTTAGATATACACTTTTTGTTTTATTTTCATCAAAATCAAATATTAAACCCTAAATTCAACAATCTCTCCCTTTTTTATGAGGACAAAACTCTTTTAAGAGCTCCCCCTAAATTTAATATTACCCCTCAATTTATCATGGGAATTCAAGATGATCAATGACTGAATAAGATTGAGCAAAAAGGTGAGAATTGATCCTTTTCATGATAAGTCGATATAATAAATTTGATGAAGCTATAATGTATCTGTCTAGGAGTTAACAAGGAATGATCATTACCCAATTTACTTATGATTAACCAATCAGCAAAAACATCAAATTTAGACAATTGTAAATTTTAGACTATCGACTTGAATTAACCAATGAATGACTATGAATAACTTAAATTATTCTCCCCTTTTGGCCTTATCAAAAGGAGGAGGAGGATCCAAGAGGTGAAGAGGGAAGAAAATGTAAGCCAGAAATTTGGTAGAATCTCTGCTTATACCAGAGAATATGCTCCTTGCAAGAAAAAAATCAAAAACATATAAGGCTCTAAAAGAGCACAAAAACAGCTAGCAATAGACAACCACATATAGCAAAGCAAGTTCATTTAGAACAAGAGTTCACAAAAGGTTTAGCAAAGAGATTACAAAGGCCACAAATATCTAGCAATAAAAGTAAGTCCAATAAGGACCAAAGTTCTCAATACACAAAAAATAAAAAATAAAAATAAAGTAGCTAAAGGTCGAGTCCTTAAACAAAATAGCAAAAAAGTAAACATAGATAGAAAGCTAAAAAATATAGCTAAGCGGCAGGAGGATCGCCAATCTTGAGCTGGAGGAGGAAAAGGGCAAGATGAGCAATGGTAGTTTAGCTAAAAATGACTATAGAGCCCTTAAAACCTACTATGTAGATGATCATGAATGTCCTCCTAAAGCTAAAAGTAGCGCATCTCTAAGTACTAATAAAAAGGATGCTGAGAGACTAGAGGAGCGGTCAGATCAAAAAAGGAACCTATAGTCAGGTAGAGACTGGTGAGAAGAACCCTCAAGTGGAGGAGAGGTAACATGGCTTGGAGCTACACCAAAGTGAGTATGAACACTAAGACTGCTTGGCTCATTAGAAGAGGTGATATGATCCTAAGTATGGCACTTAGAGCTAAGATCAAGAGGAGGAAGGTCTTTCCTCTAAATTCAGTTGTTCCATGACTTTTCCAGATGCCTTGACAAATATCAATCAACTCAAGATGCTTAACTTAAGCAACTTAGGGGAAGGGTAGGAAATTGGATACCCTTTTTTATAAGCAGCAATGTAACTAAGCGCCTGAAATGGAGGAAAGCTTGAGAGGGGTTATTAGTAACATGTTTGAAGCATTGAACAGCGATACTAAAGAAGTTAATCTACTTATTTATGACCAAATAATAAAGAATCCATAAGTCTTGAAGTGTAACATTTGATTATTGACCTTGACGAGGGCAATAACTATGAACTACAATATGACAGAGGATTTTGCTCTTAAGATCTAAGTGAATGGTTGCTAAATTTTTTACCTTGCCTCAATTTCCACCAATACCTTTAGATCTGAATACTCTTTCATAAAATTTGGCCCCATAATAATTGATATTTACATCAATTCCTCCAACAGCAATGCCAATAAGATCACAAATATCTTCAGGAGTAATAGTAATTAAGGTACCATAAACATAAGTGTAAAGAACACTATGATGAATTTCATCACTTAAATTCATTTTTAGTTTTGGCCAACCCTAATCATCTAAAGAATCCGACATATTACAGTAGAAATATTTAAGGGCATCATCATATACCTCGATAAGAAGCCAAAGAATGTCTAAAACATGATTTGTGATGATGCCCAGAAAAGCCATAATGTGGAACTTATCGAGCACCTCTAAGGGATAGAAGATACTTGTATCAACTTTGAGGTTAGCAAACTTCCTCAAATCTTTGGGCATGCTGGCATGAAGGAAAGAGGTAGTTGTCATAGGCTATGGGGCGAGGCCACAAGCAATACACAATACCATAAGGGTTGAAAAGATGTAGATCTATATAGATGTATGTGGTAAGGAGGAGAGTGCGGGTAATGGAAGTTAGTGGTACAGTAGAGGTAGGTTGACGGTGTATAGCAATGTGATGGTTTGAAAGGTAAGGGTAAAGAGAGAAAGTGAAGAGAGGAAGAGGAAGAGAGAGAAGATTGATGAAAGATGAAAAGAAAGAGAAAGAGGAGAGAAGGGAGAGTTGATTGATGGAGGAAATTTTAGATTTTGATGGCGAAAAAGAGATGAATCAAAGAGAGAGCAAAGGGTTAAGGTTTAAGGAAGGAGAAAAGGGGTTTTTGTGGAAGAAGGATGAGGGAGAGATGGTACAGCATGACTTTAAGTCATGCTTGAAAACTAAATAACCGGCTTGCCGGTATATGGATAAGCTGGCATGCCAGTTAAGAGAACAGAAGCAAAATGAATTCCTCTAAGAGTGGAACATATCGGCATGCCGGTAGTGATATGGACCGGCTTGCCAGTTATAAGCACAAAACCAAAAACAAAGTGAAAAAGGAAAGCAGTATACCGACTTACCGGTACTTAAGTAAACTGACTTATCGGTTAATTGAACAGAAGCAAAAACAAGTTGTTAAATATGCAGGCATATCAACAAGCCAATGATTAGTATAACCGCATTCCTGTTGTCTACAATTTTGTAGAAATATAGTAGAGACCACTTGTTTGAGCAAAGTTACTAATCTAATTTGATTTGTAGAGATTCAATAAACATCTTAACACTTCAAACAAGTTTATTTAAGTCCATTAAGGCTTAAAAAACTTAATTTTGAATTAGATAGCTAAGATTTATCTTAATCAAATCTATAGAGCCAAGTAATTCATGATAAAGTGAAAGTGTCCATGTATGAGCAAAATAAGTACATAAACATTGAGTTTTTTCACACTAACAAGTTAATCAATTTTCAAATGCCTGTTTGAGCATGATAGGCACAAAATATAGCTTTAAGGCTCTACAAATTGTGAAATGACTACTTGAGTTCCTTAATCATGTAAGTAGCTAGAGAGCAAGTGGAGATCCTTTTCTCAATGTTAAAGAAAAGTTCATATTTCAAATATGTTAAAAGACAATGAGAGACACAAAAGAGATATGAACGAGCTAAGCAAATTTCATATAAGCAAGAAATGCTTTATTTTACGCATAGAACCTAAAAAGGCTCTAGAGGTAAAGTATGCACAAAATTCAAATTAAGCTTGTTTGACCACTCAAACATGATTTAGGGATGAAAATAGACGTATAAGCCCTAGTTTTAGGTATGGAAACGAATGCATGATAATTTTGTGCATATATAAACTTAGATAAGCATGAACGACTTCAAGTGTACCCAAAACATGTTAAATGTGATATTTAATGCATAAAAGCCATATGATCATGTTTCTTATACCTTATAGTGTGATAGTTTCCGATCAACTAACTTTGTAAGTTAATTTTATTCAAAAGGGCATGTTGGTTCTTGTCTATCTAGTACTCATCTTGCAAGATCATTCCTAATTCTCTTCTTAGAGTGCAAAATCTTTCCTCACTCAAGGGTTTTGTGAAGATATCGGCGATTTGATTATTAGTATCAAGAAATTCTAAGCTAATATCATTGTTTTGTACATGATCACGAATAAAGTGATGTCTAATTTCTATATGCTTAGTCTTAAAATGTTGAATTAGATTTTTGGTCAAGTTGATAGCACTTATATTGTCAGATCTTATTGGAACATTGATAAATTTCAAACCATAGTCAAGCAAAGTTTGCTTCATCCATAATACTTGAGCACAACAACTCGCTTCAGTAGTAGAAAGTGCTACTGAGTTTTGTTTCTTTGAGTGCCATAATACTAATGAATTAACAAGGAAATGACATGTTTCACTAGTGCTTTTCCAGTCGACTTTACAACCAGTAAAGTTGGCATCAGAATATCCAATAAGATCAACTGAGGTGAACTTGAGATACTATAAGCCAATTTCAGTAGTGCCCACAAGATACTTGAAAATGTATTTAACCGCATTCAAGTGAGATTCTTTGGGGCAAGATTGAAACCGTACACATGGATACACAACAAACATGATATCCAGCTTATACATCTTTTCATAAGTGTTTTTTCCATTCTCATCTTTGTCAAGTTTTAGGGCAGTGCTCATTGGAGTTGGCTTAGTCTTGCAATTTTCCATTTTGAACCTTTTTAAGAGTTCTTTGGTATATTTACCTTGGTTAATGAAGGTTTCATCTCTGGTTTGCTTAACTTGAAGGCCTAAGAAATAGTTGAGTTCTCCCATCATACTCATTTCAAATTCATTTTTCATACATTAGACAAACTCATTAACTAAATCCATGTGAGTGGCACCAAACACAATGTCATCAACATATATTTGAACAATTAGTATATGATCATTGTATTATTTAATAAATAGAGTTATGTCAAGTTTCCCTCTAGTGAATTTATTCTTTATCAAGAAGTTACTCAATCTTTCATACCAAGCTTTGGGACCTTGCTTTAGTCCATACTGGGTTTTATTGAGCTTATATACATGGTTTGGGAATTCATTATCCTCAAAACCCATTGGTTGCTCTATATATACTTCTTCTTTTATGAAGCCATTTAAAAAGGCACTTTTAACATCCATTTGATATAGTTTAAAATCTTTGTGAGTCGCAAATGCCAAAAGCACCCTAATGGCTTCTAGTCTTGCAATTGAAGCAAAGGTCTCATCAACTTGCTTTTTCATAAACTTCCATTCTCTAGGTAAATCTAAGTTAGGGTTGTAAATGATTTCATCTTGCCTAGAGAATTCCTTTTCAATTGAGTTAGATTGATTCTTGTTAAGACTAAGATTGTCCAAATGAGCACTAATGTTTTCTATTTCATCATTAGACTTTTTGTATATACAACTATCATCAAATGCAACATGGATTGACTCCTCTATAACAAGTCTTCTCTTGTTATATATTCTATAAGCTTTGCTAGTAAGAGAATAACAAAGAAAAACACCTTCATCCGACTTTAAGTCAAAATTTCATAAATGTTCCTTTCCATTATTGAGAATGTAACATTTCGTTCCAAAAGGGTGAAAATATGATATGTTAAGTCTTTTGTCTATCCAAGGCTCATAGGTTTTGTTTTTTTTTTTTTTTTTAAGAATTGGTCTAATGAAAACACAATTAGATATGTAATAATTCGTATTGACAGCATTAGCCCAAAAATATTTAGGTAGGTTATTATCACAAGCATGTTCAGCAACTCCACTTTGTTGCGAAGTTCTAGGTACCAAATATTTATATTCTATTCCATTTTTACTACAAAAATCTTCCATATCAAGATATTCAAATTCTCCCCCATAGTCACTTCTTATAGTGACAATAGAAAAACTTTTTTCATTTTAGACCTTCTTATTATAGTTCAAGAACACATGATAAGTTTTATCCTTATTAGCAAGGAAGAAGGTTTAAGTATATCTAGTGGAATCATCAACTATGACCAAGGTGTATCTTTTATCTCCCAAACTTAAGGTTTGGGTTGGACCAAATAAATCCATGTGTAGTAGTTGGAGTGGCCTAGAAGTTAAGATGGCATCTTTAGATTTGAAGGATGACTTAGTTTGTTTACCATATTGACATGCTTAACAAGTTCTATCTTTATCAAAACTAATCTTAGGTAATCCTTTAACAAGATTTCTTTTGGCTAGTTTTGATAAGATATCCATACTAGCATGTCTTAACTTTCTACACCACAACTAACTATCATTGTTTTGAGTAGATAGATAAGTCTCAAGAGAGCATGAAAAGATGTCGAAGTCAATTTTATAAATGGTTCCTCATCTATACCCCTCAAAACGGATTTAGTCATTGTTAATGTTTTCAATAGAACATTTTGATGCATGAAAGATTACTTTATATCCTATATCACATAATTGACTAATGATAAGTAAGTTATGTTTTAAATTATGAACAAATAACACATGCTTAATAGTAAGATCATTATTAATGCAAATGTTACCTTCACTAATAACATGAGCTTTTCAATTATCTTTGAAGGTCACGTTTCCTCCATCCTTGAAGTCTATAGATGTGAACATAGATGCATCTTTGATCATATTTCTTGAGCAACTATCATCCATGATCCATTTGTTGTTGTACCTTAAAGGATCCTACAAAACAAGTGGTTATCTCTTTGATACCCACTTTATTTTAAGTCTCTTGGAGTTAATTGTTGTAATGTAAGTTTGTCCCTTAGGAACCCAAACCATTTTATTTTTGTTGCACAAGGAGAGATTATGACGTAATGCACATGTGTGAGCAATATGACCATATGTTCTACAATAGTTGCAAGTTTTATTTGATGCCTTAACAAAATAACTCTTATATGTTCTATACAGATTTTCTTTAACATAACCTATTTCAGTTTTGTCTAAGCCTAGCCTTTGTGTTCTAAGGATTTTATCCAAATTCTTTTCTTCATCTATGGATTTTGCCATTGTTTTTCTTGAGTCATCTAAGCTAGTTCTTAGAATTGAATTTTTAATTTCAAGTTGAATTAGTCTCTCTATCATACCTTCATCATTTTTTGCTTCAAGTTTTAGTTCTTTTATTTCCTTTTCAAAATTCTTGTTGACTTCTTTTAATTTGCCATTTTCAATTATCAATTTGTTATTTCTAGTAATTATCTATATATTTTTGTTTGTCAATCTCTCATTTTCAATTTTCAAATATTCATTATCTTCTTCTAATTCTTCTTTTCCATCAACTACTTTATTGTATTCACTTTTGATAATATCAAACGCATCACCTTCTTCACTATAATTTTCTTCAACACTTTATTCTTCTTTTACACTTTTATGAATGTTTTCAATAAGTCATCATACATACAGCTAAATTCATCAAAGGAGAAGTCATGCGAAGGAGAGCATACCTCATCATCATTGAGAGCCATGTGTAAGTTTCATTATTGGAGTGGCTAAAGTCCCCGTCACTCTAAATTGTTATCATAACTTTCCTTTTTTACTCTTTATCAACCTTCTTAAGCAATGGACAATATTGTTGAATATGTCCCGGCTTTTAACAATTATAGCATTTGATAACCTATGTCTTTACCTTCTTAAACTTAGAAGATGATCCATATATGTCCTTATCTTTCTTAATCCTTTTATTGAATTTCATGAACTTTTTAAACTTCTTTGCCAACATTATGACCTCATCATTATCTTCACTTTCTTCATCACTTGAGTTCTCCTCTGTGACTTTTAAAGAAATTGTTTTCTTTTTAGACTCCTCTCCTTATTTCTTTACCATCTCATCTTAAGTGTTCCAAAGAGTTGTTCTTTTGACATTTCATTAAGATCATAAGCTTTCTCGATTGTAGCTCTCTAAGCTTTCCAATCTCTTGGCAAAGGCTTAAGGATTTTGGAATTTATTTCAAGGTTAGTAAATGTTTTTCCAACAACACTCAAAAGATTGATGATATTGATAAATCTATTATACATCTCATTAATTGTTTCACTTGGATTAATCTTAAAGTTTTCAAACTGTCCACACAATAATCTTATTTTTCTATCTCTTACTCTGCTAGTTCCTTCATATGTGCTTTGTAATTCATCTCATATTCCTTTGGTACTTTTACATGTACATATTCTATTGAAATCATTTTCATTCATGGAAACTTCATTTAGATCAAGTAATTTCCAAGCATCATCTAAGTAATCTATTTCTTCTTTTCCTTCTATCTTACATGGTCCTTGGTTAACCATATTCCATAGTTGTCTATTTTGTACCTTTAAGAATATAGACATCTTATACTTCCAATATGGATAATTGCTACCGATTAAGAGAGGAGGCCTATTAATTGCTTGTCCTTCCAAGAAGCCTAATGCATTAGATGCCATGATCTTTACTCTAATATGTAATTAAGTAAGTGATTAGAGACTACCTTTAATACCAATTAAAGAGCACTAGGCTAAACTCAAAAGACAAATTGCAGTTCTTTTTTTATATAAACGACTAAATGCAATAATGAGAGTAATTAAAGTAACAATAAAACAATAATAAGTGCAGAAATTTAAAGAGATAAGGATAAAGAAGATCAAGCCTAGATTTAATGTGGAGTTTAAATTGCTCCCTAATCTCCACAAACACACAATGCCTCCAACCGAGGACTTCACTTTCTCATTATTGATTTCACAACTCAATTGCTCTAAGAGCTACACAAGCTTCTACAATCTCTTTTACATAAAACTAACTCAAATGTATCATTTTCTTTACTCAAGATTACAAATGTAAGGACTTTCAAACACCACAACTATGTCTCTTTTTGTTTGATAGCAAATAGGTGTATAAGAGACCAAAGAGAAGTAGAATAAGCTCAAGAATGTAAGAGAATGTCTTTAAAATTGCAATAGAATATCAGTTCTTCTAAGCCTTTGATCGGCTTGTTAATATTTTACAACAACTCATTAAATTCTTCCCATTATCGTACATTAAATGCTCCAACAGTTGGCATGCCGACAAAAAATACTTTACCGGTAAGCCAGTTCCTTTAGGTCAGTAAGCTTTTTTTTTGTGTTTTCCAAGACTTTATACCGTTAGCCTGGTTTTATTTAAAGCCATCAACCCGGTAAGCTAAATATCACCTAAAAACTCTTTTCATACATAACAAACAATTACTCCTTGCATTCTAACTTTAAGATCATTTGATCACCACTTAAAAGATTGAATTTCCTATAAAGATAATTGATATATCTAATCCTTAAGTAAGCTAATTGATCTTATTCAATTATCTCAATATAATCAAATAATACTTAATTAAATCATCTACTTGTTTTGTTCTCTTAAAAAACAACATGTTTAGATATACACTTTTTGTTTTATTCTCATCAAAATCAAATCATAAACCCTAAGTTTAACAAAACCATTAAACTATGAATTAATTTTCTAGGATTTCAAGTGGAAATGGAGAAAACCACATATGTCAAATCAAATTCGAAAGAATCTACCAAAGAAGAGATATCTTCTTGTTTCGTTAAAGATTATGATTATGTCTTTCTTTCTTCCTCATTTCCTACTGACGGCACTAATTGTTGATAGTTATAGTTGATTTTCATCCCAATGTGTGAACAGCTACCAAATAAGAAAATGGCTATGGAGGGTGCTTCGGTAGGGCCACTTCGATGCCTAAGTCAGCCCTCTTGTCTTGTACAGTGAATTGTCCAGTAATTAGGAAATTGAGAGAATGCAAAAAGGCCCCTTACTTGGAGGCCTTACGTAATATTTATAGTAAGTTAATGAAGATTGTACCTGAACTAAATAATTAAACCAAGCTTAAGTATCGGGTTGACTAATATAAACTTACATAATAATCATTGAAAAATGCCTTTGAATACCCGACCTTATGGATTGAAGTGGTTTAATAACAAGAGTATAGTCCATGTGCATAAGAAAGCTCAAATAGCATTCAAGGCATGATAATATGACAACAAGATTGACTTTGAAGTGGTCCATATGAATACTGAAAATTTATTTCTTGGCTAACCTTGGGAGAATGATCAGAAAGTGATCCATGATGGCTTCCTTAACACTTACATGGTTAGAAAGGATGGGAAGAGCTATTACTTGACTCCTATGAGCGTTGAGGAAATTCAAAGCAATTCGGCACCCATGGTGAAAAAAAAGGGAATGAGAAGTTTGCTTGGCATCTAAGCTCGCACTCATTTTTTAACGTTGAGGCCAACTTCTTTTTGGCCCAACTATAATGATAGGATTTAGCCTATGACTATCTCCAAGCCAAGGTAGATCTACCCTAAGTTAACGCTGATCTGCTTTTGCTTAGGCTAAGTTAATACCAGAATGTTGAGGGGAAGAAAAGGAGCCACTTGGCATGAAGTTTGTTGTCTGCTAAGAAGCCAAAAAAGTGTATAGCTAAGGCCTCAAGGCCAAAGATCCACTAAGCATGGCTTGGAGACACTAGTGCTAATTAATCATAGGATACGGCAATTATAGACTAACCTTTTAGGTATCTTGGCTAAGCACTACAAAACTTTAAGGGCTCTTTCCTAAACCTAGACTTCCAATTGCCGAGCTCACCCAATTCAGATCCTACTCCTTTTAGAATAGCCGGAATGACTGTATGTTGGCTCTTTCTGCTAAATGCATAGTTTTATATTCTTATGAGTATTTTCTTTACTTTAATTATGAGCCTATTCTTTAAGGTTTAAGGCCTTCTACATTATTTATAGTTTTACTACTAGTGTTTTTAGGATTTGCTATAAATAATAACATTTGTAATTAGTTGATAAAGACTTTGGAGATTGTGAAGAATATTCAAACTTTGATTAAACTTTAACATGCCTTTTGAGTAAGGATACTTATGAGCTCTTAGAGCTTACCTTTTTCGAATTATTTAGTGGTGGTTAACTCTTTAATTCTTCTTGCATTCTTATCATTCTTAACATTATGATTATGGTAAACTCTTCATTTGAGCAAGTTAATAAGTTGCATCTAACCTTTCTTTGAATCCTGAGTGATATTTAGTGTTTGTGAGTCATATTGAACCCTATTTCAAGCTCAGCCCTAATTGTGTTTGTATCTTAGTGTGTGATATCCCTACAAATTCACTATCAAAACCCCCTTCATGTCCTTTTCCTCATTTCCTCCAGAACCCTGAATACCCATTCATGGCTCGAGTCCTGTTGCATTCACTTGTACACCGTATCAGTCATTAGTGCCTATAATGTAATTATGACTAAGGTGACAACAGTCATACGTATTATCATCCATTCTTCTAATAAGGGGGAAAATTGAAAAGTTACAACCCTTCATATTAGATATAATCCATTTTTCTAAATAAAATAAAAAACTTCCTACATTACTGAACGCTTAGGAAACAATTTTTCACTCAACCCCACAAGTAGAAATTAAACTATTTACTCCTTCAGTCAAATCATCGACCACGGGAGTTAGAGGGTAAATGTTGATAGTCGAATTTCATCTGTTACATTCACTTGGCCACTCAACTACTGACAAGCTAAGTAACTTACTTCTTAGCTAACGCCGACTAAGAGGGATCTGTATCTAGTTTGAATTTAAGGAAAGTGACGCAAACAATTATCACTTCATACAATTATATTACATAATTGCTCACTATTCCTACATTTCAAGAATATACCTGATCAAGAGGTCTCCACATGTCCTAATTAGTATGTGATTAATTGTTGCTTTAGACACTCGACATATGCCAATAAATAATAGTAAAAAGCACTATAAGAACTATGGGATACCTTATAACTATTCACTTTGTCTTCTACTGAACATATTTACAGACTTAGGTACTAGAATGGCTACACCAGACTGACCTTAATACCTTATAGTTCTTTATATTTTGTAGGAAAGAAATTATTTGAAAACCTCACAACGTCAATATTCGTGTCTATCTTTTCCTTTTTTTCTCTTTAAGTTATGCCTTTAATATGTTTATCACTTCAACTATTTCCTTCTTATTTAATTTGAAATTTATTTTTAATTGTAAGGATACAAATATAATTAAAGTCTTAGGATAAAATAGTATTAATTTGATGGGGATTTTTTTTCGACAAAAAATTTTAATTAATATAATAATTTTTCTTGAAATGCTAAAATAATACACATCTTGAACATTCATTTTTCTTTAATCAATTTCATATATCAAAGTTATTAATTGATAGGCTTAATGAATATAGTATGAAATATTGAATTGGAAATATTTAATGGTGCAAAAAAAAAATCTCTTTTAGGATTTAATAGTTTTAGTAAAACTCTTTTGTATAATATGTTCTTCATATATATAAACTTTTGTAAATGTTTAAACAATCAATTTACTTTTGAAATTTAAGAAATTAAATATAGACTTGATTAGCAATATTTATGTTAATTTATAATATATTTTAATTGTTCTTCAGACATCATGGTCTAAATATTATATTCCATGTATGCAAAATTACCAAAACAACGAAAATTTACATCAATTTAGACTATTAAAAAATTTTACAGATTAAGAGATAGAATTAAAATTTTCTTTTTTTTTTTGCAACTTTTTAGAAAGCTTGAAAATTAATACTAAAATTGAAAGTATTATAGTTTGATATTCCAATTTATTTGTTCTTTATTCACATTGGTAGTATGTGGTCTGCTTGTATTTATATGCTCATATTATATAACAAGTAAAATTAAATTGTAATAATTTTTTGGCATTTGATAAATATAAAATACATGATACAAATATACTATTTGCCAAATAGTATAAAAAGACTATGATACATTAAATATGCATAAGAAAAAAACTCAATATTCATCTTTGCAATTTCTTATACTATATTAAGAGTTAAGAAAACCAAAAAATAAAATTATAATTTACACTGGAAATAAAAATAATTTACTAAGGCTTATTAATGTTAATAAAAAATAACAATATTGTGATAGGATGTATAAATCATTTTACAATATATAATTTTGGAAGTTCTCTTCTTTTTTATATTACTTCTTTCTTATTTGTTTAGTTTTATATAATTTTGAAAGCACTTATCTTTTATAACAATAGAATAATTTAGCATAATGTATTTTCTATGATTTTGTTATTATTATTATACTAACAAACACAACTACTCTATGTTTAATTATATCAGGAAACATATTTTTTATTTAAGATCTTATGCGAATATTACATATACATTATAATAAACATAAAAGGTCTATGATATAATGTGTGTGCATGAGATAGATCGAGTTTTCCTTATAATTTTTTTCTTAATACTCATGTAATCGCTTTATTTATGTTCTCCTTTTCTTATTGAATATCAATGACTTGTACATAACAAATATTTCATTTCTAAAAATTTATATTGCTTAATTAGTTTTTAACATATTTTTTAAATGTTATTATAATCATTATTCAAATTTTTATCCATGTATTGCATGGACTCTTTAACTACTTATTTCAAAAGATAGAAGACACCAAAATGAGAGCAATCTTAAATAATATAGATATATATATATGTATATCTTAATTAATGAAAGATTGTTATGCACATTTCATTTGTATTATATATATTTGTATATATATTATTAAAGTTGATGAAATCTTAAATGACTATCAAACTAATATCTTAATTATTTTTACTCATTTAACCTCTTAAATAAAATTTTGATTATTGATAAATGATTTTTTTAATATATTTGATTATAGATATAAAACAATTTATGGATTTTAAGGAAATATAACCCTTCTCTTCCTCTCTCCCTCTCTCTCTCTTTCTCCTCCAAAATTCCCATTACTTCCTATTTCTCTCCCTTTCTCTCTCTCTCCTCCAAAATTCCCACTACTCTGTGTTTCTCTTCCTCTCTCTCCCCTTCAACATTCTCACTACCCCCTATTCCTCTCCTTAGGACCCCTATCTCTCTCTCTTCCTCATCTATTATTATTATAATTTATTTGATTATATTGTATAACTTTATTAATTTTGTACACACATAATATAAATGCATCATTCATTAGTGTGCGCATATATATATAAATATATATATTTATATACACATACTTTAGAATGACAAGTATAGGAGATCAAAATAAGCTAAAGTAATCTTGCACTAGAAATGCATTTAGAGCGACCACAATGCTAAGACTATTGTGCACACCAACAAGCTACTCTTATTATCAAAGGAAAAGTAGTTTAACTCATAAATCATTACCCAACCATAGAAAAAATCCGATAACACAAACCGATAGTCCATCTTATTGAGAAACTGGTAATAATATCACTTTGTTATAATAGTTTTTGCAAAACCACATGTTAAAGACCCATAAAAATTCAAATATTAGTTTTTTTCAAGGACAAGGGTATAGTAGTCTTTACAAAATTTTAAAACCTACTACCTCTTTTTGTTGAAAAACTCGCTCGCTCCATTCTCTTATACATCATCAAAGAAAGAAATTAAATTATTAAAACAAAAAGACAAGTCATTTCTTTTGTCATTTAAGTGGTAATCAGTAGTGTCTCATGATCTCTTATACAAGGAAAAGGTTGTCATGGATCAAGGACAGACGATCATGATACTAGTCTAGTCACCACTGGACGACCCTTCTTGGCGACAACAGCGAGTGATAGAGTGATCATTAAATATATAAAATCCCCATATTCCCTATTTCCTTGGAATCTTGAGCTTCTATGTATCTACCACTAATTCATTACCGGTGTCTAATTAAATATTAGGATTTCGGATACAATTGAAAAGGCTCTTCAATGAACCTCATCCAACCAGTTTATTCCTTTCCCCATTACGTGATTAAAGAATTTCACTCGTGGCCCATTCGTACACCCGTCCCACTTCTTTAGTGAAAGAAGTTTGGTCCACGCTTGGAATCTGCACAAAAAGATTGTGGTCAAGTGTTTAATATGGAAATTCAGTTACCATGCGCCAATGAAGGCATCTTCAATAAATAGAATCCGGTTAATAGATGGAAACATCAACCCATTATCATTACATTTACACAATACACAAATAAGTATAATATAACAATGATATTGGACATCCCTTAACACTATCGGCTGGGTGCAAATATGGAATTCACATTTTTAAAATTTATAGGAGATGAACTCATAATTTAAAAGATTAGAGGCTTTACTAATATCCAACCAATGATTTAGGACATATATTTAGGGTAATCGTTCTGTAAACCTACTGAATTTTCTCAATGCGTGGACTGGTCTATTGGCTTTTTACCTTAATATAGGGATTTCCCTTTACTTTAGGAAAAGAGTTAAAAGAGATATAGCGGTACCAACCATTTACTATTCTTTAGTATTTACTCAACCAACTTTTGTATGGATATAAATTGAAGCAGAAGCTTACAGAATACGTCCATCCTATATATTTACCTATGCTATTGCTCATCAAGAAGCCTCTGAAGTCCAATTAATGAGATGAAGAGGTACTTCACAGACCATGGCCACATAAGCACACTCATCAGGCGGCATAGCGATTTCTCTATGGAAATCGAAGAGAAAATTGAATCTAAACCTCTTTTCAGCATCACTGATTTCATACTCACCAACGTTGTTTCCTACGTTGATAAGGAGATTTTGCTTCTTACCTCACCCAAGGTACGTAACGTCATGTTTGAACGTGATGATTGCTAGTTAATGTAATGCTCTTAAGAGCAGGCCCTTCTGCTCTTTAATTAACCTCATAGCGAGGTTATCGTCTGTCAGTTATGTAATAACCGTTGGTAATTTGCATTTTGGGAAAAAAAAAAAGAATCAAAGTTTTCATGTTTCTACGTAGTTTTATATTGTAAAATCTTTTGGAAATTATAACAGCAATATTTGTATGTACTAAGCAGATTGATTTCTACGGAGCTAATCCTGCAATGGTCCTGAAAAAAAAGAAAAAAAAAAAGAAAAGAGAAAAGGGTGGGTAAACCTGCTGTGTGTGTCTTTCTTCAAATGGAAGATTACTAGTTGCTTCTTGTTTCTTTATTTTAATGTTACTCCAAAAAGGGTATAACGTTGTGGGCATAGATCAAACATATACAAAGAATAATTTGAGCAACTCATACTAAATCGACACAGGTTATCCAAGAAAAACATAAACAGAAATGTCAACTGCCACAAAAGTTCAGGTCACCGTCGCATGTCATCAACAGGATCTTGTATCAGGTTATTATCCACGATGACATATTGTAATTTTTAAACCAACAGATGATCTTTCTCTCTCGCGGACTAACCGTCATCGTTTTGTCACTCTCCGTTAGATTGCAAGCTCAACCGTGACTTTGACCGCTGAAGAAGCCGATGAGATTATACAAATAAATCATGCGACATTACAGGCATCTGCAGGTTGCAGATGGTTTACAAAGACCATCTTAATATTGGCATCCTTTGCATTGCTTTATGGAGATTTCTGGCACTTCACGCGTCGATCAAATGATCAACAAGGGGAATGCATGGCCCAGTTGAAAATTTCTGGAGAGATGAAGAGGCTCATAGTGTCGGACACGCAGAAACGAAAATCAATGGAGTCACTTAATGAACTGATCAAAGGCGTACTAGTCTTGACTCGATATTTATTTCAACTCGATCTGCTTTGCCGAGAGCATCAAAAAGAGGAATTAGCGAAAGGGATCCTCGAAAAAATACCGAGATGGAGCTGCCAAGCTATTCTTGTGATCATTGCTATAACCATTCAGTTTGTCAAATTTATTACTTCAGATGATAGGTATGACACCTTTTATTGCTCCATGTCATATGTGTTCTCGATTCAAATCTCTCTTTAGCTTCAAATAGGAGGACAGAATGCTATATCTTCTGCTCAAATGACCATAATAGTAGTTTTGAGGTTATTTAAGACGTGTACTTACATTTTCAAAATATCCATATAATAGTAACGAGGCGACTTTCTAAGGAAAACAAACCATACGCTATCAACAGTCATCGTAGAAAGCAAGAGAATTAGATTATGCTTTATAATATGGGCAATATACACGTTATAACTACCTTCTTTTTTTTTTCCTTTTTTTTCTTCCCACATGAATATGCAGCTGGGAATGGGAGCTATTCAATCTTTCATTAGACGTGGGGGAGCAAGTGAAAGCTCTAGAGTTAGAGTTGGAGCGCCTTCTTGATGAAGTCGAGTACAAAGCACTGCATGTTCTATGAAAGAAACTTTATTTTTATTAGCAATTATGGTAATCAGTAAATAGAATGGAAGAACCTTTATTTGCTGATGAATCGTGATGTACTCTCGAAGCAATCCAGCGCCCCACTCCTCCTCCTTTTTCATTTCTTTTTTGTTTTTCCCCCTTCCAGCTTGCTGAAGTTTTACAAACCTAATATGTTCGTAATTTTAAGTAAAATTACGAACATAGATAATTTTAAGAAATATATATAGTGATTTTAGGAACATCAGTATACATATGAACTTGAAGTAAAATTATGAACATACAAATTTTGCAAACAATATGGTGATTCACAAATGTTTAATTTTGTAAAATTACTCAAATGTTTGTAACAGAAATTCAACATTATGCATTCATGAGCAAACAACAAATTAAAATTACAAGCATTTAAGTAAATAATTTGTGCACCACAAAAGAAAAATTAAGTATTTTAAAGAAAATGGAAAAACTTATAGAACAGGCCAAATTCTCCCATTACACCATTATAGCTTTCCTAATCTTTCTCCAACCAATCACCATTGCTATCATATGACACTCAACCAGGTTTTCCTTCTACCATTTTGAGTAATTTTGGCTATATTTGAACCTACACAACGAAAACAACCATGACATCTACCACAAAAGGGAAACAAATATTTGATAGTGTACTGGTAGTCAATCCTGCACATGACTGTTGTTTTGGAGCGACTCAAACAAGCTACTTCGAGACAAATATGAAAACAATGGTGAAGATGTTAGACAGTTTTAACGCACATATTCAATGACGATTGGGTTTTGCCACGAGGAATTGAGATGTGCATATAGACATAAGAAAAAGAAAATTGTAACGACATTGTAACTTTTGCTGACATGAGGGCTGTAACGTTAAAGCGACGAAAGAAGAGGTTACTTTCAAGAGGCAAACTATGATAAAGTCGACCAACGGCTGTAAAAGCCGAGGAATAAAAACTAAGAGAGAGAGAATAATAATAATAAAATAATAAAATTAAAGAGTTATAAAATTAAAGAGAGTCATAAAGAGTTGGAGAGGAGTGTTATTAGCACTTCATAAAGACTAGAAACCCTAATCTAGTCTTTATGAAGGCAACAATCATTCTTTTCCCATCCTTCACATGCACATGCTATTGATTTGAACAAAGCTCTAGCGCAAGATTGAACAAGAAATCAAAAGCAACTTTCTAGATCGAAGAGGGATATCAAGTGAAGTATAATTCTTGATGATATCTTGGTGAATCACATAAGTTTGACTTAAGAGAAATTTGTTTTCCACCTTAGGCAAGGGGAGAATCGAATTTTCATAGTTTATGTAGGGTCCTAAATGACAAAGAATTAAAGGAGTGTTAAATTGCAACCCCTATGGTTACTTTTCAATTTTTGTTTATTGTTATTTTTAGTTTTTGGTGGCTTGTTAGAGAGATTGATTAAGGTTTAGATTTGATCATTGTTGGTGATTGATTGTCAAATAAGAAGAATATTTCATTTAAGGTTGTTAACAAGGTT
This sequence comes from Lumnitzera racemosa, assembly GCA_024138005.1. NCBI lineage: Eukaryota > Viridiplantae > Streptophyta > Magnoliopsida > Myrtales > Combretaceae > Lumnitzera > Lumnitzera racemosa. Next base: position 32,082,834 of record JAMXBC010000003.1, on the reverse strand, counting down.
AATTGGAAGGTCAGGTTGTGCTGGTGATAGGGTTATACTATAAAGGAGTTGAGTTTTGGAGAAGAGATTTAAGAAGTAGGGGAACACAGCGTAGAAACACGAGCATGATCTTACTCGTAGTCCTCGAGGATGTGCTAGTAGAAAGTGTAAGCAAGGAAATTTAAAGGATTTTGTAGCTAACAAGATCATACCCAAAGTCAAAGGTCATGATCTAAGTCATGATCTTATCATAATCCAAGTTATGAAGATCATAGCCAGAGTTCACGATCATAATCCATAGGCATGGTCTTACTATAGTTTTCAAAAAGGAATCATGGTTAAGGTCCATAATCGTGATCACCAAGCATAGTCTTGTAACCTATTCCTTTCTCGTTATTTCATATTCCTTAATCTTCTAAAGTGTGACTGAATCGATTCTAACTTAGTTAAGATGTTTAAATTGGATCTAAAAGTTAAGAATGTTAAGTTGGTACTTAGGAACCTAATTAGACAAGCAAAAAGAATTTTAAAGCATTGTCTTTATGTTGTACTATAGGTATTGATACTAATAGGATCTCTAACATAAACTTTACTAGTTACTCTTAAGAAACAGATATGGGGTAGTGTTTGATGTTTGCATGTGTAGGCTAGAAAATTAACCAAACTTAATTAATATATAACCTTAATAATTATATCTTGCTTGTGCTTGGTTAAACCTAAGGGATCAAGAGGATTGGTGATATTAGAATGGTACCTTAATGATCTTTAAGTAAGGGTATCCCTAGTGAAGTTCCGTATTGAAATGATTCAGGTAGTTCTAAGTGGATTATTGGTTTATAGGGTATTTGAGAGGACCTAACACTAATATTTATATAGTAATATATATTGTTTGATTGAAGTAATGAATTACTGTAAGTTCTAGGATGCTAGAATTGTATTTGTTGCTATACCAAAATAAAGATTGAAAATTTGTGGTTAATGAATTAGTTATAAGGAATCGTATACAACTGTGAAAGTTTTTGTTGCTCATGTACATGTACGTGAATATCCTATATTAGGCCTTACTCATCCTTCAAGGGATTCCCTATTTTCAATTTTATGTACTGTGATGAATGACACGAAGATTTCAACTATGGTGATCTTGTCTTATATGAGGATACTAGAGGATATTACGACTATTATTATAAGCATGATGATGGAAGCGGATCTACCTAATTTTGGTTATTTGTTTTCTTGTCATTGTAGTATAAAACCTGTTCTTAGTTTTCTTGGGTTAGTCGAAAGTCACTTGAGACTTCTCCTAGTTATGTTGTTATAATGGAGTTAAATGATATATTTTGAGATTGAAATCCAAGAATAATGTGTTCCTTTTATTGCAATGAAAATGTTATCAAATGAAAACATGGTATTTCTTTTTAATTTGAAATTAAGTGAAATTTAGAAGATTTAGTTTATGTATTTAATAGTGGTTATTAGATGTTGAGAAACATCCTGGTTATTAACATTTAGAGAATGTAAATGATGTTGGACATATAAAAAATGTTTTGGAGAAATTTTCAATAGTATGAATGTTTAAGATGCTCGATGTACCAATAATTTATAGGGATAAATAGTAAGCTATAACTACACAAGTTCTAGGGTGTTACAATAGCCAATCGTACTTTCATGTAAATCTTAACCAATAAAGTGTATAAAATGGAGGTTTTATGGAAGCCATGTACAAGCATAAACTATTACATTGCTAGAAGCATTTTTTTTAAGAAGTAACTATGATTTATTGCTAAGAAATGCAATAGTTAGAAAAGATAATGATGAAAATTACAATTAAAGAGTATGACATTATGTGATACATCACCAAAGATTCATGCTATTGGTAGGTAATTCTCATTACATTTGAAGCCTTGTCCAAAGGGTTTACCTCCTTAGTATAGTTTAGAAGGTTTGCACAAAGAGCATATATAAGCTAGGATGGGGCATTAGAGGTTGCTGCGACCTAGCCACTCCATGCTCGAGTTAACGAAGGGAGAATTTGCCATTAGCTTTCAAAGATAAAGGGATCCCTACTAAGGTTCTAAGGTAAAGTCAAGTAGCTTGTTCCTACATATACCATTTTTTCCCCTTTTATCTTCTTCTTTAGGGTTTAAGATGCATGCTTAAGTTGAACCACAACTATAAGCCTCATGAGAAGAATGAGGTAGCAAAACATGTCCCCTACTTACATTAGTGGTTAGTCAGTAAGGAGAGGTTACAAGGATAAGGCCCTTTAAGTACTCAAAGTTTGGCATGCTATCAACTATTATGTAGGTGTATACCTATCAAGGCATCAATTGTTACGAGTTTAGAGGAAAGGGCATAGAGAATCCATACGGTGAGTGAGGTTATCCAAAGCCTACATGCAAAGCATGTAAGCCTACACCGATCGATCTTTAGGTAAGGGTTGAGGTGAGATCTATGAGAATGTGTAAGGCCTATGCTGAATTGATCTTGAGTTGAAGGTTGGATGTGATGCATTTGATGCCATGTAAGGCCTACGCTAAGTTGGTTTAGAACTATGTGTCAAGTATGAGGCATGTGAGGCCATATAAGGCCTATGTTGAATTAATCTGAAGCTATAGGTCAAGTATGTGATATGTGAGGCTACGTAAGGCTTACATTGAGTTGATGAAGCATGTCCTTTACTTCTCTAGGTGGCAATTATATAATTCATGACAATTGTTACTTCCATTTTGAAGTTTGAATAGGTTTCTCATAGCTAAAGAGATATGATTCCTCAATCTCATGTACATGTTTTAAAGCATTAATCTATAGGCACATATTGCTTAGGAGTAGGCATGTATAGGCATAGTATGACCTTAACATTTTAAATAAGTTGATCTAGTTGATTTAAACTATGTTTTGTCACACAAATAGCTTAGATGATGATCATGTCCCTAGGGATTTAAGACATGAAGAGTTTGTCTTTTCATTCCTCAATAATGTTTTATCTATATATATATAACAACATAAGGGTTTTACATGCACTTTCTTCATGCTTTTCTTACTTTTCTAAAAGAGATCTCTTATTCTATAAGCATCTTTTCTTTGTTCCTTTTTTCTTTCCAAGTCCCAATTTTAGCTTTTTGAGTTATGTTTTCTCAATGAAATTCTTCTATTCCCTCTTCTGTACTTCTAAAGAGGTTAGAGATTAATAGATTGGTGCTTTTAGAGGTGATACCTCCAATTCCAACCACTTACCCCTACCCACCTTTCCAGGCCGTACCAAAATAATGACAGTAAATGCTTCGCAATTAGGTTATGTAATGCCCCAAAACTTAAGGGCACTACAACCTACCAAGTGTTTCAAACTTTCGAATAACATGTTAAGGCTTTAGAACACCTCTAAAATCACCTATAAATCCTATCAATAGTTTTAAAAACAACACATTTCCAAACTTGTTACAAACTAAATGACTCATAGATGAGTAATTCCATCTATAGACATAACTAATACAAAATTCCTTTCTCCTAAAACAAATAAATTTGTCAGTAATTCTAATACACATCCTTTCTTTCATCACCACATATCTTCCTAGCATCATCAAGTAGGTATATTAACACTTCTCTTCCCAACTCGATGATAGGATCACCTCAAATGTGTCATAAGCAGTTTACTTATCAAATCAACCTATAACTAATAAAAAAAAAGTGAAAGAATGAGTTGAAACCCTATACATGGTGCTTAACACAAATGCCAAACCAAGCATATCATAATGCATGTTAAGAAAAAATAACATACAACCAACTATTATCCTATGTTTTAAGTCAACAAGCATCAAAGGGGTACTCATGATACCACTATACCTTGACCCCTTATTTCACACCCTGTAGCTACAAAGACCATCCTAAAATAGTAGCTGACCTCTCAGTTGCTATTGTAAGCTTACTCTACGTAAGACAACCACAATTAACCTGCTTTAAGTAAACAGTCCATTTAAAGATAATATAATTTTGATAGTAGAAGTCTTAAGATATGTTAGATATCTCTCATGGATTTTAATGATGATAAAAAGAGACAAATGCTAATGAATTAACAAGTATGCAGGTAATTAGAAAGTATAAAATTGCAAATTGAGTTGTATTTAGAAACTTATTCAAAAGGTTTGAATTGATTGAAAAAGAGAATAGCTTGTAATTTTTCAAAAGGTATTTCAAAAGCTTTATAAGTAGAAGTGGTATAGTACTTTAGAAGCCTGTTCAAAAACTTCAAAGAAGGAAGAACTGATACTCTTCAGAAAGTTGATCCAGAAATATGTGATATTGAATTTTAATATCAAATTCGAATTTAATAAGGCTTAACTCTACTGGATTGGGTGTATTAGTGAAATACACTTAATCTCGTTTCACTTAAGATGATACCTAGATCCATAGGGATTTTTTTAGCGAATTAATTTTTGATAAATCAAGATATGCACAAATATGGACAAGGATAAGGTTAATTCGAATTTTGTGGAATTTAAAATCTTGAATATGAGTCTTATTCAAAAGTTGTTGAAAAAGCATATCTCCTCGATAAATTCAAATTAGAAGCTTATTTGGTGGTTATAGATTGAAGTATATCCGATCTAAACAAGATAGGAAGAGTTGTTTTTGAATTTCAAACGATCATGATCTTCTCAAAATATCTAAGGAATTATCTTTAATAAGTAATGGTTAGATAGGTATAAAAGTGAAGATAATCTTCAAATGAGCCATTTGAAGAATTCAATGTAAAAAGAGAAAGGATTGAAAACGTCAGATACTTCTTGGAGAAAAAAATTTCGTTAAACAAAAAATTCGTGAATAGATTCTACTTTCTAAATAGTTGCAGAAAGTCCTTTAGATACTTCTTTAAAAAGTTGCACCAAAGCAAATTATACAACAATCGTTGTTTTTCTTTAAGAGCAAAATTAATTAAGATTTGTATTTTTATTCTCACTTGTAATTTGTAACTTTTATTTGCTATTTGAGTATTGAGACAAGTTTATTTGTACTTTATAAATCTATAATAAGCCTAGATTGTAAAAAGACTAAATAGATAGAGTAAGGTGTTACAAAATCCATGTGTAATGAATGCTTGTAATCACTTTGTGATTTGACTTAATGAATCAAGTGGAATGGCATCGGTGAAGTAGATCAAGTCCCCAACAATGGAGTTAGAAGAGAGTAGCAAGCAAAAGGCCAATGTTCTATAAATCCTAAGCTCTATATTCTCCTTCCTTACTCTTTTAATTAGCTATATTAATTGTTATGTGTTAAATTATTAAAATATCACCGTTTACCAATATAAGTTATTAAGAGGGGTAACTTTATTTTTTCTTATATAAAAAAAGTTTTCAAAATGTTTAAAGATATTAATTCCCCCCTACCCCTTCCCTTTCCCCTTCCCTTTCCCCTTCCCCTTCCCTTCTTTTGATGTCTTATATAGGACCAACAATTAGTATAGAAGCCTCGCTCTAATATCTTCTAGAGTTAAAGATCATGAGTGAACCGAGTGATAGTTTAACAATTCATCCTGGCAAGGAACCATTTTTTTTATGGAATTAACTTTCCCTATTAGAAATTTAAGATGAAGATTTATGTGAAGGCATCAAATTATCAGGCTTGGCAAATTATTTCTATAGAAGATCTCAAAGTTCCAACCATCATTATGTTAAAAGATGATATCACCAAAGCCAAACTCAATTCAAAGGCTAAAAATTTACTTTTGAGAACTATTGCATGATAAGAATTTTATCTAATTGCTTCATGTGCAATAGCTAAAGATATTTAGGATACTTTGGTACATACTTATGAAGGGACATAAATAATCAAGGATATAAGAATCAACTCACTGATTTAACAATATGAAGCATTTTAAATCCTTCCTGGTGAAGAAATTAGAGACTCTTATAGTAGATTTATTACTATAAGTAATGAATTGTCTTCTCTTAGCAAAATAATTAGTGATGCAGAAATGATAAGCAAAATGTTAGCGATTCTTTCCAAAATTTAGAATGCAATGAAAACTACCATGGAAAAAGTTGTGATCTAAAAACATTAACCCTAAGTCAATTACGTAGCAAGCTTATGACATATGAAATTGATTTTCTCAAATTGGAAAGTACTTTAGAGGATACGAAAAAGAAGGCTACAACATTTAAGGCCAAAGAAGTAGAAGTTGATTTAAACAATGATTATTCATTTGATGATGATGATGAAGAGGTCATACCATTGGCAAGATGTTTGAACAAATTGCTCAAGAAAAGAGGTAAAAAAATCATATAGTTCTAATAATTTTAAATCTAATAAGAATCGGAATGATACAAGAAATGGTAATAAAGAAAAGAAGGAAGTTATTTGTTATGAATGCAAAAGGATTGGCCACATTAAGTACGAGTGTCCACTACTTTTAAAAAGCTCCATAAATACAAAAAGATTGCTAGTGACGTGGAGTGATCTGAACAAGTTAGAGTTTGAGGAAGAAGGTTTGGATGATAAAGCTGATGAAGCAAATTTATGTTTGATGGCACGTTTCGAAGTAAGTTTTGAATCTAAGTTTGAATCCAATAAAAATTATATACCTAATGATAGTTATGCTGAAATCAGTATATTGTTAAAGCCTTTTCAAAAGCCAGTAATAAGATTTCAAAAGTTGAAAATGAAAATAATCTTTGAAGGATGAAAAACAAGCTTTCATTCAAATGAACAAGCTTTTGGTTGATGAAAACGTTTTTTTGGAAAAATGATTTTGAAGGTTTACATGTAGCAAGAAAAGCTTTAGTAAATGAAAATCTTATTTTGAAAGAAGAGGTCAAAAGTTTAAAAAATCATGTAGAAGATTTATCTAAGTCAATAAAAAACATATTTCAAAAGTTTGATAAAAGAGATAAGAAATTATAAATGCTGATTTCTAGTCAAAGAATGGATAATTCAAAATCTAGACTTGGTTTTGAATTTGGAGATACATCTAAAATAAAGAAAGAAATAGTGTTTGTCAAATTAAAAAGTGAAAATTAAGAAACTTTCAAAGCAAAGAATAAAGGCAAAACACTTGAACCTATCAGAAGGTATAATAGATAATATTATCAAAACAATAGAACGTTGTACAGAGGGTATATTAGAGACTACCCAAAGCAAAACTAAAGGCATAAGGTAAATAACTGGAATGATTATTCTTCTACCTATGCATGTTTCTTCAATAACAAATTGGGTCATATTGAAAAGTATCATTTTTATAAAAATCACAAGTTCAGTAAAAACCAAGTGAATATAAATAATATCATAAGCTTGAATTATAAATGACCCAAGCTTGTCTGAGTTCCTAAGAATGTTTAATCATTCTTTTAGTGGTTGCAAGTTATGAGCAAAATTTAATTTGGAGATAATTCTTAATCAATAAAGCCTCATTGAAAGTGAAAGTATGGAATGAGTGATATAAATGGACTTGGTAATCTTGTTCTAATTTTCTTGTTTTGCTCTTCGAGTTTTATTTACATATTATATTTTATTATTGATCGTAAAAAGTAATTGGTATCATTTTGAAGGGGGAGCTCTTTTTCTAAAATATGTTTTTATAAGGAGAAAAAGAAAGATGTTGAAATTTGTTCTTTTTAGGAAAAACATGTCTTTGATCTATTTTATTAAGGTTGAGAAGTCTTATAATCTACTTTTTCTTTATAAAAATTGGTTATCTTCTCACAAGAAAAAGGTAGAGAAAAGTTTTTAGAAACTTTGTTATAAAAACATATAGTTGTTTTCTGATGATAACAAAAAGTGGGGGAAAGATAAAAACAATTAAGTACTGAACATAAGTAAGCAAACATGATAGTGCAATAGTTTTAATAGTATATCATTGTTTTTTAATGATGTTTCTTTCTCATTGTTTATGTTGGACATTGAAATGTTACAAGTTTTTAGACTTACATATGTTTTGTTATCATAAAAAAGGGGTAGAATGTTAGATATCTCCCATAGATTTTGTTGATAACAAAAAGGGATAAATTCTAATGAATTAACAAGTATGCAAATATTTAGAAAGTTTAAAATTGCAAATTTTGTTGTATTAAAAAACTTATTCAGAAGGTTTAAATTGATTTAGAAAGAAAATAGTTTCGAGTTTTTTAGAAAGTATTTTAGAAGCTTTACAAGTAGAAGTGGTATAACACTTCAGAAGCCTATTTAGAAACTTCAAAGAAAGGAAGAATTGATACTTTTCAAAAGGTCATTCAGAAAGTTGATCTAAAAATATATAACATTGAATTTTAATATCAAATTTGGATTCAATAAGGCTTAGCTCCACTAAATTGGGTGTATTAGGGAAATACACTTAATCTCGTTTCACTTAAGATAATACCAAGATCCATGGGGATTTTTTGAGCAAATTAATTTTTGATAAATCAAGATATGCACAAATACAGATAAGGATAGGATTGATTCAAATTTTATGGAATTTCAAATCTTAAATATGAGTCTTATTCGAAAGTTGTTGATAAAGCATATCTCCTTAATAAATTCAAATCAGAAGCTTATCTGGTGGTTACAGATTGAAGTATATCTAACCTAAACAAGATAAGGAGAGTTGTTTTTAATTTCAAATGATCAAGATCTTCTGAAGATATCCAAGGAATTATCTTTAATAACTAACGGTTAGATAAATGCGAAAGTGAAGATAATCTTCAAATTAGCCATTAGAAGATTTCAATATAAAAAGAGAAAGGATTTAAAATGTCGAATACTTCTTAGAGAAAAGAATTTTGTTAAACAAAAAAATCATGAACATATTTTACCTTCCAAAAAGTGACAAAAAGTCCTTTAGATACTTCTTTAGAAAGTTGCACCGAAGCAAATTATACAATAATCGTTATTTTTCTTTAAGAGCGAAATTAATTGAGATTTATATTTTTGTTCTCACTTGTAATTTGTAACTTTTATTTGTTGTTTGAGTGTTAAGATAAGTACATACTTTGTAGATTTGTAATTAACCTAGATTATAAAAAGGCTAGATAGGCAGAGCAGGATATTGCAAAATCCATGTATGTCGAATGCTTGTAATCACTTTGTGATTTGATTTAGTGAATCAAGTGGAACGGCATTGGTGAAGTAGACTAAGTCCTTAACAATATAGTTGAAAGAGAGCAGTAGGTAGAAGGCTAAAGCTTTGTAAATCTTGTGCTCCATATTCTCCTTCTTTACTCTTTTAGTTTGCTTTATTAATTACTGTGTGTTAGATTATTAAAATGTCACTATTTACTAATATAAGTTGTTAAGAAGGGTGACTTTATTCTCCTTCATTGTATAATAAGTACACATTTCCTTAACATTGGTTAATGAATAAGTACAAAGGCTTTAGAAATTCAACTAATCGTCAATTTTGCATTCTTACTCCTTAGGATGTAGTAATCCTTAGCTTTAAGGTAGTTATAATGGGCTTCTTAGTCAACACCAACAAAAACATCAATAGGGATATGAGCAACCAACCGTTTAGTAAGTTGAGATAGAAACATAAGACTATACATCAAGCATAGATAGGGTTGTCAAACAGTTAATTAATATGATGCAACAACCACATACCATCGCACAACGTTGTCCAATCAGTTATGAGAATAGATAAATTACACTTACTCTAATCTGAGTTGAGGAGTTTTAAGACACAAGCAACAACTTACGATTAAACTCAGAATTGTGCAATGGAGATACCACTCGTCCATTAACTACCTTCAAACCACTGTCTTTACCCTTACTGTAATCTCCTCTAACGTTATTTAGTTTGACTAAGGATAAAGAAGGGACCATTATGCTCTAACGCCATCCCTTTCGAAGAGGTCAGTATTTGGTCGAAAAACCCTAAACGTCCCTTAGTAGGTTATGATGCAAGTCCAATTAAGATTACAAGCCATATATGTTAAGTTCGATTAAGATGATTAGTCTATATCATACAATATAGAATAATTAAATATTAGCACAGCAAGCCATTAGTCTATGCTATATTTAGGAACATACACACAGAGGCTTATGCACAGTTAACTACCTAGAAGTACAAACACGTATAATCTTAAGCCTCTAAATACTATAAAACATTACTCCAAAATATAGTTACATTTTTATCCCAAACTTACCTGGATCCTTACACTTGCTCACTGAGGTGTAATTTCACGGTACAACGTTATCACTCATTCTTATAACATAGATATTATTTCAATATTAATACAATTAGTATATATAGGCTTGATTTTGTAATCTAAGTTATTATCCTCAATTTAGGGCATTACTATATTTAGCCATTTAAGTTTAAGTCTTAAGTGATTACTTCTCGTATTTAACTATGTTATGAATTTTCTTTTGATTTTAACTTTAATTCAGCCTCTAAATCAAGTTTTAGTTTAGCTTTTGATTACCCTTTATCTCTAATTCTTGCAAATGCCTTCTAACCTATTCCTACAATTTATTCACGTCAATGTAACCTCTAGTTTAGGCTTTGACTAACTCCTTAATATACTTTTACTAGCCTTGATTTTGATTTTGATTTTGAATTAGGCTTTGATCTAGGGATTTTCTACATTTTGGCATAACCACTTCTAGTTCAAGTCATAACCAGATTTAAAACTCATCTTACAACTTAGTTATACTGCAATTTGAATCAACTCCCACTTGTTTTCATCATTAGGTTACTTCATACATATAACAAATAACATATTGATCTTTTAGTGGTAGAAGAATGGATTGACTTGTTGGAGAAAGCTTTTGAAGTACATGAGATTGAGAAAAATAAGAAAGTTGGGATAAGTACTATTCTATTAGACAGAGGTGAATGTAATTGGTGGGAGGCAAAGAGATGAAATTTACCAAAACAGATTGGTAAGGCTATATTTAGAGATGCATTTCTGGAATACTATTTTCCTAAGTATGTAAGAGAACAAATGTATGAAGAATATTATAAATTGACACAACTGGGTATGACAATTGAAGAATATGAAAGGGATTTTAATAGGTAATTGAAGTTTGCTCCTGAAGTTGTGTAGAATAATAAGGTTTCTAAAGTTAAGTAACTTAAGTTCGAGCTTTATCTTTATTACCAAGTAAAGATAAAGAGGATTAAGATAGAAAGATATATTGATGTTGTTAATGAAACTTGTCTGATCGAACAAGTTTGTAATCTTCGACAGGCTATAGATGAGATTGAGAATAAGAAAAGGAAGTCGGATGTTGGTTCTAATAGTAAAAGTAATATAGCTAAAGGAAAGAAGTCGATTTGATTCGTAAAAGGAAACATAAGGCATTTATAAAAAATATAACCTTATTATAAGTCTAATGGTAAGCATCAAGCTAAGGAATGCCCAAAATTGAAAGGGAAGTGTTATAAGCATGGAGAAACAAAACATCTAACCAAGTAGTGTGAGAACCTTGATCCAAGAGTTATATATTACTACCAATGCCATCAGTGAGAGCATACTATTCAACATTGTGTAAGACAACAACAAGAGAGACCAGTTTAGTGGCAAAACTAATCAAATGGACCAAGACCAAGTAATAGGAACAAACAACTTAGAAGGAAAGAACCTAAGCCTGAGGAGCAAGGTAAGATGTATGCTTATGCTATTCAATGAGATGAAGCTAAAGATGACTAGGCAGTAGTAGGTATGATCTCTAATGTACCTGGTAACTTATAGTAGATAATTATGAAATGCTTTAAAGTAGTAATATAGTTATCATGAGAATGTTTTAAAACTAGTATGTATAAGAGATAGTTATGCCTATCCATATACTCTATTTGATATTAGGGCAATTTGCTTATGTATTTCAAAAGAGTACATTAGTAGAAATAAATACACCATAATATATGAACTAATAGTTATAAACCCTACTAAAGGAGAATAAGTGGTGCAACATAGAGTGAAGGATGGGGAATGTGAATCTAGGTACTCATGAGATGATTGTAAAGTTGGTTATCTTGAATATAAAAGGATTGAATGTAATATTGGAGGTCATCATGAAGCAAATGTTAACTATAAGGAAAGAATAGTGGCATTTAAATGGCTTAATGAGAAGGAAATCGTAGAAAACTTATAGAAACTTGAGTGTTGAGAGAAGTTGCTATAAGAAAAAGAACCTATAGAGAAGGAGTAATGTAAACCCTAAGGATGATATATATGTTGCAGTGAGGTAAGAAAAAGTTGTTATTGTAATAAATGGAATAGTAAGAAATATCCAAGGTGAATGATCATGAGCAAGCTTCGAGAAATTTTATTTGAAGTATAATTGAAAACTAATTCAAGGATTGATCTCTTATAAAATGAGATTGTAATTTATAGGATAGTAACCAATGATGAGATTAAGGAGTCAAAAAGATGATAAAGCATGTGAAGTTAATAGGATATATAATTACAAAACTATGAGATGCACACCTTTCATGTACCCTTAGTACATGTGATAAGCAAGAACAGTTTGGTAAATCTATGACTTTTGTAACTCTTTTATCTAAACTCATGTCTATTGCAACTCTTGTGTCTTTCATGATATAATTTCCTATCTTTGTGAATCTTATCATATCAATGGTCAGCGAGAAAAGCGTCAAGTGTCTTTGTGAGTTTTCTTCTTCAAGAAGCATGTCAATTTATGTTGAATCTAGTCAAGTCTACTTAGTCTAATTCATTCTTTATCTCCTTGATGTATAAGTTAGTAGAAAGTTCAAATTTGTCAAACTCATTTTTACTAATATATGTGTTAACGATGAGAAACACCTAAGATCTTAATTGTGACCATTAAGCAATGACAATAGTATAAAACCTATAGACGTGAAGAAATTGATTTCATTATGTTCATCTTAAGTGGAAATTGGGACTTGGACAATGCATAACGATAGGGATTAGGTGAAAAGACATGTTGGCTAACTATGGGACAAATAAGGAAATAATGGAAGGGATGACTATGAATTTTATAAGACTAACTAATACAAAAGTCTAAACTAATTGAAGGGATAAAACGAGAATTGAGTGGAGATATTAGTTTAGATGATGATAAAGGAATGGTACATGAACATGCTAGTTTGATATGAGTAGTGATAGGGGTAAAATCATAGACAGTAATATGATGATTATGGTATTTGAATAAGAACATAATGGAGTTATAGAATGGATTAGTTACTATGGAAAGATGACTTAAACAAAAAAGGAATTGTGAACCAAGATTAACTATATTAAGCTTATATAGTAAAAGTTAGAAACACAGTATGAAAGAAGTAATAACATAAGTAACCGAAATAGAAAGTTCACGAGTTATTAAATTTCAGGTTAAGATATAAGAGTCACTATGAAAGGATTTCACCTTAACAATAGTTGATGATTGTGGTGTAAAGTAGAAATTAGAGTTCCATAGCAAAAGTGCAAGATTAGGTTACGAACATGAATTTCCTATATTATAGAAGCTTCAAGAATGAAGCTTTTTGTAAAGGGGGTAAGATGTAATACCCTAAGGTCTTGAGCTAATGCGATAACCCTAAAATCCAACCCCTTAAATTTAGGGTGCTGAATTATGTTATCCATTTTTGTTTTAACTTTATAGTAAGGTAAGAAAAATTAGACAAAGTAATTCTATCAAAGTTAATTTTTCAAAATAAACTATATAAAAAGATTAAGTTAAAAGCAACATCAATTTATTAATAAAGTCAATAATTATAGAAAACATAAAATTCAAGCTTTTAGATATAGTAAGACATTAGATATAAGTTATTTAACTTGTAAAAATGATAAATGAAGTGAAATTTATGTAATATACATGTATTTACATGAGACATGAATTATATATATTAAATATACACATATAAAAATAATAAACTATCAAAATAAGATAAATTAACATAAAATAATGGAAAATTAATCTTAAAAAAATGAATGGATGATTCACCAAATGATGTAGCAACATAATAATAGTTGTAAAACATGAGTCATCACAAGATAAATACGGAATTGACACATGGCACCTAGTGGACACTTAGAAAAATGAGGAAATAATGTGTCAACCTACTTTTTGACATGCAAAAATCCTAAACTCTATAAGTAAGACCCCAAACCTCATTTGCAATATTTTAGAAACCTAGAAACAAAAGAACATAATTTTAGAAAATTACAAAAAATTAGAAAAGAAATACAATAAAAACAAAACAAAAAATAGGGAATCAAGTCTAAGATAGTTTATATACCAAACCATAAGTTGATGTGAGGTAACTTAGTGGTTTGAAGGTTGGCCATAAGAGAGGTGGTTTCGAGGTGCGATGACTAGAGGATAGCTAGAGGCAACCAATTCCAATAAACCAATTTTTTGCCTGTAACTTGTCTAATTTTCTGAAAATATCAAATGATGTTATTTAATTATGAAAATTGGTTTTCAGAGGTTATGAATTTGACCCATCTTGCCTACCACTTGGACAACTTCATCTAGGTTCAGAGATACCTTAGAGACTTATGATCGGTGTAGATGACAAATTATCTTAGCAAGAGATAATGCTGTCCCACTTGCAGTTCTTGGATTAGTGCTAAGAGTTCCTTGTCATACATAAAGTAATTTAACTGAGCCCCCCTGAGTTTCTTACTGTAGTGGTAATTGGTTGGCCTTCCTGCATTAGGACAGTACCGGTCCCAAGGCTTGACACATCACACTCTAATTTAAATATTTTCTTGAAGTAAGGCAGAATCAATATAGGGGTGGAAGTTAACCTTTCCCTTATCTCAGTAAAACTCCTCTCCTCTTTTTCTCCCCATCGAAAGTCAACGTTCTTCTTCATTAGTTTAATAAGTGGCGCAGCGAAGGTTCTAAAATTTTTGATGAATTTTTTGTAAAATGAAGCTAGTTCATGGAAACTTCTCATGTTGGCACAGTTAGTGGGAGTCGGCTACTTGACAATTGCTTAGAACTTCTCATCATCCACTCATAAGCCTCCTTTATTGACTATATATCCCAAGAATACCACTTCCTCTTGGAAAAAGCAACATTTCTTCAAATTATCAAATAATCTCTCAACATGAAGGATATTTAATGTGGTTCAGAGATGTTTGTAATGACTTAGCATGTCAGCATTGTTGATTAGGATGTTGTCAAAGTACACCACGACATACTTTCTTATTAGATGTCTTAGTACATGGTTCATCAGCCTTATGAAAGTGTTTAGGGTATTTGACAAGCCAAATGGCATGACCATCTACTCATAAAGTCTATGTCGAGTTTTAAATGTAGTTTTCCATTCATCTTTTAGCCTCTTACGAATCTGATGGTAGCTAGACTTTAGATCAATCTTTCTGAAGATCTTAGCTCTACTCAATTCATCTAACATGTCCTCCAATCTAGGAAAGAGATACCTATATTTGATTGTGATCTTGTTCACAGCTTGGCTATTTATACATATCCACCAAGTTTTATCCTTTTTCGGTACTAGAAGCATTGACACAGCATAAGGATTGAGACTTTCTCTAACATAACCTTTCTCTAGCAACTCATTGACTTGACGTTGGAGCTTAGAAGTCTATTCGGGATTTATCTGATAGGCTAGTTTATTCGATAGTGCGGTGCTAGGTAATAAGTCAATGCAGTGTTCTATGCTTGGAGTTGAGGCTAACCCCTTGGGTAATTGTTCTAGCTGTATATTAACTTAGTAATTTTATTTTAGTTAAATAATATTGGAAACATAGGGTCTTTAAGAAAATGTCCTATTTGGGTGAAAATTAAATTAATTTTTATAAATATTAGATGATTTTTTTAAGCTCAATTTTTGTATATAATGCACATAATATATAGATTTAATTTTGGTAACAAAAATTTTTGAAATTAAGTATATTTAATATTTTTTATAATTATTTTGGATAAAATTTCCAATTTTGCTAATTTGTTAAAATAATTAATTTTAGATGAAGTTAATGAATGAGCCTTATATGTTTTGACTTTTGGAGGTTTATAAAGATATTTGAAAGACTTATTTTTTATCTCACACTTACATTTGTATATTTACCCTCATTTTCCATAATTTCAAACTAAAATTGCTATTTTCATAAAATAGATAATAACTAGTTTAGTATAATTTATGGTTAATAATTAAACTATATATTTTTGTAAGTCTATAGGATTTTTTTTTAAATTAAATGGGCTAGTATACTTTTTATTATGTATTTTCCTAATATAAACCTATATATTAGCTTAATATGCTAAATAGTGAATAATACTGTTAATGTGTTTATTAGATAATGTAAGACCAATAACTATGACATGTAATTAATATTGAGCATGGTTGAAAAGTGTAAAATTTTAGGACTTCTAGTTTAAAATTAAAGCCTACTCAAGTCAATTACGAAGTTACAATGACATATAATAGAGTTAGTAGTGAGAAAGTGTATTTTCGAACTTGTAACCATATTGATCAATCTTTTTTCTTAAGATGTATTAATAGTACTCAAAATTTGTGGAAGCCAAGTGGATAAATTTATGGAAAGTTTTTCTTATGTCGTTTGGTACAAGAATGGTAGTACTAACATGGTTAGAGATGCCTTGCCATGTTGGAAAACCTTATTGATTGCCCTATAGATGAAATTACTAAGATTTTCCCTTATCATCGAGCGATATGCTTGCAACCACAATTTCTTCCTATTCTTAAGCAATGCAAGGAAGGAGTTACTATTAGAGGATATTACCTCAAGGATGGTTATCTGTTCAAGGAAAGAATGATATGCATATCGAGCTATTCCACAAGCGAGCTGTTGGTGAAGGAAGCTCATAGTAGTAAATTATCTTGTTATTATGGAGAGATCAAAGTAGCTAACTTGTTGAAGAAAAATTTTTGCTAGCTCAGTTTAGCCAATGATGTCCATAAAGCAGTTAATAATTACACAATGTGAAAGAGAACCTAAGGAAAGAGAGAGTGATACAAAGAGTATATGCCTTTACCTACACAAACCTTACTTATGGCCAACCTCAGCATTGACTTTATCTTAAGGTTGCAATGACATCCATAGGAAAAGATTCAATCTTTGTTGTAGTGGACCGCTTCAGCAAAATGGTATACTTCATCCCATGCCATTAAACTAATAATACTTTATATATTGGTGATTTGTTTTTGTAGGAAGTTGTCCGATTGCATGGAGTGCCAAAGACCATTGTTTCAAACTGGGATACGAAATTCCTTAGCTATTTCTAGAAGACACTTTAGAGAAGACTTGGAACTAAACTTGTGTTCAACATAAGTTGCTACCCTTAGACTGAAGTAGTGAATAGGATGTTACACAATTTACTTCGAGTTGTCATAGGAAAGAATTTAAAAGATTAAGATATATGTCTACTAGTTATGGGGTTTGCATGCAACCGAACTATCCATAATACCACTATGAAGACTCCTTTTGATGTCATTTATGGCCTTAATCCCACCATTCCCTTAGATTTGATGGGTATTCATGTAACTACTAAAGAGAGTTAACCTAGTGTCAACCAAGCTTAAGAATTATAAAAACTACATTGGTTTGTAGCAAAGAAAATCGCTAAGTTCAATTAAAGATAGCAAGAGATCAACAGTCGCGGTCGCTAAATTGTTTCTTTCAAACCAAGTGACTTAGTATCGCTTTACCTTAGCCGAGAAAGATTTCTACACCTGAAAGTAAGCTATCTCCACGAGTTGATGGTCCATTCAAAGTACTAAAGAAAATCAACCGCAACTCCTACTAGATTGAATTGCTTGAGAATTATGGTGTTTCCTCCACCTTCAATATGTCCAACTTGATTCCCTACCAACCAGTAGAAGACCTAGTAGATGCTAAGATAGACAAGAGCTAGAAACCTCTTTGGATTTGAGGATAAATCCTTTTAACCCCTAGGTAGATGATAGGAATCAAATCCTCGAACCAATCACATGCAATCAAGTTAGAAGATTGTAAGGACTTACACGGAGAATACTAGCTTAAAACCTCATTTAGGATAAGGATTCCTATTCTGATCTCCATCTTTTATACTACTATTGACCCGAGTACCAAGCCCTCATAAATACCAACATAGTTTCCGAGTTGCCAAGCAGCCATACTACCCTACTAACCAACTAAGTAGCCATACCTATTATTGAGCTCATACCATGATATAAGCAGCACTTAAGCTAATTAGCAATAGACCTTTATCCAAGCTAGGTTACCGAAACACCTAACTGAAAGATGATTAGAAAGCCCTTTAGTACCCGAGCTTTGACCTAAACTAATCCAGGTTATCTCTAATTGCTAACTTTCTTCTAACCTCATTTAAGTAAGATCCTGCATCTACCAAGCTGCCTTAGAATTCATTTTAGCATAGCTAACTATACTAGAAGCCTCTAGTCGCCTCTTGACACGTATCTTCTAGCTCATTATTCTAGAATGATTCTCTACTTTCTATATAGTGTATTATTTTCCATCCTTACCCCATTTAAGAATGTTTTTTGGAATCTTTTGTACATTATCCATTTTTATGTTTTCCTTATTTAGTGTAACCCTAGTTGAGGTCATATAAATACCTCACTTCCTTATATACAAACAATACATTATTACTATTTATCATTACCAATTTTCTTTCTTAAGCAACCTTAGTGTTCTCACTCTCTCTCAATTCTTATTTATTCTCTTTAGTAAGGAATAGTGGCAAGTAACTTTATAGTTCATATCAATGAATCACATCAAGCAAATTGTAGGCCGAGTAGAATCAATTAGTGAGTCATATCAAATTGGTTGCTACTCAAATTTGCTAACCCCTTTTACTTTCTTTTGGTTCTTATCCATTGTGGTGCTTTTCCATGTGTATGACTCCAAAGACACATTAATGCATGTATAAAAGCATTTTTTTTTTTCATTTTGATTATCATTTTCCAATTTTCACTCTTTGAATCTCTCTCTCTCGAAAGCTTCTCCTGAAAATTCTTATCTAACCCTTGAGCAACTTCCTTACGTAGTTGATTTTCATAACTTCAATAGGTATGGTTAGAAGCATCATTTGTTCTCTCATTTCTACAAATTCTGAAGCAACTCGCTTTAGGGCTACTTCTCCCTACCCCCAAAGAAGAATTAGTTTGGCTTTATGATCTGGTAGTTCAGTGGATATCATAACGGACAAATAGGAAAAACTTACCGCTCTAACTGTAGACAATTATCTCGATGATAGGGAGGATAGATCGGCTATTAGGTACTTATATAACAATGTTGTCTACAACATTGACTCTCCATATGGAGTTATGAGTGATGTTGTTAGGTCACTTGTGTTGAAATATAACAAATATTAGCAAGATCTTCCTAATTAGTGGCACTTGCCTAAGCTAAGAGAGGATGACAAAGTTTATTTTCCTATTGATCGTAAGTTCCATTGGTATTTGAAATACCTTGATTTTAGGTTGTGCCTTCATTTTCTTCTTTTCAAAAATAATTCTTCAACTACTTTCATCTTGCTCTAAGTATGTTCTCTCCTAACACTTATAGGCTCCTCATCTTGTTTAAGATAATATGTAAGGAACTTAAGGTTAGAGCTATAACTCAATTGTTTAGAGATTTTTTCATAATAAAGAGGTAGCTAAATGATTGGTTTTACATAGCAACTCATCATGGCTACAAGCTTCTGGATGGGTTAGAGTAAAAAATTCATAAATGGCAAGATAAATATGTTTCGATTAGATTGGATGATGAGTTAGATTTTTGGAATAAATGGATTGAACCCATTTGAACAAAGGAAATTGAGTTGTTGACAATTGATGCCATTGCTGCTAAGAAGATTAAAGATAAGTAAGGAAATAAAATGTTTTTTTGGGATTCTAAGAGGATCATCACTAGATACGAAAAGGGGGAGTCCATATTTTTTTATGATGAAGGTAGGGTTTGTTTAACCTACCATATCAAGATGAGCTATATGGGGAAAGCTAATCATCGCAAATTATGGGGGGAGACTTATTACCTTTGAGCTTTACTTAGTACGAATTCGGAAGTTCTATTGTTCCCATTTTTTTTTTTTTTACAATGCTTTTATTTCTATGCAGATATGGGTGCAAGAGATATTGTCACATCTCCGATTTAGCCAAAAATGCAACACCTACAAACTAACCTGCAATAAACTAGAGGACAAGACTACATACATACACACATACATACATACAACATACTTACATTATCAAAGGGTTTTTAATGGAGTTCAGCTTTACAAATGATACTTCTCATATTTACAATTTGGTACAAACCAACAATCATAGTCCTTCAAACTCTTTTTACTACATTTATATATAATGACTATCTAAGTTTATTATCAAAAACAAAAGTCCTTCAAAGTGGCTAACTCTAACCTAGACGCTCTCAAAATCTTTCTCCCCATTAGTGGGGGCGCCCTTCCGACACTTTGCCTTAATCTAAGGATATAACACATATCTACTCAATTCACTATGAATTGAGATTAAATCACAAACATAGCATAACATAAAACATATCTAAGAAGCAAAAATCGAGTCAACATATGGATACATTAGTCACATAAAAGTTAGTACCATGCTGAGTTAGATAATGTAGAAATGCATGTCATGCTTATGCATGTAAGCTAATTCATCAATACTATTATCTTAGTTTCTAAATTCTAAGTGTTTTAAGCTTCCAAGCATTGCATATGGTTGGTTAAATTAACTAATCATCTGGATGCAATGCGTAGGAACCAAGCGAGCAATAAGGCAATGCTTAGGAGTATGTCCCCTAAATTCCAAATTACAATCCATCACTAGGAATAGTCAAAAGGCTTAAGTAAATGCAGTTCTATATGATTCAAAATTGAGCTTTTCAAAACTATGAGAACTGAACTTTTTTAAAATTGAGTACTTGTTCAAAAAAATAGTTTTACTTTCAAATATTTGACCCGTAGGTCCTTTTCGTGCCATGCTATGAATGCACCAATGATGGGTCAAACATCACATCAAGCAAAATCTCCAAGCTTCAAATCAACTATAAATTTAATTTTCTTTATTCCCATTTAAAGTCTTATCGTCTCAAACTTTAACCTCGCATCGGGTTCGCTTAAGCAAACACCTTGAAGGTTCAACTATTTGCTAATGTTTCCCATAGTTTAAATGTATCATAGCAGATATCCTTTAATCAATACATATATGGCAATAAGCTTAAGATTCAAAACCATGCATACTCAATCCATTACGTATCTAAAGATATCACATAATCAGCAAACATCATTCCTAGATTAAGAATCAGGCTCAATCAATCAAGCACATATCACACAAACTATGTAATTTGCAAGCTAATGAGTAGACATAAGTCTACTCCTTAATATACAATATCCACTTACCTGAGAGCAGTATCCCTCACTTCAAATAGCATCCTCAAGTTCCTTGTTATTCAAGTAAGTTAAGACCTTCTATAGGACCTTCTATGGACCTTTCCTTTTTGTTTAGGTCCTTGTTATTTAACCTTACCTTCTATTAAGGAAAGGTCCTTGTAAACTTCATTATTTATTCTTTCTACTTAACCTTCTACTTAAAGTTGGTCCTAAGATTCATGATCAAGGAAGCTTCTAGTCAAGCTTCAATCCATATTTTCTTTTACTTTCCACTTTATGTTTCATCAAGTAACCTTTTACTCAAGCTTCTACTTGGATACATTTTTGTTTACTTAACTAGGTATCTTATTAGAGACCTTCTATAAAAGCTTCTACTGACTATCACATTAAGGTCTTCATGGATAACCTTCTATAAAAGTCTCTACTAGGCCAATTTATGCTTAAACTTGCTAAAACTCCACCTAACCATTAAGACACACCAAGTTTTGCACTCAACTATCGATAAAATTATTCCTAGGATCATAGTTTTGATTTGGACAATTTTTTAAGAACTCATGCGTGCTCATTTTTCAATACATACCCATTCTGGTATTGTGAAAAATATACTTTTAACTAGTAAAAAATCATGATAAATTACCCATTTGACTACTTTTGGCCTCAAAATCACATGTAACTTCATGAAACATCATTTTAATACCAAAGATACTTAAAGATTAATAATTTTTCCAAAATTTTCAGATTTGGTAGTTTTTGGTGAATCAAAATCTTAAAATATCTACCAAGCAAATTTGGAAAAACTTTTAGCATAGCTTAAAAATAAACATTATGAAGAGCCTACAGAAAATGTTTGAGCTTGAAACAACATTGTGATATATCTAAAATTCGCTCGAAATGCCCATTTCTTAATAACAATATATAAAACATTTATATTTTGAAAAACTGATATTTTTCCATGAAAGTATACTAAAAAAATCTATGGATAAATATTTTCATAATTTTCCAATTTAATTTACTATTTTTAATGAATTATTGAAAACCAAGTAAAAATCAAAACTTACTATCATAAGCTCTGGCCACCATAAGCCACAAAGGCCTTTTCAATCCACGTAGGCATTGTTTTTGGAACCTAATAGTAGTGGCTTCTTGTCCCCAAGTGGTCATTTTCCTTGAGTTCCATGTATGCTTAGATTTCGTGTTATTTTTTTATTAATTGCCTCTAATTTCTAAATGACCTAAATGAGTTCCCTAAATTTTTCTAGAATGAAATCTAACTAAAAATTGTAAAAGGAATAGGATTAGGGTTTTTATAGTAGGTTTAGTAGGGGGAAAGATTGTCAAGTATCAAGTGGTTTTTAAAAACCATGTTCCAAAACCATGGCCTCTCCCTCGTTTTGCTTTTGAGAACAATGTGCATCGATAGCTTTGACTTTTAAATCCATGTACAACTCTTGGTTTTCCCAAAAAACCATCTTGATTATTTTATTTATTTTTATCCTTAATTATTTTGTATTATTCCTACATAAATATAGGCTTCTACAAGAGATTTCCAAGCTTTTACAAGGCTCTATTCCCAATCATATTCATTTCATATTTTATATGTATTTAATATATAAATTGTATTTACCAAGCACATATCACCTTTAAATATTATTCTGAACACAGTCATAAGCTTCACTATTTAAATGACTTTTGATTTCAATTAACCTAAGAATTTATTTGATAATTTCACATACATGCATTATTTTAGTGATTTGACTTCACATAATAATTTCTTCTAATTTTTTTGGCTTAGTCATGAATTTTCACTTAATTCTATTGACATAGCTAAATGCCTTAAATATAGGGGTTTTGAAACTATAGGGTATTACATTATCCCCCCTTACAAAATGTTTTGTTCTTGAAATTGAAATGTTTCAATATTTACAGCTTCCAAGTGTATAATGATGCATTCTCTACGTAATTTCGATTCCCATATCATATCATAATCATAAACTATTATCAACTCCACGAACTTGTATAAACAATTATAGCTTCAAACCTTATCATTTCATCTTACCATATCAATCTTGTATTATGTATATTCCTGCTCATAAATCAAGCCTCTTATCATACTTCTTACCATCACAACCTAGTGCCCTTATTATTCTCAGTCTTTAAGTCTTTCTAAAGTAGATTTATCTTCACTTTTCATATGTGTCTATCCATAATATATTTAGACAAGGAAATTCGATATCTCTCAATTTTTCACTCTTAACTATTAAGCCTTTTAGCCACATGTTATGGTCGATCAAGATTCCAATTTTACTATGATCATATTTTCTCTTTATAAAACTTCTTTCTCATTTCCAATGTCATTAGTATAAGGATCCTACAATTATCATACTATAAATCAATCCAAGCATATTTTAGTGTACACATTAGTTTCTTAAAAATAACTCTTATACCTTTTTAGTTATATTTCCTTCTTCATAATAAAAAGAAAATCCCTTCCTCCTCATTTTATTCTTTATCACAAGTATTTATCCCCTGGTGCTTTTCAATATTAAATAACCCACTTATTTTCATTATTATTCATCATCCATGGACCTAATCTCATTCACATTGTTAATATTTATCTTCATAGCTTATATTAACTTACTCATCACTTTAAAATTTATCTCTACATCTAATTATTTTGACATTTAAATTAAAATATTTAATTTTAATCAACCTCAAACAAGAGTACAACTTGGCTCCATAGCTTAACAATCAATGGCCCCAAACATCCCAACAATATTGTCATGTAAGTCAATAACATTTTCTCTAACAGATTGATTACATTTTGAGGTATAAGTCTCCAAACAATAAGACGATAGTGATTTTATCATATCATCTTATTATTCACCTTTAAACTCAAAATATTAATCCATACTTCGAACTATGTCTCATGATAACCGACCTAGACCTTCAAATTCAAACATCTAATCACTAATTTGAAAATATTAAACCATTAAATCTACAACATTAACTTCTAAGTAATGAGACCCAAACTTATCATCTCAAAAGATTTTCTTTCATATTTGATGTATTTCTTGCTTAAATCAACATATCTTATTCAAATTATTCAAATAAGTATGAAATTACAACCTTCAATACAATACTCAACGATCAGTATCTTATGATTCAAAACTGAAGAATTCTCAATATTAACTAGTATGTTTCTATGCTTCCAACTATTAGGTTTACTAAACTTCTACTCTATCTTCCATCCTCCAAAATTATCATCATAGATACAAAGAACCTCTTAGTTATCTTCTATTTTAGTTTTTATAATTTAAACTTAACATAATTGTTCTATTATATCTTCTATTTTACTTTCTACAATACCTACTACAATTTCTCATTCTTCATTACTCACTTCCTTTTATTTATAAGACTCCTTGTTTTTTGAAAGAAATTGGTTGGAATAACCATCAAGTAATTGAAATTTATGGTTGATGTATCCTTGATCTCTTCTTTGAATCTAGTTTGTTCAGTGCTCTTCTTAACAAACACCTCAATTTTTTGTTTTCTTGTATCATTTCCTAGATTCTTTACAAATGTCAAAGTGTAAAAAGGGTATATTTCGACAATTATTCTAGAGATCATATCATGGATCCTCTCTATTTATCTCTATTATCACTTGTCATATCACGTTTCATCCCTATTTCAAATTATAATTTACAATTTGGAGACCTATCCCAATTTACATCATTAGCATCTATTTATATTGCTAACTCAATTTCCTTATTACCTTATTAAGTCAAATATAAAGTTAAAAGTCACATAACTAAATTTACATATTCAATCTTACTCTCCAATAATTATAAACACAATTAAAATTCAAACTTCAAGTTTAATTACCTACATGATCTCATTATCATAAAAACATTTACAAGTTAACAACATTCACTTTATCAAATCAATTATACGTAATGACATAATTCTCTAAGTGATAAAACAATAAAATTCAAATTTATCATCTTAGTATTCGCACTTTCAATCATTATTTTAAATCTGTGACCAAATCTTACAATGACCAATATAATCCATCAAATCTGATCACTAGTTCAAAATTATGACTACATTCATTACAACTCTATTCCGAATACACATGATATCCAGTCTCTAATTAAAGCTTTCTAATACTCCCAATCTCTATCATACAATCTTCCATAAATATTCCTTTAGGGATGCTTACTTACAAATAATTTCCAATGTTCCTCATTTAACATCTCAATGTTTCTAGACTTATTTCTTAGAACATCGCATATTGATTTCTACTAGAATTTACAACCATCACTTCATATCTATCCATATTGCCACTTCAAACCACTCTTGTTAAACTATAAGATCTATTATTCTCGAACTCTATTCAATCTTTCATACTTTGTCATTAAGTTCTCATTCTAAACTATAATAATTAAGTGGTTAACTATACTTTACCTTTGATTCTCATAATCATTAATTTTTTCTCATATAAATATTTAATGATCACCAAACTTTTATCTTATCAACACTCAACCAAATCTTCTTATCTCCATTTCTTGTGGGCTCTTACTATTTTTATTTCATTTTTCTATCAAATTCTAATATACATATTGATTAAGTTTCTCTATAATTCATGGCTATCACTTCCACTACCATTCACTTCATATTGTCTAACCATCCAAGCTAAACATATACAAGCTATAACTATTTCTTTGTCCCTCTCGTTGAACATCTTTGATTATTATTCTTGTATTGTTAACATCTCTCTTGGTTATTGTCCACATCATAATTAAGGTCTAACATTTGACCTTGCATCATCACTAACTTCTTAGATGAACTTTTGTTACTCATCACTCTTAAGCCTTCCTTTATAATGTTCCTTCCTTTCCTTTATCCTATGTCATCCTACACCAAAGCCTTCCATATTTTATTTAACGTAATCTACTAACTTCATATCATATTTGCTTTTTCCCTAGCAATCTTTACCCTTTTTCTTGTTCCTTATCCACATGGTTACTTAGATCCTTTTCATATACAATATTGCTAACTTTGCAAACTTCTCATCAAGCTTTTTGTGCATTTTTCCTCTTTTCCCTACTTTTTTTTTTTAATGATTCCACTTGTTTACTTCTTGAAGACACCTATATTAGTCATCATTAAGAGCCTATTTTTATTAGTATATTCTTTAGATTCAAAAGAAAGAGTGATTCCAATATCACACAATGCATGAAGATATCTATCTCCCATACATACCAATCCTAACATGAACAATTATAGTCATGTCATCACACTTAGTTGCCAAACACAACAAGCATATATAGAACATACATCAAATCCAAGTAACCTTCTACTGGAGTTGCTATAAGATGAATATCATATCCAAGTAACCTTTTATTAAACTTTCTATAAGTCTTAGTTGGAAGCTATACTTTAGGAGAATCTTCTACTGCACTTACTATAACTAAGTTAAGGATTTAATCTCATAAGAACTTCTGCTATACCTCCTACAATACATTACTCTTACTTGTTAAAGTAAAGGAGGTTCCATATTATTCCCAAATTCTAATCTTATGCTTACTATCACGTCGTCGTTATTTCTTTCATTTACTATGGACTATGAAACCAAGATTCTATACTTTTTCACTCAAGTGTACCAAATCTTTTCAAAAAGACATATTTTATGATCATCTTTAGCCTATGTTTATGGCCCTTAAACTTCTAGAAATATCTTAATGATCCACTCTATTTATTCTTCAATCTACATGATTCCTAGTAATCCCTTAATCTTATGATTTCTGTAACACTTTGAATCCATAGATTTTGATTTTTCATCTAGGCTTACCTCAATTCTCTTAATGACCATAATCCATTGGATTTCCTAAGCATTTCTCAAATGCTCTTTAAGTCAAACTCAACCGATGATATTTCTCAATCATGCTACAGTCATTTCACTTAAGTTTACATTATTGAACCTCTTAAATATGCCTTTATAGTAAACCTTAACTTATCTCTCTGATCCATAGATCTCCACAAGTACCTAAAAGATTCACCTCATCCATATTCCAATTTACAAGATCCATAGGAATTTCTAATCCTAAGATTCATATAACATTTTCTTATTCTTTACATTCTTTTATCCTTATTGGTAGATAACATTTAAAGTTTATTTTAATAGCATAGCAAACATTAACTAGCTTCTACACAACACTCTCACTAGGCAAGTTTAAAACAACTTAATTCCTAGTTACCCTAAACATCTCACATGTGTTAAGTTCTATGGTCCCTAACTTATGCTTTAATACCACCTAAATGGGTATCACATCCTGATTTAGCCTAGAATGTAACACCCACAAGCCAATATGCAATAAACTAGAAGACAAGGCTACATGTGTGTATATATATATATATATATATATTCATAGGGTATTCAATGGAGTTTAGCCTTACAAATGATACTCTTACATATTTACAATTTGGTATAAACCAACTATAAGTCTTTCAAACTCTTTTTACCACATTTGTACATAAAGACTATCTAAGGGTATTATAAAAAACAAGTCCTTCAAAACAACTGACTCCAACCTAGGTGCTTTGAAAATCTTTCTCCCTAATGGTGGTAATACCCCTCCGATACTTCACCTTAACCTACAAATATAATATATGTCTACTCATTTCATTATAAACTGGATAAGAGTAGATAATAAACATAGCATAGTGTAAAATATATTCAAGAAACAAAAGTCAAGCTAACACATGGATACATTAGTCACATAACAGACATTGCTAAGCCAAGTTAGATAATATAGAAATGAATGCCATGCTTACGCACATAAATTAATGCAACAATACCAATATCCTAGTTTCCAAATTATGAGCTTCCAGGCTTTTCATTTGGTTGGTCGACTTAACCAAGCATCTAGATGTAATGTCCAGGAACCGAACGAGCTATAAGGAGTTATTTGGGAGTAGGACTCCCAAATTCTAAGTTAAAATCGATCACTAAGAGTGGTCAAATGGCTTAGGAAAATGTGATTCTATATGCTTTAAAACCGAGCACTTTAAAGCTATGAGAACCAAGCATTTTCAAAATTGAGCACTCACTTAAAAAAATAGTTTTCCTTTCAAATATCTAACCCATAAGTCCTTTCCATGTGATGCCATGAATGCACCAATGATGAGTTAAACACCACATCAAGCAAAACTTCCAAGCTTTGTATCAGCTGTAAATTTAATTTGCTTTATTCTCGTTTAGAGTCTTATCATCTCAAACTTTAACCTTGTGTTGGGTTCACTTAAGCAAACACCTTTAATGTTAAACAGTTTGCTAATGTTTCCCATAGTTTAAATGTGTCATAGCAAATATCCTTCAGTCAATACGTTCATGGCAATAAGCTCAAGATTCAAAACGATGCATAGTCAATCCATTGTGTATCTAATAACCGAGCACTTTAAAGCTATGAGAACCAAGCATTTTCAAAATTGAGTACTTACTTAAAAAAATAGTTTTCCTTTCAAATATCTAACTCATAAGTCCTTTCCATGTGATGCCATGAATGCACCAATGATGAGTTAAACACCACATCAAGCAAAACTTCCAAGCTTTGTATGAGCTATAAATTTAATTTGCTTTATTCTCGTTTAGAGTCTTATCATCTCAAACTTTAACCTTGTGTTGGGTTCACTTAAGCAAACACCTTTAATGTTAAACAGTTTGCTAATGTTTCCCATAGTTTAAATGTGTCATAGCAAATATCCTTCAGTCAATACGTTCATGGCAATAAGCTCAAGATTCAAAACGATGCATAGTCAATCCATTGTGTATCTAATAACATCACATAATCAACAAAAATCATTCTAAGATTTAGAATTAGGCTCAATCAATCAAGTACCCGTCATACAAACCACATAACTTGCAACCTAATGAGTGGACATAAGTTTACTTTTAAACATACAATATCTACTTACCTAAGAGCAGTATCCCTCTCTTTGAATAGCATGTTTGAGTTCCTTGTTATTCAAGTAACCTAAGACCTTCTATAGAACCTTTTACATGATCCTTTTTGTTTATGTCCTTGTTATTTAACCTTTTATGTAAGCTTCTACTAAGAAAGGGTCCTTATTAACTTCACTACTTATTCTTTCTACTCAACCTTTTACTTAAGGTTAGTTCTAGGATTTATGGTTAGGAAAGTTTCTACTCATATTTACTTTTAGTACCTACTTTATGTTTCACTAAGGATATTTTTACTCAAGCTTCTACTTGGACACATTTTAGTTTACTTAATTGGGCATCTCAACAAAGACATTCCACAAAAACTTCTACTGACTATCACATTAAGGTCTTGATGGGCAACCTTCTACTAGGAAAATTTATGCTTAAACTTGCTAAAACTCCACCTAACCATTAAGATACACCAAGTTTTGCACACGACCAACAGTAAAACCCTCCTAAGATTATATTCCAAATTTGGACAATTATTCAAAAACCCAAGCATGCTCGTTTTTCAATACAAGTCTGTTCCGGTCTTATAAAAAAAAAAAGACACTTTTTAACTTGTAAAAAATCATGATAAATCAGTCGTTTGACCACTTTTAGCCACAAAATCACATGCAACTTCATTAAATTTTATTTTAACACCAAAAATGTGGAAATAAATTAGATTCAATCCAAGATACTTTAAGACCAATCATTTTTTTGAAACTTCCAAATTTGGTAGTTTTTGGTAAATCAAAATTCACAAAAATCTATCAAGGAAATTTAGTAAAACTTTTGACATTGCTTAAAAAATAAACATTATGAGGAGCCTACAAAAAAATATTGAGCTTAAAACAATATTGTTTGCCTTTTTGAAAATCATATTGAGAATTCACTTGGAATGACTTGTTTCTTAGGAGCGATATATAAAATATACATATTTTGAAATATTGATACTTTTCTATTGAAATTATACTAAAAATAAATTACAAATACAAATTTTCATAATTTTTTAATCTAATTTACTATTTTTAACAAAATATTGAAAACTAAGTAAAAATTAAAACTCACTGCTGTCATAAGCTCCAGCCATTATACACTACCAAAGCTTTGTCAATTCACCTAGGTATTGCTTTGGAGGCTAGTAGTGGTGGCTACTCAATCCCAGGTGGTCATTTGCTTCAGGTTTCCTATATGCTTAGATTTTATGCTATATTTTTTATTGATATCATCTAATTTCAAATGACCTAAATGAGCTACATAAATTTTCCTAGAATGAAATTTGGCCAAAGATTGTAAAATGAGGTTGGTTGGGGTTTTTATAGTAGGTTTGGTGGGGGGAAAGATTGCCAAGTGTCAATTGATTTTTAAAAAAAAAAAAACCATGTTCTAAAACCATGGTCTCCCCTTGCTTTGCTTTTGAAAACTATGTGCATCCATGGTTTTGATTTTTAAATCCATATGCAACTCTTGGTTTTCTCAAAAACCACCTTGATTATTTTATTTATTTTTATCCTTAATTATTTTGTATTTTTAACTCATAAACACAAGTTTCCACAAGAAACTTCTAGGCTTCCACAACGCTCTATTCCCAATCATCTTTAAATAATATTCCGAGCCTAGTCATAAGCTTCACTATTTAAATGACTCTCAATTTTGATTAACCTAAGACTTTTTTGATAATTTCACATACATGCATTATTTTAATGATTCAACTTTCTTCTAATTTTTGTGTCCTAAACATGAATTTTCACTTAATTCTATTGATGTCACTTAATGCCTTAAGGGGTTCGGAATAGTAGTATATTATAAATATAGGCCCTAAGAAGTTATTAGCCTAAGGTAAGGCCAACAAACAAAAATTGGGTATGCAGGCTACCAAAGTTGCTGCCACACAACCAAGCTAAGGAGAAAGTCATTAAGGAACCTACTTTCCAAAGGAAGAAAAAGGAAACCACTCATCCAAGTGAAGGATGACCGATGGAACAAATGGAGGCTGTTGGAATTGCTCAGCTTTAGGTGTTTCCCATAGTGAAGGATAGCATTAAGAAGAAGCTACTAGGGGATCTTAGCTAGGTCGTTGCTGCCAATGATAATGTAGATGCTATCCTGTAAGAGGCCATAGATAGCTTGGCAAACCAATCGACTTTGGTCCAAACCCTAAGAAAAGGAGCTGGAAAGAGCATGTTGACCAACTTAGTCCAAAAGAAGCAAGGAGATGGACAAGAGTACCAAAGTGGCTATGAGAAATAAGGCCTTTGGCATCAAGTCCACCAAGTTTATTCCTAACCGTAAGGTAAGTGAATATTTGGTACCATGTTCGAAGTGCATAATCTTAGATACCAATTTTTCTTTAGGTGATTGGATAATGTTCTTAGCCTTAATGGAGGGAATTATTCTACTAAAGGACAAGGAGAAAGCCAAGATAGAAGTGGATAGAGTTGGTGGCTGTAATGAAGGCCACATCGCTACCAAGTTGTAGATGTAAGTTCCTCTACAATCATAATTTGCTTTGGTTTGCAATATTGATTCTATTAACTCTTTGTTGCTATAAATGTTAATAATCACATTTTGGTAGCCCTAGACAAGGCCAAAGAGGAGATGAAGAAGGTACATTTGATTTTGCATTCAACATGGTTTTGAGATCGATTAATTTATTTAGTTTTTCATTCATTGTAGAAAGTGAAGGAGGATCACAACTCTTCTAAGGTACAAACTACTAAGGTCGAGAATACTAGAATTAAGGCCGAAATGCGGAAATGGAGGTAAAAAAGTTGAAGGGAGAGCACTCGATCGAAATTTTAGTGCATTCATTAGCAGCCAACGAAGTCATGAGCTTGAATGCCAAGAATGATGAGCTTTTCAAGGAGGCTAAAGATCTAAAGGAGTAACTTTCCAAGAAGAGGGAGGAGTACATGGGCCCTGCAAGGACGGTTTCTACCATGAGTGAGGAGGAGGATAAGTTGAAGGTTTAATTTAAGAACTCTAGATAGGAAACATGCATTGTCGAGCTAGAGGAGGCTACAAAAAGGAAGGCTTCTATTGAGGAAGCTTTATCAATAGTAAACCTTAGTTGTCACTACAAAAAACTATTTCATAAAAGGTTCTTACAAGGGGTCCAACTAGCTAAGGCAAAATTTTTGAAGTTTCATCCTAATTATAAACTGTCATGTCTCAACTCTACCAATGTTGATAAGAAGGATGCTAACAATGGTGATGATGAAGAGGTTGGTGAAGGAGAAAAGGGTGATTGTAAACCCTACTTTTAGTGGGCCTAAGACTCAATTAAGAGTATTTTCCGAATGTTCCTGAAGATCAACTAAACTAAAAACTTAAGTTTATATTTAGAAACGAATTAAATATTTACAATTCAAAAGCCAATTGTCGAGAAAACCTGAGCTTGAAGAACTACAAGCTCTAAAGCTACTTAAAACCGTAAACCTTAAAGCCATTAAGGAATTCTAACCCTAAATAATTAATCGATAATTTAATTTGAATAATTTCATCCAACTTTATAAAATTTCACAATTTTATAAAAATCAAATTATAAATTACAAAACAATGTAGGATAGAAATCCTAAAATAATTTTCTATAAGGCTATATCCTTATCTTCATGTATAAGCCTTACACATAAATAAGTAGACCAACTAATCACCTTAGATAACTTATCAATTGAGAGTTGGAATCAATTATCAATTGATAACTTATCAAAATCTAGTGATAAGACAATTTCCTTATCACCTCTTCACTTATACAAAATATGGACAATTTTTCACAAGAATTAATAAGCTTTACTTTAATAAAGGAGACAAGACCACTCCATGGTATGCAAGGACTTAAAATGGCAGATCTAAAAAGGGGAGAAAGGAGGGCCATGCATTGGTCATTCACCCATCAATCACTTTTTCTTACACATCACTATTCATCCCTTAATGCTTACATTATCAAGAGTTGCAATTGTTGACTTTATGTAAGCTACAAGGCAACACATCCAAGACATTTAAACACTCCTTCTCTCTCCATTTCCAACCGGCCATACTCTTCCCCATTTCTTTCACTTTCAATTTCACTTTCACTTCATCATTCTCTCTTTTGAAACAAACATAAAAAGGGGAAACAACCTTACCCCACAAAATCAATTTTTCTCCCATTTGAAAGCTTCAACTCACGGCATTTTTTTTTCCCTTTGCACTTGCGCCATTTTCTTTCATAATTTAAGACATTTAAGACCATTAGAATCTTCCATAAACCCCTTTCCAAAAGACCAAAAGATTCGGTTTTCAAAAAGTAAGCAAAAAGGAGGAAGCAAAGTTAAAGGCTTAAGAGGAACCTTAGTGCACAACCACCAAACTTTGCGTTAAGGACGAGTAAGTATTTCTTGTGATGTGTGGGTTAATATTTATGTTAGGAGACTTGGATTTCTTGAAGATGTGAGAAAGGTTTAAGTTGTTAGAATGTCCAAAAATCGTTTTAAGAAACCAACCATAAAACCCTTGCATGAAGTTAAAATATGAGCATGTAAAGTTAGTATTTTGTGAAGACATTTGTTTAATGTTTTGAATGGAAGATTTTAAGCTAAGGAAACCTTGAAATGAGAACTTTAATGGAGGATATGCATGCTGGACGTGAGGGTTCCATGGCCATTTGAATGTTGATTTTGTTTCCATTTAGTTAAACATACTCAAATCTAGATTTAAGTTAGGGAAAAATCCATCACATGAAGTTTTATGAAGAAACCAACTTTGTATGACATGAGCCATGATATGGGAGTTGTATTAAGTATGAGATCTTTTATTTCTTTATGTGGAACATGAGTTAAAGGATCATTTGATGGAAGGAAACTTAAGTTAAGATTTGTACATAAGTAGTTAAGTGCATAATCTACCCCCTAAACTTAAGGAAATGATGAAACAAGTTGAAAAACCAAGTGAGGACCCCTTAGGACCAACATGAACAGATCTGGAACATGGGAAAATGAGGCCTAAAAATATGATAAAAGTAAAAGAACAAAGTGAAAAGAATAACTAAAGCAAGTATAGTAGACATATAAAGCCTAAAACTCAAAATCGAGCTTAAAACTCCCAAAACAAGCCTAAAACTCTAGGATGGGCCTTCAATAAAAATCTGATCAGCACCTTAAGGTAAAAAGAAAGGTTGTTTTAAATCCTATAAGAAATCTACCTAAGGCCCCATAAGCCCACCAAAGTCATTAACCTTAGTTTGAACTAAAAACAAGCCCATTTGACAACTTAAGCTCACTAAAGGGCCTAAGAAGTGGTTGTTAGCCTTAGGAATATAAATCAAAATTGTAAATATGATCTCAAGGAGTATTTTAAGCTTAGGATAAAATTTAAAGGTCAGGCCCAAAGGATTCCTCAAGTTATCAAAAGCCCATTTATCAAACAAGGCCCAAAAACACTCCAACACATGAGGAACGCTACTGTTCTACCCATGGACAGAATTGCATACCTCATTTTGAAAATCTAACCTTACCACGTTAAATTACACTCGAAAACGATGAAGATTGACTATAAGATCATAAAAATCGGATTTAAAACGAAAAAGTTATACGCGATTGAACTTTAGGTAAAAACTGGAAAAATTACGAAAATTAGCTAAGAATATAACTTAAGGAAAATTTACATAGTTTCTTAAGTTTGCTTCAATTCCTTATAAAAAATTATTTCAATGACCAGGGGATACTGTTTTCGGAGACGACTTACCTTCGGACTACTTTGATTGAACCACATGGCAGAGTGAGTAAATTCCCGATGACTCTTTACTTGATTGTACTTGTAAAGTAGATGTACCTAATCTTATATTTACAAATTTGGATGCTTGTGGGATATGGGAGATGCATGTGTATGAAGTTATGGATGAGTGTGATGACTTGTTAATTATATATAATAATGGGAATTGTTTGCATGAATATATACTTGTGAATTGTATGGAATGAAATTGGTTAATCACCCTGAAAATCAAGTTAATCACTTATATGATTAAGAACTCAAAATGAATCATGCATTCCCCATATTGCATACGGATAACACCGACTGCCGCTTCACGCAGAAGATGGGAAGGGACTCACAGGAATACGAGTTTCTTGCAGGATTGGGCACTAGCTATGCCATCATATATATTGAGTCTTTGTCTTAAGCTGATGGGCTTACTAGGCGCTGGGAGACGCCAACCGTCGGCGAGGGGCCGAGTCTTGTGGCTTCTGCTTAAGGCGTGTGTTTGTGGACTGCGGGGGCCCCCACACCGCTAGAATTGGGATTTTTAAAGGATACGGTTTGGTTTTGGTAAAGGAAGTATATATATATATATATGTATATATGTAGAGTTTTGTTTTGGTATGAGCACGATAGTGCAAATAAAATAAAACCCAAGGTCTAGAACCAGGATTTTGGTTTGGGTCGGTTAATTATCTCCAAACCCCGACTTCAGGGGGCGAAATTCTAAGTCGTATGCAGTTCCTAGGTCACTGCATGCGTTGTATGGCATACTATTTGTTCATGCATTCATATGATTGTGTATCTAATAAATTTCTGTCGTGTGGTACTGATGAGGGAATTTATCTCACTAAGCGTAAGCTTATTCCCGTATAGATTTTTGTTGGTGCAAGAGAACCTCTTCATCAATCTGGGCTGAGGCATGCCCGTGGTAAGTCTCGGGTAGAGACGGGTTGGAGCGATCAGAGAGTGAAGAGGATATTTTGTAATAGATATTTAGATACATTCATGTATTTATGCATAACTCAGATTTTATGCAATTCCGTTATGAACTGTATTCGTTTGTAATATTGTCTTGGTGTGGGTCTTATGAGCCCACACAATTAGTTAATTTATAACATAGAAGTAATTTTAGTTAAATTGCTCTATATTACTTGTCTATGGGCCTAGTGGTAACGTAAAGTGGAAGGAGCCTTGTGTGTCATATGAAAGGCCTATGATCAGCAAGGGGGTTGATAATAGACCTTTATATGGTACACGGCGACCTATCACAACAACGATACTGTTGGGTCGTTATAGTGATGATCAAGAGTAGGGTCACAACAAATAAGCCAGTATAGAGGCCCTTATGGATGTTAAAGAGCTTTTCACAAAGGAGACCCCTTATGGCTTAAAGAAACCTCCAGTTCCTTGAATAAAACCCTTAGTGTCGATAAAGAAATCAGCTTTAATAAGGTCCCCTCAAGCCCTACCAATCAAGATCATAATTCTATGCAATCTAAAAGAAAGAATATCCCGAACTCACAACAAGTCAAATGATTTATATTCATTTTCTTTTATGAAAAATTTTCTCGAAATTTAATTGAGGTCGGGATGTTGACCTTCTTGTTGCAATTAATCTTTATGTTTGACATTTTTAATTTATGTTACGTTTTATTTCATGCACAATTAAGACTTCTATCTTTTCATTGACATAACTAAAAGTAGTTCATTTGTCATATATAACTTGAACTTAAAACATTAAGGTTTGTTTTCTGAATCACTTAGTTACCTTTTAGAGGCCATTTTTAGTTTGCTAGCCCTGGTAAGTTGGAACACTCCTTACTAGGCATAACCTTTCCATCTAGTCTTTCTAGTCAGTAGGCCACATCTCTTATAGCTTCTCAAACCCTTATTAGGTCTTCCCAATTTGCACCGAGCTTCCCTTGATTGTCTAGCATGCTAATTACCTCTAATTTCCTATGAACCAGGCCTCCAAGTTGAAGTACTTTGTGCTTCACTTTTTTATTATAGTACCTTGGCACTTTATGTTGATAAGCAACAACTCTTGCTCTTACAATGTCTCTTATTTCCCCAATTGTATCTACATTGGCCATTAGCCAAACCTGATTTTCCATTATGTCAAACTTTTGTGTTCACAAATTAGGTAACTCTAACTCAATCACTAAAACAACTTTGGATCCAAAAGCAAGCCTAAAAAATGTCTCTCCTATCAAAGTCCTATAGGTGGTTTTATACCCCCATAAAATATTAGGCAATTCATCAACCCATTTACCTTTGGCTTGATCAACTCTTCTCTTCAAACTACATAGGATAGTCTTATTAATAGCTTCCACTTGTTCATTGATTTGGGGGTAAGCCATTGAAGTATAGTTCAACCAGATGCTGTACTTTTCACAATAACCTTGGAACTTATTGTTCTCAAACTATGCCCCGTTGTCAGTTATTATCATGAAAGGAACCCCAAACCTTGATATAATAAAGTTGAAAAAAAACCAATTCAATCTTATGTTCTATAATCTTTGTTATTGCTTTGGC
Organism: Lumnitzera racemosa; assembly: GCA_024138005.1. Taxonomy (NCBI): domain Eukaryota; kingdom Viridiplantae; phylum Streptophyta; class Magnoliopsida; order Myrtales; family Combretaceae; genus Lumnitzera; species Lumnitzera racemosa. The sequence continues at coordinate 32,045,306 of JAMXBC010000003.1, read as the reverse complement.
CTCTGCCCATTTAGTAAAATAATTTACTGTGACTATTATAAATTTTCATTGAGTAGTATCCCTTAAGAAAGGCTTAGTATATTTAGCCCCCATTGGGTGAAAGGCCAAGGGCTAATTAGACTATATAATTCAATAGAAGGTATAGGACTTAGGGCCTCATGTTTTTTACATTATGGACATTACTGTATAACAACCTTAGCGTCCTCTTTCATGGTCGACTAATAATAGCTAAGTTTTAATGCATTCAGATATACAAAGTCTAAGCTTTCACATGGATGTTGCAAACACCTCCATGCAATTCGGAAATAACTTTTTAAGCATCTTTTAGTCGAAGACATCGAAGGTAAGGTTATGAGAGGCTACACTTATATAATTGTCCATCAATCAATGTGTAATTTGTAGCCTAATATATCAACCTCCAAGCTTCTTTCTTATCTTCAAGTATGACAACCACCCTTCAAAAAGTCAATAATTAGATCCATCTAAGACATCTTTCTTAGGAAAGGAGTCAGTTCATAACTCTCTCCAATTGTTTCCAAACTTTTGTTAAGGAGATATTCGATAAAGAGTTTGTCATTCAAGTTGGGAAGTGTCGTACTAGCCAATTTTGAAAGTTTGTCAACAACAATGTTCTTGATTCTTGGTATCTTCTCAATTGTAAAGGACTAAAATTCTTCTATGATCATTCATACTATTATCAAGTACTTACTCATCACATCTTCCTTTGCTGCATAGTTCCCTCTCACTTGATTCACAGAAACTTCAACTTTCTTAGCTCTAATTTCTCTTGCTAATTTAAGGCTAACAATTAGGGCTTCATATTCGGCCTCATTATTACTGGCTAAAAATCAGAACTTCAATAAGTACTGAATTTTCACATTATAGGGTCTTAGTAAGATAAGGCCCATACCATCTCCTTGTTTAGTGGAGGAACCAACCACATATAAATTCCATATAGGATTCTCAACCATTTCTATGCTATAGTGAACTCGATTTGGAAATCTACCAAAACCTGAGCTTTTAGTGTCACTTTAGGCTAGTATTATACACCATAGGTACTTAGCTATAAAGCATATTTAATAGGAATCAACTCCTCGAATTGATCACACATAGCTGAGCTAAAGGATTCTAAGGACTCAAATGAAGAATATTAGCTTGCAACCCTATCTAAGACAAGAATTCCTATCTTAACCTCCATGTTTCACTCTACTGTTGACCCGAATACCAAGCTCTCACATATAGTTTCTAAAGTTGCCAAGTCGACGTGCCAACCTGCTAAGCAACATTGCCATGACATAAATAGCATCCAAGTTGACCAACTTTAAGTAACTGTCCTAGCTGATCACTAGCACTCGATCCTAATCCCAAACGAATATCTTAAGTGATAGATAGACTGAGCTCCAACCTGATCTAGATTAGGTTGACTTTGACTACAGACCTTTTCTCCTTCATTTCATCTAAATTATACCATACCTCTACGTGATACGTATCTTTCAACACAACATTCCAAAAGGATTCTAGACTTTTATGTACTAAACATTCTTTATCTCTTTTACCCTTTTTAGTGTATTTCAATTGTAAATTACCCTTTTTCCTTTTTATATGTGCTTGTAACCTTTGTGAGGCTAATATATAAACCCCATTTATTTTGCGCAAACATCATTGCCTCTTGATTGTCTAAATAATATAAGTTTCCTTTATGAGTAACCCTAGTGTTCTCATTACCCTTTTTAACTCTTATTTATTTTCTTTAGCAAGGAGTAGTGATAAGTGACCTTATAGTTTAGACTAATGAGTCAGATCTAATAGATCATAGGCTGAGCAGGACTGATTGTTGCATCATATCCAGTTGATAGTTGCCTATAATTTGCTAGCTTTCTTTGTTTTTCTTCGGTTCTCATCATCGTGGTGCTTTTCTGTGTGTTTAAGCCCTAAAGGCACATCAACTTCACTAGTATTAGAGCATAATTCCAATAGTTAGTGTAAAGTTGTAGTGAAGTTTTCTAGGCTCATATTTGCTATTAGTGGTTGCTATATTCCTTCCATAGTTGTTATAGTATGTTATATGGAGTAAGTTTGGAGTTATAAGATGTATAGTGGAGGTTTGTGTATTGGGATGTGTTGTTCCTTGTTGCTCTGTTCTTACTCTATTTTCCACTACAAAAATAGAGAAAGTTCATTTCTGTCTTATTCAAGTGAGTGTTAGGTGTAGAAGCTACTAAGAGTATGTTAGTAGATGTTTTGAGTAGTAAGGTAGAAGTCTTATTGTATTGTGTTGTTAATTTGTTAAGGAAAGTATCACATTATGTTGGATTTGAGTATTCAAGGTATTATTGGTGACCAGAAAATGGTGCTTAATCTAACCATGGTCATAATGATAGTAACACTCTTGGGTTAATTGATGATAAGCTCGATAGACCTACTAATCTTATAGAGAGTCCAATCATTACAATGCAAGTTAACAGGCAACAACCCTAAGGTGTGCCACACCATAACACACCCAAAAATGTTCTAGAGAGACATTATGGCTAAGCTAATCACCTAGTTTAGGCAGCCTAAGCTAGAGGAGTGGTAAACTAAGTTGTTAAAAAAAGGTTAGAGTTGGAGGAGATTGAGGAAGATAATGAGGAGATAGATGCCAATAATTATGGAGAGGAAGAAGAAGAGACTAATTATTACCAAGCACAAGAACGAAGACATCGAGCTTCTTAAGGATTAGACAATTTTAAGGTCCAAATCTCACCCTTCAATAGAGGTCAAGATGCATATGAATATTTAGAGTAGGAAGAGAAGGTGGAGAAAGTATTCAATTATTATAGACATACAGATGCTATTAAAGTACGACTTGCTGCATTTGAGTTCTGTAGATATACTACTATGTGGTAAAAGAATTTAAATGTAGCTAAAGCAAGGGATGTAAGATAAGGAGTAAGAACTTAAGATAAGATAAAGAGATAGTTGAGGGGTAGATGCTTGAGACCTTCTTATGAGATACATTTGCCAAATTGCAGGAACTTTGCCAAGGAGGTTGATTAGTTAATGACTATGTAGGAGAATTCCAGATGCTAATGATCCGAGCCAATATGGATGAACATGAGGCTCATATAGTGTTGAGGTTCATTTTTGGACTTAAATATGAGATTCACAATATTGTAGAAGTACAAAGGTTTTATACTCTAGAAGAGGCAATTAAGGTGGCATAAAAGGTCAAGAAAACAAAGGAAAAAAGCTCTAAGCTGACCTAGCTTGACATTTTCCCAAACCCTTATTCTACACTAACCTGTTCATGTTGAGTCGAGGAGAGAAATGACCGACCCGATGATAGTCAAGCAAGCTAGCTGAGTTGAACTGAGATTAGGCCAACTCTGAGGACATATGAAAGAGGACAGACCTTATGATGAAAGATTAGTGAGGTGAAGTGCTTCAAATACTTAGGTTTCGGACATATGGCTAATGAGTGTCTGAATCGACATGTCATGGTGCTCCGAGGAGATATAGTAGTTAGTAACAACAATAGTGAACCCAAGGTGGAGAAGAATGTTAGAAAGGCTGAAGCTGAGGAAGAAGAGGAGACCTGTATCTATATCAACCAAGGAGAAGTAATGACCTTAGTGTTAGGGCTAATACTGAGCTCCTGCTAACCTTTGAGGAAGAACAAAGAGAGAATCTATTCCATACAAAGTATACCATTAAAGGACAGTTATACACCATCATAGTAGATAGAGAAAGTTAAACTAACGTCATTGCATAGTCTTTTGTGAAGAGCTTAAGTCTACCGACCTCTAAGCACCCCTGACCTTACAAGCAACATTGGCTTTATGATAAGGATGCTCCGAATGTAACTGAACAGGTAAGGGTATCATTTAGTATTTGGAATGTATACAGAGACAAAGTAGTGTATGATGTCTTCCCCATTGGAGCTTGGCATCTATTGCTTAGAAGACCATCGTTATTCAGTCGATGTATTATACACAACCGATATAAGAACACCTATGCTTTTGTTAAGGATAGAAAAAAGAATATGCTACAACTCATGACCCTATCCTAAGTAAATAAGACCCATAATCAGCTCATGTAAGCTAATAGGAAGAAAGCCCTAGTAATGAGCCGAATAGAGCTCTGAGCTACAAAGAAGGTTAAAGAGTGTATGTTTCTATTGATTAGAAGATTGATAGAGATAAGAGATTTGGAAGAAGTACCTAAACATATCCAAAGGCTAATTAATGAGTTTTTTGACTTGTTGCCTAAATAATTGCCTAAAAGACTACCCTTAGTTTGAGGCATAGAGTATTATATTGATCAACAACCGGGCATTGCCCTACTAAACCAACTTGCCTACAAAATCAACCCTAAGCAGGCTATTGAGCTGAAAAGATAAGTGGATTACCTCAAAGAGAGAGGATACGTGAGGGAAAGCATGAGTCCTTATGCTGTGCTAGCTTTGCTCATCCCAAAGAAGAATGATTCATGATACATGTACATTGATAGCCGAGTAATCGATAGTATGACTATTAAATACAGATGTTAAATATCGAAGCTCGATGACATGTTAGATGAGCTTCATGACACCAAGATATTTTGAAAGATTGATTTGTAAAGTGGTTACCACCAAATTTGCATGAGAATAGGTAATGAATGGAAGACTACTTTCAAGACAAGGCATAGTCTCTACGAATAACGGGTTTTTCCGTTCAGACTTACAAATCCACCGAGCACATTTGTAAGGCTTATGAAGCATGTGATGTGTCCTTTAATAGGATTATGGTTGTGGTTATATACTTTGATGACATATTAGTGTACAATGTCGACCTGAACAAACATCTTCAACATCTTCGAGCCGTTTTTAATATCTTACAAACCGAGAAGTTATTTAGGAACCTAAATAAATGTACATTCTATTAGAGTAAATTGGACTTTCATGGATATGTGGTATCAAGGGAAGAGATCCAAACAGATGAGGAAAAGATCTAAGCTATTTTGGAATGGCTAATGCTAAAGAATGTCACTGAAGTTTGAAGTTTCCATGGCCTTGCTTCTTTTTATAGTTGATTCATTAAAAGCTTCAATACCATTGCAGCCCCTTTTACTAAGCTGGCAAAAAAAGGTAATGGATTCCGATGGAATGACAAAGCCGAATAGAGCTTCAAGGAGATCAAGGAGAAGCTTACCTTTACCCTTGTCTTGTTATTACCAAATTTTGATAACCCTTTAGAATTGGAATGCGATACACTAGGCATTAAAATCGATGTTGTCTTAATGCAAGAACGACGACTAGTTGCCTACCATAGTGAGAAGCTTAGCAATGCTGCATTAAACTATTCTATGTATAAGGAAGAGTTGTACCCTCTTTTTCAAGTTCTTATTATCTAGCAACACTACTTACTATCCCAAGAGTTTTTTATATACACTAACCATGAGTTGTTGAAGCATCTTAAGAGTCAGAACAAACATTTGAAGAAGCAAGCCAAGTGGTTAGTACTTATGTAGTCGTTGACCTTATCACATCGGCAAACCTTATTGACCACTTTATAGATAAAGTTATTGAGATTTCCACTTATCATTAAGCAGTATACTCATGACCTCCATTTTGGTCCCATTCTTAAGCAGTGTCGAGAAGGAGTTACTATTGGAGGATATTACCTTAGGGATGGCTATTTGTTTAAGGACCAAATACTATATATACCAAATTGTTATGCATGTGAGTTGTTAGTGAAGAAAGCTCATAATAGTAGATTATCTGGTCTTTTTAGAGAGACCAAAACAACCAATCTATTGAAAGAAAATTTTTACTGGTCTACTTTAGCCAAGGATTTCCATAAATTAGTTAGAAGTTACAAGGCATGCAAGGGAGCTAAGGGAAAAGAAATCCCCATGGAGAGTACATATCCCTACTGACACCAACCTTAACTTGGGCTAACCTCAGCATGGACTTTGTCCAAGGGTTAACCCGGACATATAGGGGAAAGTGTTTAGTCTTTGTTGTAATGGACCGTATTAGCAAAATGGCATATTTTTATTCCATGCCATCGAACTAATGATGCTTTATATATTGCTAATTTATTTTTGCAGAAAGTTATCCAACTATATAGAGTGTTGAAAACTATTGTTTCATATTGAGACACAAAATTCTTAAGCTATTTCTAGAATACTCTTTAGAAAAGACTAAGGACCAAACTTGTGTTCGGATCTAGTAGCCATTCTTAAATTGATGGCCAGACTAAAGTGGTGAATAAAACGCTAAGCAATTTACTCTAAGCTATCATAGGAAAGAACTTAAAAGACTAGGATCTGTATCTACCAGTTATGGAGTTTACATACCACCAAATTATCCATAACATTATTGAGAAGACTTCATTCGAGGTCGTCTATGGCCTCAATCCTACTATTCTACTATATTTGATTAGTACCTCAACAGCTACTGAAGAAAATCAATCTAGAGTCAACTAAGCCCAAGAATTAAAAGAGCTATACCAATCTATGACAAAGAAGATTACCAAGTTCAGCTAGAGACAATAAGAGATTAGTGGTCAAGGTCGATGAGCTATTTCTTTCAAACTAAGAGATTTGGTATGGATTCACCTCAACCAAGAATGACTTCCACACTTGAGATGAAGTAAGTAATCTTTAGGAGTTGATGGTCTATTCAAGGTATTAAAGAAGAACAACTGCAAAGCCAACCAAATCAAACTACTCAAGAACTATGGTATTTCTTCTACCTTTAATGTGTCCAACCTAATACCCTACCAACAAGAAAAGGGAGACCTCATAGATACCTAAGAAGAACAAAAGCCCGAGAACACTTTAGATTTGAGAGTAAATCTTTTCAATCCCCAAGCAAATGATAGGAATCAACTCTTCAGACTAATTATGTGCAACCGAGCTAAAGGACTTTAAGGATTCACACAAAAAATATTAGCTTACAGCGCTATTTAAGACAAGAATTCCTATCTTGACCTCTATGTTTCACTCTACTACTGACTTCAATACCTAGCTCTCAATATGCCAACATAGTTTTTGAAGTTACTAAGCCAATGTGTTGACTTACCAAGTAACATTGCCATGACACAAACAACATCGAAGCCAACTAACTTCAAGCGACTATCTAAGCTGATCACTAGCACCCGACCCCAATCCCTGCCAAATATCCTAAGTGATTGATAGAATGAGCTCCAACCTAATCCAAAGCAAGTCAACTCTGGTTGTAGACCTTCTATTCTTCATTTCGTCCAAACTATACCATATTTCAGAATGCTAGCTACCATGCCACATGTGTCTTCTGGTACAATATTTTAGAAGGATTCTTTACTTTTCCATACTGAATATTATTTGTTTCGTTTACCCTTTTTAGCATTCATGTATTCCAATTGTAAATTACCCTTTAATATTTTCATTCATGCTTGTAACCCTAGTGGGGCTAATATATAAACCTCATTTATTGCACACAAACATCACTGCCTCTTGATTATCAAACCAATACACAACCCTAGTGTTCTCGTTAGCCTTTTTAAATTTTATTTATTTCTTTTAGTAAGAAGTAGTGGTGAGTAACCCTATAATTCAGACCGGTAAGCCATATCTAGTAGATTATAGGCTAAGGAAGACTAATTGGTGTGTCATATCCAATTGTTAGCTGCCCAGACTTTGCTAGCTTTCTTTATTTTTCTTTGGTTCTCATCATCATGGTACTTCTCCATCTATTCGAACCCCAAAGGTGTATCAATATTTCATCATCTCCTTAAGGAATCCAGCAATTACAAGGCTTGACATAAAGTCTGATAATTAACAACTATGATTTGATGAGCTTCAAAATACATGTTCAATTTTCTTATCGAGATTACAATAGTTAAGGAAAACTTTTGAATGTTCGTATACCTTTGTTCTTAGCCTTGCAAGACATGACTTAGGTACTAAACTGGCCTGTGCTCCTTTCCTTCTATCCAAACAAGGATAGATGAAAGAGCTCGACTGCTATCTAATAAGTACAAAAACATATCCTCCTTAGGGACAAGTGTTAAGGGGATTGGAAATGATGTTAGAAACTCTTTTGACTCCTTAAATGCTACGTCGCATTCATCAATCCATTAAAACTCCTTTAGATTCTTGAAAACTTTGAAAAATTCTATGCACCTATCTACACCCTAAGACATAAGTCTATTCAGGGCAACTACTCTCCCAATCAATTCTTGAACTTCTTAGACAATGCTAGGAGACTTTATGCTCTATATTACATCAATCTTCTTAGGATTTGCTTCGATGTCATTCTGAATGACCACATATCCCAAAAACTTGTCCAAGGTAGCCCTAAAAGTGCATTTATGTGGGTAAAGTTTCATGTTATACCTCCTCAAAGTATCGAACATCTCTTTGACGTTTTCAAGGTGCTAACCTTCCACTTTGCTTTTAACTATCATGAAATTGACATAAACTTCAACATTGCAATGAATTTAAGGTTTAAACATTTTGGTCATAAGCCTTTGTTAGGTTATGCCTCCATTCTTTAGCCCAAAGGGCATCAATATAAAGCAATTGGTCCTAAAACTTGTGACAAACGATGTGTGAACTTCATCATCCTTTTCCATCTTAATTTGATTGTAGCTAAAAAATGCATCTATGAAAGAGAGTAAGGCATGCCCAGTAGTCGAGTCAACAATCTCATCAATCATCCGTAAATGGAAAAAATCTTTGGGATAAGCCTTAATCAAGTCCATGAAGTCTACAAACATATGCCACTTATCAGGACCCTAAAGGGGGCTTAGTAGAATTACCTAAAATTTCCATAACATATATGCACCCATGTTATGAAAACTACCTTGCAAGTCAGAGATTGCAAGACTCTAAATGATTAATCACTAAGGTTACTGATTTTTAAGTAATTAATTTACTGTAGAATGCAAATATAAATAACTATGGGTATCCGATATCCCACAGTTCCTTAGAACCGTAGAGAATCGGTATCCCCTACCAAATAACAAGACAGGATATACTAACATTATATAAAAAAAAATCGATACAAGAAAAATTATATTATAGTAAGTTTTAATAAATAAATATTTTCTACAAAGGATGTCTATGTATCATCTAAAAAGTACTCAGCTACTTCTAATACTAATGTACATATCTTCATCTCGTACTCAGCACTCGAGACATATCCTAATCCCATCGTAAGCAAACCTGCAAATGAAACTAAGAGGGAATGAGCATAAAATAGCTCAGTGAATTCGTCCCTCACCACCACCGTTCAAGCAAGTTATCACACATTATTATCATACATGCAAGTAAGCTATTTACATACATAATGAATGCAAGCGCGATGAATGCAAGCAATACATCCATAGTAGTCCGGAACTAAGGAAGGTGTAGAATTATATTGTCTACACTTCGATTATCCCCTGTACTTACCTGTACAGGGTACCTTAGCTTACCCGCATGAGGCTACCTAGGGGCGCCATCCCTCTAGGCAAAACTCGACTATTACCCTAGCTAAGAAAAGAGTTTCAATCTAAATAGGGGGATTCCAAACTAGGACTATCCACCCTCTAAGGCCCCTCGGGTACAAACTTGCGAGTCCTCTTGTAACCAAAATTAACTAAGGCCTTACAGGCATAATAAAGCGAGTCCTCTCGCTATCAAATGGAGAACCTATGCTAGTTTTTCCTTAACGTTAAAAATATTATTTATGGCTCCACAAGCCCTTATAGAGATCATGAAAAAATTTGTTTAAGGATAGAAAAGCTTTTTCCAAAAATACTTTTCTTAAGATTTTTGCAAGGCTAGCATTCTCCATTTATACCTTTACTAAGTCATAAAGATGCGATGAATAGATTCGGTTATTTAGGTTAGATATTTATATTTATCAATTTAAGAAGGTGATCACACAGATGATGGCATACAAACAGAACAATCATTCAAACATACAAGCAATAGCAAACAACAAAACATCATTCAAGTAACATACACAAGCAAATAGCAGGTCATTAGAACTCCCTCACCTGGATTATTACTCATTCTCTAAGCCTTTGGGATTTCCAGGACTCGATATCGAACGCCTAAATCAAAATGGTAAAACTTATAAGTATTCTGAGAATTCAGACTCCTTAGTCAACTAAAAGTCTATTGTAGTTTATCTAGTTTCCCCTAATATAACCCAAATATAGTATGTATAGAGTTACCATACTCAATGAGATTAATAGGAACTATTTTCTTATATTAGTAAGGTATGAGATTTCCTTTATGTATTTTGTAACTTTTTCATTTTAATTGTAATATTTGTGAACTTATAGTTGTTTTTCATCGTTTTCCATCGTTTTCAAGCGCACATTCACACTGTGATGTCTGTTTTAGACGTTAAGACCTGTGTTTTACGATATGGGCTAACTTTATTGAAATTTTATCTTATTAAAGTTTAATTATTCCTATTAGCTAGTTTTATGTTCCATTTTAGTAGTCAATGATTTAATTAGCCATTTATTCTTATATTTAGGGACTTTTACATTGGTATTACTAATTTATGTCCTTGATTAAGTTTGATTCAATTAAGGAAGGGTATTAGGGTTTAAAGTTTTGGATCCTAAGCACATGTACATACTTATGTTCTTATTTTATAAGCTTATGCTTATATCATCGCTTATGTCATCAATCGCTTGTGTTATTGTTTATGTCATCATTTGCTTATATCATGGCTTATGTAATCTTTTGATGATTTCATGGCCTATATAATTCTTTGATGACATCATTGCTTACATCATTCTTTGCTTACCTAAGCCTTTTCTCATGATTATGTGTTTTATGTACACTTATGTACACTTATATACACTTATACATAATGTACATATACTTATACCTTTCCTCTACTTATATGTATATTAGCATACTTATACATATACTTATACTTATACCATATTTATACTTGTACATATACCCATATACACATACAGTGGCATATGTATTTTTATACATATTTTCGTATTCCTTATTTACCCTCTTAAGAAATCTTCACAATTTTATTCTTTTTGTATTTTAAGGATATATTTGACATGGTATATGTATATATAGTTAGTATATACCTTATTTTAGGTTATGTACATATTGTATACTTATGTACAAAGGTATTTATACATGTATATCTCTAGCATACCCTTATGTACACATACTCAAAGACATGTACACATGCATCTTCTTCCATTGCCTAAAGAATTCTACACTTCCATATGTAAAGATTTGAACTTTAAACCTAAATCAACATATATATACACAACACATAACTACTTAACTTAACCTAACTCTTCTTCTAACTAGTAAAGAAGATGAAGCAAGACATAATATCATAAAAACATACCTTAATTTGTGTTGCAATTATGGAGACAAAAAGAAAGGTATTGAAAGTGAAATGGAAGATGGAAGCTCATGGCAATGGAGGAGGGGATTTTACTTTGTTTCTTTTTGTTTTGTTTTGTTTTTGGAATGAAGAAGAAGGTGGGGTTTAGTAGGAAAGAAGTGGACAGCAATTTAGGAGGAGAAGGAAAAAGAAATTCTAAAGGAAAAGAAAAGAAAGGAAATCATGAGAAGGAAGATATTTTCTTCAAATGAAAAGGACACTTTTGTTGACTTTTCAAATTGTTGACTTTAGTCAACATGTGTTGACTTGGTCAACTTTCCTTAAGCATAGATAGTTTTGTACACATAATATAGTAATTAAGGGAAATTAAGGAAATGTGAGGAAATGTTGATGAGGTCTTACTTTAGATATTTATAGTCTATATACATCATTTGATAAACTACTTTGTGTAACTAGTGCAAAAAGTACTAATTAGGGTATTAAGGTTCACTACATTTAACCTAATCTTCAACTATACCCCTAACTCTATGTAATACTATCTTAAGCATATACTTAAGAAATAAATGTAATCTATGATTCATTATCTTAGTTTCTAATGGACTACTTAAGGATTCAAAACCCATATGCATGAATGAAAGTCGTCTCTAACCTTTTACTAATGATTTGGCAAAATACGAGGATTATATTATCAATTTAGAGTTTTAGGGTATATTATGATGAATTAGTGCACATATGTCTTTAAGGTTATCATTTTAGGGTTTTTATCACTTTTGAATAAAATCTTTAACATTTAGATGCATTTAGGGTAGAAAAGTTTCTTACTCGATTGATTAATTCTTTTAAGGTTTTCACTTTTATTAACCTTGTCAACTCCTAAATTATCTAACATACACGAGTCTATTTCAAAAGCAAGGTCGAAAATTTTAGGGGTTTACACCACTTGCCATTGGACTTCTTAACTAAAACAAAATTAGCTAACTAAGTCAAATAAGGCTGTTCCCTTATAAATCTTGCCTCCAATAACATTTGAACTTCTTCCTTTATAGTTGCCTGTGGTTTAGGGGCAAAATGCTTTTCTTTTGCTAAACTATCTTTGCATTCAAATCGATTTGTAGTTTGTACGTAATTATTTTCTAAGGATACCTGACATATCCGAAGGAGTCTAAGAAAAGACACTAGTGTTATCTTGGAGAAACTTAATCAAGTCTCGATGGACGTTTATAGGTACTAATCTACCTATCTTTACTATCTTTTCAAGGTTATTCCCAAGTTGAACTTCCTCTACTTTTTCTTTGGCATTCTCAATGCTATAGATTTCTTCTTCAGGTTAGTCTCAATTTGAAAAACTTCTTCGCACCACAATGCTCTCAAATATAAGGATTTAGCAAGTTACTAGTCTCCCTTGCATGCTCTAACTCCAATAAGAATGGGGAATTTTACCTTGAGATGTTCAGATGAGGGGACTATCTAAATAGATGCCGATAAGGCCAACCCATAATCATGTTATAAGGGGACCAACACTTTACAACAAGGAAGTCCACCTTGTCCTCCATAATATTCTCGTCATCTCTAATCTAAATTAGAATGTAAATCACTCTAACAACCTATACAGGTTGATTGTTAGAAGCATACTGATTTAGTTATAAGATCTTAGTTGTGCCTTGATTTTGGCTTCATTTGGTCAAAGGTGTGTTGGAAAATAGTGTCAACTAAGATGTTTTTGATCTCCAAATTGGCAATTCTTACATTGATCAATAGTACATCAACGTAAAGCCTCTTTATGCCTTCAAAATCTTCTTCTGTGAATTATATGAAATTGTTAACCTTGACTTCTTACCATGCACAATACAAACATACTGCATGGCGTTAGTCAAGCTTAAAGAGCTAAACCAGCTAAAGGTGTAAGGTCCACTAATAATGGTATTTATTGCACCATTTGGGGCTCTATTGTTACCTCCATCCTTCGTAAGTTGAAGAGAGAACTCTACATTTTCTTGCTCGTCTTTGAGTAGGCTACTCAATATTCTCAGCATAATAAGCAAGAAACTTGCTCAAATACCTTCATTGGATTGCATCTTCAATTGCATTTTTAAGTTAAACACATTCATCAGTATTATGGCCTCTATCGTAATGAAAATCATAATACTTGTTTGAATTTTTACATAATGGATTTCCTCTCATCCGTTCTAGCCATTGTAGTACTCACCTTTGGTTGCTTGCTTCCATTAAAATATTGAAGATCGGACGGCTAAGTAGGGTATGAATTAAGTAAGTTAAGATATATAGCATCTTTCTTTCACCACTCATTCCCTTTGAGAATTGATCATCATGTGTAATAAGCTGATATGCCACATTCTTATTCTTATGATTCTTCCAATTTCATTTGTTCTTATCAACCTCATGCCAAACTTTGATGTTATATTCTTGCTAAATATAGGATGTGCCCTTAGCTTTGAATTCAACGAACATCTTCAGCTTGTTTTTTGCTAGAGATTTGAAAAAGAAAAATCTCTATGTGGTTTAACTCCATCTATCATGGTGTTGAGAATGATGCTTATGTCTAATTCTGGAATTTGAACCATCTTAAGCATGAACCTAGCAAATAGTCTCGAATGGGTTCATTAAATCTTTGCTTTATAGTATTAAGGACAAATGAGTCCTTTATAGGCAGTTTGCTTATAAGGAAGTGCTACAAGAGCACTTCTGCCAAATCCTCTAAACATGAAGTTGTATTTAGTTTCAAATGTTTAAACTAAGTAATCGTAACATTCCTCAATGTTAAGGGGAATGCTTAACAAACCAAGGCATCACTTAAGTTGTGCAACTTAGCCAATGTGCTGTAGTACTCAAGATGATCATCTAGGTCTCTCATCCCATCATATGTCTTGAACTATGGCAACTTAACACGCTACAATATTACTTCTTCCAAAATTTTAGGGATGAAAGGACTTCTCTTTTTCTGGAATTGTTTACTAGTCGAAGCAAGGGTACTAACATGTGATGACCTAACATGGTGCTCCTGTTGTGACTACTTTCCTTCGTCAACTTTCTTAAGAGAAAGAGTTGAAGGTCTAAATATCAATCTAACCTGCTTTTTCGATAATTCGAGTGAATGGACCAAATTATTAGAGTTGCCGGCACTACTACCTCCGTACCCTTAATCTTAGCCTAGTAAATTACTCTTATGGATAAAGTCTAAAATTTCATCATTTTTCCTATTGAGTACCTAATCCTCCATGGAAATGTCAAGGTCAAGTTGGTCCAACTTAGTAAATGTTGTTCATCAATGTTCCTACTCTACCCTTAAATACTCTTTGGAGAAGTGCCACCACCTATACTTTTGGTCATGCATGTTTTTGCTATGTAGCAAGTAGGTTCAAAACAGATGATGCGAAAAGTTGTCAATCAATTTTAGTGTAGAACTTTGGTCCTACTAAAGCATGAAGAAAAGGCTAAAGAGGGTACTAAGGCTAGTTCGACGCAACTATTCTGATGCTTAAGTAAGTGTTTAGATAAGGCTGTAAGTGAATAAGTAAGTTAGAAGAGTTTAAGAGCATAAGAGAGTCCTTATAGTGCTTTCTTTCCCTTATTTATAGGCCTGTATTGAATACTTGATTGTAACATGTGATCAATACTCATGGATCATGTGGCAACTCCTTAACTAAGCACGTGCCTAAAGAAGAGGAGTAATGGGTGGTTATGTAACGAAGTCATACAAAGCCACAACTGTCCATGCCACTTTTCAAATTCACAATAAATAAATGGGTTAGTCAAGTGCTTAGGCCCATCGAATAAGCCATGCCCAATGTAGTAATTCTTCAAACGATGTCAAATCAAAGGCCTTAGTTGAGAATGGTATAGCTTTGTAGTTGAGGTACTAAGCAAAATTCTGATATCTACTAATACAACTCCATATGGAATACATAAAAGTAAGAAACTTACAGTATTTTACTTTCAAAACTTTGGGAGTAAATGCTTTATCAACGAAATAGTCAATCATCTAGGAAAGTTTAAGGAAAAAATAGACGAAGGAATATTTCTTGCTTATTCTTTAACAAGTGAAGTGTTATCAGGTTTGTAACAAGAAAACCTCTAAAGTAAGAAAAAAAATCATTAAATGTGAATTTATATCAAAATATTGATGATGAGGAAGTTTCTATGAAAGCAATTTATGAAAGAGGAGAAGCATTAAAACTTAAGGAAGAAACAATACCTATAGTTACCCCATTAGATTCTATAGCATCTTCTAACAACCCAGCTAATCGAGAAGAGTTAGAAAGAACTATGAAAGAATTTAGAGATAACAAAGTTCATACCTATAGTCACAGATTATTAGAGATTCAAAACTTAGAGCTTAAACAAGGAGAGCACTACAAAACATGAAAAGTGAGTTTGTGTCAGGACCCTAAGGGAAACTTAGTAGGATTACCTAAAATTTTCATATCACGTATACACCAATGATACAAAAACCATCTTATAAGTCAAATATTGCAAGACTCTAATTAATTAATCACTAAAGTTTCCAATTTTTAATTAGTTAATTTATTAAAAAATATAAATAATTATGGATATCCAATATTTCACAGTTTATTAAAACCGTAAAGAAACGATATCCCTTACCAGATAATAAGAAGGTTAAGTCAATTTTATAAATTATATAGAACCTTAACATATAAATACTTTCTACATAGGATGTTTCTATACTAGCTATACATTTCCCAATATTGTCTACTTTCTCATATGTATCTTGAATTTGCATTCTACTGTTAAAACTTATCCTAATACCAACTTAAACAAACTTGTAAAATAAACTATTAAAAAGCAAGCTACATAAGCTTAGTGAGATATCCCTTATACTATATTGACAAGCAAGTTATCAAATAATTAATTAATAAACATATGGATGCATGAATAAGTAGTATGCTAAATAATGTATGCAGTTGACCAAGTATTGTATATAACTTTGAATTTAATGCCCTCTAAGGTAAGTGTTAGAGATTCATCGACACCGATCAAAATCGGTTCTAACACCTAAACTTTTAACCATATATTGAAATTCTGTATTTTACAAAATATATTTCCATTGCCAAAAATCCAATAACTCACAAATTCCTAGATCTACTAGTGAAGTAACTCCCACAATCCACACTTACACCCTACAGCAAAGGTCTATAGACTCGACCCTCAACCACCCACGATTAGCATCTTCGATGCTAAGTAAGCATGAGAGCCAAGGGTAGGGTCCTATTATACAAGTACTCTTATACTATACTAATAATAAATAATCAAATCACATGGGATCCCTATCCCTATAGGGCTTTTCATTACCATCCGCGTAAGGTAATGGCTGGAACAATAAATGCAACGCTCATGAGTATGCATGATCCTTTTAATTTAAGATAATTTGAATATGATTAATTTAAATTATTAGTCGATCAACTAATATCAATAAACCATCCAAATCATGTAGTAATCAATCATACAACCAATTCTTCAATTATTGGATTTAACAACATTTTAGACAACAAACAAGCAATATTCAATTACACGCATATCTTGAACCCTAAGCATCAATTTATTAACATATAAAAAAATTAGGTACATTAACTACAAGCACGAAACAAATATAGAATTATCAGAAATACTTACTTAACTAAAGCCAATATAAATCGTAGCAATCAATAAGCAACTTGCCCTCCTAATCGATGTTTCCTAATAAATAATAATAAAAGAAACCTAATAAGTATCTAATTTCCTTCAACTTAGGTTTTGAATCTCAAATAATATTTTAGTTTTACCTTAAATTCTTACATTTTCATAGTCAATTCTTGTCAAGTTTGAGTGTACTTCTTGAACAATGGGTTAAAACTTTTTAGAATATTTTGCATTGTTGAAGTTATTTATTATAGTAAATGGAAAGTATTACTTTATCCTATGAGTAGTAATATATAACTTATTAAATATTATACAAGTTCAGATTATCCGACCATTTGTAAATTTTGTATAGATATTTTGATATAATATAATTTAATTATAGTACTCATGTACAATGGAATAAATAGTAATGTGATAGTATAAGTCAAACAAAGTAATAGAATTGAGTGGAAAATCTTGAAATTATATATTTAAACAACTAATTTGATAATGAAAACTCTAACTATCATGGTATAGTATTATTCTAAGAACTATTGCACGAGCATGCATACATATTGAAATATGCTCGTTTTAATTCTTGTAGATGTATGATCCTATACTATTTATATTAATATTATTAAACCCATTATTAATGTGATCTTTATTATTATTATTATTGTTATTACTATTAGTTGTCATTATTGTTGTTGTTTCATATTAATATAATATCATTATTACATTTTATATATTTAATTATTTATACATATAAAAGCATATCTTCTTTAGAATTTTTTTACTTTTAAGTATACATGCATATGTATGAGCTTTGACCTTTTCAATAACTTCATATTTTATAATTATATCTTAACAGCACTTTATAATATGTGTTATTTCCTCCATAGAAAAATATAAGTATACATTTGTAAATAGTTACTTTTGGATATTTCTGTATTTAGTAGGAGTTTTAGCCTAGTTATTTATTTATAAGTTCATATCACTTAAATAATTTAATTAATTTACTTATATCTTTTCGTTTTCCCTAAATCTTAAATTACATATAACTTTTTTGTCTTAACTCAATTTTTTGTAATCTTATAGTCAATCTTTATCATTTTCAAACATACTTTCTTATAATAAGGTCCGCTTTAGGCGTTCAAACTCGCATTTTCTATTATAGGCCTAGGGTATTATGAATTTCTTAATTTTAGGCCTAAATACTTTTAATTATTATTTTAGGCTTTTCTCAACGATTTCTTTATGGGCTTTACTTTAATTTTAATAATGACCCTAAATGATTTCTAAATTTTTATATTTCCCCAATATTTTTATTTTTGGGGTCAAATGGTCACAATTTCCTTAATATACAACTTTTAACCTAGAAATATTAATTATCCTAATTCTCATTATAATTATAATTTCTAATCAATTATTATTATTATTATCATCATCATCATCTTACTATTTTTATAATTTGTAGTTTAATCAAAAAAATTTGAAAAGCTAACATTGCTACTTTCTTTTGGTTCATGATGCAATTTTCTTAATTTATCCAATTTTTGTATTTTTACCAATTTATAATATTAATCATACATATATAGTACTATAAAATAATCAAATGTTGGAAAAATTATTCTCTATCTTACTTTAATACTCACATCCAACACACACATGCATGTGCATGTACACACACACACACACATAGAGATATATATATTTACTTATTAACATATTTTTTAAGAAAATATAATACCTATTTACATATATAGGTATTTTTCAATATATATATACATATATAAATACTTATATTATACTACATTTATATGTATTTGAACCTCATAAAAATAGAAAAATTTATATATATATATATCTATACATAAAATTTTCCATTTTACTATTTATCTATATATGTATTTATGCTATTTCATAATATTTTTATACATATGTATATTGAAGTAAGTATACTTAATATTACATATATTTACATGTACTATATATATATAGAAGTTTATATATATATATATATACACTTATAAATAAATATATTTAAGTGTATCCATACATAAATACATAATTAAGAAGAAGAATTGTGCACCTAAATTAATATGTATTTTATATCACTTCATACATAAAACTAAATACATATACATATCATTCCTACTACAAGAAATGCTAAAAGTACATATTACTCCTAATATATCTCCTAATACATAAAATACTACAACATACATATTAAAATCAAAATAATACATAAGAATTTATATAATAAGGAAAGAAATAAAAGTAATATAAAGTAGTATTTTTAGCTTAATCTTCTCCTCAAGTGTTTAGAAAGACATCCTCCTTATTCCTACTTGAAGTCCTCAACTTCCTTAAATTGAAGATAAAATGATATGTAAAAAAAATAGAGGTGATAAGTGTTGGAATAAAAAGATAGGAAAAATGAGAAAGATGGAAGGTTAGCAAGGAGATATATGTGTCAATCCAAAAGAGAAAAAAAAAGAAAGATTTGATTTTTGTTTTGAATTTGGAAAAGAAAAGAAAGTTAAAGTAGGTTCTAAAGGGGTTTACTTGGCTAATGGTGGGAGAAAAAAAAAAGAAAAGAAAAGAAAGAAAGAAAGTGATGTCTCAACTTTGCTTTTGTCTTGATTTTTCTTTTACTTTTACTCACATGGGATAATTCATCAAAGACACTTGTGCAACCAAAATTGAAAAGAAGAAAAGGAGGAAGAAAGAAAAGGGATAAAAAGTTGTTTCTTTTGTCTTTTCTTGATAAATTGTTCCATGTTTAAAATGAAGTATTATACGTATAAGTATATGAGTGATTTTAGGACTAGAATTAGGATAAAGTATGATATAATTATAGGAAAAATATATGGTGTAAAATTAATGTATACTATATGACATAACGTAAAATTAAATCAATATAAATACTAACATATATATATATATATACATATGCATGTAACAGCACTAATAGTCATAAGGTATTAATTGTTAATTTATTTAATTAATTTATTATTCTTTTTCACTTATTAACATTTATAAATTATCTCTATCAGTTCATTGATGATTTTATGCGATTCTATCAATAATTTTAACAAATTAGAACTTTATCACCATTAGAGTAAATTTGTATGTTTATAAGCTTAGGGTTTTTATTTTAAGGTTTTTATCAAGTTTAGGTTCTATCTCTCGTATTTACACATACACAAGGTTTAAGGTTTTATAGTGATTAAAGTTCCAAATAGTATATTAGTGTTTTTTATATTCGTTTCAGGTTTTGTTTCTAAAATTTTAATTAGTTTTAAATTTATTAGTTTTATTAACTTACGGAAATTTTCTACAACACTCAAATTTAACTCTACCTTCAAAATACTAAATTTACAAGGTTCACAGTTTGCATTACTATCTTAACATGAACCTATATTGGTAAAAGAAGCAATAAAAGAATCAAGTTAGGTTGATCTAATGTAAGAAGAGCTCTTATAGTTCAAGAGGGATAATGAATGGAATCTAATGAAAAGACATAAAGACAAGTCAATTATTGCAACAAAACAGTTTTTTAAAAATAAACTCAACGAAAATGGATGCATGGTAAAAAACAAGGTAAAATTAGTCATTGAATGATATTTAAAAAAAAAAAAGAATAGATTATGGAGAGATGTATGCTTTAATTGTAAAGCAATTATATTACTAATAGCATATACATATTATCAGGATTTTAAACTCTTTCAAAAAGATGTGCAAAGTACATTCATTAATGGTTACATAAAAGAAAAAGTATATATTGAACAACATTTTGAAGACCCACATCTTGAGAATTAAGTTTATAATTTGGACAAAACTCTTTATGATTAAAAATCCTCTTAAAGTAATGTATGAACTTTTAAGTAAATTTCTAATCATGAAATACTTCACTAGAGGTAAAATTGATACAACTCTCTTCTCTCAATGCTTTGAGAAAGATCTTCTAATGATATAGATATATGTTGATGACATTATATTTAAATCTATTAATGAAAAATATTGTTAACAATTTACTAAGTTGATGTAGGAACAACTTGAAATGTCTAACTAACCTTCTTTCTTAAACTTCAAGCCAATAACCAGAGAAAGGATTTTGGGGTGCCTTTTGTTATGCCACCTATAGACTATGGAGTTCTAAGCTTAAATTTTGTACCACCTACTCCAACTAAGGGTTAGGCTTTATCTCTTTTTCATTTAATGAAGTTTACTATCTTACTAAAGAAAAAAAAAAGAAAGGATTTGTATTTATCAAGAGAAGTAAGCTAAATAGATTCTAAAGCAATTTGAAATTAAAAATGTAAAGAAAACTTCAACAGCTATAGACTCATCAATACAATTGGAATTTAATGAAAAAGGAAAAGAGATAAATGAAAAACTTTATAGAAGTATGATTAGCTCATTATTATATTTAATTGCATCTAGCTGTAATATTTTATTTAGCATTTGCTTATATGCACGATTTCAAAGTAACTACAAGAAATCAAACTTATCAATAATTAAAAGGAATATTTAAATATATAGCTAATTCATTTGATCTTAATATCTAGAATTCGAAATTTTTAAAATTCTATTTAATTGATTACTTAGATGTTGATTGTGTTGGTTATAAAATTGATCATAAGAGTACTACAACAAGACATCATTTTTTAGGAGATAGAATTAAATCTTGGTCACTTAAGAAATAAAAGTAGAATTGTTGACTATAAAAGTAGAATATATATTGATTGGTAATTATTGTATATTGTGGCTAAAACAACAACTAAGATATTATGGAATAATTGTTAATTACATAGCAATATAATGTGATAATTGAAGTGCTATAAGCATAACAAAAAATCCGATACATCATTTAAGAACTAAGCATATAAACATTCATTGCCATTGATGTAGCATATGTATCCTCATAAAATCATTTAGTAAATATATTTACTAAACTATTAGATAAGACTCAATTTGAATTCATAAGGAATGAATTAAGTATATTTTATCTACTTTAGGTAACTACAACCATTTATTGCCCTTAACAAAATCAATTATTACTTTTTTCAAGTTACCGAAACCTTGTCTACAAAAAGAAAATCGACCTCCTTAGCAATACACTCTTTAACTTCAAAACATTCTTTGAAAATTCAAAATGTCCCTCATATAGAGAAGAGACTAAGAGAGAAACTTAGAAAAAGATCGACAAAGTAAAAAAGAGCTCCTAAATCAATCTTAATCAATCTTCATCTTCCAAAATACCATCATACTAAATGAAGAACCCTTTATACTCAAACAAATGATGTTGCAAAATTTTTTCTTTAAATGAATCTTGAAGAAGAAGAATAGAGGAAAAAAAAAATTAACCTTATGTACTTAAAAATAAAAAAATGTTTATATTTTTATTATGCTGACTAAAATGATTTTGTATCATCTCTATGTATATTTTCAAAATATTTATGTGTGATTTTTCATTCATTTCATTTTTCGAACCTATTTAGTCATTGTTTGTTATAACAAAATGGGAGAAAACAATAAAGAAGTGATGTGAATAGATAAAGAGAAGATGAACAACATCATATTAGTATGCAAACATTAAGGAAGAGATATAATTTAAGAGAAACTTGAGAAAGAATCTCATATTATTAAGATGTTTAGTCAATTGAGTAGAAGAATAAATGTAATGAAAAAGCATCTGATAAAGCTGATGAGATAGCATATCTATGGAGCAATAGCACACCAGAGCAAAGAAAGAATTAACCCTGGCTATATTTATTCCACTTTATGATTATTCAATGTTTTTTCAAAATTATTTTCTGCCAAGGGTTTTGTTATCATACAAAAATGAAATGATTATCATAACCACCATACAAGGAATTTTGTTGATTACAAAACATATATGCTAAATGTTATTAATCAAGTTTTCAGCGAACAAATAACATAAATTTCATGAAACTCTAATTTTGATTAAAACTAATGGAAAGCTCGGAATACAAATCGTTAATAACCTAAAAGGAGAATATATATATATATATGTATACATATATATGAAAAGAGAAGAGGCATGTCACAAAAGTAAAAGTAAAATTAAAAGATGAAAGGCGAAAAAGAAAAGTCTAAACAAAATTTGAAGATCAATATTTCAGAAGCTAAGGAATCTTCATAAGCAAAATAACAAGTTTAAACTAGGAGCTTCAAGTACATGAAAAAGTTGAAAGTAAGCTCAAAAGTTAGACAAGAAGTAAAACATAAAAAATGAGTTAACTTTAGAAGATAGATGTAGAGACCTCATTTTTACTCACTTCATGTTCATTTCTACTTAGGAACCCCCATTTCATGGAAAAAAGGCTAGTCATTTTAGAAAATAAAAAAAGTTTGAAAAATTTAGAAAATATAAAAAATTGAAAATTTTAAAAAATATAAAAAAAATTGAAAATTTTAGAAAATAAAAATATTGAAAATTTTAGAAAACAAAAAAAAATGTTGAAAATTTTAGAAAATACAAAAAAGTTGAAAATTTCATGAAAATACAAAAAATTGAAAATTTAAGAAAATGGAAAAAAGATTAAAAAGTAAGAAAACCTTTTAAAAAATCAATCTTTTACCAACACGACATGTTACATATATTACATGGCTGCCAAGTGGCAAGCATCATTAAGCTTTATGGCACCGCATAATCGCACCACTTAATGTGAGACATTGGTGCTAAGGGTTGGTCTGGATAAGGTCATGCAAGTGCCGCTTCTTTTTTAAAATGTATGCGTACCTAGCCTACTTCTTGCTATTAAAGCCCCTTCTTTTCCTAATCAAAAGCTTAAGTTTTTTAAGGAAAATTATCGATTATGTTTTCTACGCAATTTCGATGCATTTTTTGCCACAAAAGATTCTAGAAAATATAGAACGAAAAGTTTAGGAAGCATATTATTTTAAGCATGTTTAAATTTGGAATTTTATATTGGGGGAAATAAGAGCAATAGAAAAAAAACTCAGGTAACTCATAAATGCTCATATCACACACCTTAGCTAATTTTAACAAAATTGATTTTTTTCTTATCTTTTTGCAAACTTATACTATATGTTGACATAAATTGTAGTAACCTCATATTTCCCTTAGTTTATATGAAAATACTATCAATTTTGGCCAAATTGGAAGAAACTCAAATGCACACCAAAACATTCCCAATTCATTAAAGATTCAATCTTTCTCATATAAGGAAGTTTCTTTAGCATCACTCACAACCTAAGACTATAAATAAAGGACTCCTCCACATATTCAATATCCTTAAGCATTACAAACTCATTAATTGAATGCAATTGTCACTTTCTTACTCTAGTCTCCATAAATGCAAATTCTGCTCTCTCTCTTTGATTTCTCTCAATATAGAGAAAATCATTCTAAGAAAAAAATTAGTAGAACATTTTACTCTCATCTTAAAGTAAAGCCTAAGCTTTGGTTGCCCTCAATGTCATATAGAAGTGGGTGAATTTTAAGTAGAAGTTGGAATGGTGCTAGTTAAGGCATGTTCATCATCAAGTTGAAGTTTTTAGGAAAATTAAAGAAGATTGGCTCAAGTTTTCTAGAAATTAAGTTAGGGTTTTTTATCAACATCTCCAGAGTTCGAAGCTATTGGCCCCATTACAAGAACCAATCAGACAGCCATTAAATCAAGCTCGATTCAATGAGTGAGTTTTGACATATATTGAGCCACTACACCAAAAAGCATCTTGATGATTTAAAGTTTAGTCACCTAACATGTAAAGGGTATTACAATCCACCTTCTTTACAAAACTGACATCATCGCTAGATTCGTTAGATAGGTCCATGAATACTACCAGGTAATGAC
Source organism: Lumnitzera racemosa (assembly GCA_024138005.1). Lineage (NCBI taxonomy): Eukaryota > Viridiplantae > Streptophyta > Magnoliopsida > Myrtales > Combretaceae > Lumnitzera > Lumnitzera racemosa. The sequence goes on along the minus strand of JAMXBC010000003.1, from coordinate 32,020,487 downwards.
TTACCCTTTTAGCTAGTATAATGCTCTGATACCACCTATGATGACTTGACTAAAACTCTTTCCATCAAGATATTATTGGCTTTGGTGTCAAACGCCAAGCAGTTTTGCTCCTTAGTGCAGTAGCTTCCTAGGAGGTCACTCATATTAAGATTAACCCGACTTGAACATGCTTAACTTCAAAGTTTCAATATGGTTTAAGCTACTATACCAAAAGGCATCTCGATGATTTAGATTTCATTCACTTAGCATGTAAAGAGTATTACACTTAAAGGATTCATATGACCCCTATAGGCTTATAGGTGACCACCTACAATTGCTAAAGGGTCCTTTGACCTACATTATGAAAGTAAGGTGCACCTTACTGTTTTGCAAGGGGGGGAGTAGGGTAGAAAGTGGCCACCTCTTTCAGGTTGTGTAAGCCCTTTTAGGTTGTAAGCAACCACTTCATAGATTGATCGTATTGACTAGACTAAAGATATGAATTAGAGTTAACTCAAATATACATTATAACAACTAAATTTTCAATTAAGTATATAATTAGATAAGTTGAAACTTCATATGTATAATTACAAACAGTTGCAAAGTTAAGATATAAACCATAACATTGACTAAAGAAAGAAAAAAAGAAAAACACAAAAAATAAAAAAGAATACGTTTTGATCTTACGTTTCCATGGCCTTATGAAAATAATGTGTTAGCAATATCTAATTTATGCATGCTTAGTTCTTTGAATAAATAATATGTTGACATATTGGTTTGGTGACTTAGAATAAATAACACGTTGATTTGATTTTGATTTACATTAATAATTTGATTGGTTACTTTGGCTTAATTTGAATAATTTGAACAGTGATTTGTTAATTCGATAGACTTAGGTAATTAACATGTTAATTTGAATAATTAGCTAAATAGTTATATTAATTAATTAACATGTTAATTTGTTAATATGATTTGATTTGAATAATTAGCATGTTAGCATGTTAATTTGTTAGTTAGCTTAATTTGATTAATTAGTATGTTAATTTTTTAGTTCAATTTAATTTGAATAATTACAATTTTAATTAGTTTAATTAGCTTAATGATTTTAGTTTGAATAATTAGCATGTTAGTTATTTTATTTAGCTTGTTGATTTTAATTTAAATAATTATCATGTTAGTAAGTTTAATTTGGAACAACTAGCAAGTTGATTTTAATTAGCATGTCAATTTGTTATGATTTAATTTGAATAATTGGTTCATTTAGTTTTAATTTGAATAAATTATCATGATCTATTGGATTTAATAAATTAGGATGTTAGCTTGATGTTGAATTGCTTGATTGGTGAATAATTGGTATGTATAAGTGGTTCGGCATTAGTTCATATGATGGGTTTTGATGAAATTGTCAAGTTGAAGTTGCCATGTTATTGATTATGTTATGGCTCGTTAAAGATATGTGATTTATTTTAGAAAAAGGTTATTTCCAAATAAAATAAACTTTTTCTCCCAAAATTAGTTTTCTCATAATAAAAGTATTTTTACAAATCAAAATTTAAATTGGTCTTTTTTTCTCAAATTTAATGCTTTCTTTTTACATTTTTTTGAAAATGGACCTAAAAGCAATTTTACAAAATTAATAAAGTTTAATGAACTTAAAGTGGAAAAGATTAAAAATAAAATAAACTAACAAACTAAAATTTTCTTAAACTAAGAACCGTATAGGCTTAATTTCACTCTGCAGGTATGTACACTTCAACTAACCCAAAATAAATAAAAACTTCTTTTCCAAATTCTTTTCATTTTTCAAATTAAAAAGAAAAAATAGAATGCCCATTCTACTTGAAAATAAAATTAAAGATCCACTTATTTATTTCTTTGACTCTTTTATGGAAACCTTCGGGTCTTAATAAGAAGGCCTTCAAGCCTATGTTTTCTTTCATTTCTATTTTTCTAAAATATAAATTAGAAAAATCACAAGCTAGTAGCTATAACTCATCTACCTATGGGCCCTAATTTTACTCTTTCCCAATTTTATTTGGGTAGTGAATTTTTTTTAAAATCATTTTTAAAATAGGATTTTTTTTCTTAAGTAAATCAAGAGATTTATATTGTGCAAATTGAGCTTTATATAAACTGGGCTAAGAAAAAAGAGAAATCAAATTTTTAACTTGATAATAGACAAGAAGCTTGATAATTTTAAAAGATAGACAAAGGCTTAAAAGCAATATTTGTTCAGAAGCAAAAAGAATCAAAACTTATTTACTAGAACAAATAAAAGACAACTCGACATAGATTTATAGATTAGGATCCAACATTGATAAGAAAATACATTTGGGTAATATATCCTATATACCATGTTACCAAAAATAACAAATTGTATAATTAACCATGAATAAAACTAAAGGATTATTAGAAAGAAAGAAATAAATAACATTTTCTAGAAGAAACAAAAGAGGAAAGAATGATAGTACATATCCTTTATAGCTAAGTAGATCTAAAAATAGTACAAATATGAGAATTACAAAAATTTGAGAACAATGGCTAAACAACGGGTATTACTAAGACTACAACGTTCGAACATTAGAATAGAGTCTATTTAAAGGTTGAAGACACAAGAATAGAAGAGTTATATGACCAAAGATATGAACATATACTAAACAAGAAAAACAAGTGATCTACATATCCTAAGAAAGATTAATGAGCTAAAGGGTCATATATGTTTTTTTTTTTCTAAGGATACATCATATACGTTGTTCAAATTGATAATTAGAGTTAATGTGTAAGGAATCCTATTGTAATCCTCAAGAGAACAACTAAACTTTTAATGGAGAGTTATGTAAGAGAATGGTGAATGAAACTTTGTAGAATTGCATGATCTTGTGGAAAGGATTTGAAGGCAAGGCAGAATCATGAGAAGCATATACCTCATTCTAATTTCTTTCAACTAGTGATATTCATGTTTTGGAGGACCTCATCCCTTACATTGGTGCTAGAAGCGTAGATTGAGACACTAAAAAGAACCAATGTAAATCAATTACTTGATCTTCAAATCTCTTATCATTTTATTTTCTTGTATTTTACTTTATGCAATGATTTCTTAATTCATTGACACAACCATAATTAATTTGAACCATACAAAGTGTACATGGGATGGAAGTAAATAGGACAATTCAATTTAAAAGACAGATCATATTAAAAAATTTAAGTTAGATTTTTGTACCCATATCTTTGATTTAAAATTGTTTTAACATTAAAAAGTAAACCAACAGCTATGGGAAGTTTATAATGCAAGTTTTCCCCATTTAGATACCGTTTCTTGTAGAGCGATAGAGTAGATGAACAACTATTGGAAGGAGATCTATGAAAGCGAATAGGGAAGGGCTCTTTAGACACTCTATTTTGTTCTCCTTAAGTCCATTTTTAGTTTAAGAACCCAATTTTTCAAAAAAGGCCAAAAAAAAATATATTTGAAAAAAATTGTGAAAATACCCAATAAAAGATTGAAAAATCAAGAAAAGATACAATAAAAAATATAAAAAAAAATGAGAGAAAACCGAAAAACTAGAATCCCAAAAAAAAAGAAATAAATCATAAAAAATATTATATAGTGGTCCATTTGGGTAAGTTCATGGTAGAAATACTTTTTAAGGTTAAAAAGCAGCATATGAAGTCAAAATAAATATATACAATTTGACCGAACTAAGAATCTTTAATAAAAATAGATATTTTTTTTTAAATCAATTTTTCTAGCTTAGGTCTAGAATGTTCATTTTGAAATATTTTGAAAGTACATATTTTAAGAAGATCATGACATCAAACCGTCTCTCAATTGGATTTAAAATGAGCATTTTATGCCCATTTGAAATTTTAAATTAAAACCTAACACAAGTAAAAACTGAATTCCTTTTTGTCAAATTAGATGACTTTTGAAAATATTTTAAACATATATTTATTGGAACCTACCTTTTCTTAAAGTATGTGGCATTATTATTTAAAGTGAGATAATTAATCAAGGCTTGTTTTCGACGTTAAAACAAAAAGAGAGAGAGAAAAATGGAAAGGATTTGAAAATGAAAAGAAGTGGATGGAGTAGACTTAGATAATAAGGAAAAGGAAAAAGGAAAAGGTGAAAAAAAAAAAGAAAGAAAGAAAAGATGGACATGTGGTAACTATTAATGAAATTGTGATAAATTTCAATCAAAAAAGGAAGAAATTCAAAAAATAAACCTGGGTGCCATTAGTAGATAAAATTTGAAATTTTTTCATACATGGAAGTTTTTGAGCCTATACTCAAACTCAAAACTATAAATAAACACCTCATTTATGCATTCAAAGCATCACATCCATTAGATATTGTTCAGCCTAAAATTTTCGGTTTCTTATTTTCCTTAACTTGATTTATACTAAACTATATGCTCATTCAATATAGACCCTCCTCCATGCATTCAAAGCATCACATCCATTATCAAACTTAAGGTCACCACCCGGTATAATTGAGAAAAGGTGATTAAATTAGAACCGATTAAGCGGGTTGATTCTCATTTAGTCACTAACCTGCGTTGAGAAAAATTTTTAAGAAACTAAAGATCATAAGTTCGGAAACTACCCTATTAAACACCATGTAAGCACCACTTTAACCTTCTGAATTTAACTTAATTTTTCAAATACCCTTCTAACACTAATATTTATTCACAAATAAATAAAATCATATCTATTTACAAAAAATAAGGAAATTAAGAATTATTTACAAAAGAGGAAAAAAACAATTTTTTGCTTATTTTAAGTTGTCTCATAATTTCCTATAAGTGCCTACGTACTCACTATTTAGAATCAAACTTTCATAATTCATTTAGAAAACTTTAATCTGTGGGTTCATTTTAATTTTCAAAATTAATTGAGTTTACGTTTCATAGCCATCTTATTTTTTATCTATGGAAATTTTCTATGAAGGTCCCAAAAAAATTTTTTAGGTGTTTATTTTTGGGAAAAAGTCCCAATGAAGTCCTAAATTTGAAAATGATTGATTTTATTTTATTTTCTTGGAAAAATGAATTTTCTAGGTGACAAAACATTTTTCTTTTCTTTTTTATTTTTTTTCTTTATTCTTTTAGCTGAAGCATATTAAAAAAAATGAAAAAAAAACAAATAAAGAAGAAGTAGGATTGAACCAAATCTAAGCAAGGCATAAGCTCGAGTCGAAAACGGGTTAGACTCGAATCAGGTTAACACATGTTATGCACATGCAATCAAATGGGAACATCTCCATGCAACAAACGATAAGTTAGGTTAGGGGTTTTAGATTGTTGCAAGTCTTGTGGTAAGGTTAGTTTGGCTCAACACGGCAGTTAAAGTAGTGTTTCACATAAAGTGGTTAGGGTTTAGTGGTGGTGATTTGCTTGGGGGTGTTAGAGGTCACGACGGATGATGAGGTATGGTGTTTAGGATGCTCTTCATGTGGGGAACTTGAATATGGAGTTGAATTTGTTCGAAAACCTATGAGCTTGAACAATGTACTAAAGAGATAATGTTTGAGAGAAGCATGATTAGAAAGGAGTGGGAGAGAATTTGATGATTTCTCAAGCTTACCTTTTTATACTGACCAAGCCTAAAATCTACAAGGAAGACAATGAAACTACATTAAGTTGTAAATCAAAGGTTAATGGGTGTTAATTATTTTCATTCAATTTTACTTGATTTTTGTTGAAATGAGTGGTCAAACATGCTTCATGGACATTCAGTTTTACCTAAAATAGACTTTAGAATATTTGCTTTTCACTAATGACATGAATCAAGCGAATCAATCACTAGAGCATCATCTATACATTCGAACTTTCTTTGATTTTTAACCTTGATTTTAACTTTATAAATGAATGAACTTAGACATGTTGTTGGTATAAATTGAAAGATGGCCAAGTAATCTTTATGATCTTGTGATTGATTCAAGTTTTGCTCCTCAATAGACCCCTTTTCAAAAAATATTACGAAAAAATTCTTGACAGCAAAGGCACATATAAGTATCATGCCTTCTATACAAAAAAGGCGCAATTCCAGAACTTTCTTTCCTTCTACATAGGAAGAAAGGAATGAACATAAAATTATTATGCCTTAGTTACAAAGAAGGCATATACAAATATTGTTCCTTCTTTGTTTTTAAAAACAAAGAAGGTGTGATACTTTTATGCGCCTTCCTTAACCACCTCCTCCATCCCCTTATCTATTTGACAAATAACTTGAATACATGTAAAATAACAAAATGTACATGAAAGAGAGAGCAAAACACTCTCTTAACACTAATAAGCCTAGAACCTATAAGTACAATACATAAGCATATAAACTCCCATAACCTAATCTATAATTCAATACATCTACAAACAGTTTGATGGACTAGCCAATGCGATTGAACCTATCAAATGAGATAGAATATTAAAGAGTATAGTTATAGTGAACAAACAACAACAAGTGAATAGCAAGCCAATGTATGACATCATTTATAACATCCCTATGTACATCAAAGGGCAGATGATGAAAATACATAATAAACTAATTAGGTAATACAAAAGTGTTCATATACAACTACTTCTTATTAGATCTTATAAGGTGTTTCTCGATTTGAGTGAGCAAGGATGGCCTGTGACTAGATGTTCCCTCATATGGTTGAGGCTTAGATGGATGAGAAGGAGTATCACTAAGGTCTTTAGGAAGTATAAGACTAAACTACAATGGTGGTTCTTAGGTAATACCCTCCTCTATGTCTGAACTTTGTGTTTAACCAATATATTGCTTATGAGGAGTTAACGAGGTGTTCTGTGGAGAGATGTTGTCGTGACACCGTAAGGAACCTACATCCTCTAAGTACGAGATCATGTGATCGTCTAGTGGTATTTGTTCAATATCCTTCCGTAAGCTTACCTCAACTCAACGTACTGTAATATGGTTTAATCCTTATATGAATAGACAATTTACATCTCATTATTCAGGAAAATTATTAAACTATATATTTTGTCAAAGCAAAACACATTAAGCCATACCCAAAACTCCTATACATACTGTCATTGATGTTTGGCTTAACCATGCAAACAAAAGGGTTACTCAACCTTGGATCCATCTAATCTATAAAACATGACAAAGATGGCGAGTTAGCTATATGCAAGATAAGAAAATAATATGGTATATATTCTATTATGAGAAAACAACATGACATGTAATGGTCTATACCACTCCTGTTAAGTTACAAGCACTTCCCCATATTGTGTCCTTCCATCCTACAAGCACTACATGTAGTCTTATTAGTAGGCTCTTCCAAGTCCATCCTCATATGGTATCTCTTCTTCCCTAGTTTTCGTAGCCTACATTTTAGATGTTTATTGGGTTTAAGGAATGGGTAATTTGAACGGGGACAATCTAACTCATTGCCCATTAGAAGAAAGTGTTTATTATACAGTTCCAACTGATGGGACAACTTATACCATTCCCTAACATATCTCCCAATGGTGACTCAAATGCAATTTAGCACTCTAGTAGCGTAGGTATATGAGATTCTGTAGATTTGCACTTCCTACATGGATAAATCCTCCTATTCGTGTCCATAATGTGCGTTCAGCCGCAATGCTATAGGACACCATTTGGTTCTCACCACCAATTGATCTTTACTTCCCAATTGCATTTCACAAGTGGCATTCCTATTTTCTTACATTATCACCATGAGTTATTTGACTACAGACTAACACATGAACGGCATACTAGATATAAACATAGTACACTAATTTTCTTTAACTAATATAAAGAATTTTAATAGTAGCATTTTCATATTATAAAAATAAATGTGAAAAAGAGAAGGGAACTAGTTTTACTTATCGATTGGTAAAGAAAACAAGGTTACAAAAGTATGTTTGGTGTTGCACTACCAGCTAGAGAGTAAAAATTAGAGAGTGAGGGAGATTTCAAAAAATTGAGGAGGATAGAATGAGTTCTAGTCACAAAAATTTGGGAATATATAGGGTAGGGGAGCCAGGCAGGCACAAAGTTTGTTTACACCTTTAATTTAAGGCAAAGGCACAATCCAAGTATATACCTTCTCCTTAAACCAAAGCAATGCATGTATGTACCTTCTTAAGGCACAATCATGCATATGCCTTTCTTGACCAGAAATTTTTTTTTATCAAAAGTGCACACCTAGAATATAAAAAATTTGGGAATAGGACATGGGCTAGTTTGTTTGCACCTTTAATTTAAGGCAAAGTCACAATCTAAGTATGTGCCTTCTCCTTAAACCAAAGAAGCAATGCATGTATGTGCCTTCTTAAGGCACAATCACGCATTTGCCTTTCTCGACCAGAAATTTTTTTTTTTATTGAAAGTGCATACCCAAAATATAAAAAAATTGGGAATAGGACACATGCCTTCCCTACCCTACTCATGTATTAAGTTTCCCCTTAGACCCCTTTTCCTAATATTTTTTAAAAACAAGCCTATTGTAGTACATCAACTCAATTAACTCAAAAAAATTATAAAGAAAACTTGATTGAAAATGGCTATGAAGTGATGATCCCCAGCTGATTTTATGCAAGAAAGAGAGGGAAAGAGAAGGATAGGAAAGGAAGCTTGTTGTTGTGGCATTACATTAGCCTCTTGGACCAATGGCATCCTACCACGTGTACACATGGCCTAATGGATGCTCAACACATAGCTAGTTACAATAAAAAAATAAAGGAACAAAGTGCTTAATGTGAGTGTCAAACTAAGACCTCTAATTCACTCCCCTTCTCAAGATCAAATGCTTAACTAATGGGCTAGTTAGTCCATGCCCTATTATGATTTGCAAACAAAATATATTTAACCCATAAAACAACCTAACTATGCTTAAAATAAAAACTATCCAAGTAGCCTAAAAACAACTTAAGATTCCTATAAAATGAATCTTTCTAAATTTTAGTGTTTTTTGAATTTTCTATTCTTTTGTCTTTTTCCAAAAAATTTTCTTTTATGCCCTTTTTTTTTTCTAATTTATCAATTTTTAAAAATTTTTTTGTATTTTAAATTAGGACCCTTTTGTTTATTCTAAAAATTTCTAAAACTATAGGTAGGCAAAAATGGGGTACCTATAGTTAATCCTCTTTATAGTGATGTTTTAGTAAAACTTTGTCACAAAGATAAAAAGAGACACCATATTCGCTATAGGATAAACTTACACTAAGAAGCACAATAAAAAGCTAGATATCTTAGGTCCGACCTATTAGGGATTTGGTGAATGGTGAAAGAAATTTGAAAGAAGGTATCCTAAGAGCAAGTCAAAATACAAGAGTAGGTTCAAAGTTAGCAAGGCCTTAAAAGTGATGTTGAGTAAAGGTTAGTGCTCTAAGAGTTAGTAAGAGCCTTAAAAGTAACATAAAGAAGGGTATCACCCTATATCACGACCCAACGTATCATTGTCGTGGTGGGTCACCGTGTACCGTATAAAGATCTATTATCAACCCCCTTGCTGATCATAGGCCTTTCATACGATATACAAGGCTCCTTCCACTCTACATTACCACTAGGCCCATAGACAAGTAATATAGAGCAATTTAACTAAAATTACTTCTATATTATAGATTAGCTAATTGTGTGGGTTCGTGAGACCCACACCAAAAAAATATTACAAACAAATGCAGTTCATAACGGAATTGCATTAAATCTATGTTATGAGCAAAAACACAAAAGTATTTAAATGTATATAATTCTATTACAAAAAGTCCTCTTCACTCTTTGATCGCTCCAACCCGTCCCTACATGAGACTTACCACAGGCATGCCTCAACCCGGATTAGTGAAGAGGTTCTCCTGCATCAACAAAAGTCTATAGGGGTGTAAGCTTAAGCTTAGTGAGATAAATACCCTTGTCAGTATCATATGACAAAAATTTATCAGATGCACAATCATATGAGTGCATGAACAATCAATATGCCAAACAACGAATGCAGTGAGCTAGGAACTGCATACGACCCAAAATTACACCCCCTGAAGTCAGGGTTTGGAGATAATTAACAGACCCAAACCAAAATTCAGGTTCTAGACCTTAGGTTTTATTTCATTTGCACTATCGTGCTCATGCTAAAACAAAACTCTATATATATATATATATGTATACTTCCTTCCCCAAAATCAAATCATATCTTTTAAAATCCCAAGTCTAGTGGTGTGGTGGCTCCCATAATCCACAAACACATGCTCTAAGCAGAAGCCACAAGACTTGGCCCCTCGCCGACGATTGGCGTCTCCTAGCGCCTAGTAAGCCCATCAGCTCAAGACAGAGACTTAATATATATGATGGCATAGCTAGTGCCCAATCCTGTAGGAAACTCGTATTCCTGTGAGTCCCTTCCCATCTTTTGTATGAAGCGGCAGTCGGTGTTATTTGTATGCAATATAGGGAATGCATGATTCATTTTGAGTTCTTAATCATATAAGTGATTAACTTGATTTTTAGGGTAATCAAACAATTTCATTCCATACAATTCATATGTATATATTAATACAAAAAATTCCCATTATTATATATAATTAACAAGTCATCACATTCATCCACAAATTCATACACATGTATCTCCCATATCCTACAAGCATCTAAATTTATATATATAAGTTTAGGTGCATCTACTCTACAAGCACAATTAAGTAAAGAGTCATCGGGAATTTACTCACTCTGCCATGTGGGTCAATCAAAGTAATCCGGAGGTAAGTCGTCTCCATAAACAGTGTCCCCTGGTCATTGAAATAATTTTTATAAGGAATTGAAATAAAGTTAAGAAACTAAGTAAATTTTCCTTAAGTTATATTCTTAACTAGTTTTCGTAATTTTTCCCGATTTTTACCTAAAGTTCAATCGCGTATAACTTCTTTGTTTTAAATCCAATTTTTATCATCTTATAGTCAATCTTCATTGCTTTCAAGTGTAATTTAACGTGGTAAGGTTAGATTTTCGAAGTGAGATATACAATTCTGTCCATAGGTCAGAACAGTAGCGTTCCTCATATATTGGAGTACTTTTGGGCCTTGTTTAGTAAATGGGCTTTTTAATAACTTAAGAAATTCTTTGGGCTTGGTCTTAAATTTTATCCTAAGCTTAAAATACTCCTTTAGATCAGATTTACAACTTTGATTTATATTCCTAACGCTAACAACCACTTCTTGGGCCCTTTAATTGGCTTAAGTTGTCAAATGGGCTTATTTTTTGTTCAAACTAAAGTTAGTGACTTTGGTGGGTTTGTGGGGCCTTAGGTGGATTTCTTATGGGCTTCAAAACAACCTCTTTTGATACTTTAAGATTATGGTCAGAATTTCCTTGAAGGCCCAAGTTTTAGGCTCGTTTTGAAAGTTTTAGGCTCGATTTTGAATTTTAGGCTTTGTATGCTTACCATACTTGCTTTAGCTAATCTTTTCACTTTGTTCATTCACTTTTATCATATTTTTAGGCTTCTTTCTCCTACGTTCCAGATCTGTTCATGATGGTTCCAAGGGGTCCTTACTTGGTTTTTCAACTTGTTTCATCATTTCCTTAAGTTTAGGTGGTAGATTATGCACTTAGACTACTTGTGTCCAAATCTTAACTTAACTTTTCTTCCACAAGATGATTCTTTAACTTATGTTCCACACAAAGAAATAGAAGATCTTATATTTAATACAACTCCCATATCATAGCTCATGTCATACAAAGTTGGTTTCTTCATAAAACCTCATGTGATGGATTTTTCCTTAACTTAAGTCTACATTTGAGCATGTTTAACTTAATGAAAACAAAATCAACATCCAAATGACTATGGAACCCTCACGTCCAGCATGCTCATCCTCCATTAAAGTTATTATTTCAAGATTTTCTTAGCTTAAAATCTTCCATTCAAAGCATTAAACAAATGTCTTTACAAAACACCAACTTTACATGCTCATGTTTCAACTTCATGTAAGGGTTTTATGGTTTGTTTCTTAAAACGATTTTTGGTGTTATAACAACTTAAACCTTACTCATATCTTCAAGAAATCAAAGTCTCCTAACATAAATACTAATCTACATATCACAAGAAATACTTACTCGTCCTTAAAGCAAAGTTTGGTGGTTGTGCACTAAGGTTCCACTTAAGCTCTTAACTTTACCTCTTCCTTTTTAGTCTTTTGGAACCCGAATCTTTTGGTCTTTTGGAATGGGGTTTGTAGAAGGTTCTAATGGTCTTAAAAGGTCTTAGATTGTGAAATAAAATGACATAAGAACAAAAGAAAAAGTTGCCGTGAGTGAAGCTTCAAAAATGGAAGGAAAGTTGATTTTGTGGGGTAAGGTTGTTTCTCCTTTTTATGTTCGTTTCAAAGGAGAGAAAGAAGATGTGAAGTGAAATTGAAAGTGAGAGAAATGATGGAGAGAGTGGCCAGTTGGAATGGGGAGAGAATGAGGGTTTAAATGTCTTGAAAGTGTTGTCTTATAGCTTACACAAAAGTCAACAATTGCAACTATTAATTATGTAAGCATTAAGAGGTGAATAGTGATGTGTAAGAAGAAGTGATTGATGGGTGAATGACAAGTGCATGGCCCCCCTTTCTTCCTTGTTTAGATCTATCATTTAAAGTCTTTTTAGGCCATGGAGTGGTCTTGTCTCGTTTATTAAAGTTAAGCTTATGAAATCTTGTGAAAAATTGTCCATATATAGTATAAGTGAAGAGGTGATAAGGAAATTGTCTTATCACTAGAGTTTGATAAGTTATCAATTGATAAATGATTCCAACTCTCAATTCATAAGTTATCTAAGGTGTTTGGTTGGTCTACTTATTTATGTATAAGGCTTATACATGAAGATAAGGGCATAGCCTTATAGGAAATTGTTTTTAGGTTTTCATCTCACATTGTTTTGTAATTTATGATTTGATTTTTCATAAAATTATGAAATTTTCTAAAGTTGAATGAAATTATTCAAATTAAATTATTGATTAATTACTTAGGGTTGAAATTCCTTAATGGTTTTAAGGTTTAGGATTTTAAGTAACTTTAGAGCTTGCAATTCTTCAAGCTCGGGTTTTATCAACAATTAGCTTTTGAATTGTAAAAATTTAATTCGTTTCTAAATATAAACTTAAGTTTTTGGTTTAGTTGATCTTTGGGAACATTCGGAAAGTACTTGTACTCAAATCTTAGGCCCACTAAAAGTAGGGTTTACACCCTATAAGTTAGCAAGAACCCTAAAAGCTATCAAAAGGAGGGTAGCGCCTCTATAGGCTAGCAAGAACCCTAAAATGCTAGCGTTATGTGAGCTAACTAGGGAAATTGGTTTAAAACTTAGTCGTATCCTTCTGAGCTGACTAACATAGTTAGGAGCATCTCTAAAAGACTAGCAACCCTAACTAAAAAATGAATATGAACCTAGTTGTGCCCTTTGAGTTTACTAATCTAAGTAGGAGCATCACTAGAAGACTAACAACCCTAAATTGTAAATGGATCTTAAAACATTGTAATGCTCCTTTTGGCTGACTAACCTAAGTAGAAGCGTCTCTAGAGAACTAGCAACCCTAAATAGTAATCAATTTAGAATCTAATAGTAATCCTTTAAGCTAACTAATCTATTTGTGAACATTACTAAAAGGATAGCAACCCTAAATGAGAATCGATTTGAAAATATAGCAATGCTCTTCTAAGCTTACTGACCTAAGCAGGAGCATTACTGGGGGGACTACCAACCCTAAATTGTAAATGGATTTGAAAACCTAATAGTACTCCTTTGAGTTAACCAATATAGGAAAGAGTGTCACTAAAAGACTAGCAACACTAAATGAGAAATGATTTGAAAACTTAGTAATGCTCCTTTAAGCATACTAATCCAGGTGGGAACATCACTAAAAGACTAGTAACCCTAAATGAGAAATTGATTTGAAACTTAGTAGTGCTCCTCTAAACTGACAAGCCTAAGTGAGGGCATCTCTAGGAGACTAGCAACCCTAAATTGTAATTGATTTAGAACTTAGTAATGCTCCTTTAAACTAACTAATCTAAGCTGGAGTATCACTAAAAGACTAGCAACCTTAAATGAGAATTGATTTGAAAACCTAATAATGCTCCTTTAAGTTGACTAACCTAGGTGGGAGAGTCTCTAAAAGACTAGCAACCATAAATTATAATTGATTTAAACCCAGTAGTGCTCATTTAAGCTAACTAATCTAGGCGAATGCATCACTAAAAGACTAACCACCCTAAAAGAGAATTGATTTGAAAACCTAATAGTACTCCTCTAAGCTGACCAACCTAAGCGAAAGTGTTTCTAAGGGACTAACAACTTAAATTGTAATTGATTTAGAACATGGTAGTATTCCTCTAAGCTAACTAATCTAGGCAGGAGCATTACTAAAAGACTAGCAACCATAAATAATAATCAATTTGAAAACGCAGTTGTGCTCTTCTAAGATGATTGACCTAGGCGGGAGTGTCTCTAGGGGACTAACAGCTCTAAATTGTAATCAATGTAAAACCTAATAGTGCTCTTCTAAACTAACTAACCTAAGTAGGAGTATCTTTAAAGGATTAGCAACCTAAAATAAGGATCAATTTGAAATCTAGTTGTCCTCCTTTGAGTTGACTAATCTAAGTAGAAGTATCACTAAAAGACTAACAACCCTAAATGATAAATTGACTTAAAGCCTAATAGTACTTTTCTAAGCTGACTAATCTAAGAGGGAAAAAAGCGCTCCTTGATCTTGCTAAATCTTAAAAGGTTGGTTGGAAATGGGGAAATGCCCTATCATCTAGTTAAAACCTTAAGAGAAATGAACGAAAGTGCAATGGGCTTGCTAAAACCAAAGAGAAATTAATGATGGAAGCTCCCTATGGGTTAGGTAAAACTTTAAGAGAAAGTGGTGATAGTAAGCGCCTTATGGGCTCATTAAAACTCTAAGAGAAACTAGTAGCAAGAAGGCTTTATGGGCTTACTAAACCATAAGGGATGCTAGTGGAGTCAAGGCAGTATTCTATATGCTAGTTAGAATCCTAAAGGAGATGTGAGTTAAGATAGCACTTTGTAAGGTAGTTGGGAACCTAAAAGAGATGTGAGACAGGACAATGCTCTATAAGCTAGCTAGGACCTTAATGGATATGTGAGTCTAGATGGCACTCTATTAGCTCACTAAAACCCTAAAGGAGATGTAAGTCTAAACAGTGCTCTATGAACAGGCTAGAATCCTAAAGGAGATGTGTGTCAAAATAGCACTTTATAAGATGGCTAAAACCTTAAAAGAGATGTGAGTTGGGTTAGATCTCTATGAGTTAACAAGTGCCTTAATATGATTGGTAAAGGGTAAGCACCCTACAAGCTTACTAAAGACCCTATATGGCGATTGAAGAAGCAAAACTAGAGGATGTAACCAATTTGTAAAACGTCTTGACTTCAAAAATTTACAAATGAGGAGTTTGGTGAAGACCTTTTATGACAAATAGGCATTAGGGACAAGGTCTCTTGACTTAATAAAAGAGTTTATAGACATCAATCATAATGAAAACTATATGAAGGAGGATGACTTAGACTATTATTATCAACTTAAAAGGTGTAACCACATTCGAAGGAAGTAGGTGACATGAATTGGAAGCTTGGATACTCAGGCTAACATGGATTTGAAAATGGATGAAAAAAAAAAAAACTTGTAATAAGCCTTTACTCTCTCTCTCTCTCTCTCTATTTCTTTTATTGTCTCCTTTATTTATTTATTTATTTATTTGGAAAGTTTGCTAAAAGGTACAAATTCTTCTTTAAGAAGCAAGAGTTAGAACCACTCCCTTCATTAGTAACCATCTGGAGCATCTCATACTCTTCTCAATCTTTGAAAATTTTCCTTGACCCTAATACCATTAGGGCTAATCTGGTGGCATGCTAACCTTCCTTATGGGGCATTATTTCTTTTCTAAGGAAATAGCAAATCATGATTAGTCTAGTCTAAGAGAACTTCATTACATACTCTTGGTTTAAATTTTACTCTTAACTACTGTTCAAAAAATTACAATCTAATTTGTAAGTAACACACCTTGATTAATCTGTTAGGTCTTTTTCAGTTCAATATTGTAAATTTAGGCTTTTAGTCAAATGGTTTCAAGGGCAAATCAATGAGAGAGACTATTTTGAAAGAAATACTTTTATATAACCCAAGTGTACATGTTAAGAACCCTTAGGAGAAATTAGAAGCTTACTTTCCCCTATTTAAAAAAAAAAAATTACTCAAGATAAATTATCTAATAAGATCACAAGAGCTTTTATTAAGTATGAGAGATATTGTGAGTGGGGAGGCTTTGTGTGACTCAAGATGGGTAAGAAGGTTTTGTTTCTGTGATTTGGAATGAATATGGAGGCTTTGCATTGGTTAGGCTAGGAATGTGATTTAGGACTTTGCGTTTTTAGAGCTTTTTAGGCTTCAATTATAGGTCTTCTTTGGTTGTGGCAATTATATTTAAGTTTGCTTTTTCGTTTAGATAGATAGGGCTTTTTTCTTGCATATAAGCCCAATTTTGAAACCTCTTTTTTCTTTTCTTTTCTTCTTTTTTTTTCTCTCTTTTTTTCTATTATTTTGCTCCTTTTTCTTTCCCTAAACGTAATTATGTTGAGTCTTTGTCTTTGAGTGATTCAAGGCCTTAAAACCAAGGATTCTAAGTGTATAGGCTTAGTATGTGTAAGCTTGAGGTGTTTGAAAAAGCATTGGCCCTTCCTCATTTTAAAGAAAATAACTTATCAAAAATAAAAATCCTCTTTGAATTAATGTTACTAAAGTAAGTACAAACTAATTTTCATCCTTTTCTCCTAGTATGATGATTCTAACCTCCAAATTTCCCTATTGTAGGGTGGTTCTTAATAGAGTTTAAATTTGAAAATGCTCTAAATTAGTTCAACAAGGTTGACAAAGGACAATTGTGTTTAGGATCTAAGAATCAATGCTTAACTTCATTTTGATCTACATATCATGTTCCAAATAGACCTCCTTTAAGGAATGAGTTCAAAATATCCTCACCATTATGTCACTCAACTCTCAATGTGCTTAAGGGTTAGTATATGAGAAATAGTTTACCTCTTTTCATTCTAAACCTTTTAAAAGTAAGTTGTCAATTCCTTATTTAGGAATCTATATTAATTTTCCCAAAAGTGGAATTGACCTTGCCCCTAAATTTCTTGAAATATACCTCAGTTGTGAAATGATACTTTTCATTCGATTAGAGTTAAAAATTAAATTTCAAAAACCAAATGCCCCATACCTTTGGTGTTCATGCTTATATAAAGAATTTCCCTAAACTAAAAGGTCTTAATGGCCCTTAGCATTCATGTATGTTTACGAACCTGGTTCTTTAGAGTCAAGTGGGCTAATATTAACGTCTTTTGAGTTGGAGGAGCTATAAATTATCTTTTTTTTTTTTTGACAAAGGGTTAAGCTCAAAATGGGGTTTCATTACATTTTAGCAAAAGTAAGGTTGTATCTATGTTTTGACTCAGCTCACGGTTAAGCTTGTAAGGGTTAACCAAGGGTTTTAGGTTGGTCCAACTGCCTTGATGGGTAAAGGTTTGTGTTCGAGTCAACTAGTTTACAAGGGAGAAGGTTTGGTGTTTTAGGTCAATTGTCTTAACAGTCTTAAGGTTCATGTATGGATTAGCTGTCTTAATGGGACAAAGGTTTGTGTTTAGGATGGCTACCTTAATGGACCAAGGTTTTATGGTTAGGTTAGCTACCTCAATGGACTGAGGGTTTAGGGTTATCTTGAATTCCATAAGAATTTGTAACCATTAGCAACTTTTCCTTTTCTTTTTTTTTTTTTCTTTCATTTCTTTCTTTTTGTATAAGAGAAAAATAAGGCTTTATTTTACAAGTAAGGATAGGTATTATGGGATTCTATTTACAAGCATAGAGAGCAACGGTTAGATGAATACTATTGAAAGTTTATTTACAAAAAGGGAATACTAAAGAATGAAGAATGACATGCTAAGGAAACTTTTATTATCTTGACAAATTAGAGTATAGAGAAAAATAAAGGAAAGGGACTTAACAATTATTCTCGACTATTATCTAATGAAACTTGACATTTATTTTAAGCCCCTTAGCTATAATTTGAAAAACCCTAATCTAACTCTCGCAAACGAGCTTTAAGGTCTTCCAGTTTCATGGGTTTCCCCAAGGACTTGTTCAAGAAGGGCTTTTAAGGTCCTTGTTGTGGCCTTTAAAGAATTCGAGCTTCTCTTTCAAATGAACAATCTCAGCTTCTAGCAATTATTCACAAATCCTAAGGAGGTCCTATAGCCCCTCAATTCCCTGATTGTTCACTTGTTAGTCACCTACCATTATCTATAAGCCTAAACATTTCATGGATAAGAATCATTTATTAATGAAAAAAAAGAATGCATATAGAAGCATGCAGATACAAAAACCATTAGGTTAATACATCAATCCTTAAGTTGTAACCTATTGTTGATTCGATGTCTACAAAATACCCCTAACTTTTATAAAAGAACAGGTACAAAAATTGATCACATTTTTAAGATACTTAAACATTAGTAAGGTTGCAATTTTTAGGATTAGTGTAATAACTCATGGTTTAAGTATATGCAATTTGGGTGGGTTCTAAGGTTCTTTAGCTCCATAACTATTCATTAGTCACATCCAAGCTTAAGTAGGGTAGCTTAATCAATCTTGAGATGTAGCTGCACCACTACGCTTGAAGCTTATGTAATAGCCCCCTATCCTAGGGTCCTAAGACGGCCAGGATTTGATTGTATCTACCCTGCATTCTTGATGCAATCATCCCCACACTATCTTACCTATGTTTCATGTAAAAGTAAATGTTATAACTAAAATAAAGAATATTTACAAGAAAATAATGACAAAAAAATAAATAATAGCATGGGTATTTTGAAAGATAAATTTAATTTTAGAAAGTTTCGGTAACTACCCCTCTTGAATGTTCTTAATAGAGTCATCAAGTTGTTGAGCCTGAAATTTTTGGTTTCTTACTTTCCTTAACTCAATTTATATTAAACCTTATGCCCATTAAGTATAAAACCTTGACTAAGAAATAAGAAAAACTCAATTTTTTTATTTTTTAAAAACTTAGAGTCACTACCTAGTAAAACTAAGAAAAGTTGATTAAATTAGAACCAATAAGACAAGTTGATTTTAATTTAGCCACTAGTCTACATTTTATAAAATTTTTAAAATATTTTCAAGAAACCAAATATCATGAGTTCGAGGGATATCCTATTAAACCTTTTACAGATACTACCATAACCTTCCATATTTAACTTCAATTTTCAAATACCCTTCTAGCAATAATATATATTCAAAAATAAATGAAACCGCATTTAATAAAAAAAAAAAAAAAATGAAGAATTATTTATAAAAGGGGAAAAAAATAATTTTTTTTTTCATATTTTAAGTCGCCTCATAGTTTCCTACGAGTACCTACGTACCTACTATTTAGAATTAGACTATCGTAGTTCATTTAATAAACTTCAATTTGTAGGTTTATTTTAATTTTAAAAATTGACCGAGTTTATATCTCTTAATCATTTTATTTTTCATTTAAGGAAAATTTCTAAGAGGGTCTTAAAAAAAATTTTCAAGTGTTTATTTTTTGCAAAAAGTTTAAATAAAGTCCTAAACTTGAAAAGGACTGATTCTATTTTATTTTCTTGGAAAAATGAATTTTCTAGGTGATAAAATGTTTTCACTCTTCTTTTGTATTATTTTTTCTCAGTGTTTTTTCTTTATTCTTTTGGCCAAAGCATTTTAAAAAAGGACATAAAACAAAGCTCTCTTTTTTGTCCTTTGCCTTTTTTTATTTTATTTTTTTTTTTAGATCCTTTCTTTTCCTTTGTTATTACTATACAATAAAGTAATAAAGAGAAGAAGAAAAATAAATAAATATAAATAAACAACATAAATAAAAAAGAAGTATGATCAAACCAAATCCAAGCAAGGTAGAGGCTTGCGTATGAATCACATCAGACTTGAATTAGATTGGTATGTACCACATACGTGTGGTTGAATAGGGGTAACTCCATGTGGTGTACGACATCTCTCAAGCAGTTTCAAACACATAAACGATTAGGGAACTTCATTTTTGTGCAAATTTTATTAATTAGTGGGGGTTTCGGATAGGTATGATGGTGAGTAATGCCGATTTTGGTGGCATTTGTGAAGTAGAGCGGCGACGGTGGAGGTAGTTCACATGCACAACTATTGGGTCCAAAGATTTGTCAAGTCAAGGGTTTTAGATTGCTACGAGTCTTGTGGTAAGGTTAACTTAGCTCGATGTGGTGGCTAGGGTAGTGTTTTGCACGAAATGGTTAGGGTTTAGCGAATGTGGTTTGGTTAAGGGTGTTAGAGGTTACGGTAAATGATGGAGCTATGGTGTTTATGAGACTCTTCACGTAGGAACTCAAATATGGAGTTGAATTTGTTTAAAGACCTTTAATCATAAGCGATTTGCTAAAGGGATAGAGGCAGTTGAGAACTAGAGAGAGAGAGTTTGAGAGAAGCTTGATTTAAGAGGCATAGGAGTGAATTTGATAAGTTCTCAAGCTTCCCCAAGTTGTTTTTATACTAATTCGAGCCTAAAATCTACAAGAAAAACATCGAAATTGCATTAAATTGCAAATCAAAGTTTAATGGGCCTTAATTTTTTTTATCCAATTTTTGCTTGACTTTAGATGAAATGAGTAGTCAAACATGCTTCATGGACATTCATTTTTTGCCTAAAACAAGCATTAGAAGCTTTGATTTTTTCCAATGACATAAATCAAGTGAATCAATCACTATAGCATCATCCATGCATTCAAACTTTCTTTGATTTTTAACCTTGATTTTGACCCTATAATTGAATGAACTTGGATTTATTATTGGGATGAATCGAAAGATGGCCATGTAATCCATATGATCTTATGATTAATTTGGTAAAATTATAAAGAAAACACAAATGAAAATGGCCATGAAGTGATGACCTTAAGCTTATTTTACATGAGAAAGAGAGGGAAAGAGAAGGAAAGGGAAGGAAAGTTTGCTACCTTAGCGGCACATCAGCCTCATGGAACAATTGCATCCTCCCACGTGTACACATGGCCCAATGGATGCTCAACATGTGGAGGAGGCACAATAAAAAAGAATAAAGGGACAAAATGCTTGATGTAAGTATCGAACCTAAAACTTTTAATTCATTCCCCTTCTTAAGACCACGTACTTAACCAATGGGCCAATTAGCTTATGCAATATTATAATCTATAAACAAAATATATTTAGCCTATAAAGCAACCTCACTATGTTTAAAATAAAAACTATCTAAATATAAGTAACCCTAAAACAACTCAAGATTCCTAAAAAATAAATCTTATATTTTAAAAATTTCATAATTATCTCTTCTTCTTTTTTTTCTATCTTACTAAATTTTTGTGTTTTTCTTAATTTTATATTTTTTTGAAATTTTTTCTTTTTGGTGTATTTTTATAATTTATCAATTTCTTGGTATTTTTAAATTAGGACCTTTTTTCCTTATTCTAAAAATTTCTAAAGCTATAGGAAGGCAAAAGTGAGGTGTTCATAGAAATCAATTACAAATCCACAATATGCTAGTTTCTCACTCTAGGTGAGTATAAGTGTAAACCTACTCTCTTTCTTAGATTTCTCTCACTATAGTAAAATTCAATTTGAGATAATTCTTGAGAACATTGTACTCATGTCTCTAAACAAAGCCTAAGCTTTAATTTCATCTAGTTATTTAGGGATTTGGTCAATTTTAAGGAGAAAGATTGAAAAAAAAAAAACTGTTTTGAACTTATTGTACAATGGGTTCATCTTTTTCGAAAAAATTGAAGGGGGAAAGCTTAAGCTTTCCAAAAATTAATTTCGAGCTCTCAAAGTTCAACATCTTAAGAGTGCAATGCTACTAGACATGCCCTAAGAACCAATCGTATGATATACATGCTTTGATTAATGAAAAATACCATGTTGGTATTAGTTAATTCAATAACATAGTTTGATAATAAATTCAATGGCTTTTCTTTTTGTATATGGTTGATGAATAAGATGTTCTTGTGAATAATTAATGGCATGTTGCACTTTAATTTTGCTTGTTTCATGGGCTTTAATAATAATGTCTTCAATGAGATGGGCTTTTCCCAATTTTTTTTTTCTCTTCACATAAAATATTTTTCATAAATAAAAAATAATAAATGGGCTCTTTTCTAAAATTTAGGATTTTTAAGAGTTTTACAGAAGTGGACCAAAAATCATTTTTTTAATTAATAAAATGAAATCAACATAATGTGAAAAGAGGGTTTTTTAAAAATAAAATAAACCAACCAATTAAAGTTTTCTTAAATTAAGAATTACAAGAGCTTGATCCCATTCTACAAGTATGAAGGCACTTTTGGCAACCTAAACTAAAAAGGAAAAAAAATTCCCTTTTTCCTTTAATTTTCTTTAATACAAAGCTCAATTTATTTGAAAACCTATGAAAAGCCAACAAAGCAATCTCATGGATTTATTTTATGGCAACCTCCATACCTTAATAAGTTAGCATCCAAACTTAAGATTTTCTAATTTCCATTTTTCTAAAAGCTATTTTTTTTTCTTTTTTAGAAAACTAGTAGGCTAGTAGTTGAAATCAGGGTACATTTACCCATGAGCCCTAATTTCACTTTTTCTCGATTTCAATCAAGTGGTGACTCGATTTTTTTAAGAAAAAAGTTTTTTTTTTTAATACAAAACCTTATCAAGTTTGGTAAAGAGATTTATATTGAGCAAGCTAAGTATAATATAAATCATGCTAAAAAAAGAGAAAAACTGAATTTTCAACTTAATAGCTTAGCGACTTCACTGGGAATCGGTTTGCAAGCTAGCCATTAAAAAAAATTCAATGGATAGTTAATTTGGTCGTATTTTTGAATAAGTAAATAAATAATAATAATAATAATAATAAATGGGCTTTTGTTTCTCTTTTTAGTATTTAACTTTTTATGTATATTTTAATGATGTAGGAACAAAAAGAAAAGGGAGGTAGTTAAGATGGTAGGGGTTTGGGCCATTAGGCTTTGGGGTTTTCTTTTTCTAATATGTGTTTAGATACGGTCAAACCCAAACCATTATAGGAACCTAATAGAGGAGCTATTATGTACATCTTGGATGATGTGGTATAACCACCATAAGAGACCAAGTTGGCCAACCCTACTCAAGTTTCAAATGGGCTAATGATCCAAATAAGGCATTTTGAAACTTAAGAATATCTAGAACTCACCTAATTTCAATCATGAACCCATAAATGAAAAATAGTGTGACTTTTATAAATAAATAAACGTTGTAACTTCATTAATATCCAATAATTTTGTAACCATTTTCCTTTTGTAAAAAAAGGTTGCAGGCCCATTAAGGGTCTAACCCATTTTATACTTATTTAGTATATTAATAAAGTTACAACTTAATATAACTGCTACACTATTATCCAATTGGCCAATGTTGCATTTGTATGCTTCTCATTCATTATGGAATTTATTAATTTAATTCCTTATATATGTATATTCACATTATTCTTTCTTTAATAAAAAAAAAAGAACCCGTTCAACTTGTAAATAATGTTACCATTACATAATCCTAACCTACCTTGTAAATATTTGTAACTCTTAGTTAGTAGGCTTATAGCCAACTATAATCCAGCAACTCGTCAGCTTCCTTTCAATTAGGACTCCTTATAAATAATTTTTTCAAAAAAAAAAAGGGGCCCTTGTTAATATTATAATTTTTTTCCCATTACTTGTAAATATTCTTTTACCCAACATATTGTAAAATAATCACTAATTTAGGAGATACTTAGATTAATCATTAAAACCATCAGGATTATAACAAAATATATTCCACTCTTATAGAGCCCTTGTAAAATAATTAAAGAACTAAAAAAATATACAATTAAGTTTATGAATGAATAATGTTTCCCCATAAAATAATTGTAACCTATCCTGCAATCCTTAAATAAAATCTCTTTTCTACTATGTTTTCCTCATAATCGATTACATTGTAAATTTAGAACTTTTCTTTATTAATAATTGTAACCATTTGTCACCATTGCAATAAATTTAACCTTTTCTATGGTTAGGTAATTGTCTCTTTGTCTCAAAAAATTAAAGAGAAAAAGTATGAGAGAAAATACACAAAAAAGAAATTAGATAAAGAAAAATAAGGGGGCGTTTATTCTTTATCAAAAATTGAAAATAATTCTTTTTCTCTATGTTATTATATGTCCTTCTCACTACAATTGTACCACATCTTCAGATTATTATCATCATTAGATTTCCTTATAAGTTACCTACCATGTAAATAGTGCTTTTCACCATTGTAATTAAACCTCCCCACCATTAGATCATCTTGTAAATACTTTATTTATAAAATAAAAGGGCCCTATAATTAATTCAACTTGCTTACCCTAAGTACTAAAAGGGAAACTAAAAAATAAAAAAATGGAAAAATAAAAAGCTAAAAAAAATTCAAAGAGAAAAATGAAAAAAAAAAATACCTTTATCATTTCCTTAAGTTATGAATAATCATTCCCCCTTAAATTTGGTACTAGTTAGAAACTTAAGATGCAGTCACTACCACTAACGCTTTTGTTTTCTCCTCTTAATAATCACCTCATTAACATCTTCAGTCGTTACTTTTTCCTTCAAGATAGCACCTTTTTATTTTTTATTTTTCTTTTTTTTTATTTATTTATTTTTTTTTCTTTTTTTTTTTGCTAAGGTTCAAGATAGCTCATTTGCATGTACAGCAAATCAATTTTATCCATATTTTGACCTGTAAATGGCTCTTTGAAAATTAAAATTGAAGAAAAAAGGTTAAAAAAATATCAAGATGGGAATCTTTATTCTATCCTTAGGTTATAAATAATCATTCCCCTCAATTCATCAATAAGAATCATCCCTATAGAAACTAACATCCTTTGTTACGTCTAGTCAATAGTTGTTAATTTTCATTAGTACTCATACCTTTGTAACAAATTAGTGATTATTAAAAAAAAAAATGAAGGAAAAGAAAAGAGAACCCAAGCAAAAAAAAAAAAAAATGCTTTAATCCCTTCCTTTTCATTTGTTTCATTAGGTTCAATCCTATTAATTGTCATGTTAGGCATATCACCTATTAAGTTTGTCACCTTCTTTAAGATTTGCAATTTGCAAATAAGCACCACTTTTACTAGGATTTTAGCCAACTCCCAAATCGCTAGCTTTCTTTCATGAACACTTTTGGGCTTTAAGCTAGCCTATAGGGCACTTCTCCTTCTCTGGTCATCTTTAAAGATTTTTCGTTAACCTATAGGGTACTTTTATATTAGTCATCTTTTAGCCAATCTATAGGGCGTTTTCCCTTGTCAATCATAACCAGCTCATAAAGCACTACCCTATCTTATGTTTCCTTTATGGTTTTAAACTAGCTCTTCGAGTGTTTTCCCTTCTTGATCATCTTTTAGGGTCCTAGCCAACTTATAGAATGCTATCCCACCTTGCTTTTCCTTTAGGGCTTAAGCTAGCCCATAGAATGCTTTCCTTCCTTCAATTACCTTCTTTGATTTTGAGCTAGCTTATAAAGGTGCTTACCCTTCTTCAATTGTCTTTTCTAGTTCTAAGCCAATTCATAAGGTCACTTTCCTTTCTTCAATTGTCTTTAAAGGTTCTAAGCTAACCCATAAGTGTGCTTTCCCATCTTTAATGGTCTTCAATGGTTTCAAGCTAGATTACAAGATGTTTTTCCTTCTTCAATTATCTTTTAAAGTTTTAAGCTAAGCCGCTTTCCCTTCTTTAACTATCATTGCTAGCTTGGTCTAATCTTACATTTCCTTTATGGTTTTAAGGTTACATTAAAGCAAACTAATCTAACCTAAAGCTTGCAGCCATTTGATCTAAATCATGAAGTTTGTAGTATACCCTAACCCATGAAACCACATGCCAAGGGAACATTGAGATCCAATGTTGCCATGAAAGGGGAAGGGGTAGAGTAAGGCTTGCTAAGAAACAATAATAGAGATAAACCCAATTGTCATTCTTAGCCTACTAAAAAGCCCAAACCTAATATATTCTACTCTATAACACCTTCTTAGTCACTCTAAGCAGAGGTAAAGATTTCCTGCCTACTCTGATGGGAATCAACCTCCGACTACATCCAAACCGAGGCAAGCCTATTGAAGTCGCGACTGATCGGTGCTTGCCTAAGCTAAGCTGAAGCTGAAAGGACGAGAGGAAGAAAAATAACCACTTAGCAACAAGTCTTTCGTTGATTAAGTAGCCAAGAGACCATGTCACCGAGAGTGGGATCTACTTAGCAAGGCATAGCATGGTACGAAGAGACTAATGTTGACTAACTTTAGAACTCAATAATTATGGGTTTCTCTAGTATCTCGACCAAGCCACACAAGACTTCAAGGACTCCTCCCTGAACCCATACATCCAATTGCTAACCCATCTAGTTCAAATACTACTCCTTCCAAGACATGCCGAGTGACTGCATGCCAACTTCCCCTATAATTCGCATAGCTTTGTATTCTTGTACATGTTTTCCTTTATTTTATTTGTATACCCAATTCTTTAGTATTTAAGGCCATGTACATTATTTATAGTTTTGCCACTAGGGTTTAGGACTTGCTATAAATAGCAATATTTGTAATCACACAAAGAATACACACATAGATATAGTTAAGAATATTCCCCATACAGAAAGTGAAACTTTCCTCTTTCAAGCAAGGTTATACTTGAGCTAACAAAACTTACATTTGTTAGATTATTAAGTATTGATTAAACTCTTTTATCTTTCTCACATTCTTATCAATATTAACCCTAAGATTGTGGTAAACCTTTCATTTGAACTGGTTAGTGAGTTGCATCCAACCCCCATTTGAATCTCAAGCGACATTTAGTGTTCATGAGTTGTATTAAACCATATTTCAAGCTGCAACCCCTGATTGTATTTGTGTCTTGGTGTGTGATATCCATACACATTCACCTTCGAAAACTCTTGCATCATCTTCCTTTTTGAGATCCGCTACCCATAATACGCATCACACTCCTAACCCTAAACATGAGACTTTACCACAACTTACCCTTACAAACACATCTTATCCCCCCTACAAAGCCTAAAATGAATCAGAAGCCTACCTCCACTATTCCTTATAAGGATTACCCATCAGAGTCTAAAGCTTGAACTTAGGAAATAATTAGTCCAAAAGAAGATGATAAGATCTTTCACCACTGGTATAAGAACCCTAAAAGGGGGCTCAGTAGTAATGTCTAAAATTTCCATATCATGTATGCACTTATAATAAGAAAATTGCCTTCTAAGTTAAAGATTACAACACTCTAAAAATTAACAACTAGGATTTTAAATTTTAATTTATTAATTCATTGTAAAATTTACATAATTATGGATATCCAATATTCTACAATTACTCAAAACCATTAAGAATTGGTATTCCTTACTAGAATAGTGAAATAAGATAGACAATTCTAGAAAATTCTAAACTTATTAAAGATACTAAACCTAATTGAGATATTAGTTATTTCACAGAGCATTCCAAACCAACTATACAAGCTTTTCAACATACTAATTCAATGGTAGCGCTCCGCACTCAATTCCTATCTATGTTCCAACTATCGATCAACCTGCAAGGAAAAAGAACTGTTGGGGGTTAAGCTACATGACTTAGTAAGCTAATCCCTCTATCATACCACATAAACAATTTATTTAAATGTACACTCATGTGAATGCATGAAACACTCAGAATACCAAATAATACATGCAATGACCTACGAGTTGTATTTAACTCAGAATTATGCCCTCTATAGTCGAGGTTGGAGATAATTAATAGAAATAAACCATAAACCAAGTTATGACATCTGGGTTTTTATTCTTCTTACACTAACATGCTCAAATCATCTCA
This sequence comes from Lumnitzera racemosa, assembly GCA_024138005.1. Taxonomy (NCBI): domain Eukaryota; kingdom Viridiplantae; phylum Streptophyta; class Magnoliopsida; order Myrtales; family Combretaceae; genus Lumnitzera; species Lumnitzera racemosa. The sequence continues at coordinate 31,992,575 of JAMXBC010000003.1, read as the reverse complement.
AAATCATATATATATATACTTTTCTTTTTCAAAGATCACTTTTAAAACCCAATTCTAGCAATGTGGTAGCCTCTATAATCCAAAATCACATGCCTTAAGTGGAAGTTACAAGACATAGCCCTTCACTATATGTTAGCATCTCTTGGCGCCTAGTAAGCCTAAAAGCTTAGGACAGAGACTCAATAATATATGAATGGCATAACCATTGCCTAGTCCTTGCAAGAGGCCTCCCTCATGTAAGTCCCTTCCCATCTTCCGTATAAGATGGTAATCGGTATAGTTACAATGTAAATATGAGAAATGCATGACTCATTGAATTTCTTAATCAAATAATTACTTAATCTAATTCATCATTGTGATCAAACAATTTCATTCCATGACAACAATACATAACTATTATCACAATTAACTCTAATTATTATCTAATTAATAAATCATAGAGTTCATTCATAATATCAAACATATGCATTCCCCATTTCCTACAAGCATTCAAGTTCATTATATCACTTAAATATATATATATATATATATTTAAGTGCATCTACACTACAAATAAAACCAAGCATAAAGTCATCAGGAAATCACTAACTCGACCATAGCTAATTAGTTATAGTAGTTTAGGGGCAAGTCATCATCCAAGAGTAAGGTTCCCTAAACATCGTAAATATGATACTATAAGAATTTGAAATGAAATAAAAGGCTAACCTAAAATCCTTTAAGTTATACTTCTAACTTAGTCCTATTTTTTCTCCCAATTGTACTAAAACTTCAATTGTATATAACTTTCTCAATTTAAATCCAATTTTTATGATCTTATAGTTGATTTCTATCATTTTTTAGTGTACTCTAACATGGTGTGGTTAGATTTTCAAGATAAGACCCACAATTCTATCCACTAGTCAAAACAGTAGCGATCATTGTAATTTGGTGCTCTTTTGGGCTTAGTTTAATTGCTAGGATCTTTATTATCTTAGGAAATCTTTTGAGCTTGGGCTTAAGACTTTATTCTGGGCTTAAAACACTTTTGAAAGTCATCTTTCTATCCTTCTCTTATGACTTTGATGCTATAAAAATTTTCTTAGACTTTTTATGTGGGCTTATGTGGTCAAATGGGCTTGTTTTTAGTCTAAACTAAAGTTAGTGACTTTGTTGAGCTTAAGAAGTTTTACGTGGGCTTATTATGGGCTTCAAAACAATATTTCTTGATTATTTAAAGTGTTGGTAAAAAATTTGGTGAGGGCTCAATTAGGAGTTCTAAACTTGTTTTGGATTATTTTAAGCTCAATTTTAGGTTTTAAGCTTATAACACCTATTATACTTGCTTTAGTTAGTCTTTTCGCTTTGCTTTATCATATTTTTAAGTGAGTTTTCTTGGGGTTCCAGATCTGAACGATTCGATTCAAGGGCTTCTAACTTATTTTTTCAACTTTTTTCATCATTCGCTTATGTTTAAGTGTTAAATCAAGAACCTACACTACTTATATTCTAACTCCAACTTAACTTTTCTACCATAAGATAATTATTTACCTTAAATACTAAGTAAAATTTATAAATCACATACTTATCATAAGTTATATATCTTAGTTTACATCTCAAAAAAGTTGATTTCCTCATAAGTACACCATATGATGGTTTTTCCTTCACTTAAAGTTCGATTTAAGCATATATAACTCAATAGAAATAAAAATAACACTTAAGTACTCTTCTAAAGCTTTACGTCCAGCATGTTCAACAATCTTCCATATACATATTTCATGATTTTCTCAACTTACAAACTTTTATTCTAAGTGCCAGACATGTACCCTACATAATAATAATCCTAATATGCTCATAATCCAACTTTCGTATAAAAGAGTCATAAGCTTATCACCTAAAGTAAACTAGCTATGTTTTCACCTTATGTGCATGTCAATATCCTCATGAAAATATAAACTCCTAAGTATGGCATACTAAAGTACTCAATAAGAAAAGAACTTACTCGTTTTAGATGCGTAAAAAGGGTGGTTGTGCACCAAGAATCCTCTTTTGATCCTTGTTTTCCCCTTTCCTTTTACTAGCTTTTTATGCTTCTACTACTTCAAGATTTAGGGCTAGTTTTGAGGTGTTCTGAGATTTCCTAAATTGATCTTTTAGGTAGACAAGAATGGAGTAGCAAGATGGCACTATAATGTGGTGAGTGTATGTGTATATGAGTGGAGTTTTGGTGAGGATTTGAGGGCTTGGTTTGCTTTTGTTTTTTAGAGTTTAAAGTGTATGAAAAGAGAGTGAAAATGAGAGAGAGTACTAACTATGTAGGGTGTGTGTTTGTATCCATTAAATTCCTTTCTTTTGCCTTTAAACTAAGTATATAAGCTATACTTTAACATGATTGGATGATGTAAGCATTAAGAGGCAAATAGTAGATGTAAAAGGCAATTAGTTTGATGGATGATTGACATGATATGGTCCCCCATTCCCTTTCTTTTCAATCAGCCATAGACTTATCTCTTAAGTTATAGGTTTTTCACATCTTGTTGACTTTAGTACATGATTGGTAGAGTCACTTATCAATAAGTATGATAGCTTATATGGAGGTAAGGAAATTGTCTTATCTTATATCTATGGGAAGTTATCATCTGATAAGTCAATCTAACTTTCACTATTGTCTTTAATTCTAAGTGATTCCAAATGGAAATATAGTTGATTGATTAGAATTGTTACATGTATAGTCCTTTTAGCGTTTGGTTCTTCTAATAGTTCATACATCATGATTTGCATCTTAGAGAAAATTATAGTTTTCTAATGTTAAGTAAAATTGGTTAAGTTTGAATTTCTAATTTTAATGCATAAGTTGTCATGTAATAATTAGGTGATGTAAGCATGTAAGGACTAATAGTGATTGGGATAAAACAAGTGAAAGGATGTTGGAATGATAAGGTATGGCATGCCCTTTCCTTCCTCTTCCAAATAGCATGGCTTATGTTCTTTAGGGCATGTAAGCTTATCATATCATTGTACTTTTATATGTTAAATAATTGATTTGTTTGTTCACTTATCTATAAATAGTGTAGCCCATACGGAGAGATAGGAATTAGCTTATGGAAAATGTCAAATGAAAAGTCAATGAAGTTATCACCATCGACTTTAGTTTAAATATATTCAAATTGATAAGGAAATCTAGGTATAAGTGATCGGTTCAACTTCATATGCAATTTTCTAAATTTATACTACTGCATGACCTAATTTGTTACCTTATTCAATTGACTAAATAAGGTTTGCTTCATAATTATTTTCCTACTTTAAGTTAATTTTGTAAATTTATTAATTAGTTCCTTTAACTAGCTTAGTTTTATTGTTTATTATTATTTGAAATTGTCTTTGATCATTATTTAAAATTTTACAATTTAATATTTACGGATTCTATTAAGTTTAGGTCCACATTTTTAAAAGTACACACATGTAAGGATTGGGGTTCTTGTATATGATTTGGGTTTTTGAATAGTATAGTAAGTCCTTTCATATTTGTTTTAAGTTTTGATTATAAAATTTTAATCGGATTTCATTTTATGCAATTTTGTTGACTTATAGAAATATCTATGGTACTTGAGTTCAACACTACATCTAGAAGGTTAAATTTGCAGGGTTTAGAAATAAGGCATGAAGAGGACAAGCCGAACCAACAAACCCTCAAAGAAGCTAATTAAGCTATTAAATCTCTTTGGGGCAGTTATATGGCTAAGTTAACAAGTCCATCTCAATTAGGGGGTATTTTGATGAGATTAGAGGTCCATCGTAAATGACTAGTTTTGGGCAAATAAGTTTCTAGGTAAATATGGGGGCACACATGTTTATCAAGTTAGGGACATCCACTATGGGACACCTTCTTAGAAAAATCAAAGATCCAACAAGAAAACGTATCCTACCAATTGAAGAATTTAGGATGCAAAGAGGCAAACCAAGTCCCAAACACTTACCCTAAACATCCTTGAGAGTTTACCAACATCAATGTGAAGAATTGAGACTCATTCCTTAAAGGAAGTCTATCTTAAACTTGATACGTAAGTCATAAGAATTCATTTCTCTTTCGTAAACATAATATATATATATATGACTCTGTTGTAAGCCTATTTTAGCCTTTTGAGGAGGTATCTTTCAAAATTAAATCCTATCAAAAACCACCTCACACTGGGGCGATTAAGAGATTAGGGTCAACAATCAAAAGAAAAAAGATAAACTAATTTGTGCTAGTCATAGTTGCACCAACTCATGGGCAATCATTGCCAATGATAATGTATTTCCTTTCAAATGAGGAAGAGCCTCAATTTTAGAAGACTTACATATCTTGAGCTGTAAGCTATTCGAGAAGAGAAAGGAAATAGGCATCTCTATTTCATTAAAGCTCATAAGAAGAAGCCCAAGGAGATAAAGAGAGAGAAGGGAAAAAATGAGAACAAGAGAGGAAAAAGCCAAAGAGAGAGAATATCAAGAAAAAGGTAAAAACAGAAGAAAGAAAAAAATGAAAAAAAAAAAGAGAAAGAAATAAAAAAAGGGCAGCAATTTGTGGTTTTTTTTAGAGAAAATAAGTTCAAAACAAATACCAAAAGATGAAATTAAAGCTCAAAATCTCAAGGCACCTTTTAATGCCCAAAAGAAGCCCAAGCACATAAAGAACATAAGACTTATGACTCAAAGCTAAATGGTAATGTCATTCTATAGGCCCTCCTACAGCACTACCCTAATGGTTCTTGACTTGTAAACCTAAGCTAAGAAGATAATTCTTTCAAAATAAGCCCATCCATCAATCCCTTTTGAAACTCGTTGACTAAAAGCCTACATTGAATTCCAAGTCCAAAAAAAGACTTAACTGACTGACCAAGGTGTACCACTTGTAAGATGGACAATAATTTTTGGAATTTGAAGTCAAGAGTAAAATTTGAACTAAGAGAGTGAGGAAGCGTTCTTAGCTTAGAAAATACAATGAGTGGGATATCTATTCCAACATAAGAAGCCATGAAGACTCACAATCCAAATAGTTTATTTGCTCCATTTTGAAGATCAAGGCCCATAGCATTAGAAGCCTAACAAAAGTAACAAAAGAAGGGGGGGATCTCATCAAAAGAAGTCATGATAAAGCCTTAAGAAATATGAAGACATAATGAAAAAATCTTTTCAAAAAATCAAGAGAATACTAAGTTACCTAAGAGGCCAATTTGTCCCATCAACTAAATAAACTTAACCTTCAAATAATGTCTGCGAAAGAGTAAATGACAATCGAATAGTGGAGTAAGTCTACCATTTATTAGAAACCTCTAAAGACTATAAGACCCTCTTACTTGTTAGCAATTCTAAAAAAAAATGAAAATTTGTTTTAAGGGCCATAACCCGAGTTTTTAAAAGAGAAAAATTATGACAAAAAATAAGAAGCAAGAAAAATTTCCAAAATAATTTTTACTTCTCTTAAACTCAAGTCTTTTAGGCTTTCTCACAAGCATAATTCAGGTAACTACCCATTTTTGGAACTAGCCCTAGTGGCCAGGTTTTGAGCAATTCAATCTAGTCCATTCAAAAACCTTATTTGGCCTTGATGGCCAAGTCTTTGTCACTATCCACTAATTATGAGATGTTTGCTAGTTTTTTCTACTCTACATAATTGATCGAAACTCGATCCAAATTGATGATTAGCCCATCCATACAAGTTTGTCTCTTTTCAATAAACACCTAAGGTCAGCTTTGTTTAAGGGCTTACTCTTTAACAACCACATCAAGGAATACCTTTTATTCAATTCCCTCCTTTGATCGAGCCTAATAAGTTCAGGCATATTCTAGATATCTAAACTTCTTATAATTAATCTTTTTTCAAAATTTAGGATTGCCTACTTAGTGGAGTACCGCCTTATTAAAAAAGTCTTATAAACTACCTACTTAGTGGAGTGTTGTCCTATTTTAAAAAATAATCAGGATTACTTGCTCGGTGGAGCACTGTCCTATTTTTCAAAACTCTAAGGATCACTTGTTCAATGAAGTGTTGTCTTGCTTTTCAAAACTCTTAGGATCCCTTGTTTAGTGGAGCATTATCTCAAAAGTATTCATACTGCTTACTTGGGGGAGCACTGTCTTATTTTCAAAACCCTCAAGATTGCTTGCTCGATTGAGCACTATCCTACTTTCAAAAGTATCCAAGTGTACCTACTTAGTAAAGCACTGTCCTATTTTCAAAAGTCTCTAAATGGCTCGCTCAATAGAGCGCTGTCCTATTTTTCAAAAGTCTCTAGTTGTATTGAGTGAAGGACTTAGCTTATGGTTGCATTTTGTATAAGGAACTTAGCCTTTTGTAGGACAACCCCTCTCAATGGTGTCTACTTAGTAAGTGATTAGGGATCTTTCTCCTTAATAGGAATGCTCCATTATCAAAACCAAATCTATGAGTTAGGACATTTTAATTTGTTGGTGCATGATATTAGCTTAGCCCACAAGCCTCTTTTTAAAGTTTAGGTACAATCGAGAAGGCTCCATCCTCTATCTTCTTAGTGAGCAAAGGTACCTTGTTTGATTATGCAAAGGGTTAGGGTAACCTTATTCACCCACTTTCAAATGAAGGTTTCCCCATTTGCTTAATAATAAGCAAAGGCAAATCTAACTTGTAAGCTATTAAGAGACAACTAAATCATAATTTTGCAAGAGCTGGCTCTATGGGGGTCGTGTTGACTTGTTGGTCATTGAATAACAATTGGGTTAGTGCCTAATATCACTTATAGGCCACTAATGAGCAGTTAGGTCAACGTCTCACTTGTGAATATTAAATCTTTAGAGCTATCTATTGTGAAAGTTCACTTCATTCACATTCGTCATCTAATTTATAAAGCCTTAAATAGAAAACATCATAAAAGGCAATTGATGTTGGGTAACATTGAAACTAAGCTATTAATCTAACTGGTTTCTATTAACCTTCCCTACATTAGGAGTTGAGCTGGTTGGTCAATGCAATTTTAGTTTTATCATGTATTTTTTAGATAGGGCTTTAACAAAACAAGACTTTGTAGGCTATTGATTGCCTTTAGAGATACCAATTCTCTAAGGTATAGGGAACACAACCTGCATATGCTTGATCTAGGAGATCATCTCTAGCAAATTTTAGGATGATCTATCGAGGATGATGTTATATGGTGATTAGGAGTTAAATATAAGGAAGTGAACCTATGTTTTAACAGTTGGTCCTTCATTATGGAGCTTAAGTGGGAAGGTAATGATGGTTGTTACCTTGATGAGTTACTTAGTAAAGCTGAGGAGCTCATGATCGTATGGCTCAAGGGTGCTCAGTAAGGTCATCATCTAGTCAAATGGTTTTATGAATATGATTTAGGTTAAGCTTACCTTATCTATGTATACTTTATAGACTTCATAGTAAGCAACCTAAGCTCAGATCATCAACTATCATCATAAGGTATATCAAGCTGTTTTAGATCTTCATTAGAAAATGATATGATGGAGACCTTCAATGGGCATATGTATTAGTAGGAGCTTTGCTATAGACATTCGGTTGTCTTATGGTAGCAAGACCATCAAGTTAGTGCATATAGTACCATAGGTATGACTATTGTTTATGTTTGAGGCCTTTACAAATTCTTTGTTAGATTAACCATACTTGAGCTAGTGTCCAACCTTAATAATGAACTCCTTCACAGAGCCCTATTAGACCAAATACTAAAGCGCATTTTTAGTGAATGTAGTTGTTAATCATATGACCTTGATCTCTACGGAAGTGATAATACTTGTCTAAGTTCTTTCAGTTGGATAGTGTCGTACATTTACTTAGCCAAGTGATATTTCCTCTATCATAGATCTCAAGACTTTCATTTAAGACCTAACTAGTAGGTGCACTGCTCATAAAATGAAATAATGTATCATATGGTGTGGATTCTATCTAGTAGTTTTCAGGGTCATACATACGAAGAAGCACTACAACAAATTGAAACAAAGAAAACAAAAGGGGTTTAGCAAAACATGAGTAGCTACAAACTGGATATGACACACCAACTTATCTTACTTAGCCTAACCTTCACTTGATATGACTTATAAGTGAAGATTAAGGTCAATTACCACTACTCTTACTAAAGAGAATAGATGAGAGTTAAGAAAAGAGAAGACACAGCTAAGTACTCTCAAAAGATAAAATTTTGTATTCAATAATGAAGTGATGATGTCTACTCATAGATAAATGGGGTTTATATATTAGCCCTATTAGGGTTATATGCGTACAAAGAAAAGAAAAAATGGGTAAATTACAAATGTAATACCTAAGACTTATTAAAAGGGGTAGAAATGACAAATGTTGCACAATGTATGAATGAAAGAAACATTTTAGAATATCGTATCAGAAAACACATGTTAAGCTAGTGTTGATGATATGATGCTTAGCTACTCCTATAGGTGCAAGCTCTCTGATAGCTCAGCACTCATTGGAGTCAGCTTGGAAAAGGTCAAAAAGAAAGTAGAAAACTCGGTCAACCTTATTTAAGTCAATTCTAAGCTTAGATGCTGGGTATTAACTGGAGCCTCTTCAAATCAGGCAATTAGATAATGTGGTTCAGAAAGAAGTCTAGTGGTCATCAATTTAAAAACTGCCTTGATCACCATTAGAGCTTGGCACTCAAGTTGGGTAAGATGAAGTAATCTTATGTTAGCGATGGAATCCTTTCCCTTGAAGGGTTCTCAAGCTTATATACGTCAGGCAAGTCCTTATAGTCCTCTAGCTTAGTTTTAGTTGATAGGTCAAAGGGGTGATTTCCTATCATATAGGGGTTAAGCTTATCTTTGGCAAGTGAGTGGTCCTGGATGGTTTTTTACTCTATTAGGGAAGAGATTTGACTTGGCATATGGTGAGGATACTATATCCCTAATTAATGCATGTTGAGACTTTTATTTTGAACTTTGCATATGATTGAGGGCTTTTCTCGGTAATTGAGTAAAAGAAATAGTAGCGGTCCTTTACTCATTAGATGGTGGCATTTACGACCACATTCATATCAAAGTTTGGTATCTCAATCACAATGATTGAAAATTGAACCATGTAACCTAGTAAGGTTTCTTCCAACTCTTAGCGAGTAAGGTTAAGGATGAATGAGCCTTTCTTGAGCTACTTGTTGATAATGAAGTGAGCCATGTAACTTAGTAAGGTTTTGTCCAGCTCCTAGTGAATGAGGTTAAAGATGAAAGAGTCTTTCTTAAGTTGCTTGCTCGTAATGAAGTGCTAGTAGAAAGCTTTTACTAAGCTCTTTGTTGGAAATACTATTAGCTTAAGGCCATGGTACTAAGTGCAAATAGCACATTTAAGGCTTCTTAAGAAGGATTTACAAGTAATGCCATCAAAGATCTCGAGTAGGTTCATTTGAGAGTTGTAGCTCTAGTAGGCAAACTAGTTCATAATGCTTTCATTGAACATAAAATATGTCACTCCTATCTTTAAGGGGAGAACTTCTTCCCCAATAGCCCTTCTAAAGGGCCTCTACTCGATGCTATAAGCATCCTAAGGATCTGTCTACTTAGTAGTTTTCACATACATCTGCATGTTCATAAGGATATCTATTTCCTTAGTAGGCTTGTCCTAGAATGTATGACAAGAGTGGTTCTCAAAATTGTTGGTTACAATTTGCTATCGCTCACTCTTATAGTAAGGGAATAGTAAATTTTAGTTTTTATGGTGAATTGTGTCAAAGTTGAGACAATGAATAAGTGGTTTTGTTGGCCACTTTGTCTTAATGGACATCTTACTTATGTTTTAGACTCCTTGGGTTGTTGAAGCTATTGGATTTCTACACTAAAGCTGCTACTATATTCTTTGGGCATGATCATCCTTGACTCTATCTTCTTTATTGCTCAATGATGTAGAGCTATTTATCTATTTTAAGTTTGTTATTAATGTGTGTTTGTGTTCCTAATTCGTTATACTTGTTAGGTAGTTTTGTTTGATGTGTTTCGTGTTTTTGTCATTATGAATGTAATAGTGTTAGTACCCTAAATAGTAGATGCCATAATGCTGGTAGTTAGTTCTCATCATAGGATATTTAAGCTTAGTCGTAAGGGTTTATCCCATTGGTAAAGTTGAGAAGATTTGCATAAAGAGCACACATGAGTTCGAATGGAGCACTAGAGGTTGCTCTAACATGACCACTTTAATGCTCATATCAATTAAGGGAGAATGTGACACCAACTTTTAGAGAGAGAGAAAGGAGAAAGTGATAGGTTCCAGCTCCTGTAGACCTTTTTATGTATTTAAAGGTGTCTATAGGTTTAAATAGGGAGGATAGATAGCTATGATTTGGATAACCCTCGCCACCTAACCCTTTATAAGTGTTGGCATTATAGGTAGCAAATCCTTATAAGAGCCAGGTTAGGCACCTCCTTCCTACATACATCATCTATCCATCTTTTATCTTATTCTTCATAGCTTAAGATGCATATAAAATCCCATAACACCAATCATAATAAAGGAAGGAGATATATATGAGTCGTAACTACTTAAATATGAAGACATAGACATCTCTCTCTCTCTCTCTCTCTCTCTTCTCCCTACATAAGAATTTATTTGTTAGAGAATACTATAAACATATGTTGCTAGCTTCAACTAATGCTCTCATAAAGTCTCTTAGTTGTAATAGCATCCCTTTAGACTTTAGCTTTATTCCTTTCGGAGAATAAACAAGTATCCTCTCAGCTGGCTACTAAGCTAAGTAAGTGAATAAAATAGTACATAATGTAGTACATAAACAATTACATGTAAAATTACCAATGTACTAACCTAAGTCAGTATATTTGCATGAAATTTTTCTATGAGTAGATACATACCATTTCAATGCATGCAACATACACTTACTAGTATCATAACATAACCTATTCATCTAGCTAGTTAACATAAACAACATTTGTAACAAAATTCAAGAATCTAGATTTTAACAAAGAGATTCTTAGAGGTAAGACCTTAAGATCCTAATAAGTTGACCTAGTTAAAACTCATTAAAAATGGCCTACTTAGCTACTAATTGGCTAAAAGCAAAACTTCCAAAAGAACTTTATTAGCCACAAGAAGCAAGTCAACTTAGTTAAAACCTAGTGAAGCTAGCCTAGCCTAGCTAGCCTAGCCTATCGTAAGTTGTCTATTGATGAGTCCAAAACTTGTACCTAGCTTTTATATATTTATTAAAAGTAATAAATTAATTCAAAAAATTATGAAAAATTATTTTCTAGACTTATTTTATATGTCCTTTATGGTAGTTGCTTAAGAAAATACCATGTTATTACAAATTTTAATTTAATTTTTTCAAAATATCAAATAATGTTGTTTTAAGCTAAAAAATTTTGTATAACACACTCATATTATGTATTAAATTCTAGTATCAAAATTTTTTTTTTATCTCTACATTTATTATATATTATGATTTATTTAACTATTGTTAGTAGTTTTTCATATTAAAAAGAATAATTAGATTTTGAAAAAATTTATTAATAAAATCAACATATAATGATTTCTGGTAACTAGAGATTCTAATATAAGTACTGTATTTTGTTTGTAAGGTTAAGGATGGTTAGTTACTTACTTTATAGTAATTTTTAACAAAATTGAACCAAAACTAATATTTTTAGGAAATCCTATATGATTTGTTAATTTGCTGTTTTTCATGATCAAAACTTAAATTTTAGAATTTTGTCAATCTAAGGTATGGAATCCATTGGTTGCATATACAAATTTTTTAGTTAATTTCCTTAGAAGATATAAATGAGACACTTGACAAGTGAGGACTAAGGATATACATCAAAAATATATGTTGAGGAATTTTATAGTTAATTAATTTAAAGGATAAATCAAGAACTAAATCAGAAGATGTTTAAGACGAATACTATCCTAATTAAAAACCTTATCCCTTATACCTTAGCTATAAATAAGCTCATATCTGATATGTAGTTGATTATAGTGCTACCATACATCTCTCCTAAGTGATATAGCTAAAGGGGAATGTGGTCTTGATGTATGGATTCAAGATCATCGTTGGAACCCAGTAAGTAGATCTAACCTATGCTTAGAATAGAATTATGTCTAGTCATAACACTATGTACTGTTTGATATATATTTTGATTGAATATGACTACAAATCTTGGTTAAACTATTGTAGTATATCGTTTGTTGTTGATGTGGTGTTCATTGAATGTTATGTTAACTTAATAAGGAAAGCAAGACCTAACACTATCTTCTAGGTATTCACTTAAGTGAACCTTAAGAAAGATAATAGATTTTACTGAGAAAAGAGCACAAGCTAAATTGCTTAACCTGGATGAGTGTAATATACCATTGGTTGCTGTGAATAATGAGTTTGTTACTGCATACATAACATAGCATGGCACAACATGATACGATAAAAAAGAGACCTACGAGTCAGGATTTTCAAAAAAGAAGTTTTTGATAGTTAAGCAATCATTAGTTTTATAAACTTGGTTTCGAAAGCATGTAGACTTGCATTGCTCGAGCAACCTAACTACTCATTATGGTCTAATTTAGCAAAACTAGATTTAGGGGTCCTACTCTTAGACTACTTCTTATAGTCCTTAAGTTCCTAAATATTATATCTAAATGCTCGAGTATGTTAACTAATTGGAAGTGTAAGCTATGTAAGTTTGAGATATTAATACCGATTCATGTCATATGTATGAGGATAACATATTGCATTATTGGCTTGAAATACTTGGTTTAGTTAATGTACAAATAAAAATTGAGTTTACAACCTACTTGTATGGTATATGAATTATGATTTTTGTCTATATTAAGTTGTTTAGAATCCACTGCTTCAAAAGTCAAGGAATAAGCAACTTGTTTAGTTGGTCGAATGGAATAAGGGTGGAGTAGAATGATGATTACTTAGGAATAGATTGAAGGTGTAATTGATGGTCAATAAATATTACGGTGTTTAGATAGGTGCAATTGAATTAACAATATTTTGTTCACTTCATCAAACTCAATTAGGAATAAGACATGAATAAAATATGAAATTCCTAAAATACCCCTCATGTAATTTAATTATAGAATATAAAAAATAAAAGCCCAAAATAAAAATAAGCAGGAAAATAAAAGAGATTCACCTTCACGTTAGATAATTAAGATCATCACCCTAAGTCTACCTGACCCTAACCTTAGATTGTGATGATTGATCGAAAATTAGAAGTAGACCATCAATCAATTCTTAGGAATAGATTGTAGATCTCAACAAGAAGATCACCACTAACCTGTAGATGTTAAGATCAGCAAATCACATGTCTATTACAACAATGAACAAGCATGTCCCTCGAATAAGGTATGAATGTCCCCATTGCTTCAACCTTTCCCCTTTCAATTTGCATTTGCAATCTTGAGAAACACCATTCCCTCTACATAAATTATGGAAACAATCAATTGTTTTATTTGTGATCTTCAGAAAGATTTTGTTTTAGTGTAGATGAAAGGCAGTTTAGGCATTGAGAAACTAGGATGGCTTTATAACATGCATGGAGATGTAGCTTTTATGAAAGTTCAAGACACTTGGTTATAGTTTTGAGAGAAAGGTAACCTTGGCTTTACTATTCATTAAAAGGGTAAAAATTGTAATTTTTGTTTCTGGATGAGGGTAGTATTGAAACAAAGGAGGTGGAAGGGATAAGGAATGGGGATTCTTTTCTTTCTATGGTGAATCCCGATGCATTAAAGCTAGGGAATCAACTTTCCATCAAATTGAGTTTAAATGGCGAAAAAAGATAACTGAACATTATAAATAGTTGCTCTTAGTAATCATAGGAGAATGGTCCTTCCATGACACCAAACTAAATCAAGTTAAGTAGGAGCTTAGAAGGGCACCATCATTATGGGGATGCATTTTGAGAACATCAATCGAAAGCAGCATCTTCTTAAAGGAACCTATACTAAGTTTAAAGTTTTACTACAATGAAAGGGAAAAAAATATATGTTTTGCAGATGTAAATAGTGAAGTGTATGTATTGTTGTAAACAAAGTTTAGGTTGAATTCCGATGTAGCATCCCAAGGGTATACATGAAATTATCTTTTGTTATGTAAGCAAGCTAAGTTTTTAAATGTTACATTATGTGTTATGTCAGGATATGACATCACCTAGGGCTTTACTTCAATTGATGGATTGTTGGCTTTGTTTGGGGGAATGCGATCCGGAAGTGAGCTAACTTGCGTTTAGGCTTCAATGGAGCAATGCTTTTGAATTTACTTGATGGACTTTGCATTGAAAACATGCTCCAATTGTTGCTCGAATTGAGATGCAGACATGGACTTCTTGAATAGGCGTCGAAGTGCGTGATGGTCTTCAATTGCTCCGGGCGTGTTTCTTCAACGCTGTGAGGCGTTGGCAAAATAGAAGTGACGGAATACGAGCTTATGTTGTCCCTTTTACATTTAATCCTTGCAAATGAAATACTTGTATGGGTATTTTCCCAATTCGCACTTTTTTTCCTATCAAAAATATAACAATATACATATAAATGATAGTATAAAATAGAGATAAAAATATATAATTTTCACAAGTATCAAAGTCCTTTAATCTTACCTCGGATACAGATGCTATAAATAAGCTAATTTTATAAGGCTTAAGGGACAGAGTTCACCTCATTCGGAAATTACTAGTTTTCTTTTACTCTTTTCAGTAGCCTCCAACCCTAATAGTTAAAGCTAGGGCTAGTTTATATATGAAGTAAATTATTATATTAAATGCATCATCTTTAAAAAAGAAAAATATTAGTTAATTAATATCTATGCCATTACAAATAAATAAACAATGGCAATTTTTTAGTAGAAATAACTTGATATAATTGTTATTTGAGTAATGAGACACCAAAATAACAATATATAAATATTTAATAAATTATTCAATATAACGTTTAATTTAGTTAAACACAAAACTTCAACTAATTTATTAAGTAAGATATATCAATTATTCAAATAAAATATTACAACTACTGAACCTCTATTATTTGCTTAGGTTAAGATAAGTAGTTGATTTAAAGAGGAACGATTAAAAAAAAAAAAAAAAAGAATTTACAGATGATGTAGGGTACTTTTCATGGTAAATTACTTCCGAAAATATAAAGGAAATGCCTTTTATTTTAAGAATCTCATCAATAAAAAGAAAATAAAGTAACCAAGTCGGAGAAAAAGGGGAAATCCCAAAGAGGCCCGTAAATTAGTCACTCATTTATATAGTAATAAATCCTGTGAAATACAATCGTTGCACAACGTATATTTCGTATAGTATAATAAACGGCTAATTTGTCACGGAAAATGTACACCATTTAAGGTGAATGAGTATGCAGTGATAAGGTATAAATTATCAAATTTTAGAACTTTATATCATTTTAAAATTGATACCCTATCAAACCTATAAGATATAGAATATAGAACCCGTAAAATGCAAAAGTTTGTCTTGAAAACCTTACGTGACATTTAAAGTTTCGATTTATAAAAGTAATGGATTAAAATATAGGGATAAAAGAATAAAATTTGGATATTTTTGAGAATTTAGTATGCGTTCCTCTTGTAGCAGTAAAATAATAAATTACTGATGGGAAGAAACGAGATAAGAGATGTGGAAAATAAAAATCAAGGTAAGACTGGTGATAGAATAGAAATGATATAAGAGAGGTTGAAAATAAAAATATACAATTTGGACATGAGAGAGTTGAAAAGTGAAATATTCTTAATGATTATCCTAGATCTCTATATATATATAGTTTAGAATATAGATTCTATAATGGTTAAAAAGAACGAAAACGCTAAATCAATTACCTTATGAAAGTAAGTTTTTTAAAATTGTATTTGGATCTTGGTATACACACCTAAAATTTATCAGTTGAATATGAAATTACACGGTATAACGTGTAATAGAGTTACCAGATCCACTTAGCACACATGTATCCTCAATAAGAATAAATAAAATAAAATGAAATGAATTCTATGTTCGGACCCCAGTTATCATGGGCATCGGAAATAAGGAAAAAAATGGGTCCGCCCTAACAAGAAAGGCAACGGAAAAGGAGGCTTTTATGTCAACCCAAGTGGTGACTGGTGATTACAATTTATTTGGGCCTGACATAAAAACATTTATGCCGCCCCTTTGCCAAAATAATTTCCAAGCCTGCGATCTACGGAGATAAAAGGGAAGAAATAAATGGAATAATTGTAAAGCTGAAGGCATTTCCCTTGATAACATTACTAATGATGTGGCTAACATTGGATGAATACTTGATATTTGAAAATCTTTTGGTGTTTGAAAATTGCCTTTGGTTTGTTAGTTTTTTTTCTTTTTTTCTTTTTTTTTTTTAACATCTTTGGTTTATTGGTTGCTAAAAGAAACTCCTAACACCTATCAGGGCTCCACGCATTCTAAAATCTAACAAAAATTTACAGGTAATATGAAAACATAAAGATTTCGTTTAGCATCTTAGGATTTGCTATTATTGTTTTTATATGTATCTTGCAAAACAAATTCCTTCTACCACTATGAATTATTTATACAAATAATTAGGATTGCAAATGAGTCGGTGTGCTTTAAGCTCAACTTAGTTCAAACTGGATACTCAAGCTTAATTAATAAATGAGTTGAGTTCGACCTCAAGATAAAACTTATTTATCAAAACAAGTCAAACTCAACCTCGACCTCAAATTTAGGCTCATAAACCAACTTGTTTAAGTTTATTAGACTCACAAGTTTTATATATATTATTAAAATCTAATAGCTAGTATCTATATAATATATATAAATTATAATATGTTATAAGATAATATATAAAATATATCTATAAATCATATTCTTTATTTGTTACCTAATTATTTATATAATTTTTTCATTTTGTATACTTAAAACCATAAGTAGACTCGAACTCAACTCAATCTAGGCTCTACTCGATTAGAGCTCAATTAATAAACGATCTAAACTTAAGTTCAGCTTAATAATTTTTAAATGAGTAAAGTTTGAACATTTAAAAGTTTGACTCAGACTGGTAACAATCCTACAAATGACTCTCATCCTACTAGCACATACTTCCTACTTTTCCTTAATCAAATATTTTCATTATCTTACTAATATAGCAATTTCGAAAAAAAATTGTAGAAATTAAATAATATCTAATATACTTCATTCTTTTTATTTACAAGTAATTGTATTAGTTAGATGACTTTTAATGTATTTATCGTTTTAAGCATATACATATGGCATTTTTCTAGTTCCCTTTCATATCTTTGTTTAGAGTTGGCATCAAAAATCGATATAGGAAAGAATGGTCAAATTAGACGTAGGAAAAAGAGAAAAAAGAAAGAGAACTTGGTATTCTGCATACGTATAATATAGTAACTGAGAAGATTGGAATATATCTAAAGGTAGCCTATAAGTAGTATAAGACCAATCTCCATGTGTACATTAGGTCCATTTTTAACGATAACTTCGTAATGTAGACAGGCTCCCCGAGTCCCAACATATTGAAAATGGTGAAAGAAATGAATGAAGTCCCCTCCTCAATATATACTCTTAAAGGATGCATTTGTTTCAAAAATGAAAAAAGAAAAAAGTTAATGTATTTCAAATTGTAATCTTGTATTTATAACTCCCAGGTCACAATATCTAGAGGAGTTGATAAGATAAGACTATATGCTAGTATAAAATGAGAAAGATATTTTTTATCATATGAGATGATGAATTAACATTACCGACCATTTACCACAACCATGGTGTCACTAAAATATATTGGCTTTTTTTTTAGTATATAGAAATTAACTTAGTGGTATATAATAACTTTCAACTGTATACTATGGCTTTAATGAAAACACTTCAAATCGAACAATTTATTAATAGATAGGAGCTTCATAATAGTGCAGATATGTAACCCAGAATATTTTATTCCTATATTTAAATTTCATGGGTAACGTGTGTTTACATATCTTCTATTTAGTGCACCAACGAGCACTCAACTTTCATTTTAGGGCATTGATTAAAAGCCTCAAATTTTTTTCAACGAATCTCATTCAATTAGAATCGATTAAACCAAAGACTCAATAGTACAAACACATCACATATATTAATCAGTGAAATATAAGTATTAATAAAATTTTGAGAATTAAATACATAATTGATACTTTTTTAAAAAGTATATTTCAATGTTTTCAACTATTTAAATTTTATTGATACTTACATATTACTCATTTATTTATATAGTATATTAATACTATTGAATCAATTTCCCAAGGAGGTGGATGGGTAGGGAGGGAGTGAGTGTTAGGAAGAAGAAGGAAAGACAAAAACATTCTAATTTTAGATGAAAAAAAAAACTACCTACAATACTTTTTAAGAGAAGTATAAAAAGGCCACAAACGTTTAGCTATATATAAATAAAAAAGAAACAAGAAATACAAAAAAGATGTGATCATCTCCTTCACAGGCATAGTATATGGCTAGTCATCTCGTTCATCACAAAACAAGATGCCATGGGAGGAGCTCAACAAGCACATGCCATCAACTCAATGCTGTTTCAAACAACTCCTTTTATTGAATTTAGATAAATGGAACATGAGAAGAGGATTTATAGAAGAAAGTCTCTTCTTGAATCAATTTAAAAGAAAATTTCAAAATCAACTTAAATGAAAATGTGTTCCAACTTTAAAGCTCTAATCTTCAACCTTTTGATTTCTATAACGAATGGTTCTTGTTCTTATATATGAAGTGGACTCCACATTTTCATTAACAATAGAATTTACTCTCTATTTTGCAAAATCAAGCTAAAAATTTAAGCTTTGTTCTACTTGCCAAAATACTCAGTTTCTTTCTCTAGCTAGTTGGCTTGAATGAGCAAAACACGACCAAAACTACCCCTATCATCAACTTCTATACTATCCAAAAATCATCTTCCATAGTCCTTAAACAACCAAAACAAAACTCGAATCCAAGCTCTCTCTTAATAAAAATCCCCCTCTTTCTCTCTCTACATTCATCACCAATTGAGTTCCTCATCTTCAAAACTTCCAAAAGCCGCTTCCTTTTCTCTATAAATAATCATGAGTAGTTATCAATCGAAACTCTAAACTAAACAAGGTTTTTTCAATTATGTAGAATCATTTTTATTTTTTTCCATTTTTCCTATTTTCTATATATTTTTCAACCTTTTATTATTTTTATAAATATTTTGTTATTTTTTATTTAAAAATTATACATTGACAATTGGACGTCTCCGTATGTCCAACATTAATGGAAACTAACGGCATGACTTATTTGATATGAATTTAAAAAGTTGAGGACTTAAATGGATTTAATAAAAGGTTAAGGATAGAATTGAAAAAATGTTAAATGTTAAAGATTTTTTTTACTTTTACCATATATATTAAAACCCCCAAACTATTGATAAGATGTAAATAATCTTTTTAATCTTATGAAAATGTAGGTTTATGCCCCTTAACTTTAAAAATCTATTCATACATCCCAAACTATCGCCATAATTCCATAATTTTCACTATCTATTATTGTTTCAATAATGGTTTTGGAATCTTAGCAATGGTTTAGGAATTACTTACATCATTTAAGAAGTTATGAAGAGGTAAAATTATGATTTACAAGTTTAAGAGCTCTAATTGAATCTTACAATAGAGTAAGGGTGTACTTATTATTATTTTTTTCCCCTTTTCTCCTTTTGCTAGGTCGTGCAAGAGTGTGTTTCCAATTATCTTAAACAAGCTCAAGATACCTGACAAAAAATCGTTACTTTAAATCTCAATTATGGAGCTACCTTGAAACTATAACTTTAAGTCAAAATGTTGCTAATAGGGATGAAATTCATAAGTTGAAGATGTGATTTTATTTAGATTTCTCGCGTCACTTTCTCTCTCTAAAAGGAAAAACGTAACCCCCTCTACCTGTAGTCTAACGATCCTATATGCAATTATATTTGCACACCATGTTGCCACCAGTATGCAATTTTTAAACATTTCTTTGCTATTCATACATGAAACACCCTGTAATATCAAATAAATTAAAGCTTGATTTATTTCATGAATAAAGAGGTATATAAAGAGAAATTATATAAATCATAATGAATATACAATAAAAATTTTCTTACAAAGATTTCTCCATCAAATAAGTAGATCTAGAAAAAATTTCCCTGTTTTTTCTTTTTTTCTCCCCCTCTTCTAACATCTATAAATAAAATCTAACTTCCATCTCACAATTCAATTTAACAAGAGTTCTCTTGCTGCTATAGGAGAGTGAGAAAACAGAAAACAGAAAACAAGAAAGCTTCATTAACAAATAAGTAATCTTAACGGAGTTCTTTTTTATAATTAATAAGAATTAGAAATCTAACTTGTTGATAGTTAGGATTATAATAGCAAACATACCACACTAAATAGAGTATGAAGCTTGTCATAAAATTGTAAAATATAAGTGAGAACCTTAAAGTAAATTGGGAATATTATAGTAACTACCCTAAAAATTTATTAACATAAGTAATTATTTAAGGTTCAGAGCTTTCATATTAAAATTAAGTATTGAAGAAATATATAGATCATGATTTTTACATAGCAAGTTAATTAGTACGATTCTACGAGTCAATAATTTTATAAGCTTTTTCCTAATTAGGATAGGTACAAAATTATTTATACATAGAATTTAGGTAAAACTATGGGTTTATGTGTGTAATTATACAAGCTTGCGATTTTGTTAATTCTATTTATTCCTATCAATTCTTCACATTCCAATCTAAGGTGGAGTAGCAAGTTTGATAACCTTAGTATAAATAGAAAGATTAAGGCTTATAATAAAATCCAACAACTAGGAAATTTTTTAGGTTAGGGTACTATATTGAAAGAAACAAAAGAACTTAGTTAAATAAATTATGGGGGTAAAGCTAATAATAAATTTGAGAATAACAAGTAATAGGAACAAAAACCTAATAATCTATACAATATGAAGTTCGATAGATTTAAAGGAACAGAGTTTTGTAACAAAAGATAAATTTAATTTTAATATAAATTGGAAGAATCCTAAAATAAAAATTTTGTGTTATATGTAAAAATGGATAATGAAAAGATGAAAGAAACCCAAGAAGATAAGGCCGATCAGCACCACTTCCCCCAGTGAATCATGCCCTAGGTCAACTGCCTTCGTTCCAATCTATCGGAATCCCTAAGTAATTTACAAATTCGAATAAGGTAATCAATCTAAATAAAATCAGGTTTAAAATATAAATAAGAATGAATAAAACAAAATAAATTAAGTATTTAATTAGGTAATTTATTATTACAAGATATCTTAGCAATCAGATCAAGAAACAACTTTATATAATAATAAAAGTGAATGATTTTTTTTTTTTTATGATTGTTGGTTCTGAGTGTTAAGATAATTATTTTTGCATTTACTTATGTCTATATATATCTGTTAAGTTATTGTGTGTGTGAGAGTGGTAATATAGAATAAACTGAATTAGAGATCTTGGAGTTAATAATTAGTGTGAAAGTAGAATCGAATAGACCCACACTTTCAATAACCTGCCCTATGCACTCAAGACCGACATTAGGAACTTGTTATAGACTTTAGAACCGACTTTGAGGAGTTCTATGAACCACACTTTCAGAAAACTCTAGGGAGCATTTGGTTCGCACATTGAAAACCAACTCCATGGAGCATTACGCATTGACAAACATTAAATGGAGTATAAAGTCTACACTTCCAAAACATAACTCTAGGAGGCCAAATAAGTCCATAAGTTAAAATCGATTCCTGGGTATATCATTCCGTATGATCACTGGGTAGTCCATAACAAGGTTACAACTAAATAAATTAAATTAACCTTTATGTGTGCTTGCTAAATGTGATTGTGGTGCTTGGTTATTTTAAATAGCTTGCCGTTTGGCATATGCTCCCCGCCATTAGTTTCTAATATGAAAGACAAAAGATTCAGCAAAATTGGCAAGGAATAGCTTAATTAAGTATTGATCAAAGAAATATTATATAACCAACATAACAAGCGTCTAAAATCAAATGGAATTGGATAAGAAATTTGCCAACTTAAGAGTGAAATTTTTTTAGGGGGAGTATGTCATAATGGTCTTATATTTGGGTAGATTAGGGATAAGATCAAATGGAACATCTCCCAGATGTCTAGCTATAGTAGAGGACAGGAAAAAGATGCAGTGGAGAACTACCTACAATCAATTAGGTATGGAAGAAGCTTAAACCGAAGGGGGTTTAGATGTTGAGACCACACAGCAAAATATGGCAAGACATAATTGTCACGCTGCTCAAAATCACAGCTAAGCTAGGCTCATCGAACTACGGGTAGTTATTTTTATCCTATGCGTTATGGCATGTTTGCAAAGATAAAAATTAGAAAATTTTTCAAGTGTGAGCGCAATACTAGGAAGAAATGCATATTATTTTCTATTTGTCAAATCCACATATCTTGAAAACCACCCAAAACATCGTTGGATTAGATTGAATACAGATGGGTCAATGATGGTCTCTCTAAATAGAGCTGCAATCGGTGGTGTACGGAGATGAACAAATATTTGGGCAGTGGGAGTCGTGAAGAAACTAACGAAAGCAGATAGTTTAATGACTGAACTAGGGATTATCGCCATGCCAGCAGTTGAACACAGAGTGAAGAGAAGTCCATACGAATTCTAAAATGTAGCCAATAATGTCGTATTATCAGAGAAATGCTTTCAGAATAAATATCATTCTTTTATTCATTTGTGTAGGGTAAAAGATATTGCGAATTGAAGACTAAACCCTAGAAGCAACAGCACGGGAAGCTGATGTGGTATCCGAAATTTTGGTCCCAGACTAGAAGATGGATGTATTTCGTATTTTGCACCGAAAGAATGTTTAAACTAATTACTACTATTGGCCCAAAAGAAAAAGGAAAGGAAAAAAGGAAAAAAGGAAAAGGAAAAACCATATCACTACCGGACAAACAAGTGTTACTGTAATGTAGATTGTAAAATCTCCAATTCCTTTCCAACAAGACGACATATTACTCTTGCATCATTAGATGTATCACTGCCAGTATAACTGCTCTTTTGTTTGCTTTTCTTAAAGTAATATAATACCATGATAAAAATAAATATTCTCTATATATATATATATATTTATATATAAACATCTACTTATTTTTCCCTTATTTTTCATATTAAGTGATATGATAAATTATAACTTTCATCCATCTTAAGGTTACTAACTAATAACTTGCTCGATTTATACTTTAATATATATATTCTAATTAAATGATATAAAAAAAAAAAGAACATAACTCTATTATGGTGCATAATCCAAGAAAATCATAATTAAAAGACTACTTTATTTTATTTTTTAATTAAAGAGGAAAGTGCAAACACCATTTGACCCTGACTAATAATTAGGGTTAGTGATCCCATAAAATTCTACAGTAACCATAAAAATGCCCAAACAACACATGGAAGGGTGCTCGGAAACAGTCTGCATTCACCTGTCACATGCATATTCATTGATCATCGAGAAATGATAAAGAAATAACATAAATTAATGGCCATGAATGCCTACCCCATCACCATGCACATGGCCTTGTTCCCCTTTCCCCACTCGCTACAAGCCGCTGAATATCTCTCACCTTCTAGCTACAAATCATGATACGGTAAATTAAATGATCATTCCATTAAATAAATCAAAATAAATGATATATGAAGTTTCTTATGGGGGAAAAAAATAAACAAATAATAAATTAACATAGATCAAACTGAAGGGAATATAATTATAAAAGAACACTCCTGCACGAGTTTGACAACGATGACACAAAAGAGAAAAAGGGGCAAAGTACTACATATTTAAGCAAGCCATTATTAGTACTAAACCAGGCAGACAATATTAGGGAAAGTTTATTACTTGTTGTCCTTTACAAATGTCCAAATCTTTTGTTATCTACACAAAATCTTATAACGTACAGACACGATTCAAAGGACAAACAGCAAGTGCCCTTGTCATTTGCTGCGGTGGATACAAGACTAAAAAGGAGCTACCACACTCCCTATAATTTCCTGAGAAACTCAGCATCTGCTCTTGCATTTCTCCATAGCCCTTGGTGCTGAAAAAGAAAAATTTCAAATCCCATTAAATTTAGAATAAATTAAAAAAAAAATGGAGTTTTGTTAAGTAGAAAAAGTGGTGTAAATTTGATGGATTACAAGTTTAAGTGAATTTTACTAAGGTTTGTAATAATCTAATAGTATGGATAATAGACTTCTTATGAGATGAACCAAATTTAATTTTCCTTGCCCTCCAACAGTTGTAATATTTTTAATATGTATAGTTAAAATAAAAAAGAAAGGAGAATTTTGATATATACAGAAAAATTATAACGGCATACCAATCCCAATTGCTTCAGACCCTTTCATTATGCGCAAGCGCTTGCATGAATCCACGAACATCCTACACAGAATCGGAAAAATAAAAGTTAAAATCAATAACATAGAGGATTTTGATTTTGGTATTACCTTTGTATTTTTAATGTCATGGAATGCATGAAAAATTGTTGTAATGTAAATCTAGGATGACTTACTCCCATGGAACATCTCCCACCAACATCCAGTCTCCATCCTTATCCTCATAAGTTGGGACATAATCAGAACTATTCAAGAGATCCATCAGCCTGCTCTCGTTCATGAAGGCTAGCATCCCTTGGGCACCATAATTCTCTTCAAAATTTAAAGTTGTAAAAAATAATAATAAATTATTAACTCCTCTATTGTCAAGAAAGGAAAAAAGAAAAGAAAAAAAAAAGTAAAAAATATATGACGCCTACTACAATAAAATCTTTCATGATATACGCTAATATTTATGACCTAACATGTAAAATAATTTTGAGATCAATGTAATTGAAAAGAATTTCTTGGATTTATTTGACCTAGTTTCAGAGTTTGTTGTAAAAAGACCAAAAATTTTAATCATTGAACATTCCAAGATCAAGGAATAAATACCGTATATAAGATGTTTTCTTACATTAAATAAATTATATATATATTTATCAGAATTTTCCATTATATAATGTAACAGTCTGTTAGGCATTTGCTTCATCGCGCTATATGGCCAAGGAAAAAAAAAAAAAGCACGGAAGAAAAAATAATTATTTAATTGTTAAATGTAGGAATATAGGTGAACGAGGATTATTTAAGGTTATGTCAATGGACAATTTATATCGTCTATATAAAAATAAAAATCTTAAATATTCAAAATTCCAAAGCGACCCTTGGCTTTTAACTTCTTCTTCAGCCCTTGGATATTTGATTTTATGGGAAATATAGTATGCAATTATCAAGCATAAGTGAAGCACACACCCATAGTAAAAGAACTGAACATCTTGCTCAAGGCATCAGAAAGCTCCTTATAGCTCTTGTACATCTTCAGGTCCACCTTGCGAAGGTAAGGTGCACCATCCATGGACACCTTCACAAATGCCACCACCGCCACGGTGCTGCTTCCTTTCTCCATCTCCTCGCTGCTGCCATTCTTGGTTGCCATCATGTTCTTTCTGTAGGATCTCACTGGTGGCCAACCCACAACCTGAGCCCTATATCATCATATGCAAGCCAGAAATTAATAGGAAAATCATATGCTTTTGTATAAAAAATAATATAACGACCCTATGATTATAACTCCAAGTAAAATAAAACCTTCTTTATGCATAAACCCTTAGCTCCTTTTTTTTTCTTTTTCTTTTTGTGTGTGTGTGTGTGTGTGTGTGTTGGGTTGCAGAAAGAAGCACGAGACTTACTTGGCAGGTGGTTTTGCAGGATCTTTAGTTGAAGCAGAAAAGAGGCTTTTTGTTTCCTGACAAACAGTATTATTCTTGTGCTCCTCATTCAGATCCACAATAGGCTTACCCTTAGCCTGCAAGATGAGTTTGAGATCAATAGTCTCAGAAAACCCTCTCTTCTTCACACCTTCCACCACTTCATGACCTAATTTCTCTCCACCACCACCCGGCAAGCCCAGGCAGAGCTCGGTATCCTTGAAATTCAGATCTCTGTCGCCGAGCATACTCACTGCCTTCTGGCCGTTAACAGCTTCCATGTTCATGATTGCTCCAGACCTTGTGTGTATACTGGATTTAACACCCTTGTATAGTCTTGTATTGGGGTCTTTAATTTGTTTGCTTCTAATTCTTGTTTTTATGTCCTCTTCTATAATGTTGATAGTTAGGGTGTCTGGGACCCCAGTATAATATATGGAGTTTTGTACACTCAAGGATATATGCATGGTAATTACATATCTGTACATGGGCGTATTAGATAGTGACACGTGGGCAAGATGTAGTGTGTTGATTTTGATCAAAATTATCAAAATCAAATTTGGGATGTAATGATAATGATAGACACAAGTTGGTTACATTGAATTATTACAAAAGCGTGAGTGGAGAAAGATGGAAGCTGTATGTGACTTCACCTTGTCCCCTCTATATTTCCTGTGAGTTGCCTAAGGCACATGCTATTGAGGCATCTAACGGAGGGAGTCGAGGTAAAAGTTGCGAAACTGCATAAGTAAATTCAGATTTATATCGAGGAGTAATAGTGTCGTGACATGCTTTAAATTACACCATAAATTATTGGTTTAATGTGAGTAGACTCTTAAACTCTTATAGGATGATTTTAGTTTCTAAAATCTTATAAAGATCAACATTACCATTTGATAGTAAATAAAATAATATCTCAAATAATTTTTACACAGTCCGTTGAAATTTATGAAAGGAAAAAATCATAAACCTGTCGATACGATAGCATATCACATATAAATCAAATGGGGAGGGTAAATATCAATCCCAGGATTTCATTTTCCATCATTAAATGGAAACCCATGCTTTTTCTAATATTTAATCAGGGTATATATAGCTAATATTTTTAGGTTATTTATAAATTTAGATTTAAATTAACGACCGATAAAGATGTTTCATTACTTAATCACTATCATTCAGAATTCCATCATATCGATTACCCACCCATGGCTATGAATTCAATATGATCAAATCCATCATCTGTTACATACTATATTTCCTTTAATTTTTACGAATTAAGCATGATTACAAGCATGCAAACCTAATTTCCTGTGTAGATTAAATATCATAGCAATAGTAATGGTTCGGTTCTTACTCTCAAATCCCGAGGATTTTTAAAATTGGATGTTCGACTAAAATGGAACTAGTATATCTTATTCTCACTCCTAAGATATAATAGCAGGAAGTGATAACCAAAGAAGCGAAGAAGCGGAGGAAATATAAAATAATTCGAATTGAGGATAAATTTTAATAATATAAAAACCACCGTGGTACATTATTTTCACGAATGACTGTTCAACATGATTGTTGGAAGCACAAGGAAAATAACAGGAGTAACAAAACGGCACCTTTTGGAGACTGTAAAAAAAAAAAAAAAAAAGAAAGAAAGAAAAACAAAAAAACAATGACAACAATTTTAGATTGGTTATGTTAACGTGTTTGGTGTCCTCTTACCTCTTGCGAGCTCCCATTACATATTTTCGAAATCTTTATCTGTTACATTTGGTAATAGCTACCTTTCGATCGCGAAACCTTATCCGTGTTACCAGAATGACAGATCTAAATCCTTTCCAATTTGATTTAGAATTCTGGAAATTGGCATACAACTTCAAGTTCTAAATGGTCGAATAACATTCCCTCTCTTCCTTAGGATGTTTGAGTGCTTTTGTTGGTTCATGTGGCATTCATGTGCAAGTCCTATGGTTCATTAATTATATGCACACCATCTTACTCAACTCACTTCACCTCTTTGTACATTTCGCTACAAATAATTTCTTTTCACTTTACTTGTGATGTTGGATAGCAAAAGTGAAAAATTATTGAAGAATAAAAGATTATGGAAAGCATGAAAGTTAATAAGAAAAATTAATTTAAGAAATTTTTTTTTTCATGAAAGAATAACAAAACCTAGAAATTGTTTAGTAGCCTTACACCACTAAATTCAAACAATGGCTTCATACTACCGGTAAATTATATAACCTCACATCACACAATGAGATTTTGATAACTCCATACCATCGATAAGAAAAATGATAGTCTCACACCATCAATGAAAAGAAAAAGCATCACACCAATTAAAAAATAATAATTTTGTTTAATATCTAATTACTCTCCTTAATTGATTACATGCTTTGCCTATTTATAGGTATAATATAACCTAATATTTTAAAAAACTAAATCTTTAATAAATCGAGAAAATAAAAGATTTTATATCTTAAATAAGAGATACCTACCTAACTAACTAAATCCTAAAATAAAAGATATTAATAATACCATATTTACTCCTTGATCCACATCATTTCTCCTCTCTTAAAAAGATTCATCTTCAGATCTTTAAGATTTCATGAATCTTCCTAGATTAAACAATAATTTGTGAAAACCAATCTTGAATTTATGATCAATCAATTATCTATACTTCTCATCATCTTTTTTTAGCACAAAAGTTTTCAACTTCAATAAATAATTATAAGTATAATGACTGCTTACTCTTATGCAGTTGTTCCAATCTTTGACAATTGCAACCATCATGTCTTTCCTCTAAATATTTCAGATTCCTACAATAAACTTCTCTAACAAACTCATATAGTTCAGTATTTATGTTAATTTTCTTATCAATTTTCATGGACTTTTCTTGAATTTGAGTAGGTACTAACTCGAGAGGGCTTAAAGAGTTAGACATAGATGAAGCTTCAATAATCTCACTAGTTTTCTCAAGAATATGAACAAAAGATTCACAAACTTCTGTATCTAGTTTATCAACAAGATCCTCTTAAAGAATAGAATCAAATGACTCATAAACTTCTTCCTTTAATTCCTTAGGTTCACTATCTTAGATGTTTTCATGATATGGTTCGATTTCAAAAGAATTGTCTACTATGCTATTTTCTTAGATAATATTTAAGCTTAGGTTGTTACATGTCTCTTCTACTTAATAAGCAATTTAAGAATTCCTAATTTATCAAAATGATAATCAATATATGTAAGTTGATGAGTAAAATTTTTTATCATACCAAATAAATTGTCCAACTTAGAATTTAATTACTTAAACATCTCATTAATATGAGTTTTCTTAGTTAAATCTCTTCTAAAATTTGTACCACTATAGCTTTCTCCAGTTTCAAACACTTTATTTTTATTGACCAAAGAACAAAAAAAAAAAGAAAATATTTTTTTATTTAGTCCAAAAACGAATACTAAATCTAGGCTTTAAGAAGAAACCTAAAAGTAAATTTTGATACCAAATTTGATGTAAGACAGCAAAAGCAAAAAATTATTAAAGAATGAAAGATTATGGAAAGCATAGAAATTAATAAGAAAAATTAATTTAAGCAATTTTTTTCATGAAAGAATAAAAAAACTCAGAAATTATCTAGTAGCATCACACCACTAGATTAAGATAATGACTTCACATCACCGATAAATTGTATAGCCTCACACTATCAATGAGAAAAATGATGACCTCACACTATTAGTGAGAAGAAAAGGTATCACACCAATAAAAAAAATGATAATTTTATTTAATATCCAATTACTCTCCCTTAGTTGATTACAAGTTTTACCTATTTATCAGCATAATATAACCTAATATTTTAAGAAACTAAATATTTAATAAATTTAGAAAATAAAAGAATTCATATCTTGAATAAAAGATGCTACCTAACTAAATCCTAAAATAAAATATATTGATAATATCATATCTACTCTTTCTTAATCCACATCATTTTGCTTTAGGCCTTGAGTACGTAACAACGATTTAAGGAGAAAAGCATTGAGAAAAATCTCCCTTTCAACAATTAGGCTTATTTGATTTTTCTCAATTTAGAGGAGGAAGAAGAAAAAGAAACAAACTTTTCAATTTGTCAAGGTCATTACGATACTATGCTTGTAGTATTGACATGGAGTATATGGTGACATCTTTCAAATTCTGACTAAAGTTAGTATGACGTGTCAAGTTTCAATTAGGTTGCAATGATGACAAGGATGATGCAAAAGATATAACACAAGCACTAACATTGACAATAAAACTTCAAATTGAGAGTTACATTTGATAACTTCAAAATCTATATATATAAATTATTTGAGTAAATTTACAATTGTACTTGGGCATTATCCCTTGAACTTTCCCCATCCCTTCTCTCATTTATGCAGTCAAGACCTGTCTCTCATCTAGCACTCTTGCTAAAAACTCTCCTAAGTTAAAAGGAAAATAATAAACACTAGGCAAGTACTCTCCCCTCCTAATAAAGTTATGTGCCATCAAAGCTATCATTCTTCCTCATTATATTATTAATATTCTTATAAAACACTAGCACAACTGCTAATCATCACTTGATTTATTTAAAGAGAACTAAAATGGGTTGGCTCTAATTTTCTCTTATTTTAGCTCGATTTTATAGTTTTCCAAAGAGTTCTAGAACCTTTTAATAAGTTTAAAAGTTTTTTTATGTGATTTTTCACACCATATGATACTTGAGTCATAATAGTTCCGTTACGTGTATTATTTTAAAATAGAAACTAACCTTATAGATGTTATCATAAATGTAGTCCAGACCAAGTATACTCGACTTAACAGCTTTGAAGCATCTAACTCAGTATCTATTTAATATAAACATGTGATGTAATTATTCCAAGTAACTATTAAGAACGGATCTATAGTTAAATCTTTCATAACTAATGAATTTTTATATGAACTATGGGGTACAAAATAGTGAAACCAATAAGTAATTCCAAAATTATATTTCTATATAAAGTTAACTCATTTAAAATAGGATTTGGTAAAAGTCTATAGATTTATGAAACTTAGTATACACATCAACAATGGAAAGCTAGAGGGTAACCTAAGTAAACTCTAGTAGTTTTCCTAAAAGTTAACAAAGTTGACAAGTAAAATAAGAATTTAATCAATTCTTCTTAATCTACACATCTCTACTTTGTTCTCTAATCTATTAAAATTGGGTGATGTGCTTATAAATTTACTTCAAACCTCCAAAACAAATTAGAAGGAAATGAGCGACGACTGATTTAGTAAGTAGGATAAAGATAGAAATATGCATTCAACATAAAATAATTAAGGCTTTCAAGCAAGTTAATTAAATATAATACGTGTACAAGCAAATGTCATCTTACGATGTTATTTGGTCCGTCATAAGAGTTGAGGAGTTCGATGTCTCACATACAAATCAAAAGTAATCTGAGGCTAATATATTGGACAATACCCTTTACCTAACTAACTTTGAAGCACAGTCCCCAATCTTACCACAGCTACCTCTTTTATTAATTAGTTCAACTAAGGATAGGAAAATGATTATTTCAATTATCCTCATCGAAGAGTTTGTGTTTAGCTTGAGAATTCTAGTCATTCCCTTAGAGGGTTACGATGCAGATTAGGTTAGAAGTTAGGCCAAGTTGAAGTTACTTTACTTTTAAGGTGATCAATCAATTTTAGACAATCCAATCTAAATAGTAATCACAAAACAAACAATATATAAAGCTCTACTCTTACAACAACAAAACAATATTCAAGCATAAGCACTACATATATACAGTCAACTAATTTACAACCACAAACAATACATACTAAAGCCTCCAAATATTTTGAAATAATACTTCAAAATACAATAAAGCATTGCTCACACTTACTTAAATACTAAATGCTCATCAATCTTGCGTGTTGGTTTAATCCACTTAAATTCATTCTAAATATCCATTTTAAGAACTTGAGTTTTAACTAAATATAATGTAGATGATTTTTTTTTAACATTTTAAGTATGATTATGACTTTACTCAAGAAAGTCTAGTAGGCTCTGTAATGCGAACCAAGGCTATGAATAAACAAATTTGGTCGCAGGGATGGATCCAAACTTATCGAAAGCTTGAAATAAGTGATGGGAAGTACGCGAGAAAATAGTAAATGAAAGAAAATAAACAATCCCATGAGCAACTCTAAAGGATATACTAATGGAACTTTTGATGACTTACAACACAGCTCGATATGATACACGAGTTAATCCAATGAGATTATTCGCTACTTAGCCTTGCTTAAAGGTTAGCATAAGAGTGTAAAGTAATCAAGCTAACGAAAGCAATGTTTACAAAGGGAAATGTTCAGTATATTGATGAAGATAATCTATGCGGCTACATGTACAATAGGTACTTATACGAGAGAATTAAGACAACTTGCTTAAAATGGAAAAGATAGAAGGGGTATTGTCCTAAAGAAGTAAAGTACTAAGAATAAAAAGGGTAAAAACAAATATTCAAGGAAATATAATGATTAGGAGAGCAAATTTCTACAAGTAATCCAAGACACGTGGTAACAATTTAATGGTGGCGCCATTAGAAGATGTAAACAAAACAGTACGATTGTCATATCCTGGCATAGTATAGGATGTACCATCACACAGGAATACTTGTTGAAAACTTAACTCAACCTGCTCAATCATCAAAAGGCAACATTGTTTACATGATAAAGGGTTTCTATATTGAAGTTCAGCAGCATATTTTACTACAACTAATTTATACAACATAATATTTATAGCAAAATATGAACCAACTTTTTACTTTCCCATCTTCATAGTAATAGGATCTCTGACCTAAAAAAGGTTCCATACAACAATCGCTGACTTCGACATAAGGTCTCAATATACATATCCCCGCTAAGTGTTGGGCTCTTCATGATATAGTTAACCTAAGGAGAAAATATTTTATCCCGTCGGTTATTGAAGCTAAGTAAGAGTGGATAACAAACAACATAATATAGACAATACTACATATCACAACTAAAACATTCCAATCATAATTCGCAAGTTCAACTTCACATATGCATTCGCCCAATTGGACACTTACTGCTACCATTACTACATACTATGCTCATACACATGGCATGCATCCGTATTGATATCCTATGCCCTCTAAACTTCTTCTAATTAGTTAACATAACCGGGCATCTAGATACAACATCCAAAAACCTAGGCCAACAAGGAGTTACTTGAGAGTAGGTCACTTACCAAATTGGACTACACATTGTAGTTTACCATTTTCAATAAGGGCAATAAGGAGCTGCCTAGGAGTAGGACTCCCAACTTTACAAAATTATACTACACACTGTAATTCACCAAACCAAAGTAGCAACATTGCCAAATTAGACCGCACACTATAATCTACCAAATCAGAGTGCAACACTGCCAAATTAGACCACAAACTGTAATCTACCAAATTTAACTATCAAAATAGTCACAATGTTTGGACAATGCAATCTATATGCCTCCAAAAATCGAGTTCATAAAGCCATGCTTTTTCCATCATTATTTGGAAGCCTCATTCTGAAATTTCTAACCTGTAGGTCCTTTTTTGTGCCATGCCATAATATGGTATGTAATAGCAACTCAAGAATATCAATCAGCACAATCAATCTTCAGGTTTTATTCAACCTAGTTATTTGATTCTAATTTTCAAACTATCCATAGTGAAACTCTAGTATCTCACTTAGGGTTCACTTAGGCGAACGCCTAAAAGATTGAGTTAGCAATCACTCAACTTCCCTAGTTAGCATAATTATGTGTAAGCACAATTATGTGTAAGCACAAATCATCACCTAACATGGCAACATAATAGTTTAACCAGAATACAATTACTGCCATTCAAAATCAACAGATCAATATCTACCATATTAGCATATCAATTCACCCAAGATATACCCATATTCAATGAAGATAACATCAAAAAGCATACAATGTTATAAGTAGCGATATATCTACTCCAAGCATGGATTAGATCCACTTACTTGAGCTTAGCAATAGCGTAATATCCTATACTTCGTGATGTGATCCTTCCTTAATTATTACACCTATGAAAATATAACGTAGTTTTCAAATCAACTATGGGTCAAACCTAAACTATTATAAGCATTCATTTCCACATTTTGTAAACTTTGTTTGACCATATCTTACTCATTTATTATCCAATTTTAGTAAACTTTACATCATCACAATCATTATTTTGAGTACTATTAATATATATTAAGAACCAAGATTAATCAATATTTTCAAAAACCCAAAAATACCCTTTTCTCATTACCACTCGATCATTCCTTACCTTAACTCTGAAATTGACTCAAGTAAGCTTTAATATTGAACTAAAAACCCTAAAAATTATACTTTCCAAATTTGTCTAGCAACACTTATTATACCTCAAAGTGTTCGTTTGACACAGATTTAATAGTATATGAGCCCCATTAATTTCATGAAAAATCCTATAGATTCATAAAAATATGTAGTTTAGTTATTAATCATCAATTACACTAAATTGACTATTATCCATTTTTACGAAAATAGCGGTTTTGGCTCAAAATTATAGAAAATTAAGGAAAATAAATAAATTTTTGAGTGAGATAAAAATTAAATATTCCAAATATCATTATAAACATCCAGAAGTCTAAACATGTAGGGCTCATTTATTAATTTCATCAAAAACTAATTATTTCAATAATTCGGTATATTTGGTAGTTTTATTCAAAATAATTATAAAAAATAGTAAACATGCTTAATTTCAAAAATTATTCTTACCAAAATTAAATATATATATATATATTAGGAGTATTACATACAAAAATTGAGCTTAAAAGAACATCATCTAATATTTATAAAAATTAGATTAATTTTTGCCCAAGTAGAGCATTTTCTTAAGGAACCCATATTTACACCAATTATTTAATTAAAATAAAAGTACTACATTAATCTACACCTAAAATAATCTTAGAAAGCCAAATTTCATAATTAATGGATAATATTTGATATTTTTAGTAAATTTAACAAATTATAGGTGGAAAATTTGTTCACTTGAACTGGCCGTCTCTAATCACCACTTAATCACTACACCATGTTGGACGAGCTTCTCCAGCTACCTTCTATTGGGCCACCTAACCCCACTAAGTTAGGTTGTAGATAACCTATTGAATCGCGTTAGCCTAACTCCAACCCTATTTCTTATTCTATTTTTATTTTATTTTTTTCTAACTTTTCTAAATTTTTTCTTTTATTTTCAAAGTTCTAAAATATTTAATTTGAGGGTTTGGGTCCTATTTATATTTTGTGAACTTTTTATAATCAAATAAAATTTGGACATTATATGATACATGTCAATTTTCTATTTTTCTAAAGGACATGTGTCATTTTCTCATCAAACAAGTATTAACTCACCATTTCCAATTAATACCAGCTTGACACATTATTTGATGACTCATCCATGCAATTTTTTTATTAATTTTCCATTATTTTACCTAATTTTGATAATTTATTATTATTATGTGTATATATTTAATACATATAATGTATTTCACATGTAATACATGTATATTATGTATAGTTCAAGTTCATTTATTATTTTTGAAAGTTAATTAACTTATCTCTAATATCTTGTTATATCTAAAATCTCAAATTTCTCGTTTTCGATAATTATCAGCTTTTAGCGATAAATTAACGTTATCTCAAATTAATATTTTTATATAGCTTATTATGAGAGATTGACATTACTTAAATTATTTCGTCTAACTTTATTGTAAAGTTTGAAATAAAACAAATATTATAACCCAACATCCTAAATTTAAGGACTCGAATCCTAAAGTTATTAAACTAGCTCGAAATCCTAGGGTATTACAACGATTAGGATTGGTTACCGAATAAGTGTACTAAGTAAATGTGGACTCTTTTGAGAAAGAGTAGCTAAGGGCTCGTGCAAGATCTCTTAACCTTTCGGTAGCAATGTTGCCAAGATGTTAGTTAACTCGACCATAATTGGGTAAGGATGTGTGAAAGGTTATGCTACAAACAAAGTATTCTTTTAATCGACACATAATTTCTAAGAAATATGCAGTCACTCAGCTCAACATAAGGAACCGGTCAGCAACATAGATCAACTCGGCCTCGGTAAGAGTCAGTTGGAGTAGAAGGATTCACCTTATCAATCCTTACAGGCCCGTGCTCAATTGTGGGATAAAGGTCCAGCAACTTGATTCCTATCATTCTCTCCTGATTGATTTGGATTTAGGATCAAATTTGGCCTATCTTTGTTCGATTCGCCTTTAGGGTAATAGGGACTATGGCCAACAATGTTGAAAGAATGTAAGACTCCATAATTTTCAGGTAGTTCTAACCTATAGGCATTGTTATTGATCTTTTGAAGGATTTTAAAGGGGCCTTTGACTCGAAGGGACAACTTATTCTTTCTCCTATTATAGAACTTCTCCTTACTTAAGTGTAACCACACAAGGTCTCCAAGCTAAAATTGTACCAACTTCCTTCCATGTCGATTTGCTAAGTAACCTTATTATAGATGTACTGTAAGGACTATACTCGAGCTCTCGCGTTAAGGTCTTCTTACTTGGATTAAGGTACAGGGGTGTGATTAAGGGGTAACTCGAGATAAAAGCCATAACCAACCTCGAAGGGGGTTTGCTTAGTGGTGTCATCTACTGTATGGTTATAAGCAAATTCTACCACGAGCAAACAGATGTCCCAATCAGTCAAGTTCTTACCCACTATAACTTAGAACAGTGGTCCCAAAGTACAATTGATTACCTCTGTTTAGCCATCAATTTGGGGGTGACAAGAAGTATTGTATGGTAGTTTAGTCCCCAACCGATGCTATAGAGTTCTTTAGAAATGGCTTAGGAACTTTAGATCTCTATCTGAGACTACACTTCTCAATACACCATATAACTGAGTGATCTCCTGCAAAAAGAGAAAAGTAATAGCTAAAGCATCGTTAGTCTTAAAACAGGGCACAAAGTACGCCATCTTACTGAATCTTTCCACAACAACCATTGTGGAATCTTTACTTCAGGCAGTTCTTAGTAATTCGAAAACAAAGTCTATGCTCAATTCAATCCAAGGTCTTGTCGAGATAAGCAAAGGCATTGCTTTCCCTTATTCAGCTTGGCACTTGGCCCTCTTACATACGATACAACCTTCAACAATCTGGTGTACGTTTCGCCTCATCTTCGACCAAAAGAATTCTTCATTCAGTAGCTCATATGTCCTTCTTTCCTCAAAATGTTCGAAGAGCCCTCCATTGTGGGCATCCCTAATAAGCAACTCTGTTATTGAGCAGGCCAACACACACAACTTTCCACTTTGAAACAAGTAACCACCTTCCACATGATATTCGTCTATTGCTCTTCCATCTACACATCGCCCAAGGATGAGCTTGAAATGGGGGCCTTGGGAATATTTTCCTTTGATACTTACAAACCTAAGCAACCATGTCTATAGTTCGATTAAGAGCACATGTCTTCTTGAAAGAGCATGTACAACTACATTGCTCTTCCTTTTCTTATACTTCACCACAAAATTAAATCCTTCGAGGAATTCAATCCACCTTACTTACTGCTTCAACAGTTTAGTTTGACTTTAGAGGTACCTCAAGGACTTATGATCGGTATAGATGACAAACTCTCTCAGCAATAGATAATGCTGCTACAGTTGGAGCACTCATATAAGAACCAATAGTTTTTTGTCATATACAGAGTAGTTCAGTTGAGGTCCTCTAAGTTTCTTGCTATGGTAGGCAATTAGTCGGCCTTCTTGCATTAAGACAACGCCTATACCAATTCCTATTAAGTCACATTCCAACTTAAATATCTTCTCAAAGTCAGGTAAGGCTAGTACAGATGCAGAAGTCAATCTTTCCTTTACTTCAACCAAACTTCTTTCCTCTTTTTCTCCTCACTTAAATTCAATGTTCTTCTTTGTCAACTCAATTAGGGGCACAACTATGGTATTGAAGTTCTTGACAAACCTCCTATAAAAGGATGCTAGTTCATGAAAACTTCTTACCTCAACACAAGTGGTTAGAGTCGACCACTCGACAATTGCTTGAATCTTCTCATCATCCACTCGCAAGCCTCTCCACCAACTACGTAACCTAGAAATACCACTTCCTCCTAGTAAAAGCAACTCTTCTTCAGATTGTTGAATAATTGATATCAGGCAAGTGCACCTATTAGTTTTAATATAGTGGATGTGTGTCCAAATCGATCCCATAGAAACTTCGAGTACTAATATTAACCTTAGCTTTATTATCTAACCGAAAAATTGGGATGAGTTAAATGAATTAAAAAATACTAAAATTAACAAACTAACCTAATTATAAGACTTGATTAAGCAATTTAGAAAGCGACAAAACTAAGAACGATTTCAAGAATGCAAATAACGTATTTAGGAATTATTTCCCCTAGTGTTTAACATGTGACCGTTTGAAATATATCTAATTCAATTTCTATTATTCTTGACCGAAGGGATTCATAATTAAAGTTAATACCTTTCTCAAGCATATTAACCCTAATTCTAAATTATTTACCGGAATCTCTTCACTTAGTAATATAATTTAAAATTGCATTAATGTATGATGAATTCCCATACAAAGAACAAATTTCCGGAAGAAACATATATCTTATCTCTAAGTATATATGTGATTCTCTCTAATTATGTCAAGATCTCATTACACATGTGATTTCTCAATCATCATGCATAATATCATAGATGGATATTCTAAAAATATCGATTAACAATTAAATAACATAATTGAATCAAGAAAAGATAAAAACTTTATTGAAAATTGTCGATCAATCTAATAGTCACATGAAATCCTAGGTTCCATGAAATACTTCCTAATCAAATCTCTCAATACATGATTCATTAATCACATGAAAGTACTCGGGGTATTAGACAAGTCAAGGGCATTACCATCCACTCCTAAAGTCCATGCTGTATTCTGAATGATGTTTTCCATTTGTCTCCTGGTCCCATTTGAATCTGATGGTATTCAGACTACAAATCAATCTTGTTAAAAACCTTAGCCCCATTCAATTAGTCTAGCATATCTTCTAACCTAAGGATCGAGTGCTAATACTTGATCATGATCTTATTCGTGGCTCGACTATCAATACACATTTGCTAGGTACCATCCTTTTTCAACACTAGGAGAGTTAAAGCAACATAGGGGTTAAGGGTCTCCCTCACATACCCTTTTTCTAGTAATTCATTAACTTATCGTTAAAGCTTAGCAGCTTATTCAAGATTCATCCGATAAGCTGGTTTATTCGATAAGACAGCTCTGGGCACCAAGTTAATGCAGTACTTGATGCCTAACCGTCCGACAACTGCTTTTGAAATAGATTAGGATACTTATTGGGTAGTTTAGTCCACTCTTTCAACTCCAATAAACTCTTGACCAACATAAAAGTTGGCATATCAACCTTTATCACCTCTCAAAGGTCGACTCTACTCACTATTAAGGCATTCTTAGATCCTCAAGCAAGCTTAGTCTATAATTTGCTAACTTGACTCGGCATCATTGGTTTCAAAGTTGGCTCAAAAACCATCATGTATAAGCCTTCGATTAAGGAGCTACAGTTGACCTAACAACACATGTAATGCATACATGGGCAATACATCAAAAAGGATCTCGTCGAAATAATTCCCAATAGAA
The DNA here is from genome assembly GCA_024138005.1 of Lumnitzera racemosa. Lineage (NCBI taxonomy): Eukaryota > Viridiplantae > Streptophyta > Magnoliopsida > Myrtales > Combretaceae > Lumnitzera > Lumnitzera racemosa. The sequence goes on along the minus strand of JAMXBC010000003.1, from coordinate 31,953,016 downwards.
ATGGGAAACAGTCATTACTGAGTGACATGTAAGACTCCTTTTTCATTCAGCCAACGTAACTTATACAGGTTCAAGTGTGTAATAATCAGCAACTTCAACATCTTGATTAGTTCAGCAAATGCCACATTGGTGCAATTACCACTATCTACAATTAGTACGCACAACTAATCATTTTCTTTGCACGTGATGTGGAATAAATTCTCTCTCTGCTCTCCCTCATGTGAGGGTTCCAGACTCATTTTTCGTCAGACAACTAGAATCAATTGATCCGTGTCCTCAGCAAACACGTCATCCTCAATCAGGTTAGCATACATCAGCATCTTCTTTCTCCTTAGGTTCCTTATTCGTGCTTTCTACTTTGACCTTTAAGGTATCTCCCTGGATAATCATAGTCCTTTAATTTAGAAATTAAGTAGCCATATGCCTACACCCTTGGCATTTGAAGCATTTGGTCATAGCCCTTCTCATATGTTTGAGTCAACACATCACTATCAAGTCGGCCCTTCTGTTCAATCCTATCATCTGCTCTTCTAGTCACCTTTGTACTCAATTGACCTCGGTAGCTTCCTTAAATAGGTCAACTTAACTGAACAGGTTGGCTAGTCGACAGTCGACCCCTTCTCTACCTTTTCGCTCGCTAGGCTATTCGTATGTCCTCATCCATTGTGGCAAATTGCTAGAATTCCACAATACCTAGAATATCACTCTTTAATCCAATAAGAAACTAAGAGACCATTCGCATTGTTGGCTCCACTACTTCATAGTGAATCATAAGCACTTAGAACTCTTGAGCATATTCGTCAACAGTTTAGTTTTCTTGTCTCAACTCTTGAAACCAAGCAAAAGTATCTTGTAGATAGGTATCTGGCATAAACCTATTTTGAATTATTCTCTTTGTCTCAAGCCAAGTATGGATCTCTTGGTATCCCTCTCATCTTCTCATGACTTGAAATTTTTTCCACCACATGGCGACAAATCCTGATAACTCAATAGCATCAGTTCTTATTTTCTCGTAATCGTCATATTAGTAAAACTCAAAAAATCTCTCTTCCTTCTCCTCCTAATCTAAATAATCATCCGCACTTCCAAAGCCACTGAAACTCGAAATGTGAAGTTTCATGTGATCAGTAGCTTGAGGTGCTCAAGCTCTCTCTTCTTCTTCAATATCATCCATATTTCCTAAGTTAATCCTTCTTCTCACTCGTCCGCATACTCCTCCACCACGAACATATTGAGCTGGGTTCCAACCTCTAGAAGGTCGAACAGCTTTTGAGGTGTTATGCACGGCTTCAATAGGTCAATAGGCCAATGCATAAATAACTTAGGTCAAATCCTCTAGGAGGTTGGCCACCTCATCAAGTCTCTCATCTGTACTTTTGGTGATACCCTAAGATTGTCGACCCTAGTGGATAACACCATTGTTGTCATCCCCAACACCAGTATTAACACTCTAGTCTATCATTTTCCTTAATGAATTTGACTTCAATCTTCAAATCTAAGCTACAACTAACATTATTTCTCCAAATCTAACAACACAACACACTCTCCACACTAACGATCAGTTATGTTATAACATTGTAACAACACTAACGGATAAATCTCTAACACTAAACTTACTCTATTTTCAAATGTTTAAAACAAAGCAAAATAGAGTGAACACTAAACAACTACTTCCACCGAATCTCTACACAACTTACTTAGAGAAACCTCCGCTTTAATACTAAGATGATGCGAATCAAGGCCAAGAATCGACAAGGTCGGTCATAAGAACATGTCCAAGCTTGTCAAAAGCTTGAAACAAGTGATGGGAAGCGCTTAAGAAAACATTAAAAGAGAGAAAATAAGCAATCCCATGAACAACTCCAAAAGGATGTGATGCACTAGGGAAACTTCCAAAGACTCACGACATAGCTCGATATGATGCATTAGTTTGGTAAGGTTACTCACCACCTAGCCTTACTTAAGGGTTAGGATAAGAGTGTGAAGTAAATAAGCTAATAAGAGCAATGTTTACAAAGGGAAATGTTCAGTATATTGATGAGGATAATCTATGTAGCTACATGTACAGTAGGTATTTATATCTAAGAATTAAATGGAAAGATAGAAGGTGTATTAAGAGAGTAGATTCTCTAAGTGGTTCGGGACACGTGGTGGCGTCGTTGGAAGATGTAGACAAAACAATACGATCAGGATGGGTAGTGATGCAAGTCATAACCAAGAATAGATAAGGCCAACTGCTGGATGTGTCAAAGCTTGCAAAAAGCTCAAAAGAGTTAATGGGGGAAAGAGCGAAAGGAATGAATGACAAATGAAAAGTAAGAAAAACCCACGAACAGCTCTAGAGAATATGATACACCAATGGAACTTTCGAACACTCACGACATAATTCAATATAATGCACGAATTAGTCCACTGAGGTTACTCACCACCTAGCCTTACTTAAGGGTTGAGATAAAAGCAATGTCAAGAGTAAACAGAGTGTTTAGGAAAGGAAGGAAAAACACACAAATACGTTAATGGTAATCTTTGTATATCTCTCTACAACTACAAATAAAAGGGTATGTATACCCATAAGTTAGGGTAACTTGCCCAAAAAAGGAAAAGAAAAAAAGGGCATTTCTTAAGGAAGTAATGTACAAGATACAAAGGGAGTAAAAATGAATATACAAGGAAAGTAATCATTGATACAATGGATTCTACACATGATACTATATATATGGTGATGCTATATTGGTGATGCCATTGGAAGATGTGGATAAAAAGTACAGATAGCTTGCTTATCCGAGCAGGGGTGGCTTAGTTAGTCTGGACTCTCTCTCTCGACATCTCAACAGGGGTGAGGCTAAATAAGTAATTAGCTAGGCATGTATAAGAATGAAGATAGGTTGTTATCTCGACCTTTAGTTTCTTGGCACTAACACCTAAGAAATAGGTAGTCACTCAGCTCGATAAATAGAATGGGTCGGCAAGGAGATACTCGACCCCTGCATGAGTCAGTTGGAATAGAAGGATTTATCTTACCAGTCCCTCTAGTCTCGGGCTCGGCAGCGAGTTAAAGGTCCGGTAGCCTTATTCCCATCAAGTAACCTAACAGGGGTATTGAGTAGATGTAGACTAATAGGGATCATGGACCGATCACACACACCCGAGCTTATGGGCTTACTTAGGTAGCTTACCAAGCTGTCCGAGGTGAATTGAGCATTAAGGAGTAGTGCATACCCCAATTTGACCTAATCATCTAAGAAGCTACCGAGGTGACTAGTTGACGTAATGAGCCAACCCTTCCGCCATACACCAGTCCAAGCTTCAAATTAGGATATAATCCTCACCAATTCCAAAGCTAAGCTAATAGTTGTTAGGATCCAATCACTCAAGGCCAACCCAAAAATGAGTTGTCCCTAAACCAACCACCGTCCAGTCCCGATTGTCCAAGCTGTTGAACTACCAATGCCTACCTGACTTAACCAGGACTTTGCCCTTGCTCAAATAGTAACGTCATTGGGACCACAGAATGAGCAAACTATGCATGCAATGTCCTTTTCTAACATCTATACTGTCATTTCTTCCAACAAATTTTCTTTTTGCACGATTACATTAGTACCCCTATAAATTATTCCCCCTTTCCCTCAATGAGTAAGAATCCTTTTCTATAATTTCCTATAACCTATGTTTACCCTAATTGGGTACTATAAATACTTGTATTTTGTAATGGCCACAACAACAATACAGAGAATACATTGAACCTTTAGACATACATTCTTGAGCTAAGTGTTCTTCTACTTACTCTTGAGCTACTCTTATCTAGTCCATTGAGCATTGACTAGTGGTGAGTGACCTCCTACCATACTTGTACATCATACTAAGTGAAACCTAAACCTATGTAAGGCGTTGATACGTCATATCCAACATCGGTGCATGGAAACCCCTGCTCAACCCCCAACTATCATTTATCCTTTGAACCATCTCACGGCCTGGACTTACCCCTTTGGTTCGAGTGATACAGGTCGACGTATGTTCATCCACACCGTACCCATACCATCTTAGTACTAGAGCTTGGTTGCATTCAAAATTAGAGTTTTTTACTTTGTTCTATGAGTAATTTGTTATTGTTTTATGTGTTCGAAGTTTTGCTACTAAGACTAGGAACTTGGTTAGTAAATAGTGTTAAGAACTTTCAGTGCTTTGTTTTCCCCTATTTTTTATACACAAAAACAAAGTGTAGCTATTTATTTATTCACTGTGTAGTTATCATAATAGTAGGAGTAGTAATTATTCCGCTATTATCATTCGCGGAAAGAACTTTGAAGTGGTGTTTTAAAAATCAATCCTACAAGTTAAACAACGATGTCAGATTCAAGCATTTAAGGAACTCTTGGAAACCAAGAAAGTAGTGCTCGATATAGCCAAGGGAAACAAGGAAACTTCATACCTTAGTCAGTGGGTGATAGATTAGACAAGCTCACTGACTTAGTAACTAGTTTGGTGACTGTTACCTAAGAAGATAGATAACAAGCTAGAAATAGCCTAACTAGAGGACATAAGTAGCAAGAGTGAGGCAATGGTCAATTTAGCCAAGTTAATGCCCCAACTCGACCACCCTAAGTTAAAGGAATAGGTAAAGATCCTAGGCGAAGGCTAGCACTTAAAGAAATTGAGTAAGAAGAGGAAGGAGACAACAAAGCAAAGGAGTATTATGAGCCTAAAGAAAGGAATGTACGAGCTCCTAGAGTTGAAGAGTTGAGGATGCATGTTCCGAGCTTTTTTAGAAGTAGTGATGATAAAAACTACCTAGATTAAGTAGATAAGATTGAAAAGCAGTTTAAATGCTACGAAGTACTCGATAATACAAAGATTAGACTTGCTATATTAGACTTTACTGATTATGCCACCTTATGATAAAAGAACTTGCAAGCAACCCAAAGAAGAGAAAGAGAATGAGAGATTAGGAATTAGGATGAAATAAAGAGGGTTATGAAGAGAAGTTTTGTACCAAGCTATTATTTGGAGGATGCCTTTAAAAGGATACAAAAGCTGAGGTAAGGACGATCAACTATTGAAGCTTATGTCAAGGAATTCTAGATGTTAATGATCTGATGCGAAGTCAACAAGCTAGAAGACCGAACTATATCTTGATTCATCAATGGACTAAAGTACAAGATTGGAGATATCCTAGAAACCATGGATATTATGTCACTTGATAACGCAATCTAAGCTACCTAGAAGATAGAAAGGTACCGAATAGGAAGGTTCTGACCACCAGTTAGCCGACCTAACAATAGCCAATCTGTTTTGAGTATACCTATGTGAACAAAACTAAGTAAGGTTGCTGGGACCTAGCCTATTCAAACTACCTAAGGAAAAGAGAAGGAAGCTCTGAGGAAGTTTGAGAAAGGCTAGAGTTCGGATAGGAAGAGAAGTGAGATCAAGTGTTTCAAATGCCAAGGATTTGGACATATGGCCACTTAGTATCTAAACAAAACAACAATGGTGATCAGAGGCGAGGTGCCAACAATTGAAGTAGACAATACTAACAAGGAAGTAGAGGAATCTAAAGAAGACAAACAGATAGAGCTATCCAACGAAGAAGTTATCTATAGTGAGGAAGGCAACTTCATGCCAACCATAGTAGTGTTGAGAAGGACAATGTATGTCAGCCTTGTTCCTAAAGACAAATAGAAGGAAAATCTCTTCCATATCGGATGTAAGGTAAAAGGGTTACTATGTGCCCTAATGATTGACAGTAGGAGCTACATTGATGTAGCCTTTGCATTTATGGTCCAACAATTGAAATTGTCAATCAATCCCTACCCAAAACCTTATAAGCAACTTTGGCTTAGTGATAGAGGAGTCCTACAAGTAAACAAACAGGTATCCGTACCGATCTACATTGGAAATTATTGAGATGAAGTACTCTATGATGTGTTTCCCATAAATGTATCCTACATTCTACTTAGACGACCATAGATATTTGATTAAGTAGTTATATATGATAGAAGGAGAAATACATGTTCCTTAGAGCATGAAAGCAGAAGGGTGAAATTGAGTTCTACAACAGCCAAGCAAGTAAAGACCATGCAAGCCTAACTGAGCTGAACCCTAGAGAAGGAGGCTTTGGTAATAACCTGACCTAAGCTGAAAAGAGAGATGGAACTCGAAGGACTGACCTATATGCTGGTAAGAAGAATACTAGAGATGATAAGGATCAAGGACCGATTACACGCTCCCGTGCCCAATGGCTCTCTCAGGTAGTTCGTCGAGCTATCCGAAGTAAGCAAAGCACCAAGGAGTAATGCTCGCCCTAATTTGATATACCGAGCTACTTTACTCTCCATGTCATCCAAGATGCTGCCAAGGTGATCAACCAACATACTAAGCCAAGCCCTCCACTAAACCATAGTCACAACACCAAATCTGAATGTAGTGATCCCTACTGTTGCCGAAGCCGATCAAAACTATTAGGAACCAACCATCTAAAGCCAACCCTATGTGAACCATCCCTGAACCAACCATTGTCTAGCACCTTTCGATGCTGAACAAGCCTGAACTAAGATCCACCTCTACTTGAACCACAATACTATCAGAATCACTATAAAAATGTGTACGCAGTCCTTTACTAACATCCATACTATCCTTACTAACATCCGTACTGTCCTTACTAACAAAGGATGCCTATGTTCCTTCTTTTGCACGATTCCATATTTTCCTTGTAAATTATTCTCTTTTGTTTTAAGCAAATAAAGACCATTCTTTCGTAAATTCTATAACTTAGCATTTGCCCAAACGAGATGATATAAATACCGTCATATTGTAAAAGTTAACATCATCAAAATACAGAGAATACGCTGAACTTTTTTCACTCTCGAGCTAAGTGTCTCCTTACTCTTAAGCTACTCTTGTCTAGCCTATTCAAGCGTGGACTAGTGACAAGTGACCTCCGACCATACTTGTGCGTCATATCAAGTGTGACTTGAGCTCATGTAAGGCATTGGTATATCATATCCTTCATCGGTGCACGAGAACCCCCCTGCTCAACCTTCAACTATCATTTATTTTTCAAACCATCTTGCAGCTTGGACCCATCCCTTTAGTTACACGTGATATTGAGTTCGTGTGTTCACCCACGAGTCCGTATCATCTTGGTATTAGAGCTTAGCCACATTCGAGACTAGATTCTACTATTATATTCCTTTAATAGTTTTTTACTACTCTTATGTGATAGTGGTTCTATTGTTAGCTTAAAGTTTAGTAGTGAGAGGTATTTTATACTCTATTTTCCCCTGTTTTCGATATGCCAAAACAGAGTATAGTTGACTATGTGTTTGTTGAGAGCTTGTCACTGTGAAGTAAATATCAATGTCAAATTCAAGTGTGCAAGGGACTTTGGAAAACCAAGAAAGTCGTACTCGACATGGCAAAGGGCAAGAAGGAAGCTCTTCACCTCAATCAATAAGTAACCGCTCGGATAGGCTTACCGATTTGGTAGCTAGTTTGACGACTGTCATATAAGAAGACAGACAGTGAGTTAGAAATATCCCCATTAGAGAATGTGATCAACAGCAACGAGGCTGAGCTAATGACCTAGCTCGACCACCTCGAGCTGAAGGAGTTGGTAGGGATGTTAGGTGTAGGTTAGCGCTTGAAGAGATTGAGGAAGAAGTGGAAATAGATGATGATGCAGAAGAGTACTACGGAGTTGGAGAAAGAAATGTGCAAGCCCCTAGAGTCGAAGGACTCAGGAGGTGTATTTCAAGTTTTTCTGGAAGTGATGATGCCAAAGATTACCTAGATTAGGTAGACAAGATTGAAAAGTAGTTTGAATGCAACGAAGTGCTCAAAAATGCAAAGGTTAGGCTAGCTGTGTTAAAGTTCACTAGTTACGCCGCCTTATGGTAAAAGAACTTGCAAGCCACTAGAAGAAAGGAAGGGGAATGAGAGATTAGGAGTTGGGATGATATGAAGAGAGTTATGCGAAGAAGGTTGTGCTAAGCAATTATCTATAGGATGCCTTCAAGAAACTGCAAGAACTGAGACAAGGAGCATCAAGTGTGGACGCTTATGTTAAAGAATTCGAGATGCTAATGATCCGATGTGAAGTTGTAGAGCCAGAAGATTGAACTGTGTCTCAATTCATTGGCAGATTGAAGTATGAGATTAGGGATGTCCTAGAAACCATGGACATTAGATCACTCAATGATGCAATCTGAGCCACTGAGAGGATAGAAAGGTGTCGAACAGGAAGATTTCGACTACCCGTCAACTGCCTTAGTAATAGCTGACCTGTTCTGAGCAGACTTGTGTGAATAGAACCGAGCAAGGTCACTGAGACCCGACTTACTTAAACTACCCGATCAAAGGAGAAGGAATCCCCAAAGAAGTTTGAGAACGGCCAGAGTTTAGGGAAGAAAACGAGTGAGATGAAGTCTTTCAAATGCCAAAGATTTGAACACAACACCGCTTAGTGTCCAAATAGCGAACGATGGTGATCAGAGGTGAGGCATCGATCGTAGAGGTCGATAGTATAGATGAAAAAGTAAAGGAGCTAAAAGAGGACAGACAAGCTGAGCTGTCCAATGAGGAAGTCATCTACAGCGAGGAACATAAATTCATACCGATCACTCTAGTATTGAGGAGGACGATGAGTGTCAGTCCTATACCTAAAGATAAACAAAGAGAAAATCTCTTTCATATTGGGTACAAGGTGAACGAATCGGTCAGGACCCTACAAGGGGCTTAGTAAAATTGCCTAAAATTTCCATAGCATGTATGCACCTATAATATGGAAATCGCCTTCCAAGTTAGAGATTGCAAGACTCCAAATAATTAATCACTAAGGTTACTGATTTTTAAGTAATTAATTTACTGTAGAATACAAATATAAATAACTATAGGTGTTCGATGTCCCACAGTTCCTCAAATCCACAGAGAATCGGTATCTCTTGTCAAATAATAAGACAGGATATATTAACATATAAACTATATATATATAAGAAAAATTAAATTGTAGTAAGTTTTAACATATAAATATTTTCTATAAAGGATGTTTATGTATCACCTAAAGAGGACTCGTTACTTCTAATACTAATATATATATCTTCATCTCGCACTCAGCACTCAAGACATATCCCAATCCTATCATAAGCAAACCTGTAAAGGAAACTAAAGGGGAACTAGCATAAAACAACTTAGTGAGTTTATCCCTCACCACTACCATTTAAGTAAGTTTTCACACATTATTATCACACATGCAAGTAAGCTATCTACATACATAATAAATGCAAGTACAATGAATGCGAGCAACACATCCATAGGAGTCCAGAACTATGGAAGGTGTAGAATTACGTCGTCTACACTTCGATTATCCCTTGTACTTACCCGCACAGGGCATCTTAGCTTACCCGCATGAAGCTACCTAGGGGCACCATCCCTCTAGGCAACACTCTACTATTACCCTAGTTGAGAAAAGAGTTTCAATCCAAATGGGGGGATTCCAAACTAGGACTATCCACCCTCCAAGGCCCTTCAGGCACAAACTTGCAAGTCCTCTCGCAACTAAAATTAAGCAAGGCCTCACAAGCATCATAAAGCGAGTCCTCTCGCTATCAAATGGAGAACCCATGCTAGCTTTGCCTTAATGATCAAATATCACTTATGGCACTACGGCCTTTATCAAAATCGTATAAAATATGTTTTGGATTAGGAAAACTTTTTCCAAAAATACCCTTTTCAACACTTTGCAAAGCTAGCACTCTCTATTCATACATTTACTAGGTCATAGACATGCGACGAATAGAACCGGTTATTTGGGTCAGATATTTATATTTATCAATTTAAAAAGGTGATCACACAGATGATGGCATACAAGTAGAACAATCGTTTAAATATATAAGCAACAGCAAGTAGCAAAACATCATTCAAGTAACACGTACAAGCAAGTAGTAGGTCATTAGAACTCCCTCACCTGAATTATTGCTAATTCTCCAAGCCTTTGAGGTTTCCAAAACTAGATATTGAACGCCTAAATCAAAATAGTAAAACTTATAAGTATTTTGAGAAGTCAAACTTCTTAGTTAACTAAAAGCCTATTGTAGTTTATCTAATTTCCCTCAATATAACCTAAATATAATGTGTATAGGGTTACTATACTCAATGAGATTAATAGTAACTATTTTCTTATATTAGTAAGTTATGAGAATTCCTTTATGTATTTTGTAACTTTTTCATTCTAATTCCGATATTTGCGAACTTATAGTCATTTTTATCGTTTTCGGATGCACGTTCATATGGTGATGTCTGTTTTGGACGTTAAGATCCATGTTTTATGATGTAGGCTAAACTTATTGAAATTTTAACTATGGAAGCTTAATTATTCTTATTACTTATATTGATATCCTAATATCTCCTGTTTTAGGACTTAATGATTTAATTAGCTATTAGATTCTTATACTTTGAGAATTTTACATTAGTGCTACTAATTCACATACTTAATTAAGTTTAATTCAATCTAAAAAGTGTATTAGGGTTTAAAGGATCTTCGACTCCTAAGTACATGTATGCATATATAGGTTATATTCTTATGTAATCTTATAATCTATTATTTTACAAGCTTATGTTTATATCATCGCTTAGGTCATCAGTCGCTTATGTCATTGCTTATGTCATCATTTGCTTTTTGTATTAGTAGTGATGCAATCTGAGCCACCGAAAGAATAGAAAGGCACCGAATACGAAGATTTCAACTACCCGTCAACTGTCCTGGCAATAGCCGACCTGTTCTGAGCAGACTTATGCGAATGGAACCGAGTAAGGTCACTGAGACCCGGCCTGCTTAGACTACCTGATCAGAGGAGAAGGAATCCCCAAAGAAGTTTGAGAACGGCCAGAGTTCAGGGAGGAAAACAAGTGCGTTCAAGTGTTTCAAACACCAAGGATTTGAACACTTTGCCTCTTAGTATCCAAACAGCAAGCGATGGTGATCAGAGGCGAGGCATCAACCGTAGAGGTCGATAGTACAGATGAAGAAGTAGAGAAGCTACAAGAGGACAGACAAGCCAAGCTGTCCAATGAGGAAGTCATCTACAACGAGGAACGCAAATTCATGCCGACCGCTCTAGTATTGAGGAAGACGATGAGTGTCAGTCCTATACCTGAAGATAAACAGAGAGAAAATATCTTTCATACTGGGTACAAGGTAAACGAATCACTATGTACGCTGATCGTTGACATTAGAAGCTGTACCAATGCAAGCTCTGCATTTATGGTCCAACAGCTAAAATTACCGACCATGCCCTACCTAAAACCTTACAAGCTTCATTGGCTCAATGATAGAGGAGCCTTACAAGTGAACAAATAGGTATTTGTACCGATATGTATAAGCAGATATTGAGACAAAGTGCTTTGTGATGCGCTGCCCATGAGTGCGTCCCATCTTCTACTTGGGTGACCATGGATGTTTAATCATACAATAATGTATGACAGTAGGAGGAACACATGTTCTATAGAGCATAAAGGAAGAAAATTGAAATTGAGTCTCATGACTGCCAAGCAAGTAAAGGTCATACAATCTCAACTTAGCTGAACCCTAAAGAAGGAGGATTTGGTATTGACCTGAGCCAAATTGAAAAGAGAAATGGAGCTAGAAGGACCCATCTACCTACTTATCCAAAAGCTTCCGGAGTTGAGACCCGGGGAGGAAGAGCTGCTAACCGAGGTAAAAACCCTACGAAGGACTTTGCCAACTTGTTTCCAGAAGAGCTACCGAAGAGACTACCCCTAATCGGAGGCATCAAGCATGCAATTGAACAATAGCCAGGAAGTGTACTACTGAGCAAGCTTGCATATAAGCTGAACACTAAACAGGCTACTGAGCTACAAAGGCAAGTAGACGACCTCTTAAAGAAAGGGTATGTGAGCGAGTCCTTGAGCCCCTATGTTGTGTCGACCCTATTGGTACCGAAGAAGGATGGTTCTTGGAGGATATGTATGGATAGTCGAGTCATCAATAGAATAACCATCAAGTACAGGTATCTCATACCTATGCTAGATGACATGCTAAACGAGTTAAGTGGAGCAAGAATGTTCTTTAGGATCAATCTAAAATTTGGATACCATCAGATCTGAATGTGTGAAGGCAATGAGTAGAAGACCTCCTTCAAGACATGACATAGTTTGTATGAATGGCTTTTAATGCCATTTAGGCTATCCAATGTGCCGAGTACATTCATGCAACTTATGAATCACGTACTCCAAGAGTTATTGGCAAGGTTTGTCATAGTTTATTTTGACAACATTCTAGTATACAATCCTGACTTAGAGATGCACCGAGAGCATCTTCGACAAGTGATTGCAAAACTCCAAGCTAAACAGCTCTTTGCCAATCTAAATAAGTACGATTTCTGCCAATCCAAGGTGATCTTCTTAAGATTTGTTGTGAGTGGAGGTAACATCCGAGTTGCTGAAGAGAAGACAAGAGTGATTATAGAATGGCCCAAGCCAACCTATTTTGCTGACGTGAGGAGTTTCCATGGCCTGGCATCATTCTATCGTCGATTCATAAAGAACTTCATTACGATTGTGGCCCTACTCACTGAACTCTCAAAGAAGAATGTTGAATTCAAATGGGATGAGAAAGAGAGGAGGAGTTTTGAAGACATGAAGGAGAGGCTAACTACAGCCCTCGTCTTAGCTCTACCGAGCTTCGACAAGGTATTTAAGGTAGAGTATGATGCGTCCAAACTACGCATGGGTGCTCTGCTGATGCTAGAAGGCCAACCTATTGCATACTTCAATGAAAAACATCGAAGAGCCACATTCAACTATTTCTTCTATGATAAAGAGTTCTACTCCTTAATCCAAGCCCTAACAATGTGGCAATACTACCTACTACCCAAGGAATTTGTGATCTACACCAATCATGAATCCTTAAGATATCTAAAGAGCCAACTGAAGTTGTCTCAGAGACAGGCCAAGTAGGTTGAGTTCATGGAGGGTTTTTCTTATATCATAAAATACAAGAACTAGAAGAACAATGTAGTGGTCGATGCCCTATCGAGACAACATACCTTCCTGACCGCACTGCAAACTAGGCTACTTGGGTTTTCAATAATCAAGAATTTGTATGCTGAGGACCTATACTTTGGTCTTATCTACACCCATTGTGAGGAAAAATGGATGCTAAACAACTATCAAAGGGAGGATAGATACTTATTTAGAAAGAGGAGGCTATGTATCCCAACCTGTTCTACGCGAGAACTACTAATGCGCGAGGTGCGTGGAGGGGGATTGACAGGACACTTTGACCAGTACCGAACTTATGAGGTATTATCCTCCAAATTCTTTTGGCCAAGGATGAAGAGAGATGTCTAATGCATGCTAGAAAGATGTGCGACCTACCAAAAAGAGAAGAGTCGAGTCGAGCCAAGCCAAGCAAGGACACTACCAACCCTTGTCGATCCCAACTAAACTATGGTCCAAGCTGAGTATGGACTTCATATTAGGATTACCGAGGACGTCCCAAGGGAAGGAATCCATCATGGTGGTTATAGATCAATTTAGCAAGAAGGCACATTTCGTACCCTATTCCAAGACTAACGATGCTTCAGCTATCTCTTCTCTATTCTTATAGGAGGTGATTAAGCTTCACGGCATGCCCAAAACCATAGTTTCAAATCAAGATGCCATGTTGATGAGCCATTTTTGGAGGACACTTTAGAGGCAACTGGGAACTAAGTTATTATACAGCACATCCTACCATCCATAAGCCAATGGGCAGACTGAAGTTGTCAACCGAACTGTAGGAACTTTGTTATGGTTTGTTGTCGGACGAAACGTAGCCAATTAGGATCTGTGTCTACTAATCATCGAATTCACCTACAATCAAACCACCCACAGAGTCACAAGCATGTCTCCATTTGAAGTCACCTAGAGGTTTAACCCTGAGCTTCCATTAAACCAAGTACCCCAACCGAAAGTTGATGATGATGACTAGCAACCGTCAATAAAGTTAAAGCCATCAAAACCATGCACTAAAAGGTTATAAAGCAATTGGATCGAGCTGCTATTAAGCTTAAAAAGCGAAGCCGAAGATGGAAGAGGAGCGAATTTCAACCGGGCGATTTAGTCTGGATTCACCTTAGCAAGGAATGATTCCCAAACTTAAAGAAGAGTAAGTTGTCTCCTAAAGCCGACGAACCTTTCAAGGTGCTTAAAAAGATCAACCTTAACACCTATAGGATTGAATTACCTAAAGGATATGGAATCTCAAACTCTTTCAACATTACCGACCTCTAACCTTACACTCCCGATGATGAGTAAACTGGACCTGAACCAGATTTGATCCTAAAACTCAAACAACCTGAAAGGGATGATAGGGATCAAGGAACAATTACAAGCTCTTGAGCCCAAGTGGTCCACTAAGCTATCCGAGGTAAGCTAAGCACCAAGGAGCAGTGCTTGCTCCAGTCTAATATGCCGAGCTACTTTGCTCTCCATGTCATCCAAGATGTTACTGAGGTGATCAACCAACACGCCGAGCCAAACCCTCTTCTAAACCATAAATCCTAGCACCAAATCTAAATGCAGCGATCCCTACTGTTGCCAAGGCTAATTAAAACTATCAGGAGCCAACCATCCAAAGCCAACCCCATGTGAACCATCCCTAAACCAACCATTGCCCAACGCCTTCTGATGCCGAACAAGCCTGAACCAAAGTCCACCCCTACCTGAACTACAATACTGTCAGAATCACCATAAAAACACTTGCATAATCCTTTACTAACATCCACATTGTCCTTTCTGACAATGGACGTCCACGTTCCTTCTTTTGCATGATTTTATATTTTCCTTATAAATTATTATCTTTTGTTTTTAGCAAATAAGGACCATTCTTTTGTAATTTCTGTAACTTAGAATTTGCCCTAATGGGATGATATAAATACCGTCATACTATAGAAGTTAACATCATCAGAATACAGAGAATACGTTGAACTTTCTACACTCTCAACCTAAGTGTCCCTCTTACTTTAGAGCTACTCTTATCTAGCCTATTCGAGCGTGGACTAATGGTGAGTGACCTCCAGCCATACTTGTACATCATATTAAGTGTGACCTGAGCTCGTGTAAGGCATTCGTGCATCATATCCTTCGTCGGTACATAGGAACCCCCTATTCAACCTTCAACTATCATTTATTTTTCAAGCCATCTTGCGACTTAGACCCACCCCTTTGGTTATGCGTGATATTGAGTTCGTATGTTCACCTATGAGTCCATATTAGGAGATGAGGTCTAAAGAGAGGGAGTAACCCGTCAAGGTGAAAACAATATTGGAAAAGTTCGTAGATCTATTCCCAAAAGAACTACCTGAGGGTCTGCCTCCCATCTGAAGTGTTGAACATGCGATTAACTTACAGCTTAGAGCCACATTACTGAACAAGCCTGCCTATAAGCTAAATCCTAAAAAGGCCGCTAAGTTGCAAAAGTAAGTAGATAATCTAATGAAGAAAGGGTATGTGCGCGAGTCTCTTAGCCCCTGTGCCGTATTGGCGTTATTGGTGCCAAAGAAAGATAGGTCTTGGAGAATGTGTGTAAATAGCTAAGTAATCAACCAAATCACCATCAAGTACATGTATCTCATACTAAGGCTTGAAGATATGCTAGATGAGTTGAGTGAAGCAAGGGTGTTCTCCAAGATTAACCTCAAATCAGGATACCATTAGATCCGAATACATGAAGGAGATGAGTGGAATACAACCTTTAACACACGACATGGATTATATGAATGGCTTGTGATACCATTTAGGCTATCGAATGCCTTGAGCACATTTGTGCACTTGATGAATCATGTGCTCTAAGAATAATGTCTAATTTAGCATAGATTAATCATTGAAAATATATGTTGAATTAACATCATCAGGGTGGATAGACCATCTGAGTTATTGAGAAGATCAATCAAAATGCATACAAAGTCAACTTACTAGAAGGGTATAGAGTATCTAATTCATTCAATATTTCCTACCTAAATTTATACATGCCTAAAGAACAACAGAATGAAGCATTGTTAGATTTGATCTCAAATCTCAAGCAACCCATAGGGGATGATAGGAATCAAGGATTTTCTTACCCATTCTTAAGCTTGTAAGCTGGCTACAATGGTCCACCAAGCCCTTTTGCAAAAGTTTAAAAATGAAGAAGCTAAGCTCCTCTAGAAGACTAACTTACCAAAGTACCCGAGCTCTTCCTAACACTATACCATTTTTTTGGTGGAGAAAGGCTATCAACATCCCAACCTGGCTTAGTGACACTTCAACCTATTTAGTATCAACATGAAAGTAGACACTCAAGCTTAAACAACTCCATTACTAGCTCAACCATCCCATTCTAAGCTATCCATTAGCTTTATTGACTTGGCTTCTAGGCTGAGCTGTGGGCTCCCTCCATCCAAAAGCCTAATCATTGTACCAAAGTTTACCAATTGTAGATTAAAACATGCTTCTACTTTTTTCTGACATTATACAAATAATCAAGCACACATTTTACTGCCTATTGTCCATTTACCCTTACAATCTTATTTGTATACTATTATTAATCTTATACACTTTTAGTAAATGTACTAACTTAGGATATTCCCTAAAAGGAAAGTTGATACGTCTCCTGGGTTGGACATACCAAGGAGCACCACAACGAAGTAACTAAAAACAAATAAGGAAAAAGTTAGTAAAATCCGAGCAAATACCAGATGGATATAACTAACCACTTGATCCTACTTGGCCTATAATTCACCAGATATGACACACCGATCCAAACTAAAGGGTCACTCGCTACTAATCCTTACTAAAGAGAATAGATAAAGTTGAATAATAATGAGAACACTAAGGTTGCTAAACGTAAATAATTCTGTATTGACTAGTTGATTGTCTACAAATAAGAAAGTGGCGGTTTATATACCTATCCACTAGGGTTACTTTACATGCATGAAAAGACAAAGGGGTATTTTATAATTAGGTTACATAAGATATACTAAAAGGGAGTACAAGAGACAAAGAATACTCAGTATGGAAAAGAAAGAATCATTTTAGAAGTTTGTGTTCAAAAGACACATGTCGCTTGGTGGATACACATTAGGAATATGATACAAGATAAGCAGAAGCAAGAAAGCATTGCAATCAGGAGCCAACCTGATCTGGATCAAGTCAGGAGCCAATCAGTCCAGTAAAGAAGTTAATTGAATTAGAGTCAGACACCTGTGGTCAATTAAGGAGCTCAGCTCTACTAGTCCTGGGCTATCTTCTAAAATAAGACTTCAACGCTAGGTAAGAGCATGTTTGACACATGTAAAGATCTGATAGACAAGTCAACAAGAGATTAATTCAGCATAGGGACCCCCATCTTGGCTTTGGTTTTGAGCTAGTATTCTCCATGTGAGTCCTTAGAGTCCTCTAGCTCGACTACGAGTGATTAGTCCAAAGGCCTGATTCTTATCATTTACTTAGGGATCGAAAAAATTTACCCTCAAATCTGGAGGGGTTTTTGCTTCTTCTTCTGGGGTACATGTAGAGTCTTCTTCTATTGGTTGGTGAAGGATCAGATCGGACACATTGAAGGTGGAAGAAATACTATAGTCACTAAGCAACTCAATCTAGTAAGCATTGCGGTTGATCTTTTTTAGGATTTTGAATGGACCATTAGCTCGAGGGGATAGTTTGCTTTATCTCAAGTGTAGGAATCATTCTCAATTCATGGTGTATCCATACTAAGTCTCTTAAGTGGAAGGAAATAGTTCGACAACCTCAGCTACCAATTTCATTGTATCTCTAATTGAATTTGGCAATCTTCTTGGTTACAAACTAGTATAGTTCATGCAATTCTTAGGCTCAGTCAACTCCAAATTGACTCTCTTCAGTAGCTGCTAGAGCATTGATCATATATAGGGGAATAATAAGGTTAAGGCCATAGACAACCTCAAATGGGGTCTTCCTAGTAGGGTTATGGATAGTTTAGTTACACACAAACTCCACAACTGGTAAGCTTAGATCTCAATCCCTCAAGTTCTTTCCTACAACAGCTCTAAGTAGATTGCCTAACGTCCTGTTTATTACTTTAGTCTAGCCATCAGTTTGGGGATGGCTACTAAAGCTAAATATGAGTTTAGTTCTAAGTCTTCTCCAAAGAGTCTTCTAAAAATAGCTCAAAAATTTTATGTCCCGATCTAAGACAATAGTCTTCGGTACCTCATGTAGTCAAATAACCTCCTACAAAAACAAATTAGCAATATATAAAGTTTCGTTAGTTCGATGGTACAAAATGAAGTATATCATCTTACTAAAGTGATCCACTACAACAAAGATAGAATCTTTGCCTTTGGATATCCGAGGCAACCCTAAGACAAAGTCCATGCTAAGGTTGGCCTAAGGTAAGGTCGGTGTTGGCAACGGCATGTATTCCCCATGGGGTTCTCTCTTCCCCTTAGCTCGCTTGCACACTTCACAACTACTAAGTACCTCATGGACATCCTTGGCCAAACCTAGCTAGTAAAAGTTCTCCTTCAACAGATTAGCTGTCTTAGTCTCCCCAAAGTGACTTGATAATCTGCCGCTATGAGCTTCCCTAATCAATAGTTCACGCGTGGAACAGTTCAATATGCATAACCTTTGGTCCTTAGACAAATAGCTTTCCTTAAGATAATATCCATTGATAGTAGTTCCATCCCTACATTGTGCTATGATAAGGCCGAAATGAGGATCATAAGTGTACTACTATGTACTGAGTAAGAATGCCAATAATTTGGTCTGCAAAGTAGTCAACAAGGTTTTCCAACGTGACAAAACATCGGCGACCACATTCATATTTCCTTTTCTTGTGTCAAAAGACATATGAGAAACCTTCCATAAACTCCAACCACGCTTATCTTTTCAAAAGCTTGTTATGACTCTCAAGATGCTTCATAGTGTTGCCAAACGATCTGGCTCGATAAAGAAAGTACAAATCTTTCTTGTATACAAAATAATTCAGGGTAAGACCACTAAGCTTCTCGTTATGGTAGGTGATGGCCATTGCTCCTACATCAGGACAGCACCAATTCCCACTCCAAATACATCGTATCCTAATTCGAAAGGTTTTTCAAAAACTGGTAATGAAAGGATAGGTGCCGAGGTGAGCTTCTCCTTGATCTTCTTAAAGCTTTGCTTAGCTCAATCATTCCACCTGTGATGGGACTCGTGGGTAAACATACAAACCCAATATCATGCGTAACCAAAGGGGTGTATCCAAGCTGTAAGATGGCTTAAAAAATAAATGATAGTCAAAGGTTGAGCAGAAGGGTTCCCATACACCTATTCGCCTCTGATCACCATCGTTCGCCTGTTCGAACATTGAGTGGCCATGTGTCTAAATCCTTAGCATTTGAAACACTTGATCTCACTCATTTTCATCCTTGAACTTTAACTCTTCTCAAACTTCTTTGGGGGTTCCTTCTCCTCTACTCAGGTAGTTTGAGCAGGTCGAGTCTCGATGACCTTGCTTGATTCCATTTGCATAGGTCGGCTATTGCCAAGACAGTTGACAAGTGGTCAAAATCTTCCTGCTCGACACCTTTCTATCCTCTCGATGGCTCAGATTGCATCATCGAATGTTCTAACCTCCATGGTTTCTAGGACATCCCCAATCACATACTGCAATCTGCCAATGAATTGAGACACAGTTCGGTCTTTTAGCTCCACGACTTCACATCAGATCATTAGCATCTGGAATTCTTTAACGTAAGTGTCCACACTCAATGCTCCTTATCTCAATTCTTGCAATCTCTTGAAGGCATCCTATAGATAATAGCTCGGCACAAACGTTCTTCACATAACTCACTTCATGTTATCCCAACTCCTAATCTATTGTTCTCTTTCCCTTCTTCAAGTGGCTTGCAAGTTCTTCCACCATAAGGCGGCGTAACTAGTGAACTCTAATACAGCTATCCTAACCTTTGCATTTTAAAGCACTTCATGGTATTCAAACTGCTTTTCAATCTTGTCTACCCAATTTAGGTAGTCTTCGGCATCATTACTTTCAGAAATACTTGGAATACACATCCTGAGTCCTTCAAATCTAAGGACTCGTACATTTCTTTCTTCAGCTCATAATACTCTTCTGCATCATCATCTCCTTCCACTTATTCTACAATCTCTTCAAGTGCTAACCTACACCTAGCATCCCTACCAACTCCCTCAGCTCAAGGTGGTTGAGCTAGGGCAATAGCTCGGCCTCATTGCTATTGCTCATGTTCTCTAATGGGGCTATTTCTAGCTCACTATCTGTCTTCTTGTATGACAATCACCAAACTAGCTACCAAATCGATAAGCCTATCTAAGTAGTCACCCACTGATTGAGGTGAAGAGCTTCCTTCTTGCCCTTGGCCATGTCGAGTGCCGCTTTCTTGGTTTTCCAAAGACCCTTACACACTTAAATCCGACATTGATATTTACTTCACAATGACAATCTCTCCACAAATACACAATCAACCACGCTTTGTTTTTGGCGTATCAAAAACAGGAGAAAATAGAGTATAAAACACCTCTTACTACTAAACTTCAAAGCTAACAATAAAACCACTATCACATGAGAGTAGTTACAAACTATTAAAGGAACACAGCAGCAGAATCCAGCCTCGAACATAGCTAAGCTTTAATACTAAGATGATACGAACTCGTGGGTGAACATACGAACCTAATATGACGCATAAGCAAAGGGGTGGATCTAAGCTACAAGATGGCTTTAAAAAATAAATGATAGTCGAAGGTTGAGTAAGGGGGTTCTCGTGCACTGATAAAGGATATGATGCACCAACACCTCACATAAGCTCAAGTCACACTTGATATGATGCATAAGTATGACCGGATGTCACTCACTACTAGTCTACGCTCGAATAGGCTAAATAAGAGTAGCTCAAGAGTAAGAAGAACACTTAACTCGAGACTGAAAAATGTTCAGCGTATTCTCTCAATTCTATTGATGTTAATTTTCACAATATGATGATATTTATATCATCCCGTTAGAGCAAATCCTAAGTTACATAAATTACAAAAGAATGGTCCTTATTTACTAAAAACAAAAGAGAATAATTTACAAGGAAAATATGAAATCATGCAAAAGAAGCAACACGAAAGTTCTTTGTTAAAAAGGACAGTACAAATGTCAGTAAAGGACTACGCACACATTTTTACAGTGATTTTAACAGTATTGTGGTCCAAGTAGGGTAGACCTTGGTTCAGGCCTATTTGGCATTAGAAGGGGCTGGATAATGGTTGGTTTAGGGATGGTTCACATGGGGTTGGCTTCGAATGGTCGGCTTCTAATAGTTCTGATCGACCTCAACAATAATGAGGATCGCTACATTCAGATTTGGCACTGGGACTGTGGTTTAGTAGAGGGCTCAGCTCGGCGTGCTAGTTAATCACCTCGACAACATCTTAGATGACATGAGAGCAAAGTAGCTTGATAGATCGAATTAGGGCAAGCATTGCTTCTTGGTGCTTAGCTCACCTCAGATAGCTCGATAGATTACCTAAAAGAGCCCTGGGGCTCAAGAGCATGTAATCAGTCCTTACTCCCTATCAACCTGAACCCTTCATTCTTCTTTGTCTACTCAATCAAGGGGGTAGCTGTGGTACTAAAGTTTTTGATAAATCGCCCATAGAAAGAAACTAAGCCATGAAAGCTTCGAACCTCAATATCATTCGCTGGCATGGGCTACTCAAGAACAACTTAGATCTTCTCCTCATCTGCTTAGAGTTCTTCCCCTAACACCATGAACCCTAGGAAGATTACCTCTTTTTGGCATAACGTACATTTCCATACAACTTTTCAGTTCATAAAATGTCAAATACTTTGCAAAGTTGTTGAACATAGTCATTTAGGTCAATACTGTATACCAATATGTTATCAAAGTATACAACCACACATTTTCCAATTAGAGACCGCATTACATGGTTCATTAGCCTCATTAATGTGCTCAGCGCATTAGAAAGTTCGAACGGCATAACTAACCATTTGTAAAGTCCATACCTAGTCTTGAAGGCAGTCTTCCATTCATCACTTAGCCTCATGCGAATTTGGTGGTAGCTACTTTGCAAATCAATCTTCAAAAATATCTTAGGTATCCGTACTTGATAGTAATTTAGTTAACTGTTTAGCTATCGATGCACATGTGCCATGTTCCATCCTTCTTAAGGACAAGCAAAGCTGGTACAGAATGAGGGCTCATGCTCTCCCTTACATATCCTCGCTCTATGAGTTCATCCACCTGTCTTTTCAGCTCAGTTGCCTACTCATGGTTCATCCTGTATCCAGGTTAGTTTAGCAAGGTAGCACCTGACTACAAGTCAATACAATACTCAATGCCTCAGACTAGATGCAATCTTCTAGGCAGTTCTTCAAGGAACAAATTGGAAAACTCATAGAACAAGCTTCGGATTTCATCAGGGATATCTTCCAAATCTCTCATTTCCAACAATATTCTCATCAATAGGAACATATGTTCCTCGACCTTTTCAATAGCTCAAAGCTTTCTTCAGCTCATCACTACGGCATTCTTCATATTAGCTCGGGTAAGCTTATTGTGGGTTTTGTTTACTTAGGAGAAGGTCAAGGGTTGCAATACAATCCTCTTTCCATCCTTAACAAAGGCCTAAGTGTTCTTATATCCATCGTAAGTAATACGTCAATCAAACAACTAAGGTCATCTAAATAATACACTACTTTGTCCCTATATACACTCCCAACACTAAACGGTATAGTCACTTGTTCAATTACGTACAAAGTACCTTTTTCATGAAGCCAATGCAGCTTGTAAGGTTGGGGATGCTTTTAGGTCGGCAAACCCAACCCCTAGACAAAGGACTATACAATAACATTAGTACAACTTCCCCCATCCATAATGATCGTACACAATTAGCCTTTGATGGTACACTTGGTATAGAACAAATTCTCCCTCTAGTCCTCTTCAAAGTTTGGCAAGGAACTTGTTACTTATCTTAAGACTAGGATCATTACTTCTCCCTAGTCAGTATAGATACAGGTCTCCTCTTCCTCTTCGGCTTCGAGTTTTCCAACATCTTCTTCTTTCACTACATCTCCTCAAAGTACTATGATACATCAATTCAGACACTCAGTGATCATATGTCCAAAGCCTAAGCATTTAAAGCATTTCACCTGGCTGGTCTTCCATTTGGTGGTCTGCCTTTTCTCATATATCCTTGGGGTTGGCCTAACCTTGGCTCAACCTATTTGATCAACTCAACCCTACTAGCTTACTCGGTTGTCATTAGATCAGTCATTCCTGTCCTCAACCCTATGTGGCCTCCATGGCTCTGCTTGAACAAGTCAATGTAAAATTGAGGGTCAAGAGACCAAGTCAACTCAAAGCACTTTTCCTCTATTTTCCAACTCCCTGCCCTATCTTTATAGCCTCTTCCAAGGTATAAAACCTCTGCACCTCCATGATGTGGCAAATTTCATATCAAAGTCTAAAGATGAACCTCGACATAATCTAAGCCTCAGGTTCTTCTACGTCAACCCGGATCATAAGCATTTGGAACTTTCTAATATAGTCATCAATAGATCGGCTTCCTTAGCAAAGGCCTACAACTTTGCAAACGTATCTTATAGGTAGGTCTCAAGTACAAATCTACCTCTTAACAACCTTTTCTTCTCATCCTATGTCCTAACACCTCACCTTCTATCTCTTATTCTAGCTACAGTTAGATTTTTCCATCACATAGTGGTATACTTAGTAAACTCCAATGTAGTAAGTCAGACTGTAACAACATCCATATACCCATAACATTTAAACACCTTCTCGAGCTTCTCTTCCCACTCCAAGTATCCATCTAAATCCCAACTTTCACCGAAGGGAAAAGGATTTGAACCTTGACATTGTCTAACCCTCAAAGGACTTGGCATCCTTGTCCTTACACTTGGTAATAGTCAGCTTCTTCTTCTTGCCCAAACTCTTCAACATCTAGCTCCTCATCATCTTCCTTAATCTCCTCCAACTCCAATCTTCGTCTAGCAACTTGGTCTGCTACACTTCTAGGTCATTACGGTCAAACTGGGCGATTAGTTCGATTGCCTTAGCCATGGTGTCTCTTAAGGCCATTTTATAGTGGGTTATGGTGTTGTACAATAAGAAGAGTAGAGAGCTCCATGTCCTACACATTTTACATGGAGGACTATGATAAAGTTTATTAAGGTAAGTAAAATGATATTAAGTCTTGAAACCTAGAGGAAGGTACTGCATGTGGATGCATTATTGAATTCACTTGTTCATAATGTGATAAGAAAATACCTCCTCAATCGTGATGATGAAATATATCCTTCATTCGTTAATGTTCCTCAACTTACTTTGTTTACACGTGGTCTTCTTCTAGTAGCTACTAACATGTCATAGCAAGATAAGATAGCAACACTTAGTGGATTAGACATTTTAGAGGGGAGAGCACCTTATTTCATAGATTTACTATACTTTCTCTTCTTATGCCACTATTAGGAGTATCGGTATGCCATATAGTTTTGGAATGGATCACCTTTTCTTGGGTAAGATAGCCTAATGTTGTAGTGAATATTCTTAATGATGCCATGCTACTGTCCAACTAACATAGAGTTTTCTCATCTTTAATAAAATCATAATGCACTAGAGGAGCTTATTGCCTTGATCCCAAGGTAATACTTATCATTCTAGCTAAGAAGTTGTTGCAAGCTTCAAATAACATGTAGCTTTGCTCCTAACTTAAAAAAAAAAATTCTAATTAGAAGTATCGATTATGGAGGTTGAACAAGAAGGATCCTTAGGCTTAAAGAATGCATGGTAGTCTTGTCTAGAAGCAATGACAATAAAGGTCTATAAGAGGATGCCAAGGCTTTGCTTAGGCTTAAAAGCATAACAGCTAGGTGTTAGTAGGTAACCTATGCTTAGGCTTAAAAGCATAACAACTATGTGTAATGCTAAAGCATTGCTTAGGCTAAAAGTGTAAAATCTAAGATGAGTAAGGCAATAATTGTCCAGGTACAAAGAGCAATGGCTATGACGTTATGGCATTGGTTACGAGCTTCTTTTCATCATAACGTCTAGAATATTTAGGAAGCATTCTTTTTGTTATTTGATGTACTCTAATAGGTTTTTCCTTTGCTTTTGCTAAATCCATGCCATTGTAATGATGGTGACCCATCCTTGAATAGAGAAAAAAATTGTTTCGAAACATGATGAACGTAGTAGCTTGAATAGAGAAAAACTTCATGTACCAAGTGTAGACTTTTACCATCATTGACTTGTAACTTGGAGAACTTTTCCAACTTTAGCTTTGTAAACCCTACTTTTAGTAGGCCTACGATTTGAGTATGAGTACTTTCCGAACATTCCAGAAGATCAACTAGACCAAAAACTTAAGTTTATATTTAGAAACAAATTAAATTTTTCCAATCCAAAAAAAAACAATTATCGATAAAACCCAAGCTCGAAGAACTGCAAGCTCTAAAGTCACTTAAAACCCTAAACCCTAAAATAATTAAGGAATTTTAACCCTAAGTAATTAATCGATAATTTAATTTGAATAATTTCATTCAACTTTAGAAAATTTCACAATTTTATAAAAATCAAATCATAAATTACAAAACAATGCGAGATGAAAACCCTAAAACAATTTCCCATAAGGCCAAGCCCTTATCTTCATGTATAAGCTTTACACATAAATAAGTAGACCAACTAATCACCTTAGATAAGTTATTAATTGAGATTTAGAATCATTTATCAATTGATAACTTATCAAAATCCAGTGATAAGACAATTTCCTTATCACCCATTCACTTATACTACATATGGACAATTTTTCACAAGATTTCATAAGCTTAACTTTAATAAATGAGACAAGACCACTCCATGGCCCAAAAAGACTTTAAATGGCAGATTTGGACAAGGGAGAAAGGGGAGCCATGCTCTTGTCTTTCAACCATCAATCACTTTCTCTTACAGATCACTATTTACCCCTTAATGCTTACATCATCAATAGTTGCAATTGTTGATTTTTGTGTAAGCTACAAGATAATCAATTAAAGCTTCTTGCACACACTTCTCTCCTCATTCAAAACCTGCCACTCTCTCCCTCTTTCACTCCCATTTTCTCTCCCTTTTCTCTCACTTTAAACACAAATCAAAAGAAGAAATCAAACTC
This sequence comes from Lumnitzera racemosa, assembly GCA_024138005.1. Lineage (NCBI taxonomy): Eukaryota > Viridiplantae > Streptophyta > Magnoliopsida > Myrtales > Combretaceae > Lumnitzera > Lumnitzera racemosa. The sequence continues at coordinate 31,926,814 of JAMXBC010000003.1, read as the reverse complement.
CACAAATTCCCAACATTGCGGCCACCATTTTCGCTTCCACACTTACGGCAATTTCTCTTCTTATTATTGTGTTATTTTCTTTCACCATCTAAGATCTTTTAGAGTCATTATAACCTTCCATAAACCCCATTCCAAAATACCAAAAGATTCAGGTTCCAAAAGGTTGCAAAAGAGGAAGCAAAGTTGAGAGCTTAACTGAAACTTTTGTGCACAACCACCATATTTTGCTTTAAAGACGAGTAAGTATTTCTTGTCATTATAGGTTAGTTTTTATGATTAGGAGACTTTGATTTCTTGAAGATATAAGTAAAGTTTAAGTTGTTATAACACCAAAAATCATTTTAAGAAACAAACTCATGAAACCCTTACATGAGGTTGAAACATGAGCACGTAAAGTTGGTGTTTTGTAAAGATACTTGTATAGCACTTTGAATGGAAGATTTTAAGTTGAGAAAATCTTGAAACAAGAACTTAAATGGAAGATGAACATGCTGGACGTGAGGGTTCAAAGATCATTTGAATGTTTATTTTATTTCCGTTAAGTTAAACATGCTCAAATATAGACTTAAGTTAAGGAAAAATCCATCACATGAAGTTTTATGAAGAAACCAACTTTGTATGACATGAGCTATGATATAGAGGTTGTATTAAGTATAAGATCTTCTATTTCTTTGTATGGAGCATGAGTTAAAGAATCATCTTATGGAAGAAAAGTTAAGTTAAGATTTGGATACAAGTAGTTTAAGTGCATAATCTAACACCTAAACTTAAGGAAATGATTAAACTTAAGGAAATGATGAAACAAGTTGAAAAACCAAGCGAGAGCCCCTTAGAATCATCGTGAACAGATCTGGAACATGGGAAAAAGAAGCTTAAAAATATGATAAAAGTGAATGAACAAAGTGAAATGATCAACTAAAGCAAGTATGGTAAGCATACAAAGCCTAAAACTCAAAACCGAGCTTAAAACTCTCAAAACAAGCCTAGAACTCTAAGTTGGGCCTTCAATAAAATTCTGACCAGTACCTTAAAACATTAAGAGATGATGTTTGAAGCCCATAAGAAATTCACCTAAGGCCCCATAAGCCCACCAAAGTCACTAACTTTAGTTTAAACCAAAAACAAGTCCATTTGACAACTTAAGCCCACTAAAGGGCCCATGAAGTGGTTGTTAACCTTAGGAATATAAATCAAAGTTGTAAATCTGATCTCAAGGAGTATTTTAAGCATAGGATAAAATCTTAAGACCAAGCCCAAAGGATTTCTCAAGTTATCAAAAAGCCCATTTACCATACAAGGCCCAAAAACACTCTTACACATGAGGAACGCTACTGTTCTGACCTATGGGTAGAATTGTATACTTCATTTCGAAAATCTAACTCTACCACATTAAAGTACACTCAAAAAAGATGAAGATTGACTATAAGATCATAAAAATCGAATTTAAAACGAAAAATTTATACACGATTGAACTTTTAAGTAAAACAGGAAAAATTTCTGAAACCAAGTCCAAGGTATAACTTAAAGGGTTTTAGCTTAGTTTTCTAGGTTCTATTTCAAATCCTTATAATATCATATTTGCGATGTCCAGGGGACTCGGCTTTGGGAAGACGACCTACCCCGAATTATTTTGATTGATCCGCATGGCTAAGTGAGTAAATTCTCAATGACTCTTTACTTGATTGTGCTTGTAGAATAGATGCAGATAAACTTATATATATAAATTTGGATGCGTGTTGGATATGGGAGATGCATGTGTGTGGATTTATGGATGAATGTGATGACTTGTTAATTATATACATAATAATGGGAATTGTTTGTATTAATATACACATGTGAATTGTATGGAATGAAATTGTTTGATCACCCTAAAAATCGAATTAATCACTTATATGATTAAGAAATCAAAATGAATCATGCATTCCCCATATTGCATACGGATAACACCGACTGCCGCTTCACGTAGAAGATGGGAAGAGACTCACAGGAATACGAGTTTCCTGCAGGATTGAGCACTAGCTATGTCATCATATATATTAAGTCCCTGTCCTAAGCTAATGGGCTTACTAGGCGCTAAGAGACGCCAACCGTCGGCGAAGAGCCGAGTCTTGTGGCTTCTGCTTAGGGCGTGTGTTTGTGGATTGTGGAGACAACCATACCGCTAGACTTGGGATTTTAAAAGATATGATTTGATTTTGGTAAAGGAAGTATACATATATATATATAGAGAGAGAGAGAGAGAGAGAGTTTTGTTTTGACATGAGTACAATAATGCAAATGAAATAAAACCCAAGGTTTAGAACCTGGATTTCGATTTGGGTCGGTTAATTATCTCCAAACCCCAACTTCAGGGGACGTAATTTTGAGTCATATGCAGTTCCTAGGTCACTGCATGCGTTGTTTGGCATACTGGTTGTTCATGCATTCATATGATTGTGCATTTAATAAATTTCTGTCATACGGTATTGATGAGGGTAATTATCTCACTAAGAGTAAGCTTATACCCCAACAGTTCTTTTCCTTACAGGTTGATCGATAGTTGAGAATGGGATAGGAATCGAGTGCAGAGTGCTACCATTGAATCAGTGTGATGAAAAGCGTGTGTATTTAATTCGGAATGCTCCGAAAAACGACTAATGTCTTAATTAAGTTTAGTATCTTTAGTAAGTTTAGAATTTTCTAAAATTGTCTATCTTATTTCACTATTTTGGTAGGGGATACCGACTCTCTATGGTTCTGAGGAACTATGGAAAAATGAATATCCATAATTATTTATATTATATAATGAGCCAATAAACTAAAATTGAAGACTCTAGCAAATAATTATTTAGAGTCTTGCAATCTCTGACTTGCAAGGCAATTTTCTTATCATGGGTACACACGTGCTATGGAAATTTTAGGCAATACTACTAGGCCCCTCCTAGGGTCGCTATAAGCTTATAATCAAAATTTTATAATTCTGAGGTTTTAGTGAACTATAACAAATGTTCCTTGGTAAAGGCTCCTTTGATATTAAATGGCAAAAACATTATATTTATATAGTCCTTGAGGTACAGCTTTACAACCATACATTGGTGGTAAGAAAGCTTAAAGTCCAGCACTCCAATTGGTGACTTAGGTTATAGTTCTCTTAAATACATTAAAGCTCTTCCTTCATAATAAAGCAGGCCATTAGAAAATCAGCATCCATATTTGCTGGAATGAATGGAGTTATGGTTAGTGAATCTACAAAGTGTGGCATAAGCAACAACTTACAAGGTTAAGAAACCTCTAAGTTGAACTCAGATATGTTCCATATCGATAGTAGATTTTCATCCCATTGATTAAATGCTCAGAATTATGTCGACCTATCTTAAGTGAATAGAAAATTAGCTAAGGGGTCATGCCTTTAGCTAATTCCCACTATAGCTAACCACTAAGTTGCCACCATCTATTGACCTCTTGCTAAAGCTTCTACAACTTAATACCTATCACCTTATTAGTATTATTGAAGGCCCAGTCCATTAAGGTTTAAAAATTTAAATGTGGCTGTGAATAGTTTAGCAATTACTTAGATAAAAACTATCCAACCACCTACTTCTTCATACAATTTGCACATGGCCAAATTTAGGAAATACTACATGTTGTTGACAATTTAATTGTCAGTCACTACAATTATTAGCCACTACGATTTGCATATGGGAACATGACCACTATAAGAACTCTTTACACACTCTAAAAACTCAACCATATACTCTTAAAAACTTCTTCTCTAATACTACACTAACTTAGGCATCAAAATAACTACGTCGAACTAACCTCAACACCCCTAAAGCTTAACTCTTGTTTTTTTACAGATCACAAATACCAATCCAGATTTTGACAACAACACTCCACCTTTGGTATACCTCATTACTCAATGATATTTTCTAAAGAAGGTGCTTATTCACCTTACAATTGAAGGATACCCCCATTAATAATGGGAAGATTGATTGGTTAGATTGAACCATTAGTGTCTCGCTACATAAAAATGGTAAGGCTTAATGCAGCTGTCCTGATTATGAATTGATAGATCATTACTAGGAACTAATTCAAGATGACTTTGGTGTTCTCTTACATCATTAGAAGCATTTATACGGCTTTAAGAGAACCTTCTTGTGTTGAGTTGTCCTAATTAATATTCTTTAGTGATTGCAAGTTCTACTCTATGATCTCAATATTAACTTCCTAGGTGCTATCTACTAATCTTGGTTCTCTTCCTTATAAGTGCTATTATGTTATTATCATTTTACAGTTACCAAAATGTGAATGAAAAGATTTGACTGAGGTGATCACATGCGTACTACGTAAGTTAAGTGCTTCACATAACTTAAGAGATGTACAGATGGTACAATAAGCAAGAAGTGGCAGCATCAAAGTATCAAATACATAAGTGACAGATTAGGAAGTCCATGTCCTTGATTTTGTAGCTCTTGAGCAATTGAGCTTATTCTTCATTAGAATTGCATTTTGATCTTTGCCATCAAAGCTTTTTCAATAAGATGTTGCTTTTCCAATCTCAAAATTTTGTTAAAGGAAGAGATACTATTAACTATATATAGACTCTTAAACTTAGTAACATCCATTAAAGTGGCAAGCAAGGGAATAACAAATGAAGAGTATACTCCTCATTAGAGTTCTCGAAACTATTTTTCCAATAAGCTAAGGTATAGTAAAAAAGAATAATTTGGAATCATCTAGGGCAATCTTTATTTTCTATAGAGTTTAACCAAGCTATAACCTTCTTCCTAAAGTCCTACTCCAACATGCTTCTTTATTTTCTTTATTTGTCTTCTAGTTAGCTCCCTATCCATCTTTTTATCACCTACTAATAGGTTTCTTTCATAAAAGGAGAGATCGAGATGACATGAACCATACCCATTTAAGGGTTCTCATGTTGCCAATTAACCCTTTTATAGAGATTATGATTTGATGCTTAAATTTAAAATTTATCTGTGAGACTATATTAACGATAGCAAGATGGAAATCTCATTTTTAACACTTGGAAAGATGAAAACTCTATGCTATTTTACTAAAGTTAGCCATAAGGTTTTAACAAAACTAAGATTTATACATTGTTTAAACGGGGATACTAAAAATGCTTACTCATTCATGGAAAAAAAAAATTATTTCACCAATACATGCAAAAAAAAAAAAACTTGAAATGATCCATAATCACATTCTATGAGATTTGAGGTTTCCATAAACCTTAAGAAGTAGCCTTAAGACAAATCAATTGAATTATCTCTAAGGCACAACAAGAAATATTTCCATTGTTATGCTACCTTAACCTCATAGTATCGCAATAATATGGGTGTACTCATGGCTACACAATCAAGCATCAACATGAGCACTATGAAAATGATAAATTCTTAATGAGCCATCTATATGTAGTAGGAAATGAAAGTATAAGAAAATTGTTAGTCAATGACACAATTTTTAATACCAAAGCTCAATTTGTCACTTATAGTGAACTATTTGATAGATATCAATTAGTTAACAAAGACCAAGCATTTGGGACATGACTACACTTTCTCTACATAAGGATAACTTTGCTAAAACATTAACATTTGTCACTAATTAAATATTGGAGTTTTCTTTATGTTTACCAATTTAAAAAAAATTTACACAAATATAAACTATGTAAAATAATTACATGAATATCATCGCAAATTGTATCCAAAATGAGATGTGATTTTGCGACAATATATGAATGTTGAATTTATAAATGCAACATTTGTTTTGTTACTATTAATTTTGTAGTAAATGTGTATTGTCAGATAATCGCATCTTAAAGATACGATTTTGCCACAGTGCACTTTTGTTGCAGTTGTAAAATATGACATTAATATACTATAAAATCGCATCTTACAATTGTGAGAAAACTATAGCGTGCCAAAATTGCATCATAAAGATAAGTTATGGCTATATACTTATGTTGCAATTGCAATTACAACATGCAATATTTTAAGACGGTGGCAAAATCGCATCTTGCAATGATATTTATGTAATTTTTTACATGATTTGTATTTGTATAATTTCTTTTTTAAATATATATTACAATCCTATGGTATGCCGCTAGTGATAATAAAATTTATTAGTAATGGTTCATATTTGATGATACTTTATTTTATCACTTCTTACTATAGTTGAAAATTACTTTTGATCATCGTCTATTACATTAAGACACTAATTTACACACATCACCCATTACAATGATCAATATTTATTTAATAACATTAAAACCGATTTATCATATATCACATGACACAATTCCTTAGGCTAACCACCAATTAGGGCTAAGCAACATAACATAAGACGGTTGATAGAAAATAAGGAAGTTGAAATGAAATAAAATTTACTAGTTAGGGCTTTATTTTTAACTTTTTCCCTTATTTGGTTTGTTTACTTTCTTCTTTATAAAATTTCCTCTAGCCAAAATGCTGATTCTTCATTCTCATTAAAGATATTGTATTATTATTATTAAAAAATGTGTCCATTTTGGATTTGTCTTTAGAACTCCAACACTTTATTTGGTTTGTTAATAATTTTTACCTTACATACTTAAATGTTATACTTTAATAGAATGAATGTCAGTTCTTCCAAAAAGGAAGGAAAAAAAAAACTAAACATATAAGTCTAGTGACAATAAAATTTTCAACTAATTAGTAAAATTTGGTAGCAAAGTTGATTTTCATCACTTATTTGATTGATGATTCTTAATTAGTATCCCTTGACCAATATAATAAATCTCACAAATTATAAAAAAATTAACAGTAAATTAGTATCTGTATTTATTTATAAATATTCTTAAAAAAGAAGAATTGAAAGTAATTCAAAATATTTTTCTTTATTCTAGAGTTTTCATAAAATATATCTATATATATTTACATTACTATATACATTGGGCTTTTATCCTCTAGAATCTTATAGGTGGTATTGATAGGCATTTTTCAATAATTATTATTTGGGCTTATATCCATCGTCCTAATTCTTAAGTCCGGTCCAATTATCCAATCCAAAGACAATCTCCGTTGACACATTATAAATACCAGGCAAGACCCCAAGTAAGGAACCCTCTTCTTCATTCTTTCATTCCCATAATCATTCAATAGTTTTACTCTTATCACAATAGAGCTAACTTAGGCATTGGAGTAGCCATGCCAAAGCATCCTTCGACACCCTCCATAGACATTTTCTCTTGTTGTAAGTGGTTATATAACGAAATAAGAATCGCTTGTCAAAAATTGACATCGTCTATGGGTACGTGTAATTATGGCCACGATTCCCAATGTAATTTTGAAAATCTCCCAATGGGACATTCTTTCAAAGGATGAACTTATTTGCATCTAATATGTTATGGGATGTCAACTCTTTTAGGTGAAACTTTCCAAACTTGACCTTTCTCTTCTGTATCAATATTTATATTCTCCATATTCGTATGTCTATTTATGTTTGATGAGAATCATTGGATTCTTTAAGCAAGCGATTGTTATGTTTCTCAACATCTGCTTATACTACAAAAGTTGAAAATTACCTTAGTTAACTACCATGTCGTATCTATGTTTTGCAGAATTTACGAGTTTATATTTTTATAACCGCCATTTTCATGCAAGTATTGATAGGAATCAACCCTTTGGATCGATCATAAAAGCCGAGCTTGGGACTTTAAGGGCTCGTATGGAAAATACTAACTCTAAGCCATAGTTAAGATGGGGAATCTTATCCTGATCCGACGTCCTACCGCCATGTTTATCAAATCCTCACATATGTCCAACATGCTCCTGCCTAGATGCGAAGTCCTGATGTAGAAGGTAACCTAAGAAAGGCTAGTCGAATCAAGCTCTCCAACCGACCACTAGTGCATGACTCCAATTCAGCTAACTTCCGAACCAGACTTATTGGTTCCCAACTTTCAATATAGAATTATTCCTACTTCCACCAATGTTGTATCATATCCCTAATGTCCAGCCACCAAGCGACACGTGTCTTCTGACATAACGTTCTCTAATGATTCTTTCTTTTCCATACTAAATATTCTTTGTCTCTTTTACTCCTTTTAGTATGTCTTATGTAATGTAATGTAGAATGCCCTTTTTTTTCTTTTCATATATGTAAAGCAACCCTAGTGAACGAGTATATAAACCCCCACTTTCTTGTACACAAGGATGATTCAACTTTCAATACTGAATTATTGACTCAAGCAACCTTAAGTTCTCGTTATCATTCAACTCCTATCTATTCCCTTTGGTAAGGAGTAGTGGTGAATGACCCTTCAATTCGAATCGGTGTATCATATCCAGTGGATTGTTGTTCGAGTAGGATCAGGTGGTGTGTCGTATCCATTCGGTAACTACTTAAACTTTGCTAGCTTTTTTTCTTGTTCTTTTTTGTTCGCTTCGTTGTGGTGCCTCTTTATGTATCCGACCTCGGAGATACATCAGCTTTGCTGGTATCAAAGCATGGTTTTATGAGAGTGTACGTAAAGTTGCAATGAATTTTTTGTTTTCTTTACTCTTAGTGGTTGCTGTATTCCTTCTATAGCAACTGTAGTGTATTGGTGTAACAATAAGAGTAGTTTTATTGTAACTCAGTTTTACTTTGTTTTTCACTGTAAAAACAAAGCGAGTTTATTTCTATTCTGTTTAGTAACTATTGAGTATTAAGGTTGTTAATAGTTTGTTAATCTATTCGGAAAGGTATTATACTATGTCAAATTCAAGTGTTCGGGGAGTTATTGGTGACAAAGGCAGTAGTGCTCAACCTAGTCATAGTCATAACGATAGTAACACCCTAGGGTTGGTTGATGACAAACTTAACAGACTCACAAACCTTGTTGAGAGTCTAGTCACCACAATGCAAGTTAATAAGCAACAACCTTAAGGTGTACAACAATAATACCCCTAGAATGACACCCTTGAGAGACACTATGGTCGAGTCAATCGAACCAATCACCCAGTTCATCCTCCTTGAGCTAGAGGAGCTACTAGATGAAGACTGGAGTTAGAAGAGATTACAAGGGATGATGAGGAGCTGGATGTTGAAGGATTCGGTGATGAAAAAGAAGTTGATTATTACCGAGCATAGGGACAAGGACACCGAGTCCCTCAAAGGTTAGACAATGTCAAGGTGCAAATCCTACCCTTTAGTGGAAGTAGAGATGTAGATGAATACTTGGAATGGGAAGAGAAGGTCAAGAAAGTATTTAAATGTTATGGTTATGAGGATGAGGTCAAGGTCCAACTTGTTGCATTGGAGTTTACTGGGCATGCCACCATTTAGTAGAAGAATCTAAATGTAACCAGGGCAAGAGACGGAAGATGAGGTGTTAGAACCTGAGAAGAGATGAAAAGGTTGTTAAGAGGTAGATTTGTGCCTAAGACTTATCTACAAGATATATTTGCAAAGTTACAGGAGTTGCGCTATGGAAGCTGATCTGTTGATGACTACGTGAGGGAATTCCAAATGTTAATGATCCGAGCCGATGTGGTAGAGCTAGAGATCCGTACAGTATCGAGGTTCATTTCTAGGCTCAAGTATAAGATTCGCAATATCGTGAAAGTATAGAGGTTTTATAATTTGGAAGAGGCCACCAAGATAACATAGAGGGTTAAAAAGAAAAGGAGAAGTGTTTCGAACCGACCTGGGCCAACATTCTCCTTAGCCGCGGTACCACACTAACCTATTCAAGCTAAGCGTAGGAGACCATACCAAGTCGAGGAAAAGAATGACTGACCTAACGATAGCCAAGCAAGTCAACATGGCTAAGCAGGACAACCAGGTCGAGCCGAAGTTAGGCCACCCCCAAGAATGTATGAGAAAGGACATACCTCTAAACAGAAGTCTAGCGAGGTGAAATGCTTTAAATGCTGAAGCTTCAGACACATTACTACTGAGTGTCTGAACCAATGTGTCATGGTGCTTCGAGGAGATGTAGTAGACAGCACCAACGAGAGTGAGCCTAAGGAGGAGAAAGATGTTCAAAAGGTAGAAGCTGAGGAAGAAGAGGAGACTTATGCCTATGTTGACTAGGGAGAAGTGATGACCTTAGTATTGAGATAAGTCCTAAGTTCCTTACCAAACCCTAATGAAGACCAGAGGGAGAATTTATTCCATACTAAGTGTACCATCAAAGGCCAATTATGCACAATCATAGTAGATGTAAAAAGTTGCACTAATGTAGTTATGCAATCATTTATGTAGAAGTTAGGTCTACCGACCTCAAGGCATCCTCGACCTTATAAGCTGCATTGGCTTCATGATAAGAGTGCTTTGCACATGATTGAACAAGTGATCGTACCATTCAGTGTTAGAAATGTACATAGGTACGAAGTAGTGTACAATGTCATCTCCATAGGAGCTTCACACCTACTACTTGGACAACCTTTGTTGTTCGACCAACATTTTATGCACGACGGGTATAAGAACACCTATGCATATGTTAAGGATAGAAGGAGGATAGTTTTCCAACCTTAATCCCATCCCAGTTTGACAAGGATCAAAGAAACAACAGCAGGTCAATAATCCAAAATGGGTATTCGAGATTCCAACGAAAATGGGTATGAAGAACAAGAAGGTTTTGATGGTAAATGTGAATGGATAAAATTTATCAAGACACAAACACAATCAGGGGTTTTAACTCAAAATAGAGTTTAATACGACTCGCAAACACTAATGTCCATCGAGATTCAAATGAGAGTTAGATACGACTCATTAACTCACTCAAATGAAAAGGTTTGCCACAATCTTACGGACAAGATCGATGAGAACACGAAGACAATTAAAGAGTTTAATCTACACTCAATAATCCAGCAATGCTAACTCAAGAGTAGCCTTGCTAAAAAAGGGAATGATTCCAAAACGCAGGAATATACTTTCTGTCTAATTTTGTATGTTGACATCTATGTATATATGTATGTATATTTCTAATATTTACAGATGTTGCTATTTATAGTAAGTCCTAAACCCTTGTGGCAAAACTATAAATAATGTACAACGCCTTAAACCCTAAAGAATTAGGCTCATAAATAAAATAAAGGAAAACATGTATAAGAATACAAAACTGTGCGTTTTACAAGGGGAGTTGACATGCAATCACTCGGCATGTCCTAGAAAGAGTAGTATCCAAATCAGATGAGGTTGGCAGTTGGATGTATGGGTTCGGCGAAGTCTTGTAGTGTTTAGCCCAGATACTCGAAAGGTCGGCCCATAATTGCTAAGTACTAGAATCAATTGACACAAATCTTTCGATGCTATGTCGAGTAGTTCTTTGGTCTCAAGTACTCGGCCTTATGGTATCTCGACTTCTCAGCTAACGATAGGCTTGATGCCGAGTGTTTATCTTCCTTCCTCTTATCCTTCTGGCTTCTACTCAACCTAAGTAAGCTTTGATAAGCCTTGGCTTAGATATAATCGGAGGATAATTCCCATCACAGGTAAATGAAACCTATAATCAGCTCACCTGAGCTAGTAAGAAATCCAATGAACCGATGTCCCTATTGGTTAGGAGACTGATGGAGATGAGGGAGTTACATAATGTTCCAGAAGAAATCTAATACTTGCTAAATGAGTTTTCTAACCTATTTTTCAGAAAAACTGCCTAAAGGACTACCACCCGTCCAAGGCATAAAGCACTACATTGATCTACAACCAAGTGCTATTTTCAGAACAACTGCTTAAAGGACTACCACCCGTCCGAGGCATAAAGCACTACATTGATCTACAACCAAGTGCTGCCCTGCCAAACCGACCTGCATACAGGATGAACCTGAGCAAGCTACTAAGCTAAAAAGACAAGTGGACAAACTCATTGAGAGAGGGTATGTAAAGGAGCATAAGCCCTTATGCTGTACCAGCTCTACTCGTTTCAAAGAAGGATGGTTCATGGCACATGTCCATCAATAGCTGAGCAATCCACCAAATTATTATCAAGTATAGATACTCGATACCGTAGCTCGATGACAAGTTGGATGAGCTTCATGGTGTGAAGATATTTTCAAAAATAGATCTACGAAATGGCTACCACAAAATTTACATAAGGCCAGGTGACGAATGGAAGACTGCCTTTAAGACTAAGCATGGGCTCTATGAATGGTTGGTTATGCCATTTGGACTTACTAATGCACCAAGCACATTCATGAGGTTAATGAACCATGTGATGCGCTCTCTTCTTGGAAGATATGTGGTCGTATACTTTGATGACATATTAGTCTATAGTGCCAACCTGAACAACCATGTTCAACATCTTCATGAAGTATTTGGCATTCTACGAGTTGAGAAGTTGTATGAGAATGTGAAGAAATGCATGTTCTTCCAGAAAGAGGTGATGTTCCTAGGGTTTTTAGTATTAGGGGAAGGAATCTGAGCAAATAAGGAGAAGATCCGAGCTATTCTAGATTGGCCAACGCTAAAGAATGTCAGTAAAGTCTAAAGTTTCTATGGCCTAGCTTTTTTCTATAGGCAATTTATTAAAGACTTCAGCACAATAGCCACCCCATTGACCTCACTAACAAAGAAGAATGAAGGGTTCAGGTGAAATAATCAAGCTAAGTGAAGCTTCAAGCAAATCAAGGAGAAACTCACCTTAGCACCTGTCCTTTCACAATCAGATTTTAACGAGCCTTTTGAACTGGAGTTCGACACATTGGGAGTTGGAATTAGTGCTATCTTGATGCAAGAACGATGGTCCATCACTTACCATAGTGAGAAACTAAATAGCCTAACCCTGAACTATTCCATATATGAGAAAGAGATGTACTCCCTTTTTCAAGCCCTTACTGTTTGGCAACATCATTTGCTACAGCGAATGTTTGTTATTTACACAAACCATGAGTCACTGAAACATCTGGAGAGTCAAAACAAGCTTTTAAAGAGGCAAGCCAAGTGGTTAGAGTTCATGGAGAGTTTCTTATATGTCATCCAACACAAGAGGGGAAGTGCAAATGTAGTCACCGACACTCTATCACAATAGTAAACCTTGCTGACCACTTTCCAAACAAAATTATTAAACCATCTTGAGGTCTTGAGGTCAGCAAGATGGTACACTTCATTCTCTCTTTTCTCTTTTTATTAAACCTAGAAACAACACGGCCGACAACATGATCATGTCTTTTGGTTGTGTCATGGGCTGTAATGGTTTAAAAACAGCTCTAAATTGGCCTGAAAACAACACAATCGTGTCATTTAACTGTATCGATCTTCAAACATTTATAACTTACTCATTTTAACTCTAATTTGAGTGAAATTTGTTTCTATCTTCTCATTTTCTCACATAGATCATTTCAAAACCTAGAAAACAAAATTTTACTCAATTAAGTACTATTATCTAAAAATAAACTCAAATATCAAGGAAAATCATAAAAAATCACTAAATAAAATATGTACAATTAGGAACTCATCAATTGTCTCAGATCGGGACATGAAATTTTTGAACTATTTCTAGAGGACTCTTTGGAGCAGACTTGGGACTAAACTAGTGTTCAGCTCCAGTAGCTACCCTCAGACTAATGGCTAAATTAAAGTAGTGTACAAAATACTAGGCTATCTGCTTAGAGCTGTTGTAGGGAAGAACTTAAGAGATTGGGATCTGCGCCAACCAATCGTAGTGTTCGCATACAAACGAACTGTCTACAACAATATAAGGGAGACCCCATTCGAAGTCATCTATAGCCTTAAACCACCATTCCCGAGTCAATCCAAAGTTAATCTAGCTTGAGAATTACATGAACTGCACTAATCAATAATAAAGAAGATCGCCAAATTCAATCAGAGACAACAAGAGATAGCCAAGGCCACCAAGAGTGATTCAACCTCAACCGAGAGCAATTCCCACACTTAAGACAAAGCAAACTATCTCCTCGAGCTGATGGCCTATTCAAGATCCTAAATAAGATCAACAGCAATGCCTACCAGATTGAGTTACCTAATGACTATGGTATCTCCTCTACCTTCAATGTGTCTAATCTGATTCCCCATCAACCAATAGAAGAAGACCTTATGACCACTCTAGAATAGCGAGTAAAAACTACTTTAGATTTGAGGAGAAATCTTTTCGACGCCCAGGCAGATGATAAGAATTAACCCCCTGGACCAATGACAAGAAGCCAAGCTCGAGGACTTCAAGGGCTTGCACAAAAAATACTAACTCTAAACCATAATCAAGATGAGGACTCCTATCCCAATCTGACCTCCTACGGACCTGTCTATCAGATCCTCATGTGTGTCCAATATGCTCCTACCCAACTGTGAAGTCCTAACCCAAAAGGTAACCCAGGAAAGGCTAGTCGAGCCGAGCTCTCCAACCGACCACTAGTGCATAACTCCAATTCAGCTAACTTCCTAACCAAACCAATTGGCTCCCGACCTAATCCAGATCAGGGTCGGCCCCTGACTATAACGTATTCCTGCTTCTGCCTATGTTATATCATATCCCTGATGTCTAGCCACGAAGAGACACATTTCTTCTGACACAACGTTCTCTAATGATCCTTTATTTTCCATACTAAATATTCTTTATCTCTTTTACCCCTTTTAGTATCTCTTATGTAACCTATTGTAGAATACCCTTTTTTTTCTTTTCATACGTGTAAAGCAACCTTAGTGAACGGGTATATAAACCCCTACTTTCTTGTACACAAGGACGATTCAACTTTCAATACAGAATTATTCACTTTAGTAACCTTAGGTTCTTATTATCATTCAACTCTTATCTATTCCCTTTAGTAAGGAGTAATGGCGAGTGACCCTTCAATTCAGATCGGTATATCATATCCGGTAGATTGTTGGCCGATAGGATCAGGTGGTGCGTCATATCCATTCAGTAGTTGCCCAGACTTTGCTAGCCTTTTTCTTATTCTTTTCAGTTCGCTTAGTTATGGTGCCTCTCCGTATGTCCAACCCCGGAGATGCATCAATAAGTAATTAGCTAGGCATGAGTGAGAATGAGGATTGGCTATTCTCTTAACCTTCCACTTCTCTTCATACTATCTACAAGAAATAGGTAATCATCCAGCTCAGCAAGTAGAACGTTGGTAAGGAGGTACTTGGCTTCGGCAAGAGTCAGCTGGAATAAGAGAATCCACCTTGCCTAGCCTTCCAATCCTTGGGCTTGGCTGCAGGTCAAAGGTCCCATTGATTCCCATCATTTCCCTCTAGGTTAATATGGATTTGGGATCAAATCCACACGATCTTCGGTAAGCTCTCTATCAAGGTGATAAGGACTGATATCGGCAATGTTAAAGGTGTTAGATACCCTATAATCATTGGGCAGCTATAACTTATAGGCGTTCTCATTGATTTTTTAGAGGATCCTGAAGGGTCCTTCAGCTCTTGTAGATAATTTATTCCTCCTTTTACTCAAAAAATGTTCCTTACTGAGGGGCAGCCATACTAAGTCTCCTTGCTAGAATTGTTTAATCGTCCTACCCTTAGTCTTCTCTTGCATTCTTTTAGTAGCTTAGTAAATGTGCCAAGTGACTTTGTCATAGATGTGCTGAAGGGATTGTTCTCTAGCCCTCGCATCAAGGTTCTCTTACATAAGTATAGGTACAGGGTTATGATCGAGGGGTAACTCGGGATTGAAACCATAGACCACTTCAAAGGGAGTTTGCTTAGAGTTGTCATACACTGTCCGGTTGCAAGGGAATTTAACCACTAGCAAGCAGACATCCTAATCAACCAAGTCTTGCCCACCACAACTTAGAGTAGTGATCCCAAAGTGCAATTAACCACCTCTATTTAGCCGTCAATTTGGGGGTGATAGGAAGTGCTAAATAGTAATTTAGTTCACATCCATCGCCACAAGGTCCGCCAAAAATGGCTCAAAAACTTTGGGTTCCTATCAAAGACTGCACTCCTCGGCATATAGTATAACCGTACAATCTCCTACAAGAAAAGAGTAGCAATAGCCAAAGTATTATTAGTTTTAGAGCAAGGCAAAAAGTATGCCATCTTGCTAAACCTATCCACAATAACCATTATGGAATCTTTGCCTCAAGCAATCCATAGTGATCCATGAGCAAAGTTCATGCTTAATTCAATCCAACATTTTGTCAAAACAAGCAAGACATTGCTCTCCCTTGCTCAGCTCAGCACTTATTCTTTTTTAACATAGTGCAACTTTTAATAACTCGGTGCACATCTCGCCTCATTCTAGCCAAAAGAATCAACGCTCCCCAAAATGTCCAGAAAGTCCTCCACTATAGGCTTCCTTGATTAGCAGCTCCCTCAAGGAACAAGTTGGTACACATAATTTTCCACTTCAGAACAAGTAACCATCCTCCACATGATATTCATCCATTGTTCTTCCATTGATGCACTGTGTAATTATGGGTCCAAAGTATGGATCCTCATAATACTGTTCTTTGATACTTGCAAATCCAAACAGTCTGGTTTGCAGTTCATTCTAAAGTATACATCTTCTCAAAAGAGCATCTGCAACTACATTGCTATATCCGTGTTCATGTTTTATTACAAAATCGAATCTTTCAAGGAATTCAACCCATCTCACATGCCACTTCGATAAATTCGTCTAACTTCAGAGGTACCTCAATGACTCATGATCAGTATATATAACAAATTCTCTTGGCAGTAAATAGTGCTACCATACTTGCAGCGCTCGGATCCGCCCCAAGAGTTCTTTGTCATATACGAAACAATTCAATTGCGGTCCTCTAAGCTTTTCATTGTGGAAGGTAATTAGTCGACCTTCCTACATTAGGACAACACCTATTCCAATGCCTGATGTGTCACATTCTAACTCAAATATTTTTTCAAACTCAAGTATATCTAAAACCAGGGCGGAGGTCAATCTTTCTTTTCTCTTAGCAAAGCTCCTCTCCTCTTTTTCTCCCCATCAAAAGTCAATGTTTTTCTTAGTTAGCTTAGTAAGTGGTGTGGCAAAAGTGCCGAAACTCTTGATGAATCGTCTATAGAATGAAGCTAATGCATGGAAACTTCTCACATCAGCACAAGTTGATGAGAATCAACCTCTAACTATATCCAAGCAAGGTAGACCTATCTAAAGCCTAGGCCTATCAAAGTTTGCTGAGGCTAAGCAGAAGCCAAAAAGATGAGAGGAAGGAAGATAAACACTCGGCATCAAGCCTGTCATCAGTCGAGGAGCCGAGATACCACAAGGCCAAGTACTCGAGACTAAAAAACCACTCGACATAGCATCAAAAGTCTTGTGTCGACTGATTTTAGAACTCAACAATTATGGGCCAACCTTTCTGGTGTCTCGACCAAATACTTCAAGACTTCGAGGACTCTTTCCCAAACCCGCACATCCAACTGCCAACCTCGTCTAGTTCAAATACTACTCCTTCCAGGACATGCCAAGTGACTACAAGCCAACTCCCCTTGTAAAACGTACAGTTTTATATTCTTGTACATGTTTTCCTTTATCTTATTTATGAGCCCAATTCTTTAGGGTTTAAGGCCTTGTACATTATTTATATTTTTGGCACTAGGGTTTAGGACTTGCTATAAATAGGAACATCCGTAAACATAAAAAATATACACACATATGTACATAAATGTTAACGTACATAAATGTTAACATACAAAATCAGACAAAAATTATATTCCTGCATTTTGGAATCTTTCCCTTCTTGAGCAAGGCTACTCTTGAGCTAGCATTGCCAAATTATCAAGTGTAGATTAAACTCTTTAATCATCCTCATGTTCTTGTTGATCTTATCCTCAAGATTGTGGCGAACCCCTTCATTTGAGTGAGTTAGTGAGTCGTATCTAACTCTCATTTGAATCTCAAGTGACATTTAGTGTTCGTGAGTCGTATCAAACACTATTTTGAGTTCAAACCCCTTATTGTGTTTGTGTCTTGGTGAGTTATATCCATTTATATTCACCATCAAAACCTTCCTGCTTTTCATACCCATTTCTGTTGGAATCCTAAATACCCATTCTAAATTACCAAGCCACTACTGTTTCTTCGATCCTCATCACAAGTAGTAGGAGTCAGCCACTCTACAATTGCTCAAATCTTGTTATCAACCACTCATAAGCCTCCTCTACTAACTACATATCCTAAGAAGACTACTTTCTCCTAGCAAAAGAAACACTTCTTCAAGTTTCCAAATAATTTCTTGGCATAGAGAATATTCAATGTGATTCAAATATGCTTATAGTGACTCAGCATACTGGCACTGTAAACCAGTATATCATTAAAGTACACCACGACACACTTTCTAATTAAATGTCTTAACAAGTAGTTCATCAACTGCATGAAAGTGCTCGAGTCATTTGATAAGATGAATGGCATGACCATCCACTCATAAAGTTCATGCTAAGTTTTAAACGCAATCTTCCATTCATCTCTCGACCTCATGCCGATTTAATGATAGCCAGACTTCAGGTCAATCTTACTGAAGACCTTAGCTCCACTCAATTCATTCAACATGTCTTCTAAACTTGGGATCAGATACCTGTATTTGATCATGATCTTGTTCCTGACTCAGCTGTCGATACATATCTGCTAATTTCCATCCCTTTTCGGCACTAGAAGTGCCAGTACAACATAAGGGCTGAGACTTTCTCTAACATATCCTCTCTCTAGCAACTCATTGACTTGACGTTGGAGCTTAGAAGCCTATTCAGAATTCATCCAATAGGCTGGCTTATTCGGTAATGCAACGTTAGGTACTAAGTCAATGGAGTGTTTTATGCCTCGAGTTAAGGGTAACCCTTTAGGTAAATGTTCTAGGAATAGGTTGGCATACTCATCCAGTAACTCTTTGATTTCCTAGGGTAGTTCACCCCACTCCTTCATCTCTAATAGGTGCCTGACCAACATAAGGGTCAATTGTTAGCATTGATGGCCTCTCGAAGCTCAGCTCTACTCATCATCAAAGCCTTCTTCGATCCGCGAGCAAGTTTTGTCTGTAATTTATTAACTTTTCTTGATGGCATCAAGTTCGGTGTGATCTTCTGGTTATCTTTCTCGAACATATATGTATTCTTGTAGCTATCATAGATAACTCTCTTATCAAATAGCCACGGCCTACCTAGCAATACGTGGGAAGCACACATGGGCACTACGTCGCAAACAATCTAACCAAAGTAATTCCCTATAGTGATCGATAGTAGTATTTGCCAAGTGACATGTAGTGCCCCTTTCTCAATCAACCAATGCAACTTATATGGCTTTGGATGTGCAACAATCGACAACTTCAACTTTGAAATAAGATTGGCCAATGCCACATTAGTGCAACTTCCACTATCCACAATGAGGGCATACACTTGATCATTCACCTTATAGGTGGTATGAAACAAATTCTATCTTTGCTCCTCCTCACATGAAGGCTCCATGTTCATTGTACGTCAGACAACCATGATCAACTAGTTCAAGTCCTCAACAAACACATCCTCCTCAATCAACTCCTTCTCGGCATTTTCTTTCTGGGTAGGGATCTCCTCCTCCTCGAGTTCCTTATCTGTACTCTCTACCTCTAGCTTCATGACATCCCCCTTGATCACCATAGTTCTTTGGTTCAAGCACTAAGTGGCCAAATGTCCAAACCCTTAGCATTTAAAGCACTTGATCTAGCTCATCTTCCTACCAGACCCTTGCCCTTTCTCATAAGTTCAAGTCAACACTTCACTGTCAAGTCAACCTTTTTGCTCAGCTCATATATCAACATTTCTAATCGACTCAGTACTTAACTGAGCTTGATGACTTCCCTACCCTAGTCAGTTAGTCAATATTTTAGCAAGTACTTTGCTTCTTCTCTGCTTCTCTACTCGTTGAGCTATTCAAATGGCCCCATCTATTGTTATAAATCGCTGGAGTTCTATAATGTCCTAAACATCACCTCTCAATCCCGTAATGAACCTAGAGATTGTTCAAGTCGGTGGTTCCTCCACTTTACAACAAATCATGAGCATTTGGAATTCCTAGACATATTCATCAACTATTCAACTTCCTTGTCTCAACTCTTGAAGCCGAGTGAAAGTATCCTACAGGTAAGTTTCTGGCACAAATTTATTTCTCAGTATTCTTTTCATTTCAAACTAAGTATTAATCTTTTGGTAGCCCTTTCATCTCCTCATGGCTTGGAAATTCTTCTACCACATGATGATATATCCAAAGAACTCAACAACAATAGTTCTCACTTTCTCATAATCCTCATTATGATAATAATAAAAAAAAAAACACTTTACCTTCTCTTCCCACTCCAAATGTCCATCAACATTCCCAAATACATGGAAGTTTGGAATCTGAAGCTTCATATGGTTAAATGTTCTAAGAACTTATACATGCTATTTTTCAAAATACTCTTCCTCGTTCTCTTCATCTAGTTCTCTCAAGTCTATCCTTCTTCTTACTCATCCACCTCAAATAGGTTGAGCTGGGTTCTAACCTCTAATAAGTTGAGTAACTTGTGGGGTATTTTATGCGGCCATAATTGGTCGGCAAGCCAATGCATAAACAGCTCGAGTTAGATCTACTAAGAGATTAGCCACCTCATCTAGTCTCTCGTCAATGCTTTTAGGAGTTCCCTAAAACTGTCGGCCATGGTGAATATCTCTACTATTGTCATCTTCCATACCAATATTCACACTTGGGTCAATTGTTTCTTTCACAAATTCAAAGCTTAAACAAACACTTTAGGAAAGTAACAGCTAGAAAACACGGAAACTAAGATGAATACAGTAACTTACTCTGCTTCACACACGTAAAATAAAGTATAAATAGAACTTCAAAAACAAACTCTAACTCAAACAAAACCTCCGCTCTGATACCAAGATAATGTGAACCGAAACTAAGAATAAACAAAGCCAATCGCTAGATGAGCCTAAGCTTGTAGAAAGCTCGAAAAGACAGTGATGAGGAATGTACAAAAGGACTAATGCAAACAAAAAGTAAGCAAAACCCTATGACCAGTTCCAAAGAATATGATGTACCAATGGAACTTCTGAAGACTCATGGTATAATTCGATATGACATACGAATCGATGTGGTGAGGTTACTCGCCACCTAACCTTGCTCAAGGGTTAGGATAAGAGTGATGCTAAGATTAAACAGGTAGTATTTACGCAAGGAAAGAAAATACTCTAGTGTATTAATGATAATCACTCTGCTTACAACTACAATTACAAGGGTATTTATACCCATAAATTAGGGCAACGTGCCTAAAAGGGAAAGATAAAAAGGGAATTTCATAAGGAAATAATATACAAGATACGAAAGGATAAAAATGCATATTCAAGAAAATTAATCATTGATATAACAGATTTTACACATGATTCTGTACACGTAGCGATGTTATATTAGTGAAGCCATTAGAAGATACAAACAAAAAGTAAAATCAGCTTGCTTGTCCGAACAAGAGTGGCTTAGTCAGTTAAGAGTCTCTTTCTCGGCATCTCGACTAGGGTGATGCCAAGTAAGTAATTAACCTAGAGTGACTGAGAATGAAGATTAGCTGTTCTCTCGGCCTTCCGCTTCTTGACATACTATCTCTAAGAAATAAGCAATCATACGACTCGGCATAGAGAACACATCAGTAAGGAAATACTCGGCCTCGCTAGGAGTTAGATGGAACAGGAGAATCCGCTTTGCTAGGCCTTCCAGTCCTCGAGCTTAGCTACAGGTCAAAGGTTCCGTAGCCTAATTCCCATCACTTACCAAGCAATTTCTATTGGCATGCATGTTGCCGAGAAGTCAAGTTTTTCTCGAATAATCCAATCTTCTCTAAGCGACATGAAAGGAGTCTCAAGCACCAAGCTCCTTTTAGCCAAGCACCAATTTACATTTCGTACCATCTTAAGTGATTTTTATCAGCCTACAAGTGTTGAGAAAACAAGTGCTTCTATGGCTAAGAAACCGAGAAATAGGATGCTAAGAAACATCTCACCAAGTAATTCTCACTTACAACAATGGCTAAGAGATAGGAAACTGACAAACATTTTGCCAAGCAATTCAGTGCTAAGGCCAAGACAATGTTCAGGGTTTTACCAAAGACCACTCGCCAAGTCATCTAAAGTGAGCAACTTCCTAAAGCCCTCTTGCCATGCCGTACCAATCAATCTATATCGGCCGGTGAATTATTAAGAGGCCGAGTGCTTTAGAAGTAATCTAATTCCCGAGTTCCATGCCGAGTGGTCAAGGAACTTTCTCTCTAGTTGCCGACACTGAGAAGCATTCTTCATAGTTACCACTTTTCATAGTTTCCAATTGAGCTCCATGTCCCAAAGGCCAATTAATTTCCATGGCCAACTCACTGACTATACACACCGAGCACCAAGAGTTAAACTCCTTCGTAAAAGTCTCTTTGCCGATCTTTAAGTCCTAAGCAGTAGTGCTTCCAAGTTAAGTAATAAGACTCCATGAATGATTACTAAACGACAAATTCACCTTTTACTTTAAAATCTGCCAAGTGGCCGTAAACCATTGTTGAGTGGCAATCTGGCCAAGGAGTACTCTTCATTGAAATGCCAAGCAGCTAAGAGACATTGTGTTGAGAAGGTTTAGCTGAAAGCACTTTTCATTGAAATGTCGAGTAGCCAAAAAGATATTATGCCAAGAAGCTTTGGCTGAGTGATTCACTTGCCAAGCTACTGAATTAAAGTGCAGAAGTAAACTATTCTTCTCTAAGTTGCCAAGTGTCATTGTTGCATTATTGCCGACCTAGTGATTAGCTCATGTGCCGTGAAGAATCAAGATATTCATCACACAGCCAAGCTGAAAATTGATTATACTAAATTGTTTCTTTAACAACTCCAAACTTCAATGAGATTAAAGTTCCATACCTAGCCATCCTCTTTTATATTTGCCCAATCACTGCAAAAATACAAATAGTAGAGTGCCTACCCATGTTTTTTGAGTTTTTCGATAATCGATGTCAACACTAATGTATCCTAAACATGCTAAGCTCCTATGTTCTGAGCTTTCTAGCACTTGAATATTTGGCTTACATTAGGAATATCTCGACGGTCAGCATTCAGAATGTCTCGACTTTCCATGGCCGAGCAATCCACCTGCCCAGCAAGATTTTTTGAGAATTCGCATTAGCAAGTCTTATCAAGTAAGTGTCTATTGAGCTTAGGCAAGCTTGAAGACATGACTTTTACGGTCCAAAATGATCCATATCATACACAAGGACCATTTTATATGACTTTCATGGTCCAAAACAAGCCCATGTGACCTCAAGAGCCTCACTTGCACATCAACTCACATTGATGGAAGATGAGTAAAACCTCTTTGTTATTATTTATGAATCATTCAATTATTTATTTTTATGATATTGCTTACGTTGTGCAACATATCAACTCACTGACAATGTTCGTACTTAATTCATGCACAATATATTATTTATCTATGTGATGCTCCAATGAGAATTCAAAGACAGGTTATGCTTAGACAAAACGCCCTCAATTTTTAGCCCAAGAAAAGTATGACTTGCTAACGGGCTACTCCTAAATAGCTCTAAGCCCTACATACTATGGGTGATGATCAAACCGTAAATTGCTAATTCTTAAGTCCTATACTTTGACGGACCAAAGGCTAGTAGCCCATTTTATGACTTAGTATAGTTTATGCTCAACTTAAGCAACTTTCATGCTTTCCTCACCTCTTTAGGCATCCTCGCCTCTTTAGGCACAACCTTGCCTTCCTTTCAAGCACTTCAACCTCTTTGGGTCCTCGCCTCTTCAAGCGTGTCGACCTCTTCAAGCTTCTGCCTTTTTAGTTGTATCAACCTCTTCAAGCCCTCGCCTTTTCAAGTGCTTCGGCCCCCTTAGGCCCTTTCCTTTTTAGACCCACTCGATTTCTTAAGTCCTCCAGGCTCTTTAAGCCCTCTTGCCTCTTCAAGTGCTTCGACCTCTTTAAGTCCTCTCACCTCTTTAGGCATTCTCACCTCTTTAGGCATTCTGGCCTCTTCAAGCCTTCGACTTTTTAAGCATACCAATATTTATAAGTGCCCCAGTCACTCCAGTCTCTTCAGGCCCTCTTACCTCCTCAAGCACTTCGGCCTCTTTAAGTCCTCTTGCCTCTTTAAGCGCTCTCGCCTCTTCAAGCCTTCGCCTCTTTAGGCATACCAATATTTATAGGAACTCCAATCACTACGGCCTCTTCAAGCCCTTGCTTCCTCAAGCACTTCGACCTCTTTAGGTCCTTTCACCTCTTCAAGCAATTTGGCCTCTTCAAGACTTCACCTCTTTATGCATACCAATATTTATAGGTGCTTTAGTCACTCCAACTTTTCGCCTTTTCAAGCCTTTGCTTCTTCAAGTGCTCTAGCCTCTTTAGGCAATAGTTACAAATCTTTCCAAAAATCCTACAAAATCAACCTCCCTAAATATTCTCTTTTTTGACTTTGTTACCAAAAAGAGTAGGGGGGCAAGTGTTGATAGGCATTTTTCGATAATTATTATGTTGTCTTATATCCATCGTTCCGATACTTAAGCCCAATCCAATTATCCAATCTAGGGACAATCTCTATTAACACATTATAAATACCAGCTAAGGGGACCCTCTTCTTCATTCTCTCATTCCCATAACCATTCAGCAATTTTACTCTTATCGCAAGAGGGCTAACTTAGGTATCGGAGTAATCATACTGGAGCATCCTTCGACACACCCGGTAGCCATTTTCTCATGTTGCAGGTATTTATATACCAAAATGAGAATCACCCATCAATAGGTAGCTTTAGTAGTTTTAATTTCTCATTCTTCTTGATTACATATCTTTGTTAATAATGTTACCAACTTTAACAAACAAATATGGTGGTTGTTACATAACTAAGCATCCTTATTAATAGATACATCACTACTAGTAGAGTATAAGAGTAAGCAGTTATAAAATGGATAAGATATGATGCTCTAGTCATACTCCACCCTATAGTTACAAAATCATAAATTTATTATATTTTTATAACATAAATTTTTTTAGGTAGGTTTCCCACTAGTTTATCAAATCTTCTATGAACTTACAATTAGTACATTTACTAATTAGGTAATTTCTAACAATTTAATCACATATTTTGCAACACAAATTTCGTATAACATAAACCTAATAATATAACCTAAACAATATATCATGAATTACTATCATCAAAGTTGGAATTTATCATAAAGTCCAAGTCTATTTCTTTAGAATAAGTGACATCACCAAACCTATTGCAATATTTTTACTAATAAAAGAGCATCCAAAGAAAATCAAAATATAATAAAATAAACTAAACTTTAAATAACTTCATTGTTTTATTTGAACCAACATGATATATATTGTAATACTATCTTGAGATTCAAACGAAAAGTAGAAAAGAAAAGAAATTTTTAATATGCTTTAAAGTTTTACTTTCTATAATGGCAAATTGGACTAAACCTTGAGTATGTGTCTAAATATCATGATTTATTATATTCAATACTACTAAGTAATAATTTTTTATAAGGTAAATACAAAATAACAAATAGAATTATTATCATATATAACATTATGAGAGCAAATTTCCAAAAAATTGGAACTGCAATGTGTTTTATAACTTTCAATACCCATTGAGAACAAACCTAACTATGTTCAAATTATGATGGTTTTACCCATCGACTACCACTAGAATACATTCAGGGGTAATAGGCCATGCTTTCAATTCTGTCCATCTCAAATATTTTCTTCATATCTTTGAACAATTTCCTCTTTAACTCTCCTTCACTTCCAAAGGTTCTATAAATTTTAGTTTTGATAACTATCACAAGATATTACATCCATATTGTTCTTATGCATTGTCTATGCGCAAAGGAATAGTTGTTTTCCCTCACAACTTTGTGATGACATTATTGGCATAGCCACTAGTTCACACTCCATACAATATGTCTTTTTATTGAAATATTTTACAAACAATTATTAACCACAATGCTAATGGGATGTTTAACTAGGGGAATGGAATTGTCATTTCTCCCTTATTCATATGTAACCACTAATTACTCTATTCACTTGAATTTTGCCCCAATTAATAGCAATTCAAAAAGTTCTCTCTCAAATTTCTATGATTTTATCTTGAACTCAAACAAAATACTATTACATTTTCCTTTATTCTCGTATAAATGGGCAGCTCAAGATTCTAACAAATACTCATGCACTACGTATTACACCTCTATTTCATTCCTTACTAATTACAATTCAATTTGCTCATTATTTCATTCAGCAAAGTGAATGAGCTATAAGGGCCATATGGCATTGTACATGCTCTCATTCTTCGATATATGCGGCCATCGCAAAAGTACTATGGATGGTTATAAATTGTCAACCACTATGATGTAGTTGCCATGATAGTAGTTAAATTGAGTTTGTTGTTAATACAAGATAAACATATGTTAATATTCATTTTAGTAGGCAACAGGACAACAATTGTTCTCTCATTAATGCTATGGTCATTCTCTAATTAATTGACCTTACCCTCCCATGAAATTGTTATGATTTTAGCTATTAGTTAAGTAACTTAATGAATAGTTCAACTATTAGGATTAGTTAGTTAAGAAATATAGTAAATAGTTATAATTAGTAAAATTTGTTAGGAAATTAATTACTATAAGAAATATTCTAAATAGCATTTATAAAAAATAAAAGATCATCATTTTCATTTCTAATCAAATTCAAGAACTATGTTCTAAAGTTCTCTCTCCCCCTCTTAATTTTCTAGGAGTTTATTTTGTACTCGAACTAAAACGATTACATTTTTCTTTGTTTATATAAGTGAACTACGCAAGATTCTAACCATAGTGCCTTCGTTGCTCACTTACTTTTATCCTTTCTCATTGATTCATTCTCGTTGACTCGATCTCATTTGTCCTTTCTTTTGTTATCACAACTTTTTCATTTGTTGTTCACATTCATTATTGATTTTAGTCATGATCAATTTGTAAGATCCTGTTGAGTTGGAACAAATAGAAAAGTTGCTGAAGCAAATAATGGTGCAAATGTAAGCATTAGAACAGAAAATTATGACATCATTTGACAAAACGTAAGAAGATTCAAGTAATCTTGCAATAAGTAATCATTATTTGAAGAATTAGTTGTTGAGTACATTAATGAAAAAGAGAAATCCAAAAAACAATATGATAAAGACATCACTTCAACAATAGAAGCTATGAATGAAGAAAATTTTCAAGAAACGATTCAAAACTTGCCATTGAAAAACAATAAGATTCCAAGATCAATAACAGCAATTCAACTATTCAGATTTCTAAAGAATCAAAATACAAAAGAAGTTTATCATAATCTCCTTGATGTTGATTCTGGTACAATGGTAAGAGTGATTGAAATCATTACTTGTATTTCTCATGAGCAATATGTTTTCTGAAAGAAGTTATACCTAATATTGAAGAAAATATTCTAGAGCGTTAAAGAGCCAAGTCATAAACAAGGAAGGTTATTCTATGAAAACAAACCGATAATGCATGCTTCAAGTTTCTTGAGTCTTGTTGACAAATTTTTATTTTTATTAAATAGGATTAATAATTCTTATTTGTTTGCTTACCTTATTCCCTTAATCCTTAAGGATAAGGCTTTTGTCAAAGGTGAGGGAAATTATTATGATTTTTTATATTAGTTAAGAAACTTAATAAATGGTTGCAATTATTAGAATTAATTAGTTAAGGAAGATAGTGTATAATTATAACTAAGAAGAAATTATTATGATTTTTTATATTAGTTAAGAAACTTAATAAATGGTAGCAATTATTAGAATTAGCTAGTTAAGGAAGATAGTATATAGTTGTAATTAATAAAGTTTATTAGAAAATTAGTTACTATAGGAAATATTATAAATAACATTGATAAAAGTAAAAGGATCATCATTTTCATTCATAATTAAATTCAAGAACTAGTGTTCTAATATTCTCTCTCCTTCTCTCTCAAATTTATAAGAGTTTGTCTTTGACTTGAACTAAAAACGATTACATTTTTATTTGTTTGTATAAGTTGGCTATATGAGATTCTAATAAAAGAATGGATATAAAACCACAAAATGATATTTGAATATTAATTGGAGCAACATCTCAATTTTTTTTTGAAATTCAATCTGATTATATGGCTCAAGTTGTTATAACTTAGTCCCCTACAAATATGTTTTAAACCAAAGAAATCGTTTGTTACTTTCCATGTTATGATAAAAAATGAGAAGGGACAACATACGATAGTCAAAGAGGAAAATCAAAAAACCAAGCTATCTTAAGGACTATCATCAACAAATAAATTGATTTAGTAACGTATGTTAATGAATCAATAATGAATTAAACTTTTACAATCAAAAGTAGTTATAATAGTGTACATCTAATCAAAAAATTGTAATAAACTAACAACTGTAAATCAAACTATAAGTATTAAAAGAAATGCAAATAAAAGTTACGAATCTATTGTGAGAATTTAGCCTCGAGCTTAGAGTCACTCTAGAACTCAAATCCAAACTCTCTTTATTTCATTCTATTTTTTCCACCTTGCAATCACAAAACAAACCATAATATATTAGTATGAATTAGTAGATCACGACTAGCTAAAATCATGTTTGTTAACAAAATTGATTTTTATATTTTTGTGTTTCTAAATTCATAAAACCCTAGATCCTAAGAGGAGATTAACTATTAGGATAGGAGGAAGGATAGTAATTACAGAGGCATACCTTTTGAATTATGATCTTTTCTCTCTCTTGCATCCATGTTTTTGCTAGGGATATGTGAAAAACATAGTGGACCAAGCCTTACCCATTATAAGGCTAACAAAATTGGTGCATTCATTGATTTTGAAAGTGCTCATGGCGAGCAATATTAGAGGAATTTCTAGTTTAGAAGAAGATATGTAAAAGCATGATGCAAGATTTGTCAATTTAGAAGGTAGAATGGATAAACTTGAAGCTATGGTGTTAGAATTGAATGATAACTTCAAGAACTTGAGGAAAAGCTTTCAACCATCAAAGTTGAATTACACTAATAGTAAAGGAGTAAAGGATTTGTCATCTTCTTCTAATACAACAAGAAGTCATAACATTATCCAAGAAATGTCAAATTGGAATTACCAAAGTTTGTAGGGCAAAATCCAAAATCTTGGATCTTTAAGGTGAACCAATTTTCTAAATTTCATGAAATACCAACACTAGAACATTTGAAAATGGTTTCTTTTACCATGGAAAATGAAGCACTGCATCGGTTTAGATAACTAATAAAGAATGACCTTTGAACCACATTATTTTCATTTAGAAGAGTAGTTAAAACAAGATTTGGCCCATCAGTTTTTGAGAATTATCAGGGAAAATTATCAAAGTTGACATGATCAAGTATTGTATTAAAATGTCAAAAATGAGTTCAAAGCCTAAATCAATCACATTCCAGGGTTGTCGAAAAGCTTTATTCAAAGCTTCTTTATTTATAGACCTAAATCCACCATTCAAGTAGGGCTAATTTCTACAAAACTTTCTTCTTACTTAAAGGCTGTTAGTTTGGAAAAGTTACATTAAATCAAAGTTACACAAACTCATGAGTATTAGACCTTTTTCATCAACCAAACCAACTAATTATCATTCTTTTTTTAATAAAAATCCAATGCCCACTTTCATTCCTAAGCCATATCATTCATAATAAACAATATTTTCAACCTACGATCTCATAAAATTCATCAAATAAATCATCTTTCCATCCTACCAAAACCATTATTTCTATTAAGAGACCTTACCAAATAAGAAGATGACTGTAGAAAAAATAGCATTGAAAAGAGAAAAGGGTTTATGTTACAATTGTGATAAAAAAATTCATTAAGGCCATGTGTGTAAAGCAAAATGCTTAATTATCATTCAACTAGAAGAAGTAGATGATGATGATATAACATTAGAAATGGAAACAAAAGGAAGTAGTAGTGGACGAATCCTTAATTGCA
Source organism: Lumnitzera racemosa (assembly GCA_024138005.1). Lineage (NCBI taxonomy): Eukaryota > Viridiplantae > Streptophyta > Magnoliopsida > Myrtales > Combretaceae > Lumnitzera > Lumnitzera racemosa. Next base: position 31,896,914 of record JAMXBC010000003.1, on the reverse strand, counting down.
GCTACAGTTAACCTTATAGAGATTGACTATTATGCACTGTCAAGCATTTTAGCTCTTAGAACACTTAGATTGCAAGGGACAATTAATGCGAAAATAGTGCCAGACTTAATTAACTAAGGAAGCACTCACAATTTTATTCAAGGAGTGTGGCAAAATCTTTAAATTTGTCTATTATTTTAATTCCTCAATTTTGTATCATGATTGGAAATAGAGAAACATTAGTGTATTCTACAATGTGTAAAGGAGTCCCATTGTTATTGAACAATGATGAGTTTTCTATTGATTTTTATATTCTAGAAATACAAAGAGATGACTTACTTTTAGGAATACAATAGTTGACAACGTTTAGGCCTGTAACAATTTATTATAGGTAGCTCACATTGACATATCAATTGAATGGGATTATGGTGGATTTATATGGCAAAACTAATATGGCAGCAAAGAAAATTGAACATAATCAATTAAGGAAGTTGGTAAAGTCGAAAAATATTGCTTGTTTGTTCCATTTAGTGGCTCAGAAGACTACACCACCCATTTGCAACTCCAATAATAACTCCATAAAGGAGCTTTTAGGGAGATTCGAAGATGTGTTCATGGTTGAATCATTGTTGCCACCGTTAAGATTAATTCAGCATCATGTTCCTTTGAAAGATAAAAAACAAGCTATTAATGTTCGTCCTTACTGTTCACCTTATTTTCAGAATGCTAAGATTGAGAAACCTATCCATCAAATGTTGGTATCTAAGGTGATGATAGGAATCAAGGAACAATCACAAGACCCCAAGCCCAAGGACTTACCTCCTTAGTCAGCTAAGTTGCCCAAATGTACCTAACCCTAAAAGAAGCAAAATTCCTCTAAGACTACTAAGCATATCTTTCAAGCTCCCCTAATCCTCTTACCATTTCACAAGTAAAAGAAGAAGAACCCACTTATGCTCTCGACCCCAATTAGAGACAATCATTAAACTCACCTACATCCATGCTAACAAGTATCTAAGCTCAAGTTGACCTATTGCCGAGCTAACCTATCAAACCCGAGTTGCCAAGTCCCTACTTTTAGAGCAAGTGCTCCCAAATTTCTGACCTACCAAGCTATCGACTTGAAGTTAACCTGGCTAACTTAGCTCTACTCAGTAACCAGCACCTATTTCAACCACCAAATTAAGAGGCGAACACATGTCCCGCCCTTTAACATTCGTACTGTCCTTTGTGGAAGATATTCCTTTTGTTTTGATTACTAAATTTCCCTTGATACAAAGCTTTAAATTAAGATATAATAATAGATAAGTTCCATGTCCCTACCATAAACATGCTATTGGAAGAATAAGGATGCATTCAAGAGCTGGATATCGCTAGATTTGAATGTATCTAGATGATATTCACAAAACCGATTTTCAAACTCACGAAGGGAATTATGAATTTCTCGTAATGCCATTTGGTTATTCTAATGCAACCTCCATCTTTCAAACAGTTATGAACAACATTTTAGATCATATTATGCTAATTTATTATAGTACTTATTGATGATTAGCTGAGTTATGGCAAATCCTTAGAAGAACATTTGGTTCACTTAAAGAAAGCTCTCATATGCTTAAGAGAGCAAACTTTCCTTTTAAAGAAGTCTAAGTGCTCTTTTAGGCAATAAAGCATTGAATATCTTAGCCATATTGTTTCACAAGAAAGACTAAAACTAGATCCAACAAGTTAAAGGCTATTAATGACTAGCCTCAGCTTTTTAATGTGAAGCAACTTAAAGGCATTTCAAGCATTTCAACTAACTATAGGTGCTTTGCTCATAATTATGTAAAGCTTGCTATCCTATTGAAAAATTTGTTGAGAAAAGATGGTTTTGAATGGACTCAAGAGGCTACATCAATATTTACTACACTAAAGAATACTTTAATGTCAAACCAGTTCTTGCATTATTAGATTTTTCAAAGACATTTATGGTATAGACTAATGCTTCGAGTATAGGTATAGGTGCATAGCCAACCCCATTGGTTATTTTAGTAAGAAATTCAGTTTTGAGATTACAAAAAGTTAATGCTCATGTGTGAGAATTAATGGTTGTAATAGAAGCTATAAGAAAGTGACACCAATATTTGCTTAGTCACCATTTTATTGTTAGGACTAATAAGAAGAGCTTGAAGGAGAACACAACTCAAGTTATCCAGACACTAAAACAACAACAATACTTAGCTAAATTGCTAGGTTATGATTATCATTTGGAATATGATCCCGGTGTTGATAATAAAGCAATGTATGCCTTATACAAGCAACTTAGTGATGAGTTTCAAATGTTAGCTTTAACAAGAATTATTAAAGGATTTATAATAGGTAGCACTTAAGTTGAAGTTCAAGAAAAGGGAGTCCACTACACTACCTTTGGTACATAAGGATGATTTTTTTTGTAGGAAATAAGATAATATTGGCCTCATCATCTTCTCTAATTCCTACATTATTGATGGAGTTTCATGCTACCCCTATTGGTGGTCATGTTGGAGAATTGAAGACATTTAAGAGACCAAGTCCTTTCTTTTAGAGGGAGATGAGAATGGATGTAGAGAATTTTGTGAAGAGGTACCATGTATGCCAACAAATCAACTACTTAAGCACAAATCCAATTGGTCTCCTTTGACCATTAACTATTCCTCAAAAGAACTTTTGAGGATATATCCCTAGATTTCATAACTAGATTACCACTTTCTAGAGGGTATTTAGTTATTTTATTGATTGTGGTCAAATTGACAAAGAATTATCATTTAGGGCCTCTTACAATAGCTCGTATAGCTACTACTATAGTCTGATTGTTTGTTGATTTGATGATAATATTGCATGAGATATCCAAGTAAATAGTACACAATAGGGATAGAGTTTTTGTGAGTCACTTTTTGCAAGAGCTTTCTAAGCTTAATGGTACTAAAGTGAAGATGTGTTCAACTTATCATCCTTAGATAGATGGCCAAACATATCTATTAAACAGATGTGTAGAACATTATTTGGGGTCTTTTGTTATGGACCAGCCTAAGGACTGGCTAAATTTTTTTCCATGGGCTGAATATTGTTTCAATATAACTTTTATATCAATTCTCAAATGATACAATTTCAAGCATTATATGGGAGGGAATTGCCTAAATTGCTTGATTACATTATTGGTCTCAACTCTATAGAAGCTATGGACCATGAGCTAGTTGAGAGAGATGATATTTTAAGAGTATTGAAACAAAATTTAGCCAAAGTCCAGCCAAGAATGAAGAATTTTGTGGATTGGAATAAAGCTAACAAAGAGCTTCCAATTAGAGAGATCTGGTTTATGTTAAGTTGCAACCTTATAAGAAAGCTACTTTGGCTACTTAATTGTCCTATAAGCACTCCCAAATGTATTATGTACCCTTTCAAGTGCTTGAAAAGATTGGGAATAAAGCTTATAGACTTTCTTCACCAGAGGGCTCTCATATACAACCAGTTTTCATGTTCCCTTACCTAAAAAATTGAAGGTTGTATGGAATTATCAAGAGCCCTACCACCAGAAGCCATTACTAACAAGTCCTATAGTAAGGCCTCTAGCTATTTTGGATATAAGAGAAGTAATGCGACAAGGACAGAGAGCGCCTCAATTTTTGGTACAATGGGAGTCACTAAATCCTTATGATGCTATATGGCTTGATCTAACACAATTTCAAAGGGAATTTCCTCATTTTTACGTTGGTAAAAATGTTGATTTTACTAATATGCGAGAAAATGTTATGATAAAAAATGACAAGGGACAATATATGAGAGTGTCAAAGAGAAAAATAAAAAAACCAAGCAATCTTAAGGATTACATCAACAAATGGATTGATTCAGCAACTTCTATGAATGAATCAACAATAATCGGAATTTTATAACTAAAAGTAGTTACAAAGTGCACATGTAATCTACAAATTGTAACAAAACCACAACTATAATTCAAATTATAAGTAGTGAAAGAAAGGGAAATAAAAGTTACAAATCCCTTTTGAGAATTTAGCCTTACGCTTGGAGTTCCTTTGGAACTTGAATCCAAACTTTCTTTCTTTCGTTCCATTTTTCCCACCTCACAATCAAAAAACAAACCAAAATATATTAGCATCATTTAATAGATCATGACTAGGTAAAATCAAATCTCTTAACAAAATAAATTTTCACATTCTTGCATTTCTAAAATTGTGAAACCCTATATTGTAAGAGGAAAGTAAGTATGAGAAGAGGAAGAGAGAGAGTAAGTATAGAGGTGTATCTTTTGAATTTTGATCTTTTCTCTCTCTTGCATATGTGTTTTTGCTAGGTTTGTGTGAAAGACATGGTGAACCAAGCCTTACACATTATAGAGATAGGGTCATGATCACATCAAAGCATAGCCTAAAGAACTTTTAATGGTTAGATAATATGATAGTGAATTCATTATATATTCTTTTAAATATAGGTTGTTACAAATTCGTATTTATTTTTATTCATTTATTTAAGTTTTGCAAAAGGGCCTTAAAAGTTGACCATATTAAATTAAAAAGTAAAATACTATTACAACATATGAATATAATTAGCTTAATTTAATGTGTTTCACTATGTTAATAATTATAATACAAATCTAAAATAGTCAAACAAAACACATGGAGGATTAATAAGTTGGCTGGTGTCTCACTATATACCATATGATATGCCTTGTTAGTAACTCTCAATAGAAAATTGAATGACAATGATGAAATGACTTTCCATCCATTTTAAAATATTTGAGGCTTGAAATCGAGACAAGAAATCAAAAACCATAATTTTTTTGTTTTGAAAAAAAAAGGTAGCGAAACCCAAATATTATTTCCCCCTATCTTTCTCTTTATAAAAGTATATTGGAGGAACCTTTAAATATATTGGGCAAAACTAAACCTTGCCACATTTGGAAAGAGAAATAACAAAAGGTTTTCATGGCACCCGTGGCTTCTCTTTCCACAAATCGCATTGGCACAAGGAAGCTCGTCAAGTACTTTCGCTTTCCCCAATGGCGCAAAGAGATCATCTCCAACTTCGCGCTCAAGAAAGATTGGCTTAGATTGCGAAAATTAGTGGCGGAGCCAGTGGATGGTGTGGACTACTTTAGAGTAAAAAAATGAATCACATTAATACTAGCGAAAGCAACATTTTGGATCTCGATGTGTACCTCTGAATTTACACTTACTACATACTAACGTTTAGCAAGAACTCACGCTTGTTTTGTTACAATCAACTAAATGGATCCTCCAATATTTAGTATAAAATATATTGACATTAAGAAGAGCAATAGATTTACTTAAAACATTGTATAGTTTACATATTTATCATGTGTGCAATCATAAATTATTTTCAATGTGAGGAGAATACTATTATTTAGTCACAAAAATATTATAATTTTATATAATTGACATTATTGCAATAAAAGTTTTAATTATTAGATTAGCATGATCAATATATTGATAAAGTTTGTCCACAAATCGTTCTAAATATGATGTGCATATGCGTAATTAACACATAAACATACATTACATATTGGTTTTATGGTCATTTTTCATTTGTCTTTAATATTTACATAAAATTATGTACCATCTAAAAAGAGTTACATAATTTCAAATTGTGCAAATGTTACTCTTCCATAAGTAAAATCCTTAGTATTAAAAAACATGCTTGAATGTAAATTTATAATAGATGACTTATTAACAGGAGTGAGCGACTAATATTGAGTGGCTAATATTGTTCTATAGTATACCAATCGTACCCTACTCAACCAAGTAAATTCCCTGGGTATTGATGGTCAAATAGTAGATTCCAAATATCAATTTTCTAAAACTTACTCTTACAAGATAGGATACAAGTACATTGTCTTCATACTTTGTATCCTCCCTGAAATGTATATTCTTATGCATATAGAGTAAAAGTTTCAAGGTACCTATGTCATCCTATAATAGTAAAAAGTAAATAAATAAAGTCACATTTTTCAGTTAAGAAATATTTTACTAAAAAAAAAAAAAAAGAGAGAGAGAGACAAATGACTTAAGCCCATGAGATATAATCCTAAATCCATACTTGCTTCTCTATCTCTCAAGTCTAAATGGTACGCCCCTTTTTCATCTATAAATTTTCTTTTCTTTGCAATTCTTCTTCCCCCTTTACAAAGTGCTAACTCTAGCCTAATATTTTCGTAAAAATAAAGGGGGGCATTTACAAATACACGAACTATTGATCAAGTCTAAAGAGAAATTTTTTAACATAGAAAAATATGTAATAAAAAATTATAGTTAAGAAAATCTGTGAAGTTGAAATTTAGAGGAAAATAAGAAAAACTTATCAATTCCACAAGATACCATATACTCTGTACATAAGGTACAAGTTCTAAGATAGCTCCATGATGCTATTTCAAAAATTTGGGATACGAATAAAGCTCAATATCATATCCATCCTGTCACTGTTTAATCCTACTTCTTAAGTGTGAAAAAATATTAGTTAAAATACGTAAGAGGGAATCAGTAATTTTCTTCATAAACTCTTTTTAACATAAAAACCATGACTTAGCAACCTTAGCATATTTACAAAATCAATACCTTTGTATTGGTTTTTAATGAATTCATGATCTATGCTCTATCACTTTCGGTTAATATTAGTCAAAGACATCTGTTGGCTTCCTACTATTTCATAATTTAAAGAATAACATGAAATAAAATATCAAAAACTACAATTGAAGTATTTAAAAAGGAAATAAAGGATACAAAAATATGACTTGAAACCATGTTACCCTTTATTAGTTAGCCCAAGGATAGTTGCGTGTTAAATGTAAAGTGTTTTGCCAACTCATAAGTAGTATACTTTAACTCTCTGATACTCTAGTAGAGAGGTTAAGTCAATCTTGACTGCATCACACTATTTAGAGAAAGAACTTAGAAAGAGAAACTCAACAAAAAAAAAAAAAAGTAAACTCAAATATATTAGATGATTTTCAAGTAAGAGGGGAACTTCTTCTATATTAGAAGCTTCCATCAATAGACATCTCAAATCTATTTAGCTTAACGATTAATATATAAATCTATATACCCTACTTTGCCTACCTTACCTACCGAGGTTTGTTATATCTGGATACTTAAAAATTTTAGAAAATGGACTAGGTTTTGGTTATTAGTTCTACACTATGAAACCTTTACTATATAAATTTAACAACTAGTAAAAAGGGCTAGGGGGAGCCTACAACAATGTCTAGCTAAGTAGGATTCAATGTAGTAGGTCATGATTCACATATGAGGATAGGTGACTACCCATAATCCTATAGGGGTGACAAAATACGATCTCCACCACCTTGAAAACGAAAAAAAAAAAAGATGAAAAAACCACTTAAAACTCCACAATTCACCATTAGGTTACGTACTTAACTATGATCCCTCAAGTTTTAAACATTTTTCTTCTTCTTTCATTTCCTTTTTAAATTCTTTGTGGTGTGAGATGCTATCTACCATCTTGGGGATTTACTCTACTACCATAAGGTAGGTCACAAAAAGTATGAATATTTTTTACCACTTAGCTAACCACCCCAAGGCTTGTAAACAATTGATTAAGAACTTCTCGTTTATAAGATTTTACTTCATCTTTAGTTTTTTTTTTTCAATTTTGCTAATATTTTATCTAATTAGTTTCTCTTAATAATATTATTTTGCTTAAGTAATTATTATTAACTAATAATATTGTGATATGTATTCGCTAGCTATCATTAAAACATAGTGATGAAAGCATACATCATAAGTTTATTAAAAACCAAAACAACATATCCTCAAAATATGTCATATCTTGGTAATATTCTCGAAAATTAATATATATATATATATATATATGTAAAACCCAGTCAAAAAAAAAGGAAAAGGGTTATATAATAATAATAATAATAATAATAGTGTTAGAAATATAAAATAAGGAAAAGAATAAGATAATAGAATAAAGACTTAGAGAAATGATATAACTTGTAATTTATAAGGAATAATAGGGGCAATCTAATCACGGGAAAAGATTTAAACTTCTTACTATCCCTTATCCCAAATAAACCCCATATCCTTTTCTTACTAAATTATCACATTACTTTTCTATAGGAATAGAAAACTTATGATTCTCAACTCAACCCCTTTCAAATTCAAAGCCAAAATTTGGATTCGGGGGTTGGGGTAAGAGAAAAACTAATGAAACTTCAAGAAAACGCAAAAATACAATGACTTTAAGTTAGTCTTTCATCTATCTATCATAGAAATTCGTTTCTCTTTAAGAAGATGTCATAAAAAACCATGAAGACTTCCATTTTTGTAGCTTTACGTGTTTATAATTCAAGTCTAGAGTGTTTCTTATCAAGAATTACATGTAAGTATTATTTTTACCCTTTTTCTTTAAATAATTCTTGGTTTATGGTATTGGTATGGGTTTAGCAAAAGTGGTAAATGAGGTAGATGGGAACAATGGTGATGCAGTTATGATACATATTACATATTGGTAATATCATGAAATGGTGTTAGGATGTGCAGTATATGTATGTATTGTACGGTTGCATATGTATTTGTTTGTGCAATCGGTTGGCATGTGTATATTATAAGATGTTGAAAAGTGTATGCAAAGATATGAAAATATATATGGAGTATGGTTCAAAAACTCAGACCTTGAGGCAAAAGGTTGATTAAAAGCGAAAGAGTGTTGAGTTGAGTTAAGAATTAATGAACTGTGTTTTAAATTAATGAATTGAGTTTTAAATCTCATATCGCATTTGTGACTAGGTGCTATGAGTCATGTAGTACCAGACCTCATTGAGATAGGAGTATTAGGTATAGGATACATGTTTGTTGGTTGTGTATGCTAGATTAGTGTACATTAACCAAACTTAAATGACACTCAAATTTAACTATTTGTTGCTTGTGCTTAGCTTCAACTACCCACTGGTAGGGTCTAATAGTGTTGATAAGGCACCCAGTGATCTTTATGCGATACTGTCTCTAGTAAAGTCTCGTACTAAAATGACCTAGGTAAATCTAAGATGGTTGTAGTACTCGGATAATTAAAGAGGACCAAACACCAATACCTATGTAATATTTATATATTGGATGTATAAAAGTAATAAGTAACCCCAAGTCTCAGGACGCTGAGACTATGCTATGTGCGGACTTAAATGACAAAATTTAAAATCGATTATTTGTTGCATTTATGTTAATACTCATGTATGTGCTTGACTCATTACATATATGATCATGTGCATGTGTGTGGTACCCTATACTAGGCGTTAGCTCACCATACAAGGGTTATTGTTTTTCAGCTGTAGGTTCATGTTATGATGATATTACCAAAAGATATCATGGTATCAATAGAGTTCATAATGAAGAAGAGAATAAAGATTTCCACTCTTTGATGATAAGGCGCACGTAAAATAGATTATAGGCATGAACCAGAGTTAGGATTCAATTTTTATTACCAACTGTAAGGTGGAGTCGTCCATAACTCCTATTGGTTAAATGTTTTATGTTACTTGTAGAGTGTGAGAACTCTAGTCAAGTTGTCATGTTTTCATTATATAGGCAAGTGATGTGACATCTTAGTATAAGATGAATTGAATGAGAATTTATGTTAGTCTTTTACTAACGATTGAAGAGTTAATATTGGTGAATTAACATATTATTATTTGGAAGTTGAAAGATTTTATATATTTAGTGGATTTTGGACAGTTTGTAGATTCCTAAACGCCTAACATGTTAGTAAAAGCTAAAGACATGTAGCAAACTGTAGTATTTCTAATTTTAGGGCATTACAATATATATAATGAAAAGATTGAAGAGATATCAAGTGATCTTCAATTATTTTGGCACTTCTCCACTATCTGAAGTGAACTAGAGTACATAAGTAGATCATTGAGGACCAAAGCTAACTAGCTTGTTAGACCTGTTGCAAGTAATTCATTAAATAATCGTAAGAAGATAAGTTAAAAAGTTACGGGCTAAATTCAATGGATTCATGTGTGAGACAATGAGGTAATTAAAGTTTATCTTTCTTTTCTTTTTTTTCTTTTTTTCTTTTTTTGTAAAATTCAACCCTCATTCATAGTAGATAACATATATACACATGGCCAAAAGCTAACAACTAAATCTTGCCCTGTACATGCAGCTGGGCAAAAGAGCTGCTATTTGCATCAGAAACTTTCTTCTTTTTCCTAGCAAAACCCAAATTTACAGCATCCATTTCTATAAAACAAACTAGTTTATTAATAGCCATTGAATTAGGTTTATATTAAGAGACACATATTTGTCTTGTTTATTTAGGATTTTGAATAATTAAATGGTTGAATATTGAATTGAATAAATTTTTTTTTTTCTTTTCAAAGTAAAGTAATTTCTTCTTTCACCGGTGGTGCAAGACCGTCAAAAGATTCCCCATCAATTCTTTCTTTACCTTTCAAGATATTTTTCTTTGCCGAACCACATTCATATTATTTCTTCATCTTCGAATTGTCCAAATACATCAACAGAAATTTGCATTAATTTTAGAATTGCATTATCTTTATTAATCTTTGTTGGAGACAATTGAAATCTTCTTTGCTCCAGTACATAAAGGGGTAATTAAATATCATAAAAGGGAATTGAATTTAGTAGTGAATCATTGAATACTTCATTGTTTCCGATCCTGACTTCGTGAAGACTGTAGACAACAAAATCGATTTAGACATTAAGAACAAAATGCAGAGAATCTCCTTTCCAATAAGAAGTCGGCGCTGCCCAAGTGGAGAAATGAACGCGGTTTCGCAGTGAAAATTAACGGGATTTTGATAAAAAGAAAAAGGACAGTGTTCTATCTCTTTTATTTCTCCATTATTGATGATCAATTTCTTATCATTCTTTATTATAATTCTTGTTTAGTTTAATTTTTTTAAGTTAGTTTCTATGTTCGTACATTGTTTCATTCCTTTAATTTAAACCACTTTCGTTGCCCTCCACTCCATCATAGTTGAAAGCCAATAATATCTTCTCTCCAACAGTTTTCAAAGTCACGATATGTAATACCACAAGCCAAAAGCAATTAATAGAGAAGTTAACAAAATAGTAATGGACTAATTTTAACCTTAACTCAAAATTTTTAAATTTGTATTAATAAAATATTTATAATCATAATTTTATAAATTAGTACCACAACCGAGCTAAAAACTTTTAATAGCTAAGCCAACAAATATTAATACACCTATTTCAACCATTTAGTCCAAAATTTTTAAACTTCGGTTGACACAGTATTTATAACTATAACCTTATGAAATAATACCATAACTTCTTACAATTCATACGAGATATTTAACCGTAAAGTCTCACACAATATTCTTTAATTGTTAGCTTTTCTGCATTCATGAGTAAATGCCCACAAATGAGCTCTAGAAATTGCCTACCCATTTATCATACAAAAAACCTGCATTTTATTCATGTCCTAAGATGACAAGACCTACTCAATGTATTAAGTCTCTATTGCGAAGCAACTCTTTACCCATGAATGATATATGCACCGTCATTAAAAAATTCTTTAGATTTTGCATTTAGATTGCCCAAAGAACCTGCCTATTAGTTACATCCTAGACTCTCTTCAAGGAGCAAGCCTTATTTCTTTTATACAGGTTAATGGGCCCCAGTCCTCCCTCATTCTTTAGTTTAACCATATGATCCCAACTTATTCAATGCATTTTTTTCCTATCCTCTACACCACTCCATATAAAATTATTTCTAGTAATGAAAGAAAGTTTTTATCAATAATTTTTTTATGGAAGCTTACCACTAAGTAGGCAAAGTTTCCAAAATAGACTTTGCAAATGTTAAGATAAGCTAGATCGATTATAAAATGGAAATGAGTTCAAGCAGTGTCCTTCACAGAGACTTCTGTTGGATGGACTAGGGAGATTCGAGTGAGGCCACCTCATTCGACTGTACCATTGGGACATTTGAATGAAGTCACTTAAGCTAAAACATGAAACTTCAGCCTAGCTTCATTGTAGTTTTGTGAATTGTGTTAAGTTTATTATTTCATTGTAATAAAGCCTCCCACAACTTCTAAAAGAGGATATTTTGCATTGAACAATATCTTATAATTATAGTTAGGATTGCGTTTGTTATTTTATTTTAATGACTATTCTTCCCTTATTAGCAATAGCTAGTGTTACGAATAAGTTTTTGTAGCCACATTGTTCATCCATTATTAGACTTTTACAATTGGTTTGATTATTATTGAGATTTAATAGAGTTTTCTCTTGAATCTTGTTTGTTATTATCTTTTTTCTTAATTATAGTGAACACAAATTAATAGATTCATTATATCGGTTTCTTATTAACATCCTTGATTAATTTTGAGATTATACATAATATTAATCTTAGATTTATCCTTAGTTCGATCTTTTTATTGTTGCATCATATATAAGCTTTAATTGAATATATCTTCTATATTTATCATTCATAAATACCAAAAAATAAAAAAAAAATAAAAATAAAAAGACAAAAAAGATTCCAATTTCCATCGATCAAAGCATCCTAAAGACATCAATTTCATAATTTGCCTAGAATCAGATCCCAATCCTAGGCACATAAACCAGACCTGCACTCAATCAATGTTATAAACCAGCATCAAACGACTACAAGCAATACCTGCGACTAGTCGCCTAAAGGCAGCTGATTTTCATGTGGTAAAAGCAGATTGATTTTCTAGTAACGTTTCAATAAATAAAAAAAAAAAAAAAACCATACACTGTAAATAAAAAGTTGTAAAAAGTTTATAGTCACCGATTTTTATCACATTTACCCTAAATAAGACACTGTTACCACCAATAAAATATATTATTACCAAAAAGTACAGAAAAAGAAAAAAAAATGAAAAAAATCAGTCGCCAGCTATCCTACAGCTACCTAATTGCTGAAACAATATCCATAACCTACCGGTAAGATCCTCCACCAACTTTTGTAATCCAGTTTTACCTTTTCAAAAATTTAGGGGTCTACAGTTTATCAACCCCAGCATAAGTTGGGCACATAATCAACTCTCTACTAGCCCAACTCTCTTTATTCATCTTTGAAGGACTAATATTGGAGTGTGTTTATAAAGAATTACTTAGAAGAAGTTTTTAGACTTACCATATCAAAATTTCACTTATTAGTCTTTATAAGTAACTAATATCTGCCAAATTCTCTATATAGAAAATTGTACATTCAACCATGATGGCACATTTGGTTTGAAGAATGGAATAAGTTAAAAATAGAATTATAATTTTAATTATAGTGGTATAGACATTGAAGTCCTAATACGATAGATGAAATTCGAATTGAAAATGTATAAACATGTATGTTATATGTTTATATGTATATGTGTGGATGTGTATGCACACGCACTCAGGCATGTGTTTTTTATGCTAATAATGTACTTTGCTAAGTGTAAACAGACTAAAATAGGCAAATGAACATTCGAGATCTGATTGGGAAAGTATTGTGGTAGATTAGAGTATAATTTTATTTCTCTTATGTATTCCAATATCTCGTTAGATGAATATTATTAAAAAAAAAATGCTAATGGTGAATATGGAAAGAATTATAAAACATGCCTAAAAATGTCTTGACAAAGCAGTTTTGGATGTAATCACGTTTTTAATGTCTTCAACATATGTCTTGAAATGCTTGAAGTGTATCATTTCTATATACATGTCTAAATTATGAAATAAGGTTTTCTCAAGAATCTCCCTTAAACCTAAAACTCTAAAAGTATTAGCTAAGATCCTATAAAAGGAAATGTTTTACAATTTCAAGATTATTACACGTGCTTCTAGATAAATAAATAATTAAAAGGAAAATGAAAAAAAAAAAAAAAAAAAAGAGAAGAAGAAGAAGGAGGAGGAGGATTTTGGAACATCTGCTATGATAACTAATAAGCTCAGCTAGCATAGTTTACCGTCTAACTGCACTTTTTTTGTGAATGAAAAACTGTGTTTTTACCCCCGGGGGAATAAGTGGCAGTAACCTTATCAATACACACAATAAAAACATACTCGATCCCTAGAGACATCCTACGTGTGGCAGAATTTGTATGTTTCTTCCTTGTACGGCATCCCAACATCTCATCAATAAAAACCGCCATAAAAGAAGATCAATTTTGGTTTTGGGGACACGCACGTTTCATGTAAATATTATTGCAATGCTAGTGACTTGGAGACAGGTCACATCTTCATGAGAGGGAAACATCCCTAACCCAAGCTGTGTCACTTTCCCACCCCCAACCCCATCTTGGCTTGTTTCTTTCTAACCCACACCTGTGATAGTGTATATCCATCTGAACCTAAGGTCCTCCTATCACCACACCTTTTTTGTGACAGTGTCCCATGCAAGAAACCTACCCTTTTCCGTATATGAACTTTGTTGAGACCAAGTGAAGTGATGTAACGGTTCAAGAAACCTTTTTTTTTTTTTTTTTCTTCTTCCGCATTCTCTTCTAGTTTAAGAAAATAAATTGACTCGTAATTCAGGTCAAGGTTTTTTTTTTTTTTTTTTCCATCCATACTAACCATTTGCGTATTATATATAGTGGACCTTGCTAATAAATTATCAAATTATTGTTTTAGCAACATTATGGGTCGATATCCAAGAGGCGATTCTTCGCTTTGGAAATTTAATTGGACTTAATGTGAAAACTTCACTCGGCAACGCTTTTTCTGTTTACTTAACATTGGTTTCCAGTGTATTATTTTAATTGCAATGGCCAGCGTACTTTCAGGAAATGAAAATATAGAAACTAGAAAAGTTATAGTTTGAAAATACCTACTATCATGGATAAACTAACACCTCATTATTAAAGTATTATATTAAAAATATGACCAAAAATACTTATATGCCCTGTTTAATCTTTTTTGAAAGATAACTAGAAGTGATTTAATATTTTTTATTAATTAAGGGTATAATTATCTGTTACATATTCAGAGTGAATAAAGAATTCCATGTTGTAAAAGGCAATTAACAATTTTTTGTAGAAAGGGGAGTAGAAAAGTCACCGAATAAAAATTCCATACCAATTTTCTATTAAACAAAATAATCGGAAGTATTTCGAAAAATAATTATTCTATTTCCTCTCTTTTATTTCAAAATAAACCTGGTGTATGTGTTTTTCAATAATTGTGGAGATTAGTGTAAAATGAATGGATGTCATAATACGAACTACAAACACTTGACAATGATTAACAAAACCAAAACGAAAATGGTTTTCCAAAATTTTCAGAGTCAACTTTTACCTCTTCACTTCAAACCTAACCATATTTTACCTCTTCACTTCAAACCGACACAAAAGTGCAAAAAATTTTCCAAGTCAACTTTATGAACGGAAACCATCGAAACGACCAAAAATGAAAGGCATGCACATACACTTGGAGCGAGTACGTTATACTGTCTCTACTTTCTTCTTTCTTTCTTTTTTTTTTTTCCTTCTCTTTCCCCTTAATTTGGCATTTAAATGTCGAAATGTGACAATTTATCATCTCCAACTTTCGAAAAATAAATAAAATACTGTTATCTGAGCCATTATCAATTGTGACATGACAATCTAAACATGTTATAGAAGTATATAAAATTTTAAGTTTTTGCATTGTAGTAATTATGTTTAGGTTTCCAATTGTATAAAACTTTATGAAAATATAAAACTCTTGAACGGTACTTAATTCTAAACTTATAGTTACGTATACGTTGATAAATTCCTTTATGTTATATTGTGACATCAGCGAGCCACTACTGCTATTTATTCGTCTTCAAAATCTATTAATTAACTTAGGATAAAAGATGAAATACCCCCCAAAATTGGAAACATGATAAATAAATGAATAAATATATATATATGCATATATACCTGTCTTTTGTGTATTATAAAATAGATTTTTTTTGGCCAAAAAACATTACAACTTAGAGTCCTACAGGAGAAAATTTTTATATATTACAATTTAGAAATAAAGGATTCAAACTTAGGTCAATTCCAGTTCATACCACCACAATGGTATTGGCTATAAAATAAATATAGATATATTGATTTAAATCCTCTTTATTTATCTTTTCTCAATTTTCTTCAATTTACAAATTAATATTATAATTATCTTGATTTTTAAGATACCATATGATATTATCATGTTATAATTATATTCCTTATAGATTCAATTACTAAGTACACATAGTTGCATCTTAAGAAGATATTGAAAAAGAGTAAACCGAGAGAAAAGAAAATATATCCCATGCATCCACGCTCATAATACCTATATATAACAATATGCTGCTGTTAACTAAATAAACAATCAAATAACCGGCAATTTTTAGCCAAACATATTAAATAAGGAAAATTATCTCTAATAAGAAAGCAATTGCTACTAAGATTATATTCCATAATCTAAACTTAATCAAAAGCTAAAATCAAAATGTAAATCTAAACCATAATTCTACCCCATGCCATAATCTAAAAATGAAAATGTCCAAGGAACTAAATCTTATCAAGGATAACTAGTTCAATAAGAACTTCACAGAAACTAGGACTGACAATGGAAGACACAACTTGTAAAGCTGGATACAATACAATATGATTATAAAAACATATTTGTGTGTAAGAAAAATTGATGAAAGAAATAAATAGGTCAAACCTATATAAATACGATAAAATTCATGTCTAAATTCAAATTCAACTCTAACTTATTTATGGACCAATTTAAGTCTTTAAACACAGTTAAGGTTTCATGTCTAAATTCAAATTCAACCCTCTAACTTATTTATGGACCAATTTAAGTTTTTAAACACAGTTAAGGTTCAACCCATGAACCCATTTAAAAGCCTTTTTGTCTCCTTCTTCCTTTTAATCAATGAAAGCTCTTTTTTTTTTCTCTCTCTCTCTCCTATTCTTCATTCATTTTTTATTATTGTTCTCAGTCATCCTGCATTTTTTTTTTCTGTAGTATATTATTGATTTAACATTCATATAAATACAAAAACTATATTATATAATGCGTATTAGTTATAATCCATACATTGTCATATACCTTGTAATTTGTATGCATATAATTTGTATGTATTATTATTCATATATCCTACTTCGTTTATTTTTTATTTGTAATTCATATAAATTATAGAAACTATAATATATAATGTGTATATAATTCGAACATAGAATTCATGTACATATAATCATTTATATTATTGTTCATATTCTATACTATGTACATTATTGATTTGTAATTCATATAAACAAGAAAACTATACTATATAATTCATATATATTATTATCCATATAAGATACTTCATATATTATTGACCTGTAATTGATATAAATCACAAAAACTATATTATGTAATTCATATATAGGTATAAATTATATATAATCCATACATATAACTCTTATACATATAATCCATATATTATTGTCCATATATATACTTTATATATAACCGATTTATATTTCAAATAAATTACAAGAACTATACTATATAATCTATACATTTTCCATATAATATACTATATAATGATATTCATGTATAATCCATACATATAATTCATATAAATTAGTGTTCATGTACTATACTATATAGTATGTTGCTAAGCTAAAAACCAAAAGAGATGTGAATTACACTATTATATTCTACATTAGAAATTTGAATATAAGGTAAAGATGTGTAGAATGATATAATTTTATGTCATAATGTTAAACATAAATATATAATATGTTAAATATGTATATTATGGATAGTAATTTATAAATATTATATGTTGAAAAGTATTTAATATGATTATACAAATATAATTCTATAGTACTATTATCATGTAATATTTATCAACTAGTATCCATATTACACGTATTTAACACATTATACATGTGTGCAATGTTATAATATAATGTTATAGCATCATAAATATATATATTCTACTATTAAAATCTCACAATAATAAATATTATATGTAACACTAAATAATATAATATTGCAAATATAATGTTGTATATGGTATCATTGTATATTACAAACTCGAAATTCTATAGTACTATTAGCATTTAATATTTACCAATTAATATCCATAACACACATATTCAAGATATTATGTATTTTGCATAATCTTATAGCATAATGTTATTATATTTTGATATATTTATATACTTATATAAAATATGATGTTTTTATTTATTTAAAAAACACATATAAGTAGATACATGTATCGCACATATTTCATATATATAATGTTACAATCATTACGCAACAACAGTAAATAAAATTAATTTGTAATATGAATATAATTATTTTTTATCATCAAGTATCTTATAATGTCAACAGTCAATAATTTACTGTTGATGACTGCTTTTTATTGCTGTGAGGTCATCTTTAAAATAAGGGGCTTAGAATTACTATCGGAATGAGGCAAGGATTCTGTTGATAAGTTGCCATGCGTTCTTCTGCTGTTAATGGTTTTTTTTTTTTTTTTTTTTTTTTTTTGCTATGTTGGTTCATATTTATTATCAATAAGTTCAATAAAACTATCAACAACCATGGTCCAATTTTACCGTTGACTCTATCTAAATTTGGTAAAAAAAAGTCTTTACAATAAAAGAAGTTAATTTTCAATAAAATATCCCAATTATAGTTAATTTGTCACATTAAAGTAAAACAAGTGAACAAATAGTCAAAACCCCCTCTTCAATAGTTCTCACTCAATAGTAAACCATAGTCCCCTAATGATAAAAGTTGCCTCCCTATAGTATAAAGAGTTGATTTTCAGTAAAATGACCTAAGTATAGTTAATTTTTTAACACCTAGATTGCGTAATACATTTATATTTATTTTTTGTTATTAGCTTAAAAGAAAAAGAAAAAAAAACTTAATAAAATGATGTTATGTAATTAATCTATGTCATAATTTGTTATAAAAACCTTATATAATTAAACTTTTGTTGACATATATATTTAGTTTTTATATTTAATTTTTAAGACTATAATTTTTATTTGTAAATGTTAATTTTGTAATTGTCACCTTTCTACCTTTTAATCGATAAACATGACAACTCGAATACGAAACACGTTTATTAAATGAGTTAGATTACAGGCTAAGTTTTCACACATGATTATTAATCAGGTTGAGTTACAATTGAAGTTTTCAAGATATGAACCTATTCAGACAAGAATATGAGACAACCTAAGTTAACATAAATTACTAACCCTATAGAAACAGTAAATTTCATCTATAATTAAAATTAGGGTTTATAAAAAATTAATGTAATGTTTTGTATGGGGAGAATAAATCAAAATGGAATTACAATTTCAAGTTTCATTTCCTTTCCCTATGTTTGAAAGCGAAATTGCAATTCTACGGAGTCTGCAATTCTACCTTCAATGAGAAATTCGATTCCATTCCTCCCATAATTATTATTATTATTAATCAAAATACTTATTTAAATTTCAATTTAATTATGATATTCAATAATTAAGGGTATTTTTACAATTATTACTATATACGATTTAATTTCATTCCATTCCAATGGCATTTTGAAATATAGGAAAGGATTTATCATTTTACTCCTCATTTCGTTCTGTTCTGTTCTAAACTATTTCTATTTACTTCTTTCTCTTAGATCTAAATCTGTACAATGATAAATTTTAGATTTTTAAGAGATTGTAATAACAAGATAATAGATCTTTCTTATAGCAAGTAGGATAACCTATAAAATCGTAAATCAAACCTTAAATCCTAAATTAGTTAAGATTGTAAGAAAATCTACAAAACTAAAGTGAAACTACATGTTTTGACCGTAAAATTACCGATGATCTCATTATACACTCGATAATAAACATAATCAATTACTTTTATGAATATGGTCAATCGGATTTGCCTTCTATTCCATTTGGTCAATCACTTTGCTTATCTGTCCAACCTAATTTCCTTGTTTAACTTGAATTTCATTAATATATTCCATCATGGCAAATTAATTAAAAACCTTCTTAAGCCTTCAAGTTAAACAAGAATCAAATTAAAATGAAACTATATGCAATTTACAGGAATCAATTAAATTAATTTTAAATATAGGATATGCTGGAGGGATAAGAGGCACTTCATTGAATTATAGATAAGTAAATACAAGTGAGTGACTTTTTATAGTTTGATTGGTTTTTAATGCCAAGCATACTTAATGAATATATAGATATATATATATATATGGCCTTTAATAATTTAATGTTATGTATGGTTGTATTTGTGTTAAGGTTCTAATTAGTTAGATAAGCGGGTCATGGGTTGCATATTTATCACCTATAAGCATTAGACATTCAGAATGAAATAGCTGGTAGTTTAGGCGCTACGACTACCTTATGTGGGTAAGCAGGTCATCAATATGGTGAAACTACTTTGATGTAAGTAAGGACTTCCAAAAGGAAGCTATCGGCAAGACATAATAGTCGTAATGGATGTTATTGCACGGATGATAAGGGTGTTCCTATTGACTGATGAATGATGCGATACCAAATATAAGACAATATGATATTTAAAATCTGGGGTTTTGATGATCCAATTTGACTCACGGATTCTTTGACTCTAATGATGGTCCAATACTAAGTTTTCTTGTACTTTTTGCCTCCACTGTAAATAACCTCATTAACAAGTATTGACATCGTCGTACGTGTTGTTTGCTACATTTAGTAATGAATGAAGTTGTATGCAAACTAACATGTTTGTGTTTACTATGGGCTTATTTTCTTATTCCCTTTACTTGAAACCTGTTTTTCGAGAAATTTAAAAGATGTTGGACAAGAATATTGGAAAGCATATGATAGGACTCTTGAGTGTCGTTACTAGATGATAAGGATATGCAAGAAGCTAATCATATCTTCTCAATTTGGTACACAATGAAAGATATACGAAGATGATCTACTTAGATTAAAATTAATACTAGTGGGAAATTTTCACGTTTTTCTTATTAGGAATGGCCTAAAATTCAAAATATAATATTAAAAATTGAAAATAAGATTATGATGTTGAATATTTTGATTTAGCGCATACTATATTCTATTAATACTAATCTTCATGTCTAGGAAAATTTTAAAATTACATGTAACTTGAAAACCTTATGTATTTAAAGCCTAATTTAACTATTTTTGAATTTAATGTAAACAATATTCTATCTTTTTTTTTTTTTTCGTCAACCAATATTCTATCAATATCAAGTGTTTGAAGTAACCAAATGGCTAATTTGGACTGGTATGATTCTAAATCTAGAATTTTAAGATTTCGCTTGATACTCGATTAGTATTTTAAGGGTAAAATGATTTTACATTATATATGAAAAATCAATAATATATGATCTAGGTATCACCAACAAGGTCATGGATTAAAAAAAAAAAAATCAAGAATATTAAGAATTTGACCATCTAAATTCTCTTTAGAATATATCTTGCAGTCATTTCCAAGGTACACGCTCTTCGAAAAGCCTATAAGTACCACATACATTTCTTAGGCCCTATATGTAACCTCAAGTCTATAATAACATAACATTGAAGCTCTTCATCATTTAATCATGTAATAACTTATTTATGTTTAGTATATGACCAACGGTTTCTTTTATATAAGTGACCAATAATTATTGTTAGGAGATTACTCCAATTTGTGTTTGCAACACTACTAGTATGCATGAAATTCTAGATCGATTGCATGTAGTAATATGTGATTTAAAACAAATTCATTTGACAAAAACATCTAACTATTTCTACCATTTTTACTTAACCATATAACATTTAATAATGAATTGGAAATTAATTCATTAAGAAAGTTAGATTTGGAAATCAAATAAACCAAATTAATTAATTAAATGTCCAAATTAGAACTCCTTGCCATAACTATAAGCTTTTGAGTCATTTATAAATAAGCAGTTGTAGATACCTACTCTGTAATTGAGCAAATTAATACATTGTGTCTAGAGCTATCATTATCATTTCTATGCTTCATCAAATGACAAACAATTGCATTATTTACAATACATGTGTTA
This sequence comes from Lumnitzera racemosa, assembly GCA_024138005.1. Classification (NCBI taxonomy): domain Eukaryota; kingdom Viridiplantae; phylum Streptophyta; class Magnoliopsida; order Myrtales; family Combretaceae; genus Lumnitzera; species Lumnitzera racemosa. Next base: position 31,874,880 of record JAMXBC010000003.1, on the reverse strand, counting down.
TGCCTCTAACTTGACAAGGTACTGTAAACACCATGTGTCCTTACTAAGTAGCAAGAATAAATAAGGCTCTACAAAATCATTAATAATTCTCTTTTCTAATTTATCCCAAATTAATGTGAAATAGTTTTAGAAAGTTTGAAAATTAGGTGAGTAATGATGCTTAGTGAAATATAATCTCTAACTAAGAAGCATATATATGCATACAATAGCACATAAATTGGGTATTTTTATGCAACGATAAATAAAACAACATATCATGTTTATAATCTTTAAGTAGCCATCAAAAATCACAAATAGATCAATATATCATGACTCTTCAACCTATAAATAGTGTCAATAGTTTAATGTTTTCCTGCTCATTCTATGTAATGATGGACGTCAACATACAACAATGCAAATATGTAAATGTTTCATACTAATTCCTCTTCCTATAGTTGATCAATGGTAGTTCAATCTAATATTCCCTTACTTAGTTGCCTTCTCATGCAATGCTCTAATCCTATTAGCAATTTTCCTTTAAGTTTTTGAACTTCAAACCTACCAACTCTATTACTTAATAACCCCCTTATCCCATATCCATGGGCTTAAATGCTTATAAATTAAAGATCACTACATTCTAGACAATTAGTCCATAACTGACCTTAAATAATTGGCTCATGACCACCGTATTCCATCTCATACAAGTATTTGTAGCAACCACAAACAATAAACATTTCATATCATTGAAAATGCTAAATATAATTACTTATAGATAAGAGAAAATGGCAACTAATGACTAAAACAAAAACGGCACCTACATGGGAATCCTAAGCATCTTTTACCCCATTTTATTAGCTAAAACCTATAAAATAATGCTAATTAATAATTACTTAATAAGATTACTTTAGGTCAAATTAAGAAAGTTTACAATATTTAACAAGGATATCGATTACTTAAGAGACATGGTCAATTGGACTAATCAAATAAAGTTGCTTAGCCCTTAACCCATTTATAGCCTTATTTACCTTATCTTTTTCTTATTAGGCCAGCATTTCTTAGTTGGTTATTTAAAATAATTTTTCAAGAAAACATATTGGTGGTGTTTTAGTTCTCACTATTCATCTGCATTTCATAATTAACATAATTTATATAATTAATCTCAATATTTATGTTACATAAGCATCATTATATTGATTTGGGAAAAGAAACGAGCTTTTCTTAATGATCTTTCAAAATCTTAAGATCTAAGTAATTTCTAATGTGATTTTTCCTATCTAAAGATCTATTGAAATTATAGATTAAATCCATTATCTTGTTTGAGGAAGAGTTTGAGTAAAACTCCAACCAACTCAAGGTGATCTAAGAGAGGGTAGTTATGATTATATAAATAATGGCTCTCTCTACACATCTGTAGCAAATGTTTTGGTTTTAAAGTAATTCAAGAAAGAAAAATTATGTCATAGTTACAATTTTAGGGCTAAACGAGGTTCTAAGTTATTTTACTTATTTTATCCTATTCAAGAAAGAATTTGAGTAAGTTCTTACATAATTAGATTGATTTGAGAGAAGGGAGGTATATTGTATTAATAATGGCTTCCCCTATGTTTTTGTTTTAAATGGTTTCATTCTAGAGCAATTTGAGGAAGTAGAGTCATGTTATATTTATAGTTTTAAGGTTAAGAAAGATCTAAGCCATTTTTCTCTTGCTTTGATGGACTCATAGAGGTATTTCAAAAAGTTAAATCCACATATGACAAGTCTACCTTAGCTTGTGACAAGTCCTGTTTAAGTGAGCTAACTTGTTATGACCCATTCAATAGTCAACTTTTAGATTTGCAAGAATTCTTAAATAGGATTTGAATTTAGACTTTGATGACATCATTCTTAGATTTAAGTAAACATAATTGAAATCATAAAAGGAATTGAATATAGGTTTAGCATTCTAACTTAGAATTTATTGTGACTTATAGTTGATGCTATCTCTCTCCGTTTGCAACATGCAGTCACTTGTTGGAGTGAAAATGTGCAAAATGACCTACGTTCTTTTTTATAAGTTTGAAACTATGTTAAGGTTTGTACCATCATATGGTTCGTATTTGATGTTATTCAAGTTCCATATAACTAATCTCAAAAAATGAGGACTTTGTTACAATGTTGCAAAACAATGTTGAAATAATGTAGTTAAAGCCAGAATGTAAAACTAGCATGCTTCATTTGAATATCGCAAAAGCATTGGAATGAAGTAACTACATTTGATTTTCATAGGAAAATTTGAATAAACTCATCAAATCACCTTTGCACAAACTTTGGATGATTAGTTAAAGGCCCTCTTATTTAAGTTTTTCCTATGATTATTATATCATGCTCGTACATGAGTCTAGTATCAAGAACTCCAAACCTCATTGCTAAATTCATTTTAGTTTGTATGGATTCTCCATCATAAGGAGCTTTGTGCATATGCCTAATTCTTCATAAAAGTATACCTTTATGCCTAAATTTAATGTCCTTCAATATTTATCCTATTCACAACTTTTACTCTTTTTTCATGGTTTTCATATTGATGAATTAGTGCTTTCTCTATTTCAAAAAAAAAAAAATTAAGAAGTGAAAAACCTGAAAATGATGCATTCCAATATAGAAAACCTAATTAGATCTTATAGAAACTAAATTGAACCAAACAAATCAACCAAGTTTTCTAGTGTACTATCAAGGCAGGTTAAGGGGTGTAACTTGAACTAATCTCATGAATGGATCAAGTTAAATCGAATTTAATAATCCTGATTATGTGAAGGCACATTGAAAGTTAATCATATATAGATCACAATTGAAACAAGATTAAAAATAAAAAATAAAAAAGAATTAACCAACCGGTGGGTATGACACCACATAAAAGAATGAACTAATTAAGTGGTATGAAAACCACATAGAATAATGAAGTCGGCATACTAAAGAATCCATCTTCCCCTATTCCTCACCTAATTTCGCCGTTGCGTGGTCCTGCAAATCATGACATGAATCAAAAGTAAATACTTTTTTTATGTTCATTTCCTTACAATAGAGAAGGTGGGGAGGAGCGGTAGAAGCCCTAACAACTTCGATAGTGCATCCACTAAGTACCGTATGAGAATCGAAAAACACAGGTTTAGTTTTATTCGGTCCATCAAAAGGATACAATTAATATACGAGAATCTTCATAGCAATAATTAATATTCCAAATGTTGGCAGAAGTTGAGACAATTGATTCCATGGTCGGGACCCACGATTCCCACTCATTGCTTAGAATGTGTAATCAAGATCCAAGCCTCATCCCAAGATGCTTCTCTCTTTTTCTCTTCAATCAAACGCGGTTTCCAGTCCTATTATCATCAATCATATATTTCTCCGTCAAACTGTTGAATTGTTCGGCAATCAACCACTTTCCATCATTTTTAAAAAAGAAAAAAAATATTTGCCAATACCTCAAATTTCATTTGTCGAAAATGAGGTTATGATTTGGGGCAATTGGCGTATGTTTTTCTTAACCACCAAAATCGAAGATAAATTAAAGATAGATAAAACGTACATGCATGACAATTGGATTCACATTTTACATCAAATATTTCAAGCGTTATGTGAAATGCTCTCCACCAAGCTGAAGGCGAAAGATAATTAAGAATAGCAAATTGGTTAGTTTGAGAAAAAAGGAAGAAATTAAAACATTCAAATGAAAAAGGGCAAAAGGAAACTTTAAAAAATATATTCAGTTTTGAACATCTATACACATATATTACATCTAGAAAAATATCATGTTCCTAAATTATCTCTAATGGATTTAGATGAAGGTTAGAAAGGATTTAGATGAAGGTTAGAAAGGCCTTAGCTATCCGAATTTTCAGAGTTTAGTGATGTGTATTCCTTGAATCCTAATAAGAAAAAATAATAATTTAAGAAAAAAAACGACCATACAATCTGCAGATGGATCAAACATCTTGAATTCTCATCTTGAAGAATAGAGAAGTGTATACCATGTAAAATATTCAATGATTACTTTTGACATTGATGAGACATTTTATTATGTCACATGCCTTATTTCTTACATCTACAACAAGTAATTTGTCTCTTAAATATAAAAATGATGTTTTAGCTAGGATCTTATTATTCCATAATGGAATCATCCAATCTATCGATGAATATAATTTTTACATTATGAGGCATGGGGTGATTACTTCTTGCATTTGCAAAGGTAGTGTATGATATTTCATAGCTTAATTTTTATATTACAGGAAAAATAAAATGTGCCTTACATGTAATAGTATTATTAAACGTCCATAGTATTCAATATAACAGTGAAAAAACTTGTTGATTTTTAACAAAATCTCTTATGGATCCAATGAAAGTTAACTCCCCTCCTAAAAGTCAGAGTCCTATTTCTGTCTTGGTGAATTGTGATAGTTTTTAGAAAAATGAAAACTTATTCAATTATACTTTGAGTATATAATGGATAATAATTTTTTTTTATCCTTGAATTTATAAGACCCATCTAAAAAGCGATAGCACACACCATGTGCATCAAAAAGTATCTTCCCATGTCTTAAAAATAGTGCTCTTTTCTTTTACTTTTTGGAAATGGCATAAAATGCATATTGTAGGTGGAATTTGATGAGGAATATAAGAATTAGAAGACCCAGATAAGCAAAAGTGGAGGATGTGGAGCATGGTGTTCTCACGAAACATAGCAGTCTTAAAAGGAAATATATAGAGAGAGGAACAGAAAATTCATTTCATAGGAAAACAAGACAATGGTGTTTTTTTGCATAAAGATATGACCTATAATAGATAGCATTATCTTTCTTTTGGGTATTTAGACAATAAAGAAAAAGCCATTTACTTCATGAGAGTTGTGCCATCATAATATGGGCTATGGTAGGAACATTTGTCTGCCAATTGTAGGATTCTGTACATTCGATCTATCACATGTCCCAAGAAAAACAAGTATTGGAAACTTTTTCTACTCCTTTTTCCGGTACTCGTCCAATCCATCACTCCTCTATTGTTAAGAGGCTTTTCTTTACTTATATTCAAAGCGGTAGATCCAATGTATGCATTCACTGTTAAAAAATATTTTAACATTTTATCTTAAAATTACAATATAGTAGGTATAGGCTTTAAATTTTGAAATCGAAACATATTCCATGATGTAAAAAAACCATTATGAAAGTTATATTTATAGTACTGGTTATGCCTCAAAGTCATAGAGTTGTAATAATGTCGCAATATAAACCAACCTATAACAGTAACTAACCTTACAATGCCTATTACAGATATAATCTATATAAGGCGTCAACAACTCCTCGCTTAAAGTAAACAGTTCAATTAAAACTTTAACTAAAATTTACAAAAAAAAAAAGTTAAAACTATCCTAGGAAATTATATCCATATTATCTCAAAATCCTAGAAAATTATACAAACTACAATAGTCACCAGCTTACATCTCACACCTCAGTTCATATACCTAAAGTACTATTAAGACATTAAAAGGATTTGATTATATAGCCATTTGATCTTCACTCCCCCCCATGGCTTCAAAAGAAAACTGACCTCAGGATAGTTATAACTCGACATATTAGTCAGAAGTTAGAACCTGCAAAAGAATTTATACAGGTAAGAGCAATTACAACTTAATAAGTTAAATTAGAGATTTATGAAATTATAATAAGTACAAAAAAAGTTATCAAATAATTAATTATATGCAATATAACAAACAAGTGTTATCACATAACATAATCCGGTCCTTTGTGAAATTACATAAATTTCACCCGCTCTAATTTGGATTAAAAAGTTTCTATTAATGCAATAACTCACAACCAAAGACTATCATTCGAATCAATATCCTCATCTTCGCTATGACCTCCTCTCTTATCGCTTAATTCAACTAAGGATAAGAAAAAAACCCTTATGTTTTCCAGTGCTATATCTTTCAAAGATATTAATATTTGATTAGAGAATCCTAATGATCCCTTAAAGGATTGTTAAGTACAGTTTAGGGCGATTAAATAATTTTACACCAATCCATACACATCAATCACCAAACACAACATAGGATTCAGCACAAAATCAAATACTCAAGTACATACATATATAATTACTTATAAACACAAACTGCCCAAATAAGCTTCTATAAAAATTTGGCTATTTATAGAGCTTATGGTAATTTTTGGTACATTAATTAGACTTGATAAGGGTTTTATCTTCTTCCAAAATTGTTTTTTTTTTGTTGTATTAATTTAATTGGTTGATTTTTTTTTTCTCCCCCCAATTGCCATGGCCTTTGATCTAGATCATCCCTTACTTCCTTGATTTTTTTTCTAATTTTTCCCTTTTTTTAATTTTCTTTAATTATTTGGCAATTTTCTAGAAATTTCTAAGTAATTTCATATATTTTTACCTACATGTAAATACATATGGTGTACACATAAATACTTTTAAATATAATTTATGTTATTCTATGATATTTAATATATATATAATTTATCTCTAACAATTCATTACTTATCAAAATTTATTTTTACGCAATTCTAATAAATACTAAGTAATATACTTAAAATTTGATAATTTTATATTCTATCGTTTTATTACTTATTTTCTTAAATTTAAACTTATAAAATCATTTTTATTAATATTTTCAACTTTATTTTATAATTTAAGCTCAATTAAATCATTTAATCGATCACTCTAAACTTTACGTACTAAGTTTGATCATATAGTTTAGAGCTTATATTTAGGGCTTACAACACCTGCTCCAAGAGTATACAAAACATCCTATTGAAATATGAAATCTTTTTTAAATCTTTAATATATATAATATTTTAGGTAAGTTGCTCAGCAATTTATAAATTTTTCTATGTATTTGTAACTAATACATTTTTTATTGTAATAATCTCTATTTAATCCTATATTTTTCAAATCTTAAAAAAAAAAATATTGTAGAAAAATGGAGTGCAAATTATCTTCTGGTTAGAGTGATTGTGAGCAACCACAAAATGAAAATAAGAGATGCAAAGGAAATGAGACTTGAGAATATAACTTTAGTAATAGTGCTTTAGGAATGAAGTAAAAGGTGGTAAAGGGATGGAGGATGTACCATGCTTTATGGTTTTTACTTCCTACAACAAGTAAATCAACTTAGGCCTTAAACATGTATTAGGAGAAAATAAAACATCATATCATTTTATGTTAAATCTTATTAATTGAGTTTTTATAAAACCGATATAAGGTATCTAAAACATATGTTCCTTGTATAATTTTGAGTAAAGGCTTCAAGGTAGGTATATAATATAAAAACATTATATCTTATAAAAGCAACTTCTAAAATATTGAATTAAAACCTATCTTATAATTTTCAATATCCATTAGAAACCTACCAAGTACAAGGTAAACTAAATTTTAGACTCAAGCAGGTTACAAAGTAACTCTTAATTCTACCAAGTATTTTCAAACAACCTTTAACATTGTCCAAATGATATTTTTTTATGGTAATTAATAATATTAATTTTCTTTTCATGCAAATAGAGGAGTACCTAATTTTTACATAAAAAGTAATAGCATGCTTGGATGACTATAGAGAGTTAAAATAGAATAAATATTCCTTACTTATAAAGCTATCATTGTATTTGGATTGCAAAATAATCATTCTATATGATTTCTATTGCTGTCAAATACGGAATTACATTTTATATGCAAGACTAAGAGAATGACATTTGTTAGTCGCTTGCTACATATGTCCATACTTTACTAATGAGACTAAAGCCTACTAGTCAAGTAATGCATAAGCTAAAAAGCATAGTAATATCTTTAGACATATTCTTAATTTACTATATCTTTATTTTACGTGCAAATAAATGACGAAATAGCTATAGTACACCTTTCTTATGTTCTTTAAAAATTGCAATTATATTCCTATTTTATTTCACTTCATCAACCAAGCACTCTACTAGAGATGTGAAGTTGGACATGATAATTACAATAACCAACTAGATTTTCTCTCTTTTCTTATAGCTCTAATAAATCTCAAATTTAACGAGGCTCAGGAGAAGAAATGCATGGAAGTGATTTTTGTATGAATTATCAAGCTAAGTGGTAGAGCCTCCAGACAAAAACGTAAGTTTCAACTGGACCCTCCAGTGTATTCCATAGCCTCGAGTTCATGTAGTTTGATTTATTTCCTTAGTTTATCGTCATGTCATGGTTAGGAGTAGACTAATTCCAAATGTAAATTGTCATTGGCAAAACCAAACCAAAAACAACCCACCTCTAAAATCAAACAGAGTCGATTTATAAATTTAAAATGAAGTTTTAATTGAGAACTTACTACATTAGATAAACTGTTACATGATTATACAAACCGTGATGTGTCAATCCTTAAACAGTCTGTCATAATCTGTCCACAAGTAGTCCACATGATGTATCACACTTGGTAAAATATTTCTAATCAAGTGATGGTCAATTGATAATGTTTAATTGGGTTAGTATCAGCGATAGCCGTGAGGGATCAGTAAAGAGCTAACAAGGCTAAGGTAGATATTGAAGCAAAACCGCACCATCCGGTGCAGCTTGATCCTCATAAATGGAGGAACATAATTTAAAGGTACAGACCCCACGACAATAGCCATGACATTACTCGAAACGGAAGAGGAGTCGAAACATGTATCCCGGTCTGAATTCGGGATCTTCGGCATGCTCCATTAATGGATTTTAATTTGGTGATGTATATAGAAGCTGCATTCTGTATGGCTTATCTTTCTTCTTCTTTAATATATCTTACATGTCTGAGACAGACATTCCATGATTTTCCACAACATGCATTTATGAAATCTGTTGCATATGGCTTTCATATTCAATGTTGTGCATGAAACTAGAAGAAAAATGACTTGTTCCTTCATTTTTATCGATGGGTAATTGCATTTTAATCCTTTTAATTGGTCACTTTGTGCATTTTCTTCCCTTTTTTTTTAACTCCCACACCACCATTTCACTATTCCTAACTTCCTTCTTTTTCAGTATTTGTTCCCCTAAAATTGCTTGCTTTTTATTTCTCTCTTCTTTTTTTTTTTTCCTCTCCACCACAATTATTTTGTGTTGCACGCAAACCAAACAGCCTAACTAAACCGGGAAAATCTAAACAAACGGTTCTCAATTTTATTTCGCTTTCTTTTATCTATCCTTTTTATATTGGCCTGTAAACATTAAACTATTACCTCCAGACACAAAAATTCCAAATAGATAAACCTTATAAAATTCTGAAAATATGCAATCGGCCCCGTAATATTGAGAAAAAATAAATAGAGAATACACATTTTATTTAATAAAATATGTGAAAAATTTTTATCCTTCGTGTTGCTGTGTTTTCTTCAAGAGCTTGCATTTGATCCCCTTAAATTCTGGAAATGCAAATTTAGGTTATATTTGACTATCTTAACTCATTGTAAAATAATGATAATCCAGGAAAAAATTATAAAAAGTTAAAAGAAAAATAAAAATAGAATACTCTGGCCATGATTAGTTATATGAAATTTTTCAGTTTTCGGCTTCCAGCTTTCATATAAAATTGAAAATGACATGAAAATGCATTTGATTTTATAAGAGTTTCTAAATGAAAATGAAAATTCTTAATCCCATATGAAGAATTAAAAAAGGGATTCAAATTGATAGTTAAAAACTTTTAGGATATTTGCAAAGTGTTCAATAATGATAGCAGTAAATATCTGTTCACAAATTATTATACCTATGGGAGAGAAAGCACTAAATACATAAAAAAAAAAACGAAAAAAAAAAAAAAAAAAAAAAGATAGTTCACGAAGATCAAACCACTCATAGAACTTTCTCCTTATGAGTCAATCTTATCTTACAACTCCATGCTAGGAAATCGGTCTCCCACACAAGCCTACTCCTAATTTGAGACATATCAAAGGGTTATAATCACTAATCACAAATATGCTTTATCTCATAATCTCAACCTAGGACTTTCAAAAGACCGTGGATTCCATCCAATTTTCACAAATAGATCAAAACACTCAAAGAAAACGAAACTAAAGTAATCCAATAAAAAATTACAATTCCTCAAATGTTTAAAAGGAAATTTCTAACAAAGTAGATTAACAATGTTTAACATTGTTAAAATTAACCAATAGAACTTTTGATGTCTCATGTATTGATTTTGTTGTTGTTGTTCTTTTCAACTTGGAAATGTCTTCTTTATATAAGTTTTGACAACAATGTACACTTTCCCTCAGTTTATGGATTAGCCATCGTCTCCAATCTTCAAAGTAAAAACTACCGTGATCTTCCTTTTCTCTTTGGAGGGAATTTGCTTGAATATATTAGTAATTTAGAGTATACAGTTAGAGAACTTTCGAAATCCACCAAATCTATGCCTCATCATCCTCAAGCTATCAGATGCAATATCATACTCCTTCCAAAAGACTGCAAAATTTTCTTTTTTTCTTTTTTTTTTTGGTGGGGCCATAAAAGACTGCTGGTTCAATTGCTTAATCTAGTTGCCTAGGTACAACAAATAGAAGCTGCAATTAGCTAGCATCGCAGCTATCTAGGGAACACCTCCTCCAATTGAAAATTACCAAGATCTTGGTGAACAAGTATGGCATAATTCAGCAGAAACAAAACCCAAACATAAGCAACAACAAAAAACAAGTTGAAACCAGCATTGTTTCTAAGCAAATGGAAGCACATGGATGGACAAGGATAACCAACCAAATTGACCAAAATGATATGAACTAGTCCTGTGCTAATCAAACTACTAATTCTTAATAACATCATAGCTCCAGATGAAGCAGAAAAAAATTGACATGAGCTAAATGGGAGAAAGAAGAACATTAATGTTTTGTATCTTAATTGTTAACATAGTGATAGGACCTAGATCTTTACTGTAAAGTGTGTGTTAGTATGCATATTAGTGTTACGTAATATCACAGTGCAGGCGTGCAGTTGCGGGCTTAGTGTGAGTGTTTGGGTTGGCTTTAGTTACTTTTATTAGTTACTAGTAGTTATTCTATTAGTTACATCATAAAAATAAGGAGTGTAAGTGAGAGAAAGGGGGCAGAAATTTTGTGACGTATTGTTAATCATGGTAAGCAATAGTACTAATGTATGAGCTTTAGCTCATGGACCTTCCTCTTAAAGGATTTGTAATCAATTTCTTCGATAAAAAAATCAATAGAATTAAATAGTTTTCTATTGTTAATCTCCTGGTTCATAACAAATAGGGCACTCAGCTCGTAGGCCCTATAGCTTATTGATGAGAGCACTTGCAAAATATATGTTTTATAATTCAAACAATATTTACTATCTAGCAGATATTTGTCTGGACTGAAGGAAAAAAGGGAAAGAACGAAAAGAAATGACCTTTCCAGAAAGACAAGATTTTAATACCATGAAATCCTTCAAATGTTATCTCCATATTTTAAGAGTTGATGCACAAAGGATCTGATAGTAACAGCAATATAGTCATTATCTATGTGAGCCCACACATCTTACCAAATCATTGCTACAAATGATAGCAAAGAAAGTAATGTTGCAAAGGGAACATGACAGTCAAGAAGAAAGCCGATAAAAAAACACTTGAATCCATTTTATGACTCTCAAGAAAGTGGCAATGTAAGGACAATACCAAAACATGTTAATCCACTTCCCTGCCAAATGAGAAACCATTAACTTGAAAGGTTTCCATTCAAACAGCATAGAAAACTCAACTACCGATAGAGCAAATCAATTTCCATTAAATCCTACATACTCATTGCTAAGATTCTTAAAGAAAAAGTTCGAAATCTGACCAAACCAACTTCATGAGACAACTTTCAGCATGATCACTGTTATTTGGATTCCTTTGTTTTTGCCTGATCAACACTTTCAACGGGCGGCAGCGTCTGTATACACAATTTCAAACCTTAAGTAAAGAGAATGAATGCATATGCAAGTAATTGAAGGTGATTACTCTCATTTTGCTAACAAATTCCAACCAAAATGACACCACAAACTATGAAACCAGTCGTCCCTTTAACATAAACCCCACCCACATGATAAAACAGACAAAACTAGAAGACACGTTCATATTATAAATGGAAGTCCCATCTGGGCCATATTTTGTTTGGCAGAAAAGTTTTTTGTTAACCAATTTCAACATTTATTATAATAAGAACTTCCAGAAACATCAAGAATTAACATAACAATTAAAATGTTTTGATAACTACGGGCACTTGTCAGAAGAGGAGGTGGGAGGCAATTGCTGGTGATGGGAATAAACCATCATATGAGAACGAGGGCGGAAGATGGTCTCCTTTTATAAAAATAGAGAACCATTCTCCCATTTTTTACTAGTAGTTTTTAAGGTTATTATTTATCATTGTCAGCAATCATCACTACCGTCCCCTTCTGTCACCACAGCACAGAAAGGTCGCACGCTCTAGTAATTTCTACGTAATATTTAATGATTGTAAACGGTAAACAAAAACAAATACATAAAGAACCAGTGCCCTGAGCAAACCCAACCTTAGACATTTCATCAAACACCAGGTGATCACCATTCAAACAGACAACAAATAGTACTAAAATACATAGGAAAAGATGAAAGCAAATACCAGATCAGGCTTATAAATGTTGTGAACAATGGAGGCACCAGCGAGAAGCGAAGCAATGACAACAACACATGACCACGTCAGTGAAGGTGTACCAGTGGGCTGTTTTCCTCCTCCAAACTTCTTATTCATTCTATATTTCTTTTTTTTTTTTCCCACACCCAAATATGCAGTGAATTAGCTGAACAGTCCTCTTTCCAACAAAGGAGACACACAACCTAGACGGACTATAGAACAACAATGATCGCCATTTGTTGCAAGGTTAAACATGATAAAGGAAGGATGTAGCCCAGATAAGTCATACGGGAAGAGGGGAAAAAAATGATTTTAACATTATTTCCAATCTCCCAAAAAAAAAAAAACAAAACGGTTTTAAATCCATGCAGGATATGGATTTAAATTATACAGTAACATTAATATAAATAATATATTACTGAAAATACTACCAAGATTACTATATAAATGACCTATACACACTTATAAAATCTTTGAAATATAGTACATAACTATTTTTTAAAGCAATTGGCATTAAATTTAAATAAGAAAAAAAACAAAGTAGTTCAAATATAGAAAAGTTTCAAATTTTTAAATTTAATAATAAAGGTTATATAAAGTGTTGCAAATATAAAATGACATGTAAATATATGCCACATTACATATGAAGTATATTTACACTCTACATTACCAATTATACTTAAACATATGATAATATAAATAGTAAATTTTTAAATTTCATAACAAAGATTATAATGTCAGATGGCATTAAATGATGAGAGAGAGAGAGAGCAACAAAAGTCCCAAAGGTTTCGAGTTATGCCTTGAGCACTTAGCATGTGCTTGAGGTTTGGGGTAGGTGCTGTACTATAAGCTTAGATTAAGGCATCATGAGGAGTTAATACGCTCGAGATAAAAGTATTTGAAGGGCACAAAGAGGTCTAATGGAAAGATGCTTAGGGTAAGCTTGAATAAACAGTGCTTACTTACAGGTAAACCGAACAAAATGCTCCATTAAGGGGATTATGGGGGCATGATTAAGACAGACCTATGTAAACAACTTGCCTTAGGTTGGAGTGAGCCCACAAGAGAGGCTAGTGAGTCAAACTATTGAGGGGAGCAAAGCTCTTCGGCCTATTATAATGCTTGAATGCATTCAAGTAGGCAAAGACACTTAAGCCTTAGCCGTTGGAGCTTAGGTCGAGAGTAGCCTATTAACACAAGGTAAATGCTCTAATTTGCTCGTGATTCCATCTCTATTCTACTCATCGATTAGAACAATTGATATATCTACCATAATGATTTGGTTTATTGTAACAATTTGTAATGTAGTGCATAGAAGGAGTCCATACCATTAAAGGGTAAGGGATTCTAAATTTTATAAGATTATTTGGAAAATGGTAAAGGGTACCAATGAGAAGGTTTTAATATTGAAGGAACGATTAAAAGAAGGTTACAATGGACTTTGTTGCTCTTTTAGGAATAACTTTTCTAGTAATCCATTAGCATGCTGCTAATAAGCTAACTTTAATTTTACACAACTTCCCATGCATGTTATAGGGTGATATCAAGATACCTTAGATCAATAAGTTTCAAAGTAAGTATGATATAACGTTTACATTGATACTGTTCTCTCTCTCTCTCTCTCTCTCTCTCTCTCTCCCCTCTCTCTCTCTCTCTCTCTCTCTCTCTCTCTCTCTCTCTCTCTCTCTCTATGTATATATATATATATTAGATATTTATCTAAATGTATCCTTAGTAGATTTCATGAATACCATATATAGTTAAGATGCCCGATGTTCTACTCCCTTACTGATGGTAAGGTAATGACATTTAGTTAGCTCATATGTCTCTTATGCTTTCACATATCAGAATAACCCCTTCCAAATCGTGTTACATGATAGCTTGGTGGGTACTATAGATCCCAAAGCCTTCTAATACATTACATTCCCTCTATTGGCTTGATCTTATAGGGAAGAGCAATGAAGACGTTATGTAGTAAGAACAGTAAGCATTCCTCATTAATCTTAAGTTTGACGATGCATTAGGGGATAAGGTCGATCTAAAGTATTATAGATGGTACCATAATGTTATCAAAAGTAATGTTGAACACACTGGAGCTATGCTTAGAGCTATAATGAGACATGTGAACCATATCTTTCTATCACTATCTTTATGGGTAACATGTATGTTAATATTGTTTGCTTATATTTTCATTAAGGTAGATGCTTTCAATCACATTAAGTTAGCCAATACTTTATAGGAGTCATAAGTAGTTGCAACTACTAACAGGTGTCTCCTTAGAGATCATAGAGTATGACATTACTCCCTAAAAATCAAGATTGATGCAACTTATGCAATCTAGGATGGGGCCATGGAAGGGTCATCTTAGGAGTCAGCACTAAATGAGTCTTCTCCTCCAAATTTACTAATCACTCACTTCTTGCTAGTAGCTCATGTCATGTTAACCCATGTCATTTCAACACCTATAATTGTTCCACCAGTCTACTAGATTTTAAGCCTTTTTATATACTTGGTACACCTAATGTTGATCCAATTTTTGTTGCTTCAGTGACTTCACCTACTCCTCGAAGAAAATAGGCATTAAATTGACTTTTATATGGGTAAAGGCATTATACATATTGATCCATGCCACATTGCATGAAATCTGCCACCACTCTATGCCTACCCCCATATAGAAGATGTAGCAAGTTTAGAAATTCTATTCATGTCAGAGAAACTTCAGAGTGACCTATATCACTTCAATACCGGAGGTGATGTAAGAGGTAGGTTTAGCCCCACATTATTGTACTTTGTATATAATTAGAGATAGTTTATTTATTTATATATGGATTGGACACATTATGTAACTTCCAACTAAGTAATGAAATATTCGTTTATAGTTTGAAATGGTTTGTATATTTATTATATTAATGCTATATGATTATGTGGTAGTTGTAAATCAATTATGGAATGTTAGAGTTTGCAATATGATGAGAGTGTTGATGGAGCTTATAATGGGTTGAAATGTAAATTGAGTTTGCAATATGTTAAGGAGTTAGATAGAGTTGTAAATCAACCTTAGGATGTTGGAGTTAGGTTTTCGTTATTGTAGTTGTTCATGTATTCAGATGTATTACTTAGATGTGTTCTTACAAGTGTCATGATTGCTTCTATTTAGGTTCTTGTAGTTAGGTCAACATTTGTTGATCTATATAAAAACTGCTCATACTGCAATAGAAAGTGCATCTTTAAGTTGTGCTTTATGCATTCAATAATATCACATGCCAAAGTTATTTGTTTGGCGGAAGCACTAAACAAAATCATAAGTAAGGCTTGCAATTTTTAAATTACACTTCTATGCTATGCTTTTTATATAAGTTTAGACTACTTGAGGGCCAAAACTAAATTGCATCTCATTTTGCAATAGTAAGTAGTGAATTAGTTTTGTTGTCTTGATAGCTATCCACATGAGCCTATGTACTATTATTATTGCCCAACTCATAGAGGTATGCTAGCTTCCTTATTTTGAAAATTAAATGCCTTGATCAACCAAAATGTAAATACAGTCTCAAGTTTGTCTAAGCAAATGGGGCATGTTAACATGCAATATATTTTGCATTGCAACTATATTTCTTTGAAGCTTACTATTTCTCAAGTTAACAGGCCATTGGATGATAAATGACTACAAATGTACATAAGTCTTCCAAACTCATACAGCTTACGAGTAATACTTGAAAGTTGGTTCTTGTTTTACTACCCAACAATTCCTTACTCTCAGGTTAATAAAGAAGGATAAGAACCATAAAAGTATTATTTTGTTTAATCATCAATATGGATGTCAAAAACCAAAAATTTCAAATGAACAGTTCAAATCTATTACTTGTCTTGAGAATCGTTCTTTCTTTAAGACCTCATATCATATTCATCATCTTCTCATCCTATATAGATCAAGCTTAGAGCTTGTTGCCACATATATATATATATATATATATATATATATATACACACACACACCTCTCCAATGGGTCACATTTACTAAATGCAACATTTGTTCCTCAAGGTGAAACATAAAAACTTGATTAGCATGCCATTACCACTTAACAATTTGACTCTAATTAACATTAGCAATCAAGGTTTATATTAATTTAATCTCCTACAGGAAATTAAGGGACAACTCATAGTTGTTCGCAACACTGAAAATCAAATTTTTAAGGCAAACTCTTATTATTGAGCCATCATTGATGCCAAAGTGCCTCATTTTTATCCTCTCTAATCTGAGTCTCGATAGTCATAAGAGTCAAATCTTTTTTGGTGCTTACGATCAAAGATAGATTCAATCGTTACAAAGTTCAAGTCGACCTCATTACTAAGTAAGCCTCCATTCGAGTCATCCTCATTAGTTTTAGAGAGTTAGTTTATTTCGTCTTTGACATAAACTGTTATGATCACCTAAAAACTTCGACTCAGTTATGTTGCTTAAGTTATCATCATTTCACCATTTCATCAACTAAGGCTTACCTAAACTTAAGATCGAGTCAAACCCAACCCAAAATCGACTTAAACTAGTCGGGTCAAGGCCTGGTCCCCCTTGATCAAGACCGGCCCAGCTTAGGCCAATTCCAAGCCGATTAGCTTGATGGTTCAAAGGGCTAATTTTCAACTTGTGAACCACTCAATTTTTTATTTTTTTTTATAATTGAGAAAAAAAAATTCTTTTATCTTTATTTTATTTGAAAAAAAACCATTAATAAATCACAAGAATTTATAATTTTTACTATTTCATTCTATTAATTGTTGGGCACTAAAATTAATAATTCATACTCTATTAATTGTTAGGTACGATATTAATAATTTGTATTTTTAATAATGCATAATTATTATTTTATACCAATAATTAGTAAATTAAATAAATAAACTTTTTTTCATAGATAATATCTCAAAGAAAACTTGCCAATATAATCATTTTAAGACTTGATTTGTGATAAACAATGTTCATTATGTTTTTTTACTACTTTAGAAAACAATATAATTTATGTAGAAATTAGTCTGATATTATGAAAAGAATAACATCCATCAAATATTTATAATATACTTGATATTTTATATATAATAAAAATATATTCTTTATAATTTTTAATGATATTAAATTATAAATACACTTGCATTTTTATAAATCATTAAAATATATTATTTACAAAAATAGTTACTTTTTCAAAAATTAAATAAAATCATGTGAAACTTATGATATTTTATACCCCAAATTCCTTTAATGGTTTTATTCTTTTTTTTTTTATTGAAAAACTCTAGTAGTTAAAGGAATATATTTTATACAATAACTATTTACTTTTATCAACATTAAAATATATAAATTTTAGATAATTTTTTTATAAACCTATATATATTATTCGATCTCGATATCAACTTCTAAATATAAATAATAATATATATTTTCAATTTTATTTTATATTTTAATTAGAGAGAATTTTATTTTATAAAAACCTTTTTTTTTTATTTTTTTTTTATTTTCAAATCAAAACTAGCAAGCCTTCGATCCAAGCTTGGACCCACTAATTCAACAGATCCAACACATTGAATCATGCCAACCTATCAAACCCAATGGATCAAGTTATAGTTCAAGCCCATAACTCATAGATTCGAACCAGGTCTAGTCCAATTCACGAATTAGGATCCTCCCCCTAAATCTAAGCTTACTATTACCAAGTAACAATTGAAGCAAAGCCTAAGCTATGAATAACTTGAGTTGGGTGCAAGCATGAGCTCAATATTACTCAGCTAAATTCAGTTGCTTTGAACCCTAATGTTCATTCTTGGAAACCGTTTTGGATTATAAAGAAATTATATATATATATATATATATCGACTAGTTTAAAAACACAGAAAAATAAAGAGGCACTCAAGATAATCAATTCCAGCTGACCATTGCAATTGGAGATCCACAACCCAAGCTGTTAAACTTTTTTCTTTTTCTTTTTCTTTTTTTTTAACACAAAAGCTATAACTTGTATTCGTGTAAAATGAACGTTTATATTGTATGAGCAAAACTCACAGCTTCAGGAAAATACATACCAGTTAAATTTGATCTATACCCGACAAGAAATTGAAGCTCCGTTACCAAATCCCAGCTGACCATTGCAGTTGGAGATCCACAACCCAAGCTGTCAATTTCTTTTTTTTTTTTTTTCTTAACACAAAAGCAGTAACTTCTATTCGTGTAAAATGAACGTTTATATTGTCTGAGCAAAACACACAGCTTCAGGAAAATACATATCAGTTAAATTTGAACTATACCAGACAAGAAATTGAAGCTCCGATACCAAATCCCAGAACAGTCATCTGAGTGACAATGTCCAAGATTAACTTTGTAGTCTCGATTGTCTTTACAGTGGCTTCGTTTGTGCGTGCTAAGTCCACCTCATTTGATTACTGGAAGAATTTAACTTTCGGAACATGAATCCATATACTTATCCAACAAAAGCATTTGCTCCATGATGATTCCTGCTACAAGCAATTTCAAACTTGAATTCCCCTAGAGGACACCATCAGTGCACAGACCTTAACCAACTAAACATTCAAGAAGTTTAAGAATGTCCCAATAGCAATAATGTACAATAAGGATGTAGTTTCTCCTGTAATCTACAAAACAGCTTTGAAATAAAGTACATGTATATATATATATATACCAAAACTCCTTTCTGGCTATGGTGCTGCAAAAGAATCCAACCCTCCTGCGAGTCCTCACATCTACAAGCGACTAGGAACAACAGGCATAATCAGCTGATATCTTTGTCATTGATAAAGGTAGGAGAGGCCACAAGAGGAGCCACAACTAACTTATTATAGTAAATCAATCAATAATCAGGTAGCAGTAAAATCGGAAGTCTCAGATATTGTGCAGTGGCAGCCTAGCTAGTCTGAATAGTCAAAACCATCATGGGTCCATTTTCATAAAATTTCTTGCAGGAATAGCAGATTATGCCTGAGCCTATTGCTATAAACCACAGAACCCCTTAGACAAGCAAGGGGCTTCCATTTTCGTACGTCAGAAGTTAACAATCGCCTACACAACAAAATTATAATCCAGAACGGCTATCTTTGAGGTGAATGATGTGCTCTTTCTACATCATCCGTTGACTCGAGGACATCATCATGAATTCTGTTTTCAGATGGTTTATCTTCATTACCATGGTGGGAAATGACAACCACTGGCTGGCCCTGAACCACATTTTCTCTGGTGTTTGTCTGGTTATTATCCTCATCAGAAGCAGAAGGGAGATATGATATTCCAAACTTCTGTCCATGGGTTAGTCCTGGACAAAGCCCCTGCAGGAATAAAGGAAAATCTGAGACAAACTCCTTTAGTCGAGCAATTGTAATTAGTGAATCTGTTAGGAGTCCTCGAGAAGAAATGTGTGTGTGAATAAATTATTTAATATCAGATCTCAATGAATTATAGCAGGGGAAAGACAACATCAAGATCAATATAAGAAGATAGACCAAGAGCAAAAACTAACTCATTAGTAAAAAATTTAGCACAGCATCGCTCATCAACTACAAATTGTCTGATGAGGTGGCAAATAGAGTAGTGTTATGACAGATATAGCCAAACAGAAAACACTAAAACTTCGCAAGATCCTCAACACTAACCTTAATCAACCCAGAAACGGATGGAGGATTATAGAATGATGTCTCCACATAGAACTTTTTGTGCCTTGCATTTGATCTGGTACCATTACTTTCTTCAGCACTGGATGAAATGTCTGATACATGAGATTCATGTCTTGAGTCCCTGCTTCCACAGTATGAGCCGAAGTAAGAGCAGTGCTCCCGAACAAGGGATATTTGAGAAGTTGCAGGCAATAAGTGGCCTTCCGTGCTGAAGATGTACCTGTATATGTCACTGGATTTTATTTAAAAACAGGGAAGCGAGGGTATTGCTGTATTACACATTTTACATGGTTGAATATTAAAGGAATGCCCATGAAACTTACTTGTATGGCCCATTTTCAACCAGGTTATCTGGACCAGCAGCCAAATCAAAGAGAAGCCACAAGTACTTGACCTAAACAATATTAAAGAGTACTTTCACATGAAACATAAAGATGCAAAGACAATGGCATCGCTCCACAATATTAAAATGCTAGTACAATGGGAAAGACCATCTCCTTTAGGGATAGAATAAAGTGCAATCTAGGATCATTTGATGCATTTCAAATAGTCAGCATACTCAAGCAGTTAAAGCATGTAAGACAGACCCATACACTTGTACAAATGGTTTACCATGACCTTTCAACATCCACATGAAGCCACCTTGCCTGTAATCTCATATAAGCAATCTGCAGTTACCTATAAATTTCTATTTTCAACAGGGAAATCTTATTTACAGCACAATAATAAGCTTGTCTTGCACATATAATCACTATACAGAGGTGCCATTTCTCTAGACAGATCCAATAAATTGGCTTTCCAGAAAAATGCATAATTCCATGAAACTAGATACAATAAGCAAATCAACCTTTTTTTGTTATTCCAGGAAAGGGGGGGAAAATCAAATGAATTGTAAAGTAGAAAGACTAAGATATCTAAGTTCTCCGAATTGATTTCTCAACTTTCCACATACCTTGACTAACATTATTCAAAGAAGTATTTCTAAGGCAAGATATATTAAGAAGGTTGAATGAGTAGATATTGCAAGAGAATCCTCACCGTTTCTGCTAGAAAAAAGCTCTCCATGTGGTCTTCCTGCTTATGGAATTCAACATCTGATATGTGACAGTACCCACAAGGACATCGAGTACCATACTGCAGGCTAGCAATCATGTCACGTCCAGCATCAAGGTACCTACAAGAAATACATATTTTTAATATGGAAAAAGGCTGCATAAGATCATCTTACACTTTTCTAAGCAATAGGAAAAACTAAACAACAATAAAGAACATGCTATACTTTCCAAGCAACATGGCAAACTAAGGACTGGAATCAGTGACTTCTTTTGGCACATAATCAAATTACTTCAATGTCGCACCAACAAACAAGTTAAACTTATGCTCCCTCAAGGCTTGACCACTATACTTCATACTCAGGAATAAGAATATATGAGCAAATTCACTGCTTGCAAAGATGCTTGAAGTTTGTAATCATCCATGAAACAGGCATTTAGCTCCAAAAATAAGAATAAGCAGAAATTTCTCATAAAGCAGATGCACTTATTCCTTAGTCCATTTTGGCACTAGGCTTTGCAGAAAAGGAAAAAAATGCTAAATTTCTTGCTAACTAAAATTTCCTTCCTTAGCACTGATTTTACAATCTTCAGACGGAGTTCGATTTCCTGACTATATTTCCATCACCAAGCCTCCTTCACCAAATGTTTAAAAATTACATAGACCAATCAAAAAGTATCGATCATCTGAAAGAGCATGTCAGTATACATAGTAGAATGATAAAAATTTCTTCAATGTAGGACAGCTAAACAAGAATCTCATATCAGACTGCATTTTTCAAAAAGTATGAAGAGTTTGCATATCAGTCAACTGGCTTCCTCTGTTTGAATATCTGGCCTATCTTTATGCAAAGAATAGAATATATCTGACATCTTTTCATATGGCTCTTTTCTTTTTTCTTTTTTTGGTGAGTGCGTTTGTGTGGGCAGGTAGGTGGGTGGGTATGGTAGTTTGGGGACTCAGGAGGCTGCAGCTGGGTGTCTGCCTGGCCTGAGTGAGTGAATCGATATTAATGACGATGTACAGGTAACAGTGAAGTTGTCCACAGGACATCACATAACAGAGGAATATATATTGCACGCTCAATTGCTATAGAAGATCTCTAATAGCTAAAAAGTCCTGTGCATAATAGAAATAATTGTACACAACATTCACAAGCAATAGCATTAACAATACATAAAATTCTCCTAGCTATTATATCAGTTTGTCTCTCACTCATTTAGAACTACGCTTTTTCCATATGCTGTATAAAGTTGCTGCAAAGGCAGTAAACCATCTGGATATTAGCAGTGATGAAAAAAGAAACACGATTTGTAAGTGGACTTATCAGGTAAGAAAAAGAAATTTGGCTGTAAGTTAGTGTTCAATATCAAACGTAAGCAGGATAGAAGTATTGAGAGATACAAAGCCAGATTGATGACTAAAGGGTTCATACAAACTCATGGAATAGATTATCAAGAAACCTATGCATCTGTGGCAAAAATAAATTCTGCAAGGCAATTTGAATGAAGAAGTCTATATATGCTTACTGCCTGGTATGGGGGGAGAATTCAACTAAAGCATGCAAATTAAGAGATACTCTATATAGGCCCAAATAATCACCAAGAACCTGGTTTGAGCACTTCAACAAGGTAATACTAAGTTTAAGGTACACACATAGTAATTCAAATCATGCAAATAAGGCATACTTAGAAGGAAGATTGCTATCTTCCCATTATGTTTGGGTGATATCATACTTATGGGGAATGATGTGTGAGAATAAGATGAGTTGAAAGGGAAAAGCATGTTTTTTTTTTTTTTTACTCAGCTGAGGTCACTTAAATAATTTCTTGGAATTGTTAACAAGAACACAAGATAGTTTCTTTCTTTTTTATCTCAAAAAAAACGTATGTACACTATTGAGTATTGATTGCTATAAGAAACAGGTATGCTAAGGGGCAAGAGGGCAGATATTCCACCTCATGAGATAGGAGATGTGGCAACAGCTTGTTGGGAAGTTGATCTACCTTATCACACACCTAACCTGATATTGCACTTGCTATGAGTAAAGTCAGTCAATTCATGCATTTTTTCCATTAAAGATGCACTTTGGAGCAGTTTATAGGATCCTTGGATACCTTAAAGGGAGCCCAGATATAGAAGTTTCATTTAAAGGGTCAGAACACTTAAGGGTGGAACCCTACACAGATGCAAAGTGGACTAGAAGTATTACAGACAGAAGATCAACCTTGGGCCATTGTATTTATGTTGCAGGGAACACGGTAATTTGGAGAAGTAAGAAACAAAACATGGTTGCTTGGTACAACAAAAGCTGAGTTTAGGTCAATGGTTTGTGGGATTCACAAAGTGCTGTAGATAAAGGGACTCCTAAGTGAGCTGAATTTTGGAAGATCTGGACCAATTGAAGTTTAATACAACAATATATTAGCTATAGCTATAGCCCACAATCTTCTCCTTCACAAGAGGACTAAACCAGGTATCATCTGCATCAACCACATTCCCACGAAGGAACCAGGTTGCTGACATTCTTCTAAAGGTCTACACAAGTCTCAATTTGATCATCCAGTTTCCAAGCAGCTTTTAGAGACATATTCAAGCCACCTTGAGGGGCACTGTTGGAAAACTTTATGAGTTAATGAATCACAACTAGATTCAATGTATGTTATCCATGTTTCTTTTTTAATAAACAGTTAGGCTTTGTAATAGATTTATTTCTTCTTGTTCTAGATACATCTGACACGTACTCTATAGGTTAGTTTCAAGAATTGTGTTGTGCTGTTATGACAATAAGTAAAAACATTTAAGAATAGTAGGTGAGTAGATGTAGATGGAACAGTTCTGTTACCTACCATATATTGTGCCTATAAATAGTCTTCCCTATATAACTTTTCCACATACCAAAAAATACATATGTACATAAATATATACACACAAAAAAGTCTTCATGTATCTTCTTTATTTGTGTACAAAATACAAATGCTTTTTCACCCATCTAGAAAGAATGTATATACCACAAGGGAGACATATTACAGTTACTAGGATTAGAATAATTTACATTGAATATAGATAAAGTAAAATAAACTAATCCAAAAATCAAGATGCAGTTTGGATCGGTTCAAGGGCATTCAATTTAATTCATGTTGTCACACTGAACAGCTTTAAATAGTTCGAGTGAGCAAATCATACAGTATTGCAAAAAAGCCAGATTTTTGTAGCATTTCTGGTTCACTTCAATTCACAAATCAGTGAAAAACCCCAACAGCCAACATTGGCATCATGCAAGAAAGGTATCAACAGTATTCCTAATCATCTTTTTCACCCTTCTATACCTCTCACATTTTAAATGTAAAAAAAAAAATAGTGTAGGTAGGGCTAGGAAGAAAGGGCATAGAGAGTAAGATGTTTGAGATCCTTCCTCGGGGGAATTAAAGAAGTTTGAGATTAGCCCATTTGGCAATTAAAGATGTTTCATAACCATCCCTAACCATGGACATTGGCCCCACAGAAGAAAGATATAATCAGTATTACTTGTGATGTTTTGTATCATTTTAAACCTCGTGCATTTTAAATGTAAAAAACTGAGGGAGATATGGTTTAGAAGTGTTATAGAATAGGAATGTGTATATTAGAAATAAATTATATTATTTCCTTTCCATTGTTAAATTAATTTTTTTTCCCAATTTAGAGCTTAGATTGTGTATATATGAACTTGTACACTATTTGATCACAATACAAGAAAATTATTTCCCGATCTTATTACATTACATGGTATCCAAGCAAAGTTGTTATTGATTGTTCCTTTTTTTTTTTCCCTTTTTTGGGTTGCCCATTAAGCAAACCCTAGCTTAGTTATCAGCTCGTGTGGTTCACCCATATAGGGTGACAATTTTTTTTCTCACCACCGCTTTAAGGAAGTGGACCACCTCATTTCGTGCACATTGCAAAAATCTGACACCAATCTGGTCACCACATAAGCTACACGTGCAGCCACAATTTCCATTCCCTCTTTCATGTGCCAAAGTGTGAAGGTGTGTGGGTTGTCAAAGAATTCTTCAGCTGCCATCATTTGACTCGCCTAGGCCTACACAATATAGCTTTGTGGTTCGTTTGGGCAATATTTCTCTGGGTGTGTGACTTTCTTGAGAATAGGGATCATTCGTTTCCTTTAGGTTTGTGGTTCCTTTTGTCTAGCTTGAGATTGAGGCTCATGATCTTGCTGTAAAGAAGAATTTGCTTCCATTGGCTTCTCGGTTGTTGGAATGTCACTGTTGCATGTAGGTGTATGGAAAGGTTAGACGTTTCAAGACCGCATTTCTTGTTGTCAGCTTCCTTTGTGCTCTTGTTTTCCAATATACGTTAGTATTTGCTTGTAGTTCTGGTATTGGGTCAATTTCTGTTCTGAAATTTGAGGCCAGACTTAGGGTTCTCTAGTTGTGAGGCTTTGTGGTTTAACTTATGTATCCATGGGTGAAGAACAAAAAATTATTGTATTTGTAGAAGAATTTGCTAAATTCCTCAATACCAAGAAACTTTGAAAAATTCAGCTCACCCTATTACTACTATTGCTATGTAAGGTAATTTTAATAAGTGTCTTGTTTCCTTTACATTGCAACAAATCATTGACTCAAGTGCTACCGATCATATAACAAGTAATTTTAATTTTTTCACAACTTATAAACCACACACCTCTTCTTCCCTAGTCTTTAGCTGATGGTTTCACATAATTTGTTCTTAGGTCAAGCACTATTCATCCTACTCCATCACTTTCTTTATCATCAATCTTCGGTTTACCAAAATTTCTCTTGTAATCTAATATTCATTAGCAAGATTATCCATGCTCTAAACTATTGTGTTTTATTCTTTCCTAATTATTATCTATTTCAAGATCTTATAATGAAAAAGATTATTGGTCAAGGACATACTTCAAGAGGTCTATATGTACTGGATACTTAAGTAGGTGTATCCAAGTCATTTGTTGGCTTAAGTGTTTTAATTCCTTTTGAAGCTCATTGTCAATTAAGACATCTTTCTCTCTTTGCCTTAAAGAAGTTGTGTCCTCAGTTTCAGAGTATGTTGTCTTTGGAGTGCAAATCATGTCAATTCGCAAAAAACTATTGTCAATCTTATGCTCCTCGTGTCAATAAAACAAGAAGTGCTCCTTCTAAGATAGAGCATTTAGATTTTTGGGATCCTTGTCCAGTTCATCTAAAACTAGATTTCATTATTTTGTAATGTCTATTGACAATTTTTCTCAAATGACTTAGCATTATTTGATGTAAAAACATTCTAAGTTGTTTTCTCACTTAACTACCTTTTATACTAAAATTCAAACTTAGCTTAATGCTCCTATGCAAATTTTGAGAAGTGACGATGCTAAAAAATATTTACCTGAGGCATTTAAAACATATATAACTAAACATAACATTATTCATTAGACTTCGTGTATTAACACACTATCTTAAAATGGTATAGTTGAAAAATAAAATAGACATTTGAGACAGCTAAAATACTCTTATTTTAAACTCATGTTTGTAAACACTTTTAGGAAGAAGCTATTTCAATAGCCCATTTTCTCATTCACCATAAGCCTTCATCGGTTCTTCAAGATGAGATTTCCTATATCACATTTTTTCCCACAAAACTTATATTTCCTATTGAATCTCACATATTTGGTAATACATGCTTTATTCAAGATGTTCGCCCTAACATCACTAAGCTAGATCCTAGGTCTGTAAAATTTGTTTTCTTAGGATATTCTTGTCTACCAAAAGAGTATCTATATTACAATCCTAATATTAACAAATTCCTATTATCTACTTATTTCACCTTTATGAAGTATTGGCCTTTCTTTTTTGTTTCTTCTAAGTTTATTGATAGTAAGAGCAAGAGCAATGATTTATTGATTTATCATGTTACCTATTAATAACCTAATGTTGTTATCTATGGCATCACTATCTCCTCTAGCTTCCACACCACCGCCTCCTCTACTAAATCGCAATGCGTATACTAGACATCAAAATCCTCCCATAACTTGTCTTACTATAATTTCTTCTTCCAAATTAGATCCACCTGATAATGATTTTGACTTACCCATTGCATAAGGTAAACAGTAATGTATTTATCATATTTCATCATTTTTATCATATAATCAATTATCTGCGTCTTTATGTTCTCTGATTGCCTCTCTTGATACTATAGCCATTCCTAAAACTCTTCATAAGACCTTATCCCATCCTGGTTAGTGTGCTACAATGATTAAAGAGATAAATGTTTTGGATGCTAATGGTATTTAGGACTAGGTAAGTTTACCAACAGGAAAAAAAAAACTATCAAACATAAATCAATGCTTGCGGTTAATCCTAATCAATCTATCACTATACTTAAAGCCCACCCCTATTGCTAAGGCTATGCTCAGACTTATGGTATAAATTATTTTGATACATTTTCATCTATTACTAAATTGACATATGTTCGTTTGTTATTATCAATGGCAATGACTCATGATTAGCCATTATATCAATTAGAAAATAGAATGCCATCTTACATAGTGATAAACAAGAGGAAGTCTATGAAAAAACCACCTAGGTATGTTGCACAAGAAGAGAATGAGAAAGTTTGTTATCATCGAAAATCATTATATGGTTTGAAACAAAGTCCTCGAGCTTGTTTTACCAAGTTTAGTCAATCAGTTGAAAAGTTTACCATGATAAAGAGTAAGTTTGACCATTCGGTGTTTTATAAACTTTCTTCATTTGGTATTGTCCTTGTTGTATATGTAGATGATATCATTATTATTGGAAGTGATCATATAGAATATCCTCTTTAAAAACCTTTCTTTAGAGCCAATTCCATACAATGGATTTGGAGTCTTTGAAGTGTATTTTGGGAATCGAGGTGATGAGCAAGAGAGATATTGCCACCAAACATACAACTCAACAAGGATGGAGATTTATTTGATAATCTTGAGAGGTACAAGAGATTGTCAGGAAAGTTAAACTTATGATAACCCGTCTCCTAATATTGCATATTTTGTTGGTGTTGTGAGTAAATTTACGCTTCATCACTAGCCGACATTGAAACATATATCGCGTTATTTGAAAGGTACTCTTAAATGGGATATACTGTATAAGAATTTACTCTCGTATAGAATTTTTCCAGATACAGATTGGACAAGATTTAAGACTAATTGAAAACCCATTACTAGTTATTACATTTTCTTTAAAGGAAATCTGATTTCATAAAAGAGCAAGAAATAAGATGTGTGTAGATCTAGTGCGTACAGAATCAAAATATAGAGCTATAGCTCAATCTACACGTAAAATATCATGGATATATCGATTATTAATTAAAGTTAGACTTAAACTTTCAATTCCAGCAAAATTGTGATGTAATAACCAAGTTGCTCTTCATATTGCATCAAACCCCGTACTACATGAGCGACTAAACATATTGAAATTGATTGTCACTTTGTCCGAAAAAAGGTGCAATAGAATTTGATCTCTACAGAACATGTAAAGACCGAGAAACAATTAGAAGATCTCTTTACAAAGACTCTAAGTGAAACTCAAGTTGATTACCTCTGTAACAACCTAAGCATGATCAATCTATGCTTTGGCTTAAGGGGAAGTGTTATAGGATAGGAATGTGTATATTAGAAATAAATTGTATTATTTCCTTTCCATTGTTAAATTATTTTCTTTACTAATTTAGAAGCTTAGGTTGTGTATATATAAACTTATACACTTTGATCACAATACATGAAAATTATTTCTCAATCTTATTACATCACAAAAAGAAGGGGAATATAGAGAAAAAAATGTTTGAAATTTCTCTTTCAGGTAGTGAAAGATGTTACAAATTAGCCAAAATAAGAAATGGCTTTCAACATTATATGAGACAGGAGGTATAACATACCAAATTGTTTTAATTTTCCTCAGCAGTGAAGGGTCTTGGTGGTTGCTAAGGGTTTTTTCCTTGTTTTATGAGAAGGAAAAAGAAACAAAAGAGAATATATGGATTGAGCTCAAAGATCTCAAGTTCGCTGATCAACTTTGTCTCATCAAAAAAGAACTCATAATTATATCTTGGTTTTTAATAATTGTAATCAAGGTTGCATTGCCCTTGATATTGTGATGGAGTTGGAAGTCCTACTTGCTGCCCTTATTTTGCAAATAAGGGCTTGTATAGATGAACTTTGCTGTGGTGGACAAAGCTGTAAGTTAGAATAGAGGCTCAAGGTTATTAGTGAAGTCCAGTAGCCTGCAAGTGGCTAAAATGAATCAACAGTTATAGGGCTCCCAGGCTAATGGCTTAGATATGGTTCTTCTCATCAGGACATTTTGAAGGTAGATAATCATGAATGTTTTAACATTTTTTTCCAATCTGATATGTTTCTCTATAATGAATGCTGCTTTATTATTCTATTCAATAAAAAATCAATGCCTCTACACCTATTAG
Organism: Lumnitzera racemosa; assembly: GCA_024138005.1. Classification (NCBI taxonomy): domain Eukaryota; kingdom Viridiplantae; phylum Streptophyta; class Magnoliopsida; order Myrtales; family Combretaceae; genus Lumnitzera; species Lumnitzera racemosa. The sequence continues at coordinate 31,845,082 of JAMXBC010000003.1, read as the reverse complement.
CCTAATGAGATGTCTATTCAAGCCATTGTGCAAAATTTCAACCAAGACAAGGGATAGGGATTATAGCAAATTGGCCAGTCATAACCAGTTACCCTTTATGGAGAGGAGGGAGAAATTTGTGCTATCTTACTGCACCATGAGTCAATCTAATCTGACCTTGCCACTAGAGCTTCTCCATAAATTCATGCCTCCAGGTGGCCACCTTGCAAAGTTCTGAATGTCAAAACACTAACTTGCCAAACAAGGCAACCGCCAAGGTATTCCAACTTCAATCTCTTCTCAAACCTTCTTGAGACTTCCCTTTTTCCCCATCCAAATGGATTACTATTACTCTTGCTTGTCCAAGGAATCACCTTAATCCTTACCTTTCTTCAACCAAGGCTTAAAGAAAACTGTAACTGCCCTTTGCTTCCTTTTGAACTAAAAAATCAAATACCTCATGCAGACTGAACTACAGCCACAAAGAAGCAACATACAACTATGAACATCTAAGTGAAAAGAGTAACTAAACAAAGGAACTTCAAATCTTTGTCACATATTCCATGGATTCTCCCCTTCCCTCAACAACTACCTGAACTCCTATCTACTAAGGAAGATGACAAGATCTTACCAATTGGACGTATTAGTCAAACATATTTTGAGAATCATCTCTTGCCAAGGCTAATAGCAAGTAGCTTCCTCTTTATTTGGATTCTTCAAAATATACTAACAAAATCAAACTTTTTCCTCATTTTATTTTTTTGGGAAGTACAAAGAAAACGAAATCATTCTGCCTCCCCCATCCTCAAGCACAACTACTAGATTAAAAATCTACAGTGATGTATCAGGGTTGATCAAGGATGGGATTAAGGTTTTGGTAGGTTTGTTGGTCTTGCTCTTAGGGTTAGTCTTTGGATGCAAGAGATAACAAAATATCACCATCTAGGAGAAAAAGTCAGCTCAATGGACAATTGACAGTCAGATAAGGTTAGTGTTCTAGAATGTTAGTATTTAGAAGTACGAGACAGAAATTCTGGCACAAACCAGCAACAATTGTATATCACCAGTCTGAGATAAGGCTAGCGTTCAAGAATGTCCGTATTTGGAGGCATGAGGACTAAGGCTCAGGCACAAAACAGCAACAAAGGGGTCAAGTTGCTGACTTTGTTATCTGTCGGCAAGGATGATAGACTTGGGTGGGAGGCTGGTCCGAGATAGGTTTAGGCTTGTATTAAATTTGGGTTCTGTGGAGTGAGAAATAGCGATCTAACATTTTCCTTCAATGAACCACCAATTGATTGCATTTCTGTTGGAGCTGGCTTCACCATATCATAATCTTGTTGGTCACCACCCAAACAGGCTAGTCTACCAACTAGTACATAAAGGGTCTGAAAAAGCTTTATTCAGTGGGTCATCACAACTATGTGTCACGCAAAAACCTCATCATCCCATAAACTCCAAAAGCATACATCATGGAGCCAAATATCCTTTTTAGTATGCTTTGGAAACTAATACCACATGGTCTACCCACAACTAAGCCACTTGAGCTTGAACTTCTGATTATTCTGTCCCACAAGCTGAAACCCTAACCAAGTTTGAGACAAGCTAAAGTTGTAATTGAGCTTAACAGAGTTAAGTTGAATTTTCAAGTTTGAATGTAAGTTTAATTAAAAGGAACTCAAATTTTTGAAGCTGAGCTCAAGCATATTAAGTACCCCTTCTAGCCAAGAACAGGTTTGGAACTTCTAAGTCTCTAGCTTCGATGTATCATCTCAAATCACATATATACAAGCCTATACCTTAATCACCATTCTTTGGAAGTATAAATAATGTCTTTGATTATCTTTTACTAAATCTCATCAATTTCAAACATTGTTTTTCCACACTAAAGTTGCTAATTATAAGACTGAATTCTAGCTAAATAAGCCAACAGGACTAGTGTTACAGTCTGAAATGTAAGCAAATTGGTCTACCTGGGATCCCTGGTAGCTTTATAGAGCCAATATGTGCTTTCAATCAACTCTGGACGCAATGGATAACTTTTCTGGCCATGCTGAAACAAAACTCATCTATGATTGATGTATAATTATAAAGAAAATGAGAAAGATGCAAGTGTTTCACAGGATATAGCCTTTGCCTGAGGATAGAGAAGAACATATGCAGCAAACTAGATTGACCATCGGGATTAAAAAGAAATACACCATGCTGATAAACTTCCAATACTCAATTTCAGATTAAAAAGAAAAAGGACCAACTAAATTCATTACCCAAAAAGATAAACAAAGAATACGTGATTTAAGGAAAGGCCTTTCTAGCATCTCTACCTAAACCTCTGACAAGAGACTATTCAATAAGCCATTTGGTGATGTGTATTGCTTCATTGTTTTACAGTAATATTTAAATGTGATGAGAAACTTCAAGATAGTGGAACTATCATCAATGTGGTAAATTCAGTACCTGGACACTCAGAGTGGCAAGGTTAAAACCCTCAGGAGTAAAACCATATCTTTTCCAGACGCTAAAGAAGGCAGCATGAGTTCTAATTGCAGGATCGATGTCCCCAGCTAATACCTGCCCGAATAAGGGAAAGAAAACGTGTCATTGATTACACCACCACCACCAACCCCCACCCCCCCTAGTATGACTAATATGCATTACCCAATATAGACATAATAAAAAATCAATGTTGATACAACATTAAAGTACCTGAAGACCAGGCCAGAATGCCTGTAAGCTATTGAACAATGGCCAGACTATGGCAGCAGAATCCATATTTACCTCCACATACCTGCAAACAAGCAACATAACCATTCTTTTCACAAAAGTCATCAAGTACATTAGAGTAAACAACTCATAAAATGAGAAAATAGAGATAAGGATGGTTGATTTACATAACTAAAGCCACAAGCTTTTACCAAGGATCTTTGTAGAGATAGTGCATAGCAGCACCGTAAGCTTCTTGGAAAATGTACAAGTATTCTTCTTCTCCAAACAATAGATACGCCTGAAATGTTGTGATTTCATGTAAGAACCAGAAAGGAAGAAATGAAAAAATGATGCAGATCGATATTAAAGTTTCATCAGTCATCAATCCTGCAATTATAGACAAACCTTGAGAAGATACTCATAAAAAGAGTCAATACTTGTACCTATACCAGCATCCTGCAAAACAGCCATAAAAAATAAATGCAAAGCCCACCTGCAGAGTAATAAAGTAACTAATCCTTCAAGCTCATAGCAATATTCATATGACACGACATTATAATCTTCAAAAGTTCAAAAGTTGGAATGGATAGGGACATAAATTTATACTTGAAATTCAATAATTAACAAGAGAGGAGTGAGAAAGAAACCTTTAGCGACAGCCTAGCTAAAGAAGTTTAACATCTAGCAAAGATAATAAAAAGAAGAGGGCAATGAAAAATAACTAATACTTCAACTTAATTTAGGCATATTTCTCCTTGCTTAACACAAGTAGTTATTTACAATAAAAAAGACAAGTTCAAGAAATTAAATGGACTCCCAAACCAAGCACCTTAAGTACATTGATTGGAAAATCATATTAAAAATAAAAAGAAAACAAATAAGCTTCAGCATAATTGGAAAAAGAAAAATCCTGCAAAAATGGGAAACTAATCAGTAGAATTCCAGTGAAAAACATAAAGTTATCTTGCATAAAGCCCTAATTTAAAAGGATTGTTTCCTGCATAAAGATTGTGCCCTATTGGCTAATTTAAAAGGATTGATTATGGAAATAGGATTCACCTTTCAACAAATTTGGTAGCATGTTCAAATGATGTTTGAGATATTGAAAAAATTATTAATAGCTCTCAGTTATCAAGATGCATGGAGCATCAAAATGGTTGTGATGAACATGTGACTAAATGCTAATGTAACAACAATTATTACCTTCTGAGTCCATTCTCCAGTAAATACATTAATATGAGCACCAACAAGGTCAAGCTTTGATCGGCGAGCCCAAAGCCCACGAACAGCATTTTTTGTCACTTGCTCAAAATCTGCTCTTCCAGAAAAAAAGCACTAGACAGGGATTAGGGGGCAAGAACAACAGTATGTGAACAGAAAAGAACATGACTGGACATAATTTAGTGAGCAGTAGAAAGTAGGAAATTTATGCAAGATCATGAACAAGCTGGGGAGCAAGTAAGATGATGCAACAATAGAAGAATCAATTGGGATCACATGCAAGAACAAGCAGAATGCAGGAAAGGGCAAGACTTGGCTGTGAACAAAGATGGCAAGGCATTTCTTTTAGCTAATATCTTTCTGGAAAAAAATTTCTCACCTGGAATATGATCAGCTTAATAATTTAGACCCATAGATTAACTTAGAATGCCCAATACATAAATATTACAGAAGGTTCTCCCCGCTACATCCAAGCTTAAGGAATGACACGTCAATCTTGTAGGAGCTTTTATTCTAATGAAAGAGCAAAAAGATAGTGCATCTAAACTAGGATGTTGTAGATCCATTAGAAGAATTTACGACTTGAAATTACATCAACAGAATATGCAGTCTCAATGGGGCATCCAAGCAAACAAATGCTGCTGCAAGTATGGATAAGCTGTTATAAAGATAAGAAAGGCAGTACAGCTGCAAATTTCTATTGTTGGTCATTCAACTGCATAATTTTTCCTTCAAACAACATAATGCTCAGAGAAAAAGTGTTACACACTCCAAGATCAAAATACGAATTTGGATCTAGGAATGAATGTTGTTGGCCATATGTGCAACAAAAATATGGCCCAATTTCTTTTATTTGTTGGACTTGCAGATGAGTAGTGATGCATAAACAAGCATTTGCTATATGAATAAACTTACTAGGATCATTGGTTAATCGACTCAGCACCCCAAACTCCAAGGTCAAAGTCCCACCACCAGCTGTTGATGTAATCTATCATGGAAGCAAATTCATTATTTCTCATACCATAAGAGATCAAAGATCAATGAAGAGAATTAACATCAACAACAGCAGACAATATTGATATGGGGCTAAGATAGCAGATGAAGTCATTCCAATGTTTTCAGGATAGGATGAAAGTGCATCATCATGCTGCTAAAATAACAGATGAAATTGTTCCAGTGTTTTCAAGATAAGATGAAAATGAATCATCATGAATTGGAAATCCAGAGGATCTATTGTTGAAATATGGTGATAATCCCGCAAAAACAATTGATGATTCAATTATCCGAACACTCAAATATAGATTAGCAAATACCAAATACATAAAAGAAAGAGCTATCACAACGCCAAAAAAATGAAGCAGCAAATGATGTGAATTCATAAGTCAGGAACATCCAAACCCAACCTTTTCATCTAATATATATATCCCTAACAATCAAATTCAACTTGTCTATTTATACTAGCTCTCTAGCCGGTTTGCCTTTGTACAGTTTACTTTCCTCAGTTTTAGCAGTTTTTCTTGGTTTGATCTGTGCTTCTTTTATCATTGTAGTTGCTTACAGCCTTTGTGCTTTTGTGGTTGTTATCTTCTCCTAGCTCCTGACCATTGTGATCTTGTAGTAGAGAGCTTGTTTGCTCTTAGTATTGTGTGCCAGGGTTATTCCTTTTCACGCCATGAGAACCTTTGCTCTCAAAAATTAGAAGTCTTGGTCCCTGCTTTCCCAGCTAAAACTTTCAAGGTTTCTGGCCTTGGGCCTCATTTCAAGTCAAGGGAGTAGAAGGCATTTGTTTCTTCTTCAGCTGATGGCTCTTCCTCCAGCAAAAACCACTTTACTGTGGTTTCTGGCATAGAAAACGTGGTTTTGGCACCCTCCTCTTCAAAAGAAAATCAGGTTTCTATGGGGCTGGGTGAGAAAGCTGAGAAAGCTAAGAAAGAGAAATGAAAGCCTGCACAGAAAAAGACAAAAGGTCTTAATAGAGTTTCCTTTTCTGGCGGAACATCCAAACCTGTGAGCCAAAAGGATGGAGGAACTATTTCCCCTTCTTGTGAAAGTCAAAATTCAATTTCTGAGGAGACTTTAAATGCTATGCTAAATGTGGCAGAAAAAACAGAAAGCCGCTATAAGGATGGAGAAAAAGTGGTTTCCCAAAACCACTCCCCACAAAAGACTAATCCGGCCTCTTTGCTGTGATTGTTTCCCTTCCCTCTGATTCTCACCCACCACTGAGAGTCAATGTAGCCCTTTCCTACTACCCTGCAATGCATGAAGGGGGGAACATTGTTGTCGAGCCACCAAGGTCATTCTTGGAGGTTGGAGAACAAAATCTGGAAGAATACTTCTGTTGGCTATTATATTGGATGAAGCCTAGCTTTTCATGTTGTCCACAAAAAGCTTTATCTTCTTGGAGCAATTGATCTACTTGAAGTTTTAACTAATGGCTGTGGGTATTATTTTTTCAAGTTTGTGGACGAGGAAACACTCTTGAAAATACTTCAACAACCCTAGAATTCTGCTGGCCAACTTTTGATCCTTGAGCGTTGGCGTCTTGATTTGTCATTAACTAGAGTTTGGCCTAAAAATGCCTATTTGAGGAAAATTATGAGATATTCCTACGGAATTCTTGCACAATGAAGGAGTAAGTTACGTTATTAGTGCCATTGGGAAGTTGAATGACATCTGCCTAAAAATTATGGGACGAAGCCTAGCTTTTCATGTTGTCCACAAAAAAGCTTTATCTTCTTGGAGCAATTGATCTACTTGAAGTTTTAACTAATGGCTGTGAGTATTATTTTTTCAAGTTTGTGGATGAGGAAACACTCTTGAAAATACTTCAACAACCCTAGAATTCTGCTGGCCAACTTTTGATCCTTGAGCGTTGGCATCTTGATTTGTCATTAACTAGAGTTTGGCCTAAAAATGACTATTTGGGGAAAATTATGAGATATTCCTACGGAATTCTTGCACAATGAAGGAGTAAGTTACATTGTTAGTGCCATTGGGAAGTTGAATGACATCTGCCTACAAATTATGGGGTAGTCCTATGGGGACGGCAATGCCTAAATTGACCAAAAAGCTTAAAATTCTCAAAAGTCGTTAGAAGGAGTTGAATGAATCTCACTACCAAAACATTTCTGAACATGTAAAGTTGGCTAAGGTGGAACTTGGCAGGGCAAAGGAAGCAAACAGGCTTGATCCCACAGCTGCTGGTTGGGATCTTGAGAAGTCTCTCTTTGGAGGAACCTTTCCTTAGGCAGAAATCTAGAGCTTCTTGGATCAAGTTTAATGACAAGAAAAATAAGTTTTTCTTTAATATGCTGAAGCATAGGCAGTACAAAAACTCTTTTGCCTCAATTATTGATGACCAAGGCAACAAATTGGACTCTATTGAAAATATCAAGCTATAGCCACTCATCACTTTCAGAACTCGTTCATAGACCATTCTACGAGTGTGCTGGACCTAAATAGTCTTTCTTCTGTCAGACATGGACAAATTTGTAGTGAAGACCAAAGTCATCTGATTTCTCCAGTATCTAATGAGGAAATTAAACACACCATTTGGTCACTTGCCAAGGACAAAGCTCCAGGACAGGATTGCTATGGTGCCAACTTCCTTTGTGATGCATGGGAGATTGTTGGGGAGGATTTCTGTGCTGCCATTAAGGATTTTTTTGCTTCTGGTAAGTTATTAAGGGAGATCAACTCTACTTACCTATCTTTGGTTCCAAAGAAGGAAAATTCTACTTTTGTGGATTATAGACCCACTGCATGTTGCAATACTGTGTATAAGCATATCTCCAAAATCTTAGCGGAGCAGTTGAAATCTATCTTGTCTCCTTTGATTAGCAAAGAGCAAATGGCATTGACAAAAGGGAAAAGAATAGTTGACAGCATCCTCATTGCCCAAGAACTCCTTAGAGGATACCACAAGCAAAATAAGAAACCAAGATGTGCTATAAAAGTTGATCTTATGAAGGCTTATGATAGTGTAAGGTAGAGCTTCTTAGAACATCTTTAGGATGAGTTTGGCTTTCCATCTACAAGTTAATCCAATTTGCTCGTATCTTTTTGTATTAGTTATATAAGTCTTCACTAGAATCATGAAGAAAGCGACGATATAGAGGGATTCAAATATCATTGGCAATACGAAAGAGAAAAAATAAATCGCTTATATTTTGCAGATGACCTCATGATCTTTGATAAGGCTAATGTCCTAACTATGAAGCTTATTAAAGAGGCACTTAACGAGTTTCATCTCGTCTGGCCTTAAGGCAAATCCTCACAAGAGTCAACTTTTCCTTAGTGGGTTAACACAAGATCTAAGGAGATGATCTCAAATCTTTTAGGCTTTGAAATTGGAGCTCTCCCTATAAAAGATTTGGGTGTTCCTCTTTCGTCTACTAGCATTTCCAAGAAATATTGCACTTACCAAGTGGCAAAATTCACTTGTAGAATCAACCATTGGACTAACAAATTCCTTTCCATATACTAAGTGCCTACAACTTAGTAAGAGCATACTTTTCTCTCTCCAAATATATTGGTCCATGGCTTTTTCTCTTCCAATCAAAGTGCTTTCTATTATTGAATCTGAATTGAAGAGATCTTTTGGAACAACAAGGATTATTCAAAGGCTAAAGCTAAAATTAAATGGGGAAACATCTATAAACCCAAGGAAGAAGGGAGCTGGGGGTCATTGAGATTACATTATGGAATAAAGTGACACAACTCAAACATATTTGGACATTATGTATGGATGATGGATCCTCCATGTAGAAGAATTAGGCCAAGAATGAATTACTTAGGAGAAGGAATTTTTGGCACATTAACATTCCAAGCGATGCATCCTAGGCTTGGAGGAAGATTTTGCAATCTAGACCCTCAGCAAAACAACTAATGAATGGAAATGGTAAGCTTATCTTCTTTTGGCTTGATGATTGACATCCATATGGTCCGTTGATTGGATGGTTGGGAAACAAGCAAGTATATCCTTAGGATATCCTAAAGATATTATGCTTGCTAGTTTCATCGAAGGTAATGAATAGAGATGACCAAGTGGTATGAGATGGACTGCTTTCACCAACAACCTTGGTTATTCTAAACCGAACACTACATTATGTGAAAAACTGATTTGGAGAGAGGAGAGAAAGGAATATCTATCCATTACGATGGCCCACTGCCTTGCTAGGAATAGTAAACCATAGAAAGCATGGTATTCCTTAGTTTGGCACAAGGATATGATCTCTAGACATGCCCTGATTCTCTAGATGATTTTATAATAGAAGCTTTTAACTTTGGATCACCTTATGTCCTGGGGCATTGTGAATGAAAACTGTTGTTTCCTATGTCAAAGAGGGGAGGAATCACATGATCACTTATTCCTTAAATGTCCTTATGCAAAACAAATGTGGCTGTACATTGAGGATTCTATTGGTTGGACTTCAGCTAGACCCTCACAATCAAGTTCTTTTGTGCAATTTCTACAGTCAGAAAATCTGAGGCAAATCAAACCAATACAGAGGAAGGTGTTTGCTACAGGGTGCTACTACCTTTGGAAGGAGAGAACCAAGAGAAGGATAAATAATATAGCAGCTCGTATAGAGATTCGATTTAGAACCATATCTTGTTTTTAAATGAACAAAGTGATGATTTAGACATGTATCAGATCCTAAGTATCCTGTTTGTCTTCTCATACTTAGGTTCATTGCTTTAGCATGATTTTAAGTGCTCTTTTTTGTACACATCCATGTACAAATTTTGTCTTTAATGAAATTTTCTCATCTTACCAGAAAAAAGAAGAAGAAAAAGAAAAAAATATATATATTGCTGAAGAAGCAGGTGCTTTGCTACAGGATCATATTATAGATCTTACTATGGGTCAAGAAAGCAAGAAATCAGGTTGGTAACATTTCTTACCATTTCTAGTTATCTCAATAGATATATATGGCTCAATTTAAGGGAGAAGCAAAGATCCCTCAGGGAAAAATTTTTTCTGTAAAATGATACTTCTCTCTTTTTTTTTTCCCCCCTTCCACATATTCAGATATTTAGTACATAAACCGTAGTATACAAACATAGAAATAGGATAACCATCCCTAGAAACACAGATAACTGCACCCATGTACACCTAGAGAAAATCAAGGATAACAAATAACTGCACAGGTACAACCAAACACCTCTCCTACCACTTGCAGAATGCAGCACGTGTAAAGTAATCCTATCTGGCTGTTGTTTGTCAGTTTATCAACGAAATCTAACAAGATTGCAGGTGGCCATACAACATTTTGTACAAAGAAGATCAGAAGCTTGCCTTACTTTCATCTTCATCGACTCCATACAAAAGATTGACAGATCCAAATGGAACTCCTGCAGCACATTAACCTTCTTATCTTGAGACCTTATGTTTCATAAGCATATATGGCATTAACATTAAGTCAGTTAAAAAGGGAGACACAGAGAAACCACACATGCACAAGCATCACACCTCAAACATGAACCAGCAGAAAATCCTTTTGAATGTCCGAATGAATGGTTAAAGTGGACTACGCAATCATATAACTATAAATCAGTTTCCATATCTTTCCCTGATCTTATTGTCTGGCTATCGTAGAATAAGATAATCTTGTAACTACCACCCTTTTTTTGGGGGGTTGTGTGTGTGCTAAAACTACCACCATTTTGAATAATGTTTTTTTCCCTTTTTTCCTTTGGAGTGAAGTGAGGGAGTAATACAACCAAAGTAAGAAGAGTATAAGCTTATTTATTTATTTTTTGAACTTCCAAATGTGCAAAACATATTGTTGGCCAAAAAAAAACAAAACAAAAAAAAAAGGTGCAAAACATATTCAGTCATGGCACCTGTTGGAGTATCAAAAGCAGGCAACAGTCTTCGGGCAAGATCCTCAGCAAGGTGAAGCAACTGATCATCATAGGATGGAATTCTCATTCCCTACAACAAAAAAAGATGCACTAAATCCCTGTACTGAAATCGTGACGCATGCAATACAACAACCATCAAGCAGAGAAACACATTCCTTGCTGTTGCATAACATCTCCCAGTAAAACATAATAATGGCCACAACAACAGAATTACCCCAATTCCTGAAGTTACTCTGTTCCTAATTAATGATGAATTTCTGTATCAAACTTCAGCCACAACACAACTAGGCAAGATGAAACCTTCTTCAGATAATAACAGCTACTGACTTAGAGGCTAAGATATTCATAGGCCAACATTGATAAAGATAGCAACATTTGATATTCATCTTCTTTTTTTTCTTTTCCTTGCTTAGATAAATGCATTAAATTCAGAGGCACATAGTAGGGTAATCTGAAGATCATCTATTTGTGTTATCTGCAAAAGGGGCAAGCTATATGATAAGTAAATCATTCTAAATATCATGTGAAACATGTGCATCGTGTAATTGTACTTGCCAACCATTTTTGCAGGTAAATGATGAAACCTAACCAAATAGATCATTATGTGGTAAGCGAGAGTTTGCAACCCAAAGTAAGACATGTGCGCGGCATTACACATAATGTGGATAAACCATTTGGTGCTAGCGATCATGTTAATAGTTATTACGAGGAATTAAGCACATGATTAGTAAAAGTGAAAGTTATACACCAGTTCCTTTAACATACAACATTGCTAAGGGCAACAAAAGCATTACATTCAAGCCTACTTCTTACAATTAGATAGACATATGCACAATATGTTATAGGATCGAGTAGCTTCCAGTCTTAGGATCGAATTGAAATAATAATTTTTGGGATCTTTCTTTCTTTCTTTTCATTTTTGTTTTTTAGGTGTAGTTTTTTTTTATTGTTGTTTGTTGTTTTGTGTAGGGGGGAGGAGAGAGAATATAACTTAATTTTCATTCTCCAACCTGTTCCTCAAATGTAAGTTCCAAGAGCAGTTTCCCCCAACTGCTTCTTTCCCTAATTTAACTCCTTTTTTGACAGAGAATATAACTGCACACTAAATCCCCTAACCTACTCATAAACAGCGCCATAACTGCCATTCAATATGAGACATTGGAGACAAATAACCAACACCTAAGTCTACTGCCATAAACATCTGAACAAACACACTAAGATACAGAACACAGATCACATACATTCACTGACAAGAGACACCTAAGTCTACCGCCTTACACATCTGAACAAACACACTAAGATACACAACACAAATCACATACATTCACTGACAAGAGACTGCACTACCAAAAATATAATGCTGCTGTACCCAACTCTGTCACATACATGAACTGCAAGTCCAAACCAAACACACAACCTGCACAGCCAACACAAGCACACACTACACACCATGCTCCTTTGTTTCTTTTTGTGCACCTATACACACTTGAAAGAAACAATTCTGTATTCATCCTCTGATATCAACTGAATCGGGTATAACACAATATTTCCTTAAACTACAAATACTTTTTTTTAATACCCATATTGCTGTACCAGCATCAACTGATACCCCAAGCCTCAAGGGGAACATACCCATGAAATCCGCTTGCTAGGACCTTAGATAGAAGTCATCATAATGTCTCCAAGGGGCAAGGTACGAGTTTTTTCTTGGTGTTGTTTCATGAGTATTGATTGTTGCTTGTCCCCATCCAAGAACATCCACATGCTCAAATGGGAAAAGATTCCTTCTATCCAGTTCTTTGTTCAAAAGACTTTATTTGCATCCTACTCTTTCTAAAGTCCAGACTAGAAATGCTTGATATCATTATTAAAGAATAAATATAAACTATACCAAAGGCCACCACCTCAATTTTTCCTCAAATTGACTCTTAGGATTAAAACCACTTAAAATAGTGGAAGATTACTCCTCAAATTCAACAATTGATTACAACCAGCAGAAAAGATAAAACTATCATGACAATACAAAAGACATAAGATGCTCCTACAATGTAGAAAACTATGTATCCACACCCTCAAAAGACATGTAGAAGCAGCTCAATTAAAAATCATACTAAATAGCTCAATAACAAACTAAAAAGGAATGCTGTCCACCGTGTCTTGAACCTTGAGGAACTTTGTCAACTTCTGAATAACTAATTTTATGAGGCTTTATCCTCTTATAGATGTCACTGATACACTTTTTTCTCATTTCAATGAATTAAATACATGTAGAAATAGGATTAACTAATTGAATACATATGGAAAAGCTAAGACATTTGACTGTATACCCCATGGAGACCTCATCTATGTAGAAGGCTATTTTGGTAATCAAGCTTCTAATCCAATTGAATACCATAAACTAATATCTTGAACTAATAACAGAACCTAAGAAATTAAGCCCAATTAGAAACGTCTTAAGAAGATCTACCTTGGAAAGTTAGAATAAGTATAAACAGATTGAATTTCCACTATTAGCCTTCCACGATTATCTTGCATGCAAAAAGTAAACTCAAAATCGGCCTTTCTAAGCCCATTTTGGCTTTGTTTAGCATTATTAGGCCTTAAAGAGACTTAACTAAACTTTATGCTTATTTATAGCAATAATAGGTTTTCTTTAATTACCATAAACCTTAGATACATTTAAGCCCATGAAGGTTAAAAAAAAATGTTACGGCTTCATCATAAAGCTTAAACTCAAGCATCCATCTTGGAGCCATCTAATATATAAGATTAACCTCCTAACTATATATATAAGTAGGCTTCTCCTCTCATTTGTTTCATTCGGAGCATTAACAAACTTGAGAAACATTAAGCTCTGCTAAACTTGCTCTACAAAAGATCCAATGATCAATTTATCAAGAACGATTCCAGAATAACAAATTTGATCTATTATCACATATGCGCATTCGAGATACCAAGTTTGCCCAATCTTTCTCTCAAGCCTCTTTCCAATGATATCTCTCTACATATCATTAGTTTAAGACATCTCTTGGGTAGACTGGCACGTGTTGAATGTGATTGGCCAACTGTAGGAACCCCACCACATAAGCTGATACAAATAAAAGTCATAGCTTGAGAATCAAGAGAACAAAACATACCAGCCCACAAGCAAGCACACTAGCTTCCAAAGGTTTTCCTCCAATAGCAAAGATACCCAACAAACTTTTTTTTGGGTGTAGGATAAATTTCATTTCATAAAGTCATACATAAGATGTGTACAAAAGAACTCACTACTATTCAATCTTAGTGTTAAGACTAAAACAAAAGGACATTTAAGAACAAATTATAGTCACATAATCTCCATAAATGTCTCAAGTTACAAAATGCAACCTAAAACTATTCTTTGTATAGATTCTAAGATATTTGTAATCCCATTCACCCTTCTACTATTCCGTTCCTTTTAAAAGTGATAACATCCAGCTGCAAATGCATTTTTTTGTTTACTATTAAGTCTTCTAGAGTTCAATGCTTCCAAAAAAAAATTCCAACAGATTTTTTTCCAATGGTTTAGCACTTCTCTAACCAATGGCATTATCAATACCCATCCAAAAGGATCTAGCAAAATGACATGATAAGAAAAGATGGTCATGAGACCCTTCTTCCATATGGCAGAAATAACATACATTCTGTTCAACTGAGCCCCAGCCAGCTGGTTTATCCAAAGTCAGTAACTTTTTCTGCACAAATTTCATAAAACCATGGATTGTCTTGGCATATTTTCCTTATTCCATGTAATAGAAGTCCATCCTTTCTTACATTCTCTTCTTTAAGCTGCAAAATAGGCCTCCCTGATAGTAAGATCTCTTGTTTCTACATGATTCCGTATCAGCCTATCTGATTCCAATGGGGAAAGAAAAATATCAGCCAAGTCTTCTGTTATGATAGTCCATCTCTCCCCTCTTGGCCAAGCCCAACCATCCTCCTTAATAAACAAGCTGAGAAGGGTCCTCCCTAGGAAACCCGAGCCTGCTCTTGGTTGCTCCTCAATCCAGTCCAAAGGGGGCCTTTGGAGTGCCAATTGTCATACTAAAGGGATATAAGCTTCCCATTACCAATATTCCATCTAAGCATTTTCCTGGCAAGTGGTCTTGTTTGTAGAGTTTTCCTCCAAGACCAAAAAGCATCGTTTGGAATTTCGATAGACCTAAAACCCTTACATCCAAGAATCTCATTCTTTACCCAACTTGGCCAAAGGTTGAGTTATCTCCACAAAGGGTCCAAATATGTTTTGGGTGGAGCTACTTCGTTCTAATGCTTAATGTCCAAGAAACCAAGACCACCCTCATCCTTTGGTCTACAAATGTCCTTCCACTTGATTCTTGATTTTGCTCTCATACCATCATCCCCATACCAAAAGAATCATTTTAACTTCATCTCAATAAGGTTTAAAATAAAAGTTCAAAGAATAAATATCATGGCCCCAAAGAATTGAAGAGAGAATACACTCTTAATATGCTTCACATGCCTTGTGTCACGATCCGAGACTTTCTTTAGCACATAAATATACCGTACAACACTTACTATCCTGCCTCTGCAGTAGTAAGCAAGCCTAACTCGCATGCAACGCTAGCCAACAAAGCCTAAACCTGTAAGTAATACAACTAAGGAAGAAAGCTAATAAATTATAATAGACACAAGCAAGAATGAAAAAAAGAATAGCACACTTTTATTAATTCCGACATAAATACAAAATTGCAATATGTGTACACGGGGTACAATGTATGTAACAGATACCATCGGTCGTGATCAACAAACGTAGTAAGTAAGAGCTTCAATCCAGAAGAGTACTCACATTCCCGTAAAGAGTTTTACAGATATTATTGAGCTTAGCAGAAGGAGATATTAAAACTGGTGAAATGGCACCATTTTCTAAAAGTGGAAATTTCTAATAATAGTAAGATTCTAGCTATACAAAAATAAAGTTTCTCTTTATGTTATAATAGGTACAAAAGAATGGCTCCTTATTAATATAAGTATCTTATTAATATAAGTATGTTACAAAAAAGGACCCTCACACCTTACATAAAATGGAACTTTGAAGACTAATGGGTGATTCTTACAGCTATCATTATAATCAAAGACTCACAATCTGATCTTGACAAACTGTAAGAGGAGAGAGGCACTCCTAAGTATCAAATAGATAGATCCAGCTTCAAAACCCATCAAAGAGATCAATTGTTCCTTGGTCTCCGATGTAACTAAACTAAGAAAAATATGGCTCCTAATGGAATTAGCGCATAGACTTGAAAGTTTATGTAACTCATCAAGCCCCATCTTCACATGCTTCAAGGTGCTGATATCAACCTTTGAGAAGATCAAAATATCATCAGCAAAACATAAAATGGTAGATGAAATCACCCTTTTTTCCTTTCTCTTTCATAATACAAGAAAATACTTCCATAACTAGGACAAAAAGGTAAAAGGATATCAGATCCCTTTGTCATAGCCCCCTAGAAGCTTTAAAATAATCCACTAACTCCCCATTCATATTAATGGAAAATTTAGGAGTAGCAATACAAGGCATAATCCAAGATATGAAAAGATTAGGAAGCCCTATGGCTTAGAGAACACTCTCAATAAACTTCCAAGAGACATTATCATAAGCATTGGATACTTTAATTGCACATCTAGCTCCCTTCTTGTTGTTATGGTAACCACGAACAAACTCTTGTACAATAAGCATATTATTAACTATCTTTCTACCTTTAATAAAAGCAGTTTGTTCCTTACTTAACAAGGAAGGTAAGATGGAGTTGAGACAATCTACAATAAGTTTGGAGATGCATTTGTAGAGAGTATTGCAACACATAATGCATCAAAAATCAGCAAAGGAAGATGGATTACCTTTCTTTGGAACAAGCGTGAGGTATGTTGAATTGATTTCGGCCAAAATTCTTCCGAATGTGAAGAAATTTTTAATTGCTACACAAATATCCTCCCCCGCAATGTCTCAAGTATCTCTAAAAACATTTGCACCAAAACCATCCAAACCTAGAGCCTTATCTTTTGCGATCGACCACATGGCATGTTTTATCTCCAAGTTTGTTACTAGTTTAATCAGCTGACAAGCTTCCTCTGCAGTAACTCTATTTTTTATGAGGTTTACCACTCTTTCCTCTTCCACTCAATGGGAAGACCTACCATTGGGAAGGGACTGAAAATGTTGGAGAGCCAAAGACTTTATCTTCTCTTCAAAATGCACTCAATTTCCTTCACCATTGGTGATAGATAACAAATAATTCTTGTAATATTTCTGCTTCAATTGGCTGTAAAAAATTTATTATTTCAATCATCTAATTTGATCCAAGTAGCTCTTGATTTCTATCTGAGGAATGACTCTTCAACAGCACTCCAATAATAGAAATTTGCAAAACATGTTTTTTCTCCAGTCCAATCTGCTGTAGAAGGATTAAACTGGTTCATCTCCTGCACAGAAACCAGCTCTTCTCTTGCTTTTCTAACATGGTCAAGTAAACCCAAAATGTGGTTAAAGTTTAGAGCCTTAAAACAATGTTTGAGAATTTTCAGTTTCTTGCACACTATGAACATAGGGAATCCTTCTATTTCTGTTGCCCAAGCTTCTTTCACAATACTGAGGAAATCCGGATGAAGCCTCCAGAAATCAAAATATTTGAAGGAACACCTTCTCTCTGCCATAACGCAAGGAAATGAAATGGCCAATGGAGAGTAATCTTGCATTTGAAAAAACCACAAAATTGACAAGTTCTCAACACCCAACGTATGAAAAAATTGCAGTCCCATTAACCAAAATCAGACAATCTTGACTGCCTACTTTTATGGAAACCAATGGAACTCCTACATGTTTCCTTGGCAATTCATCAATCTAGCATTCAGATAGTTGGATCATCCCACTTCATCCGCCATCAGGGACACCACTTTACAGATCAATCCTTATTGAGTTGACAGTACGAAGATGAATTAAAAAAGGATTTGCTTCTTAAAAACTATTTTTCTTGTTCTTTGACATTATTCCGATCTGGCTGGTTTATTTGGAGTACTCTTATATTTCCAAAGTGAGACACAAATAAGACCCAATGCTGGTTTTAATATTCAGTATTGTGATATTTTAGTATTTTAGGCAATAGTGTACGTATCAATATTTTAGGGGTCGTATGTGTGCCTAGCGTGATAAAAGTAAAGGATATAAATGGAGTGTAAGTATTACAAATAGGATAGTAAGAGGAAAAAAATAACCAGTCATTTTGTTAGAAACCAATGAGTTGATTATGAGCAAAGGTGCTCATGGAACTTGTAAGCTTTTAGCTCATAGCTCTCTTTTAGAAAGAGATTAGGGTTTGTAATTGAGTTTCTTCCTTAAAATCAATAAAATTACTTTAAATCACAGCTGGTTCATAACAATTGGTTTGACTTGCTGTTGACCTGCCGAAGGAGAACCCTACATGTTGCTTTCTGTCATATTCAGTAAACTAAGTTCAATCCAAACTGATCAATAGATTTTCGCTTTCTCAGACAGCGATAGAATCTTCTCTTCAAGATATGTTGTCGAACATGCTTTTCATCGTGAAGGAATTGTGGCTAGCGCATAAACAAATGGGACTAAAACTTGATGATGCCTCTTTTGCTATTACTAAACATAAAATCTTGAATAGGAGAAAAACTGGTAAACAAGACAATGATTCACCTAAAGGTGATGGATTTGCTCATTGTGACTTTTTCGGCAAGAAATCCAATACTTCTTCAACATCTGACTTTGATATTTGTGCTAGTACTCATTCCTCTCTTGCTCATTTTGGTGTTTGCATAACCTTCTCTAAGCACACTTCCAATGTTCGACAAAATGCTTGCTGGCCTAAGTTTACACAAACTAGAGATAATAATGATCCTTATGTTGGATCTAAAATTGATGACTACTTTGAAATCCATGCTGCTCTAGTGGAACTCCCTTTATTCGATGGAAAAGATCTAGGTAATTGGATCTTATTAACAGAGCAATTTTTTGTGCTTCAACACACTCGTGAAGAGCAGAAATTGGATTTAGCAACATTGAGCATGAGAGGAAGGCGTGTGTACTCATTAAGAGCCTTGAGGCATCGTATTACTGAATTGGACAACGATGAAAGAAGAAATGTTAAAATGAAATGGTGAACATGATGGTTTGTTAATGGCTGATAAAGTATTGAAAACGTGTGTTGGCCAGCGTTTGCCAACTTTCGAGTTAGAAATAGAAGATGAAGTTCCAACAATGAATGTTAAGAAATGTTCCAACAGAGAGTCGATGGTCAAGCATATCCATTTTCGTAAGATGTATATCCTTTTTCGTAAGATGCATATACTAATAAGGAGCCATTCTTTTATACATATTGTAACATAAAGGGGGAGGCTTTATTTTTGTGTAATTAGGGCCTTACTATTATTAAAAATTTCCATTTTTAGAAAGTGGTGTCATTTCACCAATTTTAATGTCTCCTCCTGCTGGGCCCAATAATGTCTGTAAAACTCTTTACGGAAGTGTGAATACTCTTTTAAATTAAAGCTCTTACTCACCACGTTAATTGATCACGACCGACGATACCTATTACATACACTGTACCTCCGTGCACACACATTGCAACCTTATATTACTGTCGAAATTAATAAAAGTGTTCTATTCCTTTTTCCATTTATACTTGTATCCCTTATAATCTGTTGATTTTTTTCCTTAGTTGTATTGCTTACAGGTTTAGGCCTTATTGACTAGCGTTGCGTGCGAGTTAGACTTGCTTACTACTGTAGAGGTAGGATAGTAAGTGTTACACGGTCTGTTTTTGTGCCAAAAAAAGCCCCAGACCGTGACAATTGGTATCAGAGCCCTAAGTTATTTTAGCGGAAACGACCATGATACGACAAGAGGAAGTAAGCAAGAGGTTAGATAACCTTGAGGAAATCCTCAGGAGATTATCTAAGCAGATAAATGATTTGGTCGCATTGTCAGTAAGAGTGGCCGAAGTTGAGACCAATTATCAGGAGATGAATGCTAAGATAATGGAGATGGCTAAGAATTTCGATATTACAGTGCAAACCTTTAGAAAGGAATTGTATGTAACAATCGATGAGATAAGACAACACTTAGAGATTCAAGTAGAAGACGTGAAAAGACAAGTTACTACCCGTGCCTCAATCGAGACTGTTGAAGAGTTACGGACATAAGTAACTAATTTAACTTGGGCCATGGGAAATGCTCCCATCCCTACCCCCGTTCATGTTCCTGTTCATATAGGACATCTAAAGATACTTAAGCCCAAAGTATTCACTAGCGTGAAGAATATCAAGTTGTTGGAGAACTTTCTATTTGATATGGAGTAGTATTTCGCTATTGTGGGGACAAATGATGAGAGATTAAAAGTCACCATGGCTATAATGTACTTAACTGGTGATGCCAAACTGTAATGGTGCACCAAATATGAAGATATCTAAAATGGCAACGCTCATGTAAACACATGGGTTAAGTTGAAAACTGAGTTGCAAACTCAGTTTTTCCCTGAGAATGTTGAGTACAATGCCCGAAAGAAGTTGAGAGAACTTCGACAAAGTGATAACATTAGAAAGTATGTCCGTGAGTTCTCAATATTAATGTTGAACATCAAGAGTATGGTTGAAGATAACAAGTTATTCTATTTCCTAAAAGGACTGAAGCCTTATACCAAGAATGAGTTGCAAAGGCAACAAGTTACTAACTTGGCTACAACACAAGCAACCGCTAAGCGCTTGACTGACTACACTCATAACAATAAAGAGAAGGATGTGTCAACAAGATACGAGGGTAAAAAGTCGGTCAAATCGAGCAAACCCAAAAGTGGAGGAACCCCAAGTTCAAGTAGCAGCAATAGTAATACTAGAGGTAGTCAAAGGAAATCCTATAACTCTCACAAATCCAAAATAAGTAAGGCAACTAATGGAGGTAAGAAGCCCTCATTCTTGTGTTTCTTATGTTATGACCCACAAAGTAGCTGAGTGTTTACATAGGGAAGCACTCAATGCTATAGCATAAAAAGTAGAGAGTGTCCGCTAAGATGATGAGTCGGGGAGTAATGGAGAGGATCCACCCCAAATGGGCGTATTGCACGTATTGTTGGCTATTGGAAAGAGTTTCTCGGTGTAACATAAGCCCAAGAATAATAATGAGTTGATATATGTCTAATTGAACATCCATAGCAAGAGTACCAGTGCAATGGTAGACTCCGATGCTACACACAACTTCATTGATGTGCCTAAGGAGGAAAGGTTGGGGCTAGTACTTAATGAGGGCACTAGCCAGATTAAAGCTGTTAACTCTAAGGCCCGCCCTGTCCGAGGAGTTGCAAGAGGAGTGAAAGTGAGGGTTGGAGATTGGAGTGGAAATCTCAACTTCACAGCTGTTCAGCATAGTCCTTGGAAGAGCTTCCTTGAGACAAGCCAAAGTTGCTCTCATACCTGCAGCAAATTGCTTATTATTCATTGGTGAAAAGCCTTACTATATGACCGTTCAGAGGAACAGGGCAAACAACAATGGTAAGGAAAGGAAGAATACTGAAGCTATGATGTTATCAGCGCTCCAATTTAAGAGATGGCTCAAACATCAAGAGCCAACTTTCTTGGCTTGGCTTACAAAAAAAAGAGAAAGCAAGAAAGACGAAGATACCGGAGGAAATAGAGAGAGTCCTAAAGGAGTACAATTACGTGATGCCTAACAAGCTCCCAAAGGAATTACCTCCTAAAAGGTCAGTAGACTACGAGATTGAGTTGATTTTTGGTACTAAACCACCCGCTAGAGCTCCTTACAGAATATCACCTCCCGAACTTGCGGAATTGAAGAAGCAATTGGATGAGTTGTTAGAGGCAGACTTCATTCGGCCCTCAAAAGCACCATATGGAGCTCCTGTTCTATTTCAAAAGAAGCAGGATGGGAATTTGAGATTATGTATTGACTACTGGGCTCTAAACAAGTTGACGGTGAAAAACCATTACTCAATTCCTCTAATTGTTAATTTGTTTGATCAACTAAGTGGGGCCAAATATTTTACAAAACTGGATTTCGCTTAAGCTATCATCAGGTTCGCATTGCTGAGGGGGATGAGCCCAAAACAACATGTGTAACCCGATATGGCACTTATGAGTTCTTGGTGATGCCCTTCGGTCTCACCAATGCTCCTACAACATTTTATACCTTAATGAATAATGTATTTCGTGAATATCTCGACAAATTTGTAGTCGTCTATCTAAACGACATTATTATGTATAGCAAAACATTACAAGACCATGTAAAGCACTTACGAATGGTTTTCAAAAGGCTGCAAGAGAATCATTTGTACGTGAAGTGTAAGAAATATGCCTTTGCCCAAAAGCGCATCAAATTTCTAAGTCATATTGTTGAAGAAAGGTAGATCCGCATGGATATGGCAAAGGTGGAAACAATCAGGCAATGGCCAATGCCTAAGAGTGTAATAGAGTTGCGGTCCTTCCTTGGACTCGCAAATTACTACATAAGATTCGTTAAGGAATATCCCCATTGAGTTACACCCCTCACAGATCTATTGAAGAAGGACTAAGCATGGTCATGGGATGAGATATGTTAGAGTGCCTTCGAGGAGTTAAAGCATGTAGTGACGGATGAGCCAGTACTCGCCCATCCTGACATTTTTAAGCCTTTTGAAGTACACACGGATGCCTCAAACATTGCATTGGGTGAAGTATTTTGCATTAAGTAGAGTGTTAATGCAAGAGGGTTATCCAGTGGCATATGAGAATAAGAAGCTGAATCAAACAGAGCGCAGGTACTCAGCTCAAGAGAAAGAGTTACTTGCAATTGTTTACTATCTAAGGACTTAGACACATTATTTACTAGGATCCAAGTTTCTAGTGAAGACAAACAATTTTACTACCAGCCATATATCAACTCAATCGAAACTTTCAACCAAACAAGTAAAGATGGCAAGAATTTCTTGCAGAGTTTAATATGGAGATTGAGTATCACAGTAGACGAACCAATCAGGTGACAGATGCTTTAAGTAGACAAGCTGATTTAGCATCCTTAACACAGATTGCACACCAATCGATGAGTCAAATCTCGACTTTAATTCAAGAGTAGATCAAGCAACACATAAGTCAAGACTTATTGGTCAAAAAACTTAAGTAGTTGGTTGAAGAAGGGAAGACACACAAATTTTAGGTAGAAGGTGACCTCATTTACACAAAGGAGCGCCGATTGTATGTCTCGAAAGCGAACAACTTAAGAAAGACACTCATAAGAGAGTGCCATGATACTTTGTGGGCTGGACATCCAGGCTGACAAAGGACATGGAGCTGGTTAAAGCAGGGTTATTACTGGCCGGATATGAAGGAGAATGTAATAACTTATACGAAGACATGCTTAACCTACCAGCAGAACAAAGTTGAGAAGTAAAAGGTAACAGGCCTCTTGGAGCCACTTCCTGTGCCATCTCGCCCATGAGAGAGCGTCTCCATGGACTTTATTACTTCCCTACCAAAAGTAGGGGAGTACTCATCCGTTTTTGTTGTTGTTGACAGGTTTTCTAAGTATACTACCTTCATTCCTTTCACAAAGAATTCAAGCGTAGAAGAGACAGCTCAACTTTTCTTCAAGTATATGGTGAAATTCTGGAGTATACCCCAAAATATTGTGAGTGATATGGATGCCAAGTTTACAGGGAAGTTTTGGACAGAATTGTTTCAACTCCTAGGCTTCGAGCTGAGCATGACCTCCAGCTACCATCCGCAGAGTGACGGACAAACAGAGAGATTCGATGGGTTACTGGAGAAATACCTTCAGCACTTTGTCAATACCAACCAGAAGAATTGGGTTGACTTGTTGGATATTGCCCAATTCTGTTTCAACATCCAGTAGAGCTCTTCCTCCAACAAAAGCCCTATAGAGATCATTACGAGTCAGCAACCACTGTTACCCTACACAATGGCAGCATCATACACTGAGAGATGCCCAAGAGCTTATCAGTTCACCAGGGATTGAAAGCAAAGTTCAGTGGAAGCAAAAGCGTACCTTGAAAAGGCTTCTAAGAGAATAAAGAAATAGGTAGATCAGAGTCGCCGACGTAGAGAGTTTAATGTTGGAGATCAAGTTCTCATAAAGCTTCTTCCAGAATAAGTCAAATCATTGAAAAACAAGGATAGAAAATTAATCCAAAGGTATATTGGTCCAATTCCTATCATATAAAAGATTAGAAGAGCAGCCTAGAAGGTCCAGCCTCTTGCGTAGTTGAAGGTCCATCCAGTTTTTCATGTCAACGTCTTGAAGCCATATTATTCAGACATGGAAGACCCATCTCACAATGTGTACAAGCGGTCACACTTCAAGATCAAGTTCAACCTAAGTCAAGCCGTGGAAGATATAGCGAAAAGTTAGAGATCCCTCCATTAGAGAAGAACAAAAAGAATATTTGGTCAAGTGGAGAAATCGAGAAGAAGAAGATACTAGTTGGGAGACTGAAGAAAATTTGAAACCCTTATCCGAGAGAAAGTCAGCCTTGCCAACCAGAAGACCTCCGCCACCAGATCCAAGCTCCAGTACATATTGCCAAAGACGTTAATAAAATTAAGTAAGGGAGTATGTCTGGATCCCTTTTTGTAAGATACTTATACTAACAAAGAGCCACTCTTTTATACATATTGTAACATAAGAGGAAGATTTTATTTCTGTATAGTTAGGACCTTACTATTATTAGAAATTTCCACTTTTAGAAAATAGTACCATTTCACCAGTTTGCCAAGCCCAATAATGTTCATAAAGCTCTTTACGAAAGTGTGAGTACTCTTCCAGATTGAAACTCTTACTCACTACGTTGGTTGATCACGATTAACGGCACCTGTTACATACACTATACGCCCATGCATATACATTGCAGCCTTATATTACTGTCGAAATTAATAAAAGTATGCTATTCCTTTTTCCATTCGTGCTTGTCCCTTATAATCTGTTGACTTTCTTCCTTGGTTCCTTGATTGGGTTGCTTACAGGTTTAAGCCTTATTGGTTAGCATTGCGTGCGTATTAGGCTTGCTTACTAATGCAAAAGTAAGATAGTAAGCGCCACACGATCTGTTTTTGTGCTAAAGAAAGCCTCGAACAGTGACACATAGTATAAGTAAGGAAAAGCTCATAATGAGTGCGAATGTTGAAGGGAGACTGTCTGATAATGAAGATCACTCATGGACATCCATTAGTGGTTATCAAGTGGGGAACTATGGTTTAACCTTAGAAACTACAAGCTAGAATGGATTACAACAACCCGTGGTTGATGTCTCTATCTTCCCTAATGTGTTGATGTTCGATATTGACCACTAAATTGACTTTTTGGTTCAACAGTGGAAGGATCGTGATCAACAAATTGGAAGGATAGATATCACCGACTTTGATCCTTCGATTATGGCTAATCATAGATTCCCAATACACTGCCAGCACTATATAGCTATATTTACCAAATTATGTGTCAACTAGTTGGCTAGTTGTGGGTGCTTCTCTAATCAGTCCATGAGGGCAAGAACCTTCTCAAGGGGAAGGCAATTGATAAGACCCAATATTGGTGTGATATTTTAGTATTTTAGGCAATAGTGCAAGTGTCAGTATTTTAGGCATGGTATGTGTATCTAGTGTGATAAAAGTAAAGGATATAAATAGTGTGAGTATTATAAATAGGAAAGTAGTAAGAGGAAAAAAATAACTAGTTATTTTGTTAGAAACCAGTAAGTTGATTGTGAACAAAGGTGCTCATGGAACTTGTGAGCTTTTAGCCCATAGCTTTCTTTGAAAGAGAGATTAGGTTTGTAATTGAGTTTCTTCCTTAATATCAATAAAATTACTTTAGTTTTTTATCGGTTTCAAGTATCTAGACCCTGTACCATCAAACGAAGCTCAATGATGATGACTTTAAAAGATAAAATCATCAAGACACATCAGCCAGCATACTTGAGATGGACTGACAATCAGATGATAGATACTCTACTTGTTTCCAACAACTTATTTTTTTCTAGTAGAAGTGGCATCTTATATCATGAAAATCAAATGAACTTCATACTGATGGCCTACTGCTTAACACAAGTCCCCTTCACTTTGGTTTTTGTTTTGATGCCCGCTCCAATCATGGAAATTTAAAAGAAGAATAAGTTAAGGTAGTTTCTCCCAAGCAGTCGAATTTCAACATCGAGAGCTAAGGATGCGTAAATTTGGCAATTACTTGCAGCTTATCCCAATATTAATTATTAACCCAAAATAGTTCTCTGAACTTCGTTACAAACTCCAGAAAACATAAACAAGTTCATCCCTAATCAAGTGGTAACTGGAGATTGCAGATAGCATGATCAGGTACTTCCAATGAG
Source organism: Lumnitzera racemosa (assembly GCA_024138005.1). Lineage (NCBI taxonomy): Eukaryota > Viridiplantae > Streptophyta > Magnoliopsida > Myrtales > Combretaceae > Lumnitzera > Lumnitzera racemosa. The sequence goes on along the minus strand of JAMXBC010000003.1, from coordinate 31,818,917 downwards.
CACACAGCACATCTGCTTCTGCTTAAGTTGACACACAAATAATCTTTAGACTCACCAGGGAAAATGACTTTCTCACACTATATATTCTCATCCAATGCATTACAATAAAACAGCAAAGAGAAAACATGAAAGTACCAATTTAAGCAACATACCAAACAAGTAAATAAGTTCATATTCTCAAGTCCTTACAAGAAGTCACCAAAAAGCCAAATGAGTTGACATAGTATCAATTAAGAAAGTTTCTTTCATTTTCCAACAAAATGAGCCAAACTCAATATTAACTCAATATATTGAAATATTTGATAACTATAATATACTTTTGAAAAAGCAACGATATCATCTTGCTCGATATATTCCTATAACAAACTTCAATTAGAACAATCCACTTTACTGAATTATTTCCAGCATAAGAATCAGAAAGCAATAAATTATTAAAATAGCAAAGAAGGGAAGATGAAAATCTAAGTAAGGGAATACCGTTGCATAATCACTTGCAATCAGATGAGCAGAAAGTAAACCGCCAAGAATCCTAATAGTAGTCTCAAAGACTGATACCGTTTTGTTCTGCACAAGAGATATGCAATTCAGGCAAAAGTTAGAAAATGACAAACCATGACTTGTCGACCTACTTCACTCCAATGAACCAAGTTCTAAAATATTTTGCTTCCCCAATTAGGAAGAATCAGCATGCACATAAAACTCATTCCACTTCTTTGAATTCCTTAAAACAATAGACTATATAACTATAAAGACCAAGAATAATGCAACCCCATGCTTATCAAGGCAAATATTTGCAATCCATGTTGAAAGGTTGAAAGACCGAAATGCTCAAAAGAAATGAAGATTATATTCCCTTCCTGTGCTTTTGTAAAATTATCAATACCCATCGCAAATTTCTTTACATATTGCTGACATCAACAGTAAGTGTTCATAAATCTTAAAATGGAAGATGGTCAAGTAAACTCATGAGAGCAGAAAAGGGCGGAATTCATGCATCTCTTATTAATCAAATGGTGTCCGTAATCCAAATGAATTAAGAGCAACAACTTCTCAGTCATCAATAGCAATATAGTGTTCCCCACAACACAAAAACACCCCCCCCCCCCCCCCCCCTCCCCCAACCCTCAAAAAAAAAATATATTTATATATATAACAATAATGCATTTGTCAGAAGGATATCATGGAAATAAGACACAGTAAGTACATTAAAACTTGTTACACATGGACATGTTTTGCAATTAGTTCATTAGCAAATACGGAACCAAATGAATATGAGGTTATTCCTTTCAAAGTTTCAAGCATGTTTTTACACGCAAGAAAAAGGAATCCCAATAATGTAGGTTCTGCTGGTTGTATGTGGCACATCAGGTGTTTTAATGTAGGTGTATTATAGGTGTATTGAAGTGCTAATGTTTGAGTTTTTATGTATTTCATGTCTGTATTTAGATATATCCATAGGGTCAATAAAGAATATGTCAGTGGTATCTACAAATTAGGAAGCAGTTGGGAAGCACTTTCCTTGGTGTAACTGCCAAAATTTACTCCCACAGAAGAATGTTAAGGAAAAGCAGTTTAACTCCTATATTTAGAAAAACTCAGAATCCATAAGAGATGGTCAGGCTCTCTCAAATGACCCCTAAATTTAATTGACAAGATAGGAAAGCAAGGAAGAAAAATGACTTTATAGTAAGTAAACCTATAACTAGAATGATAGAAAGTCATGTCTAGAGAGAGAGAAAATCCCCTGTCTTCTCTCTAGACTTTCCTCCCTAACATCTCTCTCTCTCTCTAGCATCTCTCTCTCTTGCTTCTCATCCCTCATCTTCCTTGGATCTTGCTGTTTTAGCCTTATCTCCTCCCTTCTCGAGTTCCCTCATTGGTCATCCTTCATCCTCTCCCTTCTCTCACTCTTCATCTCTCTTACTTTCGCCTTTTTTCCCTCTTGCTGCTTCATCTCCTCTAGTTCTCATTTCTCTTCAGCCTCTTCCTCCTCTCTCTCTTCATCCTTTTCTCTCACCGTAACCTTCCTCATTCTCTATCTTCTATCTTTAGGGTTTTGTTAGTTATGTCTTGTTAGCATTTTGTGTTTGTTCTGTTTTGTGTATCAATCACTCTAGCTGGTTTTCTTTCTACCTTTCCTTACGTTCCTTAGGTCGTCCTCTGGTCCTTGCATGCTTTTGTTAGCCAATATGCGAACCTTTGTCACACAGGCCAAGAAGACACCTCTCAGGAGGGTATAAGCAAAGGTGGTTGTGCGGGTCATGCTCCTTCCACCATTGTGAAAAAGAAAAAGTCGAAGAATGCCTCCTAAAGCTCAACTTCCTCAAGTAGTTCTTTGTCCACAAGGCCGTCGAAAAAGAAAGTAGTCGTTAGACCTAAAGTAGATTTGGAGAAAAAGGTTCCTTTAGATGCTAAGGTTGCTGAGGGATCTTTAGTTGAAGGGCGGCCAATATTTGATAAGCCAACGATGGAAAAGTCTTATGAGACAAAAGCTATCTCTGCTCCTAGGTTTGGCTCCCCTTTAGTAAGACAAAAAGTGAAATCTAAGGTGGCCCTTTCTAGTGGTTCTTTGAGCTTCTCTATTGAGCAAAAAATGGCTAAGGTTGCAAAAGCAACAGAAAAGGTAACCACTCGAAAAGGAGGTTTGGTCTCACAAAACCAGTCTCCTCCTAGAGCTACCAATTTTTCCTTTACAAAGGTGGTGTCTCCACCAGTTGACCCTCTATATAGATCGAGGCTCAATCTTACTCTCTCATACCATCCTCCTTGCCGTGAAAGGAATAAGATAGTTGTTTAACCTCCTCTTACTATATCAGCTATAAGTGAAGCTATTAGGAAATATACTTTGGTAAGGCATTTTTTTGGGAAGAAACACAGCTTTTCCTTAAGTTCAAAATTTTGCAAAGTTAACTTGGGAAAGAGAAGGTTTACTGGAGGTTCTAACCAATGACTATGGCTATTATTTCTTCAAATTTAGGAATGATAACTCTCTTACTCGAGTTCTCCAACAACCTTGGGTTTTTGGATCTCAGTTGATTAGTTTAGAGAGATGGAAAGTAGACATGTCTTTGAATCGAGTTTAGCCAAGAAAAATGCTAGTTTAGGTTAGGCTGTAGGGAATTCCTATAGAATTTTTGCCATTGGACATCTACTTCAAGTGGACATCATAACGGCTAAAAATGAAATAGCCAAGTTTGCAAGAGCAATAATGGAAATGGAAGCGGATTGTGATCTTGTCCATCTTTTAGAAATGGAATGTAGAGACGGATGTTAAATATGATCATCCTCCCCTTAAATGTTTAAGATGAAAAGCGTTTCGACATAATGATAAATCATGCCCTATCCAATAAAGTATTTAGGTAATTGCTAAAGATCTAACCATGAAAGAAAATCTATCTCCAGTGGCCAAAAAGATGTACAAAGATACTATCACCCCTTCAAAAGGAGTATCCTTTAAGGATGTAGAGAAAGAGAAAGGCATAACATGTAGGGTAGTAGCTCTGGTTACACCAGGAAAGGGCAAAGAGATGGTTTCTACAGTGGAATTTTGCAAAGCTGATTTTGCTTCCTCTTCTCGAGGAGGAGTTATAGAGGAGGTCTTTTTGTCATCTGTTGAGGCAGAAGCTGCTAAGAAAGAGAGAAAGCTTAATTCTTCTTTCTTGAAGAAGGAACAGTCTGCGAATGTAGCTTCTGGCTGTGTAAGGGATATTTCAAGCTCATGTGAAGATGAGGAATAATCGTCCACACAATCTGAGGTGCCAAATTCTTAAGACATTTCCCTTAATCCCATCAACAGCAAAGAAAATTCACAATCCATGCAGACTTCTAAAGAATCTAATATTAATCAAAGCTCAAAAGGAATGGAGAAGGAAGACTGGACAATGGTCAAGAAGAAAAAGGAAAAAACAAAAAAGAAGAAAAAAGATAGAGACAAGTCTTAGGGAGCCTCTAGAAATGCAAAATCTGATTGATTTGCTTTGTGTTTTCTATTATTTCTATACATAGATAAGGATAAGAGCATGGAACATTAAGAGGTTGAATGACCCATTGAAGAGTGGAGCTGTCAAGAGACTTTGTAGTTAGAGGAATATCACAATTTGTGGCATTTTTGGAAATAAAAGTTAAAGACCAAAACTCTGTACATATTAGTAACCATACCTTCCCAAATTGAACTATTGAATCCCAGTGTAAGAATTGGCTGTAGGTGGCATGAAGGCTTGATATTTGGGCTGTTTATGTGATTGGAGGTACCAACTAGCATTTAAACTGCCTTCATAATTATATGCAGCAAAATTTATCTTTATTTATCACTTTTGTGTATGCTAAGAATCAAGAGCTTAAAAAAGAAGAATTATCGGATGCTTTGATGAAGTTGAAACAGAACATTAATAAGCCTTGGATAATCCTTAAAGACTTTAATGAGTATCGTTATGTTGAGGAGAAAGTTGGGTGAGTAGAAGAGCCATCTCGTGGCATGGAAAGATTCAATGAAGTTTGCTTCCATTTAAAGTTGGAAGACATGAGATTTTCTGGTCCACCATATACATGGTCCAACCAAAACTATTCCAACCCAGCCTTCAAAGACTAGATAGGGCTATTTTTAATAATCTTTGGATTGACTCTTCCCAACAAGCAGAAGTACAGATTTGTTCTCTAGGTTTATTTGATCATGCTCCACTTGGTATTCCTTTCTAGGTTGGTTCTACTCATGTAAGAAAATCATTTTTAATGTTTTTAGATTTTTGGATAGAACATTCGGAGTTCATGAGTATTGTCAAAAAGGTTTAGTCAACCCATATTGATGGTTCGCCCATGTTCCAAGTTTGCAAGAAATTGAAGATTCTCAAAGCCAAATTGAAGCATCTAAATACTAGAAATTTTTCTAGCATATACAATCGTGTTAGGAAAGTCAAAGAAAGGCTTCAAAATGTACAAACCTCGAATAGATTGAACATTGAAGCTGCTGATTGGGATAAAGAAAAGGTATGTTTTACTGATTTCTGTCAGTGGAGTGGTGTTAAGGAGTCCATCCTTAAACAAAAATCAAGAGCAATGTGGTTTAAGCTTGGGATAGAAACAACAAATTTTTTTTAGTCAAATCAAGCAAAGACAATTTAGAAATTGTCATGTTTTGCTGATTTCTATTATTGTAGCTGCTCAAAGGAAGAAGCCAATGAAGCATTAAATTCCAAGCAATACCACTTGGTCATAGAGAAAGATTCTCCAACTAATACCGTTAGCGAGAAACTTGTTAAGAGGGAAAATAATGGAAGGCGAATTAATTTTTTTTGGTATAATAATTGGCACCCCCTAAGTCCTTTAGTGAAATGGATTGATGAACGACACCAAGCTTCATTCAGATAAGGACACTTGTCTTAATACCTTCATTGAAGATGGAAGTTGGAGTTGGCAAAGAAACTCTAGATGATATGACATTATAGCAAATCCAGTAGACTTGAGGCCTATACCTGGTATGAAGGACAAGCTTGTTTGGTCAAATGTTAAAAGAACAACGTTGTCAATAAGGAATGCTTATTTTCTAGCAAGGAGCAAAGATAGTAGAAAAGTGTAGGCACCTTTGGGAAGAAACAAGGAAACGTCGCCAAGACAATTGATGATTTGTAAATGATGTTTCAACAAAAACTATCAACTCAAGATAAATTGATGGATTGGGGACTCATTTAAGAGAAGAAGTGCTACATGTGTCAAGAGGAAGAGAAATCACATAACCATCTTTTTTTTTTTTGTTGCCTTTTTGCAAAAGAAATATGGACTAGAATAGAAAATGCATTAAGATGGCAACATAACAAACCTTTGGAAATCAATTTAATGCAAAACTTCTTGGATGCTAAAGTATGCACAAAGCTGAGTAGGAGTCAAAAGAAGGCTATAGCTATAAGATGCTATTATATTTAGAAAGAAAGAAATGAAAAGAATAGCAGCATAGAATTTATCTTTAGAACAATTAATTATTGCGTGTTTTGTATAGCTGATAAACATTATATACCCACTATTCAATCCTAGTATACTTTTATTTTATTTAATACTAGAACTGAATAGTGGCTAATGTTTTCTGTTTGCACATTCCTTATGTACATTTTGAGTAATGATATTATCTCATTCACCCAAAAAAAAACACACCCTATAATTAGAATCTACATTAGATCCTGTTAAGGACATGCCTTCACAACTAGTAAAAAGAATGATCTCAACAATGGACCAAATTATTGACAACATATTATATCACAAATTGAGCATGGCGATATGAATCAAGAAGATACCACCTGTCATGGAAACCAAGCAAAAATAGATTAAATAAAGGAAAAAAGAAACGCTTACAATGTCAAACCGCAGATTTTTACCAATCCATTCAACAGAAGCAGTAAAGCGTTCACGATCACCCAATAGAGCTAAAGTATCCAAGGAATCAATCTGAGATGACAATCATATGAAAGGTGATGGTTCTACAAACTTCAATGAAACATTAAAATTGAGAAATATTGATGAAAAAAGAAACTTTTTCTTGCTAAGATTAACAAGAAACAAATCTTACCAACGTTAAGGCATAACTACCAATTGTATCCTCCCCTTCACAAGACATAGGCCTCAACTCATCTCGAGGGAAGGCATGCTCCATATACCCGTCAAATGCATGATAAAACATCTCACGCACCTAAATAGAACATATGCAAAACTCAACTAGTTAAGTCAACATTCCCTTAATTTTAATCATGAACAAAACCATCCCTTTTTGGTAATGAAGGGGCATGGCCATAGCATAACCAACTATCTCCAGGCACATAAACCATCCTATAAGACACATTCACTACTTCTGTATGATTTGCGCCTATTTAGGTAGTCTTGAGAATTGTCATTAGTGAAATTTGAACATCATGCAAGTTATCATGATTCATGAGAGTGTCTTGAACCTTTACAACTAGCCAGCCCCTTTGGGTCTCTCCTTACTGATATTAAACTTGAATGAAATCACAAACTGTAGGAAAATTTTCTCACTGGGATAGATATGTCATTCCACAAGAAGTTCAATGAAAACATCTGTACATCGTGTCGATTACCTTATAACGACAGAAGAAATCCTTACCCAAAAAACCACATAAAAGATCAATTCATCTATACATTACTAAACAGCCGATTAATTCATAGAATAACAAAAAAAATTGAAACTTTTTTCTCATTTTGAGTCTCATATACATTGGAAAAAAAAAAAACATCGGCATTCTACATTATGCATTGCCATTTCCAGCAACTCCATTGCAAAACCGAACCGTTACCCGAATAGTATATCAGTGAAATTGCTATCTAAAGAAACAAAATTATTCTTCACATCCACTCCTTAATTTTTTTTTTTTCCCCTTTTTAATGCCAAACAAGGCAGCGAAGAAATTTAACATAATATCCGAGAAAATGAGAAAATATAGTATTCCATTGAGACTTAAAGAATGCATATACAAAGTATAAATCTTTGCAGCTGTTTAGCAGTGCATAAGAATAAATTACAAATCGCAAGTAGTTGGATTAAATCAAACTGACAGGATTCGATAAACATAAATTCAATTCCAATTGAGTAATGGAAATCGAGTTACCTCATCACGAAGCCGGTTGGCTTCTTCAAGAGTAACGCCATCCGCTAGGGATTGGTGAAGGAAGATCAAGCTTATGAAGAGAGATCGAATTATCCCTTTCATTTCTCTCTTTCTCTTCCTCTCTCTCCCTCTCTCTTAACTTTCAAACAGTAGTTTTGTTTTTTATTTTCATTTTCCCCCCTCTTATTTCTTGAATTGATGTTCTAACCAGTTGAACCTGTGATATTTTCTTTTGTTTTATTTTCCGGTAGGCCATAAAACATATGACTAGACTAAAATGGATAAGGAGAGAGATTTTTGAGTTGTTTTCTTTTCTAAATATGGTGGATGTATCTATTTTTAACGTCTAATTAATATTCTTAAGGAAAAAGCATAGATTTATATTTTAATCTTTTGCATATTTTTTAATCGAATTCTAAATATTTTGAATTTTCAATATTTGCATAAACTTTTATATAAATCCTTTATTAGTTTGCTATTAACTATGATATACGTCACTTTTTAATTAGTCTATATAAAAAGTACAAATTTAAAACTCAATATTTTATATATTCTAGTGTGAAACTTTTTTAAATTTATATTTGAGTCCACAACATTTATAATAAATTTCAAATAAATTCTCTATCAGTTTACTGTTAACTTTTTTTATTAACAATAATACGTGATGCTTTCTAATTGGTACATGTAATAGTAAAATATTTAAAAATAAAGAAAATAAAAAAAATTTGTAAAATCAAAAATACAATATCAAATAATAAAGATATATAAATGTAATAAATGTATATACATATGTATTTATTATAATTTCAATAAAACAAAATTTTAAAAAAATCAAAAAAGAAAATAAAAAGTAAAAAGTTGAAAAAAAGTTAATTTTAACTACTCATTTAATCATAAAGTAGCCAAAACAACAAAAGGAAGTATAAGATGACAATTGAATCGAATTGACCTACCATTAAGACCATCTATCACTAACTATAGGTGGCTACTTACTCCCTTTGAAAGTCACACCACCCTCTTAAAGATTTAGGCAATTACCTACAATTAAGCATTAAATAAACAAAAATAGAGTGAAACTTGATTAAATTTCTAGCTTTTTTTTTTCTTTTTTTGTCTTTTTTATTTTTTAATTCAAATTTTAATAAATATATATTTATTTATTATATGTATCTATATATCTTTTTTATTTAATTTTACACTTTTCATTTTTTTTTTTAAATTTTCCTTTTTTTTTATTGTTTTAGTATTTTTTAATTATTTTATTATGGTAATAAAGTATTATGTACCTCAAAAAGTTAATGGTAAACTAGTAGATAACTTATTTAAAAAATTTTGCAAATATTGAGGGCTTAAATAAAAATTTTGAAATATTTAGAACTCGAACAAAAAAGGTACAAAAGGTTGGATCCAAAAATTGTACTTTTTTGTTTGTGAACCAATCAAAAAATTCCATAAATCATAGTTAACCAAACAATTAATGGTAAACTAACGGATGGCTTATTAGAAAAATTTTATAAACATTAATGATTTAAATAAAAATTTTGAAACATCTAAATCTTGAATAAAAAATGTGCAAAAGGTTGAATTCTAAATTTGTAATTTTTCCATAAAAGAAAAAGAATCGTATATGTAAAATGAAGTAAAAATATACGTATAGAAAATAAATTATCAAACACATATATATTCTCCATGATAAACCATTTCTATTATTTAGTTTATCTATGAGATTAATTAAGCAATATCAATATATTAGTTCTTGTAACAATAAAAAGGAATAGATTTATCATAACTTAAAACTATAATAAAAAAAATGTTAAAAAGTGCCTAGTACATTAAAAGGAAAAAAAAAAAGGAAATTTTATAGCCTTATATATATTTGTTTTCTTAAAAGACATGTCATTGACATTGAAAAGCATTAAAAAATTCTTTTAATTTGCTTGTCTTTTTGCATAGGCACGTGGCTAATGATCCATTAGAAATGCGACTATTTACAACTATTGGGAGATATACGTTTCGAGGCAATAAAGGTACAACACTATGCTTTTTAGGCAAGCAAGAGCAACCAAAGTTCCCATAGCTCCTTGCCTAGAGAGGATATTAACACAGTAGGGTCATCATTAAGACTTAATGACTAGTAGTCTTTTTCTCATCTCCATGCTCATTAAGAACTCACATCTCTTGTAATGCACCATAACTCTCCATTGGCTCCATTGAAAATAGCTCAAAATTAGCTTATTCTGCTCACCCACTGCATATAAGACCATTGGTCCTATTAGAGTACATAGCTTTTCATAAAACTAGTATAACGTTGCTACTATCATAACTCTACCTATTTCGCAAAAGTATTGACATACAAAATACTCTAATGTATATATGTATATGTTTTAAGGTAGAGGTAGTAGAGATTAGGTGGATTAATCTATGCTACATCATGTAAGATAAGCCATTACTCTTTGCCTAACTAATAGGTGTAAGATACATGCTTTATCCCAAACTTTATGTTGCATTTAATTTAAGTATTATTATACTTTGGAAAAAAGAAATGGATTTTGGAGGTATATAAAAAGGATTGATTTAAGTGTGGAAGAAACTACGGAAAGGGTAAAAAAAAAATGTTAATAATAGAGCAAATTAAAGGGACTTCATTCAAATGCTAACTAGTGTTCAATTAAGTCCTAGTATGAAGAAATTTGCAAGTTTTGGAGCAACATTATGATCTTAAAAGCCTAAAAGATCTTGTCAAAGCTACAAGAATCAATGAAATCTTGCTATCTTAATCACTAAAATTCTTAGATTCATACCACTTGGATAACTTAAAATAAATGGAGATGCATACAACAAGCTCCTGGTTGATTTATAGGGCCAATGTGTATAAACATTAAGTTAGATGGCTCTAAAAGGTAACATCACATCTAATGTTAAACCATATTGACACACTGTACCACTTAGCCCTTTGTTCTACCGACATTAAGGCACTACCTTCTTGATGGCAATACCTATCACGACTCATCAATAAAGCTTCTAGATAGATAACAATCAATGCAGCTCTTACCACCTTAAGTCATTATAATTATGCCATGTAGAAACGCTTTACACTAAGTAAATTAAATAGAAGACACCTAAGTTTTTACCCTAAACTGTCGCTTCTTTAATAACCACGCTTCACTACCTTCCATCACCTAAAAATAGGGAGTTTTGTTGAGTTACTGTACTCCTTGCAATTAGGTGTTCAAGAATCGGTATGTAAAATTTATGACAATCAGGTAGAGTAACCGATTAAGCTCAAATTTTACAAAGAAATTATAAATATTAATAAAAGTAATCTTGTGAGTTTAAATTTAGGGAAAAAATGATAAAATAATTAAATATTATAATATTGATTTATATGTACATTATTCGTTATTTATCGAAAACTCATAAAATGAGTTCCTATAATTAACAAATCGATAAGGTAAATTATGTATAAACTAAAAATCATAAAATAATTTAAATAATATTTATGAGTATTTATTCATACCATATATATATTTAATATAGGTAAAAATATGCAAAATCATTTAAATTACCTAGAATATCCTAAAATAATACTAATTAATTAAGAAAAAATCAAGAAAAATTCAAAGGAAGTATGGAATGGTCCGAAAATAGATTTAGTTAGCTAAAAATTAAAGAAAGAAAATCAACCAATTAAATTGGAACAGATAGGAAGTAAAAAAGAAAGAGATAAAGGACACTTGTCCAAGTTAAATTGCAAAAGAAACCATAAACCTCTTTCTTTCTAAAATTCAATTTGGACACTTAGTGAATTAGGAAAAATATAGAGAGGTCAAAAAGAGAGGAGAATGAATTTTTAGGAAAATTTAGCATAATATAATATAATTTAGGGTTATAAGGGGAACCTACGACCAATAACAACCTAACAGTGGATGGTAACCATCATTAGATAGTGGAGGTAGTGCCTAACATAACCAACAACACTGTGGTGGTCGATGATGGCCGGAGCTAGCAATGTTAGTAAGTTCCAAATCTTACTTTAATTTTGTCTAATTTATTTAAAATATCAAATAATTATGAAAAATTATGAAATTTAGTATTTTAAGATATTTTTATATGTAGTTTTTAGAAAAAAAAATATTGTTTTGTTAAAATTAGGTCTTAAAATATATTATGCTTAAGAAATCTTTAAACCCCGAGTTAGTTTTCGATACCAATTTAAATAACCTTAATAATCTAGTTTTAATTTCAAAATTTTTACATAAACTATTTAAAGTGTTTATGACAATGTTCTGAAGAGTTTTTCTAAAAAATTATTTTCTAAAATTTTACTTAATTTTTAGGCCCTAAAATTATGGATAAAAGACAATTTATGGGCTTAATTTGGTGATTTAATGATAATTTGTTCGAAATTCTAATTTGATATGTAATTAGAGATATTAGGATGTTAATTGCTGATGTAGAATGGTATTCATGGAGTTTGGGGGTGTTAATTGTACGCATTATGCATATTAGGTAATAATAATAAATAAATAATGGATAAATGTATATACTTAAGTTAATTTTATGATTTAGAGATTAAATGAAGTATAAATTGTGATTTAGGGTATAATCAGATATCTTGATATGTTATTGGGTGAAGAAAAATAATATTTGTAGTGTTAGAAATGTTAGATAAGTGATTTAAGTGTAGATTATGTAATAATACATAATATGTATATAGGAAATTAATGAGTAAAATAAATAATAAGTTAAAATTGATAATATCATAATAATAATATGATACAAATCTCATATGAAATATAAATTTAGATAATTATATGAAAAATGTAAATTATTCTTACATCAATAACAAGTTTGTTAGTTAAATTAGGAATAATATATACCGTACCAACCAAAATACTGGTTAGGAATTAAAACCGAGATTTAGGATACTTAAGTATAGTTAGATGGATTTTACATATTAGTTCAAGAGGAATTCGAGGGTCTACAAATAAAAAAAGTAATTAAAAGCTAAAACAAAACTTAATTTAGAAACTAAATCAGAACTTAGTTCAAAACGTAAATAATTATGAAAGACTTAAAACCTGAATAATTAAATGTAATAAAACCCTAAACTAAGATTAATAATAAGAGTTATAGAATAAAGTTTACATAAAGTGGTTATATGAATACTAAAACAACCTTTATATTATAGGGACTATCTGATGTGCCTAGGAGCTTAGTTATCACTAGAACTTATCCTAATAGATTTGAACTAAATGAGTCCTTCAAAATATCGGAGAAAATAGAAGGAATTAGTCTATAGATGAACTAAAGTAGCTAATGTAAAGCTACTCGAAGGATGTGACACACCAAGGAATCTAACACGACTTGACACTTTACTTGATATGATGTATAAGTTGATGTCAAGATCCACCGATCACTAATCTTGAGCTACTCAGCAAAATTAGATAAGAGTATATGAAAAATGGACTTACAGAGAGTTATCTCACAAGAACAGGATATTCAATGTCTATATGCCAGGTTCTATTCTCCGGTTTATAAGGGAAAGGAACTATCTATAGTAAGTCTCTAAGGCAACATTACAAATAAAAAAATTACAAAAAAGTATATATAAAAGAGATTCCTAGTACATATGAAAAAGGGTGAAAAGAACAAAAGACAAAAATAGAAAAGTAGTACAATGTCAAATGAGGTGGACAAGTGGTAGTATAATATTAGTCCTATACAAAGATTCTCTAAACACAGCAAGCGAAAAGGAACAAGATGATGCAGCAATAAAGAGGCTTAGATGAGAAGAGGGTAATGAGAGAAATGGTAACAGGCTAAGAGAAAATTACTTGGCCAGTAAGTGATTCTCTCGTCACTCGGTAAGAACTTATCGACAATAGCTGGTCAGATTACTTAGCATTGGGTCCTTGGTAAGGGAATAGTTGGCATCATCACAATCAAGAGTATAGATCAACATATAAAAATATAGGGAGCTCAAGGAGTTTATCCATCCTCCTTCAATGTAAAGTTTCTGATCAACAACATGTTGTCAAGATTCTTCGAGTAAAGAATTGGAGGCCTCGAAGCTATGTGCAAGTAATGGGACCGATGGTCGGCAGCTCATCAATTGCCTGGGGTTGTTGAAGACTTATCCTCAAATCTTGGTCCTTGTCATCATCGAGCACATACGGAGTCAAATTGGTGACGTTGAATGTGGTAAATACGCCAAAACCCTTGGGTAGCTCAATCTCATAGGCATTATCATTAATGCACCTTAAGATCCAATAGGGTCCATCCATCCTAGGAGATTGTTTGTTTATCCTCTTATTAGCGAAGCAATCCTTGCTAAGATGGACCTAGACAAGGTCCCTAGGGGTATAAACGACTCGTCTCCTTCCTTGACTTTCCATTTCCTACTATTGGGCCATAATTTTGGCCAATTGCTTAGCAATCTTCCAATGTAACTTCTAGAATTCCCCAACATGTTGTAAGCTAGATTGACTTTCCCATTGTATAGTTAAACTGTTAATTAAATTCAAGGATAGGTTTAGGTTAAGTCCATAAGCAACCTTAAATGGTGATGTTTCAATTAAGCTGTGAATCGAAAGATTATAAGCAAATTCAATGACGAGCAAGTATTAATCCTAATCATGAGAATTCTTTCCAATAATGGTACGTAGGAGGTTACCAATAGTTCTATTCACTACTTCAGTTTAGCTGTCTATCTAGGGGTGATAAGAAGTACTAAACAAGAGCTTAGTGTTGAGCTTCCTCCATAGGGTCTTCCAAAAGAAGTTCATGAATTTCGAATCACGGTCGAACACAATACTCTTTAGCACTCTATGTAGTCGCATAATTTCCTGTAAAAAGAGGATAGTAACGAATAAAGCATCATTAGTTCTTTGATAGGGAATGAAGTGGCCCATCTTACTGAATTGATCGACCACTACCATGATTAAGTAGTATCTTTTCAGTGTGTGGGGAAGGCCGAACATAAAATCTATGCTTCGATTGATCCACTACTACTCTGGAATTAGTAGAGGTATATATTCTCAATAGGGCTTACTCCTCCCATTTACATATTTACATACTTTACACCTTTCAAGTATTCAATGCACATCCTCCATTATTTTAAGTTAAAAAAAATGCTCCTTTAATATCTCAATCATCCTCTTTTTTCCCAAAATGACTAGCCAAACCCTTGGCATGAGCTTCTCAAATAAGTAACTCCCTTATAGAACCACTCTGCATACAAATCTGCTTATCCTTCATCAAGAACCCCTCACTCAAGTAGAACCCTTCCGTAACTCCTCTGGTACTGCACCTAGCTATTAAGGATCCAAAATATAGGTCATGCTCATACTGATTAAGTGAGGTACTGAATCCAAGCACCTTAGCTTGCAACATTGTGATGAGGATATGACAACGAGAAAGTACATCATGAGAGATTCATGATCCAAATAGATGATGAATTCACTCGGCAACATATAATGCTGCCAATTCTAGAGTATTCGAACAAGGGCATAGAACTCCTTATCATAGGTTGAGTAATTTAAGGTAACACTGTAAACCCCACAACTAATCACTCAGGGTTTCGATCGACTAAAGGATCTAATTGAGCCTAAATTATAAGTAAAGCTAAAAATATTAATAAAATGATATCGTAAGTTTGAATTTAAAAAAATAAGTAATAAAATAAAAATATATAAAAATTCCAAATCTTAAGTATATAACTTGTTATTTGTTATTTATCGAAAATACGTAAAATACATTCCGATAATTAACGAATTGCTAGAGATAAATTATATGTATACTAAAAATCATAAAATAACCTAAATAATATTTAGGAATATTTATTTGTACTATATATGAATTTACATGTACGTAGAAATACGCGTAATTACATAAAATACGCGAAATATGCTAAAATAATAATAAATAATTACAGAAAATTCATAATTAATTAAGAAAAAATAAGGAATGATCCAGATTTATTCGTAGCAAGTTAGCAATTGAAGAAGAAAAATTAGCCAATTAAAATCAAGTAACATAAAAGCAAAAAATTAAGGGATTTAGGCAATATCTTGTCCAATTTAATGCACATAAATCACCACAAAGCTCTATAAATAGGGAAAAAGATCATAGAGCTCATTTGAACAGTTAAAAATCAGAGAAAAATTAAGAGCATTACAATTGGAAGAAAAAATTCGGGTAAAAAATAAATAACACTATACAATTAGGGCTTGTAAGGAGAACCCAGACTCGATGAGCAGTTGGGAATAAACGGCCACCACCACCACACAGTGGTGGTAGCGCCCAAGTGGGCTGACACACCGATGGCCACCGACTGTAGCTAGAGCCACCCAAATCGGTGAGTTCGATTTTTAGCCCGATTTTGTGTAATTTTGTAAAATATTAAATATTTTTAGAAAATTATGAAACTTGTTATTCTAGAATATTTTTTTATTTAGTTTTTATAAAAAATATTATTTTGATGAAAATATACCCCGTGATATGTGGTTTCTAAGAAATTATGCAAAATCGAGCATGTTTTGATTTAAAAATAAATGAACTTAGAAGTGTAGTTTTGAGCCCAAAATTTTTGTGTAGACTACTTAGATGATATAGAATAATGCTATGAAGCTCGTTTTCAAAAATTAATTTTTAAAATTTTTAGGCCTTAAAATGAGGTATAAAATGGGTAATTTAGGGTTAATTAAATAATTAATAGTTAATTATTGATTTAGTGAATAATTATATGTTTTAGGATATTAAAATCTAATGAACTGTGATACTTATAGCATTTAAGGTGTTAGATGTAATTATTAGGTTAATTATATAGTAAATAAGAAATAGAGAAAATAATAAATTTTAAGTTAATTTTGTAAATTAAGGTAATCAGCTGTAAAATTTGATTTAGTGTGAATTCAGAAATTTTGAAATGACAATTGATGTTGGAAGATGGTAATTAGAATGATAAAAATATTATATATGTATTATGTACATAATAAGTAATAGTACATAATACACAATTATTAGAAATATAATAAATAGAAAATATTACAATAAAAATTGATATTACAAAAATAACAAGGATATATAATAAATCTGATAGAAAACTTAAATTTATATAATTATATGAAAAATGTAAAAATTTCTTACATTAGGAGTAAATTCAGTATACTAATAAGGATTTAAGTATACTAGGTGGAAAAAATACTGACTAGAGATAATAATGGAATTTAGGATATTTAAAAGTAATGTGATTAATTTCACATTATGAGTTGAAACGAATTTTGAGGGTTCGGGTATAAAATAGTACTTAAAAATCGAACTAGAACCTAATTTAGAAATCGATGTGGAAACTAAACCCGAACCTAACTCCAAGCCTAAAATAATTGTAAAAGATTTGAGAACTTAGACAACCGGATATATTAAACCTTAAACAAAAGATAACAATAAGCATTATAAGATAAAACGAACTTATAATAGTTATAAGAAAAACTGAAACCACGTTTGTGTTATAGGGATGATCGATCTCGAGTGAGTGGGTGAAGAGTCTAGGTAAGTTGGGATTAATACGATGCTGTATTTTGGAGGCTTGAGATTATGCTTGGTTGTGCTTGTTAGATAATTAGTTGTGTGCATGTGCTTGATTATGAGTGATGCTATGATTCTGTTTGTTATTCTAACCTGTATTATATGATTTGTACAAAATGATTAATCATCCTAAACTGGACCTAATCAAATATATGACCTATAATCATAATTGAACTTGCATGGCAACCCATTAGGGGAAACCTAGGATTCCTCGGCCAAATACCAATCCCTTCGAAAGGGATAGTGCGGGATTACATAATAATCTCTTCTTCATCCTTAGTCGAACTAAGTGACAGGAGAGGAAGTCGCGGCGAGGGTGAAGTCAATGGTTCGAAGGTAGTCGCAGAAAGAGCGATGTCTCCATTGCACAAGCCTGGGTTTGGTCGTGAGCTATTGCATTAACGGCAACTCCTCAACCTGGATTAGAGCGGGCGCAATTTCTCTAATCTCATAATGGACTGGACAACGTCGTGCGATGGAATTTGCTTAAATATGCATTGCACGTAATCAGTTGATTGATAACCTTGTTATGTTTATATTATAGTTTTAAGTCTTCCATCCTAACTTACTGAGCTGTGGTTGCTCACATCCCTATAAACGTCGTGTAAGTGCTGACTAAGAAGCAGCATACAGCTACTCTGAAGCTAGCAACTGCTGGATCTTAAAAAGTGAGGAAAAACATTTGAAGAATGAACATATATTTTTAAGGTCTAAGCTTTTATTTTAGAATTTTTAATTTTTGAATAATGTAATAACTAGGAAATATATTAGGTGAAATATTATAAACATTAATTATAATAACTGAATTTCAATGTATATATATTTTCTCACTTTCTTAGATAAATGATTTATTTAAATTACAAACTGTTTACTTCAAAGCGAGTTAGTCGTAGATACCTTATGTAGATCAAGTATAGGATAGCGGTTGTAAGGCCAACTTCTATCTTAGAATGGTTTACACGGCAAGGCTGTTACGACTTTGTCGCTTTGGGGCATGATAATTCTAAATTGGTATCAGAGAAAAATTTTAGTGAACTCATTTTGAAATGAATAATTAAAAGAATTAGATATTTTAGGAGTACATTGAGAATAGGTAGAAATAAAGGGATATTAGAGTATCGTACTACAAATTATAGGATAAGTAGTAACTATAACGCTAAACTGAGATAAGCGTTGATCGAATCTAACTTTAATGATGGGATCATATGGAGAAATTGGTGGTTAGTTGAGGTGATTCGAGTGGAACGAAGGAAAATCCCTAATTTGATCCAGAATTGAGATGTAGAGAACAATATTATAATTAGTTAGTTGGAATATGTTAATATTATGGACGGTATTACTGAGAAGTTTGTTAATAGAGTTGTATTGTAATTGATGAGAAGTGATAAGATTTACGGACAATAACAGAGATTAATTTGAGTTTTAGCATAATAAGGATCATGTGATATAACTTGTTGAATAAGGATGATTTGGAAGTAAAGGATTATAACTTAAGCAATGTTAGTAAGATATGTATAGTAATGATAGAAAAAAGATATCTTATTCTGCTAATACGACCTATACTTTAATTAGCACATCATATATCTTTAAATGATTAATCCTAAAGGTTTATTGAATGGCTTTCACATTTTCCTGAATCAGTTGAAGTAGATTTAGATTATATACAGTATGAGAATACAGTATATGAGATGATAGTTGATTTGATTGATGAATACAATGTATTTGTTGGTTATATTTTGTCAGGAGTTATAATTAATCATATGCTTAGCTATTCATATAAGTTAAGATCCTATTGATCTTTTGATAAATATAGTTGTGCCCATTGATGGATGTATATTCTTTGGATATGTACATATGCTATGATGTATTATACACTTATGAGTAAGAACGTAAAAGGAAATTGGATGTATCTTAGGTGACCAATTTTGGAAGTGTTTTGTATATGTAAGAATTGGTGGTTCGTTGAAGTAATTTGATTGAATGAAGAAAATTTTTTGAGTTAATATAAAATTGAGATGTAAAGAATATTACTAGAACTAATTAGTAGGATATGTTAATATTGTGAATGAAATTCCTAAGAAATTTGTTGATGAAGTTGTGTTGTAATCGATGAGATGTGATGAAGTAATGAGACTTATGAACAATAGTGGAAATCAATTTGAGTTTTGAAACAAGAGATATATGGTGATATGTACAGAAAATTAAGGTGAATCCGAAACTTATAAGATTTCTGAGATGCTCTCAACTTGGTGCTTAGTATAAATATGAGGTAGTATAATTTGAAGTGAAATAAAGTATGGTATAGAAATGGATTCTAGAAAGATAAAACATTGAGAGGGAAAAGTTAGAAATTGATTCAGAAATGAATCAGAACCTATACTAGAGATATAATCAAAACTTAATTCAGAAGTAAATCTTATATAAAATGAGAATGCAATATAGGAGATGATAAGTGATGGTAATAATAAGGAGTCTGATAATGATAAGGTATATGAAATGATCATTATTTCTGATTTTCCTATGGAAGTATAAAGTACTAAATCAACAAGTGGAAACGATATTGAATTAATTAGAAGACAAATGTGGTGGAATTCTTTTGAATGAATAGTTGTTATAAGTAATTTGAATTATGGATATGGTATGATAGTTAATCATGTTTTTCTGAGAATTAGAATTGATCCTACGTTAGTTATTCGTATATATATATAGATATCTTAATGATCTCTTAATAAATGTAATTGTGCTTTTCGACGAAAGTGTAATCTTTTGGATATGTGCAAATGCAATGACAATTAATATATTTGTAGCTAGGAGTGTAAAAAGATAAAATGCATTTTAATGATCAATCTTGGAATCCCTTTTGTATGTATAAGAACGGTAGAAAAAATAGTGCTATGAGGCTCCAATCAGATTAAGGGTTCTTAGGTCTTTATTGAATCATGAATTGAAGAATTATAATTTGGAGTGATAATTAAGTGTAAGTGAAGCCAAATTAATATGACATGGATAATGAGATCCTTATGTAGTGTTGAGGCAAGTGGAATTATATCATTATATGGTATTTATAATTGGTTATAGGCGATAGATAGTTATTAAATGATGCATGAGAAATGAAGTAAAATTGTTACGTAAATTGCAACTGAATATGTATCCAGACACCTTAAAAAAATTAGTCAGATGAGTAACAAGTGACGGTGGAGATGGAATTAAAATAACAAGTTGGACATGATTAGGACTTTTAATCAACAGTTACTTAGTTATCCTAAGGATCAATTTAGAAAGGCATAACTCTCCAGAAAGTAAATTTTATGAGATAATTATAAGGAATGTTGATTACAAATAGTATTAAGGATCCGAGCTTAAAGGGATTAGAAGATAAGTAGTGATTTCATTGAAAGACTCTTCATTGATTTTAGTTGAATAATGATAAGTATGAATAAAAAAAAAAAAAAAACTTAGTTAATGAGTACCCTTACTATAGAATATACAAATGGATGAAATGCAAGCACAATGATAATATTGAGGTATTCATTCCCTATAAGTTAGAAACTAGTGAATTGAAAATGATTTAAGGTGATTGGGATTATCATTACCTATCAGTTTAGAATTTATATTAGAGGAAAAATATTAATCTACAGAATCGTAGGATATGATAGAAATGAAATTTAGAAGGAAAGTTACTGATAGTAGATTATGAGAGGTTTGTTGATATCTATAAAGAAGAGACTGAAGAAAATAGTAATAAGTATTGAATCTACCAGTAACATATAAAGATTCGAATGTATTTCTAAAGATTATTTTGTGAATATTTGAATTTCATGACTAAGTTAATCAAGAATCAAACCTATGGTTGAAACTCTGTACTGGGTGTTGTAAATGAGACTTTAAGAGTTAGAGGGGTAACTATTAATTTCTAGAATAATATTAGATTGGAATGGCATTAAGATAGGATCAGTGCATAAATTGTATTCATATAATTGGGAGAAACAAATGCATACCAATTGTATATCAAAATGCTTATTGTGATATTCGTCAATAGTATCTTAATATACAAAGTATCTATGGATAGCATTATTGAAGTTGAATGATCATAAGTAGTATATTGAAATGGAAGAAATGTGATTTTCGGAGGAGAGAATACGTTTTCATTAAGCTCGTTATATTTGAAGAAGGTATTTCAGTAAATATTAAAAATATTGAATTGGTGATTAGAGGAAAATCCATTGAGGTAATCCAGTATACGAAGAAACTATGAAGCTACAATGTACTTCATATTAGCAATTGTAATAGGCAATCCAACAAAGACATGGTAAATCTGAAATTGTCAAATTGTTGTTGTTGAGTCTCATGTCATGTTGATCTGATCAGTGTATTCTATTGTGTCATGTTTTGTCAAGTAATCAGTTCTTCTCAATACTGTCTCTTTTGCTAAGTCTGTCAGTCAAAATTCATATTCATTCTTCTCAAGTCGAGTTAAATTGAGTCGTTAACCATCTCATTTGAATCCAAGATGGAGAAAAGTCGAGATTTGTCAAATTTGCTTATGTTGATCCTATGCTAAGCTGTATGAAGAACAAATGAGAAGCTATGACAATAGTATAATCATTTGAGTGGAAGATTTTGGATGAGAGGAAAGGTGATGATATTAAGTGAATTTAAAACTGCTAATGATCACAAATAAAACTTAAGAAACAATCAAACAAGGAATAAATGGAGAATAAATCAATAAGAAAATTTGTGAGGTTATAAAGCTAAGTCATAAGATAGTACAATACAATTAGAGAATTACAATGATGAAATAAGCCCTAATTGATATTAAGGTAAGGAATGTAAAGGAAGGAAAATTTAGAGACCAAGAAAAAGTTCAAGTAGAGAAGAAGTGGAATGTTAATCAAAAGCAATTCGAAAACTTAATCAGTAGACTACATAGAAGTTTCGTTTGAAGATAGTTCAATAGAATGGAAGATGGGTTTTAAGGTTATAAGTAAACTAAAAAATTACTGGATAATCAGGTTCAGAAGTTCAAGAGTTAAGATACAAAATAGGTAAAGATACGACCTGATGAAGGTCTAGATTTAGAAACTAAAGTAGAACTTAATGTAGTGAAGACAAAGCATTATTTGTGGTTTTTTCGATTTTTAGAGTAGTAACAATATATAAACTATCAATCTTAGTAAGTAAGCGATACATAGATATACAGTAGTTTTGAGGATGAAACTATTTTAAGAGGAGTAAAAATGTAAGCCCCACAACCAATCACTTAGGGTGTTGATCGGCTGAAAGATCCAATCGAGCCTAAATTATAAGTAAAGCTAAAAATATTAGTGAAATGATCCTATAAAATAAACCACAACGCATTTGCTAATCAATGATCTAAGTGCTTGATTCATCTGCTGCATACATGTATTCGACGCATTAGTTAAACCAAACGACATCACCAACCATTCGAATAGACCATCCCTTATCTTGAAGACCATCTTCCATTCATCCTTTAGTTTTATTCGCATCTAATGGTAGCCATTCTTCAGGTTAATTTTAGAAAAGATGTAAGCACCATGTAACTCGTCGAGCATATCATCAAGTTACAGGATCAAGTATTGATATTTAATAGTGATCTTATTGATGACTTGGCCATCAATGCACATTCGCCACATTCCATCCTTTTTTGGCACGAGCACAACTGGTATAACACAAGGACTCATGCTCTCACGGACATATCTATAATCCACCAACTCATCTATTTGTTTCTTCAATTTAGCTGCCCGCTCTGGGTTGAGCTTATAAGCGGGTCGGTTTGGTAAGGCAGCTCTTAGTTGGAGGTCGATGTAATGCTCAATACCTCTCAAAGGAGGTAAACCTTTCGACATCTTAGTAAGGAATAGGTCGATAAAGTCTTGAAGTAGTTGCTGCACTTTGGCAAGTAAGTTCCCAGCTTCTCTAACCTCTAAAAATTTCCTGACTAAAAGGAGCACATAGTCCTCAACTTTGACTTCTCGTACAAACTAAGCTCAAGAAATCACCAAGGACTTCTGTTGTAGAGATCTAACAACCTTTTCTTAAGCTTCTTACACTTCCTAAAGACTCATGGGTGTCAATATAATTTGCTTCCTATCCTTTTAAAACATATAAGTATTTCTATACCCATCACGTAACACTTTCAAATCAAATAGCCATAGTCGGCCAAGTAATATGTAAGAAGCATACATGGGAAGGACATCATACAACACCCCGTCCCTGTACCCATCACCAATGGTAATCGGTACTCTAACTTGCTCGGCAACGTATAGTCCTTTCTCATTTAGCCAGAGAATCTTATACGGCTTAGGGCATGAAAGGGTTAGCAATTTCATAGCCTTAACTACCCCTTATACGATAGCATTGGTATTGCTCCCTCTATTAATGATCATGGTACATAGTTTGCCATTTATTCGATAATTTGAATGGAAGAGGTTCTCTCTATGGTCATTCTCGTTAACCACAAAAGCATTGAGAGATCGTCAAACAATAAAGCAATACTCGACTCAGCCTTCAGGAGGTGTCTTGGCATTAGGGTCTTCTTGAAATTCTTCCAACATCTGATCGGTTGCCACTTCCTCCTCTCCTTCACCCGTACTTTCTACTTCAAACTTGGGTTTGTCTCCCTTTATGGTCGTGACTTGATAGTTCAAACATTAACTAGCTACATATCCATAGCCAAGGCATTTAAAACATTTGATTTCTTGGGTTTTCCTTCTTAAACTTAGACCTTAGTCTCTTCAAATCTCAGGCTCCTCGGCTTGGCATCTGCCCTTAACGTTCTACCTTGAAACTATTTGATGCTCTATCGTTCCTTAGTTGGCTGGCAGGCCACTCCTATTCAATAACATTAGTCGATTACTTGACATTTGATTAACTAGGTTCCACCGTTGCCTTTTAACTCTCTATACCATATAGATGGTTTCGTCCAGAGTTGTGAGGCTTTGCAGTTCTATGATATTACCAATCTTAGCCTGTAGTCTAGAGATGAACCACACTATAGTTCGCGTCTTAGGTTTGTCGACATCTTATATCATGAGCAATTGAAACTCTCGGACATAGTCGTTTATTGATTTGTTACCTTACCTCAAGTCTTAGAGTCATTGGAAAGTGTCTTGTTCGTAGTGCTCATGAACAAACCTACTTCTTAGAACTCTCTTCATCTCATTCCATGTTTGGATTTCACGTCAGGCCCTCAAGCAAACATTCTATAGTTTCTTTTACCATATTGTTGCATATCTAGAAAATTCTAACGTGGCTACTCAAATGTGGATAACATCTTCATTATCGTAGAAGTTGAATATCTTTTCGATCTTCTCTTCCTAATCCGGGTAATCATTAGCACTACAGACCAGTTGAAGCTCGAAATCTATACCTTAAGATGTTCAACATCTCTTGATGCTCTAAACTCACGCTCATCAATCCCAACATATTAGTCTTCGTCTTCTTTATACTCTTCCACTTCATCCAACTCCAACCTTCTTCTTGGAACTCTATTGGCATGTCATAGTGGTGCGTGGTTTACTAAAAAGGCTTCTGAAGCTCATTCGTTCATTTGCCTTCTCAACATATCTCTCATCTCTTGGCCTTACTCAGTAACTTTCTCATACGGTCTAGTCTCTAAGACTCTGTTTACTAAGACAGCTAAGTTGGCTACAACAGCAACAAGATCTTATATCTGCTCATCAATAATACGTGGTCTTTGTTGGGTAACTTGACCACGACTATGAGTATCACTCTCGGCATCGTTAATCTCTCCCTGTACACTAGGATTCGACATTCTCAACGTAAAGCTTCAAAAAATACACTTCACATTAATGCTTTTAACATACATACAAGTATCTCGAACAGCAAATTGATTATCAATACAAAGCTCTTAGTTTCAACCTCAAGCTTTGATACCGGGATTATATGATGTACCTAGGAGCTTAGTTATCACTAGGACTTACCGTAGTAAATCTCAACTAAATGGGTTCTTCGAAATATCGAAGAAAAAAGAGTGAATTGGTCCACATACGAACTAGAGTAGCTAACGTAAAGCTACTCGAAGGATGTAACACACTAATGAATACAACATGACTTGACACTTTACTTAATATGACGTACAAGTTGATATCAAGGTCCGCCCGCCAGTAATCTTGAGTCACTCGGCAAGATTAGATAAGAGTATATGAAAAATAAACTTGGAGAGGGTTGTTTCACAAGAACAAGATATTTAATGTCTATATGTTAAGTTCTATCCTTTAGCTTACAAAGGAAATGGACTATTTATAGTAAGTCCTTAGAGTAACATTATAAATAAAAAAATTTACAAGAAAGCATATACAAAAAAGGGGATTCCATGTACATACGAAAAAAGGTAAAAAGGGCAAAAGATAAAAATAAAAAAGCAGTACAATGTCAGGTGAGGTGAACAAGCGACAGTACAACGTTAGTCCCGTATAAAAATTCTTTGAACACAACAAGTAAGATAGATCAAGATGTTGCGGCAATAAAGAGGCCCAGGAGAGAAGAGGGTAACGAGAGAAATGGGAACAAGCCGAGAGAAAATTACTCAGTTAGTAAGTGAGTCTCTTGTCACTCCGTAAGAACCTATCGACAGTAGCTAGTCAGATTACTCGGTACAGGGTCCTAGGTAAAGGAGTAGTCGGCATCATCACAATTAAGAGTATAGGTCAATGTATAACAATGTGGAGAGCTCAAGGAGTTTAGCCATCCTCTTTTAATGTAAAGTTTCTTGTCATCAGCAAGTTATCAAGAAAGGATTCTTCAGGTGAAGGATTAGAAGCCTTAGAGCAGTATGAGAGTAATGGGATCAATGGTCGACAATTTATCACTATCAGGAAAGGTCTGTCACAAATCGTACCTTAAGTGAACAAGCAAGTCATTTAGGTAATTTTGGGATCAATACATAATTATATTTCAGAATACTGTTTTATTGTACTTAGAGGCTTAGGATTATACTTATTTGTGCTTGTAGGTAGTTTGATTGTACGCATACCCCTGTGTATGTATTCTTGAATGTATTGTGTATTATTGACTTATTGTATTGTTTTGTAATTGCTTTGTGTTGCGTAATATAGACTGATCACCTTAATTGGATTGAATTAAATATATGACTTGTAATTATAAATTGGACCTATACGGAAACCCATTAGGGGAAGCGTATAAGATTCTCTGGCCAAATACTGACCTCTTCGAAAGAGATAGCACTATATAACATAATTGTTCATTTCTTTATCTTTAGTCAAACTAAATGATAGGAGATGTGCATACAATATGCATGGGATTAGCTGCTTCAATGGGATCTTTTATCCTGGTCGGAGGAGAGATTACCAAACGTCTAGCATTCCCTCACGCTTGGCGCCAATGAGTTTTTTAAGAAAAAAAGAATATGCCTTCGCCATATGAAATAAGTAATAATAGCACGGCGCTCCCGGCTTAGTGAGTCCTTTCTTCCGTGATTCACTTTTGGCACCATGGTTCGAAAGTAGTCATAGGAGGAGTAGAGTCTTCATTACAAAAGCTTAGGGTTGGTCATAAGTTGTTGAAATGTATGTTAAACTCTTCAACTCGAATTAGAGTAGGTGAAATTTCTTTAATCTCACGATGAATCGAATAACATCATATGATGGCATTTTCTTATTGCATTACATTAAAATAATCAGTTGATAACCCTATTTGTGCTTGCTGTATAGTTTTAAGTCTCTATCTTAACTTATTGAAAGGTTAGTGGCTCATATCCCTATAGATGTTATTGCGGGTGTTAACTAGGAAGTGATTATATAACTACACTGAAACTATTTATTGCTAGATCTTGGGGAATGAGGATATAAAATTGAGGACCGGTTACACTCTCAAAGTTCATATTCTTTCTTTAAATCTTTTAATATCAATTTATATATTATTGAAGTAAACTATGATTAGGCTACTAAATCTTATAAACATACTTAAGTTATTTTAATGTAAATATGTATTTTTTTTTATAACTTCATAAGTAGATAACATGTTTAATTTATAAGTTATTTACTTTAAATCCAGTTAATCGTAGACACCTTGTATAAATCAGGTCTAAAATAGTAGTTATAAAGTCAGCTTTTATCTTAAAATGGTTTGCATAGCGAAACTGTTACGATTCTTCCACTTTGAGATGTAACAGTTACCACAATACATTCACATTGCAAGATAACTAAAAGCAACATCTTGAAGTCCTAAAACTTACTTTTTACCATTGTAGGAGCCATTACAATAGGATGAACAGCCAATATTAACTACTTCTAATGATTGCCCTAAATTTAGATTAAGTTCGTTGATGGGACTTTAATACTCAAAATGACTTACCCAACCTCACGTCTTATCATTAAGGCCTGACTATGAGACCTTCGGGGCTTGATGAGTAGGATTATTGATAAACAAGAAGTGAAGGACGAGTCCATTTATTTGCTATGTACTCTCATTCACTAATTATCAACCTATTTAAGCATCTAAACTTATGTTTGAGCTACCAAACCCTTAAATAGAATTTGTTAGGAACACCTTAACACTACTTCTTAACCTCCTTAAAGACTCAACCCTTATTAGAGAAAAGACTTCCAGACTTTGTCTAAGTTATCCCACCTCTTACTTAACTTATATCATGTCCCTAACTTCTCTTGAATTACAAATTATATCAATTTTAGAGTTCTTTTCGTACTTACACCAGCTTATGACCCAACCATTCTCTATTGCGTTCCACTACTTTGATATCGCTAAAAAATATTCTTTTTGTTCCTTATTTTTTGTATTTTATCACCTTTGACCTACTTTTTGCATAGTCTTAGATTGTTGAATTTGATGTAATTATTTTGTAATTTACTTCTTTCGTCTTCCAACCTAATAAGCATACTATAAATAGCCAAAGGAACTCATAATTGCAATCATCATCTCTACAATATACAAAATATTCTCTATTTCAACTTATAAGTTAACACGCACAAGTAACCTACATTCTTATCATTCTCGAGTAAAGATAATGTATAGTGAGTAAACCTTAGTTCATAGCTTATGCATCATACCAAATTATAGGTTAAGTCATGTAAGATCATTGTGGTGGATCATATCTACAATAATTGTTTCAAGAAGTAGTTACATCGATTCATTTTATTATTTATTTCTTTGATATTTCAAAAAATCCATTTTCTTTGTCGTAAGTACTAGTGAATACCTATCTCCTTTTGCTTTTTTTTTTTTTCTTAATTTAGATTCATGTTGAACATAGCCCATTCAATATAAATCGCTTGACTAAAATTAATGAAAATGGACCCCTTTTATTTTTTAGTAAAGAAGAATTTGAAGTTGCCAACAATTAGAGTTGGAAAAAAAGAAAGGCGAGGATCAGAAGAGTGTATTAATCCTGACTTTAGCTACTAATTTGTGAAATTTTTCTCTTTATCAAAAAATAAATTTTTGAAAACCAAATATCGAGATTCATGGGTTAACCTATTGAAACCATATGGTTACCACATAAAGGTAATTTTGAAAAGACCAAACTTTTACCGACTCCGCTTTTTTTTTTTTTTAAAAAAAAAAACTACAAGACTATATTGTAGAAACACCTATAAAACTAGAAGTTAGTAAGGAAACATAAAAAGAAGTAAAATTACAATAAGGTAAATTATTTATTTATTTTTTTAAGATGAGAATATGTTGAAAAGGCGATTAATAGATTTATGGAAATATTAACATTGTTGTGAATGGGAATGATTACACCATGAGTATATATTTTTTATTAACTAAATGGTCTAAATGATAATATCTACAAAATAAAAAACAAAGAAATTTTCTAAAACAAAAAAGAGAGAACAAATTAACAAAGATTGTACATTCCCAAAAACTCCAATTTTATTTTATTTTTCTTTCATATTGTTAGTTTATAAATATATATATATATATATATTCACCTAATAAAAGCACCCATGAAACAAATTAGTGATTACACCACAGTAAAATGCTATATTTTTTGTTTTTTTAGGAAAAAAAGTTTAGCTCAAACAATACAAAAGAGGTGCAAAAAAAAAAAACTATAAATATTATAAGAATTTCCAAAATAAAAAGTACAAAGTGTATATACGAAAGAAAATAGACATTTTAAAAGACCCTTTATTGAATGATTCTACTTTTTTGTCATTTTCTTTTATTCCGATATTTTTCTCATACTATTATATATATATATATATAAGATAATCGTATACCAAAAGGAAAACGCTTTCTTCAATTAAAAAGTTTTAATATGAATAGGAAGGAAATCACCAAAACATTCTATCTACAATTAGAGTAATGCTAATAAGAAAAACAAGAAAAGGAATAAAAAAAAATTCTCAGTAATTCAATGGTAAGATATGTTACAAGAAGGAAAGTGCAATGAAAGGATAATTTATACCTATTCTATTAATTGATGCAAAGGGAAGAGTTGGATACCAATAATAAAAGACAAAAAAATAAACATATAAAAAAATATTTATTATTTTTTTAAATCTACTTCTATTAATAAGGAACAACTCTATCAATATGATTATCAAAGGAACTAAATTGGATATGTTACAAAAGGTATTAAAAACACTTTTTAGTATCACTCATTATTTTGATAATTTATTTTTTTCTCTCTTGTTTTTTCTTTTTCATTTTAAGAAAAACCATATGATATTATCAATATGTGAAACTCAATGTGTTAGTAATACCTAATAGGCTATATTGGGCTCAATCCGAGAGCTAATCCAAGCAAGGACTAACCGAAGCCCTCTAATAAATGGGGAACTGAGCACCTTACCCCATTAAGCACTCCATAGTCCTCTTGAGAACTTTACCTATGCTCAAACATTTCAAGGGCCTACTCTTTTAAGTGCTCAACCACATGGGTGCTAAATGGTTTGCTTAAGCATCTCGTCATCTACTTGGGTACCCCTAAGCTTTATAGCTTTTACCTAACCTCCAAGCATATGTTCACCATGTTAGATACAACCTTTCCCCTAAGGATACTCTATGGAAGGTTAACTCGCGGCCCATAGATCAATTGATGCCCCCTCTCTTGGAGCCCCTTTGTCTTTTACTCCTCTTTCTTTTCGCATAAATTATGCTCTTGACATCCATAGTATGACAACCACACCAAACATCCTTTGAGAATGTTAGCAACCCAAGATTCAGACGTGACTACTAGCATGTTCATGGTCGACCAGTTCTTAAAATCACCCCTACTACCTTTATAAAACATGTCCTTTGTGAGCAAAAAGTACGAACGAACCTTAAGTTGATATACCTCCTTAGTATGTGAGTTCCTTGTGCTATTTATAGCATAAAGAGCCAAAGGTACAAGGACATTTCCTTCTTTTGTGTGACTGCACATCACATTTTTTGACACTTCGTTAATAGAGCACTCCTTCTCTCTTTGGAAAAGAGTGTTGAGAACACCACATATTGGTACGTTTTACCTCTCCTTTCCTTCCCTCCTTACTGACTTAAGCATCGAAGGACTTTCATAGGTCATCCCACTTGGGGCTTCTTGTAGGTAATCAACAGCAAGTAGCATACTTGAGATTTAGGCCCAATTGCATCTTCCTTAGTATCTAAGCCCATTTCTTACATTATGTTTAGTTGATCCCCACATCAATAATATCTATTGACTATGCATTTTTTTTTATAATGATCAATTCTATCTATGATACCTTTTATAAAATAAAGAACTATGAATCTCACTATAACTAGAAACTATGTAGAAAGTACTACTATACCTTTGTTTCCTTCTCCCTTTTTCTCTTCTTTATTTCTTTCTTTTCTTTTTATTTTATTTTTATGTTTCTTTTTTTTTTTCACACTGGCATTGCATTTATTGAAAAGATATACAAAAAGAAATATTAGGGGAAGAAAAGAAAAAGAAAAGTAAAAAGTAAATAAACAAAATAGAGTAATCAACAACTTAATGTTAAAAACTAATGTTATTAAATCTAGTTTAGATGGTTAATTTGTAAACAAGAAAGGATGAAGAGTCAAAAGGTTGAACTATGTTTAATCAAGGGTCAACCCAAGTTTGATAAAAAAAATTGTAAGTTTAAACAATCACCACAATTAATTCATAAAATTATTATAATTATAATAATGCTATTTATTTGTAATGTTACTATTTTCATTATAAGTATAACATAATACCAAAAAAGAATATGTTGTGTTGATTATATTTTTTTCACTTAGGTTTAGCCTCATATCTCATAAATTATGATAAAAAATTATTGCTTGAGTTTTAACACTGATTCTAAATGTTTAATCCCTCTCTTAAATTTCCAAATTGTAAATGGGTGATATGTTAGAGATAGGAATGTTGCTATCATATATACTAGTCATGTAACACCCTAGACTCGGGATGTTATAGATCGCTACGTATCCCTAATGCTCTATTGACAAATCAGGCTGCAAAAATACACAACTATAAATCTCCAATTCTACCATGAAACTGCATTCTCCATAAATAATATTAAACCTTAACAATAAAAGTGAACATCTTAATTGAGTCCTAACAACTTTCAAAGAACAAATGCATTATTAACCTAAGTTTATCAATTAGAAACATGTTTGGGAATAATTAAGTTTAAAAACAGAAACTTAAGTCTCTAAATATCCAACACTAGCTTCCTTAAACTAAACTTAGTAAATCTGATCCTCATCATAATAATAGAAATACTCTTTACTCTCCTCATCCTGGTAATAGTAATATGAATCACCACAATCATCATATTTAGCATATTCATCTAACTGGCCTATGATTTTAAGGGAAATAAAGGGTGAGCCAAAGCTCAATACACAACATGCTAGCACATGCGCATGAACAAGCAATGCAATCGCATATATGGAATATGTAATAATAATAAACACATAACAAATCATTATCTTCAATCTTAACCTTTCAAATAGCAATCAAGAGTATTCATGACCTTATCCACATAATAGCAATAAATATACATAAAAAAAATACTCAACACTATACCTAAGAACTATTGCCTCCAAACTTAGAATTCCTAATTTATCTTAGATATTTTCAATGGGCAACTCTACGAAGGACGTTGCCATTCATTGTCCATTAAGGTGCCCCCTAGGGTTTTTCCATCACTAATCCTTAAGCCAAGTCACGTATAAAGAACACACAATAATTAAGAGTCAAATATTAATTAATCCATTTTCAATTTGCTATCTAAGCAACTACAACCAATAGACATGTATTGCGCACTTGGAGAACTTAGTTTAAATTAAATAGTGTTATCAAAAGTAAGAGAACCTATAATAATAAGAAATATTAAGCTTAGAGTTTACACAAATTCTTTCTTAGATCCTTAGATTAGTTAGTCTTAGATTATTAGGTTGATTGCAACTAACTTAGACTAAAAACTTCAAAGGAAAAAACATGCTTAGGGTTCATGCCAAAGATCATGACTGTAGTCCTTGGTTGTGTTCCTTACTAGATTTAGCTTATGATGATCACAGTCAAGATCACGCTTGTGATCTTGGTCAGTATTCCTCTTTGAACTCTCCCTCCAAAGATCATAATTAGGATCATGCCCATGATCTTAGATCATAATCCTCTCAACCTCTCAAATCTTACTCAAAATCATGCCTAACACAAAACTCACAACTATGAGGGGTCCATGGTTGGAACCATGGCCATTTTTCTTACCACGTTCCTTCTATTTCACAAACCCTTTTTGTTTCAAACGATAAACTCCCTAAACTCCAAATGCAATTCAAGATCATAACTCTTACCATCATAAAATTGGTTCCTTTCACTTTCTAATAATTAATCATCAATTAAACATAAATTCTTTCACACTTAGACTTTTCTTGAGATCCTACAAAATCCTTGATAATTGCAACTCTACAACTACCGAACAATCAATCTTATACAAAAATCTTATTGGTACTCATTAAGAAACGAATTCCTTGATTCTAATGCTCACTTTTACCTTTTAATTCTTCTCCTAATGCAATGTCCCTACTTTCTAACCAAAATTGATGATGCACTATGATTTTACATCCTAAATGACGTTAGCCTCTTTATCCAATTATCGAAATCACAGAAAAATAAATGGATAACATGTCTTACCTTAGGAAATTATGTAGTATTGCTTAGCTGATTTGAGAATAACTCCTTTTTTTTTTTTGTTGCCATTGTATAACTGTGGCAAATATCAAAGAAAAGCTTTTAAAGTTAGGTTAAGACTTGCAACCTTAAACCTTGGTGATTCTTGTTATACCCTTGACTTAAATTATGACTTTACAATACTGCATGCCTTTTAATTAATGAGTCTTCTTTGTTTTTTTTTTTTTATATTTGATATGAATTTTCTGGGTATTACAACTTACTTCCCTTAAAGAAACTTTAGTCCTCAAAAGTTACTTGTTTCTTGGAATAATTATGGGTATTTCTTGCTTATTTCTTCCTTCAACTCTCATGTAGCTTCTCGCTCGGGATGATTTGCCATTGCACCTTGACATATGATATTTTTCTTCTTCTCAATTGTTAGACCTTAGTATATATCAAGTCTACAATTTTATTTTCTATTTTTCTTAACTTGGTTTAAACTAAATCTTATGCCCATTTAATTTAAACCTTCAACAAAAGTTAAGAAAAACTGTTTCTATTTAGTTTTTGTAAAATTGAAGTTGCCACTTGGTTAAAATAAAGAAAAAATAAGTAAATTAAACCAATTAGGTGAATTAGTTTTAATTTAGCTACTTGTATGCATTTTAAAATTATTTAGAAATTTTTTTAAAGAAACTAGAGATAATTGATTTAAGAGCTAACTTATTAAAACCAGAAGGTTATCACATTAAAATAATAAATTAGACCTTAACTTATAAAATACCCCTTAAACAATTTTTTTTTTCACTTTTTTATGTTAAAAATTTTTATTTTTCAATTTAAATTTTTTTAAAGTTTTGGTTTTCTAAGAAAAGAAAGGGAAAATTAAATTCTTACTTTTTTTTTTATGGTTGTCCAACAAGTGCCTATGTATCTACTCTTTAAAGTCCAATTGTTGTAAAATTTTAGCAGTTTAGTTGGTTTTAATTTAATTTTGAAAGTAACACCTATTTTAGATCATTAATAGGTTTATTTGATTTTAGAAAAATTTCGAGAAAAGTGCCCTAGTTTTACTCAAGTGACCATTTTTTTTAAAATACCTATTTGATCTTAACTTTCAAAAAAAAAAAAAAAATTTGAAAGTTAGCAAACATGGGTATTTGATTTTTTTCAACTTTCTAAGTTGAAATTGAACTTCAAAATGTGTGCATTTAGACAAAAAAAAAAAAAATCAACCTACATTCAAAGAATTTCATGCTTCTTTCAATTCATGCATTTTATTTGATTGAATTTGGCCAAAAATAGATTTTAATCGAGTTAAAAATGAAGTAGTCACATGGGGTTTTTCATTTTTTCCATATTTACCATTTTCAAGTTGTTAGAGAAGGAGATGCACCAAGTAGGTGGCATGTACTAGGTCATGTGACATGTATGTGCCATGCACCTGGTGTATGCATGTGAAACATGCGTAAAATGAAAGGGCACCTACTCTTGGGTTTAAACTTTAGACCTATAGCTTCTTCAAGCATACGTGAGGCATGCTAATGCCAATTGAGCTAAGCTTGACTCTTGTTATATTCTAACAAAAATAATATTTAAGCTATTTTACATTGATTTTTAATAAAACATCCAATGAACATCGAGCCTTAACAATTGGTTCGAGCCTTTTGAGTCCTGAAAGACCAATTTATCCATACATGTAATTATTTAGTCTACTAAGCATATGTAAAAATTTGGTTTAAAAAATATATCATTTTGATAAAATTATGGGTCCAATTCTAGATTGTAAACCCTACAAATTTCCTAGATAGAGGGTCGGAAGTTAATTAGATTTTCTAAAAGATACCTTTAGTATTGGCTAAATAACTAACCCTAAATCTGAGAGACTACTCTAAAAAAAAGAAGAAAAAAACCAAGCTTAAACTCCTAAAACCTTAAATGGTAGTTTTATTCCTAGTTTGATCCCTATACTCAAAGCCTTAAAATCCTATAAGCAAATGCTAATAACTATTATTAACTCCTAAGGTTAACCTAATCTAACAAAACCAACCTCAAACCTTAATGAGAAAGAGATCAATAGGCGAAGCCCATGAGAGCTCCCTAAAACCAATAAAGGGTAAACTAAGCAGAAAAATGAATATTGATATAAATAACTCTTACGATAAAATCAAAACCCTAAAACAAATACTATAGCCCTTAAATGAATCTTCAAACACTAAAATCCTAATTAGAATCCTAATACGCTCGAGCCTTTGAAATGATTGTAAAACCTTAATATAGAGTCGAAAACCTAATCCAATTATTGTATTCTAATTAAATACTAAAATTATTTATTAATTGAAAACTAATTGCTTAGTTGCCCTAAGACCCTAATCTACCCTCTAAAATGTACCTGAATAGGAACAAGTGTCCCAATTCCTTAAACTAATTAGATAAGATGATCTAACGAGCTTAACTAACTTAATTTGACACATTAAGCCTTAAAATGCACTTAATTTGTGCTAAGTGTACAATTAATTAAGATTAAGAAACTTAAGTAATTAACTATAAAGTTAAGAGCGATAAATCATATGAAACTAAAGTAATTATATGAAAGTATCTCCTAAATAATACCAGCATCATACTTAGGGAGACAATATGAACCCTATAAACTTTTGAATTTGAATTCGAATTTGAAGTTAGGTAAAGGAGTTAATAGATAATTCTTAAAATCTCTTAAGATATAATAATAACCCATAAATAAAATGATTAAACCTTAAATAATAAGTCAGAGAACCTTAAAGAGAGTAGAACCC
Source organism: Lumnitzera racemosa (assembly GCA_024138005.1). NCBI lineage: Eukaryota > Viridiplantae > Streptophyta > Magnoliopsida > Myrtales > Combretaceae > Lumnitzera > Lumnitzera racemosa. The sequence continues at coordinate 31,782,816 of JAMXBC010000003.1, read as the reverse complement.
TAATTGTAGGCGTAAAACCATAAAACCCTTAATACAAGAGAAACCCTAAAACAATGGGAAAATATCAATAGATTGAATAAAACCTTAATTAGAAGTTAAAACCCTAATTCAACGTATAAACCCTAAATATATCATTGTGGACACCCCATTTTTATTTTTCAAAATTTTTAGAATAGGTTAAAGGGTTCTAAATTAGGAAAAATATAAACAAAAAATAATAATAAATAAAATTAAAAGAAAACCAAAAAATATATAAATTTAGGAAAAATATAAAAAAATAGAAAAACAGGGAAAAAGCACAAAAAACAAGAAATCTAGAAAAAATACAAAAAATGGAAAAATTTTGAAAAAATATATATATAAAAAATTGAAAAGTCATAAAAAGTAGAAAATTTGAAAAAATAGAGGATTTCAGGAATTTAGAAAGTAATAAATCTTTTATAATAGAATTTTTTTAATAAAAGCAGCTAAGGGATCGTTTGAACTTGAGCCTAGATTTGAGTTTAGCCTAAGTTGACCTTATAAATATATGTAATTTAGGTATAGGCCAATAACATAATAGATAAGCATATGGACATAATATTGGGTTTAAATATGAGGTTAAGGAATCAAATCTTGTTAGAGGCAGAAATTACTTTTCTTTTTTCCACAACACACACTGCACTACTACGTCTTAGGGGTTTCACTGTGCCATGTGTACTAGCACGTGGTAGCCTCCCACTATTGGACACGTAGCATTTCCCAATTGGACCCTGTAACTGACATGGCACCACATCAATGCTAGTCAACTGCCTTTCTCTCCCTTTCCCTCATTTTCCCCTAAATTTCCTTTACTTTCTCGATATGAAAACAACCTATACCCCTCGCTTTAGACTCTTTGTTCGTGCATTTTCTACATTTAAATGTGCTAATTAGTGATAGATTAACAAGATAAACATAGCCTAGTTTTAATATTGATTGAATTCTTGTCTAGATTCGATCGAATGCGTATTTAATTTGGTAGTTAAAAATCGAAAAGAAACTGAAATTTTGGAATTTTCATTCAAACCCGATTTCAACCTTCCTTGTTTTCTAAGTTGATTTTAAGTACAAAAAGGGATTTAGGAATTTGCTTTGGGGGGACAAGCATAAAAAATCATACTCTTTCTCGCTCTCTCTCTTCCTCAATCACTTTCTCTCTCTCTTTACATAACCACCTCCTCTCTCTCTTCAACTTTCTCTCTTTAGCCACCCTCAAAGTGCACCACTACTCTAGCTAAGCTCTTCAAGCCACCAGTTTCTTAACCCAACCATAATCAACCCTCGCTGTGCTCTTTACCATCATCAACCACCATTAAAGTTCACTAAACCCTAATTACGACCATTACTACCTTCGAAATAGTTAGCTTTACTCCTTCCTAGCTTCAATCGACCATGTAACCCTATCCATCATACTCAAAACACTTCAATCTAGTTGTCGGTTTCACATAAACTAATTAAGATGCGATTACCCAAACACCACTACTTGTCTTTACATGCTTAACCACCCCAAACAACCCCCAAAATGCCACAGCACTGACACCAAACTGAGTTTCAGTAATGATATTGACATGAAAACAAGTTTACCCCTTTGAAATTCCCTCTGGATCAATCTATAGCATGCCTTGGAGATCTTTGTTTCTTCCTTCTCTCACAATCTACTGTGTGACCCTAATTTGAGTGCACCGAACTGACCCAACCCGATTCAGATTCGTGCCTAGCTATGACCCGTAACTTGACTGGCATACCTGATCCAGCTTTGGTTCCTTTATATATATATTATATTTATTTATGTAAATGTAAATGGTAGTGTAAATGAAAAAAAAAGAAGAAAAAAGGAGAAAAAGAAAGGATAAATTAAAAAATAATAATAATAATATATGAATTTTTTTCTTTTGTTAAATAAAATAAAATAAAATAATAATAAATAAATTCAAATGATAATAAAAATTAGAAAAAAATCTTTTTATCACTTGAAAAGCACTTTTTCAAATAAGCAAAATAAATCAACCCATGTTCAAAATTAGGGCACTTTAGGATTTTCTAAAAATAAAACCTCGATTAGGACTTTTTAGAAAAATTTCCTTAAATAAATTGAACCAGATAAAAATGTAAACCTGATCTCTTTTCAAAAATTAAATTCAAATCAACCTACTAAAGTTTTACAAAATGAATTACAGAAGTCTGATCTCAAATAATGAATACATAGGTACTCGTATGTAAGTACGAGGTAACTTAAAATATGGAATGTCTTATTTTTTCCATCTTTGTAAATATTTTTCAAAATAATTAAATTAATCATTTAAAAATTGAAAAAGGATATTATTGAAAGTAAGATTAAATTTGGAAAGTTAAAAAGTAGTACTTGTTTAGGGTTAATTAGGATAGCCCCCGGATCCAGATCTCTCACTTTAGAAAACTGTTTTGTAAAATTGGTTTTCTCGTTAGACTAGTAGCTAAGTTATAACTAATTTACTCAATTATTTATAACTTAACTCTTTTTCCTAACTTTGGTTGAGTGTTGACTCCAAAGCGTTTTTAAGATATAAAAAACTGCTCTTCTTTAAACCCTAGTCGAGGGTCAATATTAAACGAGAAGAGTTTAATACTGGTTAGTTTAAATAAGACTAATTTATAAAAATCAAGAGGAAAAAACCAGGCTCGACAATCCCTAAACTATTTGCTGATTACAAATAATTCTCCAATCATTAGGAAACCCTAGATTGCCAATCTGATATGCAATCCAAAAACCTTAATTGATCCTGAATAATAAAGGACACTAAAAAATAATGTAATATAGGTAAATGAACTTAATTAAAGTGATAAAATATGACAAGACCCTAGTTACACCTTAATTAGGCTAAATTACTTAATTAAGTATAATTGCAATTAATTAGCTTAATTACCCTTTATTTCATCTATCAACTCTCATTCATTTTAATTAGTAGCATGTCAAAATCAATTGAAAATGAAGGACAAAAAATTAATTAGGAATCAAATGACATTTATCCTTTAGGAGACAAAATCCATTCTCATTTAGCAAAAAACAAATAAGATACAATAGTACCAAGAGGAGACTATATACCCTTATCCTAAAATAGCTACCTCTTGTCCCCTTTAATCCCTCTTTAATATTTGCCATTTCATCTAGATAGAACCCTCATTTGGCTCCATTTTTTATGCTTAGTAAACCTTAGGAAACCCTCTCTATAAACCTAAATAAAAATCAAGGAAAGAAGGAAGGAAAACCAAGAAGTGCTCTTGAATTCCCTTGCGCACATCAATGCTTTTAGCACTACTACCACCACACGCCACTAAATCACAAATCACTACCACCAAAATGTCACACATATATTATTGTTTCTTGTTGACAAAATTTGCACCTAAAGAAGCACATTTTAATTTCATTTTTGAGTGGAAAAGTTGGAGCTCATGTAGACTAATTTAAGGGTAAAAATCACCCAACTTAAGTTTTTTATTTACACTAGTTTTACCTACGATATTTGGAAAGTTTAATATTAGAATTACCATATAATAATGTAAATATCATTTTAGAACCTTATAATTACACATTCATTTATGTACTTAGCTAGTTTGCTACTTATATTCTAGAAGCAGAGGAGATATTTCTATATAGATAAATTAAAAAGAAGTTGAGAATGGACCAAGAACCTTAGCTTCCTTCACATACACCCCCTCCTTGATATGTTTCTATTTTGTTTTCACCATGTTATGTGATGTTATTAGTTTAAAATAAGTAGAAATGTGATTAATAATAAGGAAAATACACTAGAATAAGTATTAGATGAATAAAGTTGAAGAAATGCTAGAAAACCCCTACTTAGCCACTATTATTAATGGACTTAATGAGTTATAAATTTTGTTTAATTAGTGTATTGACATGATTAATTAGTATCAAGTATGATTTAAGATATAATTAACCAACTTAAGTAGGGTAATGATGTATTAATAACCGAACCTAATTAAGTTGGTGATTAAGGCCTTAGGAATAGTATTAAAAACCTCATTAACAAAATGAACCAAATCTAAAACACTTAGTTGGCTTTGAGCTGTAAGTCTTGCTCTTAGCTTTGGCTTAAATTTTGAGATGCTTGAGCTTCTTCAAGCTTTAAAAAGCACCCCAGGATCTTTGGTTTTACTTTCTATTGCTTAATTTAGACTTGCTTCTCTTATGTTTTCTTCCGTTTTTTTAAGGTATACAAATTGATGCCCCTTTTTTCCTTTTTCTTTTTACTTTATTTTTTATTTTTTTTATTTTTATAGCTTTTTGTTTCATTCTTCTCCCTTTGAGCTTCTTCTTGCAAACTTTTGACGTAAGGGATACTTACTTCATTAATCGTCCCTTCTTAAATGGCTTATAGATCAAGATATCAATTTTTGAATTGAGGATCTTCTTCCTTTTTTTGGAAATGAATTATCAATGGTCATTATTACACATGAATTGATATAATTAGGGTAAGCACAAACTAATTTATCTTTTATCTTCTAATTAATGACCCTGACCTCCTTTATGCCCCAATGTAAGGTGGTTATTGACAGGGTTTAATTTTGAAGACTCTTTAGATAAGCTCAACAGGGTTGACAAATGATAGTTTGTATTTAGGATATTAAAAAGAATGCCTACCATCATGTTGACTTGCTTATCAAGTTCACAATAGACCTCTTTTATGGAACAAGTCCCAATTTCTTACATTAATGTCACTTAGCTCTCAAGTGTGCTTAGTGTTTAGGACTTAGTTTACTTCTTTTCATTCTAAGCTTTCAAACAATGAGTTGCCATCTCCTTAAGTTTGAATCTTTGTCTATTTGCCACTTAATGGAGATTAGCGTTGCAATGCCCCTTAATGTCTTAAGAACACATTCCATTAAGCTAATCAAAATTAAAATGAGAGAGAGAGAGAGAATGTACAAAGTGTAAAGGAAGCACTTAATTCATTGCGAGTTCAAAGTTATACCTTTTACAGAAACAACACTCTAGGACACCTCCATCTTTGTGATGATTTCTTTCTTGTGTTACGCTGCCTTAGCTTGTTTACTTTTGGCTCTTTGATTCAAAACTACCAACGGTATATCTCCTTGTAGACACTCCATTTTAACCTCCTTATTTTCTTATTTTTCTTTATTTTAGGCTATGTTTACAAAAAAAATATATATATATATATAAATTAGAAATCAAAAATAAAAAAATTGAAAAATGCAAAGTGTCTAAGTTAAGTTAGTGGTCTTTCATGGTCAAATCAAGCAATAGTTGAAGATATACATGCAATTTAATAAATTAAGAGTTTTTAAAAATTTTGGGCTTCATTAGAAAATGTTTTTAAGAAAAGTCCAATGAAGTTTGAGCTCATGAAGTAGATTTTTATCTAATTTAAAATTTTGAATTTTGACTAGACTATTAAAATTAAGACTTTGGATCTATTAAATTAAAAAACATATTAAAAATCTTGAACATGTATGTTTTGAGTTATTTTGATAAGCTAGGGTCATTTTAAAATAATTTGAGTCGAATTGGTCTTGATTTTCAAAGATAGGCTCACTTAGGAAAAATCAAATGTATTTTGAAAGCATAAATGTTGAGAAAAGATAAGAACACAATTAGCTAAGGCATGAGGCTTGGTCTGTGAGATTAGGAGTTTGATTCTTGTAGGTGCCTAGGGGGTTTTATTTTTTTGCACTAATCATCTGTACTTCTACTTAAGTAATGCGTGAGAAAGAAATGAAAAAGAGGTAGGGAATATGGTGAAATATCTTCAAATTGAGGTCACTTTGATTTGTTTTTATCAATTTTTTTATGTGAATCTACCCACGAGTATGACACTTATGCACAACCATTCCCATAATTGACCATCCACTCTTTTGTATGCGACCCAACGCACTACTCTAACTTTGACTCACGACAATCACAATATGACCTATACATAGACCCAACCTAACATGTGCAACTAACAACCCCAACCCTATCTATACTACCCTCCATCTTGACCATAACCTCTAACCTAATACCTAACTCTACGCAATAAACTATTAAACCACCCTTTACACTTAACCTAACATCAACCCAATGCCCAATACAACGAACACAACCCCAATGTAACAATACCATTGACTCCCCTCTCTTGACTTATCCATTTGCTATGACTTAATCTTGACTGCTCCAACATACATGACCGCTTAGTTATAGCATACATATAACACAATACTACACTCGACATCGACATATCAACAACAACATGGTGGCATACCATTCGGTCTATACCTTAACTGTCACCCCATTCCCCAAACACCTCAAATGGCTACTGTAAGTCACAACATTTTGCTAGTGGAGTTTTTTTTAATCACTTTTTTATGAAAGTGGAAAGTCTTGCTCAATTTGGTGCTTGGATGCTTTCGTATGACATTGGTTGTTGCTATTGTTAAAGAACTTGATTGCGACCCAGATTTGAGTCCATTGGAGCTTACAACAAGTCAGTGACCCGAAAACTTATAAAACCCCTTACATGATAAAAGAAGGAACTCTAATCATCAAGGTACCTTTTGGTGCAGCAACTTAGAGTATGTCAAAACTTTAAAATTAAGTATATTCAAGTTAGTTCAATCCTAAAATAGATGACCTCTAGGGAAACTGCTGCACTAAGGGACGAAATAGTGCGGTGTTCTAATCTAAATCAGATAATATCTTATTAGGAAGAGTTTGAGCAGAGTCATTACAGATGATATCAGAGCACTTTATTAGTTGGAAGAACAAATCTCTACCTAATAGTAGTCTTGAATTTGTGTAACGAAACTAACAAAGACGTTCGTTTTATAAAGGGAGTAGATTATAATATCCTTTATACGCTAAAAGAAGGAACTCTAATCATTAAGACACTTTTTGGTATAGTGGCTTAGAGCATGTCAAAATTCTAAGTTAAGTGTGCTTAGGTTAAGTCAATCCCAAGATGAGTAACCTCTTGAGAAGTTACTGCATCAGGAGAAAAAACTGTATGGTGTTCTATGCCAAAGCGGATAATATCTCGGTAGGAGGAATTCTAACCGGTTGTTACAAAACTAACCCATGTAGACCCCTTTTTTAAAGCTAATCCGACCTACATCCGTTTAGGTAGGTTTCTTTGAGCGGTTTTTTATTTTATTTTCTTTTAGTTGTTCTTTTTTTGTTTTGTTTATTAGGTTTAGGTGTATTAACTTATTTTATTTTCGTATAAGTACATTGTATTAATGTTTTTTTAATTATTGTTAATAGATTGTTATTATTATTATTATTTTCCAAGCCTATGCATAGTAGGAACTAATTTAAACTTTCTTTTGCAAGTCTTTTCCTTAATAGTTTCTACATGTTAAAAATCATATGTTTTTAGAGGACTACATCTTTGCATATTCTTTTTTTTTATATCTTTACATAAATATTCAATTTTTTAGAAAATTCATATCTTTCTACCAATGTTTACATATTTTGTATAAGAATTGCATATTTTGTGAAGTTTTCATAAAAATCACATTTTTAGGTTTTTAGGATTTTCTTGAAAAATAAAAAAGGTTTTGTTTCGTGGTTGGTTTTTCCTAAAAATAAAAACATTAATTTAATTTTTTCAAAAATTGGTGTTTTTATATTTTTTTGTTAAATTGGGAATAAAATTAGGTTTGTTAGGGTCCTTTTTCTTAAAAAACAAAAAGAAATGGTTAATAAACGTAAACTTAACTATTTTTTCTAAAATAAAATGAATCCATACACTAAAATTTTCTAAAAAATAAGAACTACGTTTGTTTTGATCTTAATTAATAAGTATATAGGCATCTTTAGGGTAATTATAAAATTTATAAAATATTTTGTTTTATCTTCATTTTTTAGGAAAATTCGAAATAAAAATAATAATAAATTCAATTTATGCTGTTTCTACATTCTTTGCATGTTTTTACATTTTTTAGAAGAATTATAAAAATAAAGGCCTATTAATTGTTTTTTGTTTTTACATGACTACTAATGTTTTAATAGGTTTATTTCTGAGTTCAGTTTTTACTGGTTGGGGACTTCAAAACCATTTTTAAAATATTTTTTTAAGAAAAATGTTTTTTTTTTTAATTTAATATTGAGTCTTTTATATTAAGCCTATAACTATATTGAGCTAGCTAGGCTTAATATAAAATAAATTATGGAAAATTAAAATAAGGCTTGACTCCCTTTAAGTGTGTTTGTGTTTTAGTGGGCCTATGTCTTGGAGACATGATTGCCCCAAACAATTGATTTCTAGGTCGAATAGCCCTTCACTTGGGAACTTGTTTACCTCCTTATGCTTCTAACTTAAGTTTAATTGGTTCTTATATTAAGCTTTGATGATTGAGCAATTTGTAGTAAGGCTTAGCTATTGGGGCTTGAAATTGAATAGGTTAGCATTGCACTTGATGTCCTGCTTATGCTTATAGAGAGCTTATGCTACCTTTCAATTTCCAAAGATTTGTATCTTCCTCAGTAGGTCTAAGATTATATATGAATTGGCTTTTTCGACGGGCTAGGAAATGCATACTCTTTTCACCACACTTCTTTTGCCCTTCAACATTAGATCTTGATGACCAAGGTGTTTTGAACTTAGATGTGCTTCTTTTTCAAACCCAGGGTGAATGACTAAAGGGCCATAAGTGAAGCGTAGAATTTTTTACCTATTAGTAACCTCGATTTTCTCTTTATTTTTGGTTTTTTTTTTTGTGAGAAAGGAATTTTACTTAAAGGTTAGATAAAAAAAAATCAGTGATGATCTTCTTGAAAATAAAACCTGAATTAATTTGACAAATTATGAAAGGTTCATTTATTACAATCCAATGGCGATGGCACATTAGCTTACCTACAAACCCTATGAAAGAGAGTAGAAAAACGCTTGTAACAAGGAAATGATCATGGGTTCACTTAGATTTCCTAAAAGGGTATTTATAATAGAAAAGGGCAATGCTGAAGACATAAAACTATTTATTGGAGGGGGGGAATAATCTAACAATAGGGTGCTAGGATTTTGATATTTACAAACCTATTCATAGACCCAATGAAAAAGGGAAAAACATAACATGTGAATATGACAAAATGTTAACCACAAAGACCTTGAAGTTGGATTATGTAAAGGGAAGAGGATTATTTACAAGCTATGATTAAAGAAAAAGGAGGTAAATCTAACTTAGAGAATACAACTATCTATAACATTTTGAAATGAAAAGTGGGAAAAATCGATGAATGCCTTATTTCACCAAAAATGTAAAGAACTCATTATTTTATAACTTGATTAAATTGACAGTATGGATAATTTACTTATAAGCCTTATGAAAGAGGAGGAGTTGCTTAACTGAAAAATAAAGTATTTTTAGAAGGAAAGAGTCAATGGCCATTAGCTAGGTGAAACCAAATATGTGAATGAAATATGAGAGTGGCTGAGATATCCTAAAAGATTTATAGATTGGAGGGCAAAACCAAAAGCTAGAGGAAAAAAAAATTTAGAAGCTATACAAGCTTCTTTTTTTATTTGTTTTTTTTAATAATGAAAATTCAACCAATTAATAGAAGCAAAAAATGTTACAACGAGAGACGATAACCAAATGTGATAAAGAAATGACTAAGATAATTGATGAGAAAATTTTATAAAATTAATGATATGGAAAATTGCAAATTACTAACCTAAAAATAAAAGAAACTCATGACGTTCTCTTTCTCTTTTTTTCTTTTTTTTTTTGCCTTTTTCTTTTTCTAAGAAAATAGACTCAAAACAAACGAGGAGGGATTTATTAAATTGAACAAAAAAATCAAATGATTGAAAGGACAACTACCTATTAGAGGATCTTTTTATTATTATTCTTTTTCAAAAGATCATTAAGGATAATGTTGGTAGATTTACAAGTATAAGATTAAGATAGGATAACAAATATTTACAACCTACAATTTTTGTATATCCCTTAGTAAAACAAAGTAAGATAATAAAACCTATGAAAATCAAAATTTATTTTTATTTTTATTTTTTGAAAAAGATGTTGCTAAATGGAAAAATAATTTTAGACCTAATAAAATCTAAGATCGATACAAGCTAATTGCTAGCCAGAAAAACAAAAAAATTGATAAGATTGAGAATTTAAATTGCTAAAGAGAGGATGACAATCTGTAATACTAGAAGATTTCGAGCAAATACAATAAATCTCAGCTTCTAAATTTAGGGCGTTAGGTAACTTGATCCATTTTAATTCAAATTTCTCAACAAGGCTAAAAAAATTAGACAAAGTATCATAGTAAAGTCAATTTCTTAAAATAAACTATATAAAAGGATTAATTTAAGAAAAATATCACTTTATTGATAAAGTTGATAAATTATCAAAAACGTGAAATTCAAGCTTTTCGATATTATGAATTATTAAAAATACGTTATTTTACTTATAAAAATAATAAACAAAGTGAATTATATATAATGTATATGCATTTACATGTGATATGCATTATATGTATTAAATATATATATTTGATAATAATAAATTATCAAAATAAGGAAAATTAATATAAAATAATGGAAAATTAATTAAAAAAATGAATGGATGAGTTACCAAATGATGTGGTAGCATGGTAATAGTTGGAAAACATGAATTATCACAAGATAAACATGGAATTGGTACATGGCACTAAGTAGACACTTAGGAAAATAGGAGAATGACATGCGGTAATTCACTTTTTGACATGCAAAAGTCCTAAACCCTATAAATAGGACTACAAACTCATTTGCAACATTTTAGAAGACTAGAAACATAAGAATATAATTTTAGAAAATTGGAAAAAAATAGAATAAAAGTTAAGTGCGAATTAGATACAGGGTGATTCAATAGGCTATCCACAACTTGACTTAAAGCACCTTAAGGGTCCAGCAAAGGGTAGTTGACGGAGCTTTTTTGACAAGGTGTGGAAATTAGAGGGTAGTTGGTTCAAGTGAATCAATTTTTCACCCGTAACTTGTTTAATTTTCCAAAAATACTAAATTATGTTATTTAATTATGAAACTTGGTTTTTTGAGATTATTTTATATATAGATTAATTCAATAATTTTATTTTAATTAAATAATTATTGAAAATATAGAGTCTTTAAGAAAATGCCTTATTTGGACAAAAATCGAACTAATTTTTATAAATATTATATGATATTGTTTTAAGATCAATTTTTGTATATAATACACCTAATATATATATATATATATAAAATTTTGGTACTAAGAATTTTTTAAATTAAGCATGTTTACTATTTATTATATTTATTTTGGATAAAATAGCTAGTTTCACCGAATTATTAAAATAATTAGTTTTTAATGAAATTAATGAATAAGCCTTACATATTTTAACTTCTGAAAGTTTATAAAGATATTTGGAACACTTAATTCTTATCTCATATGCAAATTTATTTATTTCCACTAATTTTCCACAATTTTGAGTTAAAAGCACTATTTTTGTAAAAATCGATAATGGCTAGTTTAATGTAATTGATGGTTAATAATTAAACTACATATTTTTATGATTTTATAGGATTTTTCATGAAATTAATTGATGTTATATACTATTTATTATGTATTTTCCGAATATAAACCTATATATTAGCCTAACATATGATATAATAATTAGTACTAGTGAGATATTAGTTGAATTTATAAAAGACTAATATTTTAGGTACATAATAGATGATGACTGTTTTGGGAAATATGGAATTTTAGGATTTTTAATTTAGATTTAGAGTTTATTTGAGTTAATTACAAAGTTATAATAATATATGGTCAAGTCAATAGTGTGAAAGGGTATTTTCGGGCTTGTAACCATATTGATCAATCTTGATTCTTAAAATATATTAATAATACTTGAAATAATGATTGTGATGATATAAAAATTACTAAAATCGGATAAAGAATGAGTAAGATACAGTCAAATGAAGTTTAAAAACATGATAATAAAAGCTTATAAAAGTTCGGATTCAACCTGTAGTTAATTTAAAGACTATGTTTATATTTTTTTAGGTGTGATAAGTAAAGAAGAACCACATAGTGAAGTTTGGGATTTTGTACTACTATTAAGGTTAGATAAGTGGATCTAACCTATGCTTGGAGTAGATATATTGCTACTCATAATACTATGTGTTATTTGATGCTGTGTTAATTGGATATGGCCATATCATGAGCAAACTGATAAGTTCCTATGGTGGATTTGATGTGGTGATTTTGAATAACGGTAACTATATTTTGGTTTGACTGTTATGTTGCTATGTTAGGTGTTGATTTTGGTACTTATGAATGATTGTATTAACTTAAAGAGTTAAGGGATTGCTAATACAATCTTCTGAGTGTTCACCTAAATAAACCCTAAGTAAGATGTTAGAATTCTGCTTAGGAGAGTTCGAAAACTAGAAGTAGGCAATTAGGTTGAATAAACTTAAAAACTAATTATTTGAAATGATATTCTTGAGTGGTTATTACATAGCATGGTATGGCATAAAAGGGACCTATGGTTAGAATTTTCAGAATGAGGCTTCCAAGTGATCAAGAAAAATCATAATATTATGAACTCAGTTTTTGAAAGCATATAGATTCTCATTGCCCAAACATCTTGACTATTTTGATAGTCTAATATTGGTAAACTACAGTATATAGTGTAATTTTGTAAAACAAAGTTGGGGAGGAGGGGGATCCTATTCCTAAACAACTCCTTGTTACACCAAGTTCTTGAACATTATATCCAAATATCCACTTATGTCAACTAACTGGATGAGGATATTGGAGGGCATAGGATATCGGTACCGATGCATACCACGTGCATGAGCATAGTATGATGCATTGTTAGCAATAAATGCCTGGTTGGGCTAATGTATGTATGGAGCTAAACCTGCTAATTATGATTGAAATTTTTCACTTGTAATATTGCCTACATTATATTGTTTGTTGTCTACTTTCACTCAGCTTCAATAGTTGCGGGGATAAAATATTTTATCCTCAAGTTAATAGTATCATGAAGGGCTCAATACTAGGGGGAATGTATACTAAGAGCGTGAATTAAAGTTCGCGACTTTTGGATGTAACTTATACTAAGTTAAGAATCTTATTATTTTGAAGACGACAAAAGAAAAGGATGGTTCATATACCAAATGTCTAGCTAAACTCGGATGTAGTAATCTCATTATCATATAAATAAAGTTTTCTTTTGATGAACAAGCAAGTTGGGTTAAGTTTTAATAGGTATTTCTAAATGATGATGCATCTTGTGCTATACTATGATATAATCTATTTTCGATTAACTTAAGGACGATCCAATTAAGTGATCTGTGCCATATTCTAACTGTAAGCACCTAAGTATAATGCATGCATGGGGATTGAAGTAGGGTGCAACTATGTGACTCCTTTGCTTATGCCATTGTAATGATCTCTAAGTAGCCTCCTTAGTGGTATAAGGGGAGTACGGACTTAACTACCAAATGTCTCTCCAAAAATAGGGGTATAGAACATCCGAGTGGTGTGCAAAACTCAAAGAGTAGCGGTCCTAGAGATGCTAGTGGTGATAGGTGTTATAGAGATGGATCGTCCTTAACAATGAACTCAACCTGTTGTCGCCCTCAACCCCATCTTTGTGGGCGTTGGAGCCCTCTTTGTTGAGGATCATAGGGTAGAGAGCCACCCTGCTCCATATCTAGAACCACCCTTAGTGCATCGTGTAGCTAAATACCCTTGAGCTGCTGAATGATGTTATGCTTGCTTACCTGGTTCACTATGATATTTTCATATGACATCTAAGGTAGCCCCTCTATGAAATTTTCCTGCATGTGATAAAAAAAGGAACAAAATAAATAAATAAATAAAAAAACAAAAAAGAGAAGGGATTAGTAAGCATATGAAGGTAGAGATGCATTTTTGACCAAGAAATATGAAGTTGAATGCTTACCATAGACCTAAGAGGCTCTTAATTGGCTGATGTATCGTTAAGTGACCTACTGCCATTCTTAATAATTTGGAGCTACACTGGGTGGTGGTACTAAAGGAACAATCATAGTACGACAATCTGCTTACTGTTGCAACTAACTAGCATGATTGGTAACCCAATTTGTCTTCGTTAGACCATATAGGTCTATGTTGTGTAGCTCTCGAGATGTATTAGAATGGACGGGAATCCCTTGTATCCTACCGAACTGTCATGTGACCTAATCCAGGAAATATAGCTTGATTAGGTGGAAGCAAATCAAGGTTACATGTGTAGTCTACATATCACTCTCGACGTAGCAGAAAGCAAGGAGCTTACCAATGTCATTAGGATAGTAAGGCGTCCATACGACTTGCAAAAGTAGCTGATTAAACCCTTCAGCTATGTAACATTGTAGAAGAAAATATAACTATACCTAGTTACTTATTTACCTGTTCTGGATATTAGTGATTAAACACATCCCTATACTAGTCGACGATGTGTGGGGGAAGCTTTGTCACATCAAACTCGTTACCCTTATGGCTCATTAGTGGGAAATCGTCCACTATTTCCATGATCCTACTGTGTAGTGGAGTGATATGTAGAAAGTACTCCCATGACTACACATAAAGAAAGATGAATGGCCCATTAATAGCATTCGAATGGGGATGTAGTCTAAGTAATTGTTGGCATAAGTTAGCTTAGCTCGACTATAAGCCGCCTGTTACGACTTGTTTGTCAACTGGTAGCCCAAGCGACACAAAACATCTTACAGTACAACCATCAACTCTTTGGTATGGAAATGGACGGTGTGTATCTCTTCTCTCCAATGCTCCACTAAGGTAGTAATCAAATGCTAGTCAAGTTGTATGAGTGGCACCTGTCTGGTACCTTGGAATCCAAATTGCTCATCTTATGGGGACATTCATAGGTCTATTGGGATCTCCTGTCCATCTTTATGTCTAAATATGGCCTTTTGTCTGCGACATCTGAGCTACATATTCATCTACAAGTTACCTTTGAAGGTAAACAAGTGTTAGATGGAATTGAAAGAATTAAGTTGCATCTGAATTCTAATGTTATATGTCCTTACCTAACCACCCCAAATCATCTCAAACTTGTGGGATACTTGCAATTGAAGTAATGACCTATCAGTGGGTCTTGGATCCATCTATACCTATGATAGAGATTGTGAAACCGTTAGAGCCAACTCTACTAGACAATCAATCATAAGTAGTAAAGGTAATTGAGAAAATATAAAAACTAACAACAATAATATATAACTAATTATAAGTATCAATAAATCATTCGTAAATACTACAACAACATTGCAAGTTGATCCACTAGTAGTAGATTATTACCCCTATTGAGGGTATCTTCTATTATTGTACCCTTCAACATTACATAATCTATATATATACGACAATGGCCCCTCATGAATGCTCATCTCGTTCTAAAACCATTTCTCCTGAGGCCTTTTAAGATTTCTAACCTTATCCTTAGTTCTAATTGAATGCCATATAGGAATGTTAAGCGAAGGCCAATCAGCTTTGTCTATACATAGCATGAATGAATGAGCATATACACGTAGTTGATGCTGCCACGTATACCAATGTCTAATGTATGTAGAATAGTCCATGCTCATTTTCCCATAACTGCTATTATGTGAGAGTACAAAATCTTATATTTTTGCCACTTATTGCAGGTATATTGATGATTTCTAAGTAATAGTATGACTGTTTCCCCCCTTTTGACCATGTAATGTAAGGCACAACGTAGTTATAACCTCGAAGATTTGCTCATTATAGTTGAAGATGACAACCTGGTGTCCACTTGTTACTTTATGCCATCTATTAAACTTTCTATTAGCAAATTTAGTCAGTAAGCTGCCCACTCCCATCTAATTAGCTATTTTGATCCAACGCTGATTGAAGTAGTCATTGCAGTTGTAGAAGTTTTTCTTCACCAAATCTACAATCGATAGGTTCCTAGTGTCCCTTAGTGCATTATTATAGCATTATGCAATATTTGTGGTCCTAATTCCAAAATAGGCTCTGTCATCATATGATAGCTTCCACATCCTAAGATACAACTCCTTGAAATATGTTCTAGTGTGAAGACTTGTCATCTTAAATTTTATAAACGAACTATAGAAATTTGATTTCGAATAGTGAATACATAGGCATTTGTAGGAGACTACGAGGCGATCTAAAAAATGAAAAAAATTGTTTTTTCCCCTTTAGGTAATTTTTTTTAAATAGATGTTATTTCATTGTTTTTAAAATAGAAATTGTAAATTATAAGGAATTATCGAAAAAATAAAATTTAAATTCGAAAAGATTAAAAATGATACTTTTTAAAGGTTTAAAATGTTAGCCCTCATACTTGAATCTTTGGTTTTCAAAACCTTTTCTTACAATTGGTTTTCTAGTAGATCAGTAGCTAGGTTAAATTAATCCACCTAATCAATTTAATTTAACCTATTATTTTTCCTAACCTTAGTTAAGTAGCAACTCTAAGTTTAAAAAAATAGAAAACTATTTTTTTTTTAACTCTTAGTCGAGGGTTAGTATTAAATGGGTTTACATTTGATACTAATTGGATTAAGGAAAATAATAAAAATTAAGAAAAATTTAAGCTCGAGAGCTTGGTACTCCATTAAGGATGTCAAAAGGGCTAGTTGCTTAAAAAATTTTCGAAATTAAATTTTCCTTTCAAAATATCCATATTATTTATTTATTTATGTCATGTATATATATATATATATTTAATTATATTCTCTTTTGTATGCATCATGCTTTTGAGGGGAATAATTGCATTAAGGATGCAGGGTAGATACAATCAGACCTAGGCTATCTTTGGACCTTAAGACAAAGAGTCATTATGTGGGTTTCGGGTGTAGTGGGGTAACTACTGCTTGGAGCTTATTAGGCTACCCCACTTAAGCTTCGACATAACCAATGAGCCATTTCTTTAGAAACGCATAAGGTCGTAGAGCATAAGGACCATTAGAACCTACCTTAATTGCATATACCTTCCTTAAACATTGAGTTAATACGTTACTCCTAGAAGTTGTAGCCCCACTAATGTGATGAATTTTGTACTTATTCTTTTATAAACACCAAATCAAATAGTAGGGTTGTAACTTAAGGAATAATGTATTAACCCAAACAGTTCTAGCATTTGTATGCTTCTATGTGTATTCTTTTGTTTCATTGATAACTAATTCTTATCCATGAAATGTTTTGGCCTAGAAGGTGACCAAATGAACAATTAGAGAGTTGATAGGCTACAGGACCTCCTTAGGATTTGAGAGTAGCTGTTAGAAGCTAAAGTTGCCTATTTGAAAGAGAAGCTCGAATGCTCTAAAGCTTACAACCGAACCTTAAAAGCTCTTCTTGGACAAGTCATTAGACAAACCCATGAAGTACTGGAGGACCTTGAGCTTATCTACAGAACTTAGTTTAGGGTTTTTCAAATCATAGGTAAAAGGCCTAGAAAAAATATCAAGTTTCATTGAAAATAAAAATCGAGAATAAATGTTAAGCTCTTTGTTTTTCTTTTCCTTTGTACTCTAATTTTTCAAATAAAAGTTCCCTTTAGCTTATCATTTTTCATTCTTTAGTATTCCCTTTTTGTAAATATCTTTTCAACAGGATTCGTCTAACTATTGTTCTCCCTCACCTAGTAAAATGTAAATAAATTCCATAGACTTGTAAATAGAATCCAAAATCACCATCCTTATTAGATTTCTCGATTTATGTAAAATAAAGCCCTATCTTTCTCTCTCACAAAATAAAAAAAAGGGAAAAAAGAAGAAATTTACTAATGGTAACAAATTCTTATGGGATGAACCTAAACCCAACCACTTAGCCTATTAAGGTATCCAACCCAAACACGACCAAACGGTTTATTGATTCAACTAACCCAAATACGAACCTTTAGCCCATTTAAGTAACCAAGCCAAACACGAATCCCTAGTCCATTAAGGAAACTAAGCTAAATATGAACCCTCAGCTCATTAAGGTAGCTAACCCAAAAGCTCAGCCCATCAAGGTAATCGAACTAAGCCAAAACCATTAGTCCATTAAGAAAAAGCCAAACTATGAACCAAGTCAAATACGACTCTACTCTCGACTTAAAGTGAATGAAAACTATCATTTCACATTAGGGCATATTTTGAGAAACTGGGGGGCAAAGTCAATCTTTACCCTAGGGAAAATAAATATAAATTCCTCCCTAAGGAATTGGTAACTCACTTTTAAAAGGTTTATGATAAAAAGAGGTAAATTATAATCTACATACTAACCCTTAAACATTTTAAGAGTTGAGTGATATTTTGGTAAGGATACTTTAGACTTATTCCTTAAAGAAGGTCCATTTTGAAATTGATACGTAGGTTAAAATGAAGTTAAGCATTCATTTTCAAATCCTAAAACATAATTATCTTTTGTTAACCTCATTGGACCAGCTTTGAGTATTTTCAAATTTAAACCCTGTCAAGAATCACCCCATATTGGGGCAATTTGGAGATTAGGGTATTTAATTAGGAGAAAAAGATAAAAGTCGGTTTATGCTTTCTTTAGTGGCATTGATTCAAGAATAATTTTTATTTTTGATAATTTATTTTCTCTAAAATGAAGAAGAGTTTACAAGAACCCTCTATATGCAGTTTAAACACTTTGGTGAGACAAGTTACTTATGGACCTAAGAAAAAAGGGAGTTAAAAAAAAAAAAAAAAAGAAAATGGGGCAACAAAAACAAATAATAAAAAAAAAGAAGGAGAAGAAGAGGAAGTAGAATGAAAAGAGGCAAAAAAATTAGGCCTAAGTGTAAGACGAAAGACCCAAAAGATATATGAAATCCCAATAAGGGCAATAAAATTGAACCAAAAGGTAAAGAATCAAAACCCAAATATTCCTAAGAAACACAAAACCCTTATGCCCATTCTGAACCACATTCTAAGCCTAAAAACATAGAACCTCCATATCTACTTAGACTCATACTTCAAAATCAGAAACAAAAAACTTTCTTACCCAGGTTGAATCACATAAGACCTCCTCACTTGCAACACCTCCCACACTCAATAAAAGCTCTTCTGATCTTGAAGGATAATTTATCTTTAATAAAAATTATTTTTGAAATTGGGGCAAGTATAGTTCTAGTTTTTTCATGAAGTTTCTTGATTTGTACACTTGGGTTGAATAAGTAAATCTTTTAAAATAGGCCTTCTCATCAATCCTCTTGAAACCATTTGTCCAAAAGCCTTATTCATAATATTGGACTAGGAAAGACCTAATATATTGATCAAAGCTTATCACTTACAAAATAGACTATAATTTTTGAAAAAGTAGTTAAGAGTATAATTTGGACTGAGAGTGCATAAGGAAACCCTCTTCAACTAGACTAACCATGAGCTACATTTTCCTTAGAAAAGGAATGTTTAAAGTCATAAGGCCCCATGAGGAAACCTAGTATCAAGGTTAGGATACATTTTTAAAGACTAACAATAATATGAGAGGCCTCGTATGGTTATTAAGGAAGGATTTATACTCGTTAGTAAACTTTCAAGAAAAAAGAAAGAAAGAAAAAGAGAGAGAAAAAAAAGAAAAAAACAAAAGACGACGAAAAAAAGAGAGAAAGTAAAGGCTTGTTACAGGTTTTTTATATTTATTTTCAAAGTCAATGTTGACTTGAGTAGCCAAGGTTTCAATCCATCTACTTCCTTCTCTAATGTGATCATACCTTTTAAGTTGACTACAATAGTGTAAGTCATTCTTGATGTAATTCTTAATGTCCTTTTTCAAATTAAGGGACCTAATCTTAATGCCTTTTTTGTCATAAATGGTTTTCACCAAATTCTTTGGTTGTAAATATTTTTCAAGTTAGGAAGTTTTCCAAACTAATTACATTTCCTCACTTTGCTTCTTCAATCCTTTATCAACTCTCCTTCAGGGTCTTAGCTAGCTTATAGAGTGTTGTCTTAACTCTTAAAGTTTTCGTTAGCTTATAGAGCACTATCCTATTTTTATACTTGTCTTTAGGGTTTTAGCTAGCTCTTAAAGCACTATACCATCTTTCATCCTTTTTTAGGGTTTTAGCTAACTCTTAGAACATTGTCTCATCTTTAATCAATTTTTAGGGTTCTAACTATCTAGCTTTGAGAGTGCTATCCTATGTTTTATCCTTTTTTAGGGTTATAGTAAGCTTTTAGAGCGCTGTCTCATCTTTAATTCATTTTTAGAGTTCTAGCCAACTCTTAGAGCGCTATCCCATCTTCAATCATTTTTAAGAATCTAGTCAGCTCATGGAGTGCTATCTCGATCCACGTTCCCTTAAGATTCTTGCTAGCTCATAAAGCATTGTCCCGATTTACCTCCTTTTTGGGGTTCTTGCTAGCTCTTAAAGCATTGTCCAATCTTTAATCCATTTTTAGTGTTTTGGCCTGCTCTTGGAGCATTATCTCATCTTTAATCCATTTTTAGGGTTCTAGGCAACTTTTAGAGCACTGTCTCATCTTTTATCCTTTTTTCAAGCTCTAGCTAGCTCTTAAAGCGTTGTCTTAACTTTAATCCATTTTTAGGGTTTTAGCTTGCTCTTAAAACACTGTCCCATCTTCAATTCATTTTTAGAGTTATAACCAGCTCATAAAGTACTATCCCATTTTTTGGGGTTCTAGCTAGCTCATAGAGCACTATCCCATTTTTTGACTAGTCTTTAGGGTTTTAGCTAACTCATAAAGCATTGTCCTGACTTATATTCTAGTTAGCTCATAGAGCATTATCTCGATTCATTACTTCTCTTAAGGTTTAGTAAGCCCATAGGGTGCTTCCATTCATCAATCTCTTTTTAGGGTTTTAGTGAGCCCATAAGGTGCTTCCCTTCATCAATTTCTCTTAGGGTCTTAGCAAGCTCGAGGGCACTTGCTATCATCGATCTCTCTTTAAGGTCTTAGCTAGCTTATAGGGTGCTTCCCTTCATCAATCTCTCTTTAGGATTTTAGTAAGCCTATAGTGCATTTCCTTTCATTAATCTCTCTTTAGGGTTTAGTGAGCCTATAAAGCGCTTCCCTTCATCAATTTCTCTTAAGGTCTTATCGAGACCGTAGAATGCTTCCTTTCATTAATCTCTCTTTAGGACTTTAGCAAGCCCATAGGGTGCTTCCCTTCATTAATTTCTCTTAGGATCTTAGCAAGGCTATAAGATGCTTCCCATCATTAATTACTCTTTAGCATTTTAGAGAGCTCATAAGGCGCTTTGCTCCATCGATTCCAATTTAGGGTTGTTAGACCCCGAGAAACACTTTGGCCTAGGTTAGTAAGCACAAAGGAGTACAACTAGGTTTTCTCAAATTAATTCTAATTTATGGTTGGTAGTCCTCGAGAGACACTTCTGCCTAAGTTATTGGGCTCAAAGGAGTACAACCAAGTTTTCTCAAATCAATTCCAATTTAAGGTTGTTAGTACTTGAGATATGCTCTTACCTAAGTTAGTGAGAACAAAAGAGCATGACTAGGTTTTCTCAAATCAATTCGAATTTAGGGTTGCTAATCCCTTAGAGAAGCTCTCACCTAGGTTAGTCAACTTAGAATGGCATAACCAGGTTTCAAACCAATTTCCCTTACTAGCTCTTAAGGCATTACCCTTCAGTTAATGTCACTTCCACGATCTTGTCAACATTGAAAGTGATTCCTTTCCTTTAAAACTTTCTAAGGTTATAGTTAGCTCATAGTGTACTATACCCACTTTGTTTTGACCAGTTCTTAAAGTACCTTCTCTCTCTTTCATTTTTCTCCATTCATCAAATCCCTAATGGGTCGTACTTAGGACAGCTAACTATTTATAGCATTCTTAGGACAATTTCATTCCTAAGGTGAAAATAGTGTCTCCTTTTATCTTTATGACAAAGTTTTACTCAAACTTTATCATAGAGAAGGGTAGCTATAGATATCATATTTTTACCCCTATGTAATTTTAGACTTTTTTTTAGAACAAGAAAAAAAAAGGTCTTAATTTAGAAAATTACATAAAATTAAATAATTTAGAAAAGTACAAGAAAATAGAAAATTTAGAAAAGTAGAAAAAAAATTGAAAATGTAGAAATGTACAAAAAAAAAAATAGAAAATTTAGAAATGTACAAAAAAAAAAAAATAGAAAACTTTAACATGTGTAAAAAAATAGAAAATTTAGGAAGGTACAAAAAAATAGAGAATTTAGAAAAAGCACAAAAAACGAAGAAAAAGAAAGAAGTAGATAATAAAATGGGAAATTTTAATTTAGCTTTAGTTTGGGTCTTAAATTTTAAAAAAAAAAACGAGAGAAGGAGAATGTCATAACCCGAAGGGGGGATCGACTTATGGTAGTATCATCATGTAATACGTAAAGATCCACGATCAAGGACCATTCTTAATCAAGGGCTTTCGACATATTAGTAACTACAACCTTCTCTTAATAGCTAGTATTAAGTAATAGCAAACCATATAAATTAATGTTATAGCATTTAATTAATACTAACACAATGTAAATAAGAGGGAATAAAACGTCTTTTCCTTAAACCAGTCATATGATACTAAAGTCAAATAATGGTAGTAGTATAGACTACTTAGTAACATACAAGACTTAATAATTGAAATTTATAGAGAGAATCCCAATATAAATGAATGGTTTGTTTGAGCTCTTGACTTCTTTACATCTCATAACCTAAAGCCGGTACAATAACCCTAGGCATCTTGCGGCTCGACTCTAGCCATAAATCCTGCTGCAACAATAAACTATAGGAAGGTAAGCTCAACTACTTAGTGATTGAACTTCCTACCTTATTAACAAGTAATATCAAATAAGTGATTAATCAAATGTATGAATGCATAGTCAAACATATGCAATGCAACAATATATATACAGTTTATCAGTAAGTGTATACAATATAGTTTTAATGCCTATCGTTGCTTGAGTTAGGAGGTATTTCGACATGTTAGGCTGCAGGTATTCACGTCTAATTCGAAGTTTCTTGTTATCAATATCACCTTCCACAGTAGACACGATATGGCCTCAAGTGGAAGGCAATACTCCTCGGAGCCAAGTAATTCCCAAAGGTTGAGGTAAGAACATGTCACACGAAGTTCATCATATGATAGGAATTTTCAATACACAAATTACAATATGGATCCACTAGGCATGATCTCCTATTTTACTGCGTGATGTTGATGCCCTTAATATCATGTTGTAAGATGCGATGCATGTCCGGTTTAATTAGGGGTCAAGTTTTTATTAGTCTAGTTCATGGGTGACTAATCAATATAAATATACGGATATTCCAAGATCCTAAGTTCTAATGCAGCAAGTATATAAAATTCATATCAACTTAAGATATTTTGCAACCAACGTCAATCATATCAAACACATACAATTTCCCATTTGCTCCAACATACAACAATTTCAGTTATTGGATATAATTTATTATTTCATTAACTACAAGCACAAATAAGCAAAATAGGGGCGCAGTATACTCCCTCGGCCACTATGCTTAGCAGTCTTAGTAATCCTCTATTGTGTCTAAGTCAAACTCCTCATCCCCTGAAGAAGATAATTAAGGTCTATGACTATTCTATTTGAATTACTTAACTAGGCTTATTGCTTGCTAACTTAGAGTTAGTTGTTTTCATAATTTGAACATATCTTCTTCGCTTTAACTCCGTTTTAGGTGATCTTATAGTTGTTTTCATTGTTTTTGAATGTTCTTTCATTTGGTGAATTTTTTTTTTTTTAAATTTTCTAGGTTAGTAAGTTTTCGGTTTGAGCTTTATAAGGTTGTGGGCTCAAATGGTGAGTTGGGTCACTTTAGGGTTTAGGCCTAGCTTTGGGTCTTAGGCTTGGTTTTTGACTTTGGGCTTTATATTTAATAATTTGGTCTTCTTTTAAGTTTTTTAAATGGGTTTTTTCTGCCCAACATCTTAAAATTTTAATGTGGGCCTTAATGGTACTCTTATGGGTCCAAATGGATCATTTTACTAAGTTTAGGGCTCTATTTCACTAAGGTGTGGGCCTTTAATTAAATCATCTTAAGCTTTCTAACCTATGGTTCAGATATGGTCACCTAGCTATATGGGCTCTAGAGTTGGTTCCTTGGGCTTTATATGTTTAAATCACTATTTAAGGTCTTGGGCTCATTCCTACTTATCCTTTTCGGTTTAAGCCCAACATTAGACTTAATAGCTTAATTTTAACATGTTTATAGATCTAGTCATTATGGTTTTGGGGTTATAAATACCATTCTTAATCCTATAATCACTAACTAAGCTAGTTTAGGGCCTTAACCACACTATAGCCTACTTAACTTGATTAATTAAGTCCTAATCCATACTTAACACTAAATAAACATGTCATTAAGTTAATGAATAAAATTTCTAGATTTGGTAGTTCAATGAAAGTGGTAGCCAAGAGTTGTTTCTAGGGTTAACCTTCCATTTTCATGCATCACTTGATTATGGTGTTTTTACTTAAGTAACCTATGTTTCTAATAATCTAAAACCCTAATCATTTCGTAAAAGTGTGTGGAAGTCTGATGAGGGAATAAATATGGGGCGGCATGCATGGGAAATAAGGATCCTATCAACCTACTTGATGATTTACTACCAAAACTTACATTACTTAGTCCATGAGTGTTATATCTTCTACTAGATGTGTTTTTTCTTTTACTTACCTTTGTTTGCCCTTCTTGAAACACCTTAGAACTTCTAAGGATTTTCTGTAAAATAAGTTTCAACAAGGAAAAACATTAGTATCTAACATTGCCTTACAAGAAAACTAAGAAAAACTTAGCTTAAGTTCTTACTAAAACAAGGAATAAAGGGCCTTTTTGAGTTGAGTCTGCCGTGACCTTGAGTGTAAGTGTAGGTGTGTGTGTGTGTGTGTGTCGGCTAGCAAGGCGATTATGTGTGGGTAGCATAGGGCTTGATGGTGGCGGCGGCGGCGGCGGCGGTGGTGAGGGCAAAGTGGTTAGTAGTAAGGTGTGTGGTGTAGTCGAGAGGAGAAGAATGAGGGGGTTTATGGCTCGATCATTGAGAGAAAGTTTGATAGAGTTTTTAGATGTGTTTTAGGGTTTGTAAAACAATAAGAAATGAGGAAGGGAGAGGGTAGTTGGTCATGGAAGTGGATGGGAATGAGGGGAACAACTTTGATTTTTAGGGAAATTAAGGATAAGGTACAAAATAGTAACCATGTACTATTATTCTTTTTGCCAAATTGGGCATGATCTTGTCCCCCTAAGGTACAAGATATTTTAGGGTGATTAAAGGTTTTTTCTTTTAGCCCTTAATCATGTTTAGCTTGTAGCTAATTAAGATGTAATGGGGTTGGTTATAGATTAGGGTTTGATTAGGGTAATTGAGGGTAATTAAGCACAATTAGGCTAATTAAGTACACTTAAGATACATTTAGGGTTTTATTGAACTTTGATACTATACTTTAATGCTCTATTAGTGTACATAGGGTTTCCTTAAGGTTTGGTGTTCATTTATAGTAATTTGATCGGTGTATGAGCTTGAAAGTTTGGGTTTTAATCATTTAGTATTATTGATCACTTGTAACGATCGATTTGACCTTACTATTAGTATTTATTTGTGACATTAAGGTATTTGATCACTTACTTGGGGTCAGATGATTATTTTAGGGTTTTAATAATGTTCTAGGGTTTTTCAAGTATTAGGGTTTGTGCTCGTTTAGTTAGGTTTTTAAGGCTTACTTCAATTAGGGTTTTGGTTGAACCCTTAGGGTTCAATTCCTTCACTTAGGTATTATTATCATGTTTAGGTGGTTTTAGTGACTATCTAAGGACTCCTTCATTTGATTCTGCTTTTGTGTTATTGAAATTTCGCAGGGTTTACAGAGAATACAAGACTTGGGCTTATATTTAAACCTAACTTAAGTTAACCTAATCCATATATGCAATTTGATGGTACACACAGATAAGGTACAGGCCAATGGCCTAATGGTACTACACTTGGACTTAACATTACATATGAGTTAGAAGTCGTGAGTTTGAATCTCTTAATAAGCACTTTATGCCTTTTTTTTTTCCCCACTTATGCAGGTCTGGTAATCATATCTTATTTGGGTTACATGTTGACTTGACACATAGCAAATCCCGATTTGGCGACATGGTTGATGTGGCGTCTACGTGGCTCAATGTCAGAATTTTATTTTACTTTTTATTCTTTCTTTCCTTTTTCTTTTTCTTCTTTCTTTCTTTTTAGCTTAATTTCCTTTTCTTTCTAGCATAAAATGAGGTTGTGTGCTCATTTCTCAACCATTTTGTACCAATTTTTCTTCACAATTTCAACAAACTAATGATGACATCGTGATGTAGTGTCAAGCCTAATTTTTCTCAGTTTTTATAAGGTTTTTTTAACTCGATCAATATTAAACTCTAATCTATTTAATATTGATCCTCTACTAAGTGTTAAAGAAAACTTGGTTTTTATTTCAAGGATTTTTTTGGAGTCAGGAAAAAGAGTAGGTCAGGTTAAATAGATTAGGTGGATCAATTTAACCTAAACACTGGTCTATTTGAAAAAAAAAACAATTTTAAGACAGGTTTTAAAAACTAAAGATTTTAAATCCCGGGATATCCTATTAAACCCTTAACAGGTATTGCTTTTTAACTTTCCGAATTTAAATTCACTTTTCAAAATCATCATCTTTATAATGATATTTAATTGCTAATGAATGAATTAAATGGGATTTATTTTGCAAGATTGGATAATTTGAGCTATGATTTTATAGAAAATAGAAAACTAAATTTTTACAAATTTTATGGTGTATTGGAGATATCTACATACCGCTAATTAGGATTAGATGTTTGTAGTTCATTTTACAAAAACTTTCGGTGCATTAGTTTCTTTTAATTCCAAAAAGGAACCTCAGGTTTAAGTTATTTAGCTAATTAACTTTTATTTTAGAAAAGGTCTTAAAAAGGGTCTTGATTTTTTGTTGTTCTTATTTTTAAAAGAAATTCTAAAAAATAAGTCTTAATTTCAAAAGAATTTATTCATTTCTTTTATTTTTAGAAAATAAATTTTCTAGGCGATAAAACATTTATTTTTATTTATATCATTAATTCATTTTTTTACTTTGACTAAAACATAAAATAAATAAACTAGGCTTCTTCTCCTTTTTTAAAAATTTTTATTTTGTCTCTCTATCTCTCTCTCTTTTTTTAATCTAATTACATATTCTTACTACAATAATAGTAAAATAATAATAAAAAAGAAATATAATACAAAAACAATGCAGTAGGGTTTAGCCAAAAGTGTGCAGGTTGGTTAACAGGCGAATGGGTCGAACTTTGGACGTTGGATTGAGTCATGGGTTAATTGGAGCTTGAAGGGTAGGTTGTGCTTGAAGATGTAGGTAACAATTCAGAGGACGCAATTCAATCGAATTTCGATACTAAATCGAGTGGGAAAGTTGGGATTTGTGTGTTTTGAATTGGAATTAGGGGGGAGGGGGTGGGGCATAGATGAAGTGACTCATCGTTTGGTAGTGGTTTGAGTAGTAGAGGTGTTGAGAGTGAGGTTATTTGGGATGTTGAATTTCTGCAGGAAAGGGTGATAGTGGTGGCTTAAGCTGCGGTGGACGGTGGTTAGGGTTTCGGTTTAGGGCATTGGATGAGGGTGATAGAGGCATGGCAAAGCTTATAATTGATAGTGTTGGAGAGCTTTTGTGGTGAGTGGTTCAATTGTAATGGTTGAGTGCCTTAGATGTGGCCATGGTGGTTTAAAGAGAGGGAGAGAGAGAAACGGTGGTTTTAGAAAGATAGATTTCTTAATTTAGAGAGAAAGTTTGGGGCAGTGCTTTTTAGGTGGTGAAAGAGAAAACCGATGATCTTTGAAGCTTAAAGAAATCGTATTTATAGAAAAATGAGCTTGTTTATGCTTGGAAGGTCATCAATGGTGAAATCAGATCAAAATCATCTAATTTGGGTGATTTTCAATATTTTGGAAAAAAACTTGATTCTAGCTATGATTGGAAGTTATTATTTGATGTTCTTGCCTAAGAATTCAATGAGAAACTTTGATTACTTAATGATTTAGATTCGAAGATTCTGAGTGGAGCTAAAATCATGGAAAAAGAAAAATCTCAATCTTCATGGATCAATTTAGATGGGTTAACAATTGTATTTAGACTTATTTTTATGTAGGATGCAAACTAGACCATGTAATCTACATGATTTCATCATTAATTGGGTGAAATTGTATAGGAAAATAAATCAAAGGAGGCCTTGAACTCAGCTGCTTAAGTGGGAAAAGCGCGAGAAAATCTAGGGAAAAGGAAGGAAAGGGAAAGAAAGAGGTGCTAACGTAGTGCTACGTCAACTAAGCGATCAAATGGCATCGCGCCATATATCTTAACAAGATACATGGCCGAAATATGTGGCGATTGCCAAGTGTTAAAGGTGCTGATGTGGTATCACTTTAAGTTGTCATTGCAACCAGGTAGTGCTCCGTGTCAGACACATGGCTTAGTTACAAGTTGATAAGTAGCAAATGTTTTGTATAGAAAAAGAATAAAAGGCATTATGTACCTATTGCAACATTCGAACCTAAGATCTCTACCTCCAATGCTATGTTAAGTCAGAGTGTGTTATCATCAGGCCGTTGGCCTGTACTTTGTCCACATATGCAATCAAATTACATAAATGGACTAAGTGGTCTGGACTTGATTAATTTCTAGCTTAGGCCCAACATCCTTTTATGCAAAATTTTTGTTTAAGACTCAGGCCAAATGACATTTGAAATACTAAAACTATTTAAATTTCCTATTAAAATTTTTTACTCTTTTTATTTCTTCTAAATTTTCTATTTTTCTAAACTTTTCTAAATTTTCTAAATTTTTGTGTTTTTTATCCAATTTTTTAATTTTTTTTGCACTTGTTTCTAAATTAGGACCCTTTACTCTATAAAATGGGTTGTTTATAAGTAGACTTGGAATATAATGGATTCATACAAATTCACATATGGATTCAGTCGTTTATAAGATCAAATCTGCTCTTGAAAATTTAGAAAAAGTTCAGATCCGAAATTAAAGCACAATCTTGATTAACCTTGATTGAAGCTGTTAACTTGAAAATCAAAGCTTCGGATGGTGTTTCTAAAAGGATTTCAAGTTCTTAACTATAGCTTAAGTGATCATTTCGTCAAATTAACACGAATTTGCATCTAAAAGTCACCAAATAACTATTAATTTGAAGATTACGAATTAATTTGTTTTCCTGGACTTTCCAATCGAAACCAAGCTAAGATTACTATTAATAGAGATCTCTAAACTGGGGAAATGATAAAAATCATCCAAATACACATAATCCAAAGTTTCTTTCTCTAAGGGTTCAACAATCTCTCTCTCTAATTTGCAATTTGTTTGTGGAGGTTTTCGAGCAAAGCCACCAACACAAACAAATTTCTTAAGCCCCTAGCTTTCAAAAGAGGCCAACCCCATCCCTCACCGTGGCTTCTATGACCTGCCACCAAGTTACCTAGACCTAAACTGTAACCATTATGGTGGCCTAACATGCAACTGCTAACTCCACCACTCTTCGAGTAAAAACACCTACACTACTTGCTCTTATACACTCGAAAACCCCTATCTAGATCGCTCTTGTACCCCCAGCGACCACCTTACACATTGTCCACCACCATCGTTGTCGCTTTTTCTTTAACCATTACTAAACTCCATGGTACCCTAACCAAAACTACTTTCCTTAATAAAATACTCCTTAATCTAGTGTTTCCCCTTCGAAAAGGTGCTTGAAACCACCCAGGAACATCCTTTGCTGATGTTATCCTCTTCCCTTTTTCTTCCTTGTGCAGTCACGTGAGTCACATGTGATCGGGTTGAATGACCTAGATTCGATCAACAGACCCACTCCAAACTGGGAATTTGACCAGCATCTATTCTAATTTGGTTTAGCCGGTTTCCTTGTCTCATGTATTATGTATTTTATTTATTTATTTTTGTTTTTATTGTACAATGTTGTATTATATTATAAGAGAAAGAAAAAAGAAGAGAAAAAAAAGGAAGGAAAGAAGGAAAAGAGATAAAAAAAAAATAAAAGAAAGGAAAGCTCTTTTTTATTTTTATGCTTTAGTTAAAAAATAATTAAAAAATAAAATGGTAAATAAATAATAAGAATAATAAAAAATATAAAAAAAATAAAAAATATTTTATCACTTAGAAAAATTCTTTTTTCCAAATAAATAAAAATAAATTGACCTTTTTTTTTTTTCAAAATTAGGATTCCTTTTAGAATTTTCCAAAAATGAGCAATTAAGACACTTTCTTTCTAAGTAAAAGCAAAATTAATGAAAATGTAAAACTAATTGTTTTTCCTAACCAAAATCAACTGGCACACTTAAATTTTATGAACGAATTATGGAAATCTAATCTCGAATAGCGAGTATATAGACACTTGTAGGAGACTTGGGGCGATTTAAAATATGGAAAAAAAAATTCCCCTTTAGATAGAATTTTTAAAATAGATGTTATTTCATTGTTTTTTAAATAGAAATTGTAAATTATAAGGAATTATTGAGAAATAAAATTTAAATTCGGAAAAATTAAAAGTGATACCTTTTAAGTGTTTAAAAGGTTAGCTCTCGAAATTGAATCTTTGGTTTTTATAACCTTTTCTTAAAATTGATCTATCTTGAACACGATTGGGTGGCGAATCTAAGTTTTAAGAAATAAAAGACCAATTTTTTTTTTTTTTTTTTACTCTTAGTTGAGGGTTAGTATTAAACGAGTTAGGGTTTAATATTAATTGGGTTAAGGAAAATAACAAAAACTGGGAAAAATTCCAGCTCAACAATGCTCGGTAATTTCCCACTTCATATTACTCCACCAATAGTGACCTTTTAACTCCTTATACATTTCAATGTTATCGAGGTGTACTGAATAATCAGAATAATGAGCTTCTTTTAGGATCTCTTTTTTCAACTCTTCTTGATTAGGTATGTACAGTCTATTCCCATATCTGAGGATTCCTCTTTCATTAATATTGAAGTCAGTTGCCATGGCTTACTCTATTCTAATCTTGATTTCCTGAAATCCTACAACTTCAACTTGTGTAACCCTTATCATTTCCACTAACATTGGTTGAATAGGTAATGCCGCCAACTTACCTCCAACTTCTTTAGTAATTACCTTTAGTTCTAACCTGTGTATATCTTCTAACAACAGTTTTTGGGAAGTAATGAGTGTAGCAATATTTCCTTTTTTCTTGCTAAGAACGTTTACTATGACATTATGTGAAACCTCGATCTTTGACTTACTTAGTTACTTTTATTATACATGGGAATTGGAAAGTATAGTTACGAAAAATGTGAGATAAACTTAATAAAAGAAGCTTGAGAAGTGAGTTTAGTTGTGTGATCAGACTTTAGTGGCACAATATCAATATGATTTAACTGTTCAGTATAATTTAGGGCTTTCAAGAAAAGTTGTCCAAATAAAGTAAAATTTTAATATGAAGTCACAAAAGTTAAAAGAAGAGTTATAGTAAAGTTAGTTTCCCAAAATAAAGTCCATAGAATATTTAATTTTGAAAAAACATTTTTATACCAATTATACTAGACATTTATCGGAAATTCCAAATTTGAGTTCCGAATAATCGTGAGACCTTATAGATAAATTATTTCACTTAGAAAAATAATTTTAAGAGTTAAATAGCATGTAGTGTAATTATATAATAATGCTATAAGTGTTATATATACCCGATATGTAATTATATTAATATAAGATACTAAATAATGCCTAAAAATTATAATAAATTAAAAAAATTGTTAAAAAATAACAAACCTACTTGCACTAATCTAGAATGGGCATGGCATATCTCAAGATACATTGGAAAAATATGAGGATGAGTTGTCAACATAAAAAAAAACATTATTTAATTTATCATTAAGACACCTAATATACTAGTAATAGATAGTTGGAAAATTCATTTTACTTTATCATTACTTGGATCTCTACAAAAGGAGTCATAGGATTAAACTTTAGTTATTTTAGAAGAATGAAATCCAAGAAATCATCTGAAACACTCTAGTTTAGTACTTTTGCAAACGATTAGCAAAAATAGGAAGAAATTAGGGTGAAATAAGGTTCTAATAGTAACCTACAACTTGAGACTACATAGCCACCAACACTTGATAAAGGCTTCGACAACTAGACTAGCCAATCACCCTTCTTTGGCGACAAGGTAATATTATTTTGAGCTTTTAAACTAGTTTATTTTTCTAAAAATATCAAACGATATTTAAAAATTATGGAACTTGGTTTTCTTTAGTATTTTTATGTGTAGAATTGGAATATCAACTCAGAATTTTGAAATTAGAAGTGCTTAGGTGAGTTCCTTTGGAAACCGCCCTATTCCAACAAATTTAGTATTAATTTTTGAAAATAGTAAATGATGTTGTTTTAAGCTAATTTTTAGTGAATAGATTCCTTGTATGATATATTTAATTTACATATAAATAATTTTTCTTATAAACATTATGTTTAGTACTTACTAAAATTATTTTGATAAAGCTTTCCTATTCTTCACACAAAAGAAATAATAGGTTTTTAAGTAAATTTCTTAATGAATCTAATTTGTAATGATTTTTAGAGATTGTTTGTGATTTTTTAAGTATTTAGTTTAGATCTTGCAATTTTATTTGGTTATTTACCTAATTTAAGCTAATTTTTGGTGAAATTGTACTTAAAATCAATATTTTAGAATATATATGTAATGGACATATTTAAGAGTTACAATAATCATACCTTAAAAAATGTATTTTTATGAGTTTATAGTATTTTTCGAGAGTATAAACTAGTATGGATACTAATTATTAAGTATTTTCCCATTATTCATGTTTATATTTCTAAATATGAATAATAAGGTAATTGTACAATTAACGCCATAGCAAGGAGAGTCCTAGTTTATGTAACATGTTTATTATTGGTCTTAACTTGACTTGACTGAAAAGTGGGAATTTTACAATTGAATATTGTGTTTTGGTTGAATTAGAAGCTATATCAACAATAGAATCAAAAGCTACTAGGTTCTTGTATAAGCTAGGCTCGGAGATCGAGTTAGGTAAAATACTTAGGATTCTTAACTAGTAAAGTTAAGGATATAAGTCGGACAACAATCATTTAGAAATTTTGATGTTAGCTAGAATTATAAGATAATTTAGAATCTAATTCAAAGGTTAAGTCAGAGGCTAAATTAGAGATTAAGTCAGAGGTTAAATCAAAGACTAAGTTTGAGGTAGTTTGGGAAAAATATTCTCTTAATAGAATGAACTTAAAATTAATAAGTTAACATCAATCTAGAATATATACACATATGTTGCAGTTGACTTTGGTACCTTATATCCTTATTAAGTAGCTCTAGAGAAGGTTTGTGTTAATAAGCATCAAAGTAATCAAAAGGCCTAAATAAGTGGATATTTGTATGCCTTGAGTAGACTTATACCTAAACCTAACTTTACTTACTTTGTGATCTTTATCTTGGTCAAGTTTAGTATGCTACTTGGTGAGTAATGTTTCTTTTTATAATTATTGCTGACTGAATGATATTCTAACACTAGACTAGGTTGCTGTGATTATGTTGATAAGTGCTTATATGAAATTTGTTAGGATTTGCACTTACTTAGAAAAGAATTTAGGGACTAACTTTACTACTTAAGGTGTCCACTTAAATGAACTTGATACCGAGGTTTTAGAATTAACAATTAAACAAAGTAAAAGCTGGGCTAATAAGCAACAAATAGGTTTGCTTAAGTTTGGCTCGGTGTTGTTTGGTGTGTGATTTGATGCATTCATGGCATAGTATGAAAAGACCTATGGGTCATGTGTTTTATAAAATTGAGATTTTATTAGGTTGAGTTTTGTATGAAAAGCTTGGTTTATCAAGTAAACGACTTGATTTATAAAAGCTAAGTTTTTTAGCATAAAGAATTACATTTCTAAACCATTTTATCTGGTATTTGTTAAGCTAAGTTTTAGAGGTCTTACCCCTCAGGAAACTCCTTATTGCATCTTAGTTCTTAGATTTTATATCCAGATGCTTAGGTATGTTAACTAACTAGATAAGTGAGCTGGGCTTGGTTAGGAATCAATATGATGCATATCACATATATGAGCATGACATGCATTAGCTACATTGATTGCATGGTTAGGAAATAATAAGTTAAGGTCATTTGACTAACTACCTATTGGTGTGTTTATGGTATTAGCTATGTTTGTTGTTGTATATTTATCCACTCTCACTCAGCTTACAGTACCTAAGGAGATAAGTTATCTTATCCTGAGGTTTAGGATGAGCTAGATGGAGTATTATATCATAAAGGTAAAGAGATTCCAAAGCACTAGTAGAAGATGAGCTCTTAGAAGAAGTCATCGGCTACATAATACAATTTAAGTACATGTAGGCAATTTTTCAAGGAAGACAATGGTGTTATCACACAAAAAAGATTTAGTGTAGCAATGGTAGTTAAATGAGTGTACCTATAAAAGGGTTTCTACATTATATAGAAGTATATAATTGAGATACTTTGAGTACGGCTAACTTTTGTAACAACTTTCGCTATTGATAGTTACATTAAACAAGATGCAATTTGGAAACAAATGTTTTATGAAGTAAAAGAGCAAGGTAGATATTCTTTTTTCCTTATCCCTAACTTAGGGATAGCATAACGAACCATCTTCAAGTACCAAAAGTTTGAGAAAAATTTTAAGCAAACTCTTAGAGGGTAGGTACTACATATTAACTTTTTCGGGGGTGATAAAGAATATTAACATCATAATCCTAAATTAATTCTAACCACCACCTCTATAGCATATTTAGCTCTCTTTGTGTGAAAATATACTTTTGGCTTTTGTAGTCGGTGTACACCTTACACTTCTCACCATACAAATAATGCTCCATAACTTTAGTATAAGGATTATTGCTGCCAACTCCAGATTGTGGGTTAGATAATTTCTTTCATAAGGCTTTAGTTGATGGGGGGAGTAGGTGATCACTTGCCCTTCTTGCATTAAAACAAACCCCAATCCCTAGCCTGACGCATCATTATATATTGCATACTCTTTACTACTCTTGGATAGTGCTAAGGCTAGTGCTGATATGAGCTACCCTTTTAGTTTCAAGAAACTGGCTTCATATGGATTGTTCCAATTAAACTTTTCCCCTTTCTATGTTATTGGTGAGTAATACAGCTATCTTAGAGAAGTCTTCAACAAAACGTTTATAGTAAATTGCTAACCTTAAGAAACTTCAAATCTCAATCACTAACTTTTGGTTTGGGTCAATCTATTACAACCTTTACCTTCTTTGGGTTAACTTAAATACTGTCTTTATGTACAACATGCCTTAAAAAGGATGTCACTCATAACCAAAAATCATACTTTTTGAATTTGGCATACAACTTCTTAGTTCACAACTTGGTAGATACTTACCTTAAGTGCTCCCCTTGCTCTTCTCTACTCTTTGAATAAATCAATATGTCATTAATAAAGACGACCATAAACTTATCAAGGAGATGTTTGAAGACTTTACTTATCAAATCCATGAAAGCTATGGTGCATTTGTTAAGCTAAACGACATTACGAAGAATTTAAACAACCTATATCGTGTTTTGAAAACTGTCTTTTGAAAATCTTCTTCCTTAATTCTCAATTAATGATACGTTGACCTCAGGTCAATTTTAGAAAACACTTGAGTTCCCTATAATTGATCAAATAGATCATTAAGTCTAACCAGAGAGTATTTGTTCTTGATTGTCACCTTATTTAACTCCCCGTAATCAATGCACAATCTAATACTACCATCCTTTTTCTAGTGCTCCCTAAGGTGATACACTTGGTTTGATAAAACCTTAACTTTGCATTTCTTCCAACTGTACCCTTAAGTCTTCCATCTCTATCGGTTCCATCTTGTAAAATGGGTTAATGATTAGCGTTGTACTTAGCACCAGGTTAATACTAAATTCTCTTTCTTTGGTTGGGGTAAACCAAGCAAATCTTTAAGGAATACTTCTACAAATTCTCTTACCACAAGTACTTCCTTAAGCTTCATTTCTGAACTTAGCTCAGTGGTTAATGTTGCCAATTCGCTGCTACCGCAACTCATATGTAGTTAAACCCTTGGGTCTCTGAGCTTCTAACTTTAAGTTAATTGTGTTTTCACTTAGAATGTCAAAATAAACCATTGAGTTGTCATATTCGATGGTAGCATGATACTTGGACAGCCAATTTACTCCTAGAATAACATCATAATCTAACATTTCTGAGACCCAAAGATCTGTAAGCATAACTTGAGCTTAGATCTACACTTTAACATCCTTACACATCTTATTTAGCACTATTCCTACTCCTGAGTGCTCATACTTAAAAAATCATACAACAGCTTGAGTTTTAACCATACACATATATAAAATCAATTGCAAGACATGAATGGGTAACATTAATATCGAATAATACAAGAGCACTAGTAAAGTATATAGAAAGCATACCTACCATGGTGTCTAGATAGTAAACGTCCTAATGCTATTACTGCCGTAAATACAAGCTAGGGTTCTTTATCTCGAGCCCTAAGGTCTAATTGCTGGATTTCTTTCCTAAGGCCTCATTAGTGGTTGTGTTGCAATTGGCTAAGTTACCAGTGGTTGTGAGACTATAGCTAATTGATTCCTACTAGTACTACACTTCAAATTTCTCTGCCCCCTTTGTTTGCAGTTAAAGTAGAAAGTTTGAAGAATTGGTTTCTTAGTACAATTCCTGCTTGAATGCTTGATTTTGCCATAGGAAAAACATACCCCTTCTGGCCAATTACACAACTTAATCTCATGTAGCCTAAAACATATCAGGCACTTATGTCCTACTACTATGACTGCTGGGGGTAAGGGTAAAGGCAATGCTAATAAAGTTGGTCTAACTGGGTAAGGATGCATTGGAGTGGTTATTAGTATGATAGATGGCATATCACCACCCAATAGTATCATTGTCGAGGTAGATCTTCGTGTACTATATAAAGGTCTACTATCAAACTCTTTACCAATCGCAAGCCATTCATACGATACACAAGGCTCCTTCCACTACACGTTACCACCAGGCCCATAGATAACTAATATAGAGCAATTTACTAAAATTAACTTCTAAGACATAAATTAATCAAGTAAACGTGTGGAATCATTAAGTTCTACACCAAAAAAATATTACAAACAAATGTAGTTCATAATGGAAACTACATCATAAACTTCAAACTATATTATGAACAAAAATAAAGGTAAATAGTTTTCTACAAAAGCTGTTACAAAATCTCCTCTCTACTCCCTGATCGCTCCAACTCGTCTCTCCACGAGACTTTTTTCAGGTATGCCTCGGCCTAGATGAACAAAAAGGTTTTCCTGTAACAAAAGGAATCTTGGGTATAAGCTTACGCTTAGTAAGATAAATATCCTCGTCAATACCGCATGGAAAAAATTTATTAGATGTACAATCATATGAATGCATGAACAATTAGTATGCTAAACAATGCATGCAGTGGCCTAGGAACTACATACAACTCAGAATTACGCTCCCTATAGTTGGGGTTTGGAGATAATTAATCCACTCAAACCAAAATCTGGGTTCTAGACCTTGGTTTTTATTTCATTCGCACTATTGTGCTTAAGTAAAAACAAAACCATTTATATATATATATATATATATATATACATACTTTCTTTCCTGAACAACAAATTTTATTTTCAAAATCCTAAGTTTAGCGATGTAATGGCCCCTGCAGTTCACAAACACATGCCCTAAGCGGAAGCCATAAGACATAGCCCCTCACCGATGGTTGGTATCTCTTGGCACCTATTAAGCTCATCAGCTTAAGATAGAGATTTAATAAAATGATGGTATAGCTAGTGCTTAATCTTGCTGGAGGCTCTCTTCTTATGAGTCCCTTCTCATCTTCTACGTGAAGTGGTAGTCGGTGTTATCTGAATGTAATTATGGGAAATGTACGATCCATTTAATTTCTTAATCCTATAAGGGGTTAATCCAATTTTTCCTGGTGATCAGGCAATTTCATTTCATACAATTGTACATATAAATTATCGTAAACAATTCCCATTGTTATATGATTAACAAGCCATAGCATTTAGTAACAAATTCATACACATGCATTTCCTATATCCTATAAGCATCTAATTTATATATATAAGTTTAGGTGTATCTATTCTACAAGCAAAATCAAGTAAAGAGTCATCAAGAATTCATTCATTCAGCTATGCATGTCGGTCAAAGTAATCTAGGGGCAGCTCATCTCCAAACGCTGGGTCCCCTGGTCATTGCAATCACAATACTATAAGGGATTGAAATAAAACTTAGAAAACTAAGTTAAAACACCTTAGGTTATATTCTCGATTAGTTTTCGTATTTTTTTCGGTTTTACTTATGAGTTTAGTTACATATAACTTTCTCATTTTAAATCCAATTTTTATGATCTTATAGTCAATCTTCATCGTTTTGAGTGTACTTTAACGTGGTGAGGTTATATTTTCAAGATGAGACATACAAATTTTCCCATAGGTCAGCATGATTTGGAGTGCTTTTGGGATTTGTTTAGTTAATGGACTTTTTGGTAACTTGGGAATTCCTTTGGGCTTGGGCTTAAGATTTTATTCTAGGCTCAAAGTACTCCTTAAGGTCAGATTTACAACTTTGATTTACACTCCTAAGGCTAAAATACTTCTTGGGCTCTTAAGTGGGCTCAAGTTGTCAAATGGGCTTGTTTTTTATTCAATTCAAAGATGATCACTTTCTTGGGCTTAGGGAGTTTCTTGTGGGCTTCTTGAGAGTCTCAAAACAACTTTCATTGTTGTGTCAAGTTGTTGGTTAGAAACTTAAGGGTGGTTCAACTTGACATTTGAGGCCCGTTTTGGAAGTTTTAAGCTCGGTTTTGAGTTTTAGGCTTAATATATTTATCGTACTTGCCTTGGTTGGTCTTTTCATTTTGTTTACTTAATTTTATCATATTTTTAAGTGTCTTTTAGGAATGTTCCAGATCTGGTTGGTTTGAGTATGAGGGCTTTCAACTTGTTTCATCATTTCCTTAAGTTTAGGTGTTAAATCATGAACTTAAGCTACTTGTATTTAAATCTTAACTTGTCTTCTTTTCCATGAGATGATTATTTGACTCGTACTTTACACGAAAATAAAGGATCTCACACTTATCATAACTCCTATATCATAGTTCATGTCTCACAAAGTTGGTTTCCTCATAAAACTTAATATGATGGATTTTTTCTTTACCTAAGTCTAGATTTGAGCATGTTTAACTTAATAAAAGTGAAAATAATATCCAAATGACTTCTAAACTCTCATGTCCAGCATGCTTCCCTTTTATTCAAGTTCTTATTTCAAGACTTTCTTAACTTAAAATCTTCTATTTAAAGTGTTAGATAAGTGTCTCTACAAAACACCAACTTTACATGCTTATATTTCAACTTCTACGTAAGGTTTTCATGAGTTTGCTTCTTAGGGTAGTCTTAGATGTTTCATCAACTTATGATCATACTTATATCTTCAAGAAATCATGATCTCCTATCATGTAACACTAGGCTACAATCATAAAGAAATACTTACTCATCCACAAAGCAAAAATATGG
Source organism: Lumnitzera racemosa (assembly GCA_024138005.1). Taxonomy (NCBI): domain Eukaryota; kingdom Viridiplantae; phylum Streptophyta; class Magnoliopsida; order Myrtales; family Combretaceae; genus Lumnitzera; species Lumnitzera racemosa. The sequence goes on along the minus strand of JAMXBC010000003.1, from coordinate 31,743,147 downwards.
TAGTTGTGCACTAAGGTTCCACTTATGCTCTTTTTTTTACTTGCTTCATCTCGCACCCTTTTCGGAACTTGAGTTGTGGTCCTTTGAAGTAGGGTTTAAGGGGTGTTCTAAGGATCCTAAAGGAGCTTTGAATGTTGGCAAAAGAAAGACAAGAAGAAGTTGAAAGTGCTGCATATGTATGCTTGGAATGTGGCAGTAAGTAAAGGATTTTATGGGGTTTGGTTGTTTCTTCTTTTGAATTGATTTTAAAGTGAGAGAAAAGAAAGAGAAAATGAATTGAAACTGAGAGCAAATGGCAAAAGAGTGGCCGGTTGGAAATGGGGTGGGAAGTGTGTTTAATAAGTTTGATTTTGTTATCTTGTAGCATGTGCAAAAGTCAACAATTGCAACTCTTAATGATGTAAGCATTAAAAGGTAAATAGTGGAGTGTAAGATAAAATAATTGATGGATGAAAGACAAGACTGTGGCCCTCCCTTATAGCCATGTAAGAATCGACTATTCGGTGTCCTTTTAGGGCATGGAATTGTCTTGTCTCATTTATTAAAGTTAAGCATGTGAAATCTTGTGATAATTTGTCCATATATAGTATAAGTGAAGGGCTAGTAAGGAAAGTTTTTTATTACTAGTTTTTGATAGGTTATCAATTGATAAACGTCTCCAACTTTCAATTAATAAGTCATTTAAGGTGATTAGTTGGTCTACTTATTTATGTGCAAGGCTTAGGCATGAAGATAAATGAATTATCTTATAGGAAATTGTTTTAGGATTTACTTCTTAATTTGTTTTGTAAATGATGATTCAGTTCTTATAAAATTATGAAATTTTCTAGAGTTGAATAAAATTATTCAAATAAAATTATTAATTAGTCGCCTAGGGTTAAAAATCCTTAGTTGTTTGGTTTTAGGTGACTTTAGAGTTTATAGTTATTTAAGTTCGGGTTTTATCGATAATAGGCTTTTGAATTGGAAAAGTAAGTTCATTTTCAGTTGTAAACTTGAGTTCTTAGTTTAGTTGATCCTTGGAAATGTTCAGGAAGTACTCTATGTCAAATCATAGGCCCGCTAAAAGTATGGTTTACTCAACATTTGCATCATGGGCCTCTTGCCCTAATCTTGATATAGAATACTTGGGCCAGCTTTTAGAGTTAGGTTATACCTTTGACTTAAATTATGACTTTAGAATACTGCCTGTCTTTTAATTAATGAGTCTTCTTTATTTTATTTTATAATTGATATGAATTTTCTAGGTATTACAAGTAATAATAAATAATGTGAAACAATATATGCTATATTTCTGCATTGAGTTATTTTTGCCTATTAAGAATACTTTCAACTTACTCTTATAATAAATAATTATGATAATAACAATATGATTTATCAAGTTTTTAATATTATAAAGTGGATGGATAAAAGAAATTTCATGAAAAAAATATTAATAGATTACTAATAAGCAAAGATAAAAGATAATTTCTAAAAGAAAATGCAAGAATGCTTCTAAATATGGTTATTAAATGACTGTTATTTATATCATTTATTTATATTAAATATAAGATAGAGTGTTATCAACCCATGTGTTGATGTTTATCTTTGAAATTGTAATGTAAAATGTAATAGTTTTGCTTTTGTAGAAGTTTTACTAGGATTAACTCAAGTGAGACGTGACATTGAATGCCTTACATATCAACTTATTCACCAAGGCAAGGAGTAGGTGGGCCATTAGTGCGATTCTAATGGGTTAAGCATAAGAAATGGTGCAACATGAGTGGCAACTAGTAGTTGTTTATTTGATTTATATTTATTCTATATTCTATTTTTAGTTTGAAAATTATTTGAATGCAATTTGGCTTATTTGACCTAGAAGAGTAAGCTAGCTTGTGATCGAACCATTGGGTATGATTGGTTTGATTAATATCCAAGCCTTAAAGCTAGATCGACTTGCTTTTATTGTCAATTTTGGTTGACCCTAGTTAACTAATTGTGTCTAATTGGGCTTGACTACACTATTAAAAACTAGTAAACTAAAGGAGAAAAGGAATTAATATTATATTTTTTATAAACCCCCCCCCCCCCCCCCCCCCCCCCCAAAAAAAAAATTAAGACTCTTTCAAAAGTAATCCAAACAATACCATACTCAAAATTAGGTTTTGAAAATGTGAACTTTAGATGAACTAAAACCAATTTTCTAGAAATTGATATTATTATTTGGCAATAAAATTGGCTTTTCAAAAGCCAACTTCTTTAAGATATAACTAGCCCTAAGACTTCTTCTTCCTTAATTGTACAGAAACATCATCTCTCTCTCTCTCTCTCTCTCTCTAAAACCTTAATTGCACCTTCTCTTTCCTACATTACAATCAAACCAATTTATCTTGAAATTAAAGAACAATCATGATGAAATCACGATTTTTGGAGTGTTAATATTTGTATTTTGGGATTCCACTACAAGAGTGTTGTTGTTAAGAGCTTTCTCTCTCTACTCAACTTGTTGCATGTGAATGATGATTACGATGTGCAACAAATGTTGGGGTCCTCTTAAGTACGTGGTGGGATTGGTGGTTCTGTTGAGCTATACATTGAAATACATGAAGTTGACATGCTTAGTGCAATAGAAAATGATGTAAGAGGGGAGAATAATATCTAGTGTTAAGTCAAAACTTAACTTTATTGATCCTAATCTATGCTAACAACGCAAGAAGTAAGTAGAAATCAAGATCTCTTTAAAAACAATATCTTAGTCACAAATGAAGTTAATAGGGAAATGAATATTAACACTAACATAGCATATGAAGAAATGTCTAAGGATGCTAAAGACACGGATTTTCATAATTGTAACGGGAGAAGCACAACTTGGCTTTAAGCCATAGATGAGGCATATGGGTTAAGGAGGAAAAATGATTGGTGGCGTGGGCTCTTAATAGATGTAGAAGTGGTTATGAGGTTGGAACCTATACCATTTTATATGTGATGAGATTGATACATACATTGGAGATTTTTAGACACAAATTTAATAAATAGAAGTTTTCAAAATAGTGTTAATCCCTTAATCGACTAGTGTATTGGATTGTCTACAATAATAATATTGGTGAGTATTCACCAGAATGAATTCCTCAAGGAAAAGGGATTTGGTTAAGCATAAGATCCTAACCAACTACTCTAATCTAAGCGAATAAAAAAGAGAGTTGGGAATTGCAAGCAAAATAAAATTGAGGGAAAAAAGTAGGAACTAATATAATTATTAAAGATGTGGGCTTGTGAAATGTTTCCGAAGTAGTAGTGAGAATATGCCCTTAAGATATTGGGGATGGTATCTAATTAGGTTATGATGGAACTTACTTGAGTTTAATCTCATGTAGTGCACCTTACTCAACTATGTTGTGGAATTTCTCCTCTTGGTCTCATTTCCCTACATGATTAGCTAAATACGCAATTCCTATCACCAATTAAGTACTCTAGTTCTAGAGATTAAGGGGGTTTATCTCCTTTCAATCTCATAACCTATCACAATCCACTAGAATTGCATAATGTAATGTGAATTCGACAGGGAGCACCTAATGTCCTCTCGGTTTCATAGTTTTAAGAACTCGTTATTGATACTTCACCAACTCAATGACTCAACTAGGGAATTATACAATTAATCTCCTTTCAGTCTCATGATTATGTAAACCTATTAACTCTCAAGGATGACTCCTAAGACTAATCTACTCTTAGTCTCATAATTGCAAGGAGACCTATTGAGAATTCATTAACAAGCACCTCAAAGAGTTCAAATAAAGTGCCAATTCCATCTAAATACACATAATCATATCAAAACTACAAAGTTACACCATCTACAACATCTACATTATCACAAACTTACTAAAAACTACTTAGCTACATGTCGTATCAACAATGCAGCAATAATAGATGAAAATATAGTAACAACTCCCATTAGAGAGTAAGTAAAAAAGATGACAACAAATGAACAAGAGATTAATTGAAGACAAGTGAATAAATGCTCATTAAACTAACTCTAATGTACATAAAAATCATAAAAACAATCACTAAATATCATAAACAAGTCAATAAAACAATAAAACAAATAATGAGATTGTAAATCTAAACTAAACACAACTAAAAACTTAATTGCGGCTTGCATTTCTTGTTGTAAATGCGAGTATATATAATTTTAGGCTACTAATCAATTGGTGTAAAGGTCTACCAATCGATCAATAGACACATGTTAACATTGGATCATTTCCATGTTTTATGAGACGCGATGTTTAAGGCAATTAGGGTTTTAGATGAAAAATCCTAACCCTAATTTCTTCTATTGATCAATCAGGATGAGTGAATCTACCTCTACACTTTCTATTCACAATGTTGTTCTCTCTTTAGCCTAATCACTTGGTCCATTGGTGTAGACCTGATACTTTAGGGTGTACCGATTAGTTGATAGCAAGGCTACTAATTGATAGGTAGGCCAAATTTACTAGCACCCTTGTTTTTAGCCTCCTTGATCAAATGAAGGGGCTATAAAGACCATGGTAGCTAATAAATGTGCAAAATTACACATTTATTTCCACTTAATCAATGCACATTTATGCATTTCATGGTGTTTTTATTGTGAATTATGCTTGGAAATAATGAAAAATGCAATTTTTTTAGTTAGTTGCATAAATAGTAAGAAAAATGATCAAAATATGATTTGTACAAACTCATATATTCATACCATGATTATATACCTTTTTATATGTGAGGTTATGCAATTTTTAAAGAAAGAGTCATGTTAATTAGTTATCTAGCCATGTTTCACAAGGCCACACACTTAAATCAGTTGCTTGTACTTCGTTTTCGTTAGTATGAACTCGTTGGTTCTCTCTATGTTGCTATTTTTATAGCAGATGTCAAGTAAAATCCATTGAATCGAGTTGTATATGCTTTAGCTAATTATGAAGTTCATACATTAGCCATTTAAATTTAAACAAAGCAGTTTATGTCATAACTGAATACAACAACTTCATGACAACTCATTGAAGTATAGAAGCCACTATGCAATTTGAAATAGTTCATGAGTTCAATTTGGGGATAAGGGTAACCTATTAGTTGAAGTCCCTTTGCTAAGCCCTTGCAACAACTCCTAGTCGAGAACCAAGAATAATGGCAGGCTAAGGAGTATGTTGATAGTAGCAGGACATGGATTTAGTTTTAGCTACTAATTGGTGCTCCAGTATTTTATAGCAAACATGACCAATAGTAGTAAGCAACTTATCATAGCCAAACAACCTAAGCTTCACATGATCAAATCAAAACCAACTAGTTCAAAAGATAACCAAAATGAGTTGCTGATTTGTGATTATAGCAAGTGTGATTCAAGAATCACAGCAGCCTCTAGTCTCCTCAAAACTTAACAATAATTAGCAAGTGCACAAAAAATGACACTATGTGCTACAATTTCCATAGAATGCAAAACAACTAGCAAGTTCATCCTCCCACAATTGATCTTAGCTTGTGTTTAACTCTGAGTTTCTTTCAATAATTCCAACGCCAGGACATGGTGTGCCCTATTTAATTTTCACCTTGCAATTCATTGAGAGGATAATTTGACTTATTTTAGTTTTGATAACTACATCAACTTATTATTTATGTTGGTTGTTTGACAAGTTGTATAACTCATGGAATTGAACTAAGCTTCACAACAACACGACAACACAACAGTAGCTCCATCTCAAGTGGATACTAGTTCAAGCACTTGAAATATTAGCAGTTGTTGAGAGCTCCAGTTCATTATCCAAGTTACTATCTACGTACACCTAAGCTTTATTAAGCTGAGCACTCGACATTCAACAACTATAGTTCATCTTGTTCTAAGCACTCCATCAACCAAGCATATTGCAGCAACCACTGAGCATAATAGCAACGTAAACAAGGAGCCTCTATACATAACAACTGCATCATTTATTTGAAAAATCAAATGAATTTGAGTACCAAGATAGTTAGCTGAAATCATCTAGTAATTGCATAAGTGGAAACCAAGTTGGCTGAAAAATCGTACGCACGCACGCACACGTATGCACACATACACATAGATACACACACATACATACACACACTCATGCGCATACACGCATACGCACACACGCACGCACACGCACGTGCACGTGCATACATACACGCACGCGTGCACGCATACACACACCTACCCACGTACACAAGCACATGCACACACATACACGCACGCTCGCACACGCACGCACACACACACATACACACACACACATACACACACCTACCTACGCACATAAGCACATGCACACACATACACGCGTGCGCGCACGCACGCACATGTACACGCACGTACGCACACGCACACACACACACACACACACACACACACATGTACATGCACGCGCGCGCGCACACACACACAAACACATACACACACACACGCACACGCACACACGCACACACACACGCACATATGCACACATACACGTACACACGCACACACACACACATACACACACACATGTACATGCACGAGCGCGCGCGCGCACACACACACACACACGCACGCACACGCACACACATACACACACACGCACACGCACATGCACACGCACACGCACGCACACGCACACGCATACGCACATGCACACGCGCACACACACACACACACACATACACGCACGCGCACGCACGCACACGCACACACACACACACACAGGCATACACACACGTACATGCACGCGCACGCACACACGCACGCACGCGCACGCGGACACAGACACGCACACGCACGCGGACACGCACACGCACACACACACGCACACACACACACACACACACACACAGGCATACACATACGTACATGCACGCGTACGCGCACGCGCACATGCACACACACACACACACACACACACACACACACACACACACACACACACACACACACACACACACACACACACACACACACACACACACACACACACACACACACACACACACACACACACACACACACACACACACACACAGGCATACACATACGTACATGCACGCGTACGCGCACGCGCACATGCACACACACACACACACACAGGCATACACATACGTACATGCACGCGTACGCGTGCGCGTGCATACGTGCACATGTACGCACACACGCATACACACACCCACGCACACACGCATACGTACATGCATAAGTGCACGCGCGCGCGCACACATACACACATATGGTACACTAACAAATAACTTCATTGTTATTATTTTTATAGTAGGTCATGGACTTTAAATGGTAATAGGCTGTAAACTCCATTTAGAGGATTAGGGTATGACAAAAGCTTGTTAGTCTAGGAAGTGGGAAATGTAGGTTTTGGAGGCCACTTGCTATACGTGTAAAGTCAGAAAAAGATAATAGCCAAGAAGAGAGGAAATATATGGTAGCTTACGAAAGTTTCAAAGTAGAGTAGTGTAATGGGCTAAATCTCATTCATGGGCTTCAAGCCCAATAATGAAATGGATTTAACTCTTTGGGTCAAGATAATAGGGCCTAGATAGTCAAGCTCATAAGATTTCAGGATGATCAAGGAAGATTTAGCATGGTGGGCTTGAAGTAGGGCCTATTGGATTAGTTCGTCTGATCTAATTTTTCTTAGTTTGGCTCACACTAATAAAATATAAAGCCCTTTATTTGGTCCTAAACCCATCATGATACCCATATATAAAAAGGCTTCAATTCTAGCCATCGATCAATGTCATAATCCAACGAATTGAATCTACCTACAATCCCCTATAAATACTCCTTTCATTTCCTCATTTGAATAAGAGACAAATTCCCACTAATGCTATTACTCTGCTGGAATCCTATCTTAAAAATCAAAACATGCAAACACCTTAAAAGCACTACCTTGTTCTTTATTAATTATGGAGTTTGATGCTGTCACGCTCCTTCACTTGTCACTTGACGTGTTAGATTCTACCAAGAATTGCCTATTCCTCTTCCCTATCTTACCTCGCTTGATCATCCCATACATGTAAGTCGAATAATTTCCTTAGTCACGTGTAGCGTAATTAAATACGTAGCACACATGTGACCTCTTTTATTATTGAACCCTACACAAATAGCTTAGTGAGAGTTTTAGAACAGATTAATATTCACTAGTATTGTGTAGAGAATATTGATGAATAGAAACTTTTTATTTTTTTTATTTTATTATGTTTTGTTTAATTTCATGGTACTAAATTCCTTTAATCTAGCTTACTCGAGGAATTTTAATGTGCTAAATGTATCAAGATATACCGATTTTGTATTGAGTGTCAAATTTGAATATATCAATTGAGGTGTCTTCTTTTCCTTATTATTTCAATTGTTACATATCTTGATTCATTTGGATATTGTGCTTAATACATATTGGGTTTTTGCATTGACAAAGTTAATGGATTGATGTGTTTTATTACTTGTTTCGATATTGATTTTGAATAATCGGTTATTTTTCTATTTTATTCATCATCTAATTATTTAGTGTTTAGCCATCACTTTTCAGCTAGACAGAGTTATAGGATATTTGGAAGGGTTCCGTTAACTCATGATAAACATTGCTTTAATTTTTTAAAAATACTCATCATAAGGATATGTATGTTTTAATTAAATTCATGAACTCATGCACTTAATGCGATTAGAAATATGATTCAGGTCATGGGGATATGCTCAAACCATATTTCTAACTAGAGTAGTTATTCCAATGTGAGTGGATTATTATTTGCTAGATAATTATAGATAAATTGTCTTAGCGGGAATTAGAATTCTACTACTCTAAGGGGTAGGTGAGTTTTAGTGAGTTTAATCAAATTCTGTTTAATCAATTTTAAATATTGATTGAAGATATCACATTGACTCAAATAATAATAGATTTGCAAACTTCGCAAATTTAACCATTTAAATATAGAATCTAACTAAAATATTGTAGAAAATTTCATTAAGTCAACAAAGCCAATGGGTTTAAAACTGATTAAAATTTTAATTACAAAACTAAAAACGAATGAGAAAAACTTTCATATATTAATCGAAACTCTAATTGTATATAAAAATTCTAAACCTTATATACTCATAAATACAATAGATTGACTCCAAACTTGATAAAAACTCTAAAACTAGCATTTTAAGCTTATAAAATTTATCCTAACGGTGATAAAACCCTAATTTGGTATAATTATCAATCGATGCACATAATTGTGTAAAATCGCTAATAAATGAGTAGAAATAACTTTTAAAAGCTAATAAACGTAAGAATACAAAATTAACTTACAAAATTGATACTATTATTTTACTATTATGAATAACTTTATATATTTACATATAAATAAATTAGGGTTATATGAATTTAATTATTTGAACTTAATTTTATTAGTTATTGTTATTTATGTATCATATAGTAAATGTTACTTTTATATCTTATAATTTTCTTTGTAATAATAATAATAATAATAATAATAATAATAATAATAATAATAATAATAATAATAATAATAATAATAATAATAATAGGGTTATATGAATTTAATTATTTGAATTTAATTTTATTAGTTATTGTTATTTATGTATCATATAGTCAATGTTACTTTTATATCCTATAATTTTTTTTTATAATGATAATGATATCATAAAGAAAATTATTATCAATATCATTATCATTAATTCTTATGTTAGTAGCAGCAAAGAATCTTGCTCTTCTAATAGGCCAAGGTCAATCCTTACTAACCTAATCAAGTTTCTTACATTGGTACCGGGAAGGAGCTTTGCTCTTTTGACAAAGCAAAGCCACATTTTATACTTTCATTTAATTGATTATTTTTGCAATTTTCCCTAATTATTTTAATTTTTCAAGTAATTTACAAAGGACAAGTTTCATCTACTTATTTGATGAAGATTATAAAGCTCTAAAAATAAAAAAGGGAAAGAAATACATTCAAGTAAGCTTCAAAATAGCATATGCCAATGCCTAATCAAAACATAATTTTTTTTTTAATATTTACGCCTTAGAGCCCTGGGCTAAATGATATGTAACTTTATCCCACATAGATTCCATTGTTTAAGTTTGAAAACGTGTAAATTATGCAACAATAATTAAAAATATTTTGTGCAAGCAATGTTCATGCATCACTTAACTATACGAAATTGGGATGTAGACAAAAAATTTGGGGGGTAATGGAGGTTAAATAAAACATAATTGGTTTCCTAATGAGTGGGATACTTATCTATCATACCCATTCCTAGTACCTAATTTAGTACATTGTCTCCAATGAACTTCTAATAACATAAATATCAGGGGTATGCAATAAAAGAACAAGCATAAGGGAAAAACAAATATAGGAGAGGGTCGGTTTCCCTTAAGATAAGTGTGAATGATGAATTAATAGTCCATATGAGTTGCCTTTGGAGGAAGTCATTGATTGATTATTCAAAAAAAAAAAAAAAATCTAAAGGAGACTAATAAAAGCAAGACAAGTGTGCAAAAGAAAAGATAATTTATTATTTTATTATTAATAAAAAATTGAATACATCAAAAGAGAAATTGCAAATTAAAAGAAACATGAATGAAAAATAAAACAATGAAAATAAGATAAAAACAATAGTCAATTTGAATAAAAGAACAATTGACATAACAATTAAAAAAAATCTAATTCATTTTCTTTGGTGATATTCTCTTCCACTTCAATCCCTTCTTTATCACTTGAATCCACATTGATGGTCTCCTTCTTTCCAAACTCCTTTTTATCCTCCTCATTGTCATCACATAGATTCATTCTCTTAGCCATATAAATCAAATCCTCTTTAGTAGGGACAGAGATTTTGATTTTGACTTGGTTAATTAAAATGCTACAAAAGTTAATTAGTTGGGTTTGTCTTTAGAACAAACTCTTTAAGGATTGCTTGAAGAGTTCTTAGGTTTTCACCAATTTTTGAACCTCACCCTTTAGTTTATCGCTTAGTAAGCCAAATTCACTTGATTAGTAAGGGTGTTATAGTCTTTTCTATTAGGTTTTTTCTTACCGATACTAGTAAATATGAGACCTACCTAACGAAAAGTTGAAAGTGATATTATAGCGATACCCCCCACCATGGTCAATTTGGGATTGTTGATAGAAAGTATACACTTTATGGTATTACAATTGCTGTATTCATGTGTTGTGAATTTAGCCTATAAGAAACATTTAACAAAAATTATATGTTGCTAATCATTTTCCTTAACCATGTTTAAACATCACTAATGTAATATTTGTTCAAGATTTTCAATTGGGGGGGGGGAGGGGAATGTATGCCTATGGTAAACGACACCAATGGTCACAAATAATCACATTTAAATGTTACCAGTCATTTTCATTAGCCACATTTAAACATAGCTAATGTGCTACTTTTTTAATATTTTCATTGGTAAGAAAATTGTATAACTACGTTTAAACATTATGTAAGATTAAATGATAACTACATTTAAACATTGCCAATGGTTATTCTTCCACTACGTTTATGATGGCTATCTAACATATATAGATACATTTTAGCCACACTTAAATGTCACCAATAGGTACATATAGTGATGTGTAAATGTCACTTTTTAATGTATGTTTAGCTATGTTTCCTCCATTTGATGATGCTCATTTTATTAACGTAGTGGAACTGATCAATAATGGACCCTTGGCAATGTCTTTGAGCCATGTCTGTTAAATGTAACTAAATATTATTAGCTACTTTTTTTTTCCCAGTTCAATGACGTTTATTAAATGTTGCCCATAGCTAAAATTCTTATAGTGAATTGCTTCCACCCTTGTACTTTTGCCTCATCCATTAATTGTATAGGTGAGCAATTAATGGAGGATCTAGTGTATGAGAGTTTTTAGGTGGGATCATCTAGCAAATTTGGAATTATAAGTCTTTTCTTTGGTTAGTTTTTTCTAATAGTTTGTGATGGTGAGCCTATGTGGAAGTTTACAAGGTAGTGTATAAAAATCGAGATTTGATAAATTCTTTTTTCTAAAGCCTTATAAAAACCCCGAATTTGGCTATAGGAAGGGTGAATTTGATGTTTCACAAACAAAATGATAATGAATCTCGGGCTCTGCATGGTAGTTAATCGTGTTCCATCCTTATAGACCAGTTCTTGGACACTCAAAAGTTTCTCCTAAATCCCTTTCTCAACCATGGTTCTAATCTCGAATTCCATATTGGCTTATTTGATAGTTTCCCAATTTAAGAAGCTTGATCTTGAGAAGCTCTTCTTATTTGACAACTGAAATCTTGCTTTGTGTTTGGGTGTTTCAAATTCAAGCATATATTTAGAGTGTGGTGGTAAGGTGGCTAATGGGTCCTCTTCTAATATGGGTTAAGAAGGGACCATCTTTTGGTTACAATGAGTGGAATTAGGGGCCGTGTTTTTCAACGTGAATTTCACCACACATAGTGTTTGGCTATAGTAGTGAGATTTTATTGAGAAGGATGATTATTCACATACAATAATGAAAGTATGTATAAATAGAGACGTACTTGTATGTTGTTGCTTCACAAAAATGAAACTTGATCTTTGATAGATAGAGTAAGTGAATAATCACCATAATAAGTAATGGTCAAGATTAACAAGATTTCTCCTAATCTTAGGGATAGCTTAAAGAAGTAAGATAATAAAAGAAGGAAAGATTTTTGCAAGAGAAGTGAGCTGATTTAGGAAAGTTTTAAGCAATTGGTAGAAATGTTCATGATGGGATCATGTTCATTTTCCTTAGGAATGAACAAAATTTGCAATTTGAACATAAATACGAATATGATCATGGTTGTGTTCTTGGCCGTGGTTTTGTCTTAGATAATGCATACCTGATTCCTTAAAAGATCACACCTAAGATTATAGGTGTGATCTATAAGGTGTATTACTCTTGCAATTTTTTGCTTAAATTCACGAGAAGAGGAACATGAGTAGGAACATGATCGTGTTCCTTGACCATGGTCTTCTCTAAATTTTTTTTTTTTAAGACTTCTCCTTTAGTGCAAATCACATCCTATATCATGATCATGATCCTTGACCTTGTTCCCCTTATCATAAGTAACTTCTTCTTAAGCTTCATAAACTTGAAATACTTCAAAAGATTATTCAAGGCAAAGTGTGTTGAACTATCAAACACTATAAATCAAAATCTTAATGACAAATGAAAGAAGAATAAAAGGAAAACAAAATGGCTTAGGTTGCCTACCAAGAAGCACTGCTATTTAATAGCGTTTGCTTGACAGGTTAAGATAAAAACTACTCGTTTTCTTGAATTGGGAAGAGATCAAAGTTGGGACAGTCTTCTTTATTAAAGTCTCTTCTTAAATATAGCTTGAGTCGGTGATTGCTTACCTTACATGTTCCTCGCTTGACGTGTGAAATCTCAATTGCTCCATGCGAGAACATTTGGGTTACTTTCTAGGGTCTAAACCATCATGATTTAAACTTACTAGGAAAAAGCCGTAGTCAAGATTGGTATATGAAAATCTTGTCTTTGACTTAGTATTGCTTCCCTTTCTTAATCCAGCTATCATGATATCGCTTGACTTGTTCCTTGAATAGTTTTAAGTTCTTGTAGGCCATTTTACACCATTCTTTTAGCTCATTAAGCCAAAATTTCCTATGTTCACTTGTACACTCAAGATTAAGGTTAGCACGCTTTATAGTCCAATAAGATTTATATTCAACTTCTACAGGTAAATGACACTCTTTTCCATAGATAAGTTGATATAGAGTGGTGCCTATAGGCGTGATGTGCAGTTTGATATGCCTAAAGAGTATCATCAAGCTTTTCCGACCAATCTCGTTTATTATGCTTGATCGTCTTCTCTAGAATATTTTCTAAGTCCCTACTTGCAACTTCTACTTATTTGCGGGTGATATAGTATGGCAATTTTATGAGTAATGCCATACTGCTTAAGCACTTTCTCAAGTTGAACATTGCAAAATAAGTTCTTTGATCACTTATAATCACTTTAGGTATACCAAATCTAGAAAATAAACTAATAGGAACTGTTTCACCACTCTATCGACATTTGTTGGTAAAGGTTGAGCTTCTACCCATTTAGACACATAGTCCACTACTACTAGGATATATTTGTTTTTGTTGGAATTCAGCATTCACCCCATTAAATCGATACTCGATATGTCAAAGATTTTACAAATTAAAATAGGAATTTGAGGTATCTTGTCTCTTCTAGAGATATTACTTACCCTTTAACACCTATCACATAACTCAACAAACTTCTGAGCATCCTTGAATAGTTTTAGCTAATAGAATCTAGACTTAAGGACCTTGTATGTAGTTCCATTTACATTGAGACATCCTTAGTTAGCCCTGAGTGATAGTGGTCCAAAATCTACTAACCTTTTAGGTAGTATATGCATATATGAATCATTTGATCTGCACAAATCTTAAATAGATATGGGTCTTCCCAAAAATATTTTTTTTACGTCATAGAGAAATTTCTTCCTTTGTCGATAATCTAATCCTTTAGGGAAAATGTTAGCAACTAAATAATTTGCTATTTCTACAAACTAAGGAGTTGTCCAAGAGCTTACTTGATAGAGTCACTCCTTTAGGAACTCATCGTTGAAATCTTATTCATCTAATTTTTCTAAGGATAGATTTCCCAAGTAAGATGATTTGTAGCTAAATTCTTCACTTCCTTTTCATCTTAGATTTCTAAGTCAAATTCTTGGAGTAGCAATATAAGCATGATCAATTCGAGCTTGGCATATGTTTTATTTAACAAATAACGCAAAGCAGAATGGTCAGTATGGACAATAACCTTGGAAAGGACTAAATATGACTTCAATTTATCGAATGCAAATACTACTACTAATAGCCCATTTTCTTGTTAGCATAATATATTGGCTAGAAGTGTATGTGTTTTTGCTGCCCTCAAAATGCACCTATAATGTAGTCACTTGCATCACACATTAGTTGGAACAGTAAATTCCAATTTAGTGCTACCGTTATGGGTGTGTGCTTCAATTCATCCTTTGAAATATTAAACACCTCCAGACATTCTTTTCAGAACATGAATAGAGCATCTTTCTCTAGCAGCCTAGTTAAGGGTTTAGCTATCTTTGAGAAATCTTTAATAAATCTCTTACACAATCCTAGATGGCTTAAGAAACTATGCATAGCTTTAACTGAAGTAGGAAGGGGAAATTTTGCTATAAAATGACACTTCTATCGGTTTAACACTAGATTGGTTTCTTCACATCTATTTAGCACTTTTTGTAAGTTATGAAGGCATTGATAAAAAGAATCCCAAAAAATTGAAAAATTATCCATGGACACTTCATTATATCTTCAATAAAATCTACAAAGATTGCCATCATGCACTACTGAAATGTAGCAAGTGCGTTACAAAGGCTAAATTGCACCCTTTTATAGGCAAAAGTACCATGGGGACATATAAATGTCATTTTATCTTGGTCCTTTAGGGTAATTAGGATTTGAAAATAATGGGAAAGACCATTTAAAAAGTAATAATACATATTACTTAATAGGTGTTCCAACATTTCATCAGCAAATGGTTGAAGGAAGTGATATTTCCTTATGGCATCATTAAGTTTTTTGTAGTCTATGTAAGCTATCCATCCTGTAATTGCTTGCAATGGAATCAACTCATTTTACTCATTAGGAACTGCTATCATCCTTGTTTTCTTAGGTAGACTTGTATAGGACTAACCCACAAATTGTCAAAATTTAAATAAATCATACCTACGTTGAGAAACTTTAAGACATAAAGATTCACATGAATTAGTCTACTATACATATTAATAAATGATTTTCAA
Source organism: Lumnitzera racemosa (assembly GCA_024138005.1). NCBI lineage: Eukaryota > Viridiplantae > Streptophyta > Magnoliopsida > Myrtales > Combretaceae > Lumnitzera > Lumnitzera racemosa. The sequence goes on along the minus strand of JAMXBC010000003.1, from coordinate 31,727,323 downwards.
TTTGAGGCCAACTTAAAATTTTATTGAGCTTTAGTTTGCTAGTCATCTGATTTAATCTAATATTGATTTTCTCATAAATCAACCAATTTAAATTCAATTGAATTGATGTTTGAAGTCACCATTAACTTAAATTAGACTCATCTGACTCATCGTTACGACATAAAGATAATTAACCTTGACCATGGTCCATATATTAAATTTTTAGAGAAAACTTAATATTCTCCAATAAAGCTTGGAATCGTTAAATCATATAAGTGTATTTTAACATCTTTTGACCCATAAAACGAAAGTGACCTTATAATGAGACCTAGTAACCTTAAAATGACCCAAGATTCTTATTTTCCTAAAACATCTATTTCTCTTAATTTTTTGTACTTTTTTCAAAATAGGATCTTTTTCCTTTATTATTGAAATCCTAAAAAAATAAACGCTGTGCATAGGTAGGGGATGTTTGTAGTTAGGGTTTGTATGGAGCTTGGGTTGGGGTTCATGCAACAATAAGGTGTTATAGGGGTCTTGGTTGTAGATGAATATTTGTGAGCCCATCGGGGCATAGTCCCATCCTTAAGACCGTTAGAAAATTAAATGTTAGTCGATGGTTGAGGTAGTCTCGTGCATAAGCACTTAGATATGGCTTAATGAATGCCTTACATGAACTTAGGAATTACTTGATATAACACATAACTCTTCCTAAGGATACTCGCAACTAGCTCTTAATATAAAAAGCATGATAAGAGTATGGTCTATTTGCACTTTGGTTCCTGGGGAAACATAAGCTTAAAGAAGAAGAAATAATGAATATTCTATTATTGATAATTGATGATAATATGCGGCTATTACATCAATGGGTATTTATATCACCCATCTAAGGTAACTATTAGGGTACATCAATTTACTAAGATGGATATTGCTAAAAATGGATTATAGAGAATATGCAAAGGGGTAAATTCAGGAAAGACACAAAGGAATATTCTACAAAATAGTATAATATCAGAAAAAGTTGAAGGATACGTATTGAGAGGTTAATCCGTAGTCCCAGATGTTGTGGGGGTAATCTTTTGGTTGAGGAGTAAAGGTTTGGTCAATAGTTGACAGTCTTGGTTGGAGATCAAGGTCTTGGTGTTCATTGCTACGCTGAGTTAATCTAGTTAACATTTTATCGAAGAGCTTGGCATTAAACTGGCTAAGCTGTTGGTTTGGTTAGTTGAACCGTTGGCCATGCTCCCACCAGGGATCAAAATAGGTTGATAAAATATGGCCCTAGTTTTGGGTAACCTTGGCAGTTGTACTATGTTCTTCTACCTAAGAGATTTTCATTTGCCTATAAGACCTTAGGTCCTCCAATAGGTTAGCATGGAGGATCTTGGCTTCTTCTATGGTGAGCTAGTGTTAGAGAGCTCGACAGACTATGGTGGCAAATCTATAGGCTCGAAACTGGATGATTAGACCAAGATTTTTATTAGGGTATCTATAGACACATTAGGTAAATTTGGTATTAGAATCCTAAGTTTCGATCAATACAACTTTGAGTGTACATTGTTATGTTGTTCAAATCCTAAGAAGTCAGGTTGTATATGAAGTAGTATTGTGTTTGGATGTAATACTGCGGAGTTTTTTATGTGCTATAAATAGTATTAAAGCGTTTACATTGAATTTAGTTTACTAAGTTTTTGTAGTTGCGCTAAATTTGTCATTTTTTTTTTTTTTTGCCAGAGCGTTTGTGAAGTTATTTTGCTACTACTATTATATTCAAGTAACAAGAGAAGTTGCATTTCTTCAGTGATGTGTTGAGTTGAGCAAGTAGCTTTTTTTTTGTGTTTGTATTTTGAATTGAGTGGTAGTGGTAAACCCTTAAACTTTTCAAAACTTGATTATAGTATTCCTTAGGAGCCTTAAATAAAATGAATGAACGATAAATGATATGCCATAAACCCTAAATAATAATTTGAAAAATCTTGAAGATAGCAAAACCCTAGAACTTTAATCGTACAAGTAAAACCTTAAAAACCCTAATACATGGGAAACCATAAAATGACTACGAAACATCAATAGGCTAACTAAAACCCTAATTGGAAGTCTAAAACCCTAATTCAACTAATAAACCCTAATTACATCCATAAACTATTCTAATCACAAAAAATTTCTCTAATCGCTTAGAAACCCTAAATCACTAGTCTTGTACCTAGTCCAAAAACCCTAATCAGTCTCGAATACTAAAAAACTCTAACAAACAAAGTAATATAAGTCAATGGACTTAATTAAAGCGATAAAATATTGCAGGACCCTCATTATACCCTATTTAGGCCTAAATTTCTTGATTAAGTATACTCACCATAATTAACTTAATTACCTTTGAATCCATCTACCAACCCCGATTACAACTTAAGCAAGAGGATAAGAGTGATTAGTTGGCTAATTAAATGACACTTGTTGTTTATAAGATAAAATCACCTCTCATTTATCAAAAAGTAAACAAGGTACAATAGTACCAAAAGAGGACTATGTACCCTCATCCCAAAATTTCTTACCTTTATGATCTACCATTTCACCCCTTTAAAACTATCATTTAACCTTATTCTTCATTCTTAGAAAACCTTAGGAAGCACTCTTTAGAAATCCAAACAAAAATCAATCGAAGAAAGGAAGAAAAATAAGAGAAGTTGTTGGATGCCCTTATCAACATCAGCACCTTTTGCCCTTATTACCATCATACAACTCCAAATCACAAACCACTACCACCTAAATGACACACATACACTTTAGTATCTTACCAACAAATATTCGCTTCCAAAGGAGTGCATTTTGACCTTATTTTTAAGTGGAAAAACTTGTGCAGATCAGCCTAAGATAAAACTGACCCAACTTCAATTTTTTATTTACATAAGCTATATCTATGATATCTTCAGAGATTAAAATTAGAAATACTACATAAATATATTATAACTATGTACATGTTATTTTAGAGCCATATAATCACACATTCATTCATGTATTTAGTTAGTTTGTTACTTGCATTCTCTATAAGAGATAGTTCTATATTGATAACTTGAAAAGAAGTTGAAAAAACACCAAGAACCCCAACTTCCTTTGCATGCAGCCCCTTCCTTAGTAAATATCCATCTTGCTTTCACCATGTTATGTAATTTTATTAGCTTAAAATAAGGAAATACATCAGAATAAATGTTGGATGGAAGAAGTTAAAGAAACCTTAGAAAAACCTTAAAAAAACTCTACTTAGTTGCCACTATTAATGGACTTAATAAGCTATAAATTCTAATTAATTAGTGTAATAACATGATTAATTAGTATAAAGCATGATTTAGGATGTAATTAATCAAGTTAAGTTAAATGATGATGAGTTAATTGCCTAAATTAACTTAGTTAGTGATTGGAACCTTAAAAATAGGATTAGAAGCTTAATAAATGCAAAGAATTAGAGTTGAATCCTAATAAAAAGTGAACTTATCTTAAGGCTTTTAATGGGCTTAGGCCCAAAATAACAAATATGATTGGGTTTAAGGCCTTAAAGAGTAAGTTGGACCCAAAATCCCCTAGAAAGACTAAACTAAGGCCCAATAACTATAAGAACATAACTAACCCCTAAGTTAATGGACTTATAAAATAAAACCTTAAAGGCTCATTAAGTCCAAAAGCCCATTAAAGCTACCCCTAGTAACCCCTTTACAAAATAGGACCTAAAACTAGCAAAAAATGCCAATTTAGGCTCGCAAGAATAAAATTAAAGTCCAAATTTAAAACTACAGAATTTAGACTGAAAATAAGACTTAAAACATTTTAATAAAGCCTAAAAGATGAAGTGTAAGGCCTAATACTTAAAATTAAGCGCAAAGCCTAAAACTAGACCCAAGCCCTAAAGCGGTCAAACTAAAACCGTTAACCAACAAAACTCCTTAGGTGAATCTCATCAAATGAAACAACACTTAAAAACAATGAAAAACGACTATAAGAAAGCTAAATTTCAATTAAATACGAGAAAGTTATGATCAAAATACAAAACAACCGAAAATAAGGAAATTACAATGAAGCTAATGAAAAGATTAAGTTTAAAATAAGTTTTATTTACTTTAATTACCTTACTAAAGTGATTTGAGATACCAAGTTCAAGACTATTGAAAACTACTAAGAATACCAGACTTCAAGGCTGAGAGAGTATACCATCCCTTATTTTACTCTATTATGTGCTTATAGTTAGTGCACCATCTAATTATATTTGATAATTGAACTTGTTGCATATTGGGGTATGTGGGAACTTGTATGTGCTTGCTTGGGTTGATTCTTACTTGTAAAATATCCTAAGATATTTCAAACTCCCTTATTTATTGTATTAGAACTTAAGTTATTAGAATTTTTGAAATATATTTGCTTAGTCACCCTATGAATCTAGATTAATAAATATTTGATTTTTAATTAAATCAGACATGCATTGCATCCTATTGCATAACTTAAAAGGCATCAACACTACGTAGTAAAGCTAAAGATCATGTATAAATGGACCCATATTGATATAATATGTTATGCGACATGTTCTTGCCTCAATCTTTTAGATCTACATGGCTTTGGAAAGTACCCACCTTTTGCTTGAGGCCAAGATGTGTCTATTGCTAGGGGTGCTTATACTACTAAGAGAACTCATATTGGATGTAAATACCTAGCTCTTGACGTACCTAAATACTTCTTAGACAATGGTGGGCGTAAAACCATACTTTACATAGTTGTCAGTAAGCTGTGGACGATGCTTGCATTCATATGCTTGTTAAATTAACTTGCTTGTAATTGTTTATCGATAAGGTGGGAAGCTTACTTATTAAGTTGGACGTAATTTACCCCCTTAATAGTTTTTTTTTTTTTTTACAAGTCTCACAAAGTTGGGACTAGTCTAAAATTCGAGAGTAGAGTGTTCCATCAAGTTGAGAAAGTGGAACGATAAGTTTAAAAAAGCAAGTAGTATTGTCGAATTAAACTTTTAAAGTGTCTAGTGGTTTTATGATTGTCGAAATTTAGATACCCTTTCTTTTTGTTTGATAGATAATTTTAATTCTTAGTATTTTTAGTAACTATGAATTGTTGAATCACTTATAGCTATATATATGTAGTTAAGCAAATGTATATAAAAAGATTAAGTGTGATGTTAAACTTACTAGTTAGAGTCTTGCGACATTTGACTTGTAAGGCGATCTTTATATCATGAGTATACATGTAATATGAAGATTTTAGGTAATCCTATTAGTCTTCCTTTTAGGGCGTTACAAGAGGCATTCATTAAAGACACTTAAGGTGACATTGCGATCATTTTGCACATAATGAGTTACATCTCAATGGTAACCCCCTTCTCAATCAAGCTCAATCATAAACACAATTAACAAAAGTTTCATTAAGTCTCAAGAAAAATAAATCCTAACAACATTCACATCACAAATGTACTCGTAGCACTAACTAACTCAAAACTAAATACATTTGCAACAATTCAAATTATAACAAACATCATAATCATCATAACACCAATAGACATTGATACATTATAAAGTATCAACATACCCCAACCACTATAACTCTTTAACCATCATTACCACAACTTTGTTAAATTTTAATTTAAACTAAACTTACAACCAATCTATACATCATATTCCCCTACATTTATTAACCACAACTTTACCAGCCCATCAAACATACCAATCTAACTCCATAAGCATCCTTGAATACGATCACCATATTAACCAAAAGTAGTAGAAAAACATAAGAAGAACCATACAGGAGGAAACCTATTTGGAGGATGTTAATGTGCACTTCTTTAGAGCATATTGACATGCTTTAAATAAAAGTTCTTAGCAAAGGGCACATTTGTAGACTTTAATCCAAAAAAAAAAGGATTAATGTCATAATTTACATCTCAATTTTTCCACTTTTTACAATTATACACTTGAAATTTTAACTTATATGATTATATACCCAATTAAAAATTTAGTTGTCACTGTTTATATATCAATTAATTCAAATTCATATCATTGGTCCATCAGTACGATTAGTCAAAGGAAATAGCTGCCTACAACCTTAGAAGGCTTGCTTGACTTCCCATAAGTGGTTACTAGCTACCTCTTATGAAATTATGAGTGGCGGCCCACTTCAAAATTTGTGTATCGCGTGGCCTACTAACAATTGTCTATGGCCGTCTACAACTCTATGGGAGTCGCATGAACCCCTTAAGGCCATGGGTGGTTATCCTTTTAGTAGATTGTCTCGACTAGACTAACAATATAAATTAGAGTTAATTAAGGTACAAATTATTGCAACTAAATTTGCAATTAGATATATAATTATATAAGTTGAAACTTCAAGTATATATTTAAACCCTACTATTTAAGGGATATGTTATTAACTAAGAGTACTTCTTGATCATTTCCAAGGATCAACTAAACTAAGAATTTGAAGTTTACATTTAGAAAATGAATCCAGTCTTTCAATTTAAAAGTTCATTATTGATAATAACTTGAACACAAGAATATTGGACCTTAAGTTATCTAAAACCGTAAATTATAGGATAATTAAAGATTTGTGACCCTAAATAAAAAAATTAATTTGAATAATTTTATTCCACTTTATAAAATTATAAAATTCCATAAAAAGCAAATCATAACTTATGAGTTGATTTAAGAACCAAACTCTAAAAGAATTATAAATAAAACAATTCCCTTATCTTTATTTATAAGCTATGTTATATATGGATAGGTAAACCAATCGATCATATTAAATACCTAGTCATTTAAGAGTTAGAATCAACTATCACTTGATAACTTATTAAAAGCTAGTGATAAGACCAATTCCATATATCATTATAACTTATATTACACATGGTTAGTTATAAGATAAGGGAATGGGAGGCCATACCTTGGCATTCAACTATCAAACCAATTATCCTTCACAAGCACTATTCACCCCTTATTACTTACATTATTCAATTATGACAAAGTGAGACTTTTGTACTTGGTTTAAGTGAAACAAAAGGGGGCTTTTTCGATGCAAAAACACACCTAACATAACCAGCCACTTTCATCCCAAAATCCTCTCACTTTCACTCATCTTTCAAACACATGTTACTCTTAAACATAAGAGCAAACCAAAACCCTTAAACCCTCACCCAACCGCCACCCATATACATATACACTTACCGCACAAGTGCCATTTCTTGCTACACCATTCTTGTCCATATCAAAAGCTATTTTTGGACACCTTAGAACACCCCCAAAACCAACCTTGAGTATCAAGACTTGGTTACCTTAAGAGCTTACGAAAAAGAAAAGGAAAGCAAGGAGCAAAAGAGGACTCTTAGTGCATAACCACTCATTTTACGCATTTAGGACGAGTAAGTTCTTTTCTTTATTGAGTACTTTAGTATGCCATGCTTAGGAGACTACATTTCCATGAGGATATTGACATGAACATAAGGTAATAACATAGCTAGTCTACTTTATGTAATAAACTTATGAATCTCTTACCTAAAAGATAGATTATAAGCACACTAAGTGATGAACTATCGACCATCGGTCCTATTACTCGTTTACAACTCCGAGGACTCTAATTCCTTATCCTAAGAATCCTCTCTCGGCAACTTGTTGATAAAGAGAAACTTTACATTGAAGGAATGTAGCTAAAAACCTTGAGCTCATCACATTGTTATACGTTGATATATACCTTCGGTAGTGATGTTGCCGACTATTCCCTTACTAAGGACCCCATGCCGAGTAATTCGACCAACTGCTATTGAGAGGTTCTGATAGGATTCGAGGTACTGACCCAACCTGACTACTACAGTTGAGCTCATCTACAGTTGAGCCGAATGATACTATTTCTTATAGAAAGAGTGCCGAGAAGTAGAAGGCTTGTTCCTCACCCATACCTAACCAATTACTTACTCAACTTCACGTCTGCCGATAGGCTGAGATATCATATTTCTGAGTTAGATCTACTCAGCAAGACACAAAGAGACTATTGTTGACTAACTTCGTTTTCGAAAGTTGGATCCACTCAAGAAGACGCGAAGAGACTAATGCCGACTAACTTTATAACTCGGCAATTATGGATTATCCTCTCTAGTGTCTTCGCCAAGCAATGCGAGGCTACTTCTAGGACATGCCGAATGACCATATGCCGACTTCCCTGTAAAACATACAGTTTTGTATATTTGTACATGTTTGGTACAAATCGAACTAAGGATGGACAAGGCCGGCGTTAGGGTGGGTCCGATCATGCCAAAGGAAAGATAGATAGAGTAAATTTAGTGAGAGTTTTAGCGAATCCGTAAGTTACCTAAGCGGATATGATGCACCAGCTAGATTCTACATGAACCTAAGACTTGCTGAATGTGACACACTGGCCCGAGTGATAAGATTACCTACCACAATCCTTATTAAAAGGATTGATAAGAACTGGTAAGGGAGAGAGAGCTTTTCGAGAGAAAAGACTCAAAAGGGGTTTTTCATTAATCTTCCGTCTGTCTATACATTGTTACAAAAGTTTCTATTTATAGTATGTCTTAAACCGTAGTGTCAAAACTGTAAATAATGTATAAGGCCTTAAGAATGAAATAAAGATAAACATGTACAAAAATATAAAACCATGCGTTTTATAGGAAGAAGTTGACATGTGGTCATTCGATATGCCTTGGAGGTAGTCTTGTAATGCTTGGTCGAGACACCAGAAAGGTCGACTCATAATTGCCGAGTTCTAAAGTCAGTCGGCAATAGTTTCTTCGAGTTATGCCAAGTGAATCTAATTCTCGATAACGTGATCTCTCAGCCACTAAGTTGACAATAAACTTTAGTAGAGTGAATCCAACTCTCGAAAATGTGATATCTCGACCTATTGGCAAGCATGATGTCGAGTAAGTAATTGATCAGGCATGGGTAAGGATCGGTTGTTGTCTCGGCCTTTTGCTTCTTGGTACTCTATCTATGAGAAATAGGTCATTCGGCTTAACAAACAGAATGAGTCGGCAAGTAGATGAGTTCGACTTTGGTAGTCGGGTTGGGTCGATACCCTAAAGCCTATCATTTCTTCTCCCTTGGAGAAGTTTCGATCTGTAACTTGGTAATTAGTGGCTTCAAAACTTATCGAGATCAAATACCATCCTACAACAACTAAAAAGAGTGATATAGAGATAGCTCAGGTTTATGATCAATACTGGCTTTATCCTTAGCACCTTCCATTCGTCATGAATCCAATCAACCACATCTTAGTAGTCCCAGCAATTATCAAGTATGGAAAGTAACACAATCTTTGGGGCATTCAAAAGATTATGGGTACATGGGCCTAGTGCCAATAGGAAGTAAGATGGCTCATTAGTTATAAGTACTTCCAACTCTTCAAGCTCAGCTAGCTCGAATCTCATACTCTCCTCATTCGTTGAAATCAGTATTCCCTTTGCTTCCTTGCAAATCGATTCTTCTTCCTCCTTCCACCTGAGGTCATGCTCATTAGTTTGGATGGTTGATAATGGGGGCACGTTAGGAATATGAGGGTTTAACTCTAACTCGGCTTGGTCCTTTTCCTCTCTACTACTCACTTCTCCAACAACCTCCACCTCCTTAACTCCTTCAATACTATTTAATTCAGCATTCCTCCGTTGTCTTATTTCATCCTGGAACACTTCAAGTCATCTTTTAATCTTTTTCAACTAATCCTGCACTTTCGAGAGGTTAGCTTCATAGGTAGGTTTTCTCTCATACAATCTATCGTGATGATCTCAGGGTATAAATTTTCTTCACATTGGAAGTTTTATCTCAGCCCATGTAATGATCTCAATGTTTCCCCTATCAATTGTTTGATTTATCATTCTCTTCCACCAAGTAGCTGCAAAGCTAATCATCGAATTCTTTATAGCATAGGCTCTCTTATGGTCGAGGTAAGAATAATCTTCGAAAACCTGACTGAATTGAAATTCCTAACTCAAATATTCATCTGGAGTTTCATATCCATCAAACTCTAGAATTTGTGATATCACATCTTCATAATAATATTCATATCCATATCCAGCTTCATATGCCATGTTGAGGATATTCAATTCAATAGCGTGGTACTTAAGCTTATGAGAGAGAGAGAGTTACTCAGCAACTAATGGACAACGGTACAGCTAGAGGGTACTAGTGTTCAGATCGCAAATATTAACAACTCAAAAATAATTATCTCAACTTGTACTTTAATCTAGCTCGTCACTTAGATTAACATACATAATAGTTTGGCATAAGTTCAATTTGACAGTAGCTCGAATTATGTTTTGTAGGATGGCAGCTCTGATGCTTATTTAGAGTATAACAACTCAGAGTAGTATAACAGTTTGGCACTTGGCCACAACGGTACGACTAGCACAATAGTAACACATCACAACAACTTGTTACAGTAGCAAGCTTAGACACATACAACAGTACTTTCTTGGCCACTATCGCAATACTAAAGTAAGATAACACGTTGAACAACTTGAACAAGTGATATCTTAGCAAATAATCTTAGATTGGAATTCCTAACCTTTTCTTTAATATATATATTCAATATGAGACTTATGATGTAAAGGAAATGTAATCCAAATTTTCAATAACCCACTCGAAGGAAATTCAATTGAAACCAAACTAATATCCAACAAACAAATCCTTAGTATTTTAAACAAACCCAATAAGAAAGCACTTCCTCAAACACAAAATAAAATAGATACAATGACTAAAACTCTCAACCCTATCTGGAACCTCAAGCTTTGATACTAAGATGATATGGATCAGGCCGAAAACAGACAAGGCCGGTCGTCGAGGTAGATCTAATCCTGTTGAAGGAACGATAGATAGAGTAGGTTTAGTGAAGGTTTTAGCGAAGCCGTAAGCCACTTAACTGAATATGACACACTAGCTAGATTCTACACAGACCTAAGACTTGCTGAATGTGACGTACCGGTTCGAGTAATAAGGTTGCCCACCACAATCTTTACTAAAGGGATTAATAAGAGCTGGTAAGGGAGAGGGAGCTTTCCAAAAGAAAAGACTCAAAAGGGGTTTTTCATTAATCTTCCATCTATCTATGCATTGTTACAAAAATTGTTTTTTATAGTACGTCCTAAACCTTAGTATCAAAATTGTAAATAATGTATAAACCCTTAAATCCTAAATAATTGGGCTCATAAATAAAATAAAGACAAACATGTACAAAAATATAAAACTGTACGTTTTATAGGGAGAAGTCGACATGTAGTCATTTAGCATGCCTTGGAGGTAGTTTCGTAGTGCTTGGTTGAGACACCAAAAAGGTCAGCCCATAATTGCCGATTTCTGAAGTCAGTCGATAATAGTTTCTTCGAGCTATGCTGAGTGAATCTAACCCTCGATAATGTGATCTCTTAGCCATTAAGTCGATGATAGACTTTAGCCGAGTGAATCCAACTCTCGAAAACATGATATCTTGGCCTATCTGCAAGCATGATGCCAAGTAAGTAATTGGTCAGGTATGGGTAAGGATTGATTGTTGTCTCAGCCTTCTACTTCTCGGTACTCTATCTATAAGAAATAGATTATTTGGCTCAACAAACAAAATGAGTCAGCAAGTAGATGAGCTTGGTCTTGGTAGTCGGGTTAGGTTGGTACCCCAAAGCCCATCAATGTTTGTCTTTTTTTTTATTTATATGCTTATTTCTTTAGGGTTTAGAGTCTTGTATATTATTTACAGTTTGCTACTAGGGTTTAGAACTTGCTATAAATAGCAACATTTGTAATAATACAGAAAAAAAAAAAGATCAATGAAAAACCTTTTGACTATTTTCTCTTGAAAAGCTCTCTTTCTCTTATTAGCTCTTATCAATCCCTTTAGCAAGGATTATGGTGGGCAACCCTATCATTCAGATTGGTGCGTCACATCCGGAAAGTCTTAAATCATGTAGAATCTAGTTGGCACATCATATTTGATTAGGTAGCTCACGGATTCACTAAAACTCTCACTAAACCCATTTCGTTTTTGTTCCTTTGGTAGGATTGAACTTACCTTGACGATCGGCCTTATCAATTCTTGGTCCAGGACAGTATCATCTTGGTATTAGAGCATGCTTCAAAAAAGGGAGCATGTAAAGTGGCTATGAAGATTTGTTCGTGTTTGTCAATCAATAGTTGTTCTGTTCCTATTCACAAATACTGGAGTTGGTCCAATTGGAGTAAGTTTAAAAAAAAAGTAACCTACAAATTAATAAGTTTGTTTCTAATTATGGTCTATTGTACTCCGTTCTCTATTGCGAAAACAGAGGAGGTTTGTTTCTGTGGACGCTTGTGCGTTTAAGTATATTAGTTATTAGAGTTCAATTGAAAGTGCGTTTAAGTACTCTTGGGACTTTTCTAATTGGTTTTTTTAGGGTGGGGTTAGTGAAAATTTGGATTGCAATTTTTTTACATTATAAATCCCATATTGAATATATATATTAAAGAAAAGGTTAGGAATTCCAATCTGGGTTGTTTGCTGAGATATGATTTTTCAAGTTATTCGATGTGTTACCTATTTTAGTATTACGATAGTAGTTGAGAAAGTACTGTCGTGTTTGCCAAATTGAAGAGACCAAGTGTCTAGTTGAGATTGTGTATGTTTGAGCTGATTTGACAAAAAATAGTTGCTGTACTGCATTTGAACTTTGTCGAGCTTTCAAGTTGAATTGTAGAATCGAACTACTAAATTGAAGTTGTGCCACACTACTTATTATGCCAAACCGAGTAATTCTAATAGTTGGACTGATTTCTAAACTGGATTGTCTTGTTTAAACACTTGCCAAGTTGTTCTCAAATTGTTAAGCTCCCGTGATGTGCCGAGCTTAATTGAATGAAGGAGTCTAAGCTACCAAATTAAAATACATACCGAGCTAATTATTGTTGAGTTGTTAATACTTGCAATCCAAGCACTAGTACCTTTTTTGCTGTATTACTGTCTATTAGCTGTTGAGAAACTCTTTCTCTCATAAGCTTAAGTACCACTATTAAATTGAATATCCTCAACATAGCATATGAAGTTGGATATGAATATAAATATTATTATGAAGATGAGATATCATGACTTCCAAAATTTGATGGATGTAGCACTTTAGATGAATGTATGAATTGGGAATTTCAAGTCAATCAGGTTTTCAAAAATTATTCTTATCCCAAGCATAAGAGAACCTATGCTATAAAGAACTTGATGATTGGTCTTGCAACTACTTGGTGGAAGAGAATGATAAATCGGAGAATTGATAAGGGAAAAATTGAGATCATTACATGGGAAGAGATAAGGTGTTTGATGCGAAGAAGATTCGTGCCCTGAGGTCATTAAGACAATTGTATGAGAGAAGACCCACCTATGAAGCTAACCTCTCTAAAGTGTAGGATCAATTGAAGGAGATTGAAAGACAGCTTGAAGTGTTTAAGGATGACACAGGATAACAGAGGAATGCTAAATTAGAGAGTACGTGTCATGCCCCGAAGTGGCAGAGTCGTAACAGCCGCACCATATAAACCATCCTAAGATAGAAGTTGGCCTTACAACCGCTATCTTAGACCTGATCTACACAAGGCGTCCACAACTAACCCGCTTTGAAGTAGACAATTTGTAATTTAAATAATTCATTTACTTAAGAAAGTGAGAAAAGTTATATATAATTCAGAAATGAAAAGTAATAACATATGTGTTGATTCTTCAATGTTTTTCCTCACTCCCTAGGATCTAGCAGTTGCCAGCTTCAGAGTAGTTGTTTGCCGCTTCTTAGCCAGCACCTGCACGACGTCTATAGGGATGTGAGCAACCACAGCTCAGTAAGTAGGGACGGAGGACTTAAAACTATACCATACACACAACAAGGTTTTCAATCACTTATTAAGTGCAATGCATGTGCAAGCAAATGCCATCGCACAACGTTGTCCGGCCCGTCGTGAGATTAGAGTAATTGCGTCCGCTCTAATCCGGGTTGAGGAGTTGCCGTTAATGCAACAGCTCATGACCAAACCCAGGCTTGTATAATGGAGACCTTGCTCCTCCCGCGACTACCTTCGAACCACTGTCTTCACCCTCGCCGCAACCTCCTCTCCTGTCACTTAGTTCGATTGAGGATAAAGAAGGAACCATTTTACAATCCTGTGCTATCCCTTTCGAAGGGGTCGGTATTTGGCCGGAGAGTCCTAAGTTCCCCTAACGGGTTTCCATATATGTCCGATTATGATTACTGGTCATATATTTGATTATGTCCAGTTTAGGGTGATCAATCATTTCGTGCAAATTATACAATATATGTTAGAGCAACAAACATAATCATAGCATCACCTATAATCAAGCACATGCGCACATCCAACTATCTAACAAGCACAACAAAGCATAATCTCAAGCCTCCCAAAATACAGCATTGTATTAATCCCAACTTACCTCAACTCCTCGCTTAGTCACTCGAGGTCCGATTTGCTCAGGCCATCGCCGATCATCCCTATAACACAAACGTAGTTTCAACTTTTCATATAACTATTATAAGTTTGTTTTATCCTATAACGCTTATTATTATGTGTTGTTTAGGGTTTAATATACTTAATTATCTAGGTCTTAAATCTTTTATAATTATTCTAGGTTTGGGTTTAGGTTCGGGTTCCGCATCGATTTCTAAATTAAATTCTAGTTCGATTTCTAGGTACTGTTTCTAGGTACTGTTTTGTACCCAGACCCTAGAAATTTATTTCAACTCATAATGTGAAACTAACCACATTATTTCCAGATATCCTAAATACGATCACTACCCCTAGTTAGCATTTTATTCCATCCGGTACACTTAAATCCGTATTAGTGTACCGAATTTACTCATGTTCTGAGAAATTTTTACATTTTTTATATAATTACCTAAAATTGAATTTTGTTTCAGATTTGTTATGTTCTGATTTTCATTATTTTATTATCTAATTAAACCTAATTTTTCCATATTTATTAATTTTCAATTCTACATATTCCTAATTTTCTACATTTACCACATAACACCTTTATTACTTACACTTAACACTCCATAGACTAGGATTAGGTTTCAACATCAGAGATTAACATCCCTAAACATCTAATTACTATCTAAATCAGTAATTAATACCCTAATCACCTAATTAACTCCGAATTACCCAATTTTTCCATCATTTTAAGGGCTAAAAATTAACTTAAAATTTTCAAAAATTAAATTTAAAAAAATGACTTCATAGCATTGTTCTATATCTCATGAGCATCTTACAGAAAAAAATTGAGCTCCAAACTACACTTCTAAGGTCATTTATTTCTAAACCGAAATGTGCTCGGTTTTGCATGATTTCTTAAGGATCTTATATTACCAGACATGTTTTCATCAAAATAATATTTTTACAACAAACTATATACAAAAATATCTCGGAATAACAAAATTCATAATTTTCTAATAATATTTACTATTTTTACAAAATTGTAAAAAATCGGGCTAGAAATTGGACTCACCGATTTGGGTGGCTCCGGCCACCGCCGGCCGCCGTGGCTATGTCGTCTGGCCTGGGCGCTGCCACCACTGTATGGTGGTGGTGGCCGTCCACTCCCAGTTGCTCGTCTGGTGGGGGTTCCTGTTAAAGGCCCTAATTGCACAGTTTTTTCTAATTTTTTTCTAAACCGAATTTTTCTCTCAATTTTTGCCTCTCTCTAATTTTCTCTGATTTGTATCTGGCCAAATGAGTTCCTGGATTTTTCCTGATATTTATAGGCATTTTCTATAATTAATATGTATTAATTTGATAAGACTTTGCCCATTTTCTTTATTTTTTGGCTTTTAGGTTGTCAAATTTTTATTGGCTAATTTTTCTTTTGCAGCTTTGGACTTGCCATGACCTGATTTTGATTAATCTTATCCTCTTCTGATTTTTTTCATAATTATTTTATAATTTTCTATAATTATTTTATAATTTTCTTTAATTATTTACTTAGTTTTTGGCCAATTTAGGTAATTTCGCGTATTTTTATCTACACGTAAATACATGTAGAGTATACGTAAACATTCCTAATTATTATTTTGGTCATTCTAAAATTTTTAATATACATATAATCTATCTCTACTAATTTACTAGTTATTAGATTACACTTTTTCGCATTTTCAGTAATTAGTACTTATTATGCTTAAAATTTGAAAATTTTATAGTCTCCTATTTTATTACTTATTTTCTTAAATTCAAATTTACGAGGTCAATTTTACTAATATTTCTCTCGTTAGTTTATAATTTGGGGTTTGATTGGATTCCTTAACCGATCGTCCAAAACCTTATGTTTTAAGTTCAATCCTATGGTCAATTGGCTTAATTTTGGGGCTTACAGTACCGAAGGAGAATTTAAGGTGGTGGAGGTTGCTGGAGAAGCGAGTAGTAGAGAGGAGGAGGACCAAGTCGAATTGAAGTTAAACCCCCATATTTGCGATAAGGTGGTGGAGGTTGCTAGAGAAGCGAGTAGTTGAGTGGGGGAGGACCAAGTTAAATTGAAGTTAAACCCCTATATTCCCGATGTGCTCCCATTATCAACCATCCAAATTGGTGAGCATGACCCCAGATGGGAAGAGAAAGAATTAAGTTGTGAGGAAGTGGAAGGAGAGAAGGCTATCGAGCATGAACTTGTGAAATCAACATTGAAAGCATGTAAAGAATTAACGATTTTTGAGTCAAAAGAGAAGTTTGAGATTTTACATGTTCAAACTCCTCGGGTTCATCACATGATGTTTGAGCCAAAAGTTGTATTAATCTTCTTGATTAATAGTTGCCAGGGTTACTTGGATAGAGTTGATTAGATACATGATGAATGGAAGGAAGGATCCTTAAAGAGGAGTTTGGTCGATTGGGATTATGGCGACTGAAAGGAGTCAAGGATGATGCCAGCACTGATCATAGACCCGAACTATCGCTATATCACTCTCTTTAGTTTTTATAGGGTGGTATTTGATCCTGATGGAATTTAAAGCTGTCAATTACTAAGTTTCGAATCGAAACTTCTCTAAGGGATAGGGAATGATAGGATTTGGGGTACTGACCCAACCCGATTGCCAAAGTCGAGCTCATCTACTTGTTGACTCATTTTGTCTACTGAGCTGAATGATACTATTTCTCATAAAAAAAAAGTGCTGAGAAGCAGAAGGCTCTATCTTCACCCATGCTTGACCAATTACTTACTTAGCTTTGTGTCTACCGATAGGCCGAGATATCACATTTTTGAGAGTTGGATTCACTTAGCAAGACACAAAGAGACTATTGTCGACTAACTTACGTTTCCGAGAGTTGGATCTACTTGGCAAGACACGAAGAGACTAATGCCAACTAACTCTAGAACTCAGCAATTATGGGTTGTCCTCTCTAATGTCTCGACCAAGTAATGCGAGGCTACTTCCAGGACATGCCGACTTCCCTATAAAACATACAGTTTTATATCTTTGTATATATTTGTCTGCTGTGTTCAGAGAATCTTCGTGTAAGACCAATGTTACACTGCCACCTATCCACCTTATTTGACGTTGTACTACCTTTCCATTTTTGTTTTTTGTCATTTTTACCCTTTTTCGTACATGCTAAGAATCTCCTTTTTATATATAGTTTCTTATAATTTTTTTTATTTGTAATGTTACCCTATGAACTTACTATAAATACTTCTTTTCTTTTATAAGCTGCAAATAACTTACAATTAAGATTGAATATTCTATTCTCGTGAGATAACCCTCTCTAATTCTATCTTTCATATACTCTTATCTAATCTTGTCTAGTAGCTCAAGATTAGTGGTGGGTAAACCTTGACATCAACTTGTGTATCATATCAAGTGAAGTATTAAGGCATGTTATATTTGTTGGTGAGTCACATTCTCCGAGTAGCTTCACGTCAGCTACTCTTGTTCATTTGTAGATCATTTCCTTCTAATTTCTTCGATATTTTAGAGGACTCATTTTAGTTTAGATTTATCACAGTAAGTCCTAGTGATAATTAAGCTTCTAAGCATACCACTAAGTTTGGAATTATGTAGGATATATGTCTAGCACTTAGAATAGAAGTTTATAAGTTGAAAAAATCATGAAATATATATATAGACGAAGGAGTAACATGTTGGACGTGAAGTGTATGTACGATATATAGATGTTACTTTTAATTTCATTTGCTTACATATGCTCAAATCTATCTTTAGGCAAAGAAAAATTCATTACATGACATTTTTATGAGGAAATCAACTTTTTGAGATGAAAACTAAGATATAGAACTTATGATAAGTATGTAATTTATAACTTTTACTTAGTACTTAAGCTAAATAATCATCTTAGGGAAGAGATGTTAAGTTGAAGTTAAAATATAAGTAGTGTAAGTTTTCGATTTAACACTTAAACATAAGAGAATGATGAAACAAGTTGAAAAACTAAGTTGAAAACTTTTAAACCAAACCATCCAGATCTAGAACCCCAAGAAAAATCATTTAAAAACATGATAAAACAAAGTAAACAAAATAAAAAAGATGAATTAAAGTAAATATAATAAGTGTATAAAAATTAAAACTCAAAACCAGGTTTAAAAACATTCAAAACAAGTTTAGAACTCGAAGTTAAGCCCTTAAGAAATTTTGACCAACATCTAAATCAATCAAGAAAAGTTGTTTTAAGACCCATAAGAAGCCCATATAAAACTTTTTAAACCTAACAAAGATACTAACTTTAGTTTAGACAAAAAACAAGCTAATTTGACCAGTAAGCTCACTTAAGAGTTTAGGAAAATATTGATAGCATCGAGATGATAAGACAAGGATGGAAATATGAATTTGAATAGCGTTTTAAGCTTAGAAAAAGTCCTAAGCCCAAGCCCAAAAGATTTCTTAAGATAGTAAAAAGCCTAACAATCAAGCCAAGCTTAAAAGAGCACTAAAACACGAGGACCACTACTGTTTTGACTAGTGGATAAAATTGTGGGCCCTATCTTGAAAACATAACCTCACTATATTAAAGTACACTATAAAAAGGATTTAAAATGAAGAAGTTATACGTAATTGAAGTTTGAAGTAAAATCGGAAAAATACAAAAAAAAAGTTAAAAGTATAACTTAAAAGGTTTTAGGTTAGCCTTTGAATTTTATCTTAAACTCTTAACATTATCATATTTGCGATTTTTAGGGGACCAGCTCGTTGGAGAAGACCTACCTCCTAACTATTATGACTAATCTGCTATGGCTGAGTAAGTGATTCCTAATGACCTTATATTTGATTTTACTTGTAGTATAGATACACTTAAACTTATATAATGAACTTGGATGCTTATAAGATATGAGAAATGCATGTGTATAATATTATGATTGAATGTCATGGCTTATTAATCAAATAATAATGGGAATTGTTATGATGACGGTTATGCATAGTTGTATGGAATGAAATTGCCTAATCATAAGGAAAGTTGAATTAACTAAGTATTCGATTAAGAACTCTAATGAGTCATACATTTTTCATAATTGCATCATAACTATATCGACTACCACCTCATATGGAAGGTGAGAAGGGGCTTAAAGGGATGGGGGCTCCTATAGGGATGGGGGCTCCTATAGGGATTTGGCAACAATATGCCATTTATATATTATTGAGTCCCTATCTTAGCTATTAAGCTTACTAGGCACTAAGGGATGCTAATCGTTAGCGAAAAACAGTGTCTTGTAACTTCCACTTAAGATGTGTGATGTGAATTACGAGGATGACCACACCGCTAAACATAGGATTTTAACACAAATTTTGTTACTTGAAAAAGGTAAGTATATTTTTGTATAAAAAGAAAGATTTGTATATATTACATATATGTTTGAGTTAATTTGAGTACGATAGTGCAAATAGGAATAAAAACTCAAGTGTTAAGACCAAGTTGATGATTTTTGTTGGTTAATTATCTCTAACCCTGATTATAAAAGGCGTAATTCTGAATTGTATGCAGTTCCTAGGTCGCTATATGTATTAGTTGGTATTTTGATTGTTCATACATTCATTTGTTTGTCCATTTAATAAAATTATTATGTGGTATGACAAAAGGATTAACTCACTAAATGTAAACTTACACTCTAATAGATTTTTTTTTTTATATATATAGGACCACTTTTTCATCCATCAAGGCTAAAGAATACCTAAGGTGAGTCTTAGGTCGAGACAAGATTGTGAGTTTTAAAAAACAAAGAAGGAATTTTGTAATAATAACTTATAGATATTTATTTATTCTATTTAGTTTAATTCTATAATTAAACTTTCTCAATGCAAACTCTTGTAGGACTTTAAATACTTTGTAATATCTTGTTGTGGAATTCTACAAATCCATACTTTAACTTCAATATTTTTGTATTTAAATGGTAAATCTTAATTAATATGCTTGATATTGCATATCTATGGGTCTAATGTCAATACAAAGTGGAAGGAGTGTTGTGTGTTGTATGGAAAGTCTATGATCAATGAGGGGGTTGATTGTAGGTCTTTGTACAATATATGGTGATTTATCACGATAATGATACTATTTGAGTCATAATAATATAATTGTAAAGAATGACAAAGTTAAGGTATAAATTGTAATATTGCAAAAAAAAAAAAAAAATCACAATAGAGTTATAAACAAAGCAAATACATTAAAGTCAACTTTCATATACCTCAAGATGAATTTAATCTATCCATGAAAGCTCCTAACAAGCAAGAAAGTTGATACAAATTGATACAAAGTTACCCTAATCAAGGGAATTCATAATCATAAACTTGGTTCCACAAACAAGCATAAATCAACTCTAACCAAGTATGAAAGTAACAAATTTACTTGAAACACATTTAAAATAGCCTCAATTCATAAAATTTGATTCAAACACATTTCTACAATAAGGAAACATCTCAAAGTAGCATAAGAGCATGAAGTCACTTTAAAGAAGTGACTAATGTTTATAAAATTGTATTTTTAGGAGGAAGCAAAATACACAAAAATATATTATTAGGATGAAGTCATAAGATTATGCAACAATCATTTTGACACAATTTATTTAAACAATTTCATCAAGATGATATGATCATCTTCATTTTCTACTTGGAAGCTCAAATACATATTTTATGAGACAAAACATTTTAATCAAACTTATGGATGTATTCATGTGTTTAAGTGTGTTTTATTAAGTTATGCAAAGGAGATGCTAAATAGATGTTATATACAATCTAATAACATGAGCTTAAGAACATATTACAAACTTAAGAGTAATTAGTGTTGAGATGAAATTTTTTATTATATGAGACTAGACAAACTTTAGAGTATGTTGGCTAGTTGTGGAGCTTATGGTTGAAATATAGCAAAAGCAAATTGTTGTGAGTTCTTTGTTTTGTAATTTTGTTAGAGCATTATATCTATAATTTGGAGAGCTTCTAATTTGTGAATTTGATTCTTAATGAATATTAATAAAGAGGTCAAGAAATGCTTTTGAGGAGACAATTTTTTATTTTGAAGAGTAAGAGATGATCCAAATATTAATAAAGAGCTTAAGAAGTCCTCTTGAAGAGACAATTTATGATTATCGACAGTATGGAGTGGTTTGAACATGCCTCATACCCAAGCTTGATTTTTCTATGCCTTATCTTTTTAATTCTAACTGCAATTAATGATGTTATGTTTGTTTTGCTTGATTTGCATAGATTGTTGATTAAACCTAACCTATTCAAATAATTTATTTTAGTACTAAAGTGAAAGCTTTAGTCTATTTAAGTGCTTAATTGCATCTACTATTAAAGATAATGATTTCAAATGGTTAAGTTTTGAAATGAGATATGCAATTAATAAACCTTCCTTGTTAATTGGCTCTAATTATAGTCTTTGGAGATCTAGAATTAGAGTTTGAGTTTAAAATTAAAAAAAAAGTACTGAAAATTAATCACATTCTTGTTTGGCGAAAAATGAAATGGATACACCAAATAAGAAATTGAAAATTTATAATTAAAGAAAGAGGCCATGAATATTTTGTCTTGTTGTTTATGTGAAAATGATTTCACTCTATATTTGTTCTGGTTATCTACTATTTCAAGAATTTAAGATAAAATAAATTTAACTATATGTTTGCTTATGCAATACTAATGTAATGAGAATACACTCCATAAAGAAAATGTGTGAGTACGGGCAATGTCCACTAAAAGTAGCAAATTCTCAGTTAACTTGACATATATGAAAGTAGTATACGCCAAAAGAAAAGTTTCTTAAACTCCTTGATTGTGTAAGGTTAAGAGAGAGAGGTGTATATATGGATACTATAAAAAAAAATTAGAGTAAAAAGATAATAGAGAATAAAATTAACTTATGAAAATTAAAAATCTTAATGGATTCAAGGGTCTAACTAGACATGTATATTGAATCTCTTTATTAAGCAAATCTAAACACATTTATAAATGGGTTTGATCTATTTATTAATCATGTTAAGTTTTGCTTTACATAAACCCATTTATAATCATATTCTAAAAGTGTCCAGTTGGTCGATTAAGTGCCAAATTGCCGACTTCGCAATGGATACTATCGCTCTAGTATCTATAGTGTCACGACTAACATGAATCCAGTCTCTCCAGCATATCGGACCTATCAGGACAAACACGAACCCAGCCTCTCCAGCATATTGGACCATGTAACTTAATGCATTCTAGCTTGTTATCACACTCCAGTGCAAAGGGTCAATTGCAAAATAAGGTTTGAAAATACTTCACTTAATAAGTCCCATGATTGGATTGGGAAGAAAAAAAAAAAGTCCCATAGTTGGTGCCAAAAAATAAGTGAGGCACAATTACTAGGCCCGAGTCAATTAGATCACGAGTTATTTTAAAAACTTTAAAACTATAAACAGTGAAAATTGAACTTAGGAAATTAACCGATTATATATAGCATTAGCTATAGGTTGTGCGTACTTGATTTGTTGCATGGTATTTGTATATGTGGAATATTTACGTATTAGGCATCAACTTATAGAAATTTTTTCTTTCCTTTTTTTTCAGGAAAAAGTAACTTGGACGGTGTAGACTTGTACGATGACTTAGGACATAGTATGTGTTATGATAGGAGGGAAGAAACTAGTGGTTATGAGTATTATGATGACTAATTTTCTAGATGTACTTAGTGCAGTATAGTTAATGTTTTTAAATAAACTATGTTTTATATTGGTTTTTAGACTTTAAGCAAAGTTGCTTTACCTTTCATTATTGTGCTAAATATGTAATGTATTTAAGGATTGAGATTGGACCTAAAGGAATCATTTAGCATGAATTAATTTGCAAATCTTTTTTGTGTACATGAGAGACTGCATATAAAATATATGGAGTTTAACCGATCTCTAAACCTTAGCATGTCCATATTATAATGAGTGCATGTAGTGGAATTATTATAGATCAATTATGTGGCATGAAATCCTATAACCTGTCCTATGAAAAGTTTTGTAAGTTGTTTGTGCCTAGGGTTTCAAAAGTGATGAAGCTTAGGCGTTCGGCTAAGAAACTTGAAAAGATTAGTCACTGTATTTTGTCTTGTGTGAAGTATGAGGCAACTATTTTGAATGAAGAGGTTAATAATGCATATCAGTAGAATAAGGACTTGTTGGCTCTGGCCTCTCAGTGGCCCACTATAATTAAGTAGCTAAAATGCATAAATTAGTAATAGAAATATCCATAATTGAATTGGCGGTGATGAATCCATGTGGCACGTGATTGGGCAATATTCTTAGTAACTTGAAGGGTGAAATATATATATATATATATATCATGTAGTCTCAAATAAAAAGTCAGAAAAATTTCAAAAGGTATCTTCTCCCACTTTTGGCTTACCTAATTGATTAGTTTCTACCACTTACATCAAGTAGTATAGAGCTAGTTTTTGGCCATGCTAGAGACCAGAGAGCTATTCTTCATCAAGGAGGTGCTACATGCCATTCTTACTTAGTAAGCTGCTAAATAAGAAGCCCATGCCAAGCAGCAAGAAAGGAGGCAAGAGAAGATTATGAAGGAATAAGCGGATTGGCATGGGGCTAATAAAGATGCTCTCTAGAACTTCAAGGTAACAACAAGAAACTTTAGAGAAGCAAAATCAAACCATCTAGAAATGAAGGACCAGATACATAACTAACAGAAAGATGGTTGGTTGATTCAAGACAGTGCAAGGGGATCTAATACAACTCCAAATAGTAGTAAAGCTCCAGTGGGAGTCCTCAATGTAGCTTCCACTGTTGTTGTTGACCTTGAAGGTGAGAGTTGCACTGGGTACCAATTACAAACTAGAACTCCAACTATTGAGTTTTTGAGGTTTAATGGAATGGACTTTAAATCTTGGCTTTATTGAGCAGAGCTGTTCTTCATACTTGTTTCAACACCTACACATTATAAGGTTAAACTTGCCACAATGAATTTCAAAGATAGGGTAATGTAATGGAATAACTCATATATGCAGAATCATAGACACATTATCATTGTAAGTTGGGAAGAACTGGTTCACGCATGCTCTCTAAATTCAATGAAGAGCTTATGAGGACCCAATGGTATTATTGAAGGAGCTACGACAATATGGAAACTTATAAGAATACATGGAAGAATGTAAATTTGTAATCACACAACTCCAACTTTGTGAGTTTTATCTCATTAGCATATCTTTCATTGGAACCAAACCAAAATTACAATACATTATACGCGTTTTTCAACCCCAAAAATTATCCCAAGCCTATACACTCTCCAAGCTTCAAGATGCTAACCTAAATCTTATCATGGCCAACCTCAAAACCAGTAGAACTCTTACATCCAAGAACCCCAACGCCTCAAGTTTCACACCTAGCCTATACAAAACTAGCAATTCTCAATGCCTACCATTAAAAACCCACCACCTAAAGCTACATACACCATGTCACCATATAAATCCAACACTCCCACCACTTTAAACCCCAGACTCACCAAAAGAATTACCCCTGAAGAACTTGCAGAGAAAAGAAGGAAAAAACAATGTTTTTAGCATGATGAGGCCTTTGGGCCTCGACAGGGATGCAAACAGAAGCAACTGAACATGATTCTTGTTGATGGGCTCAATCATGTTGATGATTGCAATGAGGAAAGAAATGAATAGGAGGAAGATTCTCAAAATTGACATTATATTCACCTAGTGATAGCATTCATTAGCATGAACATCACTCCTTTGAGAGTGAAACTTGCTGATGGAGTGGCTCTCAAGTGTCATGCTAAAGCAGAGGAATTTAAATGGAACATGCAGGAACATGAATTTCATACTACAATGCACTTACTACCTTTATCAGTGTATGATCTCATCCTTGGTATTCCTTAGTTAGCATCAATTGGTACCATCCGTTGGAACTTTCAACATCTCCCCATGAATTTCACTAGGAAAAGCAACCTGCACGGTTTTTGGAAAAGAAGATGAGTAGTAATTTATTTCAGGTGATGCTTTAACTAAAATGTTGGATACTAGTAGCACTGCCATTGATGTACAATGCTGGGTTATTAGTGGTTGTGTTAAAGGGGCTGTAGAAAGGACTAAAAATCAATTACATCACTCATCTTAGATCTACTAGAATAATTTCATGATGTGTCTAATGAACCACAAGGAATACCTCCAAAATGGGAATTTGATCATGAGATATATTTGCTAGAGAATACTAATCCCATTAATTTATGCTCGTATGGACACTCTTCTATCCAAAAGTCAATTCTGGAGGAAAAGATCAAAGAAATGTTGACGAGTGGCATAATTAGACTAGTCAAAATCCTTTTGCCTCTCTGGTTGTGTTGGTTAAGAAGGACCACACAAGGTGAGTGTGTGGAGATTATAGGGATCTTAACAAATATACTATCAAGGATTGATTTCCAATTCCCATTATTGAAGATTTGTTTGATGAATTGCATGGGGCAAGTTATTTCAGTAAATTGGATCTTAGGGTCGATTATCACCAAATAAGGATGCATGCTGATGATGTCTATAAAATGTGGAGACACATAACCGGATTACGAACTTCTAATAATGCCTTTTGACTTGACTAATCCTCAATCTAACTTCCAAGCACTCATGGGCAGCATTTTTAAGCTATTTTTTAGAAGTTTTGTATTGGTAAATTTTTTTATGATATTTTGGTTTATAGCCCTACATTAAAGGAGCACACTGGGCATCTACGCATGGTGCTAGAAGTTTTGAGGAAAGAGTAGTTATTCCCTAAGAAGGGAAAGTGTGTTTTCAGGGTTATCTACAACCATACAAATACAAGAATACAAATACGAGAATGTCGCTACACCAGGATATCTACAACCATTTCCTGTTCCAGTTAGGTGTTGGGTAGAATTTACGAAGGATTTTATGGAAGGCATACCAAATCTAATGGGAAGGATGTAAAATGGTGGTTGTGGATCGTTTGACAAAGTATGGCCATTTCATAAGGTGTATCATCCTTACACAGCCACACTAGGTTGCATAAGCATTGTTGGATCATGTTTTTAAGTTACATGGGCCACTAGAGGGGATCACCAATGATAGGGACCCTATTTTCGTTAGTTCTTTCTAGACTGATTTCTTTAAACTACAAGAGCTCAATCGAAGCATTCAATAGCTTACCATTCACAAATGGATGGTCAAACAGAGGTGGTGAATAGGTGCTTGGGGACTTATTTAAGATGAATGACAGGGACACCCTAAGAAGTGGAGTCAGTTTTTGGCTTTACCAGAATGTTGGTATAACACCAATTTCCACACAAGCACTAAAACTACTTCCTTTGAAGTACTTTATGGCTACCTACCCCCATTCACATGACCTACATACTTGGTGACAGTTGAAATGCTACGGTGGATCAAATGTTGAGAGACAAGGAATCAACCATCAAAATGTTATAATTTCATTTTAAAATAGAACAGAATGCGGCAACAAATAGAAAAGAACAAGACAAATCAACATTTTGAGATTAGTGAGTGAGTACTATTAAAACTACAAACCTACAAACAACACATCTTCGGAGATCACCTGCATAAAGGATGCAACCTCGTTAATATGGTCTTTATAAAATCTTAGACAAATAGCTTACAATCTGGATCTTCCTTTGGATACCACAGTACATCCGAACTTCCATGTCTCTCAGCTCAAAAAGTACCATAGCCCTTCAATTCCATCTATGACTCCTTTGCCTCAAAGCATTATAGACGGGGATATGGAATCGTTGGCTATTTTGGATGGTGGTTGGTTAGGAGGAAAAACGGGGTCATGGTTTTGGCACAATGGACAAATCGATCACCTGGTGATGCTACTTGGGAATACCTTAGCAATTTGCAGTTGTGTTTTTTGAATCTCCCTTATGGGCAAGGGTTTTGAACGATGGAGGGGATGTTATGAGTTGTTTGTGCCTAGGGTTTCAAAAGGAAGTGACAGAGATTAAGCGATCGGCTAAGAGAGTTGAAAAGAACAGTCGACATGTCTTGGCTTGTGTGAAGTGCGAGACCATTGTTCTGAGAAGAGGATTAGAGCCTGGACTTCGGTCTTATCAAGTAAATACTGCATATCAGTAGAATAAGGGCTTAACTAGCTAAAATACGCGCATT
The DNA here is from genome assembly GCA_024138005.1 of Lumnitzera racemosa. Lineage (NCBI taxonomy): Eukaryota > Viridiplantae > Streptophyta > Magnoliopsida > Myrtales > Combretaceae > Lumnitzera > Lumnitzera racemosa. The sequence goes on along the minus strand of JAMXBC010000003.1, from coordinate 31,699,736 downwards.
AGTAATAGAAATATTTGTAATCGAATAGGTGGTGATGTGTCCCTACAGCACATGATTAAGGAATAACTAAAAGTGAGAAATTACATTATATATATATATATATATATATATATAATGTGTTCTCACAGAAAAAAGTCGGAAAAAAAGTATAATTTGCATTCGAGCTAATAGCTACTGTATTAGGGAGCAACCTTGTTAATTAATTCTACACTTGCATCATAAAGTAACCACTTCAATCATAAGCCCCTAATTTGAAAGAATTCATTAATACTGTTGAATAGATATTAAGTAATACCAAAGTGACCCTTCAAGATAATAATTATCACAATCAGAGAAGGCTAAGTTACAATATACGATTTACAACTACACTCGATAGAAATCTCACGTTGGAACCATAGTACAATTACAGAACGTAAAAGTAGAATCTTTTTGTATCTTTTTATATAAAACAATCTTTTCGTTTTCTCTTTCGATAACTAAAGGCTTTCTCATAAAATACATTAAACACAAGGGAATGTTCAAGGAGCAATTTTTAAAATAAGGTTCTAGCAAAGCCAATTCCCCTTAGTGAAATCGCATTTAGGAGATCCCGTTTCATGCTGGCCGAATATGAGCAACAAATTGCATATAAGAGATGTGATTTACTTACAAATCTCCATTCAACATGGATTGGCAAGAAACTGCAAGTTCCATATGCAATTTACATATCTCATGTATAAAATGAGATTTACATACAATCCTTCCTAAAAAAAAATGGGGGGTGAAATAGCAAGTAGATATTACAAAGCAAGGAGAGAGTTGTGATTTCTTTTTTCTTTTTTTATTTTTTAAGAAGGTAAAGGACCTAATTAGAATAAAGAGGAAAAACACTAGCTATGATTAAATGCATGGAGATTCAAAACAAATCAAGGGTTTAAATGCGATTTAGAAATCATATCTTTTATATGCATTTTAAAAATTCACACCCTATACGATTTCTTTATAGGATTGTACCATCAAACGACTCAAGCAAAATTGCATCAACTACATGTGATTTGGCAGCAGTATTTCCTAAATTAGTTTGACCGAAACTCTATTCTAAAATATAGTCTCATACTTTTTCTAGAAATATTCTTTTCTCCCCAAATCCTTTGAGCTACGAGGAAATTTGAGTTCGCTCATCCACGAAATAAGTTAAAATCATACAACCTTTTTGTTTTGCTCTCCAAAGAGCAGATGGACTAGTGATATTTTGCTATATATGGTGCAAGCCAACACGGAAAGACTGTAAAAACTATGGATCTTTGTGGGTTGGTAACTTTCATTGCTGATATGAACTTCGAAACAAGCGGCTGATAATGGCTTGTCCTTTTTTAGTTTGTTGCATTCCAAAGGCAACAGGTTACCATATTCATACACCTAACAGCTTGTAGGATTTTAGCAGCTGTTAGACAATTAAGTAGCTATTGAACTTTTTATCATCTACAATAGTCACTCTCTAGCATTATCTAAATTGAGCAAGATGGCACCATTAAAAATAAGACCACCCTACATGATATGAGAAAAGAAAGACACTAATAAAGAAGATGATATATGAACTAAATTTAGGGCAAAAAGGAAATACAAACTAAATAGATAACTCATATAACAATGGGTTGTTCTCCTTCCAGCTCTGAAATCACAATTAGTGAGTCTGTCACTTCCAATGAAAGCGGCTTGGTCTTGGGAATAGGATTAATAACCTGCATTAGAGAAATGCAGATAAGAAATGGATGTTGTTTCAAATCCAGTATGAATTCACAAGATGTACCTTCTTGTTGTCTTTTATATAACCTATGGCAACTTCCCTCCTCAAATATGCCCGTTCAGAAAGCTCAAAAAATGATGGGTTCTCTCCCTTCTTCATGTAGAGACTAATATCCTATTCAAACATGCACAGGAGAAATTTGACTTTAGCAATTCAGCAATTTTGTATCTTACAAGCATTGCTTCATGCACATCCTATTCTCCAGAGGAAATATGATTAACTGAATATCTTTGAAATTACAACAACCTATATTTCTAATTGAAAAATAAAAAAGACAACAAATGAAATGAATAAGAAGCAGTGAGCACCTTCACATATATTTCATCACCCTCTGCATCTAAAATGTCCTTCCACACATCATTCAACTCATTGTTCTGTGCCACTGTTATCCAAATTAAAGAACATTTTTTTTTAAATTGGAAACCATGATGGGGGCAAAAAAAAAAAAAAAAACTAGCGAAGCTTGGACACTGAAAAACCTTGAGCGGTTACAAGACTCATCACTTCCTCTGCTGCTATGTAAGTGAGGGCTGGCTTGATTCGTGTAATCTATTCGTTTTTCATGTATTAGTATAACCAAATGATTTACCAAGCAAAATGCAAACTACAACAATGATGCACCATGACATTGCCTCTGGATTATCACCTGTTTACCCAATTTTGAGTCCACAATCTCAGCAACCAGATTTTGAGCCTGCATGAATTTACTTGTTTATCATATTCTTTTATTTGAAGAGAGGCAAAAGTTTCACATCAAAGCTTTAGAAATGTTAATATAATATTAAAGAAAATGTAAAGCAACATTGCTTAACAAAAACAGCCAAATTAGCAATACCTTCATTCCAAGTCTGCTGCATATATTCTCCGCAAGAAGAAGAGAATATGCAGAGTGCTTGTCTGCCCTGGATGGATCTAAAGAGAAGCAACAATGATAGATCAAAGGTAATTAATGCAAAATCATTGCTATGTAAAATTAGCCAAATCATATTGCAAGTTTACCTCCAAGAAGCCACTCCCTTTCAGGTATTACAGCTATTGAGAGGGGTATATCTTCATTTTTCTTGTATGAATTTTGAATTGTCATTAACGTTCCCTTTAGAGTGTCATAATTCATTGGATTTCCAATCTGAGGGAAAAAAAAAAGTGAAAATGAAAGGGGAGAAAGAATATGGAGAAATTTTTGCTTCCTACAATATACTGAGAATTTTACCTTGTGAGAAACACGAATGTTTTTCAGCTTGCCCTGACCAGCCAGTTTACTTGCTCCATTCCTGTCATGTATTGGCACATCTGATAATATTTCCTGCAAATGCATCAAGAGAGACAGAAACTAGCTACCCATTGTCAAAAGAAGTTTATAATAATTTACTCAGGCTCTAACAGCAGACAATATGCAACAAAAACAGATAATGCATGATAATGATACTATAGGAATCATCAATGATGAAGCAGTAGAGAATTCATCCAAGAACATCCCAACTATATCATGGAACCAACTTTCCAAAATTAACATGTCAAAACATGCAGTTCAGTAGGCGAAGCATTTACCAGAACCAACTGAAGCAAAATAAAACTTCCCAAGATCATATTATCATTTAATAATTCTTCAAATAATGCTTGAACTAATTTCTTCTCAATACAAGTATTGAGCTAAAGAAACATAGTAAATCGGCAAGGTTATTTTCATGGTATTGTACAAAAAAGCACACCTAGCTTTTTTGGTTGTGAATATACTGAAAGATTATCTATTAGGAGTAAGAGGGATGTTCAAGAGCAAAGAACGCCAGCTCAGGCTCTATCCCTAGCTGAATACAGCTAGCGCAAAGGAGCAGCTTTACAACTACAAATGGCAGCAGTTAGTGTGAGGGAGAGGCAGTCAGATGTTTTCTTTGTTGATACAAGTGTTTACAAGCTTTAGCTGTGTGAATTTAGGAGCAAATTTGCTCTAGTGTTTGTTCCATTTCATCCAAATATGGTTTGTAATCCACATTTCTTAATTTTATAAGTAGAATTTACTTGGTCAATAACAATATGGCATGCTCCAAAATCTACAATCTACACACTTCTCCATGTTAGAATCAAGGCAGCACTAAAGATATTTCCATGGATAAAGAGAGAAATCAGACACCAAACCAAGCACAAACAAAATTAACATATAAATTAGAACTTCAAATAGAGGACTCAATGGTTTGATTTTATTTTTCCTTTTCTTTATTTAATTAAAATAGTTTCATTCTCACAAAATTTCACAGAATATAGTTTGCCTGTTCCATTCATTTTGCCTCAAAACATCAAAAAAGATGCACTTTGCAGTTGAATACTGATGCCCCTAAAATACCAAAGACATCTTTGAGCAAGCACAAGTTTATTACAACATACCACTACACTGCCAGGTCCAAGATAATTGTCATATTCTTCAATCATTTGAGCAACATCTGAGCGCCAACCAAGCATCAAAATGCATTCCTTGGGCCCCAAGTTGGATTCAGAAGCCTGTAAAAGTTAAAAAGAAAATATAAGCCCATGCTATGTTGCCTAGCCAACTTTAAGGGGTTAAAGTTGCACCTCAGGTCTGATTGACCTCTAGCAATGAATCTATTGGACATGTACCTTTGACTCCAATCGATTGGATCGTTCAACAATGCTTCCAAGCCGCATATTTCTCAATTCCAAGGCATGTAAATTATTAATACTATTTTCATGATCTTCAATATTTTGCATGCCCTTGCCCCCTTCTTTGCTTACTCTTGAAGATGCAATCTGTGGTATGGTTTTTGGGTAAACAGGGGCAATAAACAAGACCTGCATGCAAAGAATAAGAAATCACAAGATGTCTAGTAGGAGAACAAACAGTTTATAATAATGCATATCAGGAATCACAATGTGGCAATGAATTTCAACCTATGATAATATTGTCTGGAAAAAGTAGAATTCTAAATGAAGGTACATCAAAAGATTGTTATGGTCTTCATTCTGTTCATGGGACAAGAAAATGTAATTTCATTGATGGAACAAAGGAAATGATTTCAGAACCTCCAATTGTGAAGGCTCATAAGGGTTAAGTAGCTCCTTTAACTGGTTATATAACTGTAAGAAATTTTCTGGCTCCCTCTATCTATTAGATAGCTCTTGTTGGTAGTACTAGGATGAGACTTGCTAGCTACTCACTAACTCTGGAATATAACTAACCAACTGCTTACTAACTCTTACTTCTACAGACATGTCAAGAGCTACACCCATGTAATAGGATTGTTAAACCCTTGGTATTATATCAGCCTCCTCCTTAAGTAGAGCATTTGCAAATACATGCAGATCTAACTAATCTAACAACGTCTAAATACATGGAGCGCCCATCTTAAACGATCCAGGGACCTTACAACAATTAGTCTAGTTGATGTTGAAACCATAATATCTTTTACGACAATATAAAACACGTCATGCAAAATAAATTACAAAAATTATAGTACTTGTAATATCTTCATCCTCTTTAGCTTCAAAGAAACGAAAAAATAAATAAATAAATAAAAACCAATGAATGGCATACACTTATTTGTACGATAGATCTCGATAACAATGATTTTGCTTTTCCTTCTACACGAGAGTTCACCATTGTTTTCATCCCTATTTCGATATCAATTTTCTGTCTAAGCCTTAATCTCAACGAATCTTGATAACGCTGGCTTGATTTTGTTTTTGTTTAATTAAGAGCTTACCAAAATACTTTGATGGGTATAGGAGTTTTCAGCAGTGAGTCATCGGAGTTAGGTGGGTGATAGTAGTGGGGTGGTAGTGGGTGAGAAGAAGATACCAGTGGTGGGTGATGTTGGTGAAGAAGAAGAAGAAGAGGGTAGTAATGGTCATTTTTTATTAGAATTGCATTTCATACTAGCTAAATTGCACATGTCTATCTTGATAGCCTGTAATACTGCCATTTTAGTTTAATTTAAAAGGAGTCTAATTCTACAGGTTTCTCAACAATTAAACAGCTATTACCCTGTATATTCTTATCCCTTCCAGATAATGAATTGAACTCCTAAAAGAAAGCCAAAAAGTAGATGGATATCTTAAATGCTACAAAAGAGATGAAACAATTGGAAGTGACAGTCAAGAATGCCTATCAGACAACTGATGAAAAAAAAGAGACACACACACAACACAGTTATGTGGAATGTGCATGCCCATGCACATAGTACTTTGTCTGGCTGATGATCCATTGGACAGCGTGATGATCCAAAGATGATAAAAAAGAGATTGCATGATGATAATTGTAAGATGAATAAATAAAGGAAGAAATTAAGTTTCCATGAAATATAATGTACTAGATAATGTCATGATGTAGTGAATACTTCGTCTCCATTCTGAAGAATCTCATCATCCCTTGGATGGAATTGGACCTTCCCATTTCTACGTAGACCACAAACAACTGCCTGAACATATACAAATATTTAATTAAAAAGAAAAAAAAAGAAGAGCAAAAAAGAAACAATTTTCACAAAGATTAGGAGTTAGAAAGAGAAAAAACATTGGGTAGTTGACTAGACCTCTTTAAATCCTCGTCTTATTTGTCTATACGTTAATCCTATCAGATTGGGGAAACTGCAAAGATTAAATACATTTTCTGCAACAAACTAACATAATAGCATTAGTGTACCGGCACAAATTTCACTATAAGGGAATAAAAGAAGAACAAAGTTAAAAAACTGCAATTTTTTCACATATTTATAACACATTTAGAGAAGAAAAAGAACAACAATAATATACAAATTTGAGAAAATAAGAAAAAGGGATGGTGTGCACTCAATTGTTTCTTTGGCTCAAGAACAAGCTATTTTCACAAACCCAAAAGTTGAAGAAAAGATAATCAAGTACAATCTGAAATGAAGGTATTAAGACAGGAGTATACTTTTGTAATTGAGCAAGTGTCTGTATATTTTTATCAGCCCTTTTTGGCGAGAACACTGAACAAATAATTTTGAAGCACCATTTTCCACAGGCTCCACTTTCAATCCTGTGATTGATTTCAAGAGCTCACAGGTATTGGAATTTGAGACCTGCATTAGTTACAATAGTAAAACCAAACTAATTGCAATAACTATAAAGTGTTTAAAGATAACAAAGGAATATGAAAATGAAATTCAACTATGTTACCTCAACTATTGTAGGCACAGATCCCATCTTTGGAATTGGTTGAAGGGCCAAGACTGATAGGAACGCGTCGGTGTCGACTTCATAACTAAAAATTAGAATTATTGAATCAATAGAAGCATACAAAGTCTTAGAATCATGACGCTACAAACACAGCCATCGAGTTAGCTTTAAGAATTCTGAAGCAATACCCATAAGAAAGCGTAGGCTCACAAATGATATTATAGTTTGTATGGTCCAAAATAAAGTTTGTAGAAAGAAAACAACACTCACTCTACAAAGACTTAAACCAGAAACAACAGCCAAGTAAAGGAGACTTAATGTACAACATCTACAAAGAACATGAAATTAAGTGAATGGAGAAACAAAAACAAGAAGAAATTCAAGCACATAGCCTTTGCATTTTATATTATATTAAACCCTAAATTATGTAGCTGGGCTGTCTAAATAGTATATGACTAAAATTCAAAAATTTACATTGAAGCAAAAGAATGTTTTACAATTCATATTGATGAATCATTAGCAATTCTCTTTAGCAAACGAATCTAACAACTATTTAACAAAAAGAGTCCAACAACTTCCTCATAACACCAAGGAAATGTCAATAAATATCATATATACTGAAAATTATTGGTTAATGGTCATAGATGATTGCTTTTTCAAAATGCTCCTCTACTTATTTAGTAAAGCATGATTATTGATCCTCAACTATTGCAATTCCTAGCTTTTTTCTTAAAGAAAGTTTGAAATATAAAATACTCTTGCAGCACAGCAAAATGAAAGAGACAAGGAGTCGTGGTCCAATTAAACATAAAAGTCTAGAAACACAATGTTATTTTCTTATTTGCCAAAAGAAAAGCACTTATAGCAACAAATCCTTACTGATCTCCCTTTGATGGTAATATGATTATTGCACGTGCCTTATTAGCTGCAGCTCTTTCATATGACTTTGTCAAGCTAAGGCTACAACTGCAAGTGCAAGATTTACAGTGCATTAGGTTCATGAACTCTAAAAGCAAGCCATACTATCAATGGTAAATTGACATTACAAATCATCAAATTACTTGCTGTGCAAAGATTTGTACTACGTAAATTCTAGTTGAACAAGATGCAATAAGAAACCTTATAAGTCAAACCTCTTTGTAAGGACATCAATATTGCTAAGGTCTTTAGCAATATTATCAGCAATTTTATCCATTTGCTTCCTTGGAAGATCTGACATAAGAAGAATCCTTTGTCTCCTGTTCACATAAATAGTGAATACCTTAGAAAGCAAGACATAGTGAGTAGTCAAGAAGATAGAAGCCAAAAGTACAAGACCTATTACCTAACCGTAGCAGTACCTAAGCGGATAGCATATTCGTGATACTTATTTAGCTGCTTCAGTATGTAGCCAAGATGGCTATTTATACCACATATAATAACATGATCTGTTTCAAGGACTTGCATCTGTGCTCCCTCTCTGAGTTTTTGCATATTATTCTATTCAAGGTAAAGCTATGAGCATCCAACAACATAAAACAAAATCTTCATATTTTACTTCTTTTGCACAGTTACCCTGAATTGTTCTGTCATAGTGCTCAATAGTCGAGAGTAAAATAGTATCCCCCATATTGCAAGTACAAAGCCAATAACTCTTTCAACACGTGTTCTTTGCTGCAATTTAACACAAATCACCAAGTTGAAAAGATGGGTAAAGAATAGAAACATCAATTGCAGAATTCATTGTCTTACTCTTAAATGAGTTGATGATGAACATAGGCATGCCCATGCCTCCCAGAAGCAATCCTCAAGATTTTCTTTACTTCCCCTATATTAGTTGAACAAAACAAATAAGCACATTAGAGGGCATATAGATTCTTTAGGCCTTCATCATTTTATCTATTCATAATATGCACTTTTTCAGAGAAGCTTTGTCATATAGTTTAAGATTAACTTCATAAGTTACCTGAACCTAAAGAACAGAAAACCGCCAATGACAACAAAAGAGAAACAAGCCATGAGAAGCACTATGAAAAACCTGCATAGTATTGAAAGATATTTCAGACATGTGAGCATATAAAAGCAAAATGCTAATCAATTGTGAACAAAAAGATAGTTATGCGTGATGCTTGCATGTTAAGGTAAAAAGGTGCAAGTTTCACAGTTATTAAAGCTCAAAAGCAAAAGGATTAATTTGTTCTAAGACCTAGAAGAATTGTGCCTAATAAACAATATGGAAAACCATTCTCCTTGAAAGATAAGAAGGAAAATTATTTTAACTTCCTTTTCACTATAGAAGTGAAGAAACTTATATTTTTTATGGAAAAAGGGATCATCAAATGAACAATATATACTTTTACCAATACCACATTATTCCCATGAAGTTGATGCTTTCTGTACTCTCTGAGATATATGAGTTTGAACTCCAAAAATTCCAAAAAATGATGGGAATGCATTATAAACTAAATAGATTACCTTTCAAAATTATACAGAAGAAAGAAGTACTCATAAAACAAAATGAACAGCCTTGCCATGTAGAAGCATATGAGAAAATGAAAAGGAATATTCAAACAAAAAAAGTTTCTGCATTTAGATTGCTTACGTAGCAATATTTCTCTCAAGTTGGATATTAAATAAGTAGAGCAACCGAGCAAAGCTCCAGCTAATATCTTGAAATGAAGGCAATGAACGTATGCACACATCCGGATTAAAAGGTTTTGACTTGTTTAATGAGTTAGATATACAGGCAAATGATGGGTGGGTGGTTGCTACAATAGTCTGAACGATATGAGGTAGCATGTTTTTCAAAGTCTTCATCAATGCCTCAGCAGAGCTTAATTGAGTCATTCTGGTTATGACATACAATCCTAAAGAATCCATTGCTGACTTTTGGTAGAGGCCCTGCACACAACATGTCATATTAACTATGTACAGTATGATCACACAATAATCTAAATAAAGAGTGATAATATGACCTACTTAAGTCATGCATATTTCTTATGAGGACATGGTTGCTACAAATTCAAAATCATGGAGTTCAAACAATATGACAAGTGATAGTTCGAGTAATTAGAAAGAAAGACTTCATATCACAGAGCTGGTAACAGTGCACATCAATTACAAGGGTAGTTTGAGTAATTATGCAAGTAATTTAGAAGAAAAACTTTGAATAAAAAAGAAATAGGTAATTGAGGCTGTGAAAATATGTTTGGAAATACGATTTTTATATCTCAATAGTTTATATTGTGTTACTGTAGATTATGATAAATTTCCTTAAGATTTAATAGATTAGATTTGATTTATTCTGCTAGCAGAATCAGAGATTTACATACATAGTGGTCTATGACAAGTAGAGAAAATGCATCTATAAGTGTTATGTACTTCTACTGGCCATTCAACATGGAAATAAAGGATAATAAACTTTGATAAAGGCCATTCAAGTTTCCATTGTATCAGATACCAAAAATACAAATTACCGTAGTATCAAGAATATGCTTTGACCATGATGACAAAAAATAAGTAACCTGTTGTAAGCAATAAAAGTACTTTTAAAGCATAGTAAAAATAGAGATTCATCCCATTAGTAGCATGTGAAGCATGGAAATTCTGCCAACAAACAGAATGTAACATCCTTTATCTACTTATTATTGAGAAAAAATTCTGTATAGACATTGGCTCATCACCACTAAGTTCCAACACATATTATCATCAGTTTCCAATCATTACCTTGTAGAGTTTATCACTGTCTTTTACACGTGATTCGGCATCCACGTCATCTGAATTACCAACATATAATTTGCAGTCTAAGCTATTCTTCCTCCTCCAAGAACCAACCTTCTTTTCCTCAGCAACTATTAAGACTATCCACTCAAACAATGTGAAAGCCAGTAAAAACATTATCCAATTCAGATGCTAAAGAGTATGGACAACACTGACTGACTAACTTAATAGATATTGAATTTAGATGCTCAAATAGGTTTAGAATGATTTTACTTTTTTTATATGGCACTCACTTGTGTGGATCAAGATATGATTGAAAATCAGTAAGTGGACTAATTAATTAAAAGGGGGTTAAACAATGGCACGCGAATTCAAACACATGAACCCCTTTTCTAATGCCATAGAGCATAACAAGCAAATTATCTAAAAACTTAAGCATAGATTTGGAATAATTTTCTATTTCTTCTTTCACAATAGATAATATGAGGGACAACCATCCGAGACTTGCCAAAATGCCTTTCCTCCCACTAAATTATTTTAACTTCAACAAATCATTTTCGCAAATATTACAATGTTTTCAATCTGATAGAGCTAAACCTATGAAACTTTTGGGAAGTTTCACAGAAGATAGAATATTAGTGTCAACATAAACATACATAAATGTGTTCTGCAGGAAGATGTGCACATGTGTGGTCATTGCGAATTCATGTTGTGTCTTTATCCACAAAGGAAAAAAAAAAAAAAAAGAAAGAAAGAAAGAAAAGAAAACGTTACCTAAAAGTTTGTGCTGCATACACATAGTACTACTCTTTGCAAAATTGAGGACTCACTCGAAAATGTCAAGACTATTATAGAAAGTTTCACACGCTCAAAATTTTCCATCAGCCATTCTCTTCAATTGATGCTGTACATGCCAATTTAACTCACCAGGATACTGCTTTGACATGCCAAGGAGCTGCTATTTTAGAGTTGAAAAAACTAAGCTCTTTACTGATAGGCATTTTTTCTCGAATTATTAGTCATCACAAGAGAAAAAGATTCCAATGAATACAAATACAAACTTAAACTTTTCTCTTTTCTTTGGGCAGTTAGTTGGGGCTTGTATTTAAATCACATTTGTTAATATGGACAACATAAAACTCACCTTTATCATAAGCTGTATCAAATGCATGAAAAAACCTACGCCCAAACACTTTCTTTGATTTCCTGAAAATTGACATATCGGTTAACATCTCAATCTGCTGAAAAAATGTTGAAAACAATGCACCCATTGCAGGAGCATTTAGAACCTTATCTAGTCTCTTTTAAATTTATAAATCCCAATGCAACAGTAAAGTGTTAAAACATAACACTCCTAAATTAATTTCCATTTCTGTAGAGTAAACATAAGCCAGAACATAACAAGTACATCGATAACTAAAGAATGCAAATGCACCGGTTTTCAAATTTCTGAATTTTTAAAATTTAACCTCAAAGTTGGAAATTATCGGTTTAACCTGAACTGAGTTAAATGTTATAGAAGTATCTCAACTTTTATTTTTTAGCAATTTAGTGATTATTTGTGCAATTTAGTGTCTATATTTTTTGGAAGTTGCAAAATAGTGTCCCTGTTAAATTGTAAACTTATGATTTAGTATCTGTCAATAATAAAGCCACTATTTTGCAGCTTTTAAAAAGTACAGACAGAAAATTGTACAAATATAAAGTATAGACACTAAATTGTTAAAAAAAAAAAAAAATTTTGAGACACTTCTGTAGCATTTATCCCATCTGAACTTTATGTATTATTTTCGTGGTCCATCTATACAGATGTAACTTCTTGTGTATTTGACACATAACAAGCAATATGAACTTTAAAAAATTATATTAAAAGAAAAAAAAAAAAAAACAAAAACAACTATGTCTTTTCTTTTTTTTTTCCCTTTTTGGGGTGGGGGCAAACCACAACAAAGTTAAGAACTAACATTTTGGAAAGGTTAAAAGAAAAATGGGGCATTACATTGCCTGTGGGACAAAAGAAAGCCTTCCACTCATTCGATTATTCAACTAGATGAACCAAGCTTTACTTTAAAGATTCCACACTAGCAACGTAGTAAAGGACATGCTCCGAGAGCCAAGCTAGCTTAGTACTACATCGAACATTGACCGAAACAGATTCGTTTCGTTACAAGTACATCTAATTACAGGTGAATTCATAATTCCTTAAAACATTCATCAATCAAACTTTTGAAAATTTCTCTTCTGTGTTAGTTCAAATCTCATTTCTAATTTACCTAACGCATGAGGAGATGAAAAATACTGGACACATGAAGATTTTAGGGAGATATGAGTGTGGGAGACACACCTGCTAGAAAGACTACCGAGTGTGAGTATTGAAGCAGGAGAAGTAAGAAGAATACATGACTGTGGGTGTGGACACTGCAATTGAGTGAACAGCATTGTCTCTCTCTCTCTCTCTCCTACTAGACTGAAAGAAAGAAGTAGGTGAACTCTCGGAGGGTCAATGGAAGGTTGAAATAGAGAAAGTATCTTTGCTTTATGGTTTTTGTTGTGAGTGCAGTGCTGACCCTGGAGAAAACCGCTCGTTAAGTATCCACTAGTCTACAAGCCCTGGCATCTTTAGACGAAAATCCACTATGTTCCATAATTAGTAGGCTAATATTCATGCTGTCAACCGTAATAGCTTAGCAGAAAAAGAAATCCTCTTAAGTTTTTTTAAGTGTGTAAGTTGGTGAAAGGTCAAATTATAAACTTTTTATTTTTAATTTTTTTTTATTGCAGAATTACTTTTTTTTTTTTTATCTAAATACTTAATAATTTGCAAAATGGCAAAACAAATCTGTGAAGAATTTTTCCTTTTTTTAGATACGTGAAGAGTTTACAATGATATAATAAAATATTATTAAATATATTCAATTAAGTTATATAATAAAACACACGAAGAAAACATAGTCCAGATTAATTACAATCCAGTCTTGGCGCTATTTGGAATCACGCACATGATCGATATGCAAAAATAATTATTTAATAATATATTATTAAACATATTGAATTAAATTATATAATACAATGATAAAACACACAAAGAAAACGCAGTATTCAATATTGGAGCCATTTGGAATCACACACGTGTTGGATATAAAAAGATAAAAATAAAAATAGAGATCCAATAACAGTTTAATTCGATTTGGGTTCTAACTTTCAATCAAATCTATTTTTTTTTTCTTATTTTTTAATCCTTTTACATGTTTGGTTGAATCATCAAATCCAGCTCTAAGGCGTGATGAAACTTTATTATCGTCATCTTAAGAGGGAGATGTAGCTTTATCTCTTGAAAGTGTAGAAGCACATTTTGTTCATTTATTACTTTTTCAATGTTGTTTTTATTAATTTTCCCTTTTTATATCTATTCAAACATAATAAAAAATCTCAAAACACAATAAGAAAAGGGAGAAGAGAAAAAAAAAAATACAACCTTCCTAATTAGAATCTTCTCCTATAAAGAAAATAGGAATGAAGGCCTACTAATGGTATGTTTAGTTAATAGAATAGAATAGAATAAAAGAGGTATAAAATTGTAATTATCATAGAATGAAATAGGTGTGTAATAGAATATGAATAACTATTATAGTGTTTACTTAAACATAATGGAATTAATATTATATTGTTTACTTAGGAATAATATATTTAGGAATACATACTAAATAAGAAATAAAATATTGAAATGCCACTGAGTAAAAAAAAAAAACAAAATAAATTTACAACGAAAAATATAAATCCATTTTTCTTCATCCATCGAATCTCCTTCCTTCATTAACTTATAAGCCTCAACCATGGAAATTCTATAATCACCGGCCAACAAAATCGAAATCACCTAACTAAATTTGTCCATCTTCCTCCAACTAATTCAATCCCCTAATTTCAGGCTAAAGCCCTAACCTATTGAGTTCCAAATTGAAGCCTTAATAGAAGTTAGTTACCTAATCTCCAAGGTAAAACTCAATCCTTAAGGAACATGATTTTCTCTATCACGTTTCTATTGTTGTATGTAATTGACTTTAGATTTTTGATTTATTTTAATATGCAATCAAAGTTGTTGCCTCCATTGGTTTTGCTTGTCTATAGTTATTGTATTTGTAATGCTTCAAATTTGCTTCATAGCTTTTTTTTACCTTAAGAGGGAGGTTAAGGTTTTTCTACAATCAAATGATCAATGGAATGATGGCTTAAGGTTTCATTGAATGCAAATGTGAGTGAAGGAAGAGGACGGAACCCTAACTTAAGTTGTGTGAGTGAGTAGTGTTGTTTATGATATGATTATTTTATGAGAGGGTAAAATTTGTAAATTTAGAAATATAATGAGGATAGTTTTGGAATTATGAAGGGGAATTAGAAGGGGATACGGATCTATGGCAGCTGACTTGGGAATGCTCATTCCTTGTGATATCGGAAAGTGGATTCTTTAGGAACTTGATGACGTTCCACCTTTAGCCATCTGAACAAAGGAATTACTAGATCACCGGAGAATAAGGGGGAATGGAATTATCATTCTCCCTACTGAACATGCCATAAGAGTTTTACCCCTCCAAACATGATTGATTCGTAGGAATTAAATAGGATAACACTATAAGTTTTAAGAAATAAAATCAAGAAGCAATAGCTGCTATTTTATTTAATTATATTTAAAATGATATCAATAAATCATGAATATTTTTAAGAATACCAATATATTTTTTCCCAATTAATGGCTTGATTGTTAGGTTAACGTAGATAAACAAGAAAATATACTTTTAAAAAAATCAAGAAATAGCTATTCTTCTGATTTTATGAAAATATTACAAATCTTTATTTTATAGTAATAAGAATTTTATGTAATAATATAGTAATTCCATGACCCAAATGTAATAATAGCTTTATAGAGGGGAAATAGCCATTTCATTCCATTCTATCAAGTCAAACAAACATATTGTTTTGGGTTTATGTTCATAACTTCTTATGTTTTTTAGTAGGATCACTTATATTTGTTCAAGGAGATAGAATTTTTAGAATTCATTTGAGTTGATAAAAATTTAATATTTTGCTTAAGTATTTTGTTGTTATTCTATTTATTATGATTAAAAGTTAGAATTGTGGTATTGGCAATAAATCCTAAGTGAGGTAATAAGACCATTAGTTAGCAGGGTCTTCTTGCAAGTAAATAAATTAAGACAAAACCTATTTAATAGGATATTAAAGCTTTATTAAACAAAATGAATCTATTAAGAAAATTTTCATCTTCTTTTAATTATAGATCTAGACGAAGCTCTTTTTCCATAGATGTAGAGTCTAGTTATTTTGATCAAGATATTTATAACTCGTTTGAAATTAAGATATCTTAAATTGAACAAAGTTTAGATGATTGGTTAATTCCTTAAAAAAAAAACTAAAGAAATTTATGAAATTGAAAACTTTAGTTTAAAACATAATCATGTGATTAAAATAGTTGAAAAAACTATTTTTTTAATAAGAAAGCATGTAGTTATCAAATTGATTTCAAAAGCAACTATTCAAAAACATAAAGAAAAATATAAATATTTGCATGTTGGATTTATTTAAGTTTCAATTAAACCTTTTCATAGGAGAGAAATCAATCATCCTATTTTAATTAAACTACTTTGTCTTTATTCAAAACCAATATTCATAAAGGAACCTAATATACTTAAAGTTTCCTGCAATTTTCTATAGGTTTAGATGATCCAAAAATTATGGATGGTTTAGTATTATATATTCAATTTCAAAATCATAATTTTGTAAAAGAAACTAAAGTTATGACACTTATTTTTAGAATCTATTATAAAATTATGAGTTTTCAAAATAATTTAAAAGCCAAACAGTTATCCTCAAAAAGAGAAACTATTCTTTTAGAAGCCAATATTGCAAAATTTTTAATATTTACTCTAAAACCATTAAGTTGAAATGAAGTCAAAGTTTTAGAGGAATGTATTTTATAATAAGTCCTTCCACCAAGACTTAGTGTTTCTCAAACTAGACCTACTCTTGCTAAAAAATTTGATAATAGTAACATTAGAATTCAATTTCCTATAATAACTAATAAAAGGGCAATTGCTCTAAATATAGAAGATTATTTTAATAAAATGAACATTTCCTTTCCAAAAACTAGTCAAGAAGGATAAACACCTAGAGCTGATAATGAAAGAGAAAATATGCATTTAGAAACTCCTACTAATTCTATAAGGCTTAGAGATGTTGATTTTTAACCACCAATACCTGAACCAATTTATCAACCCCAACTAAATTCTCCTACTTTTTCTTAAATAAGTGAGTTAAATGTTATAAATTCAGAAGAACCATTTGAAATTGACAAAGAATTTTTAAAAAATGATTTTGATTCAAAAGAAAATAGGGCAAAGAGAAGGAAATACTTCAAAACTTACACTAAAGCAGAAACCTACTTAATAAGAGCTATGCGGTATAGTGATATCCAAACTAGATTAAAAAGGCATGAACCCTTCTTTAAACGGTGATAAGAATCAACTCTCTAAACCAATTACTCACAGCTGAGCTAGAGGACTCCAAGGCCTCATGTCAATAATACTAGCTCGAAGCCCTATCCAAGATAAGCATTCCTATCATTGACCCCCATGTTTCACTCTATTACCAACCTAAATATCGAGCTCCTACATATGCCAACATAGTGCCTGAAACTACTAAGCAGACTTATTGACCTATTGAGTAACCGTGCCATGACACAAACCATCTAAGCGTACTAACTTCAAACGATTGCCCGAGCTGATCTCTAAGTTAACCACCATTACAATTTGAATACTCTTTAGTGATTAATTAATTAAGCTCCGACCTGATCTAAATCAGGTCGACTCTGACTACGGACTCTATTTTCTTTATTTCATCCAGATTATACTATATTTCAGAGTGTTAACCATTATGTGACATGTGTCTTCTAGCACAATATTCTAGAAGGATTCTTTATTTTTTTCTGTACTGAATATACTTTGTCTCTTTTACCCTTTTTTAGTATATTTCAAGTATTTTATTTGTAAATTACCCTTTTATCTTTTCCTTATGTGTTGTAACCCTTATTGGGATAGCATATAAACCCCATTTGTTGTACACAAAGATCATCACTTTTGATTATCAAAATATATAAGTTTCTCTTTCGAGTAACCTTAGTATTCTCATTTTCCTTTTAGCTCTTATCTATTCCCTTTAGTAAAAAGTAGTAGCGAGTGACTTTATAATTCTAACCAATGAATCATATCCAGTAGATTATAGGCTGAATAGGATCGATTGATGCATCATATCCAATTGATAGATATCTAGACTTTGTTAACCTTCTTTTGTTTCCTTTTAGTTCTCTTTCGTAATGGTACTTCCCTATGTACCCGACTCTGAAGACGCATCAACATCGCTAGTATCAGAGCACGGTTCTACAAGGGAGTATATGAGGTTATAGTGAAGTTTTGGTTCGTGTTTATTGTTAGTGGCTACTGTATTCCTTTTATAGCTGCTTCAGTGCATTCGTTTGAAGTAAGTTTTGAAGTTTTGAGCTGTATAGTAGGAGTTCGTGTGTTGGTAAGTATAGTTCCATTGTTACTCTATTTTTACTCTATTTTTCATTGAGAAAATAAAGCAAGTCATTTTTGTTGTGTTTGGGTGATTATTGAGTGTTAAAGTTGTTAGAGTGTGCTAGTCAAAGTTTTGAATAGTAAGGAAGCAGTGTTTTCCGTATACTGTGTTGCTAATTTATTTGAGAAGTATTATATCATGTTGGATTTGAGTGTTCAAAGTGTTATTGGAGACTAGAATAGCGGTGCTCAACTTGGTCATGGTCATAACGGTAGTAACACTCTAAGGTCAATTGATGATAAACTTGACTAATTTACTAATCTTGTCAAGAGTCTAGTTACTATGATGTAAGTTAATAGACAATACCTTCAAGGTGTACCATACCAAAACCTACCTAAAAATGTTCTAGAGAGATGCTATGGCCAAGGTGGCCAAACCAATTTCCCAATTTAACCCCCTTCAAGTTGGAGGAGTAGTAGACCGAGTTACTAGGTGCTAGGAATTAATCCCCTAGACCGATCGCAAGAACCAAGCTAAGGTACTTCAAAGGCTCATATGGAAAATACTAACTCTAAGCCATAGCCGAGATGGGGATTCTTATCTTGATCCAACCTCCATTCGACCTATCTATCTGATCTTGACATATGTCCAACATGCTCTTGCTTAGTTGTAAAGTCTTGACCTAAGAGGTAACTCAAAAAATACTAGCCAAGCCGAGCTCTGCAATTGACTATTGGTGCTTGACTCCAATTCAGCTAACTTCTTAACCAGATTGATTGGCTCCTGACTTGATCTAGATTGGGTTGACCCTTGACTACTAGCACTTCTTGCATTTGCCTATCTTATATCATACTCTTAACGTACAGCCATCAAGCGACACATACCTTTTGATATAACATTCCAAAATGATCCTTTTTTTCCATACTAGATATGCTTTGTCCTTTTTACCTCTTTTTAGTATGATTTATGTAACATAATTGTAAAATACCCTTTTGTCTTTTCATACGTGTAAAATAACTTTAGTGGGAAAGTATATAAACCCCTACGGGTAAGTATATAAACCCCCACTTTCAATGTATGTAGATACTTTTTTTCAACTTTCAATACAGAATTATTCACTTTAAGCAACCTTAGTATTCTCATTATCATTCAACTCATATCTATTCCTTTTGGTAAGGAGTAATGGCAAGTGAACCTTCAATTCGGACTAGTGCGTTATATTTGGTGGATTGTTGGTCAAGTAGGATAGAGTGGTATGTCATACTATTTGGTAGCTGCACGAACTTTGCTAGCTTTTTCTTTATTTCTTTCGGGTTCACTTTATTGTAGTGCCTCTTTGTATGTCTGACTTCGGAGACGCATTAGTTTCGCTGATATTAAAGCATGATTCCACGAGGGAGTGTGTAAAGTTGCAGTGAAGTTTTTATTCGCTTTACTATTAGTGACTGCTGTGTTCCTTCCATAGCTATTGTAGTGTGTTGGTGTGACAACAAGAGTGGTTTTATTGTTACTCAATTTTACTCTGTTTTTCATTGTGAAAACAGAGCAAGTTTGTTTCTATCTTATTTGCGTAACTATCATGTATTGAAGTTGTTAGCAACTTGTTAATCTGTTTGAGAAGTACTGTACTATGTCAAATGCAAGTGTTCAAGGAGTTATTAGTGACCAAGGTAGTGGTGCTCAACCTGGTCATGGTCTTAATGGTAGTAATACTCTAGGGTCGGTAGATGACAAGCTTGACAAACTTACAAATCTTGTTAAAAGTCTAGTCATTGCAAAGCAAGTTAATAGATAATAACCCCAAGGTGTACAACAGCAAAACCCATAGGAAGACGCCCTTAAGAGACACTATGGCTAAGGCAATCGAACCAATCACCCAATTTGAGTGCCACAAGCTGGAAGAGTATCAGATTGAGCTACCAGATAAAGAATGGAGTTAGAGGAGATTAGGGAAGATGACAAGGAGTTAGGTGTTGAAGGGTTTGGTAAAGAAGAAAAAGTTGATTATTATTAAGCATAGGGACAAGGACGTTGAGTTCCTTGAGGGTTAGGTAATGTCAAGGTGTAAATCTTGCCCTTCGGTAGAAGTGGAGATGTCGACGAATACTTGGAGTAGGAAGAAGTATTTGAATGTTATGGGTATGAGGATGCGGTCAAAGTCCAATGTGCTGCATTAGAGTTTATTGAGTATGCCACCATGTGGTGAAAGAATCTGAATATAATCAGGGCAAGAGATGGAAGATGAGGTGTTAGGAGTTGGGATGAGATGATAAGGTTGTTAAGAGGCAGATTTGTGCTTGAGACTTGTTTACAAGATATGTTTACAAAGTGACGGGAGCTTCGTCAAGGAAGCTAAACTATTGATGACTATGTAAGAGAGTTCTAGATGTTAATGATCCAAGCCAATATAGAAGTATAGCATCGAGGTTCATTTCTAGGCTTAAGTATGAGATTCACAATATCGTGGAAGTACAGTGGTTTTATAATTTGGAAGAGGCCATCAAGATAGTGTAAAGGGTCGAAAAGTAGAAGAGAAATGTTTCAAGCTGACTTGGGCCAACATTCTCCTAAGCTCAGTACTACGTTGACCTATTTAAGCCAAGCTGAGGAGACCATACTGAGTTGAGGAAAAGAATGACCAACCTGACGATAGCTGAGTAAGTCAGCATGGTTGAGTAGGATAATTAGGCTGAGACGAGGCTAGGTTGCTCCCAAGAATGTATGAGAAGGGACAGACCTCCAGATGGAAGTTTAACGAGGTGAAATGCTTTAAATGCTTAAGCCTTGGACACATGGTTATTGAGTATTTGAATCGACGTGTCATGGTGCTCCGAGGAGATTTAGTAGATAGCATCAACGGGAATGAGCTTGAGGAGGAGAAGGATGTTCGAAAGGTAGAAGTCAAGGAGGAAGAGGAGACTTGTATCTATGTCGATTAGGGAGAAATGACGACCTTAGTCTTAAGAGAGTCCTGAGTTCCTTGCTTAACCCTAAGGAGGACCAAAGGGAGAATTTGTTCCATACCAAGTATACCGTCAAAGGCTAATTATGCATGATCATAGTAGATGGAGAAAGTTGCAGTAATGTGGTTGCATAATCCTTTATGCAGAGATTGGGTCTGCCTACCTTAAGGCATCCCCGTCCTTACAAGCTACATTGGCTTCACGATAAGGGTGCTTTACATGTGACTAAACAAGTGACCGTACCATTCAGTGTTGGAAATATATACAGTGACGAAGTAATGTGTCATGTCATCCCCATGGGAGCTTCACATTTGCTACTTGGATGACCTTGGTTATTTGACTAACGTCTTACGTATGACAGGTATAAGAACACCTATGCCTTTTTTAATGATGGAAGGAAGATAGTGTTGTAACCTCTAACCCTGTCCTAGGTAAATGAAACCCATAATTAGCTCACCCGAGCTAATAAGAAGAAAGCCTTAGTGATGAGCCGTAAAGAGCTCCGATTTGCTAAGAAAGTTGATGAACCGATATTCTTGTTGGTTAGGAGACTGATGGAGATAAGGGAGTTACAAAATGTTCCAAAAGAGATCCAAAGCTTGCTAAATGAGTTTTTTGACCTGTATTTGGAAGAATTACCTAAAGGACTACCCCTAGTCCAAGGCATAGAGCAATGTATTGATCTACAGCCAAGTGCTGCCCTGTCGAACCGACTTATGTATAGGATGAACCCTAAGCAAGCTATGAAGCTGAAAAGACAGGTGGCTAAACTCATTGAACAGAGATATGTAAAGGAGAGTATGAGCCCTTATGTTGTACTAACTTTGATCGTTTTGAGAAAGGATGGTTCATGGTACATGTGCATCGATAGCCAAGCAATCAACCAAATTACTGCAAGTATAAGTACCCGATACCAAAGCTCGATGATATGTTAGATGAGGTTCATGGCGCGAAGATATTTTTGAAGATTGACTCGTAAAGTGACTATCACCAAATTCGCATGAGGCCAAGCGATGAATGGAAGACTGGCTTTAAGACTAATCACAGGCTCTACAAATGGTTGGTTATCCTATTTAGGCTTACTAATGTGCTGAACATATTCATGAGGTTAATGAAGCAAATGATGCGCTCTCTTCTTGGAAGATGTGCGGTTGTATACTTTGATAACATATTGGTGTATAGTACCGACCTGAACAACTATGTTCAACATCTTCACAAAGTATTTGACATTTTGTGAACTAAGAAGTTGTATGGGAATGTGAACAAGTGTATGTTTTGCTGAGAGAGGTAATTTTCCTAAGGTTTGTAGTATCAGGGGAAGAGATTCGAACAGATGAGGAAAAGATCCAAGTTGTTCTAGAATGACCAATGTCGAGGAATGCCACTGAGGTCTAAAGTTTTCATAGCTTAACTTCTTTCTATAAGCAATTTATTAAAGACTTCAGTATAATAGCCACCTCATTAACTGAGCTGAATAAGAAGACTGAAGGGTTAGGGTGGAATGACTAAGCTGAATAGAGCTTTAAAGAGATCAAGGAAGGACGATCCCTATCCTATCATTGCTAGATTTTGACAAACCTTTTGAATTAGAATGCAATGTATTAGAAATTAGAATTGGTATTGTCTTGATGTAGGATCTACGGCTCGTCGCTTACCATAATAAGAAACTTAGTGGTCCTACCCTGAACTATTCTGTGTACGAGAAAGAGCTGTACTCTCTTTACCAAGCCCTTATTATTTGACAACATTATTTGTTGCCACGAGAGTTTATTATTTATATAAACCATGAGTTTCTAATACATTTAGGGAGTTAAGACAAGTTTTCAAAGAGGCAAGCCAAGTGGTTGGAGTTCATGAAGAGTTTCTCGTATGTCATTTAGCATAAGAAGGGAAGTGCAAATGTGGTTGTCGATGCTTTGTCACGACAACAAACCTTACTGACCACTTTGCAAACAAAACTATTGGGATTTTCACTCATCACTGAGTAGTATGTTAATGACCCTTACTTCAGTTTCGTTATTGAATAGTATCGTAAAGGACTAGTTGTTGGAGGATATTATCTTAAGGATGGTTATCTATTCAAGGATCATAGGCTATGTATTCTAAATTGCTCCATACGTAAGCCGTTGGTCCGGGAATCTCATAGCGGTGGACTTTCAGGCCACTTTGGGAAAGTCAAGATAGCTAATTTGTTGAAAGAGTATTTTGATTGGCTAGGTTTGGCCAAGGATGTTCATAAGGTAGTCGATTGTTGTGAAGTATATAAGTATGCTAAGAGGAAAAGAGAACCCCATGAGAGTATATACTTCTACCAACACCTACCTTACCATAAGCTGACCTCAGCATGGACTTTGTCCGAAGGTTTCCCCGAACATGTATAGGGAATGATTCTATTTTTGTTATAATGGACTGTTTCAGCGAGATGGCACACTTCATTCCGTGCCATTGAACTAATGATGCTTTATATATTGCTGATTTGTTTTTGCAGGAGATTATTTGACTACATAGAATACTGAAGACTATTGTCTCAGATCGGGACACAAAATTTTTAAGCTATTTTTGGAAGATTCTTTAGAGGCGACTTAGGACTAAACTAGTGTTCTGCTCCAATAGTCACCTTCAGACTGATGGCCAGACTGAAGTGGTGAACAAGACACTAGGTAATCTGCTTAAAGCTATTATAAGGAAGAACTTAAGGGATTGGGATCTATACCTACCAGTCGTGGAGTTTGCATACAACCGAACTATCCATAGCATTACAGGGAATACCCCATTTAAGGACGTTTATGGCCTTAACCCAACCATTCCCTTGAACATGATCAGCACCTTAGCAGTTATTGAAGAGAGTTAATCTGGAGTTGATTGAGCTCGAGAATTATATGAACTACACCAGTCCGTAACAAAGAAGATCACCAAATTCAATTAGAGACAGCAAGAGATTAGTAGTCAAGGTTGCCAAACTGTTTCTTTCCAGCCAGGAGACCTAGTATGGATTCACCTCAACTGAGAGCAATTCTTACACTTAAGACAAAGCAAACTATCTCCTGGAGTTGACAGCCCATTCAAGCTCTTGAAGAAGATCAACCACAACGCCTACCAGATCGAGTTGCCTGATGATTATGGTGTCTCCTCTACCTTTAATATGTTCGATCTAATTCCCTATCAACCAATAGAAGACCTTACAAGCACCCTAGAAGAATGAGCAGAAACTACTTTAGATTTGGGGACAAATCCTTCTGACCTCTAAGAAAATGATAGGAATCAACCCCCTGGATCGATCACAAGAAGCTAAGCTTAAGGACTTCAAGGGGCTTGTATGGAAAATACTAGCTCTAAACTATAGCCTAAACGGCGATTCTTATCCTGATTCGACCTCTAACCGACCTATTTGTCAAATCCTCATGTATATCCAACATGCCCCTTGTCATGCCCCGAAGTAGCAAATTCATAATAGCCCCGCCGTGTAAACCATCCTAAGATAGAAGTTGGCTTTACAACCACTATCTTAGACTTGATTTACACAAGGCGTCCACGACTAACTGCTTTGAAGTAAACAGTTTGTAATTTAAATAAGTCGTTTACTTAAGAAAGTGAGAAAATTTATATATATATATATATACTTTAATTCAGTTATTACATTATTCAAAAATGAAAAATAATTCTAAAATAAAAACTTAGACCTTAAAAATATGTTTTTATTCTTCAAATATTTTTCCTCACTCCTCAGGATCCAACAATTGCTAGCTTCAGAGTAGTTATTGCCGCTTTTTAGCCAGTACTTGCACGACGTTTATAGGGATGTGAGCAACCACAACTCAGTAAGCTAGGATGGAGGACTTAAAACTATACCACAAATACAACAAGGATTTCAATCAACTTATTAGGTGCAATGCATGTGCAAGTAAATCCCATCGCACGGCGTTGTTTGGTCAATCGTGAGATTAGAGAAATTGCGCCCACTCTAATCCGGGTTAAGGAGTTACCATTAATGCAACAGTTCACGACCAAACCCAGGCTTGTGCAATGGAGACCTTGGTCCTCCCGTACTACCTTCGAACTACTGACTTCACCCTCGCCGCGACCTCCTCTCTTGTCACTTAGTTCGGCTAAGGATGAAGAAGGGACCAATTGCAATCCTGTGCTATCCCTTTCGAAGGGGTCGGTTTTTG
The DNA here is from genome assembly GCA_024138005.1 of Lumnitzera racemosa. Taxonomy (NCBI): domain Eukaryota; kingdom Viridiplantae; phylum Streptophyta; class Magnoliopsida; order Myrtales; family Combretaceae; genus Lumnitzera; species Lumnitzera racemosa. The sequence goes on along the minus strand of JAMXBC010000003.1, from coordinate 31,674,387 downwards.
GCTGGAGAGTCCTAAGTTCCCCTAACAGATTGCCATACATGTTAGATTATGATTACTGGTCGTATATTTGATTAAGTTCAGTTTAGGGTGATCAATCATTTCATACAAATCATACAATACATGCTAGAGCAATAAACAGAATCATAGCATCACCCATAATCAAGCACATGTACACATCCAACTATCTAACAACCACAACCAAGCATAATCTCAAGCCTCCAAAATACAGCATTGTATTAATCCTAACTTACCTCGACTCTTCGCTCACTCACTTGAGGTCCGACTTGCTCAGGCTATTGTCAATCATCCCTATAACACAAACGTGGTTTCAGTTTTTCGTATAACTATTATAGGTTCATTTTCTCCTATAACACTTATTGTTATGTTTTATTTAGGGTTTAATATACCTAATTATCTAGGCCTTAAGTCTTTTACAATTATTCTAGGTTTAGGGTTAGGTTTGGGTTCGGTTTCCGCATCATTTTTTTAAATTAGGTTCTAGTTCGATTTCTAAGTCCTAAATATGTTTGAATCCTAATGTGAAATTAATCACATTAAGCTTGAGTATTCAAATATCCTATTGGGTTTTAATTTAGTATTCTAAGCTATTCGGTACATGCTAGTCCTAATTAGAGTATCGGATTTATCCCTGATGTGAGAAAATCTTACTTTTTTTATATAATTACCTAAAATTCAATCTTAATTCAGATTTAATATTATTCTAATTTTTACTCTAATATTATCTAAATAACCTTAATTTTTTAGATTTATCAATTTCCAATTCCACATATTACTACTTTCTTACAATAACTACCTAATTTCCTAAATTAACTATACTTAATACTCCAAAGGCTAGGATTAGGGTTCCACATTAGAGATTAACATCTCTAAATATCTAATTACTATATAAATCAGTAATTAGTATCTTAATCACCTAATTAACTCAAAATTACCCAATTTTCCCATCATTTTAGGGCTAAAAATTAACTTAAAAATTTCAAAAATTAATTTTACAAAAATGGCTTTATAGCACTATTCTATATCACATAAGCATTCTATAGAAAAAAAAAATTGAGCTCCAAACTACACTAGTAAGTTTATTTATTTCTCATTCTAATCATGCTCGGTTTTGATCAATTTGTTAAGGACCTTATATTTTCAGGCATAATTAAACTAAATCACTATTTTTCCCTAAATCTACATACAATGAAACCTCAGAATAACAAGTTTCATAATTTTCTGGGCAAAATAACTAATTTTACAAAATTATTCAAAATTGGGAAATTTAAGAGACTAACAGGTTCGAAGCTTTCTGGCCGTTCAAACCCGGTCCAAGGCTGTCGGCTAGCTTAAACGATGGGGCTAGTGTGGTGTGGTGGTGGTGGCTCAGTCCCAGGTGGTGGTGATGTGTGGATTTCTCTCACTACTCGAATCTGCACAGTTTCCTTTCCTTTTTTTTTCTAGATTTTCTCTTGATTTTTTTAGGTTTCCTATTTTTCTCTAATGCTAAACTGTCCAAATGAGTTCTGGAAAATTTTCCCCTATTTATAGATGATTTTTGTAATTATTATGCATTAATTAGACATGACTTTGCCCAATTTCCTTGATTTTTGGCTTTTGTATTGTCTAATTTTAATTGGTTAATTTTTATTTTGTAGATCTTGACTTGTCATGACCTGATTTGGATTATTCTAGCCTCTTTTGATTTTTTTTCTAATTTTTTTCATAATTAATTTATAATTTTCTTTAATTATTTACTTAGTTTTTAGCCAATTTAGGAAATTTCGCGTGTTTTTATCTACACGTAAATACATGTGGGATACATGTGAACATTCCTAATTATTATTTTGGTCATTCTAAAATTTTTAGTATACATATAATCTATCTTTAGTAATTTATTAGTTATTAGATTACACTTTTCGCCTTTTCGGTAATTAGCAATTATTATGCTTAAAATTTGAAAATTTTACAGTTAACTATTTTATTACTTATTTTCTTAAATTCAAATTTACGAGGTCATTTTTACTAATATTTCTCTCAATAGTTTATAATTTAGGCTCGATCGGGTCTTTCAACCGATCGAAACCTCAAATGGCTAGTTGTAGGGTTTATATCTCTGCCTAGCTGTGAAGTCTTAACCCAGGAGGTAACCTAGAAAATACTAGTTGAGCTGAGCTCTGCAATCGACCACTGGTGCCTGACTCCAATTCAGTTGACAACCTAACTAGATTGATTGGTTCTCGACCTAATCTAGATCAGGTTGGCCCCTAACTACCAACACTTCTTGTTTCTACCTATGTTATATCATACTCTTGACGTACAGCCATCAAGCGACACGTGCCTTCTGACACAATGTTCTAGAATGATTCTTTCTTTTTCATACTAGATATTCTTTGTCCTTTTTACCCATTTTTAGTATGATTCATGTAACATAATTGTAAAATGCCTTTTGCCTTTTCATATGTATATAATAACCTTAGTAGGCAAGTATATAAACCCCCACTTTCCTTGTACGTAGACATGGTTTTTCAACTTTCAATATAGAATTATCCACTTTAAGCAACCTTAGTGTTCTCGTTATTATTCAGCTCTTATCTATTTCATTTAGTAAGGAGTAGTGGCGAGTGACCCTTTAATTCAGATTGGTGTGTCATATCCGGCAGATTGTTGGCCGAGTAGGATCAAGTGGTGTGTCATATCCATTCGGTAGTTACTTGAACTTTGCTAGCTTTTTCTTTGTTTCTTTCAGGTTCGTTTCCTTATAGTACCTCTTTGTGTGTCCAACCTCGGAGATGCATCACTAGATGAAGGTTAGAGTTGGAGGAGATTAAGAAAGATGATGAGGAGATAGATTCCAATGAGTATGGGGAGGAAGAAGAAGAGGCTGAATATTATTGAGTATAAGAGTGAGGATATTAAGCTCCTTGAGGACTTGATAATGTTAAAGTCCAAATCTCATCATTTAGTGGAAGTGGAGATGTAAATGAATATTTGGAGTGGGAAGAGAAGATGGAGAAAGTGTTCGATTGTTAAGAATATACAGATGCTATTAAAGTGTGACTTATTGCACTTGAGTTCTCTAGATATGCTATTATATAGTGAAAGAATCTAAATGTAGCTAGAGTAAGGGATGAAAGATGAAGAGTAAGAACTTGGGAAGAGATTGTTGAGAGGTAGATTTATGTTAGGGACCTACTTGTAGGATACATTTGCAAAATCGTAGGAACTTCACCGATAAGGCTGATCTATTATGTTAGAGAATTCCAAATGCTTATGATCTGAGCCAATGTAAATGAACTAGAGGATCGCATAATGTCAAGGTTCATTTATGGACTTAAGTATGAGATTTGTAATAGTGTAGAAGTATAGAGGTTTTTATACCCTAAAAGATGTAATTATGGTAACACAAAGGGTCAAAAAGTAGAAAAGAAATGCTCATAGCCAACCTAGGCAGACATTTTCTTGAGCCCCTATTCTGCACTAACCTATTCATGTTGAGTTAAGCAGAACCTTCCGAGCCAAGGAAAGAAATGATTGACTTGATGACAACCGAGTAGGACAGTAGGGCCAAGTAAGCCAATCGAGTTGAACGTAAGTTAAGCCGACCTTAAGGACATATGAGAAGGGATAGACCTCAAGACAGAAGACTAACAGATGAAGTGCCCTAAATGCTTAGGCTTCGAATACATAGCTGTTAAGTGCCCAAACTAATGTGCTATGGCACTTTGAGGAGATATAATGAATAGCACCAATGAGAGCAAGCCCAAAGTAGAGAAGAATGTTGGAAAAGTAGAAGTTGAGGAGGAAGAGGAAACTTGTATCTATGCTGACTAAGGGGAAGTAATGACCTTAGTGCTGAGATGAGTATCAAGTTCCCTGCCTAACTTCAAGGAAGATCGGAGAGAGAAGCTATTCCATACAAAGTGTACCATCAAGGGATAGTTATGTACCATCATAGTGGATGAAGGAAGTTGTAATAATGTTGTCATACAGTCCTTTGTGTGGAAGTTAGGACTGTTAATCTCTAAGCACCCTCGACCTTACAAACTACATTGGCTTCATGATAAGGGTGCTCTATACATCACATAACAAGTAACCGTATCGTTCAGTGTTGGGAATGTGTATAGGAACGAAGTAGTGTGTAATGTCAATCCTATGGTAGCTTTACATCTATTACTGGGAAGATCTTGGTTATTTGATCAACATGTTATTCACAACGGATACAAGAACACCTATGCCTTTGTTAAGGATAGGAAGAAGATTGTGTTGCAACCTATGACACTAATCCAAGTGAATGAGACCCATAATCAGCTTACCTAAGCTAGTAAGAAGAAGGTCTTAATGATGAGCCAAAGAGAACTCCAAGTTGTTGAGAGGGCTAAAGAGCCTTTGTTCCCGTTGATTAGAAGATTATTGGAGATGAGAGACCTTGAAGAAGTACCTAATGAGATTCGAAGGTTAATAGATGAGTTTATTGACCTATTTCCTAAAGATTTACCAAAAGGACTACTCTTAGTCTAAGGCATAGAACATTGTATTTATCTACAGCCAGGTGCCACCTTACTAAACCGACCTACCTACAGAATGAACCCTAACTAGGCTATCGAGTTGAATAGACAGGTGGATGAGCTCATAGAAAGAGGATACGTGAGGGAGAGCATGAGTCCTTATGGTGTCCTAGCTTTACTCGTCCCAAAGAAGGATGGTCCATAGCATATGTGTATCGATAGTAGAACAATCAATAGAATTACTATCAAATACAAATATCCAATACCAAGGTTCGATGACATGTTAGATGAGCTTCATAACACTAAAATTTTTTCAAAGAATGACTTGCAAAGTGGCTACTACCAAATTCTCATAAGACCAAGTAGCAAATGGAACACTATTTTCAAGACAAGGCATGGTCTTTACAAATGGGTAGTTATACTATTTAGACTTACAAATGCATCAAGCACATTTATGCGATTGATGAACTATGTAATGTACCCTCTTATTAGACGATGTGTGGTCCTATACTTTGATGACATATTAGTATATAGTACCAACTTGAACAACCATGTTCAACATTTTCTAGTTGTTTTTTACATTATATGAGCCAAGAAGTTATTTGAGAACCTGAAGAAGTATATATTCTATCAGGGTGAAGTGGCTTTTCTTGGGTAAGTGGTATCAGGGGAAGGAATTTAAGATAATGAGGAGAAGGTTCGAGCTATCTTGGAGCGATCGATACTGAAAAATGAAGCTTTCATGGCCTTAGTTCTTTCTATAAGCGATATCAAGAAGAATGAAGGTTTTAGATGAAATGACCAAGTGGAGCTAAGCTTTAGGAGATCAAAGAGAAGCTTACCTCTACCCAATTTTGATAAATTATATGAGCTGGAATGTAATGTATTAGGCATTGGAATTGGTGTCGTCTTGATACAAGAACGATAACTAGTTGCTTACCACAGTAAAGCTCAATGGTACCATACTGAACTATTCTATATATGAAAAAGAGTTGTACTCTCTTTTCCAAGCTCTTGCTATCTGACAACATTATATACTACCTTAAGAGTTTGATATTTATATTGACCATGAATAATTGAAGCATCTTGGAAGTCAAAATAAACTTTCTAAGAAGTTAGCCAAGTGGCTAAAGTTTATGGAAGGGTTACCATATGTAATCCAATACAAAAAAGGAAGTGCCAATGTGGTTATCAATGCTTTGTCACATTGTCAAAACTTACAAAACACCGTACAGACCAAATTATTAGGATTTTCACTTATCATTGAGTAGTATGCTGATGATCCTCATTTTGGTCCTATTGTAGAATAGTGTAGAGATAGAGTTGCTGTTAGAAGATATTACCTCAAGGATGGCTATTTGTTGAAGGATTGAAGGCTATGTATACCAAACTGTTCTATGTGTAAGCTATTGGTGAGGGAAGCTCATAATAGTGGATTATGAGGTCATTTTGGAGAGACTAAAATAATCAATCTGTTGAAAGAAAATTTTTACTGGCTTGGTTTGACCAATGATGTCCATAAAGTAGTTAAAAGTTGTGAGGTATCTAATAGAGCTAAGGGGAAAAGAGAGCTTTATGAATTGTGTATGCCCCTATTAACACCAACCTTACCTTAGGCTGACCTTAGCATGAACTTTGTCCTAGGGTTACCTCGGACTTCTAGGGGAAAAGATTCGGTCTTTATCATAGTAGATTGCTTCAATAAAATGGCACGCTTCATCCCGTACCATTGAACTAACAATACTTTATGTATCGTTGATTTGTTTTTATAAGAAGTTGTTTGACTTCTTGAGCTATTTTTAAAAGACTCTTTAGAGAAGACTGGGGACCAAACTTATGTTCAACTCTAGTAGCCACCTTCAGACTGATGGCCGGATTAAAGTAGTGAATAGGATGCTATGCAATTTACCTAGAGTTGTTGTAGGAAAGAACTTAAGAGACTGGAATCTGTGTCTACTAGTTCTGGAGTTTGCAAACAATTGAACTGTCTACAACACTATTGGGAAGACTCCGTTCAAGGTCATTTATGATCTCAATCCCACTATTCCATTGGATCTAATCGTTGCCTCTACATTTGCTAAAGAAAGTTAATTTGGAGTCGACCAAGCCTGCAAGAGCTACACCAGTCTGTGATAAGGAAGATTGCTAAGTTTAACTAAAGACAATAAGAGATTGGTAGCTAAGGCTAACGAACTATTTCATTTAAACTAAGAGACTTAGTATGGATTCACCTTAGTTGAGAGTGATTTCTATACATGAGACAGAGTAAGCTATCTCCATGAGCTGATGGTCCATTCAAGGTCTTGAAGAAGATCAACTATAATGCTTACTAGATTAAACTGCTCGAGAACTATGGTTTTTCTTCTACCTCTAATGTGTTCGACCTGATTCCCCACCAACTAGAAGAAGAAGACCCCATAAATACCCAAGAAGATAAGAGCCCGAGACCCCTTTAGATTTGAGGACAAATCTTTCCAACCCTTAGGTAGATGATAAGAATCAACTCCTTAGACTGATTACGTGCAGCCGAACTAGAGGACTCCAAGGCCTCATGTAGAGAATACTAACTCAAAGCCCCATCCAAGACAAGCATTCCTATCCTAACCTCCATGTTTCACTCTACTACTAACCTAAATACTAAGCTCTCACTTACACCAGCGTAGTACCTGAAGTTACCAAGCAAACGTGCCAAGATGCCGAGTAACCATGCCACAACATAAACTATCCGAGTATACTAGTTTTAAACGACTATTCGAGCCAATCTCCCAATCTAACCACCAGCATAAGCTAAATACTCTCTAGTGACTAATTAACTGAGCTTTGACTTGATCCAAGTTAAGTCGGCTTTGATTATGAACTCTCTTTTCTTCATTTCATCTGGATTGTATTATATTTCAAAGCTCCAACCACTATGTGGAACTTATCATCTAGCACAATATTTTAGAAGGATTTTTTATTTTTTTTCCTACACTGAATATTCTTTGTCTCTTTTAACCTTTTTAATATATTTCAAGTATTCTATTTGTAAATTACCCTTTTGTCTTATCCTATGTGTTGTAAACCTAATGGGGCTATTATATAAACCCCATTTCTTGTGCATGGACATCACCACTTTTGATTATCAAAATATATAAATTTCTCTTTTGTGCAACCCTAGTGTTTACATTCTCTTTTTAGCTTTTATCTATTTCTTTTAGTAAAGAATAATGGCTAGTGACACTATAGTTTGGATCGATGAGTCATATACAGAGGATTATAAGCTGAGTAGGATCAATTGGTACTTATACCTAGTTAATAGTTGTCTAGACTTTGCTAACCTTCTTTTGTTTCCTTTCCATTCTCTTCCGTTGTGGTGCTCCTTCGTGCGTCTAGCCTTGAAGATGCATCAACGATAGAAATTTTGGTTCAATTAAGTGTTATCATATTCAAACAATTAAAACATCAAATCAAAAATGGAAAACTCAACAAAAATCTATTATGAGAACCCGTCCTCCTCTTCAAAAAGTAGATATTAAAGCTCATAATAAAATAATTAAAGCGTCACCTTTCAAGAAAACTACAAGTAAAAATCAAGATTTTAATAGTATAAAAGCTCAAAATGGTTCCACTAATCAAATACTATATATAATTAGTCAATAAATAGATAGAATATAAAATATTATGATACAAAAACCTAATAAAGGAAAAGTTTCAATAGAAATTTCAAAAGAGGAATTAAGCACATCAAAATCTATGATTACTAAACCAATTTATCCACTAAGATTACTCTAGATATTTAATATTTTAACTTTAGAAAGAGCAACAATTTATTAGAAGAAATCTCAAATAAATTAAAAAAAACTAGAAATAGGTAAAAATAAAACTATTCATATTATTGATGATGACATAGAAAATCCAACAAATCAATTTTCTCAAAAACTTAATATTAATAAAATTTAACAAACGATGGCAGTCACTTCAAGTCAAAGGTCATGGTATCCAAGACCTTCGCCTCCAGATATTATGTATAAAGAAAGACCTTATATAGAGTTAAGTAGATTTACTGGTGAAAGAATATATGAATGGAATATAGGTGGTCAAGTTGAGTATCAAATTTTAGATATTCTAAATTTAATAATAATGGCATCTAATTCATACAAACAATACAAAAATTTTGATAAAAAAATTTGTAGAAATTTTAGTTGCCAAATTTACTTGTATGCTTAAACATTAGTGGAAAAATTATCTTAGTGAATCTAAGTATCATTATAGACTACATGCAAAGAAAGTAATAATGCAAGATAATGTCTTTTATCAATTAGAAGATGTTGTTCTTATATTAATATATGCTATCACTTAATACTTTGTTGGAGACCCTATACAATGTAGAGAAAGAAATGATAAAATTCTTTAAAATCTTAAATGTATAACTCTTATTGACTTTAGATGGTACAAAGATATATATATATATATATTGCGAAAGTCTCATCAAGAGAAGATTGTAATAGTAGTTTATGGGAAGAATGTTTTATATCTTGTTTTCCGAAGTTATTTGCAAATAAGATAAAAGAAAGAATTTATCAAAATTATAGTCTTATTTCATATTATTCATTTATAACCTTTGGTGAAATTGTTGGCAGAGTCAATTTAGAAGGATTAAGCTTATGCAATGATTTGAAATTTAAGTCAAAAATTCAAAAAGAAAAAGGAAGTCTCAAAAGAGAATTAAGAGATTTTTGTTATTAATATGGTTTTGAGAAAATTCAAGCCCTTTCTTCAAGAATAAAAAAGAAATATAAAAAACATAAGTTTAATAAGTCTTATAACAAAAAAGAATATAAGAAATATAGAAACTATAAACCTAATAGAAAATCTTTTGAAAAAGAAGTGAAATGTTATAAATGCGGAACTAAAGTCCATATTGCTCCTAAATGTTCAAAAAAAAAAAAAAAAGAAATCAATGAATTAGATTTAGATGATGAAATTAAAAAGGGAACTATGTTAATGAAGAAAGTACAGAAGATAGTGATTTAAGTTATGAATATCTCAATTGCATTCTAAATGTAGAAAATGATTTAAATATCTCTCTAATAGAAGAATTTGGTTTTGAGTGTTGCTTTAAAAAGTATGTTCTTGTAAATAATTAAATATTATTATTAGTGAAGAAATTTTTTTTTTTAAAAATGATTGATCAAATTAAAGAACCAGATAAACAAAGAGAAAATATATTCAAAATTAAAGAATATTTTATTAAATAAAGGAGAAAATTCAAAAAATAATGAAATGTACTCCTTAGAAAAAATATATAATAGATTTTCAAAAGAAAACTATCTAATAACGACACAAACTCTTCTATAGTAAATTAATATGATAAAAGGAAGAATTAAAGAATTAAAGCTAAAACATAACAATTTAGAAGGAAAAGTAAAAAAAATGTGAAATTAAAGAACTAGAATTTGAAGAAGAAGAAATAGAACCTAAAGAAAAAGATAAAATATATGTTAATTTGATCCATAAAATAAAATTAAAATATGGCATACAAAAGTAATTTTATGTATTCATAATGATTTCAAAATAGAAGTAGCAACACTTTTAAATTCTGGAGCTGATCAAAACTATAGTCAGGAAGGAATAATCTAACTAAATTTTGTGAAAAAACATTGGAAAGATTAGTTTCAGCTAATGGATGAAAATTAAATGTTAATTATAAAATTCTTGTAAATCCCACAAATTTAGTCTTTTGAGTATAGAGTCAAACTCAAATATTTTGAATAATTTCCCTAAGTCAATAGAATTAATAAATTAAAAACTAATTAAAATCTTAATTTTGAAACTTAAAACGAATAAGAAAAACCTTAATATATTAATCGAAACCTTAATCATATATAAAAATTCTAAACCTTTTATGTATGTAAAGACTAAAGATTGTATCCAAACTTGATAAGAATCTTAAAACTAAAACTTTAAGCTTATAAGTATATAAATTTACTTTTATGGTGATAAAATCCTAATTTAGTACAATTATGAACTGATATATATATAATCATGTAAAATTGCTAACGAATGAATAAAGGTAACTCTTAAATACTAATAAACTTAAAGAGTACCAATTAATTTACAAAATTAATAAGATCAAGAATATTATTTTACTATTATTTATGACTTTATATATATATATATATATATGTAAGTTAGTGTTATATGGATTTAACTATTTGAATTTAATTTAATTACATATTTTATGTTTATGTAAAATATAGTAATTATTAATTTTATATCTTATAATTTTCTTCATAATTATATTATATATATTATTTCAAATATTATTTATAGAGTTAGAAGTATTTAAAGGAAAGTTATTCCTTTATTTCTTTATCCTTTCCTTTCCTTTATCTTTTTCTTTCCTCTTCTTTTCTTTATCAAATTTGTGGTTGTCATATGTACATATAATTTCTTTTTTATTTGAAATTTTGACCAAAGTCAAAGTGTCATTTTCATCTTGAAACTTCCCTTCTTTTCTTTTCCTTTTTATTTTTCTTTTCTTTTTCCCTCTCTTTACGCAGGTCATGTGTCTACCTAGAAGCTTCCACATTTTTCTTTTAACTTCTTTGATAATTTAAACACAAATTGAAGCATTTCCCTCCAAAATTGGGCCAATACATCTTCTCTGTCTCCCTCGTCTTTCTTTTGTTTTTCCTTATTTTTCCCCAACTATCATTCCATCCAACTTCTACAACTAACTCCATATTTCATCATTATCATACCCTCAATTTCAAGAAGAAATAGAGAGATTCAACTTCAAAATTTCAAGATTAAAGTAAATAAGAATTTTCTTCTATGTATTTCAAGTTTCTTTTGTAATTTAAGCATATGTATCTTCTTTCTTATATTCATGTGTATTTAGTATTGTATGTAATAGAAACTAAATTTAGTTTTTATTAATTTTATAATAGAATTTTATGTACATGCAACTGATTAAATATATAAGTGTTCCTTTTATGTTTATGTACTAGTATAATACGGGTATTTGAATTTATGTAATTGTACCTATATATATATAGTGTATTCATTTAGTCATGTGTATATATATATATATATACATATAAGATAGTTTAAGCATTTATATGTATATATATACCAAGAAATATATATGTATATATATATGTATATTAGTATCTAATTTTCTTACAAATAGAATAAGAAAATACAAATATATACGTATATGTATATGTATAAATATATGTATAATATTGATAAATGCATATTTTATTCATGTTTTAATATGCAAATTAGATAGACTTATTATTGATTTTATAGAAATCATTAATCATTGGTACTTAAGTATTTTTATTTGGATATTTTAGGTATTAGAGGATTCAGAGTAGAAATACAATCAATTTAGAGAAGTTTTACGCAAACAAAAAAGCCCAAATTGAGCCACAACATGTTGAAATTGAAGGCAACTAGCCTACACTATGTACCGGCGACCTTAGATGTCTATGTCGCCAGCCTTGGAAGCTACACCGCCGACTTTCATGAAGAGAATGCCATCTAAAAGCTAACCTTAGTTTTTTTTTTCTATAAATAGTTATGTGTTCCATAGTTAAAGAACTTTTCATCTTCTTTAGAATTAGAGAGTCTTAAAATAGTTAAAAAGAACTTTTACATCTTCTTTAGAATTAGAGAGTCTTAAAATAGTTAATAGATAGTTTTTGAAGAATTCTTTTGTAGAATTTCTTGGATCATTGAGAAGACTTCGCTTTCGCTATAGAAGATCAATTTTGGAGTGTAATTGAAGTTTACTCTTTCTAATTACAGAATTGGTGATCTCTATTCTATTTATGTTTATGTAATTATGTAATTTATTCTTACTTTTGATTATGAGCTTCTTTGCAATTTCAATTATTATATGTGCTTTTGTCTTAATTTCCATGGCTAGCTAAGTTTAGTCGTGGGAATTGATAAAACCCTAAGTAGTTGAGATGAGAATTGTATGCATGTTATAAGGTTAATAGATCTATGGATAATTCATGATTGCAATTTCTATGATTTCGACTATTATTCTCTAATTGATTATAATTGTTAAAAACACTATTGATATGAGAGTTGATATAGGGTTTGTTAGAAATTCTTGATTAATTTGATCGATTAATGCGGGAGTGGCATTGGTTGGATTAATGCGAAATTATCTAGGGATTAATACAATGTTTTGAAATTAATTATTCACTAGGACATTAGATAATCGATTTAGGACATTAGATAATCATACATCATCTGGAGATGTATTATTATAACTTAGAGTCTACTATTAATAGGAGATACGGAAGTTGATTGATTAATTAGGGGTTGAGTCCTTAAGTTTTAAGGCATAATAATTTCACTTGAATAACCATATAACTATTAATCTATATAACATGATAACAATTTGATTTGCATAACTTGGGTGGATTATGTTTTTCCTATAATTTTCAATTGATTGCTTAGTTTTAAATATTTTAACGTAATTTCCTTTTTAACAGTTTTAGGGTAATTATTAGATTAGTGAATTCATAATTCAATTTTGATTGTTTGAGTATTGATAAGAACTAGTATATGATTAGTATTTTCTTAGTCCTCGAGGGATCGACAACCTTACTCGCTCTATATTACTTGATTCCGACCCAGTATACTTGCTGGAGTATTCGTGATTTAATTTTATATATATAGTTTAAGCGGATCAAGTTTTTGGCACCATTGCTGAGGACTGGAAATATTAAACCTTTTAGTTTTGTTAGTAATTTAGGTGCACTTAACGATGTGTGTTATTTCTTATTCTCTTTATATGTGTTTTTTGAGCAAGAGTAGAAGTATTGAAATTCTACCACTAGATTCTGAAATAGAGTGCATTTTGCATCAATCGAGGTGAGAAAATAGAAGAAGAAGAGAAGAGATGGTAGGCAATAAGAATGATAATCAAATACAGGGAGTCTCCTAAGTACTAAGGGACTATATAGTACCTATGGTTATGGGTTTTGCCATAAGGAGGCTTACTATTCAGGTTAACAACTTTGAGTTGAAACTGTCCTTCATTCAGATTGTTTAGACAAATTAGTTTGGAGGATACCTTAATGAAAGTCTTGATGAGCATATAGCAAGATTCCTCTAATACTGCAATACAGTAAAGATGAACAACGTTACAGATGAGGTTATCTGATTATAGCTCTTTCCCTTTTCACTAAGCGATAAAGCCAAAGCTTGGTTTCATTCACTGTCATAAGAGTCTATTACCACCTGAGCTAATCTTTTATCAAAGTTTTTAAAGAGATTTTTCCTGCCAGCCAAGATTGCAAAATTGAGGAACGACATCACTAACTTTACTAAGTTTAGTGGTGAGTCACTTTATGAGGCATAGGAGAGATTCAAGGAGGCGATTAGAAAATGCCCACATCATGGCTTGCCAGACAATCTCTTGATTGAGATCTTTTATCTCAGTCTAGAGAGACATTGAGGTCTTTAGTTGATGTTGTAGCTGGAGGTGCTCTGATGGGTAAAACCTATGATGAAGCAAGTGTATTGATAGAAGAGATGGCCTCCAGTGCATATAACTGGTAAAATGAGAGAAGCAAGTCAAGAGTGGCATCAATTAATGACAATAACACTGTATCTCAATTAACAGCCCAGATTACAGCTCTCACTACCTAAGTAAGTGAACTTACCTCAGTACGGTCTTTTAATGCTAATCCTATTGCTTTTTGTAAGATATGTTCAAGACTACATCCAACTCTTGAGTACCTATATGGGAATCCTTCAGCTTCAATTAGTGGAGAGTAAGTGAACTTTGTCAACAATTTTCAACAAGGTAATTAAGGATCATATTCAAATATATACAATCCAGGGTGGCGCAATCATCCAAATTTCTCATGGAGAAATGGGAATAATGCATTTAAATGATGGGAATTAAGCTATCGAACCTCTGACTTGCAGCTGAGCTTGATGACTAAAGGGACTGGCATGACGAATCCTTCTGTTCCAACCGATCCCTGTTGAGGCTGAATACTTCTTTGTCAAGTCATCCTTCATGCCAAGCTACATGATTACCAATCTTTTTGTAGTGTGCGGAATTGAAGATTACTCATTAGCGCCCGAGCTGACCAATTACTTGACATCTTCCTTGCCAAGAAGCCGAAAAAGAGAGACTTTGGGCTAACTAAGCCATCTTTGCTTGGACAAGCCATTTGTTCATACTTTTTTGTCCGTATCTTCTAACAACCTCGCTAATGTAACATCACTATGTGTACGGTATCATATGTAGAATCCATTACACCAATGATTATTTTTTTTGTATATTCATTTTTACCCTTTTGTATCTTGTGCATTACTTCCTTAAGAAATGCCTTTTTTGTCTTTTCCTTTTTAGGTAAGTTGTTCTAACTTATGGGTATAAATACCCTTGTACTTATAACGGAGATCAGGAAGCAAATCATTCTTAATGCACTTGAGTATTTTTTTCCTTACATAAACACTATTTATTTACTTTTGGCATCACTCTTATCATTTCCCTTAAGCAAGGTTAAGTAGTAAGTAACCTCATTGGATTGATTTATGTGTCATATTAAATTATGCCGTGAGTCCTTAGAAGTTCCATTGGTGCGTCATGTCCTCTGGAGTTATTCGTAGGTTTTACTTACTATTCCCTTCATCATTTTTCCCTTTTGCACTTTATCCATTAATCCTTTTTAAGCTTTTTGTAAGCTTGGACCCATCCAATGATTGGCCTTATCTATTTTTGGTTACGGTTTGCAACATCTTGGTATTAGACCAGAGGTTTCGTGTGAACTGTAGTTGGTTCTTCTTAAAGTTTTATTATACTTTGTTTTGCATGTGTAAAGTAGAGTAAGTTACTGTATTCATTTTACTGCTCTATTGTTACATGTTAATTTTTTAAAGTATTTGTTTGAGCTTTGAATCTATGAGGATAAGTAATAGACCTAAGTATGAATGTTGTTACTAGCGATGATAGTAGAGTTGTTCACCATGGATAACAGTCTCAAGGAACTCTTAGAAAACTTGATGAGGTAACTAACCTCTTATAGATCTAGCCTTAGCTGTCCATGTGCTATCTTGTCGAACTACTAAGGTCGTATAAAACACTTTATGAGCTGCTAAACTATTTAGAGGTTAGATGCCAGCTTAACCTGTTTGAGGTGGAGGAGTTAGCGGATGAGTATGATGAAGGATAGACTTGAGAGAGCTTGATGAAGAGGAAGAAGAGAATTTTGAAGAAGAGCATGTATGAATTCCCAAAGCATCTAACCATGTAAAGCTTCAAATTCCGAGTTTCAATAGATTTGGGAATGCTGATGAGTATCTAGAGTGGGAAGAGAAGGTGGAGCGGATGTTTGATTACTTCCAATATAAGGATTATGAGAAAGTGAGAACTGCTGCTATTGAGTTCTTTGGATATGCAATCATGTGGTGGAAGAATTTTTAGGCCATGAGAAAGTGAAAACTGCTGTTGTTGAGTTCTTTGGATATGCTGTCATGTGGTGGAAGAATTTTCAGGCCATGAGAAGATGAGATGGTTATTGAGAGATTAACACTTGGTTCGAGATGAAGAGAGTACTCAGAAATAAGTTCATGCAGGAAACTTATCTCTAAGATACTTTCACTTATCTTCAAGAGTTGAGATAAGGAGGCTGAACTATTGATGAGTATGGTCAAAAGTTTCAAATGTTTGTGATCTGTTGTGAAGTGGAGGAACCACCAGCTCGAACAGTCTCAAGGTTCGTTACTAGGTTGAGAGGAGACATTCGAGACGTTGTGGAGCTCCAACAATTCTATACAATGGATGAAGTTGTTAAGATTTCCCAACGAGTGTAGAGGCAAAGAAGGAGCTGAGTACTAGTGAGGATGCCAACTAGTAGACCTGGATAGGTAAGTCACCGAGCTCAGTCGAGTATAGAGCTGAGTAGAAAAGTCGACCTGATGGTGAAATATCGATCGAAACTTATGAGAAGGGGCAAGGGTCTGGCAGGAAGACTAGCTAGATCAAGTGCTTCAAGTGTCAAGGTTTTGGATATGTGGTTGTTTAGTGCCCGAACTGAAGAACAGTGGTCATTAAGGGAGAAGTCTCGAAGCTAGAAGTAAAAAGTATGAATGGGGAACCCGAGGAGGAGGTGGTTCTCGCCAATAAAGAAAATATGAAGAAAGAGCTGATTGAGGATGATGTGTTTGCTAAGGACTTGGATAAGTTACTTATGGTCGTTTAACACACTATGAGCGTGGAACCCTTACGAGAGGAGGAGTAGAGAGAGAATTTGTTCCATACCACCTATAAAGTGAATGATCAAGTGTGTACCCTCATTATAGATAGTGAAAGTTGCACCAATGTGGCATCAATCGATCTTATTTCAAAACTGAAGTTGCCGACTGTTACACATCCAAGGCTATACATGTTGTACTGAATGAGTGAGAAAGGAGCATTACATGTCACTCGGTAAATACTACTGCCGATCACTGTAGGGAATTACTTTAACTAGATTCTCTGTAACATATTGCCTATGTACGCTTCCCACATGCTGCTGGGTAGGCCGTGGTTGTTTGATAGGTGAGTTAAACATGACGGTTACAAGAACACATTTATGTTCGAAAAGGATGATTGAAAGATCACGATGATTCCAATGCCGCTGAGAGAAGTTAATAAGTTGCAAATGAAACTTGCTTGCCAGTCGAAGAAGGCTTTAGTGATGAGTAGAGCCGAGCTCCGAGAGGCCATTAATGCTAACGAGCCAACCTTCTTGTTGGTCAGGTGACTATTGGAAATGAAGGAGTGGGGTGAGTTACCCTAGGAGATCAAGGAGTTGTTAAATAAATATGCCAACTTATTCCCAGAATAGTTACCTGAAGGGTTGCCCCTAACTTGAGGCATAGAGTAATGCATTGACTTAGCACCTGACGCTGCACTGTCGAATAAACTAGCTTATCAGATGAATCTTGAACAGGCTTCTGAACTCTAACATCAAGTCAATGAGTTGCTGGAGAGAGGCTATGTAAGAGAGAGTCTCAGCACTTGTGCTGTGCCTACGCTTTTAGTGCCAAAGAAGGATGGAACCTGACGAATGTGTGTAGATAGTCAAGCTATGAATAAGATCATGATCAAATACAAGTATTCGATCCCAAGGTTAGAAGACATGTTGGATGAACTCAGTAGAGCCAAGATTTTCAGTAAGATTGATCTTAAATTTGGTTACCATCAAATCCACATAGGCTAAGAGACGAGTAGGAGACTACATTCAAGACTTGACATGGACTTTATGAATGGATGGTCATGCCTTTCTGCTTGTCGAATGTCTCGAGCACTTTCATGAGGCTAATGAACCATGTGTTGAGACATCTCATAGGAAAGTATGTCGTAGTGTATTTTGATGACATCTATAGTGCCTACATGCCAAGTCGTTGTGAACATCTCAAAGCAGTCATGGATATCTTTTGTACCGAGAGACTATTCGAGAATCTAAAGAAATGTTACTTTTACTAGGATAAAGTGGTATTCTGAAGCTATATAGTCAGTGGAAGAGGCTTACAAGTCGATGATGAAAATATCCAAGCAGTTGTCGAGTGGCCGACTCCTATGACTTGTGTCGACGTAAGAAGTTTCTATAGACTAGCTTCATTTTACAAAAAGGTTCATTAGGAATTTTAGCACCCTTACCGTACTACTCATCAAGTTAACAAAGAAGAACATCGACTTCCGATAGGGAAAAAGTGAGGAGAGGAGTTTTGTTGAGATTAAAGAGAGATTAGCCTCTGCCCCGATGTTAGTGCTACCTGACTTCAACAAAATTTTTGAACTGGAATGCGACACGTCAGGCATTAGAATAAGCATTGTCCTTATGCTAGAAGGTCGACAAATTGCCTTCCATAATGAAAAGCTTCGAGGACCCCAATTAAATTATTTTGTATATGATAAAGAACTTTTAGCACTGATCCGAGCAATGTAAGTATGGCAATATTATTTACTATCGAGATGGTTTATCATATATACTAACCATGAATTGCTGAGGTACCTTTGAAGTCAGAACAAGTTGTAAAAGTGGCAGGCGAGATGGGTTGAATTCCTTAAAGGATTCAATTTTGTAATTAAGTACAAGTAAGGAAAGAGCATCGTAGTTGCAAACACTTTTTCGAAGAGACATGTGCTTTTATTAAAACTACAAACCAGACTGTTTGGGTTTGCAAGTATCAAAAAACAGTACTCTAAGGATCTACACTTTGGGCCCGTAATTGAATGATGTGTTGATGAGAGGGCAGTGGATGAGTATCATGTGGAGGATGGCTACTTGTTTCAAAGTGAAAAATTATGTGTGCTGATTTGCTCACTAAGGGAGCTACTAATCAGGGAAGCCCACAATGGAGGTTTCTCTAGACATTTTGGGGAGAGGAAGACCTATGAACTGTTGAATGGCCGATTCTTTTGGCCAAGAATGAGGAGAGATGTGCATTGAGTGGTCAAAAGTTATGCCGTATGCAAGAAGTCTAAGTATCGAGTTGAACAAAGGAAAGCAATGCCTTTGCTTATCTTGATGAATTCATAGACTAAATTGAGCATGGACTTTATTCTCAGACTACTACGAACTATCTGAAGTAAAGATTTCATAGTGGTCATCATAGATCGGTTTAGTAAGATATCATACTTTGTGCTTTATACCAAAACTAATGATGTTTCGACTATTGCTTCTCTTTTCTTATAGGAGATTGTATAGATATACGGTGTGTTGAGAAGTATAGTCTCTGATAGAGACTTGAAGCCATTTCTGGAGAATCCTATGGAGTCCGCTAGGAACCAAGTTACTCTTCAGTACCTTATGTCATCCCCATACTAACGACCAAACCGAGGTGGTTAATTGTACTTTGGGGTCACTACTCCGAGCTGTAGTAGGTAAGAACTTGGTTGATTGGGACATTTGCCTGCCAATGGTTAAGTTCACCTATACCCAAATAGTACATGACATTACTAAGTAGACTCCCTTCGAGGTAGTCTTTGGGTTTAATCTTGAGTTACCCCTTGACCACGCCCTTATACTAGTACCCACACAAGAGGACCCTAATGCATCGGCCAAAGTACAATCCCTTCAGGATGTTTATGATAAAGTCACTTGGCACATCGAATAAGCTCTTAGAAGAATGTGAGAAAAGACCAAGGGTAGAACAATTAAACAATTTCAGCCAGGAGACTTAGTGGGGCTACACCTCAGCCAGGAACGGTTCCCGAGCAAGAAGAGGAACAAATTATCTACAAGAATGGAAGGACCTTTTAGAATCCTCCCAAAGATCAATAATAATGCCTATAAATTGGAATTGCCCGAGGACTATGGGGTTTCTGATGCCTTCAACATTGCCGACCTCAGTTCATATCACCTTGATGGAGAACTGAGTGAATACTAATTGGATTTGATCCTAAATCCAAAACAACTTGAAGGGAATGATGGGAATTAGGTTACCGAACCTTTGACCCATAGCCGAACCTAGGGACTAGAGGGATTGGCACAATAAATCCTTCCATTCCAACGTCCCCTACCGAGGTCGAATACTTCCTTACCGAGCCACCCTTCATGCCGAGCCGTATGATTGCCCATCTTTCTGTAGTGTGTTGAATTGAAGATTACTCACTAGTACTCGAACCGAGTAATTACTCGGCATCTTCCTTACTAAGAGGCCGAGAAAGAAAGATTCCAAACTGACTAAGCCATCCTTGCTTGAATAAGCCATCCGTCTGTACTTTTTCAACCGTATCTTCTAACAACCTCACCAATGTAATATCGCCACGTGTATAGTATCATGTGCAGAATCTGTTGCACTAATGATTGTTTTTCTTATATATTTGTTTTTATCCTTTTGTATCTTATACATTACTTCCTTAAGAAATGCCCTTTTTGTCCATTCCTTTTTAGGTAAGTTGACTTAACTTATGGATATAAATACCCTTATACTTGTAATGGAGATAAGGAAGCAAATCGTTCTTAATACACTTGAGTATTTTCTTCCTTGCGTAAACATTATTTGTTTACTTTTGGCATTACTCTTATCTTTTCCCTTAAGCAAGGTTAGGTGGCGAGTAACCTCACCAGATCGATTCATGCATCATATCGAATTATGTCATGAGTCCTTGGAAGTTCCATTGGTGCACCATATCCTTTAAAGCTATTTGTGGATTTTGCTTATTGTTCCTTTCGTCATTTTTTCCCTTTTGCACTTTCCCCATTAATCCTTTTTGAGCGTTCTCTAAGCTTGGACCCATCTAACGACCGACTTTGTTTGTTATTGGTCATCGTTTGTAGCATTTAAACACCACTTGAATTCCAGAAGCAGGGTACTGCTTAGAATGCTCCACCTCAGCAGAATCAATCTATAATAGAAGAGGTCATGTTAAGTTGTATGCAAAAGATCGATACTATGCTACAAAATCAACAAGCGACTATTCAAAATTTAGAGAATTAGATTTGTCAGATCTCTCAACAATTGAGTAATAGACCATTAGGGTCTTTACTTAGCAATATTGAAGAGAATCCCAAAGGTGTCAACGCTATCATGTTAAGGAGTGGAAAGGAAGTTAAAACAGTTGACAAACGAGTTGAAGAAAAGGAGGAGAATCTAAAGAAAGGAAAAGGGAAGCAAGTAGAAGAGGAACCAAAGAAGAAGTCAGCAGAAGTGAAATCATATGTTCCTCTAGTTCCTTTCTTGGGAAGACTGAAGCAACAGTAGCTAGATTCCCAATTCACTAAATTCCTAGATGTTTTTAAGAAGTTGCAAATCAACATCCCTTTTGCAGATGTACCTTAGCAAATGCTTTCATATGCAAAATTCATAAAGGATTTACTCATCAAGAAGAGAAAGATTGATGTGAATGAACCAATGATGCTTATAGGGGAGTACTCCATGATCCTTCAAAAAAATTTATCTAGCCTGCCTAGAAAATAAAGAGATTAAGGGAGTTTTACTCTTCTTGTACTATAGGAAATTTTTATTTTGATAAAGTTCTTATTGATTTTGGTACAAGTATAAATTTAATGCCTTTATTTGTTTTTAGGAAGCTAGGACTTAGAGATTGCAAGGAGACCCATGTTACCTTACAACTTGTTGACAGGAGTATCAAATACCAAGGTATTGTAGAGAATGTCTAGGCAAAGGTAGACAAATTTATCTTCCTAGTCAACTTTATAGTCCTGGAGATAGAAGAGGACAGAGAGGTACCCATAATCATTGGTAGACCATTTCTTACAACAAGTAAGGCATTGATAAATGTAGAGTAGGGTAAGCTTACTTTAAGAGTTATGGATGATTAAGTAACTTTTAATGTTTATGAAGCCATAAAGCAATTTGATAATTGTAAATCCTGTTACACTATTGATATTATTGATGAGATTACCTATGAGTCTATAGAAGAGAAAGCAAGATTAGATACTATGGAATTAGTTCTTAGGGATCTAGATGGTTAGAGCGATGATCATAAGCCTAAGGAAGAACGTAGGGAATAGGTGTCAAAAGTTAAAGCTCGATACTATGAAGAGCAAGGTACTAGTGAGAAGAAGCCAGTCCTATCATTGACACAACCCCCAATGTTTGAACTTAAACATTTATCTAGTCATTTAAAATATACTTATCTTAGAACAAATGATACTTTGACAATACTTATCTCCTCTTCTTTGATAAGTAATCAGGAGGAACAACTTCTAAGAGTTTTGAGAGACCATAAATAAGCCATTAGGTGGACCATTATTGATATCAAGGGGATCAGTCCCTTAATTTGCACTCACAAGATATTGTTGGAGGTTGAGTGCAAACCCACAATACAACCATAGAGACAACTTAACCTAACTCTCAAGTAGGTAGTGAAGAAAGAGGTAATCGCATTGTTGGATGCAAGTATTATCTACCATATGTCAGATAGTGAGTGGGTTAGTCCCATTCAGGTAGTGATTGTGGTTAAAAACGAGGCTAATGAGTTAATCCCTACTTACACTATGACTACGTAGAGAGTTTGCATAGATTATAGAAAACTAAATAATACTACCCGTAAAGACCACTCCTCCCTCCCTTTCATAGATTAGATGTTAGAAAAACTTTTAGGGCATGATTATTATTGCTTTTTAGATGGCTATTCTGGTTACAATCAAATTCATATAGCATTCGGGGACCAGGAGAAAACCACCTTTACATGTCCTTATGGCACTTTTGCCTTTAGGAGAATGCCTTTTGGTCTCTATAATGCATTAGTTACTTTTCCAAGATGCCTGATGTCTATATTCTCTAACATGTTAGAAGATTTTATTGAAATATTTATGGATGACTTCTTTATCTTTGGGAAGTCATTTGACTCATGTTTGCCTAATTTAGGTTGTGTGTTTAAAAGGTATAAAGAGACTAATCTACTTCTGAACTAGCAAAAATGCCATTTTATAGTAAGAGAGGGGATAGTCTTAGGTTACAAGGTGTCGAGAAAGGAGATTGAAGTTGACAGAGCCAAAGTGGAGATAATAGAGAAGCTACCACTACCCACTTCAGTCAAAGGAGTTAGGAGCTTCTTGAGGCATGTTGGCTTCTACATGAGATTTATTAAAGACTTCTCTGAAATCTCTAGACCTCTTTGTAATTTACTTAAAAAGGATTCTACCTTTGTTTTTGATAATAGTTATTTACAGGCATTTAATTTACAGAAGGAGAAGCTTATTTCAGCTATTGTAATCGTTGCACCTGATCAGGAGCTTCCTTTTGAGTTGATGTGTGATGCCAACGACTATGCTATAGGAGCAGTACTTAGGCAGAGGAGAGGTAAGCTATTTCATGTTATATACTATGTTAGTAGAACCTTGAATGAGGCTCAAAACAACTATGCCACAACAAAAAAAAAAAAGCTTTTAGTGGTTATATTTGCATGTGATCAGTTTAGGCCTTATTTAATAGGTTTTAAGATCATAGTATACACAAATCATGTTGCTTTAAAATATTTGTTTGCTAAAGCTAGCTCTAAAATATTTGTTTGCTAAAGCTAACGCTAAACCTAGGTTAATTCATTGGATCCCACTATTGCAACAATTTGACCTTGAAATCAAAGATAAAAAGGGAACTCAAAATGTGGTTGCTGATCATTTATCTTGTTTAGAATCTAATTGTTTAGAGCTACCCATTAATTAAAAGTTCCCTTATGAACAATTGTATATAATAGAGATCCAAGGGTTACCTTAGTATGTTGATATAGTCAATTACCTAGTTAGTGAAATCATACCATACGGTTTGCTCATTTAAAAAAAAAGAAGAAGTTTTTATATGATGTGAAATTTTATTTCTGGGATGAATCGTATTTGTTTAAATGTTTTGCTAACTAAGTAATTAGACCCTATGTGCTTAAAATTGAACAACTTAACATAATTTTGGAGGTCACTTTGGTATAGAAAGAACTGCAGCTAAAATTTTATCTTTTGGATTTTACTAGCCAAGTTTGTTTAGTGATTGCAGGAACTATATTATGTCTTGTGCTTAATGCTAAAGGATTGGAAATATTTCTAGAAGACATGAATTACCACAAAATAGCATTATGGTAATTGAGCTTTTTAACGTATGGGGAATAGACTTCATGGGTCCTTTCCCCTTATCTTTTTCAAACAAATATATACTTTTAGCAGTAAATTACTTGTCAAAATGGGCAGAAGCAGTTGCTTTACAAACTAACAATGCTAGTGTGGCAATTAAATTTTTGAAAAAGAACATCTTCCCTAATTTTAGGGTACCTAGGGCTATAATAAGTTACAGGGGGATAGCATTTTTGCAATAGGCAGTTTCAAAAATCGTTATTAAGATATGGAATCACTCATAAAATTGTCACCCCGTATCATCCACAAACATGTAGGCAAGTCAAGGTGTCTAATAGGGAAATAAATCGTATACTAGAGAAGATTATCAATGCATTTAAGAAAGATTGGTTTTTAAAAATTGATGATGCACCGTAGGCTTATAGAACTACTTTTAAAACCCTTATAAGAATGTCCCATATAAAATCTTTTTTGGTAAATCATGTTACCTACCTATAGAGCTTGAGCACAAGGCTTACTAGGCTATAAAATACCTTAACTTTGATTTACAAGCTGCAGTTGAAAAGAGGTTACTCTATTTGAACCAGCTGGATGAGATTAAAGAAGTAGCATATGAAAACGCTAGGATACACAAGCAGAGGGCCAAACGATGGCATGATAGAAACATTCAACAATGAGAGTTTATGCCTAATCAAAAAGCATTATTATACAACTCTTGATTGAAACCGTTCCCAAGTAAGTAAAAATCTCGATGGTTTGGGTCATTTGAAATAGCTAAAGTTTTTTCTTATGGTATAGTTGAGTTAAAGATAGGAGACAATTGCACTTTTAAGGTAAATGGTCATCTCCTCAAACACTATTCTGAAAGGGAAATTTTGGATAGTGATACTACTATCTTATTGGGTTTGAACCTACCGTAAGACCTGAAAAGTCGGGCTAATGACTATAAACTAACCGCTGCATGGGAAGCGACCCATGTGTAACAAAACTAATTTTTTACTTTTACTTTGACTTTTTATTTATATTTATGCCAAAAAAAACGCGTGTACTTTTGAGACATGGCTAATCTGAATTAGATGATCTTCTTAATTGATATCATGGTTGGAATTCTCCTTGTTGCTGAAAGCAACAAGTATGGACATTGTCTATTCTAAAGTGGGGTGGGAAGAAAATATTGGAAATGGAGTTTTAATTGAATATCATGACATTTGATGCCGGTTTTTGTTTATAAATGGTTATATTTCCTTATCAGCTTAAATTTTATTTGTTCTTAAGTATTTGGCAATTTTTAGGCTAATTTTTTTTCAAAATTTTGAATTTCTTGTTTGGAATCTAAACTTGTTGATAGCATCTGGTTATGATTAGCTTGAATAATTGATTCACTAAGGTGCCTTACTCACTATTATTATGATTTTTGTGTTTAGTTAAAATTAATTAGTTAAATCTTTAGGAACCTAATTTACCTACTTTTTAGCCTTGGAATTTGACGTTTAAGAGTTAGTCGAGTCCTTAAGTGAAAAGTAAATAGGTTTACTTCTATGCATGGTTAGTTTGTATATGTTCTTTTTAGTAATTTTAACGGCACTTTAACATTTAGTGAAAGAGGTAAGTAAAGCTTTATACTTAGTGATTCTTATAACTCAAGTAATTGAGCATTCAAGTAATTGAGAGCCTTTACTCCAATAACTCAAGTAATTGAGCTAAGAGTATCTTAATTTGAATGTTAGAGTGAGAAAGAGTTCGTAGGGGTTCCTTTAAAACCTGGTCACTTGAGTGATGAGCATGGGATGTGTTGACTCAATATACTCACTATAACGAGAAGGGCGGAAGGTAAAGTTCAGTATTTGAACTAAAAAGAAAAGAAAAAGAGAAAAAAAAAAGGGGAATGGAAAATGGAAATTTTGAATGCAATCCAAGAAATGAATTAAGGCTTATAATAAAAAGGAAGAAAACCTAAGGATAGAGTAGATGCCATATGCTTTCATTACTTTGTTAAATTGTTTGTTGGAATAATTAGAGGGATAATATGCCTACCAATAGTTATGAAGTTTAAATGGGTATTTTTCTTTTTAGGACTGAGTATCTACTTTTGAAATAGAAATCTTAGGCTAAACACTTGGATTAAAATTTGTTTTCTTTAGAGTAGCTTATTAATTTCAATTGTAGTACTTTGATCACATATTTCGATTTGGTTCAAGCGGTAGGCATTATAAATTAGTGAGTCTGAAAGTATGAAATATTTGATTTTTTTATTTGCAATTGGAGAATTTGCATTTTCAATGATAAATTTCTTTAGTTTTGTTTTTTTTACTTGAGGACAAGCAAAAGTTCAAGTACGGAGGAGTTGATAAAGACATATTTTATTCATGTTTTAATGTGCAAATTAGATAGAATTATTATTGATTTTATAGAAATAATTAAGAATTGGCACTTAAGTATTTTCCTTTGGACAGTTCAGATATTGGAGGATTCAAAGTGGAAATAGGGACATTTTAAAGGAGTTTTACATAAATGAAGAAGCTCGAATTAAGCCACGGTATGTTAGAATTGAAGGCAGCCGGCCTTGGGCTAGCTTACATTGTACGCTGGCAGCCTTGGAAGCTACAACGGTGGCCTTCATGAAGAGAATTTCGTTCGAAAGCCAACCTTAGTTTTTTTTTTTATTATAAATAGTCATGTGTTCCATAGTAAAAGAACTTTTCATCTTCTTTAGAATTAGAGAGTCTTAGAATAGTTAGTAGATAGTTTTTGAAGAATTCTTTTGTAGAATTTCTTAGATTGTTGAGAAGATTTTGCTTTTGCTGTAGAAGATCAATTTTGGAGTGCAATTGAAGTTTACCCTTTCTAATTATAGAATTGGTGATCTCCATTCTACTTATGTTTATGTAATTCTATAATTTATTCTTACTTTTGATTATAAACTCTTTTGTAATTTCAATTATTATATGTGCTTTTGTCTTAATTTCCATGGCTGGCTAAGTTTAGTTGTGGGCATTGATGAAACCCTAAGTAGTTGAGATGAGAATTGCATGCATGTTATAAGGTTAATAGATATATAGATAATTCATAATTGCAATTTCTATGATTTCGACTATTATTCTCTAATTGATTATAATTGTTAAAAACACTATTGATATGAGAGTTGATATAGGATTTGTTAGAAATTCTTGATTAATTTGATCAACTAATGCGGGAGTGGCATTGATAGGATTAATGCGAAATTATCCAGGGATTAATGCGATGTTTTGAAATTAATTATTCACTAAGACATTAGGGATAATTAATTTAGGACATTAGATTATCATACATCATTTGGAGATGTATGATTGTAACTTAGAGGCCACTATTAATAGGAGATACGGAAGTTGATTAATTAATTAGGGG
Organism: Lumnitzera racemosa; assembly: GCA_024138005.1. Classification (NCBI taxonomy): domain Eukaryota; kingdom Viridiplantae; phylum Streptophyta; class Magnoliopsida; order Myrtales; family Combretaceae; genus Lumnitzera; species Lumnitzera racemosa. Next base: position 31,646,951 of record JAMXBC010000003.1, on the reverse strand, counting down.
TTGAGTCCTTAAGTTTTAAGGTATAATAATTTTATTTGAATGACCGTATAGCTATTAATCTATATAATATGATAATAATTTAATTTGCATAATTAGGGTGGATTCTGTTTTTCCCATAATTTTTAATTGATTGCTTAGTTTCAAATATTTTAATGTAATTTCCTTTTTGATAGTTTTAAGGTAATTATTAGATTAGTAAATTCATAATTCAATTTTGATTGCTTGAATATTTATAAGAACTAGCAAAGGATTAGTCTTTGAGGGATCGATAACCTTATTCACTTTGTATTACTTGATTCTAACCCAGTATATTTGCTGAAGTATTCACAATTTAATTATATATATATATATATAGTTTAAGCAGATCAAATATTAGTATAGTATAAGTATAAATATATGTCTATATATAAAAAGATACAAGTATATATATACTTATATACTAATTCATTAAAATAAGTTAATAAGTAAATATATATATGTGGATCATAACTTTTAAAGAAAGAATTAGGAGTTAATTACAATATTAATAAATTATAATAATATATATGTATGTATATTAATATTACAAAATTAGAAATATATAGAAATTATAAGAAATAAGAAATTTGCTATGTAGACCAACAGAAAATTGCTATGTTAGCATTCTTAGTTTTCAAAATTGAAATCACAAAATTATAAAAATATTTAAGAAATAATAATAATTAATTAATTAGAAATTACAATTATAAGAAACATTAACATAAATAGTAATTTAAGCTTAAAATGAAGAAATGAAGAAGTTATTGCAAAATGGACTAAAAAATAAGAATATTTTAAAATATAAAATTTAGAAATTAATTAAGCCATAAAATAATAAAGGAAAGCTTAAAAATAATAAATAAAATATTTGGGCAAAAATAACAAAGTTCGTAAAAATAACTAATATGTTCAAAAACGATAAAATCAACTATAAGATCATAAAAATTAAATTTAAAATGAAAAAGCTATATGTGACTAAAATTTAAGATAAACTGAGAAAGATAAGTAAAATAATTAAGTTAATGGGCACTCTAAACTAATAATCAAAATAAACCTTTAGAGTAAATAAATAAATATGTAAGATAAATCATTTACAAATATACAAATATATCCTCTGTTTACCCCTAATAAATAAGTTAAATGTTGTTCATGCTATATTAGGGTTATAGTAGGAAATTAGGCTCACTAAGATAGATATTTAGTTAATTGAGGAGCTTAGCTTTTTGGAATATTTAGAAATCTTATTTTTTTTTTTAGGTATTCAATTATCAAGTTTTGGAAATTCCAAAGGCTTAGAGAGTGAGCATTAATTTAAGTGAGAGAGTTTTAATGACCTGTTATCTGATTGTGCATGATATTTGCTTGATGTTTTACTAGCCTTTATTGTTTATGTGTTTAAATAGTTATTTTGCTTGTGTACTACCATTTGTGTGATTACCTCTTTAAACCAATAAATATAAATATCTGACAAAATAATTGGTTATATTTATTGGATGTCTATGACTCAATTGATATACTTATGGAGAGTACTAGCTTTACAAATTTTTGAGAAAAGTATTTTTTGGAAATGTTTTTCCCAATCTTAAACAGATTCTTATATAATTTTTATGAGGGCTTGTAGTGCCAGTAAATAATATTTTTATTGTTAAGGTAAAGCTAATATGGTATCTATAATTGATAGAGAGAAGACTTATATAATTGTACTTATGGGGCTTTGGATATATTTCAATAGTGAAAGGACTCACTTAATTGTACCCAAGGGACCGTAGATATGATTTGTTGATGGTGATGGCCTTAGTTAGGGTCCATCTATTTGAATTGTTTTTTTTTTTTTATTTTTTTTATTAGGGTAATAGTTTAGTATTGTTTAAAGGGATGGTGCCCTTAGGCAGCCTCATACAGTTAAGGTAAGGTGTCTTGTGTGGGTAAGTTAGGGGAAAATTGATATATAAACGACGTAAATCTATATTTTCTATAGTTTTGGACTCCTATTGATATGTTACTTGTATTTATTATGTATGCATAGACTTGCATATATGTTAATAATGTTTGATAACTTATTTGAACGGTAATGGTGATGAACGAATTTATTAAGCTGTGGTTTACTCATTCCTATATAGTTTCTTTTGTGAGTTCATTTAAGTTGAGATTGAGATAAATTTTAGATGTGGAGTGCAAACTAAAGATATATATGATAATGTTAAAGTTAGTTAAGAAATGTATGGTTGGTAAAAAAACATCATTTGTAGGAAATAATTATATGTTAGGGTTATGTATAATTTAGTATTTCTAATAATTTATAAAGTTGTTTTACCATATCTTATTATTAAGTAGTGAATACCAATTCTTTGTGATTCTGATGAATCGTAAAATATCGGATATTCATAATTATTTATATTTTACAATAAGTTAATAAATTAAAAATAAAAAACCCTAGTGATTAAATATTTAAAATCTTACAATTTTTGACTTGTAAGGCGGTTTTTATATTATGGGTACACATGTAATATGAAAATTTTAGACAATCTTATTAGGCCTCTCTTAAAGTTATGACAATTTCTATAGCAAAAATTATTCAAGATGAAATTAATTTCAAAACATCTCTTATTTAAGTAAAAAATATAAACAACATCATGATTTTAGATACTCCCTTTAATTACTTCTCAAGGTTTAAAAACTCAAGTTAAGAAAAAAAGAAGTAATATGTAGATTTATTAGTCCAATAAAAGAAAAAAAAAGTTAATTTATCAAAAGATAAAATGATTGGTCAAATTAATAAAAAATTAAAACATATTAATTTTCTTAAAGAAAAATTAGAAGAAAAAAGAATTTTAAACTAATTAGAAGAACCTAAAGTTAGGGAAAAAATAAAAGACTTACAAGAAAAGTTTGAAAAAGAAATTTATTCAAATGTTCCAAATGCCTTTTGGTCAAGAAATAAGCATATAATTAAATTACCTTATGTTGAAGGTTTTATTGAAGATAAAATTTGTACTAAAACTAAGTTAATTCAACTAAATCAAGAATTAGTAGAGTTTTGTGAGAAAAAAATTCAAGATCTTTTAAATAAAAGGCTAATTAGAAAATCTAAATCCCCATTGTCATGTTCTGTTTTTTATGTTCAAAATCAAGTTGAATTAGAAAGAGGTGCTCCTAGATTAGTTTTCAATTATAAACCTTTAAATACAGTGCTCAAGTAGACTAAATATCTAATATCTAATATCCAATAAAAGAGATTTGCTCAATAGATTGTCGGGAGCTAAAATCTTTTCTAAGTTTGATATGAACTTAGGATTTTGGCAAATGCAAATTGATGAATTTGATAGGTATAAAACGGCTTTTACAGTTTTATTTGGACACTGCAAATGGAATGCAATGCCTTTTGGTTTAGAAAATGCTTCTTTAGATTTTTAAAATATTAGGAATGAAATTTTTACTCCAAACACTAATTTCTCAATAGTATTGATGATGTTCTAATTTTTTCAAAAAATATATATTAACATTTTAAACATCTAAATATTTTTTTAATATTATTAAAAGAAATGGTTTAGTGGTTTTGACCAAAAATATAAAACTTTTTCAAACAAAAATAAGATTCTTAGGTCATGATATAAATCAAGGTACTATAAAACCAATTAGTAGATTAATCAAATTTACTCAAAAGTTTCCTAACAAAATAAAAGATAAAAAATAACTTCAAAGATTTTTAGGATGTGTCGATTATGTTTGAGAATTAAATGTAAACCATTATTTCAAGGATTAAAGGAAAACCTCCTCCAAAAATAGTTCAAGAAATTAAAAATGAGGTAAAACATTTACCTTGTTTATATATTATTAATCTAAAGGCAAAATTCGTTATAGAAACTGATGCTTTAGAAATAGGACATGGTGGAATATTAAAACAATTAATTAATGATGAAGAACAAATAATAAGATATTATTTGGGAATATGGCAAAATGCTTAAATTAACTATTTAAAAGTTAAAAGAAAGTTTGATCAATTGTTCTTTGTGTTTCTAAATTTCTAGATGATCTTTATGGAAAAAGGTTTTTAGTAAGAGTTGATTATAAATCTACTGAAGAAATATTACTCAAAGACGTTAAGAACTTACTTTCAAAACAAATTTTTGCATGATGGCTATTTTATCTAATTTTGATTTTGAAATATTACTTCTTGATTTCTTATCCAAAGAATTCCTTTAAGGTAAAAATGTTGAACCTAAGACAAAAGCTAACTATGCACTCAAATTATCTCCTCAAACTCCATCAAAATTCAGTTAAAGACCACTTATTCCAACTAACATGCAAAAGTGGCTATGTCATTCTCATCATCCTAGTAGATTTTTCTATTCAAAATCGTTTTCTAGTATTAAATCTTACTTATCAAGCTCAATCGGTTCATGTTTAAACCAAATATTACATTCAAAAGAAGAATAGTCAAATACTATTCCCAGTAGAACTAGAATTATTTGTCGAGCTTGGTTTTTCTTCCCATTTTTTTTTTATAAATACATCCTCTTTAGATCGATCAGTATTAAACCCTACCTATTTAATATTGACCCTCGACTAAGGTTTAAAGAAAGTCCACCTTTTTTTATATTTGAAAAATTTTTTTAGAGTTGCCACCCAATTGGAGTTAGGAAAATGAGTTAAATTATAACCAACTGAGTGGATTAGTTATAATTTAGTTATTGGTCTTTTCAATTAAACCAATTTTGTAAACAGTTTTTGGAACTAGAGAACCAAGTTTGAGGGTTTACCATCAACTTTCTAATTTTAACCTTAATTTTAAAAAATACTTTTGAAAAGACTATTAAAGTGAAACCTAATTGTTGGTTAACTAATTAAGTAATTTAAACTAAAAAGAAAAAAATATTTTTTTTTTACCGTCGCTTCGTAGGTACTTACATACCTGCTATTTGGGATCAAATATATGTAGTTCTTTCATAAAACTTTAGCAGGTTGGTTGCTTTTAATATAAAACAATGGCTAAGTTTATGTTTTTAAACTGGTTTGAGTTTACTTAAGAAAATTTTCTATAAAAAAGGTTTTAATTAGGGTTTTTGGAAATTTTTAAAAAGGTCTTAATTTTGATGAAGATGTTTTTTTTTTTTGTTTATTTTGAAAATTTAACTTTCTAAGTGGCAAAATCCTTTTTATTATTTGGTCTGTTTAATTTATTCTATTTTATATTTTCATTTTCATTTTATTTTTTATTATCTACTATTAGTTTTCCTTTTATTTATTCTTACTTAAGCCTTAATCGAAAATGAGTAAATAAAAAAAAAAACAAAACTAAGCTATTCTACCTTCCTTTTTTTATTTCTTTTTCTTTCTTTCTTTCTTTCTTTTTGTTTACAGTTACAATCATAATGAAATAAATAAATAAATAAATAAAAGAAAAAGAAGAAATAACAGCAACAATTTAGATTAGAGGAGCGTTGGACTAGGAAGAGGTATGTGGGTTGGGTCTTGGAGCGAGTTGGTCGGGTTGGGCTAACTCCACAGGTCACTTATGCGGGTTGCATAAGAAGAACTTGCAGTGGCTACTAAGGGGTTGATTCCACTTGATTTGGTTACTAAAGTGAAGGGGAAAATGGGTTTCGTGTGTTTTGGATTGGGATTGAGGGGAGTAGAACAAGTGCTATTGCTTAACGTGGCTATTAGTAGTGGTTTTAGGATGATGTGGTGGTGGTGGTGGAGTTGGTTGGTGGCGGTTGAGGGTGGTTCATGATCGAAAAGGGTTGGGTTGTATGTTTTTGAAGGCTATGAATATAGCTATGGCTTTAGCTTCTACCATAGAGCGATATAGGGTAATGTTTTGATAAGGTGGTTATAGTGGTTAGGGTTAACCTATGGTGAGTTTGGAGGCACAGCTAAGGGGCATAGCAGTGGTTGGGAAGAGTTAGGTTAAGGAGCTCGCGTCATGGAGGAGTTATGGCAATGATGGTTTTTACTCGGGGAGCGGTCGAGTGGTAAGGAATTGTAGAGAGAGAGAATTCAGGGTAGAGAGATAGAGAGAAGGTATTATTTTCTGATGATTGTATCTATAATTAGAGGCCACTATGATAAGTAGTAGCTGACATGGTACGTACAGCTGAAGTGGCATGCTATGTAGCACTATGTCAATTATCATCCAATCCGACGGTGCTACATGTCAGGATATGTGGCACAGTGAACTCTTGATACATGGTGGCCTATTGTGTGCGTTTTGACGTAAAAAAGAATAAAAGGCATTTCCTACCTTTGGTAAGATTTGAACCCGAGTCCCCATTGTGGTTATGCGTATGTATTACCATCATGTCGTTGCCTTATGCCTTATTTATATGTGCAATTAAATTATACATATGGATATGGATTAGGTTAGCATAGGCTAAATTCAAATCTAAGCTCAGGCCCTATGGCTTTTTCCTTATTATTAAAAAAAATTCTACTCTATTAAACCATCTACAAATTTATTATTTTTTAAATTTCCTAAATCCTCTATTTTTTTATTATTTTTTGTGACTTTTGAATTTTTTCTTATTTTTTTTGTATTTTCCCAAATCTTTTATTTTTTTATAATTTTTTCTAAATTTCTTTTTTTTTTCTTTTCCTAAATTATCTATTTTTTGTATTTTTCTAAATTTCTTATTTTTTGTGTTTTCCTAAATTAGGACCTTTTTATCCTATCCTAAAAATTTTGAAAACAAAAGGAGGCAAAAATAGGGTATCTACAACTGCCTCTCTTTATGATGAAGTTTAACCAAAACTTTACCATAAAGATAAAAGAGACAGTATTTTTTGCCCCAAGTATGGATTTTGTCTTAAGAAGCACTACAATAAGCTAGTTAGCTATCTTAGGCTCGATTCACTAGGGATTTGGTAGAGAGAAAGGTAGTGCTCTAAGAGCTGGTCGAAAGACTAAATGAGGAATTGAAGCCTGGTTAAACCCCTATGAGTTGACGAACTAAGGTAAACATGTAAGTGTTTTTTAAGTTGGTTAAGACCCTAGAGAGATGTTGAAAACTTGGTCGTGCATTTATGAGCTGACTAATCAATATGGGAGTGTCTTTAGGGGATAAACAACCCTAAATTGGAATTGATTTGGAAGACCTAGTCGTGCTCTTCTAAGCTTACTAAGAGTATCTCTTGGGGAGTAACAACCCTAAATTGGAATCGATTTGGAAAACCTAGTCGTGTTCTTTTGAGCTTACTTACCCAAGTAGGAACGTCTCTTATGGACTAACAACCTTAAATTAGAATTGATTTGGAAGACTTAGTCGTGCTCTTCTAAGCTCACTAATATAGGTGAGAGTATCTCTTCGGGAGTAGCAACCTTAAACTGGAATTGATTTGAAAAATCTGGTCGTGCTCTTTTAAGCTCACTAACCTAAGCAGGAACGTCTCTTAAGGACTACTAGCCCTAAATTGGAATTGATTTAGGAAACTCGGTGATGTACTTCTAAGCTTACTAACCTTGGCAAGAGCATCTCTTGAGTACTAGTAGCCTTAAATTAGAATTGATTTGGAAAACGTGGTCGTGCTCTTTTGAGCTCATTAACCTAGGCGGGAGTGTCTCTCGAAGACTAGCATCCCTAAACTAGAATTGACTTGGAAAACATCAAAGAACATCTTCCATTTCGATGGTTCATCATCTTCTCCTTTATCAGAATTTCCTTCAACTTCTAAGATATTTTCATCAGGGAACTTGACTTGTGCTTCTTAAGGGGTATTATTAGAGTAATTTTGATACAAACTTATGGATGAACATACAAACCCAGTATCATACAAAACCAATGGATGGGTCCAAGCCACAAGATGATTCGAAAAAGTAAATGATAGTCAATGGTTTAGCAATCCCATGTACTAACTCTACAGATATTACGCACTGTAGAACTACATATAGACCTATGACTCGCCGGATGTGTTGCACCGATCTAAGTGATAAGGTTGCTCACCATAACCTTACTAAATGGATTGATAAGAGCGGGTAAAGGAGAGCTTTCCAAGAGAAAGGACTCAAAGGTTTTTCATTAATTATCAAAGTCTCCCTAAAAACTTATACAAGTATTCTATTTACATAAATGAAGTTGTAAATAAAATGACTAAAGGACTCCCTAGTGGCATTCCAGTAATTACAAATAATACATGAAGATAACTTAGGGAAAATACAAGAAATAGGAAACCTAAATAGATAGTAAAGTGGGATCTTCGGGTGAAGGCTACTATATTGGTTTCAAGGAGCTATAGGAGACTTTGAGGTTTTGATTTGTCCTGACCTAAGCTTTTGGAAGATTTTCCTTTGTCTGGGGCTGATTCGATATGATTAGGGCTGACCTAACATGATAAGTGCGGACTTTGCATGGCTAGAACGATTTGATATGGCAATGGCTGAGCTAGCATGACTGGGGCCGACCTCACAAAGCTGGGCTGATCTGGCATAGATGTGGCTGGCTTATTTTATATGACTTGATGCAGTTGAGCTGATATGTTATAGTTGAGCAGCCTTGTCATGACTGAGTAGATTTGGGTTGAACAAACTCGATCAAGCAAATCGATTTCGATAAAGTAAAGCGGACGGGTAGGATAAGACAGTCCAGTATAGCTGATCAGAGTAAACCTAGTAGAATATAATAAAGCTGATTATAGTAGGGCAGAATGGACCAAGTATAACAAGGAAGACCTGGCAAAGTAGGGCACAAATAGTAGGCTAGGATAGAACTTGTAGAGTACGTCGGCTCTTCCAATATTGCCATAACTCATAGATAAGTCTATGGGAAGGCTTGGTTAGGGTATAGTGGGGCGTACTCAGCATAACAAGGTATACCTAATAGAGCAGGGTAGGTTATCTAACTCTTACATAGCTTATAAATAGGTTACCTATTCGTGTGGAGTTTGCGAGTAAGCCTCTCATGTGATCCGAAACTTAATGTGGCATCAGGTCGATACCTAAAATCCTATCAAATTCTCTATTAAATGATCTGCTAAAACTTACCCCTTGACTAAATTCTAGTTCATGTACGTAATGCCGAACTCTGATAGTAACATTTGTCACTTTAAGATTTTGCAAATTAAGGTCAGTTCATTTGCCAAGTACTTCAAGGGATCATATTGAGTCAATAATTCGACCTGGTAATAGAGTGTATATTATCTGAGTCAATGCATTTCCCCGACTAAAGTATAATAGATTCTTTCAACTTTCGAATATTTTTGTTCAGCTTTAGTAAATTTCTTAGTCAAGTAGTATATAGCTCATTCCTTCCTTTCCTCATCTTTTTAGCTAAGCATATACCCCATGGATTCCAATAATATTGTCAGGTATAGAAATGAAGGCTTCCCTGGTTCTAGAGTTACCGAAATTGGAGGGTTCATGAGGAAATCTTTGATCATTATGAAGGTTCGCTCGCATTCTTCATCTTAGTTAATCTTAGTGTTCTTTTTTAACAACTTAAATAAGGAACGACATTTATCTATGAGTTGAGATATGAATTGGGCTATGTAGTTTAAATGGCCCAACAAATCTCTAATTTCTTTAAGTATATGTGGACGGGGCAAGTCAACTATTTCTTTGACTTTATTAAGGTCCACTTCGATGCCCCTTTGGCTGATTATGAAACCCAATAATTTCCCTAAAGTCACTCCAAAGGTATACTTCTCTAGGTTGAGCTTCAATTGGAATTTTCTCAACCTATCAAACAATCTCCTCAGATTATCTACATGATTTTCTCCTTTTTTGGATTTTGCAATCATATCATCAACATATACCTCAACTTCTTTATGCATCATGTCATGAAAGATTGCAACCATGGCTCTTTGGTAAGTTGCCCCGGTGTTTTTAAGTCCAGAAGGTGTTACTCTATAGAAAAATGTGCCCCAAGTCGTAATAAATGTGGTCTTAGGTTTATCCTCTTTAGACACTCGAATATGATTATATTTGGTGAACCCATCCATGAATGAGAAAAGATAATTCCTGACTGTGTTATTGACTAAAACGTCAATATGGGGCAAGGGGAAATTATCTTTAGGGTTGCTTGGTTGAGATCTTAAAAATCCACGCGTACTTTGATTTTTCCATTCTTCTTCATCACTAGCACAATGTTGGCTACCTACTAAGGATAATCAGATACCTCGATGAAATCGACCTTTAGTAACTTTCTAACTTCTTCCTTAGTTTTCAACAAGACATTCGGTTGAAACCTTTTTAGCTTTTGCTTCTTAGGTTTAATATCCTCTCGTGTAGATAAGTGATGGACCACAATTGATGGATCTAATCCGAGCATATCTTTATAAGACCATGCAAATACATCTTGGTATTTAGATAGTAGTGTAGTCATTTCTGCCTTTTATTCTTCTTTCAAATTCTCTCCATTTTTTAATATTTTGGTGTTGTCATCAGTCCTAACATTAATCGTCTCAATTGACTCATAAATGAAAATTCTACTCATTTCATGTTTTTACTAGCTTTCTTGTACATCACTATGGTCATTGACATCACTCTTAATGACTAACTTAGTAGGGCTGGAGGTGATATCAATATTTTCATCGCCTATCTATGCGAGGTATCCATGGCCTTTATTCGAAATATTATATTTGAAAAAAAAAAAGCATGTAAAGGAAAGAGTGTAAGTAAGGAAGGAAGAAGTGAAGAGAAATGAGATTGATTCTTATTTAAAAGAAATTCTTTTAAGTATAATATTGTAGAATAAAGGTAATTATGAAAAAAATCTATAAAATACTAAACCATGATTCATCCTTTACCTTATAGAAGACTTATTATTATTTATAGGGATGGAGAACCAATTATTCAGGTGTTGGGACTTATTGGATAGGCTAGCTATTTTATTCTTATTGGAGGTGTTCTCTTTAGAAGGCTCTAAATTCTAGACATTAGCTCGGATGAAAGTTTCTGACAACAGTGGGAAGGTCATTGGGGCACAATAAACTTGTCACCTCTTCTACCCCTGGCTTGCATTTTTTGCAACTCTTTCATTGGAGTTAGGATGTAATTGAGCCCATAGGTACCAACTTGGCCCTCCTTGAATCTTTCATCTTTCTTTTGGTTCTTTTGGTTAGTAATCATACACACTTCTTTAAAAATTTAGAGCCTAAAGTCTTTTTGTTCCTCAATGCTAATATAGGGTATGGCCATTTCCTTATATATTTTGTAATTCTGGTCACCTAGAATTGTTATGACTTGGCCATTTGAGATGAACTTAACCTTTTGGTGAAGACTTGAAGGTATGGCCTCTGCTAAATGTATCCATAATCTTCCTAATAACAGGTTGAAGGTCCTTGGGATGTCAAAGACTTGAAATTGGATGTTGAAAGTTTGTAGGCCAATATCAACCAGTAAGTTGATCTCCCTTATAATTTCTCTTTTGGACCCATCAAAAGCCTTAATTATTGTTGAACTTGCCTTGATAGTGGTCGTATTGATGCCCAATAGATCCAGGGTAGTGAGAGGGCAGACATTCAAGGATGATCCATTGTCGATGAGAACTCTTGCTGTGATGATGTTGTTCACCCTCATTATTATGAAGAGAGGCTTGGTGTATTGGTTACCTTCCTCGCCTAATTCCTCGACGGAGAAAGAAATCTGATTTATGGTGAGGATAGAGTTGGTGACAAACCATACTCTTTTAGCCGGTATCTCACGAAGGACTTTGACTTACCCCTAAGTTTTGAATAAAGCTTCTCGCTAAGGTTCCGATGCCATCAATGAACTCATTAGAGTTATTTGTACTAGAGTTTTAATGAGTTGATCCATTATTTTATACTCACTAGACTTGATTATTTTGGTAAAGGTTAGACAATTCTTCTTCGTATACAACTGGTTCATTGTTTAGCCTATCCAACATAGTTTTCTTTTTCAGGTCTTCATTTGGGTTGTAAATTCTACTAGAGTGGGTAATCTCTCCTACAAGTGAGTTCGATTGCCCTTGATTTACTGCTTGGTAGTTGAGAGGGGCAGTTTTATAATTTTTAGGGGTTATGGGCATATAGAAGGTATACCTTTTAGTCTGTGGAATTTGCTTCTCCTCTTGTTTCTAGAATCTATAGACCCTAGGCTCTTGGTTGGAATCAATCATGTTGATGGTGGGATCTGAATCATCAAATATCATATTGATGATGGACCCATGGTTAGGTAAGGGGTTGTTATTGACGTTTGGAACTGAAGCCTCTTTAAAGTCTAGTTAAATTGTGCCTTCATCGATTAAATCCTGAATTTTATTTCTTAATCTCTAGTATGATTTTGCTAAATGGCCCACTTACCCTAGGTGATTTGATACCTTGTATTGGTATAAAAAAAATCTTAGGCTGTACCTTTCATTAGGTGGCTTAAATTGGAGCAAATTATCCTTTCTTAGCTTTTTGAGTATTTGACTGAGGGGGATAGGTATTTTGGTGAACTGCCTTAGGTTACCTATTGACTTGTGGTTGGCTTCTGAACTATTGCTGAGCGGGTAAAGGATTTGCCTTGAAAGAGACTCGAGCATTAGGTCTGGTATTCAAATTGACCATGTTGACAATAGCTTCTTTGAGCTTGCTGGTGATGTTTAATAGAGGGTGGTCTTTTGTTTGATGGTTCTTGTAACTTACCAGAGGAGATGGCATTTTCAATCTGATACCCTATTACTACTACTTTTGCAAAACTAGCGGAGGCTTACTTGATCAAGTGAGAGAAATAGGGTCTCTCAAGAGTGTTGATAAAATCTGAAGTTAGCTCTTTCTCAGTCATGGGGGTGGATACTTTTGCAAATAAGGACCTCCACCTTTAGGCATATTCTTTAAAAGATTTATTATGCCTCTTCCTTAGGGTAACTAAATCTTTCATGGTCAGAACCACTTCAACATTGAACCTATATTACTTATAAAATGCCTTAGCCAACTTCTCCCATGTGTTTATTTGGTTTAGATCAAATTGGGTATACTAGGTCAAAGTAGGGCTCGTTAGGTTATCTTAAAAAGTTTAGACCATAAGCTGGTTAAATTGTACATATTTGCCCCATCTTTCGCACGTATAGTCTAGTGTGTAATTTAGGGCATTGAGTTCTATTATACTTCTTCGAGTCAGGTACTTTAAATTATTCTCGAAAGCTTCCATAGTCATAAGCAAAGAAGTCTGTTATGCTGCCTACTTGAATCTGTCATACCCTTTAAGCATTTTATTTTTCTCAGTGATTTGTTGGGTTAATCGCTTCTCAAGCTCTTTCAATTTGTCTTGATTAGCTTCGGGCTTTGGGCTGATTGGAAATGAGTAAGTGTTTGGCTTGAAAGTTGAGTTAACCTTCGGATAGACTGCTTCTATTTGAAAAGATTCAAAAGTCTAGTTGACTTTATGGTAGGCTTCTTCTGCTTTAAGAGGTGGGGCTTCAGCATTCTTTCCATGTCAGGATTTGAGTTTTCTCCATTTGATGGAGTTGTGGACTTGAGTAAGGTGATGCTATCAGTAAAGAAGCTTAGTGGATCTACAATCTTCCCCATTATTTGTTCTAAAGAGAAAAACCTTAGCTCAGTAAGATCAACAACTTCGGGTTGACACTACTGTTGTAGGTGTTGATGTTGTCGTTTCCTTAGCTAGCCATTTTGGTTTAAGAGTGAGTTTAAATAGGCCTTCTTTGGAAGGTTTTATGCTTGGGAGCTTCCCTGGCGACCTGGTTTAAGATCACTTCTCAACAAGTTAACATATGAATATTTTAAAAAGAGATGAATGAAAAATAAAGAAACATATAGGAATGCGAAGATGCATGGCACACAGATGTAGAGAAATAGAATAGATGAATAACCAGCAAGATGGTAATTTTTATTATTTTATAGCTTTCAGAGTTCCCTTTTACATTATTTGAAAAAGAAAATATGTTTGTTTCTCAAGAGGAGTATTTCTATCTCTAAATGTTCTTCTAGCGCTTTCCTTTTTTCTGCTTACTAGGTCTTGTTGGTGCTTCCTTCCTCTTTTCTAGGCTAGACTCTTCTATTTCTTTAAGTTCTTTGAGCCTTTTCTAGGTCATCCTCAATTGATGTTCTAAGGCCTGAAAATGTTGTCTTGATTCTTGAAAAAGATCCTCCCATATGTCTACTCTTCATAGATTACTTCTTTATAAGGTTGTACTTGGTCCATATAGGTCTTAATTTCTGGATTTGGTTTAGCTAGTGTAGGTTGGATGATCTTTGGTGCTCAATATTGGATCTCTCTTGCTTTATGGAGTTGATTGTACAAATACCATATGCTTGTCCACTTATATTAGCTACCCTCCTAAATCGATGTTTGGGTAAACAGTCCTTGTTTCTCTTAATTGTTTGATTGCTTCGAGTTTAGACATGTTTTGTGGTAATGGAATTTGAAGGTCTTCATAATCTAAGGTCGTGATATCTAGTGGAGGCTAGTAAACTATATCTTAGATACCCCCGAATTGTTTGATCATATTGTTAAGCTAATAGCTTGTGTACAATTTTATCTTGATTAGGGGTATTGCTTGATAATAATTGCAAAGTAGGATTACCTTTTTGAAGTTACTCCATCTTGCTGTCCATAAGATATCGACAACTTGGAAATTTTGCAATACTTCTACCTATCAATATGTGGACTTTCCTTCTAAGAGATGGACCTTATCGACAAAAGAATTAATTAGATTAATATTATGAGAAAATTTTCCTCAAATCAAATCAAGCCCATAACACTTCATGTGGCTCATAAACCATACTGTTAGTAATGCTACACTAGTCTTTAGTATACCATCATTCTTTTCTTTTTAAATGTTGAAGCTTCTGATTTGTTCTTCGAGGAAGGCTGGGACATATGATTTAACTTCAAGAAACTGGCCAACTAATTCACTGAAATGGATGAGGAACTTTCCATTAAGGAATAGGAGAGTCCTAAATGTAGGTAGGATAAAGGCTTTTATTTTGTTCTGCCCTTAGTCTTTAAGATTGTCACAGAAGATGCCCTGTTGGTTGGATTTAAGCTCAATCGAGAACTAGGCTTTTAAGTCTTCTAATTTGATGCAGTTCCCATTACAGCTTTTGAGGGCTTTGTTCACTTCATCTTTTCTGATCCCTAGGAATCTTAAAAAGGCATTCATCGGTTCAACTTCCAAATTTGGGGTATATATATTTTATAAGGAAGGGGCTTGAAGTACTTAGGTATACTTTTCAAGTGTTGGACTAATCAAGTGAGGCCCAATTGGAAAAGCCACTTCTTTAGGTTCCCAAAAGTTGGTTAGGACCCTAACTAAATTAATTTCTATTTTTACCCTGGGAAGTGATAGAATGGGCCTGATCTTGCTGATGATGATCTCTTGTTCCCTTGGATTAAAGTATCAAAACCATTGGTCTATGATGGGCTTGGGGCTGATGGGCTTACCAACGAACTTTTCCTTGAAGTAGACAGAGTTGGGTGAACAAGCTATTTCTTAATTTGAGTTACAAAAGGAAAAATATGTTGCAAGATTGACCAATCATTATTTTGAATAAACAAAACCTATTTATAACAATTCTATGTTTACAACATATTTACAAGGAAAATCAAGAAAACTCTAAGCCATTATATATTTTCATACCCATCTCACTTGATTATTTATCAATTCCAGATGTCGTGAATGTATAAAGGGTGGGTTCTATAGGTCCTTAAGCTTATGTGACCTTACATGTTAAAGAATACTTTCATTGGTCACATTAAGTTTAAGTAAGGGTGGCCTAATCAACCTTGAGCGGTGATTACACCACAACACCTAGAGCCTACACAATTGTCCCTCCATCCCAAGATCCTAATGTGGTTTGGGTTTGACTGTTTTTATCACATGTTTGTAGAAACATAATTCCTTCCCCCTAAAACCCCACAAAAACATTAGTTATGGTACAAATGATAACGAATTAATAAATGAATAAGTAAATAAATTACACTTAATAAGGTGATTTTTAGAGATTAATTTTAATTTTGGAAAGTTGAATGGCTAACCTTCTTGACGTCTCCAATGGAGTCACCAAGTTGTTACGCCTAGTTTTTCTCTCCTTTTTTTTTTTTTTTGTAAATAAATCCTCTTTAAACTGATTAATATTAAACGCTACTTGTTTAATACTGACCCTAGATTAGGGTTTAAAGAAAACAGATTTTTTTTTTTTATATTTTGAAAATGTTTTTAGAGTCGCTACCCAACTAGAGTTCGAAAAATAAGTTAAATTATAACTAATTGAGTGGATTGGTTATAATTTAGAGAATGGTCTTCCCAATTAAACTAATTTTGTAAACAGTTTTAGGAACTAGAGAAATAAGTCTAGGAGTTAGGATTTCTAAATTCTTATGGGTACTATTGACTTTCCAATTTTAACCTTAATTTTAAAAATCACCTTTCAAAAGACTACTCTATAAAGCGAAACTCAATTGTTGGTTAATGAATTGAGTAATTTAAACTAAAAATGGAAAAATGGGTTTTTTTTTTCGTCTTTTATCGTTGCCTCATAGATGCCTACGTACCTGCTATTTGGGATTAAACGTACGTAGTTCTTTCATAAAACTTTAGCAGGTTGGTTTCTTTTAATTAAAAAAAATGGCTAAGTTTACGTTTTTGAACTAATTTGAGTTTACTTGAGGAAATTTTCTTAAGAAAAGGGTTTTGATTAGGGCTTCTGGAAATTTTAAAAAAGGTTATAATTTTGAAAAGGATGATTTATTTTTGTTTATTTAGAAAATTTAATTTTCTAAGTGGTAAAATCCTTTTTATTATTTGGTCAGTTTACTTTATTTTATTTATATTTTCATTTATATTTTATTTTTTATTATCCATTATTATATTTCCTTTTATTTATTCTTATTTAAGCCTTAACCGAAAATGAGTAAATAAAAAAAAACAAAACTGAGCTATTCTACGTTCCTTTTTTTTTTCTTTTTCTTCTTTTTTTCTTTATTTACAATTACAATTACAATGAAATAAATTTAAAAAAAAAAAGAAAAAGAAAAAGAGGAAATAACAACAATAATTCGGATTGGAGGAGGGTCAAACCAGGGAGAAGTGTACGGATAGGGTCCTGGAGCGGGTTGGTTGGGTCGAGGGTTGGAGCTCTACGGGTCACCTATCCAAGTCGCGTAAGAAGAACTTGCAGCAGTTGTTAAGGGGTTGATTCCACTCAATTTGGCGACCAAAGTGAAGGGGAAAATAAGGTTTTATGTGTTTTGAATTGGGATTAAGGGGGGTAGAACAAGTGGTATAGCTTAACTTGGCCGTTGGGGGCAGTTTTAGGATGACGTGGTAGCAGTAGTGGAGTTGGTTGATGGTGGTTGAAGGTGATTTACGATCAAAAAGGGTTGGGTTATATGTTTTTGGAGGCTACCAATACAGTCGTAGCTTCAACTTCAACTATAGAGCAATGTAGGGTGGTGTTTTGATAAGGTGGTTACGGTAGTTAAGGTTTAGCTATACTAGGTTCGAAAGTTGATGTAGGCAAGTGCAACTATCGGTTTATAATATAATGGATTAAGTCTAAGTGTCGATCTCATAGAGACGCTGATTATTAGTACTCACTAGGTCTCTATTATCTAATCGATAATTTACATTTCAAGAAACTTAAAGAAGTAACTTTAAATTACTACTAAAACTAAATTAAAGATTAACTAAGACACAATTTAAGAATTAACAAGAAAGTAATTCAAGATTCAACGTTGTACCTAGATCTTGTTTCCCCTAGATCTAATATGTGATTTTCGTAAAGATAATCTAATTTATTCTATAATTTTTCTTAATTGGGAGAATTTTCTACTAAAATTAATCACTTTCTCAAGCCAATTAACCCTAACTCTAGAATCACCTATTAGAATATCTTCTCAATTGCATGACTTAAGATAGCATTATTAAATAATGAATTCTCTACGCTTTAAATTGAAATTTGGAAGAATCTTGCAAATTATCTTTAATGTTGCAACAATTTTTATCAACCATGCCTAGATCTAATCTTATAAGAAATCTTTTGATTTTCTTATAAGATATCAAATTCTAGATTACTACACATGGAAATAATTACTTAAATTATGAAGTAAACATAGCTGAATCGAGAAAATAATAAAGAAATAAATTAATCAATACTAATCATGTCACATGAATAGATCTAGATTCCACAAAACCTAGATACCAAATATCTACTTACTATACATCTTAAAATAATAATCTAAAAACAAAGAGTAGAAAAGAATAGAAAGAAGTATCATGAAATCCAAACAAAATTGAATCTTGAAATTTTCTCTGCTCCTCGTTTTCTTGATTGTTCTCAGCTTCTAAAACTCCCTAAAAGTCATGTTAAAAAGTTCTCTTCAATAAGCCTTAACAAAGCTTTATATATGAAGAATTAAAAAAATAGGTTTGTTAGAAAAGACACGATCAGGGACACGATCATGTCTTTTGATTGTGCAACAATCTATGCTTTACGTTTGTCTTTTTTTTTTTAAACTTGGAAACGATACGATTGATGACATGATCGTATGTTTTGGTCGTGTCCTAGGCTGTAACAGTGGAAAATTAACTCCAATGTTGCCTGGAAATGACATAGTCATGTCATTCGACTTTATCAATCTTTAAACCTTCATAACTTACTTATTTTAGCTTCGATTGGAGTGAAATTTATTTCTATCTTCTTGTTTTCTCACGTGGATTGTTTCAAAACCTAGAAAATAAAATTTTACTTAATTAAGTATTATTATCTAAAAATATACTCAAATATCAAGGAGAATCATAAAAAATTACTAAATAAAATATGTGCAATTACAAATTCATCAAACTTCCCCATACTTAAAAATTTACTTATCCTTAAGCAAATAAATTAAAGAAAAATCAGGACAAGAATTCTTAAGTTAAAAACCATCATTGCTTAAGAAACTGACCAAAAATTACACTTAACCCATAAAGATTCAACTTATAAATCCAATCAATTTTCTTTAAGTAACTTCCTTAACTCTTATACTCAATCTTTTTTTTTCAATGTCTAAAGGACATAAAGTACTAGAGTTTATAAGCTAATCTATGTAAATTCAAGTTTAACTAGATCATTTAATCAAGGATTTCATACTCAAGATCATATTTAACATCTGACCAATCAAGAAAGAGGCATGAAAATTTTAACCTATTTAGGTAAAATGTATACGACCTTCTCTTCAATCTCGTTAAGCGCTATAATTCAAAATAAACACATATTATATCAACTCATCCTCTGATCCTCCCTTTAGTTCTTGCCTTAACTAGAAGGCTTTAAATTCACTGAATTTATGTTATTAATTAAGCACATTATTTAAGGACAATTGTATTGGTAGTAGGAAAGGATCTCGCTCTTCTGATGGACTAAGACCAATCCATACTAACTTATTCTTTAAATTTACTTTGGCATTGGCACAGGAATTTAACCCTGCTCTTCTAAGGGACCAAGGTGAATTCTTACCAATTTTGCCTCTTTCTTTTCATTTTTATATTATATCACTTTCTACCTTCAACAATTTTTACTTTTCTAGGGTTTCTTAAAAGACAAATTTCATTTGTCTGTTTATTAAGGATTATAGAGCTCTAAAGTCATTTAAAAGGAAATTATACATGAAAGTAAGCTTCAAAAATAGTCATGACTAACTCTTAACTAGTGATATTGCTCTAATCCTAAGTCTTAAAATTCTAGGCTAAATAATCTGTAACTTCACTCCACAAAGATTTCACCTATCAACTCTGACTTCGTGTAAATTAAACATCAAAGATCAAGTATTCAAATTACATTCAACTCAGTAGAAGTTATCAATTTCCAAATAATTGTAAGTCAATAAAACAATAAAATTGGGTTAAATGCGAAAAAACTGGTCTCCTAAGTAACAATAGTTTCTATAAATTTCTATATCCTCTTCCCTACACTTAAAACCATATATTGTCTCTAATGTACGAATTAATTACATAATGGAAAATATATCAACCAAAACAGTCATGGTTAAGATGATATAAAAATGGGAAAGAAAAACTGATACTCCTACGAAAATTTGAGTAACATAAATGCACAAAAGCCATAAGTTATGAAGTTTGAAGTAGTCCAAATCAAATGCAGTCTCCAACATGAGCTTTAAAGTTCCAAGACATCGACTCCACAATCTTCCTAATCGGAGGCATCATCCATGAAGTTATCTACATCCTCATTATATTCTTCATCCTCTTCTTCCTCATCTCTTTCCTCTGAACTTGTAGCTATTGCTACCATGTTTCTCTATAAAAGGAAACAAGATTCAAGTCAAATTTCCAATACACCAAAGTTTCCCAACACTTAGAATAAAGAAATAGACAAAAAATCATAACTAAGTATGGAAAATAAACACTATAACTCATTGAGGAATTTTGTCAAACACTTGGCATGCATGCAAAATGTAGTTGTGTTCTTGAGAAATCTTTCATGCAATCCTAACAACTATTGTTACAAAAGAATTCCAAGCATGCTTAAACTCCTAATTCCTCAATGACATGAATCAATAGCACTAGTATGTTAATTAAACACTAAAGCTCTAAGTGCTAAATTGAAGAAAAATGCATATGAAGTAATGAAGTTTAGCACTTCAACTCAAACATTCAGGAATCACATGCCTATAGTAATATACTACAATTGATATAATTGTATCACAACCCTTGTTTTGCAAACCCAAAGATTAGCGCCAATTAAAAAATATGTTGTGTTCATCATACGCATCACTATCTAAATACTAAATCAAACAACATCCATCATAACCCACACTTACTAAATAGAATCATGCAAAAGCCTTAAGAAAAAGTGAAATCCAAATAAGTTCTTCCATAAAAAATTTAAGAAAAACGAGAAATATCTAGAATTTACTAGAGTAGTTAAAGTGAGTGCACTTGGGAAAACGTGAATTGGTGTGAGTGATGGATTATGAATTAAAGATGGTTGTGAGTATGTTCTTTTAGTATTTATGCATGAGTGAAATAGTAGATGATAGGAAAATAAAATCTTGTGTGTGTTTGTGTAGAAGAAGTGAGGAGAAGTGTTGAAAAAAACTTGTTGGGTGTAAACTTATATAGTAGGCACAATACGATCGGAGATATGACTGTATCTTGCAGTCGTGTATCTTTCTATGGCGTGACCAAAACTTAGCCTGGTACTGACATGGTTCGAGACACGACCGTATCTCTAGATCGTATAACCTTCTGTAGTGCGGTTGTGAAGCATGCCTGTAGTTGACACAATTTAAGATACAATTGTATCTTTGGACTGTATAGTGTACTGTTTTGCATTTTTTTTAAATTTTATTATTTTTATTTTAATTTATGTATGCCTAGCCTAAATGCATGAATTCAAGAATAAAATAAACCTAAAGAAACAAAAGTATTAAACTAAAAAATGAACCAAAGAAATCTAATGCAAAAGATTAAACTAAAAGGAAAACTTATTATGTTGCACTTATCAATTTTGAAATTTCATTTAACTTCAAGGGCGCTACCCTAGAAACCCCATACTGGATGCTGTCCCCTTGACCCTTACCTACTAATTAGCTAGTGGGACCACTGTATGCATAGCGCAATATAAAAGTGAACTTAACTCTAAAAAGAAAAATGAAAGTGTTAAGGTGCTAAGATAAATAATAAAAAACTACTAAAATAACCTACTAGCTAAAATGTAAAAATAACTTGAGTTGCCTCTCAAGAGTGCTATATTTAACGTTGATAGTTCGACGGGATGCATGGTATTACTATTTGAGGCTTTCTCTAACACACAAACGGACAGTACGACACTTACTGTCTTGCCTCTATAGTAGTAAGCAATCAAGCCTAACTTGCACGAAATGCTAGCCAACAAGGCCTAAACCTATAAGCAACATAGATAAGGAAGAAAGCCAATAGAATATAAGAGGCACAGGTACGAATGGAAAAATAAATAGTACACTTTTATTAATTTTGACAGTGATACAAGGCTACAATGTATGTGCATGGGGGTAATGTATATGTAATAGGTGCCGTCGGTTGTGATTAACCAACGTGATGGGTAAAAGCTTCAATCTAGAAGAGTACTTACACCTCCGTAAAGAGCTTTACGGACATTTTTAGGTCTGATAAGAGCAGACATTAAAACTGATGAAATAGCACCACTTTCTAAAAGTAGAAATTTCTAATAATAGTAAGGCCCTAACTAAAATGAAAAAAAAAGTCCCTCCTATGTTACAATATGTATAAAAGAATAACTCCTTGCTAGTACAATATTGATGTCCTTGGCAATTAGTACTGGAGCTTAGATTTAGTGATGGAAGTCTTTTGGCTGGCAAGGTTGGCTTTCTCTTAGATAAGGGCTTAAGGTCTTCTTTAGTCTCTAAGTTAGTATGTTCTTCTCCTTGATCTCTCCACTTGACCAAATATTCTTTATGTTCTTCTCTTGTGGCAGGATCTCTAACTTTTCGCTCTGCAAGGATGTCTTCCACGGCTTGACTTAGGTTAAAGTTGATGTTGATGTGTGACTACTTAGACAAATTACGAGATGGGTCTTCCATGTCTGGATAATATGGCTTTAAGACATTGCCGGTTGCTCTTCAAATCTTTGAGATGATAGGAACCAGACTAATGTACTTCTAGATTAATCTATTGTCCTTATTCCTCAATGATTTGACTTGTTTTGGAAGAAGGTTTATGAGGACCTGATCTCTAACATTAAACTCTCTAGGTCGGCAGTTCTAATTTTCCCATTTCTTCATCCTCTTCGAAGTCTTCTCAAGGTACGCTTTAGCTACGTTTGAACTCTGCTGCCATTCCCTGGTAAACTGATAAGCTCTTAGGCATCTCCCATTATATGGTGTTGCCACTATGTATGGTAATAGTGGTTACTGACCCGTAATAATCTCTATAGGGCTCTTGTTGGAAGAAGAGCTCTATAAGATGTTAAAACAGAACTAAGCGATATCCAGCAAGTCAACCTAATTCTTCTGGTTGGTATTGACAAAGTGCCGAAGGTATTCCTCCAGCAAACTGTTGAATCTCTTTGTCTGCCTATCACTTTACGGGTTGTAACTAGAGGTTATGCTTAGCTTAGAACCTAGGAGATGGAATAACTTTATCTAAAACTTCCCTATAAACTTGGTGTACCTATCACTTACAATATTCTAGGGGCACACCCTAAAACTTCACTACATGCTTAAAGAAAAGCTGGGCTATCTCTTTTACGCTTGAGCTCTTCATGGTAGGAATGAAGGTAGCATACTTAGAGATCCTATCACCAATAAAAAAAATGGATGAGTACTCCCTTACTTTTGGTAAGGAAGTGATAAAGTCCATGGAGATGCTCTCCCATGAGCGAGATGGTATTGGAAGTGGCTCCAATGGGCCTATCGTCTTCTACCTCTTAACTTTGTCCTGTTAATAGGTTAAATAAGTCTTCATATAACACATCACATCCTCCTTCATATCCGACCAGTAATAGCTTTGCTTTAATAAGCTTAATGTCCTCTACCAGTTGGGATGTCTAGCTCATAGAGAATCATAGTACTCTCTCATGAGTGCCCTTCTTAAGCTACTTACCTTTAGGACATACAACTGGTGCCCCTTTGTGTAGATGAGGTCGCCTTTTACCTAAAATTTGTGAGTCTTCCCTTCTTCAACCAACTAATTGAGATTTTTTGCCAACAAGTCTTGAACTATATGCTGCTTGATCTACTCTTGAATTGAAGTTGAGATATGACTCGCTGATTGGTGTACAATTTGTGCTAAGGATGCTAAATTGGCTCGCCTGCTTAAAGCATTTGCTACTTGATTAGTCTGCCTTCTGTTGATAGGACCAAATACCAACCTAATAATGTGTCAAGTTTTGGACTATATGAGAGGCCCGTTTACGAGCTCCTTACGAATGGATGGCCAGTTTATTAGCTCTACCAATGCTCGACTTCTTGTCCTACTCCATTGGTTTGCCTTGTAATATTGTATATACCCTACTCTGTCCTGTCCGAGCTTTCCCGTAGACCTATCTATGAACTCTAGAAATATCAGAAGATCTGACGTACTCTGCAAGTTTTATCTTGGCCTATTATTTGTTCCCTATTTTGCCAAGCCTTACTCGCTATACTAGGTTTATCCTGCCCTTCCAACTTAGCTCAGCCAATTCTTCTTTATTTGGTTGGTCAACCTAAAATAGGTTAATTACATCCATATCAAAACGGTTTAGCCATATAGGTCAGCTACTGTCATGTTAAGTCAGCCTCAGATTGATCATTACCATGTCAAATTAGCCTAGCCATTTAAGGTCGGCTACGGTAATGTCAGTTCAGCCGTGGACATGTCAAATTGGCCCCAGACAAGACAGGTCATCCAAAATCAGGTTTGCCTAAATTAAAGCTCTAAACTCTTTAACAACTCTTTTGAATCAAACATTAGCCCTCACCCAAGAAATCTCATTTGACTATTTATTTTACTTATGTTATTTAGATTTCCCATTTCTTGATTTTTCCCTTAGTTGTGCCTCATGTTTCATTTGTGATTACTAGAATGCAACTAGAGCATCCTTTTGTCATTTTATTTGCAACTTTACCCCTTTGTATAAATAGGACACTTTGTATAGGGTTTTAGATAAACTTAACATATTAATGAAAAACCTTTAAGTCTTTTCCCTTAGAAAGCTCTTATCTATCTGCTCTTATCAATCCCTTTAGTAAGGATTGTAGTGAGCAACCTTAGGCTTAGTATCTGTACATCATATCGGATATTAGCCTAGGTTCATGTGTGATTCTATGGTTCGTCAAATCCGTAGAGTTAGTGTATGGGATTTGCTAAACCATCGATTGCCATTTATCTTGCAGACCATCTTGTGACCTAGACCTAACTATTGGTTTTTGTGTGATATTGGTTCGAGTATTCGAGTGTTCATCCTCAAATCTGTATCATCTTGGTATTAGAGTACGGTTCCAATAGGGAGCATGTGAAGTTGCTGTAAAGATTTGTTCATGTTTTTTGATTAATGATTGTTGTGTTCCTTTCATAGATACTGCAATTGGTTTGATTGGAGTAAGTTTTGAAAATCTTGAGCAACAAGTTAGAGATTTATGGGTCAATAAGTCTGGTTTCTATTATGCTTTATTGAACCTTGTTCTCCATAGCAAAAACAAAGGAGGGTCATTTATGTGTACACCTATGCGTTTGAGTCATATTGGCCATGAGTTGGAGTGACGTTGTACTATTGTAATGGTAGTGGTTGGAAATTAAAGTTGTGCAAGTATGCTACTGTATTGGTGAAGTATGCGATTGGGTTACGTATGTTAGGATAGAGACTGTGTAGGGTTTTTAAGTCACATAACCATAGCTACGAAAATTATAGGGGATTCTAATTAGATGCCTTAAATTGAAAAGTGGGTGTTCAATTTTTTGGCAAACATACTCAAATTCTATGGTTTGGGTCATTAAATTTGGATGGAGGGTCGTTTAATGGGATTCTTTCGTGTTATTATAAGAACAGTTAGTGGAACGTATTATGGCTGCTCGTATTAAAGCTGTAGTTTTTTATATTAATTTAATAGTGTTTGGTGGTTGTTAGTTGCAGAGCCTTTGTTGTTACAATAGTAATAGGCGGTGGTGGTTTTCTTAAGTGTTACGCTGGTCAATTTGGTACTAGTAGTGATTACAATTATGCTAGTAGGTTGTCTTATTATCTTAGGGATTGTAGTGTTTGGTGCTTGAAGTATGAGTGTCTAAACTAAGCCAATGAAGTGTGGTCACTAAGTACCGAGTTATTGTACTTTGTAGAAGCTATCTGAGTTACTGTGTTGACCGGGCTATTGTAAGTTTCTAACCAAGTTGTCATTTTGAGAGGCAACCGCCAAGTTACTGGTCATGTGTTGTAACAATAGTAGATGCGCCTAACTATTAGTGTTGAAGTAGTGCTTGTCCGATGAAAGAGGTAGGCTAGTAACCAAGGCGAATTGAGAATTATATAGTTGTAGAGACTAGTATCCAAGCAGTTCAAGGTTACTTGTTGTGAGTGTGTCAAGGTAAAGTGACAGTACAGTGGTCTAAGGAGTGGTATTCCATGAAGAAGCTGTATTTTTAAGCTATTTTGTTCAATTTCTGAGTTGAAACTGAAGATTCGAGCTGCTGTATTCTTGAAATACCAAGCATTGGATAGTCTTGGTCATCACAAACAAGGTTTCTCATAAGCGTAGCTAATATGTTGAATTGGTGTCACAATTCAACATAACTTATGACATTCGAGGAAGATATGGTTACGACTATGACTATGAAGATATAAGGTTGGGAATACCTATGTTTAATGGTTATGAACCCCCAAGCAAATACTTGGATTAGGAATTTCGATTCAATAAAGTCTTTGAAAAGTATCCGTGTCCTAAACATGACATGAAATATATCATAAAGGATCAACTTCAAGGCCTTGCTAGGATTTGGTAGAAGAATGTATTAAGGTAAAGGATCTTAAGAGGGGCGAACACTACATGGAGCTCAATGAGACCTGTAATGAGAGAAAAATTTGTATCCCCATCATATCAAGATGAGTTGTATGAAGAGGTATCTACCTTGAGGCAAGGACAAATGAGTGTCCAAGAATTTGCTAGGGAATATAAGGCACTCCTGAGCTGATGTGAGTTGTATGAATCTATTTTGTGTACTATCTCGTGATTCATAAGAGGACTGAGGCCAAAGATTGCCTGATGTGTTAATCCCTCAGGAGTAAGAAGCTTAAATGAAGCTATTTAACTAGCCTTAAGAGAAGAATTTGCCATTGGTATCGACCATTATGATGTGCAAGAAAAGTTAAAGGTTATACATGATCAGCTTGAGAAACTGAGGGAGGAAATGAAGCAACAAAGGGACAATCGGGTAGAGGAGACTGATAGGAAGGATGTTCAAGGAAAGAAAGTTAAGGAAGAAGAGGTAGAGGATGCTGGAGAGATGAGCCATAGAGGTGAGGTAGATCGAGTTGAATTGCGGTTGAGCCCCCATGTTCTAGAAGTGGTTCCGTTACCCATTATATGCTACAGATGGTAGCTCCATGAATTACTACGTTTGCCTTCTTCATATTGGAATCTTACGTCCTAATCATCTGATAAGTTTACATCATACTGATATGAGCAATTATAGCATTGCACCTATGAGCTATTATCGATTATCGATTGGAGTTTATCAGGGTTGAGGTAATGGATACATGTATTGGGGATATATCATGTTAACTCTTGGTACTTTCGTGTTGGAAAGATTTGAAGTATGTAGATGGGAGGAGGAGGAAGAATCAATTTACGAAGAAGCAAGTGCGATGCTAATTATAACAAATGAGGAGGCTATGGGATTCGAGCTAGCTGGGCTTAAAGAGGTAGAAGCACTTGCAATTGATGAGCCATCTTACATCTTGTCAACACAAGACCTACGAGCCCATGATCCTTTGTATGACCTTGATATCGTGTTACTTCCAACAGATGCTTCCTCCATTCGTCATAGGCTCTATCAATTGGTGTTTGACCCCGAAGGGATTTGGAGTCACCAACTGCCAATTTTTAGGTTGAAACTCTTCAAGAGCTAGAGTCATCACCAACTGATTGACCCTAGAGGGATTTAGAGCCACCAATTGCCTTTTTCAGGTTGAAACTCTTCGAAGAGGAAGGGAATGATAGGACCCTAGATACCAACCCGATGACATATCAAGTTCTAGACTATATAGGAGGCCCATTTGTAAGCTCCATGCAAATGGATGGCTAGTTTATAAGCTTTACCAGTGCTAGAGGGCTTATCCTACTCTGTTGGGTTTACCCTACAATGCTATATACTCCATACTCTATCCTATCCGAGCTCTCCCATAGGCCTATCTATGAACTTTGGCAGTATCAAAAGATTTGACATGCTTTGTAAGTTCTATCCTAGCCTATTATCTGTACCTTATTCTACCAATCCTTCCTCGCTATACTAAGTCTGTCCTGCCCTTCCAACTCAGCTTAGCAAATTCTTCTCTATTTGGTTGGTCAGCCTGAAACAGGTCGACTACATCCATATCAAAACGGCTTGGCCATACAGGTGAGCCACTATCATGTCAAGTTGGCCTTAAATCGATCACTACTATGTCAGGTCACCTTGGCCATTCAAGGTCAACTACGACAACATCAGTTTAGCTGCGGACATGTTAGATTGGCCCCAAACAAGACAAGTCATCCAGAATTAGATTTGCCGACATCAAAGCTCCAAAGTCTCCAACAACTCTTCAAAATCAAACATTAGCCCTCACCCAAAAAATCTCATTCAGCTATTTATTTTACTTATGTTATTTAGATTTCACATTTCTTGATTTTTCCCTTAGTTATGCTTCATGTTTCATTTGTAATTATTGTAATGCCACTAAGGCATCTATTAGTCGTTTTATTTGCAACTTTACCCCTTTATATAAATAGGACACTTTGATAAGGTTTTAGACAAACTTGACATATTAATGAAAAACCCTTAAGTCTTTTCTCTTAAAAAGCTCTTCTCTACCCACTCTTATCAATCCCTTTAACAAGGATTGTGATGAGTAACCCTAGGCTTAGAATTCGTACGTCATATCGAGTACTAATTTAAGTCCGTATATGGTTCTACGGTACATCATATCCATAGAGTTAATGTATGAGATTTGCTAAACCATCGAATGTCATTTATCTTTCAGGCCATCTTGTGGCTTAGACCCATCCATTGGTTTTTGTATGATACTAGGTTCATATGTTCTTTTACAAATCCATATCAGCTACTGATAAGGAATAGAATCCAAAAACGAAACGGTAGTGGATCTCAAACGAATAGGAATGGGTATTCAAAAGAAATATAGGTTCGGAGAATAGGAAGGTTTTGATGGTTAATGTGGATGGATATAACTCATCAAGACACAAGCACAATCAAGGGGTTTGAGCTGGAACTAGAGTTCAATATGACTTACGAATACTAAATGTTACTCGGGGTTTCAAATGAAGGTTACATGCAACTCACTAACCGGTTCAAATGAAGGGGTTCACAACAATCTTAAGGTTAAGATTGATAAGAATGCGGGGACAATTAAAAAGTCTAATAAACACTCGATAATCCAGCAAATGCTAACTCAAGTATAGCTTTACTCGAAAGAGGATAGATTTCACTCTATATATATTCTTCTATATATATGTCTATTTATCTTTTTATCTATCTCTCTAATGTTTACAACAGTTGCTATTTATAGCAAGTCTTGAACATTAGTGGTAAAACTATAAATAATGTATAAGGCCTTAAACCTTAAAAAATTAAGCTTACAAATAAAATAAGGGAAAACATATACAAGAATACAAAACTTTGCGTTTTACAGAAGTCAGCATGTAGTCATTCAGCATATCTTAAGAGTAGTAGTGTCCGAACTGGATGAGGTCAGCAATTTAATGTATGGGTTTAGGAAGGAGTCCTTGAACTCTCGGGTAGCTTAACCGAGACACCAGAAAGGTCAGATCATAATTGCCGAGTGTTAGAATTAGTTGGCACTAGTCTTTTGGGGTCGTGCTGAGTGGTTCTTTGGTCTCAAGTCCTTTGCTGTATGATCTCTCATCTTTTTGACAAACGATAAGCTTGTTGCCTAGTGGCTCCTTTTCTTCCCCTTAGCCTTCTTCCATTTGCTCGGTCTTAGTGAAAGCCGTTTGGCCTCAGGTTGGAATAGGTCAACCTTGGCTTAGACGTAATCAGAGGTTGATTTGCACCATTTGCAGTATTCAATCTCTATATTAAACTCTACAAGAAACTTTGGCCATCTTGATTGCTTGGCTAAAAGCTTTGGTTGAGTCAATATATGGCTGATAGCAGAATTATCTATCTTCACTAGAAACTTAGATCCTAGCAAATAGTGTTTTTAGGTCCTTAGACAGTGAACAATTACAAGTAACTCCTTCTCTTAGGCTGAGTACTTGCGTACTATTTGTTTTAGCTTCTTACTCTCATATGCTACTAGATGACCCTCTTGCATCAATACTTCGCCCAATGTAATGTCTGAGGCATCCATATAGACTTCAAAAGGCTTGGAAATGTCAGGAAGTGTGAGGACTAGCTCCTCTATCACCATATGCTTCAACTCTTTGAAGGCACTCTAACATACCTCGCCCTATGACTATGCTTGGTCCTTCTTTAACATATCTATAAGGGGTGCAACTTGGTGGGAATATCCTTCAATGAATCTTCTATAGTAATTTGCAAGTCCAAGGAAGGATCGCAACTCCATTACACTCTTAGGTACTAGCTAATACCCGATTGCTTCCACTTTAGCCATATCCATTTGGATCTGCCCTTCTTCAACAACATGACCCAAGAAGTTAATGTGCTTCTAGGCCACATTTCTCGCACTTTATGTACAAATGATTCTCTTATAGCTTCTTGAAAACCATTCATAAGTACTTCACATGGTCTTGCAATGTCTTACTAAACACAATAATGTCGTTTAGATAGACGACTACAAAATTGTCGAGATAATCACAAAATACATTATTCATTAAGCAAAATGTTACAGGAGTATTAGTGAGACTGAAGGGCATCACCAAGAACTCATAAATGCCATACCGAGTAACGCATGTTGTTTTGGGCTCATCACCCTTAGCAATGTAAACTTGATGATAGCTTGAGCGAAGATCCAACTTTGTAAAGTACTTAGTCTTACTCAATTGATCAAACAGATTAGCGATTAGAGGAATTGAATAATGATTCATCACTATCAACTTGTTTAGAGCTCGATAGTCAATATATAATCTCAAACTCCCATCTAGCTTCTTTTGAAATAGAACAGGAGCTTCGTATGGTGCTTTTGAGGGTCAAATGAAGCCAGCCTCTACCAACTCATCCAATTATTTCTTCAATTAGGCAAGTTTAAGAGGCAATATTCTGTACAGAGCTCTGGCTAGTAGTTTGACACTTGGAAACAACTCAATCTCATGGTCTATTAACCGTCTAGGAGGTAATTCCTTCAGGAGCTTGTCAAGCATCATAGAAGTATACTCCTTCAAGACATTCTCTATTACCCCTAGTATTTCTATCTTTCCTGCTTCCTCACTCTCTATAAGGATAGCCAAGAAAGTTGGCTCTTGATGATAGCATCATAGCCCCAATATTCTTCCCTTCTTTGCCATTGTTGCTTGCCCTATTCCTTTAAATTGTCACATGGTAAGGCTTTTCACCCATGAATAACAAGCAATCTGCTACAGGTACAAGAGCAACTCTAGCTTTTCTTGAAAT
Source organism: Lumnitzera racemosa (assembly GCA_024138005.1). Classification (NCBI taxonomy): domain Eukaryota; kingdom Viridiplantae; phylum Streptophyta; class Magnoliopsida; order Myrtales; family Combretaceae; genus Lumnitzera; species Lumnitzera racemosa. The sequence goes on along the minus strand of JAMXBC010000003.1, from coordinate 31,615,758 downwards.
CTATTCTAAGGATAATGCTGAAGTCATCCAATGGAATAGCTGTGAAGTTGAGATTTCCACTCCAATCTCTAACCCTCACTTTTACTCCTCTTGTAACTCTACGGATAGGACCGGCCTTGGAGTTGATGGCTTTAATTTAGCTGGTGTCTTTAACAAGCACTAACCTCAACCTTTCTACCTTAGGCACATCAATGAAGTTGTATGTAGTGCTAAAGTCTACCATTGCATTGGCAATCTTGTCATTGATGCTCAATTAGACATACATCAACTCATTATCGGTCTTAGGCTTACGTCGCGTTGAGGAACTCTTTCTAATAGTCAACAACATGTGTAATGCGCCCATTTGAGGTTGATCTTATCCATCGCTCCCTAACTCTTCATCTTGGCATACACTCTCTGCTTTTCGTACCATAGCATTAAGTGTAGCCCTATGTAGACATTCAGCTTCTTTATGTAGGCTAATACACAGAAAACATGAGAATGAGGGCTTCTTATCTCCATTGGTTGCCCCATTCTTTTCGAATTGATGAGAGTCATAGGATTTCCTTTGACTCCTTCTAGTGTTACTATTGGTACTAATTGAACTTAGGGCTCCCCCACCTTTGGGTTTGCCCTACTTGATTGACTTTCAACCTTTATGTCTTGTCGACACGTTCTTCCCTTTATTGTCATGAGTGTAGTTAGTTAAGCGCTTAGCTGCTACCTGCACTATAGCCAAGTTGGTAACCTATTGCCTTTGCAACTCATTCCTGGCATATAAGGCTTTAGTCTTTCTAAGAAATAGAATATGTTATCATCTTTGGCCATGCTCTTAATGTCCAACATCAATATCGAGAACTCATGAACATACTTTTTAATGTCATCACCCTATTGAAGTTCCCTTAACTTCTTTTGAGCATTATACTCAACATTCTTAAGGAAAAACTGAGTTCACAACTTGGCCTTTAACTTAACCTGCGTATCTACATAAGTGTTACCATTTTGGATCTCCTTATACTTGGTGCGCTACTATAGCTTGGCATCACTAGTTAAGTACATTGTAGTTATGGTGACCTTTGTTCTCACATCATTTGTCCCTATAACGGCAAAATACTGCTTTATATCAAATAGAAAGTTCTCCAACAACTTGGCATCCCTTATGCCAATGAATGCCTTAGGCTCAGGCATCTCTAAATGTCTTACATGAGCAGGAACATGTACGAGGGAAGGGGCAAGAGAATTCCCCACAGCTTGAGTCAAAATAGCTACTTGTGCCCTAAGCTCTTCAATAGTCTTAGTTGAGGCATAAGTAATAACCTATCTTCTCAAGTCTTCTACTTGAGTCTCTAATTGTTGTCTTGCCTCATCGATCATCGCATGCAACTGTAACACCAAAATTCTTAGCAATCTTAGTCATCTTAGTATTCATATCCTAATGATTAGCCTTAACTTCATCCACCTTTACCGACAGTGCAACCAAATCATCCATCCATATGGACAATCTTTTAAGGATTTCCTCCAGGTTACTTAGCCTCTTTCTTACTTTCTCTTATCGTGTCATAGTCGTTCCCACTGGAATAACCTAGGCTCTAATACCAACTATCACAGTCTAGGGCTTTCTCTAGGGCACAAATGGACTGTGCGATGCTTATTATCCTGCCTCTACAGAAGTAAGCAAGCCTAACTCACACGCGGCGCTGGCCAACAAGGCTTAAAACTTGTAAGCAATACAGATAAAGAAGAAAGCCAATATAATATAAGGTATATAGGAACAAATGGAAAAATGAATAGTATACTTCTATTAATTCCAATAGTGATACAAGGTTACAATATGTGTGCATAGGGGTAATGTGTATGTAATAGGTGCCATCAGTTTTGATCAACCAACGTAGTGAGTAAGAGCTTTAATTTGGAAGAGTACTCATACTCCCGTAAAGAGCTTTACAGACATTTTTAGGCTTGGTAGGAGGAGACATTAAAACTAGTGAAATGGCACTACTTTCTAAAAGTAGAAATTTCTAATAATAGTAAGGCCTTAACTAAAATGAAAAAAAAGTCTCCCCTCTGTTACAATATGTATAAAAGAATAGCCCATTGCTAGTATAAGTATGTGACAAAAAGCGACCTTGATACATGGTTACTTACCTTCATCCAAATGGAGATGGATCGATCCTTACCTCGTTTTTGAACCTTCTAAACAAGGCTTAAGTTACCTATAGATACTTAATTTTTGCCCCCTTTTATTTTTCAAATTAGGTTATAGAGTCCTAAATTAGAAAAAGTTCAAAAAAAATAGAAAATTAAACAAAGCCCTAAAAAATGAAGAAATTTAGAAAAAAAAAGGAATTCTAGAAAAATATAAAAAAAAATAAGAAAATAGGAAAAAGTACAAAAAAAATAAGAAATTTAGAAAAAATACAAAAAAAAAAAAGAAATTTGAAAAGTCACAAAATAAAATAGGTATTTAGAAAATAATAAATTTTTAGGTTGTTTAAAAAAAATATAATTTTAATTTCAATTTCAATAGTTTTGAATAAAAGGATGTTAGGTTTAGGTTTAGATTTGAATCTAACTTAGGCTAACTTGGTCTATATGTGCAATTAATTACATATATGAATAAGGAAAAACTAATAGCTCAGTTGGATAAACATCTAGACTTCATATTGCATATAACTTGGAGATCCTAGGTTCAATCCATCGAAGGTGCAAAATGTATCTTTTATTTTCTTTTCTCACTTTATTGCCATGTCATCACCATGTCATGGGTTACATCATTGCCACGTCATTTCCCAACTCACTTCTAAGTATGGTAGACACATTCCGATACACTCCGACACACTCCAACACATTCATACACACGCAGCTATGTATTTGGCACCACATATTGTCCAGGTTCGTCCAATCCAAAATTGAAAGAAAATCATATTGCATTTAATTTTTTCTATCCTTAACATGACCATGACACCTATAAATAGGGGGCTACTCTTCATTTTCAAAACATAACGAAAATTTCGAAACACTTTAGAAAAACAAAAAATCGAAGTTTCCTCTTTCTAGTACTATTCTTCTCTCTCTAGGATAGCATTCCCTACGGTGTTTTTACGAAAACCACTACTAATGGATTTCTCAAGCCGACTAAGCCAACTCTAAGCCAAAGTGAGCCAACTGAGCCGATCCAAGGCGAAGTGGGTTGACATAAGCTGATCGAGCCAATCCAAGCCGAAGTGAGCCGATCCAAGCCGAAGTGAGCCGATCCAAGCCAAAGTGAGCTGATCCGAGCCGTTCGAGCCAATCCGAGCCAACCTAGTTTTTTTTTTCTTTTTTATCTATTTATTCACTTATTTATTTGTAAATGTTATAAATGAGAAAAAAAAAAGAAACAAAAAAGAATGAAAAAAAAAGAAAGAGAAAAAAAAAAGAAAAAGAAAAAAAGTAGTTTATTTATTTATAGAAATATATAGAATTAGTATAAAAATAATAAAAATAAATAAATAGGTTAGTAAAAAAAAATCGTTTTGACACTTAGAAAAATTGATTTTTCAAAAAATAAATGAAAATAAATTAATTAATTTTCAAATTAGAATCATTTAGAATTTCCAAAAATAAAATCCAACTTAGAACCCCTTATAATCTTTTCTCAAATCAACTCAAAATGGGTAAAAACGTAAACCCGGCAATTTTTCCAAAGTTAAAATCAATTAATTCACTATATTTTGATAAATGAACTATGGAAGTTTGGTCCCAAATAGCGAGTACATAGGCACCCGTACGCAAGTATAAGGCGATTTAAAATATGGAAAGTTTTATTTTTTCCTTTTTTAGATATTTATGTATATTAATCAATTTAGTCGCATGTATCATAATTAGATGTTTTTTAGAAATTAAAAAGGGCATGTTTGAAAAGCGAAGTTAAATTCGGAAAGTTAAAATGGTATCAATTTAGGGTTTAATAAATTAGCTCCCAAATCCAGATCTATAGTTTTTAAAAAATCGTATTTATAACTTGGTTTTTTAATCGATATATCGGTAGTTAAGTTATAACTAATCTACCCAATTAGTTATAACTTAACCCCTTTTCCTGACTTCAATCGGGTGGCAACTTTAAATCTTTTCAAGTTAGAAAAAATTATCTTCTTTAAACCCTAGTCGAGGGTTAATATTAAACGGGTAGGGTTTAGTATTGATTGGTTTAGAGAAGACCTAATTTTATAAAAAGAACTGGGAAGATAAAAAACCAAGCTCAACATTACCCTTTTTCCATTAGTATAGCAAACGCTCTTGTTTAATTGTATAACTTCTATCGAGTTTTGATGGGAATCAGCCTCCAACTACGTCCAAGCCAAGGCCAACCTGTTTTAACTTGAAGTTCAATAATTCAAGGCCTAAGCCGAACGGCTTTCATCGAGGCTAAGTAAATGATAGAAGGCTGAAGGGAAGAAAAGGAGCCATTCAACAACAAGCCTATTGTTTGCTGAGAAGACAAGAGATCATGTAGCTAAGGACTCAAGACTAAAGAACCACTTGACAAGGTCCCGAGAGACTAGTGCTGACTAATTCTAGTAATTAGCAATTATGGGCCGACTTCATTAGTTTCTCAACCAAGCCACGCGAGAGTTCAAGGACTCTTTCTTGAACCCATACATCAAATTGCTGAGCTCGTTTGGTTTGGATAACACTACTCCTAAGACATGCCGAGTGACTGCATGTCGACTTTTGTAAAATACAAAGTTTTGTATTCTTGTATATGTTTTCCCTTATTTTATTTGTAGGCCTAATTTTTTAAGTTTTAATGACTTATACATTATTTATAATTTTGCTACTAAGGTTTAGGATTTACTATAAATAGCAATTGTTGTAAACATCATAGAGATAGATAAAAAGATCAATAGACATATATACAGAAGAATATATAGAGAGTGAAACCTATCCTCTTTCGAGCAAGGCTATACTTGAGTTAGCATTTGTTAGATTATCAAGTATTGATTAGACTTCTTAATCGTCCCCATATTCTTATCAATCTTAACCCTAAGATTGTGGTGAACTCTTTCATTTGAATCGGTTAGTGAGTTACATCTAACCTTCATTTGAAACCTCGAGCAACATTTAGTGTTCATGAGTCATATTGAACTCTATTTTGAGCTCAAACCCCTTGATTATGCCTGTGTCTTGGTAAGTTATATCCATTCACATTCACCATCAAAACCTTCTTGTTCTTTGTACCCATATTTCTTTTAAATAACCATTCCTATTCGTTCGAGATCTGTTGTCATTTCGTTTCTGGATTTGATTCCTTATCACATTTCTTGTCATGCCACTCATCAAAGTCGTGTTGCTTTAGTCCTTTCTTTTTATCCGCTTTTCGCTTAGATGGAGTAGTTATCGATAGCTTTGAGCTCCTTACTACAAAAGCATGTTCTAAACAACCTTCTAAGTGTTTCTACTCTAAGACAGGTGGTTTTACTTTGGGAGACTCTAACTTTCCTTTGTTTGGTTTACAAAATGGTTTGATCCCTATTTTTACAACATTGGGTTCATTAGCTCCCAGCTGAGTAATAGCTTCTGAGTGATTAAGGGTTTTCACCATTTCTCCATCTCTCGCGTCTAAGTAATTATTCATAGGTTCTTTAATAAATTTTTTTTTTTTTGCTTACATTCAATAACTACAACATTAGAAGTATCATCATCATAGCTTATACCCTCTAAATCAAGGGACTTGTGCATTGACATCAAATACAACCCTAGCAGTGGCTAGGAAGGGTCAATGTAAAATCAATGGTACCTTAAGATCCTTATCTATATCGAAGATAACAAAATTAACAGGGAAAATGAATTTGTCAACTCACACCAGAACATCCTCTATGATGCCTCTAAGGTATGTGGTAGACCTATCAGCTAATTGAATGTACATGCGTATTAGTTAAGGTTCTCTTAACCTTAGCTTTTTAAACAACTTAAATGGAATTAGGTTAATATTGGCTCCTTAATCTGCCAAAGCATTATCTACAAACAAGTTTACAAGTATACAAGGAAGAGTAAAACACCTTGGATCTTGAAATTTCTTTAATAGCTTTTTCTGGAGCAGTGTAGAGCGTTCCTTTTTCAGTATGATAGTTGAAAGATCCTCTAACTTCCACTTGTTTGACAACAAGTCCTTCAGGAACTTTACGTATTTCGGCATTTGCAATAAAACATCAATAAGAGGTAAGTTCATGTGAAGTTGTTCAAAAAGATCAAGGAATTTATTGAATTACTTGGTTAAATCAGGGCAGTCTTGCTTAAGGCGTCATGGATACAGGATAGGCAATTTATACTCCTTCACTTTTGATGGCTCTGTACTTTCTTTTGACCTTAGTGATTCTAAACTTTCCTTACCTTTGACCTCCACTTCTTTTTCAGCTGCTTCCTCACCATTCCTCTTCTCAACTTGTAGCTTTAGCCTACTTCTCAAGGTTACTACATTAACATATTCCTTGGGGTTTATTTCAAAGTTCCCAGGTAGTGATCCTTATTGTCTCTCACTTAGCATCTTGGCAATCTGGCCAATTTGATTCTCCAAGTTATGGTTTGAAGCTTCCTAGTTCCTTAAAGAGGCTTCCATTTGTTGCATTATAGCCTCATTAGATTGAATATATTTTTCTAAGAGGCTTTCTAGCTTCTCTTCTGGAGCAAGTAGGGGTGCTGTTGGTTGTTGAAACCCTGGTGGAGGCAAATTTGGTCTTTGTTGGGGTTGATTCCTTATCTGCCATTATTGGCCTTGAACCTAATTTTGAACTGCCCATGAAAAGTTAGGGTAGTCTCTTCACCCTAGATTGTAGGTATTACTGTAAGGATTATATTGGGGTCTTGTAGATTTCCCCAGAAAATCAACCTATTCTGTTTGCTTATAACCTACAATTTCTTCTTGGATGAAGTTGTTGGAGCTACACTGTGGTTGTTGTGAACCAGTTAAGAGGGATTTGATTTTCTTACTCAACATCTTCAATTGAGTGGCTAGAGATTGTACAGTATTGAGCTCAAATATACTTGCAACTTTTTACTTCTTCCTAGGATTCTCCTACTAGTAATTGCTTAAAGCCATACCTTCTATCAAAGCTTGGACTTTCTCGAACATCTTGGTTTTAAGTGTACCTCCCGCTATTGTGTCTATCATTTGTTTAGTAGAAGGGTAGAGACCATTGTAGAGGGTTTGAATTTTCATCCAAAGAGGGAGGTTATGATGTGGAGATCGCCTCAATAAGTCCTTAAAGCGCTCCCATGTATTGTATAAGATGAGATGTCAACTCTGAGCTTTGCAGTTTTCGCCGGTGGAAAATACTTCTTCAAGAATTTTTTGGCCAATTCATTCTAAGTTGTGATTGAATTCCTTGCTAAGGAATTCAACCACTGCTTAGCTTAACCGTGCAAAGAAAACGGAAAGAGGCGCAGTCGAATAGTATCATTAGTTACCCCGTTAATCTTGAAAGTATCATATATTTCAAAAAAAAAACTAGAAATATGTGCATTGGGATCTTTGTCTTAAAGGTCGTCAAATTATATGAACTGTTATAGCATCTGAATAATGTTTGGCTTGATCTCGAAGTTATTAGTTGCAATAATTGGCCGGTTGATGCAGGATTGTGTACCGACTAATGACAGTCAGGAGTCGTCTAATATGGTCCTATTTTGTTCCCTGTTATTAGCCAGGATGTCATCGGCTAAGCTCTCGTGATCAAATTCTTGTTCTACCTCTTAATCCTTGGATTCACCCTGTAACAACTCTACTTTGTCTTTCAATCTAATAGGAGATCCTTAGTTTATCGCCTCCACTGTTTTTCTGATAGATAACTGCCTTAAATTGCATAAAGCCATCCTCTCAATCTCAGGATCAATTTTAATCAAATCCTTTGGGTGGCTTCTTGTCATGCACTACACCGAAGAAAATAAAGAGTTTAGTCAAGATCACATAAAGGAAAAAAAAAATCAAGAAAAAGAAAATAAATCAATTATGTGCTTTACATTTGTCCTTTTTTTTTTTAAACCTGGAAACAACATGATATACGACATGATCATGTGTTTTGGTCATGTCCTAAGCTGTAACAATGGAAAATCAGTTTCAATTTTGCTGAGAAATGACACAATCGTGTTATTTAGCCGTATCAATCTTCAAACCTTCATAACTTACTTATTTTAGCTCCAATTTGAGCAAAATTTGTTTCTATTTTCTCATTTTCTCACATAGATCATTTCAAAACCTTAAAAAAAATTACTTAATTAAGTATTATTATCTAAAAGTAAACTCAAATATTAAAGAAATCATCAAAAATCACTAAATAAAATATATATAATTAGGAATTCATCAAAAGCGTATCTAAGGGGCACAACGGTGGTTGGGAATAGCTGGTTTGAGGAGCTTGTGTCATAGAGGAGCTATGGTGATGATGGTTTTTGCTCGAGGAGTGATTGAGTGGTGGGGAATTGTAGAGAGAGAAAGAGAGACAATCGTAATATATAGAGAGAAAGAGTTTGGGGTAAAGAGATCGAGTGAGGGTAATGATTTTCTAATGATTGTGTCTGTAATTGGAGGTCGCTACATATACTTGCTAAGCTTGGATTGATTTTGGCAAGCACTATAATGGTGGATGCCGAGCTTAGCAAGTATTTTAATGGTGAAACGTGGCATTAACGATGAAGCTCAGGTAATCTTTGTTCAAAGAGAAAGTAGCACGATTTTAGTAATATGAGCAGCTAGAGAGATGGGATTATAGTGATTGGAAGCTTTGATTTTATGTATATTTGCTTAGGTTTGCAAATTGTTGGAATTTCGGGTCAAGGTTGTCTTTGATTTTCTAAAGCTAATTTAATCCTCTAAACATCGGAATTGGGACATGTTCTTGGGTTGAATGCAGACTATCCCAAGCAATCTTCGTAATTTTTCCATTGAATTGGTGAAATCATGAAGATAAGTTGACAAAAAATGGCCAAGAAAAAAGCACCCTAAGCTAGAAAGTGCGGGAAATGAGGGGAAAATGAAGGGAAATTAGGAAAGAGAAAGAAAGGGAGAGAAAAGAGGGCTGACATGGCACTAATGTGGCACCACATCAGCCGTGTCATCTAACCGTAGCTTTGCTACGTATCTCTACTGTGAAACGTAGTAGTTGACATGATATAAACAACTGACGTAGCATGCTACATGGCACCACATCAACCATCATCCAATCCGACGATGCTATGTATCCTGAACTCCTGACACGTGGTGGCTTATCATGTAGGTTTTGATCTAAAAAGAAATAAAAGGTATTTCATGCCTTTGGTAAGGTTCAAACCTGAGTCTCCATTGTGCTTATGCATATGTATAACCATCAGGCCGTTGGCTTGTAAATTGCATATATGGATTAGGTTAGCTTGGTCTAGATTCAAATCTTAACTCAAACCCAACAATCCTTTCCTTATTATTAAATTTTTTTTTGCTCTATTAAACCATCTAAAAATTTATTATTTTCTAAATTTCCTAAATTCTCTAATTTTTTTATGATTTTTTTATGACTTTTTAGTTTTTCTTATTTTTAAGGTTTTCCTAAATTTTTCTATTTTTTTTTGTATTTTCCCAAATTTTCTATTTTTTTTATAAATTTCTTATTTTTTGGATTTTCTAAAATTTTCTATTTTTTCTAAATTTCTTATTTTTTTTTTGTGTTTTCCTAAATTAGGACCTTTTATCATTTCTTAAAAATTTTGAAAAAAAAGGGAGCCAAAATGGGGTATTTATAAAATCTAAAGAATTTTACGAAAATGTTCCTCTTGAAAATTTCCAAAAATATATTCCAAAAGGCTTTCACTTTCAGCTAACTTACCTAAAGAAAATTCATAGCTCTTATAAATTTATCTTAGTCGATACGGAAAGTATTGAATTGTTTCAACAAGATAAAGATAAGGACATTACTTATTCAAAATATGAAATCAAGAGAGTCGTTCATTTAAAGCAATAGGGTCAATCTTCATGGGTTGCTAAGATGTTTTCTCAAACATTTGATCTACCTATATATGATTATTATGATTACATCAAAGCATGAAAAAATATATTTTATGTTAAGAATTATTCCCATTCATAATTTATTCAATTCAAGACTACTCAAAGTGAATTTCCAGCATGGTTTGTGAATTGGTTCAAATATTTTGGTTCAACAGAAAGGATTTTTCCAATTGAAATTCATTAAGGACTCCAATTATATTGTAAGCATAGTGATAAACTCAATTTCCCCAAATTATTATTATTATTTACGGCAAGATTTAATTTAGGATGGATAACAACATGAACCTATGCCATTGAAGAGGATCAATATGGTCAACCATATGTTTTAAGAGTTTATAGAGTTAAATGGTGGGAAAAATTCAATACTTCAATGGCAGATGCCAGAACTGTTCAATTGTACCTTGTTTAACATAAGAAAAGTACCATTTGTAAAAATGAATTTTTAAACGAAAAAAAAAAAGTCAAATTCAAGCCAATCTAGAAGGAGCCTTAGACCCTATTGAATATAAGAGAAAAATATTTTAACTTGCATCAAAATTATCTAAGGAAGATAGTTTCGATAGTAATGATCTAAACCAAAATGAGGATGAGGATGATTACAATGGAATCAATCATTCTTAATATGATTAAATATTCAATATTAATCTTGCTCAATATGTAAGGAGAGTATTTTAATCAATCAAAATTTAATTGTTCAACATTACAGTAGGAAATTCTATTCAAAAAAACGATATGGACCCAATCACTACAAAAGTTCAACTTTAGAGGCTACTGTTGAAGATACTCAAATTATTGCTATCAACTACTCATCTTTTAACAAAGTTTATTGTTGACAACCATTTAGTCATTATTAAAGATGCTTAACTTTAGTCATTTCAAACTAAAGAGTGTTCCATTATCAACGATAAGTTCTCATGCTCAACATTCTCATGCCTACATAAATGCATATTGATTTCTCCAACAATTCAAGATGCTCCATTCAAGACTTTTAGTACAGTAATTTGAATGTAAACATAAAGGCTTACATCAAGAAGCACCTACAAATATTGCATAAATAAGGTAAGTGGAGAAGAAGAGGGGGATAGAACAAAAAACCCTCTAACTCTCTTATGTAATGTCTTCCTATTTTTAGTAAACCGTATACTATCTTTCATTTTCTAGTATCCAATGTAATATCTTTTGGCTTCCCTCTTTGTATCAAATGATTCTCTTAATAATATTATAAGTTTTATTCATATTTATTTGTTTTATTTATCTCTATTTTAGTCTTAGAACAATTTTTCAATTTTATTATGTATAATTTAAAAAATTCGTAAAATTTTATAAGAATCATATTGAATAATGCAAAGCTAAAATAACTATAATACATTTTGAAATCTAATATTTGCAAGAAATTATAAATAATTCCCATATCAAATTATCTGAAAATTTCTTGGAATTACATCAAAAAACAATTTTCCAAAAACGAGAAGGAATAATTACTCATGCTATTAATAAAACACTATCAAGAGTCTGTTATTAAAAATAATGTCTGAAAAAGTTAAAAATAATGATGGAAATAACCTTATAAAATTTTTGTGTTACTCAGAAAATGCTATGGAATTTTTATAATATATAATTTGGGCATATCATATTTTAGGAGAAAGTTTTTACTTGTATAATATTTATTTTAAGCAAAAAATGAGTAGGTTCAAAGATTGTCAAGAAGATTTAGTATTAGAAAATATAGGGTATGTTATTAAATATATTTCTTATCAAGAATTAGAACAACAAAGAAATATTAATGGTCTCAATAATCTAATTAGAGAAGAAGGAGAAGAAAATGTGTTCATCAAAAGAATTATAGCCAAATATATATTTTATTCATTATTAATAAATGCTTTTAGACAACATTTGAGTAAATTAGATAATAGTCATCTTGCATCGTTTGGAAGTTGACTTAAAAGAATAATTCAAAGACACCATCATTAAAATAATCTTCAAAATAATAACAATCAAAATCAAAACAATCATTGAGATAAATAGCTTTATAGAGGAGAAATGGCGATTTCATTTCATTTCGTTCTATTGAGTTAAACAAACATATTTTTTTGGGTTTATGTTCATAACTTCTTATGTTTTTTCGTAGGTTCACTTATATTTGTTCTTGCATTTGTTCCTAGTATGCTTAGCCTCCATTTATTTGAAATTGAGTATCTACATTCATGAAACTTAAAAAAGTTTGCTTCCAAACCCATACACGACTGTCTTACCCATGATATATATATATATATATAAAATTACATAAACACGAAATTGTAAAAAAGAAGAGATACATTTTCTATATTTTATTTTTTGGATATTGCTATATAATTTATGTTATTTCTAGTTTTATCTTTTATTAATTTATTAATGATTAAATAATAATTTAAGAATTTAAAGAACTTTTGTAATATTTAGAGATCTAAACTCTCATTTAAAAGATAGGGAACAAAGTTGATATGGAGCAATCATAAGAAGGGTATTTGTAATTTAGCCTTTTATTCCAAATTCCCATTACAAGGACAACCCAAAACTATTATTGCTATATATATCTATATATATATATATATATTATATCTATTATGGAACCACTTCTATAGGTCTCTAGAGTTTTGCATGCTCTTACTTGAACTTTAAACTTTATTTTTATTTTATATTTAAAAATATTATACCTACTCAAGCTTTTATTAATCAAATTTACAGTCTTACTTTTAATTATTTATACCTAGATATTTCAACTGATAAGTGTTTGTTTGTTGTCTTTTTAAATATGATGGGGATATTAAATTTGGAAATTAAAAGTTTAATTAGTAAAACTTCACTTAAGTATGATAATTGGTTACAAACTAATGGTATGAAAGTGAAAAAAAAAAAGAAAAAAAACCTAAAATTTAGGCTATATTTTTACCATTCACCATAAAAATAATTCAAAACCACAGTCTATAGGTCCTATAATTCAAAATGAACACCTATTTATTCTAATAACCTTGATCCTCATAATGGTTGTTGATATCAAGTAAGTACACCTATCAGTTTTAATATAGCGGATGTAAGTCCAAGTTGATCCCCCAGAGACTTCAAGTACTAATATTAACCTTAGCTCTATTATCTAACCAGAAAATTGTGATGGATGGAATGAATTAAAAATAATAAAATTAACAAACTAACCTAATTATGAGACTTGATTAAGCAATTTAGAAAACGACAAAACTAAGAACGACTTCAAGAAGGTAATAATGTATTTAGGAATTATTTCCCCTAGTGTTTAACATGTGATCGTTTAAAATATATCTAATTCAATTTCTATTATTCTTGACCGGAAGGATTCACAATTAAAGTTAACACCTTTCTCAAGCATATTAACCCTAATCCTAAATTATTTACCGAAATCTCTTCACTCAGTAATATAATTTAGAATCATATTAATGTATAATGAATTCCCACACAAAAAACAACTTTCCGAAAGAAACATATATCTTATCTCTAAGTATATATGTAATTCTCTCCAATTATGTCAAGATCTCATTATTCATGTGATTTCTCAATCATCATGCATAATATCATAGATTGATACTTTAGAAATATCAATTAACAATTAAATAACATAATTGAATCATGAAAAGATAGAAACTTTATTGAAAATTATCAATCAATCCAATAGTCACATGAAATCCTAGGTTCCATAATTCTAAATACAAGAATCTTAAGTTATCATAATGAAAATAAAAATGAATTGCAACAAAATCAATAAATAAAACATGAAAAACCCCTTTTGTTGATGATAAATCTCTTCAATCTTGAAGTTGAATGTTGCTTTCACCTTTTTCCTCTCCTTCTCCTCAAGTCTCTTCTCTTTTGAATGTCTAATGTTGTGTGCGAAACCCTAGTATGTCCTTTTATAATGTATTGAAAGGTTTCCGTTTTCGTTACCAGACACGACCTGGGATATAGTCGTGTCCCCAGGTCATGTAACTTTTTGACCTTGGCATATTTCCCTAGATGGACACAACCTGGGGACACAGTTGTGTCCCAGACTGTATAACTTCATAATTCATTCATTTGAACTCCGAATTGAGTGAAACTTGATTCCTTTTCTTCGTTTTCGATCCAAGAACGCGTTCAAACCTTGAAATCAAAATTTTACTCAATTAAGTATCAATTTCTTTAATGAAAACCAAAGATGTAAGGGAAATACTATAAAATCACCATGTGAAATGTATTTAAAATAAGAGTTATCAAACTTCCCCACACTTGAGCAATTGCTTGTCCTCAAGCAAATAAATCAAAACAAAAATTTCAGGATAAGAAATGCTAAACAAAATTTCTCACTATTTATGAAACCGGTAAACGAATACACTTGACCCTAAGAAAGGTGAGAAAATCATTTTCAATTAACTTGCAATAATAAAGTTAAGCAATTTCAGTCGTAACAATGTCATAATTTCACCTGACCATATTCAAATGCTCCAACAATACTTAATACTAAAGTTCACTAGTTAATTTATGGAAGTCGAAGTTTACCCGAGTCATTAAACCAAAGATTCTTAAACTAGAAATTAGATTTAATATCTCGCCAACTGGGAAAGAGTCATAAAAATTTTGTCCATTTGACTAAAGTGTATATAATTCTCTCTTTAATCTCACCAAGTGCCATGATCTAAAACAAACACATTTTACATCCATTCATCCTCTGATCACCCCCTTAGTTCATGCTTTTGATGGGAGGTTTTTAAATTTACTTTATTTAAGCACAATTGTGTTGGTAGAGGGAAATAATCTCACTTTTCTGACGGACCAAGAACGATCCATACCAACTTATCCCTTATATTGATAGCGGGAAAGAACCTTGCTCTTCTAACAGACCAAGGCCGATCCATATCAATTTTTTTTTTCATTAGTATTGGCTTTGGGACTCAACCTCGCTCTTCTAACGGTCTAAGATGAATCCTTACCAATTTTTTTCTATTCATACACTTGTTATTACTTTTTACCTCCAATCATTGTGATTTTTCAGGGGTTTTTGAAAGAAGAATTTCATTTGTTTGTTTGCTAAAAATTATAGGGCTCTAAAAATTTATAAGAGGAAGGTATACATAAAAGTAAATTTAAAAATATCCATGACTAACTCTCAACTAGTGATGTTGTTCCAATCTCAAGTCTTAAAGTCCTAAGCTAAATAACTCATAACTTTGCTCTCCACGGATTTGACTAATCAATTCTAGTAAAGTATAATAAGATTAATAATGATCAAGATGACACAGTTGATTTGGCCCAACACTTGTTAATTACCTATTGCAAGTTAACTTAAAAATTAATTGGGTCAAATGTGAATAATTGGTCTCCTAAACAGTAATAAATTCATATATATCCTTGTCCCACACTTAATAATGTACATTATCCTTAATGTATGACTAAGAAAGCACAATAGCAAGATATGAAACAATAAAAAACATCATAGGAAAAAAGGAAATACATGTATTGAAAAAGAAACTAATACTTCCCTGTCAGTCAAAAATAAGGTGAAGAAGTTCATAACGAGGAAGCCATCATCATTACATGTCTGATTGCACATGCCTTGGCTAACTATAAACAACGAAAAAAATGAACTAAGAAGAAGGATCGGAATCCGTCTCTCCATCATCCTCATCAAATGGTGCCTTCGCCATGGTTTCATCATCGTCTTCTTCACTGCCCTCAACATCCTCTTCACTACCCCCAGCTGCCTCTTCCTCACTACCCTTATCATCCTCTTCCTCACTCTCACTATCCTCATCATTTGCATCCGACTCTTTCATCTTGAGAAATTTTTCCAATTTGTCTTGGCGGATATGAAGTTTATCTACACTTTCTTGGATATAACGAACCTCAGTCATCAACATATCAAATTTGTCTTCAAAGCTTGCTAAAGACGTCTGGCCTCAAGATGTGCTGTGTGAGTATCGACCTTGACGTCTTGTTGGTAAAAGGTTCATGAGTCGGAATGAATGAAGTCGCATAGGAGTGACTTGAGTGACTAAGGTAAGCGAGGGCCAAATGACAACCTTAGTTTACATGGCCTGCACTAGTAAGGTGATGTAGGGGCCACAAAAAATATGCCCTTTCTGCTGTATAGTGGTGGCTTGATGGCTGAAAAGTTCAGCTAGCTCAATAGCTAGATTGATTGGGTAGTTATGAATAACACTATACAAATAGAGGCAATCCTTGTTAGAAACCACATTAGTGCTGAGACCTCGGCCAGTTAATGTATGGGAAAAGAGCCAATGAAGAACACGGTATTCAGGTTTGACCAATTGATAAGCCTTACTCTTTACTGGGTCATACGCATCACCAATAGTAATTTCGTTCCAAAACGTCCTTGGTGTTACTCCATGTGGAAAACGACATGATAGACATTGGAACTCTTCTGTCTGTATATATCTATCCTCATAAAGACCGAGATATCTGCCCAATTGAGCTATTATCATTTGGAAAGGGTGGCCACTCAAAGTGAAATGGAGTTTGCGTTTAGGGCCAGTGCCACTAGCACTCTCTTTATCGAGTTTGTATGTACATAAAAACTCCAATGTCAGTTCTTTATAAACTGGAGCTTCAAGAGATAAAAATTGCTCCCAAATGCTTCCGTCCAAGAGCTCCTTCATTTCCGTTGTGAGCTCCAATTAAGCGAGAACATCCCAATCCAAATGAAGGGTGTTGCTGAAAGGCTTGTTCTTAAGTAAATTATAGCGTTGTAACTGGTATTCTTCTTTGAATTGAAGCATTGGATGCTTTATCGGAGGGAGAGTAGCTAAGGGTTCAACAATTGCACCTTCTTGCGTTGAAGATGATGTTACATATTTGGATTTTCTTCGAACGGTAAGCTTTACGCGATTTGCCATTGACTACCTGAGAAGAAACACCAAATCAAATAAAAAGTATGCATCCTTACCACACATAGTTCAAACGAAGATAGAGTTATAAGGGATTATCAGTGAAGAATATCGAAAAAATTCTCATTGGGACATTTAAACAAACATGTAGAGTGCAACCACAAAACTAGTTGGTGTAAAAGAGATGGTTAGCAAATTCATCCAACTAAGTATACATTAAATGCATTACATTACAATCAGCATAAAAAGAAAGCATCCCAACACATCAAAGACGCTAAATGACCCAAAATTACTCCCACAATGCTAACCCTAACTGGCGTAATTGAATAATGATTATTAAATTGGCAACAAAATTTGGATTTGAGAGATCATACAAGAATATCTAACTAGAAGAGGCATCATAAAGGCATTAAAATCGAGCAACACAAGGCAATTGTGTATGTCTAATATGAAAGAATAAAAACTAAGTAAACTCTCAGAAAAAATGCATGTACTCATTCCCAAAAGTCCTAAATGTCGGGTAGCTAAACATGCATAAGCAATGAGGAAAATAAAGCATAAACAATGAGGAGAACTTACTTGGATCAGGAATGTAAAGAGAAGATGGAGAGAAGAGGAAATGTGAAAGGGATATGTGTTGATGTTTGTAAGTATTTGATAGAGTGTATGTGTTTTAATAAATTGTGCAGGGCGTGTACTGAATCATGTGGGTGTTGGGTAGACACAGGCTGGGATACGACTGTGTCCTACGCCCGTATAACTCTCTGTTTGCGGTGCTCTGGGATACGACCGTATCCCACGCCCGTGTAACTTTCGGTGTTCGGGTATGAATACTGGTCCTATATGGGTTGGGATACAACTGTGTCCAACGCTCGTGTAACTTTCTGTTGTCGGGCGTGAATACTAGGTGCATACAGGTTGGGATACAACCGTGTCCTTCGCCTGTGTAACTTTCTGTTGTCGGACGTAAATACTGGGCGCATACGGGCTGGGACACAACCGTATCCCACGCCCATGTCTTATGCCCATGTAACTTTCGGTGTTCAGGCATGAATACTGGTCATACACGGGCTAAGATACAACCGTGTCCAACACTCGTGTAAATTTCTATTGTCGGGCGTGAATACTAGGCGCACACAGGTTGGGATACAACCGTGTCTCACACCCGTGTAACTTTCTGTTGTCAGACGTGAATACTGGGCCCACACGGGCTCGGACACAACAATGTCCCACGCCCGTGTAACTTTCTATTTGGACAGCAAATCGCTGGCCGCACACGAGCTAGGACACGACCGTGTCCCATGCCCGTGTAACTTTCTGTGGGTGTTAGTTCATTGAAGGGGCCTGGATGGACACGGGCTGAGACACGACCGTGTCCCATGCGCGTGTAACTTTCTGTTCTATTTTTTTTTATTGCTTAACCTAAATTCATGAATTTAAAAATAAAAAAAAAACTTAAAGAAATAAAAGTACTTAAACAAGAAAAATAAGACAAAGAAAACTGAAGAGAAAAAAAATGAAACTAAAAAGAAAAGCCTATGACTAAAGTTGAAACAAATAAAAGAAGTAAAGCAAAACTAGATAAAAGAAAAAGAAAATGGAATAAACTAAAAGAACTAA
Source organism: Lumnitzera racemosa (assembly GCA_024138005.1). NCBI lineage: Eukaryota > Viridiplantae > Streptophyta > Magnoliopsida > Myrtales > Combretaceae > Lumnitzera > Lumnitzera racemosa. The sequence continues at coordinate 31,597,263 of JAMXBC010000003.1, read as the reverse complement.
AGTGTGAGCAAAGTTAGACATGGGTTACCTCCCAAGAAGCGCTATAGTTAATGTTGATAGCTCGACGAGATACGATTGTAGCTCATGATTGATCTATCGGGTGGAGATAAAACTCCTCTCGTCCAATATGCTCCAAATTTCCACCTAAGTATAACTTCAATCGTTGCCCATTTACCTTAAATGTACCTTTCTCCGGGTGTATAACTTCAACAGTCTTATACGGGAAAACTTGTGTAATTGTGAATGGTCCAAACCACCTAGATTTCAACTTACCTGAGAATAAACGAAGGCGAGAATTATACAAAAGGACATGATTGCCTTCTTTAAATTTTCGACCTTGTTTGATTTACTAATCGTGGTACTTTTTGGCCCTTTCTTTGTATAATTTGGAGTTCTCATATGCTTTCACTCGCCATTCCTCTAGCTCATTCAATTGAAGTTTCCTGTAAGAACCTGTACACTCAAAATCAATATTAGCACTCTTAATTGCCCAATAAGCCTTATGTTCAATCTCTACTGGTAAATGACAAACCTTCCTATATATAAGTCGGTAGGGTGTGGTCCTTAGTGGTGTTTTGTGAGCGGTTCTGTATGCCCCATAGAGCATCATCCAACTTTTCTGACTAATCTCTCCTATGAAACTCTACGATTTTTTCAAGAATTCGCTTAAGATCGCGATTAGCAACTTCTACTTAGCCACTACTTTGGGGGTGGTACGGGGTGGCTATTCTATGTGTAACGCCATAACGTTTCAACACTTGGTCGAGTTGGGCATTACAAAAGTGTGTTCCCCTATCACTTATAATTGTCTTAGGGGTGCCAAATCAAGAAAATAGGCCTTTCAAGAATTTTTTGACTACCCTAGCATCATTAGTAGGTAGGGCTTTAGCTTCTACCCACTTAGAGATGTAGTCAATAGCTATTTGGATATATTTATTTCCATTAGAGTTTGGGAAAGGACCCATGAAATCGATCCCCCATACATCGAATACCTTGACCTCGATGATGGGGTTTTGTGGCATTTCATCCTTACGAGATATATTCCCCACTCGTTGACAACGATCACAAATCTCAATGTATTTTTGGGCATCTTTGAATAAGGTAGGCCAATAAAATCCAACCTCTAAAACCTTATGAGCTGTCATATTGGCATTATGATGCCCATCCGTAGGCCTTAAATGACAGTGGCTCAAAATTCTCCATCCTTCGAGGTGCGGTACACACCTACGAATAACATGATCTGCACATACTTTAAATAAGTAAGGATCATCCAAAAAATAATGTTTCATTTCAGAAAAAAATTTCTTCTTTTGCTGGTGTGGAAGTCCTTTCAGTATGATCCTGGCAGCTAAAAAATTGGCGATATTCGCAAACTAAGGAATTTCCATATCACTTACCTGGTCAATGGCATAGAGTCGCTCCTCAAGGAACTCATCTTTGATCTCATTCTCGTTGAGCATTTCCAAGTTTGGATTCTCCAATCAAGATAGGTGATTTGCTGCTAAATTCTTAGCGCCTTTTTTGTCTTTGATCTCCACATCGAACTCTTGTAGCAACAAGATCCACCTAATCAATCTTGGCTTTGCATCTGGTTTTGTGAACAAGTACCTAAGGGCAGAATGGTCAGTGTAAACAATCACTTTAGATAGAAGCAAATAAGAGCGAAACTTATCAAAGGCAAAAACAATTGCTAGCAACTCTTTTTCTGTAGTAGTGTAGTTCTCCCGAGCATTAGTAAGAGTTTTGCTAGCATAGTGAATTGGTTGAAAGTGCTTATCTTGTCTTTGCCCCAGTACTGCCTCAACTACGTGATCACTTGCATTACACATGAGTTCAAAGGGAAGTACCCAATCAGGTACTACCATGGTTGGGGCATTGGTAAGTTTTTCTTTAAGGATATTGAAAGATTTCAAACATTCCTGAGAGAAAACATAAAGTACATCATTTTCTAATAATTTAGTCAAAGGGCGGGCAATTTTCAAGAAGTCTTTAATAAATCACCTATAAAAACCTGAATGCCCTAAAAAGCTTCTTATGGCCTTAATTGAAGTTGGAGATGGGAGTCTTGCAATCGCATCCACTTTGGCAGTATCAACCTCAATTCCTCGATATGAGATCTTATGGCCCAGCATAATACCCTCTTGTACCATGAAGTGGCACTTCTCCCAATTGATTACAAGAATGGTCTCTTCATACCTGGTAAGTACCCTATCCAAATTATTCAAACAATGGTCAAATGAGTTGCCAAAAACTGAAAAATCATCCATAAATACCTCCATTATGTCCTCAATCAAATCATCAAAAATGGCTAACATGCATCACTGGAATGTAGCAGGTACATTACAAAGACCAAAAGGCATTCTACGGTAAGCAAAGGTGCCATAAGGACAAGTGAAAGGGGTCTTTTCTTGATCTTCTGGTGCAATAGGTATCTGAAAATAACCAGATAAGCCATCTAGAAAACAATAAAACATATGTCTAGCTAGTCGTTCTATCATTTGATCAACAAAAGGTAAGGGGAAATGGTCCTTATGTATAGCATCATTTAACTTTCTATAATCAATACATATACGACAACCTGCTATTGTTCTCATTGGGATCAATTCATTCCTCTCATTAGGGACTACTGTCATCCCATCTTTTTTTGGAACTACTTGCACTGGACTCACCCATGAACTATCAAAGATAGGATGTATCATACCTGCATCAAAGAATTTGATAAATTTTTTTTGACAACCTCTTTCATGTTCGGATTAAAGCGTCTCTAAGGCTATACAACCGGCTTATGGTCTTCTTTCATCAAAATCTTAAGAGTACAAAAGGAGAGATTAATACCTCAAATTTTGGATATTTTCTAAGTAATGGCCCTCTTATGCTCTTTGAGTACTTTCAGCAACCTTTCTCTTTATTCTTCTTCTAGGTTGGATGCTATAATTACTAGTAATTTGGATTCCTTCTCTAAGAAGGCATATTCCAAATGGTTAGGTAATTGCTTTAACACCAATACTGGTGGCTCCTCAATTGAAGGTTTTGACTGTGCTTCCTTCATTTTTTCAATCTCTTTAAACCCTTTCTCAATAGAGGTAGGTTTATTTGCCTTTAGTTGGGCTACCACATCGGATTTGATAGGATCTTCCGAAGCTTCTTCCATACCTAATTGCAAGCAACTCTCCAGCGGATCCTTAAAAAGAACTTCCTGCATATAACTTGAAACAAAAGTGTCAGTAACATCCAAAAGGTAGCAAGTATCATCCTGACCAACAGACTTTTTCATAGCCTCCGAAATTTTAAACATGATCTCTTCATCTCTTACTCTAAGAATGAGCTTGGCATCACTAACATCAATGATAGCCCTAGCTGTAGCTAAAAATGGTCTACCTAAGATAAGGGGCAACTCAAAATCTTCATCCATGTCCAATATCACAAAGTCAACTGGGAAAATAAATTTACCCACTTAGACTAATACATCTTCAATAATGCCTCTAAGATACGTCACAGATCTATTAGCTAATTACAAGCTCATGCGTGTGGGTTTAGGTTCCCCTAATCCTAGTTTCTTGAAAAATTTGTAAGGCATTAAATTGATGTTAGCACCCAAATCAGCTAAAGCTTTGTCAACTAATAAGTTACCAATATGAGAAGGAATTGTAAAACTTCTTGGGTCTTTTAGCTTCTTGGGCAACTTGTTTTGCATGATCGCTGAACATTCTTCACCCAATATGACTGTAGAAAGCTCCTCAAGCTTTCTCTTGTTGAATAATAAGTCTTTTAAGAACTTAGCATACTTCGGTATCTATGACAAGGCATCAATGAGAGGTAAGTTAATATGCAATTGTTTAAAGAGGTCAAGGAACTTACTGAATTGTTGGTCATTGCGATCCTGCTTGAGTCTTTGGGGATATGGAATAGGTGGTTGATATTCCTTTGCCTTAGATGACTCTACGTCTTCCGTTGCTTTCATTCCCTCCTTGCTCTTGCTAGTCTCCTTGCTAACCTTCCTTTCAGCATGCAACTTCTTCCCACTTCAAAGTGTCACTGCCTTGACATGTTCCTGTGGATTGGTTTCTGTATTTCCCAGTAGCATTCCCTGTGGTCTTTCAAAAATTAGCTTTACAAGTTGACCAATTTGATTCTCAAGGTTGCGACTGGAAGCCTCTTGATTCCTCAACGATGATTCAATGTTGGGTAAGCGAGCTTCATTGCCTTGAATATATTTTATGAGAAGTTCTTCCATATTGGACTTCTTTTCTTGGGGAAGAGGAGGTGGCAATGGTCTCTGAAATTCAGGTGGGCTAAAGTTGGTCTTTTGCTGGCCTTGGTTTTGATTTCCCCATAAGAAATTAGGGTGATTCCTCCATTCGAGATTATAAGTGTTGTTGTAGGGGTTATTTTGTTGCTTGGGTAGATTTCCTAGATAATCTACCTGTTCCAGTTGTTCTTGTGCTCCGTAACCCTGCATACCAAAGTCACTTACATCCGGTTGTACCTGTTGAGGGCCAACAGAGAGTGCATCAATCTTCTTATTCAATAGGTCCACCTTGGCTGCCAGAGCAGTGGTCAAGTCCACGTCATAAATTCCCATAACCTTTTGCTTAGCTCTTATGCTTTCCCACTAATAATTGTTCATCGCTATTCCTTCAATTAGGTTTTGTGCTAACTCGAGTGTCTTTGTGTTCAAAGTACCTCCTGCGGATGCATCAATCATCTGTCTTGTAAATAAATTGAGACCACTATAAAAGGTCTAAATCTACATCCATAGTGGGAGGCTATGATGTGGGCACCTCTTGAGCAAGTCCTTGAATCGCTTCCAAGTATCATATAGAGTCTCCGCTTCCAATTGGGCAAAATAAGAAATATCATTCCGAAGTTTAGCGGTCTTCGTAGGTGGGAAATACTTCTCTAAAAATTTCTCTACCAATTCATTCCAAGTTGTGATTGAATTTCGTGGTAGGGAGTTCAACCACTACTTTGCTCTACCCCTTAAGGAGAAAGGAAATAGCCGCAGTCAGATGGCATCATCCGTAGCTCCGTTGATTTTAAATGTATTACAAATCTCTAGAAAGCTAGAAATGTGAGCATTAGGATCTTCATCTTGGAGACCATCAAACTGAACATATTGTTGCACCATTTGTATGATGCTAGGTACGATTTGGAAGTTATTAGCCGTAACGGTTGGCCTTATGATATTGGAGTCAGCTCCAATAAGTGTAAGCCTTGAATAGTCGGACATAGTCCGATTTGCTTTGTTACCATTGTTAGCCATGTGAGGTAGATATTCTTAATCGATGAATTAAGTGTTAGCCTCTTCATCCTCTTCCTTGATCTCAACGATTGACTCGTCTTCTATGGTAACCATAATTTTTCTAGGTCGCAATCTCAAATTTTGAAGGACAGTTCTCTCAATTTTAGGATTAGGTTCTACCAAATCTTCTAGGTTACTTCGGGTCATGTACTACAAGGGCAAGAAATATAGAATCAATTGCAGCTCTAACTAATAAAAATAAAAGAAGAAAAAAATGGTCAAAGTAATAAAGCAGCTAGTGTTCTTAATATCGAAAATCCCCGGCAGCAGCGCTAAAAACTTGATATCAGTCAAGTGCACCTATCAGTTTTAATATTGTGGATGTGAGTCCGAGTTGATCCCTCAGAGACTTCGAGTACTAATATTAATCTTAGCTCTATTATCTAACTGGAAAATTGTGATGGATAAAATGAATTAAAAATAATAAAATTAAAAAACTAACCTAATTATGAGACTTGATTAAGCAATTTAGAAAGTGACAAAACTAAGAACAACTTCAAGAAGGTAATAATGTATTTAGGAATTATTTCCCCTAGTGTTTAACATGTGACCATTTAAAATATATCCAATTCAATTTCTATTATTCTTGACCGAGGGATTCATAATTAAAGTTAATGCCTTTCTTAAGCATATTAACCCTAATCCTAAATTATTTACCGGAATTTATTTACTCAGTAATATAATTTAGAATCGCATTAATATATAATGAATTCCCACACAAAAACCAACTTTTCGGAAGAAACATATATCTTATCTCTAAGTATATATGTAATTCTCTCCAATTATGTCAAGATCTCATTATTCATATGATTTCTCAATCATCATGCATAATATCATAAATTGATACTCTAGAAATATCCATTAACAATTAAATAACATAATTGAATCAAGAAAAGATAGAAACTTTATTGATAATTATCAATCAATCCAATAGTCACATGAAATCCTAGGTTCCATAATCCTAAATACAAGAATCTTAAGCTATCATAATGAAACTAAAAACGAATTGCAACAAAATCAATAAATAAAACATGAAAAACCCCTTTTGTCGATGATAAATCTTTTCAATCTTAAAGTTGAATATTGCTTTCGCCTTTTTCTTCTCCTTCTCCTTAAGTCTCTTCTCTTTTGAATGTCTAATGTTGTGTGCGAAACCCTAGTATGTCCTTTTATAATGTATTGAAAGGTTTCCGTTTTCATCACTAGATACGGCCTAGAACACAGCCATGTCCCCAGGTCGTGTAACTTTCTAACCTTGGCATATTTCCCTGGATGGACACAGCCTGGGGACACAGTTGTGTCCCAGATTGTGTAACTTCAAAACTTCATAATTCATTCATTTGAACTCCGAATTGAGTGAAATTTGATTCCTTTTCTTCGTTTTCGATCCAAGAACGCGTTCAAACCTTGAAATCAAAATTTTACTCAATTAAGTATCAATTTCTGTAAAGAAAACCAAATATGTAAGGGAAATACTATAAAATCACTATGTGAAATATATTTAAAATAAGAGTTATCACTTGTCATTGCACCACTTTCCATTATATGGGATCTAGAATATTACTCATTTGCTTTAAGTAGGTAGTTTAGGACATTAGTGAAATTAACTCGATTGACCTAAGAATTTATAAGTGAGCTTGAGAAATTAATTAAAGAGACTCCATGAACTCAGATTTCTAAAATAAAATGAAATAATAATAATATAGCTCAAATGGTGTGATTTTACTATATTATTTAATATTCACAATAATCATGCGGAATAGGGCAATGAAGTGACATGTATAATATACAAATGTTAGAAAGGACAATGCGCATGTAATTTTGCTTATTTTGCAGTCCTAATAATATTGCAAGCCAAACGGGGGTAAGCCTTGATTAGGTTTGGTCAACATCGATAGTTTGGCAACTCTAATTGTTGAGACTAGACAAAGGTCAGCTCAAGGACGACTTACATTTGGGTCGGCTTCAGATGGTCAGCTCTTGACAATTGTTAGTATAGCCTCGGCACTGTAGGGTTCGATGTAAGCGGATTTGATGCTTGGACTGGTGTGTTGCGAAGGGGTCAGCTCAGCATATCGGTTGATTACCTTAGCAGTTCCTTGAATGGTATGGAGAGTAGAGTAACTCGGCAAGTCGAATTGTGGTAAGCATTGCTCCTTGGCGCTTACCTTACCTTAGACAACTCAACGAACCATCTAAGTTAGCCTTTGAGTTCGAGAATGTACGATCAGTCCTTAATCTCTATCACTATCTTTTAAACCTTATAAGTACACTATTAACTTTCCAAATTTAGATTTAACTTTCAAAATTACCCTTTTTTGAAAAATTTTTTAATACGAAATTGAATTAAGTTAGATTTATTTTATGAAATTGGATAATTCAAACTATACTTTACAGAAAAAGGAAAACTAAATTTTTACAAATTTTATGTCATCCCAAAGGTACCTACGTACCTGCTAGTCGAGATCAGACATACGTAGTTATTTTGCCGAAAAATTAGTGTGTTGGTTGATTTTAAATTTGGAAAGTAGCCAAGTTTAAGCTTTAACCCAATTCCAGTTGTTTTACAGAAAATTTTTAAAGGGTCCTAAACTTGGTTTATAATTCTAAAAATTATACAAAGGTCCTAATTGGAAAAGGTCAATTTTATTTTGTTTTTTTTTAATTAAAAAATGACTTTCTAAGTAGTGTACGCCTTTAAAATTAAGTTTAGGACAATCGAGCCTAGGTTTAAGGCCTTTAAGGAAACTTATTTAATTGAGCCCCAACTATACGACTAAGATAGAAAAATTAGTCAAGGTGATACTGTGAAGTTAGATTTTAGAATTAATGACCTAAAATCCCAATTTTGCTTTTAGAAGTAGGAATATTTAAGCATGATATATATACATGGGATATACACTCATATATTACTAAATAACTAAATATTAATAAAATATACCTAAAATACTAAGATAATCGAAAATCCTATCCTAATGAATAAAATTGCGGTTGGAAACTCCTGGAATTCACCGTAGCAAGTTTAGAAAGCTTGAGGATAATAATTCAACAGTAAGTTGGTAGGATTTGGCCACCTTCTACTTGATTTTATGAAGAAAAAGTAAAGAAAAAATTCAAAAGGGCAAAAACTGACTCCTACAGCTTTAAATAAGCCTCTCTACTTCATTTCCTAACTTTACAAATCAGAAACACTAAGGAGAAAAATTTACAAAAAAATCATGGGAAATTAGAAAAGAAAAAAGAAAAAACAAAGCAATCACCGTTTCACCATCGTGCTAGATCTAGACGACCACCTGACGATGAACTCGACTGTCCACCACCAGTCCAGGCTGCGTCTAGGCCATCCGATACACCCTCACCCCCCCACGGCCGCTAAAGATACCAAGAACAACAAGGTTGAATTCTTGCCCTATTTTTCAATAATTTATAAAAAATAGTAAATCCACCTAGAAAATTATGAAAAAATTGTAATTAGGTTATTTTGAACATGCTTTTACGTGATATTTTTATTTTTGAAAAATTCGTAATATGTAATATACTTTCTTAAGAAATTTACTGTTCATCTGAATTTAGATTTATAAAATAAATGTACTAAATGATATTGTTTTTAGTTAAAAAATTTTGTGTAGGATGTGTATGATATATAGATAATTTCTATGTAGCTTGAATTTTTATTTGAATATTTTTAATATTTATTTCATTTTTTGGCCAAAAAATAGCTCGAAAATAGGCTTAAATTATGAATTAAATAGGAAATTATGAAATTAATTGATGAGAGGGACATGTGCTGATCTATAGTAAATAATAATAGTATTGAGTTAGATTGAAATTAATTTAGTGTAAAAAGAATCATAATTGTGTAATTTAGAATAATTTAGGAGTAAAATTGTAAATATAAGTATATAGGTGATAAGTCGAAAACTTGAAACTAGGTGATAACTAAATTCCCTATATTTTTAGGAGTCTATAGAAATTTTTGAGGAATTATTTGGAAACTTAGACTATTTATTATAAATTTACCTAATAAAATGGCTTAAATTACAAGTCGGGGTATATTTTTAATATTAATAAGCTAAAATAAATTAAATAGTTAAATAAAAACTATACATGTGATAGTTGATCAGATTAGGTTAAATGAGTGTTTTTATTATATTTATTGATATTTTCTAATAGAGATACACTTTGGATATATTAGAGTTGGATAATACTTATATTGTAACGATATATAAACAAATTAGGTAAAATACAATTTAATAATGTAAATTGTGTATAATACGATCATATTTATATAATTACGTATAATTGTATTAAAAACTCGAACTACTTGTTAAAAGTCGTCTCTAAGAACAAGACTTGTAAAACTTATCGTTAGGTCTATACAAACCCAATGATACTAATTTTGTTAAAATCGGACAACCTTAAGTAATATAACCTATAACTTTATCATATTCAAGTATGTACGTATTTCTGTAATTTTATCGAAATTAAAACATGAATTAATAAATTAAAAGTACATTTCAATACGATTAAAACAATATATAATACGTAATAGTATATATAATGTATAGTATCAACAATTAATAACTTAATTCGATATATATTAATAATACAACTATATATTATTGAAATAATATATATATATAACCATTTTAGAATAAACCCGAATGTTTTCATAATTATTATGAAAACTAAATTTGAGTCTTTTGTGTAAATAGATTCTTCCAATACAAAGACAGTTGACGATTCGAGTCAACAGTAGTAAGTGTCTAAATCGGTAAGTTGTGATTGTGGCTTCACCGCTTGTTGGGATATTGTTTAAAGTATCCGAAGACCCAAGAGTACTCTAGGTTGTACTTGTAATTAGTTGTCTGTGTGCATACCGTATGTATAGATGATACTCAGTTATGATAGGAGTTCAACTCCTTAGTGTACTGTTCTACATGTTTACATTGATTCTATATTGTATGAACTTGTTGGCCACCCCTAATTAAAACTAACGTTTATTTGACTAAAATGAAACTGGACATGCATAACACCCATTAGGAAAAACAATTAAGAGTGTTAAGCTAAATACCGACTACCTTTGATGATAATAACAGAAATGGTACTTTCCTTATCTTTAGTTGAGCTAAGTGATAGGCGAGGAGATCATGGCGTCAAAGGCGGTCATGGGAGAAAGGTGTTCTCTACTGCATAAGCCTAGGTTTGGTCTAACTTGAGTCGCGATGAAACTCTTCAATTCGGGTTAGAGCAGATGTAATTTCTCTAACCTCACAATGGACTGAATAACATTATGCGATATTTCATTTGATTGATTGCATTGCATTTCATCATAATTATTAACCTTATTGAATTTGAACAGTAATCTTCTGACTCCATCCCACTTACTAAGCTAGTTATGCTTACGTTTCTATAGGCTCTTTTACAGATGTTGAGTAAGGTCAGGATATTCAGATACCACCGTTTCCAAGTTAGTGTGCTACTGTTTGGGAAAGTGAGAATTGAGGAATCAACTGAACCTAGGTTTTTAACTTTGTTTTTTAGTTTTTGAGGAAACTAATTGGGAATTCCCTAGGAGCCTACTAGTTTCCTAACTTATTGTATATAGACTGCAAAACTTGTGGTTTTTAATAAACTCTAATTATAAGCTTTACCTTTGGATGTAAGATGTTTGTGTAAATACTGTTGTGGTATTAGACAACAGGTTGTATAAAACAGGTATTTTGTAAAGCTCTACCATAGGTTTGGTTATTAACAAGTGTTAGAATAGACGTTTCAAGCTGGTTGAATTGTATACACCATGTGTAAACTGTATTGATGATAGCAGCTGTGAGGTCAGCTTCTATTTTAGGTTAGTTTATACTGTAAGACTGTTATGACTCTTCCTGTTTAGAGCGTGACAAGTGGTAAAATAGTTTTATTATTTTTTATTTTCTTCGTTTTATTATCTTTTATATTTTATTTATTATTTTTCATTATTTCCATTTTTTACTAAAAAATAAATAAAGAAAAAAAAACTAGACTTCTTCTTCTTTTTTTTCTTTTCTTCTTCTTTTTTTCTTTTCTTTCCTTTCCTTTCCTTTTTTTCCTTTTTATATTTACAATAGAATACGATAATTGATAAATAAATTAATAAATAAAAGTAAAGATAAAAATTATGAAATAACAACAAAGCAAAATGGCAATTACAAAAAAGGGTTGGACCAGGATCAAGGACGCAAGTCAAGGGGACTTGGAGTGTGGATTAGATCTCTAGTTCAAAAACTAAAGGGAACCAAACCAAGCTAGTCGAGGAGGGAAGGAGATGAAGAAGATGATGAATAGTGATATATTCAACCAATCATAGGTTGATATGTGTCTTATTTTGGGGGAAGAACTAAAATAAAAAAGCACCATAATGCCTTGCATGAGAGTTAAACCTGAATCTTTACTATATGTATGCACATGATATACCAACAGGCTAATGGCTTATGTCTTGTTCATATATGTAATTAAATTGCATATATCAATTAGCTTTGCTTGAGCTAGAATGAAATCTAAACTTAGGCCCAATATTCTTCCTTTCTCTCCTTTTTTTTTCTTTTTAAATAAAAATAAGAATAACTATAGCATTTAACCTTTTTTTTATTTTTCCTAAATTCTTCTATTTGTTCTGAATTTTCTATTTTTTGTGATTTTTCTAACTTTTCTTTTCTTTTTTTTTTTTGTATTTTTTTGTGATTTTTTCTATATTTTATATTTTTTTCTACTTTTTCCCTAAAATAGGACCACTTACCCTATTTTAAAAATTTTAAGAAAGCCAAAAATTGGGTGTCTACAATAAGCAACTAAATTTCATTTGTTTAGGGCATATGTGAACTTAGTGACAGGTGTTAAGAGATTAGGCTCAATTAACATGCAAGAAGAGTAGCATATAAGCTTAAATTCCTTGAGAAAAAGAAACGAAAATTCATTCTATAACTTTGAAGCTTCAAAATATTCAAGAACCACTCTCCAAAATTCATACAGAGTGATTTAAGAAAAATAGGATTGAGTTTTGGAGATTTTACAGCTGAATTTAGGAAAATATACAAAAAATTGGGCCTAATATAAGCTATAGGGTGTTCGTGGGGTTAGAAGGTTACGAGGAACTAATCATCTCCATCATTAGGAGTTGCAACCACAACTCAAGCCAGTCAAAAATAGTAGAGCTACCCCTAGTGGCCGAAGCTTGAAATTCTAGTGAAGGTCCATTTTATTTCAATTTTTTATAGATTAGAAAAATTATTAAAATGCCTAGAAAATTCTCTAAATATTTAATCCTATATATTTTTGTGTGTAGAATCTAGGAAAAATATTATTTTGTATAAATTTGGTATTTATAATATACATCCTTTAGATATTGTCAAAATCGAGTTATTTTCTATATTGAAATAAATTAGCTTAACAATGTAGTTTCGACCTCAAAATTTTTATATAAACTTTCCTATACTTATATTAAATTATTATGGAAAGATTTTCCATAAAACTATTTTCTATGTTTTTACAAAATTTTTTACCTCCAAATTGTGAATAAAATGGCTATTTTAGTGAAAATTAGAGGATTTTTTCTAGATGACCACACCTAAATCCTATGCTAAATCATTTAATAATGTATTGGTGTCATGTTTGATTTATTGAATGGAATTATATAGCGCGGAGTTATAGAAAATTGTGACGTAGCTCTTATATGTCAAGTTGGATAACTTGATTAATTATTGAATTTGTTAAATCGATGAACTATGATATGATGTCTAAGGAATTAAGAAGTAATGAGGTTGAGAATTGGTGAATGAAGTGTTACTAGATGCTATATTTAGTTAGAATTAGAGGATAAATGGGCAAAACACTTAGTTATAACAAGTTAAGTAAATACAAAGGCAATGTTAGAGGATTTTATAATGAATACTACACTAAGGATTTTATCATAAGCAGAATCAGAGACAATCTAAATATGAAATGCTGGTACAAGAGGGTTCAGAAGCTAAATTAGATGATAATTTCCTAAAAACACTAAGGTTGATTAAAAATAGAGAGAAAATCAGAGGATACTATAGCTTAATATAACTCACAAAGCTATTGAACTACTTAGTAAATCCTAATTTGTAAATGAATATAACTTTTAAAACTTATGTTAAAACAACCAAAATCATATAAGATAAATTAACTACTAATGACTTAATACTCAAAAGTGGATCAATACTAATCTATTTTACATGTATAAGGATAATTGAAGATTAACAGGTGACAGTCGGGAATAGTAAACCGATGATGTGCAGGTAAGCTGGGATCCATGCTTAATGGCATGTTGGAGTACTATATCAGAATACTTGGAGACTTAGGAGTTCCTTTGGTTATAATTTTAAATTAGCTGAATGTGTTCATGCTTCGTGTGTGATTGTTTGTTTAAATTGTGGATTTAGAGTGTTGCGTTATATGATTATATTTGATTTGCTTTATCTTATGAATTGGTTAATCATTCCTAACTGGATTTAACCAAAGACCAACCCTTAAACTAACTAGACATGCATAACAACCCATTAAGAGGATGAGTAGGTGTGTCAGACTAAACGTCAACCCCATTCGATCAAGATATCCAAATGGTCCTTTTCCTACCTTTAGTTGAGCTAAGTGACAAGAGATGAGGTTACAGCAAGATTTAGGGTGGTGGTTCAAAGGTGGTCTCGAGAGAAGGGTGTTCTCCATTGAATAAGCTTACGTTTAATTTGATTCGTACTACGTTACAACTCCTTAAGTTGGGTTAGAGCAAATGTAATTTCTCTAACCTCAAAATAGACCGGTTAACATTATGCAATGTCTCATTTGGATGTTTACATTTCATCTAATTAAAATGTAATGTTTGAAAACCAAAACCATGTATGTGTTTGTTGTACTCTTTTGTCTTTGTACGGTTTATTGAGCTAGTTATGCTCATATCCTTATAGACCCTTTTGCAGGTGTAGAGTCAAGATTAAGAATGCAATTCTATAATCACCCTTAAGCTAGTGTACGTTAGGCAGGAAAGTGACGAGACCTAAAGACTTGTGAGAACATCTTCTATTTTTGGTTTTTCCTAAAATTTTGTAGAAACTAACTGGGATTCCTTGGGATGCCTACTAGTTTTTAACTTTATTATATATAGACTTCACAACTTATGGTTTTTGTAAACTTTCTATGAAGATTACAACTTTTAATGTATAAATACTTATGTATATACCATTATGTTATTAAAATATATATTACAGGTTATATTGAACTGGTGTTTTGGAAAGCAATGGCATAGGTTTTATTAATAACAGGTATGAAATTGGATGCTTTAAAGCGATGAGTCGATTATGCCTAGTGTGAGCTAGTTCTACGATAGCAACTTTAAGGCTAGTTTCTATTATAAGATAATTCACACCACTTTGGGGCATAACATATTGCAAGTATTATATATAAGGCTAGAATAATAATTCATCTATTTAAGGTAGTTATTGTCTCAAGTGCTCAAAGCTAATCTATACCAATATGTACAAAAAATGAACAAAGCATTCATGTATTTGTAAATGAAGGGATACGATTCCAATTGGTCTTTTGCGTGCAACGTGAGTCTTGCACTACATTAACCTTAGAAGAGTAACGTAAAATGACACAGAAGAGATGACTTAGAGAAGAAGAAGCAGGAAAGAGGCATAGGCAGTTTCAAGAAACTTTGAATGCACACGTGATAAGTGAAGGAGCCATAAAGCATCAACCCTACTGTTTTAGATGAGAGGTAACGTATTCTTCACTTTGAGCTTTCTTTGATCTTTTATGATAGCAACGTGACAGCACAATGTTGTTTTTTCTAAATAGCTAAATTATGTGAAATGAGAAGGAGCTTTAGAGTATTTATAGAGATAGGCCATTGATGACGTCCATCGGATCGTAATGATGATTAACGGCCAAGATGGCTCCTCTTATTAATGGATTCCACAATGGGCTCTTATTGAATCTAAGCTCATAATAAGCCTCTTTATGTGTATGAGCCTCCTCAAGAAAGGTTGCAAGCGGATAGGATAATCCAATGATTTGTACTCTAAGCCTACTGTGTTACGTCTTCCTAAATCATCCCAAATATGGATTAGACTCTTTGGATCTTGTCACTTTAACCTAAAGAGTTAAGCCTAAATCATTAATAAAGCTATGTAGACACTCCATTTTTTCCCCATTTTAATTTTTTCTCAAAATTTTTAGAATAGGATAAATGGTCTTAATTTAGGAAAAACGTAAAAAAAAAAATAGAATATTAAGAAAACAAAAAAAAAAAGAAATTTAGAAAAAAAAAAGAAATACAAAAAAAAAAACAAAAAATAGAAAAATAACAAAAAATAAGAAAAATAGAAAAAAAAATCTAGAAAAAATACAAAAAAATGGAAAATTTTTGAAAAAATATATAGAAAATTGAAAACTCACAAAAAATTGAAAAAATAGAGGAATTAAGGAAATTAGAAAATAATAAAATTTTAGTTTAATAGAATAGAATTTTTTAATTTAAATAAAAAGAAGGAGGGGACCATTAGGTTTGGGCTTAGATTTGAATCTAGCCTAAGCTGACCTAGTTCATGCATACAATTTAATTGTACATATGGATAAGGAACAAGCTAATGGTCTAGTAGATAAACACTTTGATTGACATTTACATTAAGCTTGGGATCAAAGATTCGAATCTCACGTAGCATATACATGGCATGGCACACGTCACCAACATACCATGACAAGTTGTCATGTATCTCGATATGATATGTGGCATTCTCTTATGGGATGGCATAGTTGACGTGGCGCCATGTCAATGCTACGATATCACTTTCCTTTCTCTTTCTCCTCATTTCCTTAGATTTTCCCACACATTCCATCTCTAGTCATTTAACTTCAGCATCAAATTCGATCCATTTTATGGTGCAATCTCGCTAAATTGATGGCATATTGACAAACTAAATATAGCCTATCTTGAATTGGGGTCAAAAACCCATCCATATGCAAGCGTTAAGAGCACCGAATTAGCATTGAAAAATTGGAAAAAAAAAAACATAAGTTTAGGAATTTCTTTTCACATTGAATCAGTTTCTCTTGTTCAATTAAATGAGAGATTAACTCTCTCTCTTTGACTTCAATCCCAAACACCATAACCAAAACCAAACACACATAGACCCCTTTAGCTCTCTTAAACATCTCACTCTCCTTCGCTCATCAATCACCGAACAACTTATGGCCTATGATTGACTAAATACCAACCCAACCACACCTTGACAACCTATTGGAATCACACCATCTCTCTCTCACACAACCGAACACACAACAACAGCTTCGACACACTTCTTCTCTCTCTCAAAACCCATATGATGCACACATATACACCAAACCACTGTCAAACCCCAACCTGAACAAACCAATGCCACTTGCCAACTGCCCCACGTACAGTTAACCTTACTCTCTCACCATAACTAAAGTACCATGTACACAAGTTGACCCTAATCCACTATTGACCACCCTTAACCATCCTCACACAACAGGCATACATCAATAAGCTCCAATTAACTTTCTCTCTCTTATTGCATAATCTGAACAACACCAAGGATCGATACCATCCCCTGACCTTTCTCTCTTACCATCGAACACC
The DNA here is from genome assembly GCA_024138005.1 of Lumnitzera racemosa. NCBI lineage: Eukaryota > Viridiplantae > Streptophyta > Magnoliopsida > Myrtales > Combretaceae > Lumnitzera > Lumnitzera racemosa. Next base: position 31,580,302 of record JAMXBC010000003.1, on the reverse strand, counting down.
ATAACAACAACCCCAACCCGAGCCTAGATCTCCTCTTAACACCAACCACTTAGATTCACCACTCTATGTGCCAATCACCACCACCCAAGTGTTGAACATTACCAAACCACTACCTTAGGTCGTAACACTAGGGCAAAACCCCCTTTTGCCAATAAAATTGACACAAAACTACCTTTCCCCGCTTGTTTTGGTAGATGGAGTAGCTCGAATTGCACCTACAACGCCACTGTTTTCGCGCTTGTTATGTACGTGCAAAACATGTGATCGAGTTGGGTAACTCGACCCATGACTCGAAATCCAATCCTCTATACTGAACGATGTCCATTTGCCATCCGGTTTGAATCTTCTTCTTATTTAGAGTCTTGTTTTGATTTCGATTGCGACATTGTAATTTTTTTAAATTTATTTTTTAGTATTGTATTTGTAATAAAAAAAAAAGAAGAAAAGAAAAGACAAAAAAAAGAATATAAAAAAAAGGAAGAAAAAGAAGAAGCTTAGCTCAATTTTTATTTATTTATTTTGTGATATAGTCAAAATAAAAGTAAAAAAATCATAATAATAAACAATTAAAAAAACAATACATAAATAATCAAGTTCTTTTATCACTAAAATTTATTTTTTCAAATAAACAAAAATAAATAGATTATTTTCCAAATTAGGGCGCTTTAGAAATTTTTACAAATAAACCTCAATTTAGGACCCTTTAGGAAATTTCCTTAAATAAATCAAACTGAGTAAAAACGTATACCTAAGTTTTTTTTAAAAAAAATTAAATTAACTCATTCGCTAAAGTTTTCGTAGAATGAACTATAGAAATCTAATCCCGAATAGTAGGAACATAGGCAATCGTACATATGAGGCAACTTAAAAAATAAAAAAAAATTATTTTCCCTTTTTAGTAGTTAATTCCTTTATAAATAGGCATAATTTCCATTATAGCTTGTAAACAAATGTCATTATAAGGGTATATTGAAATGTAAATTTAAATTCGAAAAGACTAAAAGTAATACCCATTTAGGGTTTAAAAATTAGTTTCTGGATTCAGATCTTTAGTTTTCAAAAACCATTTAATAAAATTGGTTTTATTGTTAGACTAGTAACCAAGTTATAACCAATCCACTTAAAACTCTTTTTCACGACTTCAGTTGGGTGGTGACTCTAAAATGTTTTCAAAATATGAAAAATTGAAAAATCGATTTTCTTTAAACCCTAATAAAAAACAATATTAAACGGGTAAGATTTAATATTAATTTGTTTAAAGAAAACTAATTTATATAAAACAGAAGGAAAGAAACCAAGCTCAATAAGCTAAAATTCATAAACCATTTTAGCCTTTCTAGAGTATTTAATTAAGTAAATGCAATAATGCATTAGATAGATAGAAACAACATTTATCGGTTATTATCTTTAGTTTTTTTCTTCTTTTTGGGTCAAATTATTATCATCTTTAGTTTAATTTACTCTTTCACAACCAATTTCTTATCCTTTTTAAGCTTGCAATCTTAATGATTCTCATCCTAATCCAACTCCACAAACCCTAATAAGAATTAAAAGAAAAAATCGGGACAATATCATAAATATTACTTGAATTTTGGTCAAAAGGTCAATTTATTACCTACACTTTTAATTTGTCAAATTTGGAGGATAAATTAAAACTTTTCGTGTCATCATTATTAATTGCAACACATACATACAATACATATCTCACTTTGATTGTTGACCAAATAAAGCGTGTAATAATGTTAATGCGAAAATTTTTTATTAGGTATCAAATTTGACAAATTGAAAGTGTTAGTAGTAAATTGAACTTTCAACAAATTGAAAGTGTAATAATGTATATTTCCATCTCTCTCTCCTTTACTCAGATGTCTTTCTATGGTAACAAATAACTCTCTCTCTTTGTATTTCTTTTAGAAACTCTCTCTTAGGGTTTTGCTAAAAAAGAGAATTACACTTGATTTTCTAAATCTTTTTGTAAAGAAAAAAGGAACATATTCTATGTTATATATGTATGTTTATGTGTTATCTTCAAAGTATAATTAGAACAGATGCTAAGTGCAACTTGTAATTTGTAGTATAAATGGTAAAGATGACTCTTGGATTTTAGGCTTCAGTAATCTCTTAGAAAATAGAGGAAGAAAACTATCGGAACTTGACAAATTTTGGTTAAAAGAGTGATGCCCTATCATCCCCTTTCTGATTCTTTCTTCAATTTATATGTATGTTCTATTTCATTACAAGTGTTTAAATCTAGTATATTTCTATTACAAATTTCACTATTTGTTATTACATTAACTAAACAACTGTATTTACTTGTCTATCATATATTCCTGTAATGTTTAAGGCCTTATATGTTGTTATCTTAACCTCCTATTTGTAATAGTATCTCTACAATTAAAAGGGGAAAAAATTGTTCTCAAGGTAAAAAGTAAGATTGTCTCATTAATAACTTTATTAGATTTACCACATAGCATCATTAGGTTATAGTTACTCCCCTTTGTACCAATAACTAATGCATAAAACAACTCGATGCTTTAGTGTAAGAGAATCTAAAACAATTAAGGGTTTAAACTAGGATGATTCATAAAGGGATACATAGGGAGTAGGATTAAATCTAGGGGTTTTTCTTTAGCATTCTTAAGTGTAGTGTAAATCTTATACATTTTCAATTCGGTTTTGAGTAGTCAAATGAGGGCATTCGTGAAGGTGGTTTGACTAAGTCGATAACTTATGAGTAGATCTTAGAAATTAGTCAACGATACCTTAATAGTAATCAAACCATTGGAGCCCTAACCCAAGCCTAAGCTTAAGGGCTTAAGAGTATGGCCAATCGTATTCTCTCATTGTAACCTACACCAGAAAAATCCAAGCTGCAATAATTTGTCAACCTCTTGCCTTACCTAAGCTAAATGTACCCATTCCTATCAATAACCTCTAAATAGTGACCTAAAGAGCACTCAGACGATAGCTCGGCTAATGCGATCCCTAGCTCGACCAACTTGATTGCAAGCTACCAGGAAAATGATAAAACCCAACTCAACCAAGAAGGATATCTAGCTTTGCTCGATCTATTTGCTCAACCATAACCAATCTAGCCAAACAATCTTATCTATTCTACTAGAAGTACTGCCAGTGACTGTCAGCCATGTGTTCAACCACCATGTAATGGAGTTTACCATACAGAATGGATGATTTCTTGATTTTTCATTTGTGCCATTTTGCATTCCTTGTATTTTGCTTCTTTTAGGAAATATCCTTTTTGTCTTTTCTACTTTTGGCAAGTTACCCTAGAATATTAGGTATAAATACCCTTGTACAATGTAGCTACAATAAAACATCTGATATTGAATATATTACATTATCCCCTTTGTGAGCATCATTTTCTTACTTAGTCTCACCGTTATCATAACCATTAACTAAAGCTAGATGGTGAGTACCTTCTTCAAGTTAGCTTGTGTATCATATTGAGTTAATTCATGCGTCATTGATAGTTCCTTAGTGCATCATATCTTAGGAACTGATCATAGGTTTTGCTTCTTTACTTTCTGTTCCAAGGATTTTCATCCTCGTTTTCAAGCGTTCGGCAAGCTTGGACCCATATGATATAGCCGACCTTATTTGTCTTTTGTGTAGTAGTATCATTTTGGTATCAAAGCGAAGGTTCATTTGGGTAAGTTAAATTTCGAGCCTTGCTATTGCTATGTTGTGAGTAGTGTTGGTTATGGTAATGTAGAGGTTAGCTATAGTATTTTAGTAAGTAGTGGAAGTTGTATTGTTATTGTATGATAACTATTGTGAAGTACTTTGTTTTACCATGTTTTGCACCCTAGGAAATAGAGCAATGTTCTAATTGGGTTATATTGTCCTTTGAAGTAGCTATCTAAGGTTGAGGTTTACTTAGATTTAAATATTTGAGTAAAGAAGTGTACATGTGTGAAATATCTGGTTTGAAAGAAGTGATTATTGTCTTTGGGAACATTAAGACCCGAGTTTGTTATTGAATTCATAGTAGAAGCAATATTGAGTTGAGGAAAGAATGATTGATTCGAGTGTAAACGTTAGTATTAGAGACGACAAAAGTGGTGTTGTCCATAATAGCTGACAACCTTAAAACACTCTTAGAAGCACAGAGAAACAAATTGACAAAATGGCTGACTTGATAGCCGACCTGACTAGAGCTATTAACGCATTAGCTTTTCAACCTATTGATGCCACTTAGAATACTCCTCAAGCTGCCCAACCAGTGAGAGGATAGGTCCTAACTTAACAAAATTGAGGTAGATGAGTAAGAAAATGTGATAGGAATCAAGCTACTAAGTCTTTAACTCATAGCTGAGCTTAAGGATTAGAGGAGTTGGTAAGGTAAATCCCCCTACTATAGTCCACTCTTGCCAAAGTCGAGTATTTCTTTGCCGAGCCACTCTGCATGTCAAACCGAATGACTGCCCATCTCTCAGAGATTGTATGTCGAATAGAAGAATGTCGAGACATCTTCTAAACCTTTTATGCTTACTCACCTATGTCCAAGCTGAACACTTGATCGCCATCACCCTTATCGAGAGATTGAGAGACCCTGGACTAATCCTCAATCACCCCTACTCGAACTAGCAATTTGATAGTACTCTTTTTTCTGCATCCTCTAATGACATCACCAATACATCTTCGCTACGTGTACAGGACCACGTGTAGAATTTATTACACTAATTATTGTTTTTCTTGAATATTTATTTTTTACGTTTTGTGTTCTTTGCACATTACTTCTTTAAGAAATACCCATTTTGTCTTTCCCCCTTTTAGGTACGTTGTCCTAACTTATCGATATAAATACCTTTGTACTTATAACCGGAATCATCAGATTACCATTAATACATTGAATATTCTTCCTCTTGTAAACATTGATTGTTTACTTTCATTTCACCCTTATCTTAACCCTTAAGCAAGGTTAGGTGGTGAATAACCTCATTGGATCAATTCGTATGTCATATCGAGTTATGCTATAAGTCCTTGGAAATTCCATTGGTGTATGGTATCCTTTGGAGTTGTTCATGGGTTTTTACTTACTTTTCATTCACATCTTCGTTCTTTCACGCATTTCCTATCATCTCTTTAAGCTTTCAGCAAGCTTGGACCCATCCTTGTTACCAGCTTTGTCTATTTTTGGTCACGGTACACATCATCTTGGTATCAGAGTGGAGATTTCACTTGAGTTATAGTAGATCTTTTCAAAGTTCTATATATACTTTGTTTTGCGTATGTGAAATAGAGCAAGTTACTATGATCGTTTAATTTCTATGTTTGCTAGCTGTTAAATTTTTTATTTACAGAAGTGATTGCTGAAACACTTAATTGAAGAGTTTGAAAACTAAGTGTTAATGTTTGGGATGACAATAATGGAGTTTTCTACCGTGGCTGATAATCTTAGAGTACCCCTAAGAGTACTAACAAGAGACTTGATGAGGTAGGTAACCTCTTAGTGGATTTAACCTGAGTTGCTCATGCGATAGCTTACTGACTTGTCGAAGTTGTGCGTAACACCCTATAAGCTGCCTAACCTATGAGAGGTTAGAACCTAGCTCGACAAGTTCGAGGTAGAGGAGTAGGCGGATGAGTAAGGAGAAAGATTGACTTGGAAGACATAGGAGAAGAGGATGAGGAAGAATATTATGAAGAAGAAGAACCGGTTCAAGCACCCAAAGCGTTTGACCATGTGAAGCTTCAGATTTCGAGCTTCAATGGGTCTGGAAGAGTAGATGAATAATTAGAGTAAGAAGACAAGGTGGAGCTTATGCTTGACTATTACTAATATGAGGATTACGAGAAAGTGAGAATTGCTGCTATTGAGTTCTCTAGATATGAAGCCATATGGTGGAAGAATTTCCAGGCTATGGGGAGACAAGAAGGATACAGAAAGATTAATACTTGGCTTAAGATGAAGAGAATACTTAGAAACATATTTATGCTAGATACTTTTACTCAAGTTTAGGAGGTTAGACTGTTGATGAGTATGTCCAAGAATTTCAAATGCTTATGATATATTGTGAAGTAGAGGAACTACCATTTCGAACAATCTCTAGGTTCCTGATTGGATTGAGAAGAAACATTCGAGACATTGTAGAAGTCCAACGATTCACCATAATGGATGAAGCCATTCAAATAGCTTAACGAGTGGAGAGATAGAAAAGAAGCCAAGTATTAACCAAACTGCTGACTAGCCGACCAGGACAAGGAAGTCACCAAGCTCAATCAAGTACTGAGTTGATCCGAAAGGTGGATGTCTGAGCCAAGCAAAAAGGCCAACCTGATAGTACCGTGCTGACTCGAACTTATAAGAAACGGCAAGGATTTGGTAAGAAGGCGAGCTAGATTAAGTGCTTTAAGTGCCAAAGGTTTGGACATATGGCTGCCTAGTACCCCGAACCGAAGAACTATATTCATCAAGGGAGACATCCCTATAGATACCTCATTTTTTTTGTTTTTATTTTAGAATTTTTATTGGGCCAGGTTTTATAAATAAAAAAATAAAATAAATAAATCAATAAATCAATAATATGAAAATTGAAAAATAATAAAAATAAAGTATCGAGTCAAATCGTATCGAGCCAAGTAGAGTCGTGTCGAGTCAATAACGAGTCGTTTAAGATCGAATTGGATAATGGTGAGTACTCAACTTAATAAATTTTAAGTCATTAAAGGATCAGGCTTTATTGAAATATTTTTAGTTTAGTCCAATATAAAGTGGATTTTTTATCTAATTTATATTAGACTAAAATAGACTTGGGATTTATTAAGTAGGTTATTGGGCTAAATCAAGTTGGACTAAGTTGGGCCCGGAAGATAGAAAGCCCAAATTAAAATAGGGTTTCTAGAAAGCAAGTCAAATCTTTAAAGAATCTAAATCGTCTCTTCCGTATCTGAGATTTGTTATCGTATTTAGGGTTTGTTGACATCAAATCTATATTTAAAAAGATACAAAAGATTTTGTTTTGTGGTTTATAAATAGTGAGTCGACGATAAAGTTTTAAGATGTTTTTAGAATCCCCAACACTCATTCACTTTATCACCTTCAATTACACAAGCACACCTACACTGCCTCACATACAACACTTGGATGCTGTAGCACTTAACAAAGGTATGGCACATATAACACGCTGACACTTGCACATTCACTCAATTACTATGGATACCTTATTTTTGTTATTTTTGTTTTATTTTAGTTGAGCTAGGTTAAGAAATAAACAAACAAAAAAATAAGAAAATAATAAAAAAATTTAAATTAAAAGAAACAAACAAAAATGAAAAAATAAAAAGAGAGTCAAATTGTATTAAGTCAAGTCAAGTTGTATCGAGTTAAATCATGTCAAATTGCTTTGGATTTTTTTAAGATCAAATCGAATAAAGGTGCATGATTAATTTAATAAATTTTAAGTTGTTGGAGAATTGGGTTTTATTAGAATAATTTTGGTTTAGTCTGATTTAAAATAGATTTTTATTTAATTTATATTGGGCTAGAATCGACTTAAGATTTATTAGATAAGTTATTGGGGTAAATCAAATTGGATCGGATCAGGTCTTGAAAAATAGAAAGCTCGAATTAAGTAGGATTTTTAGAAGTTAGGTTAAATCTTTAAAGAATTGTTATCGTATCTTTCGTATCTTTGATAGGAAAAATACGATTGAAAGTTTATAAATAGTACGATAGCGAGTGAACTTAGACACGATTTTTAATTACACAATCCCCAAATACGATTCACCGACACAGCTACAATTCACTACATACAAGTTGCTTACCTCCTCAGAATATCTACACACTCCACGAAATCAAACGCTTAAACAATAAGCTCCTGGATAGCCTACTACACATTGAACAGCCAAACACACTTGAAACACATACTGAAGTCCAATCCCCTAAACAGTCCCCTCCAATTGATTTCAATACACTTGCTACGTCCTCAATTGTACAACATCGAAATCCATTGATTTGACCGAACACAGCAGTAAACATCACCGACTACCCCATTCAAGATAGAACACATCCTCCTACCCCATTGAAGTTTATCCTACACATACACGGAGAACAAACGCTTGCTGCCAAACTTCACCAATGTCTTGACCCGAACTTCTAAGTACGCCCCCTTGACACTGTTAATTCGTTGCACACGTCACAACTCCTCACCACCGACTCACCTCATCGAACACAATCTGACCAAACTGCATGCCACAAGCCCACGCAAGCAAACACGCCATATAATCCCCTAACCAAGAAGCTTAGACATTAGCTACAAGCTGATAGCAACCACACAAAACCACTACCTAGTACGTATACTCCTACGATTCATCTCAATCTGCACATTGCACATACCAAATCATGTCCACAATACTTGTCTAACACACACAATCCTTCGTCGAAACAAATTATACACAATCGTAACATGCTTCATGCAATACGCTTCATGCAACATGCTAACCTATTAACACAATCTGAAATCACTAACCGTATACATAGTTCACTCCACAATACGTTCAATTGATCAACAATTCAAGCAATGAATACGACCAATTCATTCGTACACACGTAATCCACTTCATGATCACAACACACTATTGACGAGTGCACCGACCATACATTACTTAGTTCGATAAAAATTATATATTTTATTTTATTTTATTTATTTATTTTATTAGTTAGATTATTTTCACTAATTTATTTTTTATTTAAGTGCAAGTTTTTATTATTATTTTCATAATGCGTGTTTTTAGATAATTCCATTTTTAGTAAAATTGTGTTTTCTTTGAAAAATAAGTGTATAAAAATATATATCTTATAGTTAGGATTTAAAAAAAATCTTTTGATACATAATGTTTTTATAAAAATAAGAATGTTAACTAGAGTTTTTCAAAAAGATATAGTTAGTTAATAATAAATTGTTAAAAAGAAACGTAAATCTGGTTCGATTTTCAAAATAAAAAGATTCCACTTACTAAATATTTTATAAAAAAAAACTACGTTGATTTAATTCTAATTAGTGGGTACATAGGTACCTTTAGAGCAATTGTCTAAAAAATTAAAAAATATATATTTTTCTTGAATTTCGTAATAAAAAATCATTTTAGTTATATTTTGTACGTTTCTATATATTTTAGTATTTTTTAGAAAATTATAAAAATAAAGCTCATCAATTTTTCTTTAGCTTTTACATGGTGACTTAATATTAATATATTAGCCCCTGAACCTAATTTTTTTTGTTTAATTTTTTAAAATCATTTTCTTCAAAAATCCATGGATTAGTAGCCAAATTATAATTTTCCTACTCGAAAACCCTAATTTCATTTTTTTACTAATAGAACTAGTTGATGACTCGAATTTTTATAATATTTTTTTTAGAAAAATATTTCATTAATTTAATGTCAAGTAATTTATATTAAGAGGGTTGGACTTAATATATGTTAAATTAAAAAATGCCAAAATAGAGCTCGACAGTTACCAATCACACATCTCACTCACACATAACTACACACACATATCACACATGCCATGATGCATTGATGCAAACAAAACACACAACAGATAGCACCATACAACCGATCACTCACACTACACGTGCCACACACTAAACACGACATCCACAACCATTGCACCTAATTACAACACATTGCTATACGTGCATGATAATGACATAATCAACATGAACACACCAATCACATGCAACTCGATTTATTTAGATAATAAAATTATTATTATTTTTTATTTAGTTATGTTATTTTATTAGTTAATTACTTTTACTAATTCTTTTTTTTAGTGCAGGTTTTTATATTTTTTTATATTTTTCATATTCTTTGCTATAATTTCTTAAATAATTTTTAATAAATTTAGTTAGATTGCATCTTTTAGTTGTAAATTACATTTTTTTTTATAAAAAAATCGCATATCTTTTCTCTAAGATCCATATATTCAGAGAATATACGTATCTTAACGTATCTTGTATATGGGATCTAGAAAATATGCGTATCTTAGTACATCTTGCATGTAAGATTTATTAAAGATATTTTTTGACATGTAACGTATTTTTAAAAAAAAAAATAACAAATCATAACTAGAATTTAAAAAAAAAAAGATTTAGTTAGTTGGGTTTTTTTTTAAAATAGATTTGTAGAATTAGATTTTTTAAGGTTTTTTAAATAATAAATAATTAAATAAAAGTAAATTTGGCTTGATTTTCAAAAATACAAGAAACTCACTCACTAAATATTTTAGAAAAAAAGAACTATGTTAGTTTAATCCCTATTAGCGGGTACGTAGATACCTTTAGGGCAATCGTATAAAAAATTAAAAAAAATCCTTTTTCTTGAAAATTTCGTAATAAAAAAATATTCAAAAATTCATTTTAGTTATATTTTGTATATTTATATATAGCTTAGTGTTTTTGAAAAAATATAAATAAAAAATCCCATTAATTTTTTTTTTATTCTTACTTAATGACTTAATCTTAATAGGTTAGCTCCCGAACATAGTGTTTCTGATTAATTTTCTAATTTTTTTTTAAAGATAATTTGTGGATTAATGGCCAAATTAAGGTTTTCCAACCTAAAAACCTTAATTTCATTTTTCATTAGTTTAATTGGTTGGTGACTCCAATTTTTTTTAAATATTTTTTTTTTTCAAAATATTTTTTGAGAAAAATATTTTTCCTTAATCTAATGTTGAGTAATTTATATTAAGCAGGTTGTGCTTAATATAAGTTAAATTAAGGAAAACCAAAATAGGGCTCGACAGAATCAGTAACTCTATTGAGGACTGCTAATGAGCTAGCCATGTAAAAATTAAAAAATTAATCAATGGGTTTTTTTTCCTTATTTTTCTTTTATTTAATATTGTAATATAATTTGTATTAACTAGTTTTATTGATGTAAGCTTTAAGGAAAAAATCTTGCCCAACGGGGGCCCTTATTGGGGATTTAAGGGGGGGTTTATTTATTAATAAATACTTGCATGCTTAAATATGGTCAAATATGAGCTATCTTAGGAACTTAAGATAGGTTGTCATTATGTAACCTTTAGGTCGCTAAAGTCTTTACTCCCACCTGGTGGTGATAGGTGAGTCTGCTCAAGTTTCGATGTATCCCACTAGGTTTTTCTCTAGAAACCCGTGAAGCTATAGAGCTTAAGACTCATAGACCTTACTCTCCTGCATCCTTCTTTTTGAAAAAGAGGTAGTCATTTTTAAATTATAGGGAAAGCTTGATAAATCCGCAATCAGTTCGGCTTTCCTTTTTTTAAAAAAAAAAAGGGAAATTAAAAAAATCAGTAACCCTTATATATATAAGTGTTCACGAACTTTATTTTTCAAATCTTATTTTGGATCCGCTTATATATAAGGGTACCCTTTAACCGTGAGTTCATAATAATTCTTATAGTTCATTAATGACTAACCCCATTGCATTGCACGCGTATGTAGTATATTGCATCATATTTATTTTATATTTTTAATTTACATATTTGTCTGCATATGCAATTTTTTGCAATATATATAAGTCTTGTAGATTTTGTTTTATCTCGTGAATAATAGATTGTGCAATATAACATTTAACATAGAAGGCATAAAATCTAATAGTCTCTCCCTATACCATGATGTATCAATGTTAAAAAAAAAAAAAAACTTCAGTATGAATTTGTAAAATTTTTTGTTTTTGGCATGTAATTATGGAAATTAATTGTGATAAAGATTATTATGGAACTATCATTTTTTTTAAAGCTTTCCAATAATTTTTTTTTAAAAAAAAAATAGTTTCATGATAATTTTTTTTCACTCGGTTAATTTCTTATTACAATACCCTACATGTATCATATTGTTAGGAACTAACAAAATACAAAAAAAAAAAAATCAAAAAAGAAAAAAAGATTTAACATCAAATTTCCATTACAACTTATTTCTCACCTCAAAGTCATCAATCTTATAAATGTCTAAGTTCTCGTTCTTCATGTTTATCCATTAAGTTGTCATGGTCCTAATAGAGTTTTCTTTATTAGTCGTCACCTTTGTGTCATCTATTCAATAAGTTTCTCATTGTAAAATGGTTTCTACTTCTCTATATCATCCTTGTAATATGATCATCATCCTATGTTCTCAATTATCAATTCCAATAGTTTCATTTTTTTTTTATTCATCAATGTTAGTATTAGGCTGTTTGTAACATAAAATAAACATTTATTTTTCAATAAAAGTTTCCAATAAAAGAAAAAAAGAAAGGTTTTCAAAATAAAAAACTTAATTTAAAAAAAAAAGAAGAAGAAAAAGGAAATGCAGTGTCGCTAACAAGAAAGGACTCTTATAGGATTTAAAAGATTACCTTTTAAAGTGATTTAGCCTAACCTAAAGCCTATAATCACTCGTTTTCAAAAAACAAGATGTCCAAAGCTCTTGAATAGAGAATAGCCATAATAGAAGGAGTTTTTAGCAAGCATGGAAGCAAGTTGAGACCATTGCCTACACTTAAGCCCAAGGCCCTATTAATAAGTAGATGAGTTTAAAATGTTGCAAGTTCATGGGCCCATTATCAACATGATAGAAAGTTTTGAATGGTTGCTAAAGACAGATTTGAATGGTCAAGCCTAGGGGACATGTTACTACCATGATCTAAAAAACAGGATTGCAGCCCTAGAAGAAAAGTTGGTGAAGTTAGAAGAAAGGCTTACGGGTACAGAAATGGCAATAGGTTATGTGCTCAAGCAGCTTGAAAACCTACATCCTAATATGAATAGGACATTGCAACCAAAGCATTAGGATGATTAGGGAAAGAGAATTCAAGAGCAAATGTACCAATTGGGAATGCCCAGAATTAAGACAAGCTTATCCACAACAAGAGGAGGCAACTTATACAGTTCAAGATTCCAATAGCCCAAGTGTTTAAGCAATTGAGAGATGTAGGACTACTGGTATGTAAAAATCTAACAAAGAGATACAAGCCAAGAGATCATGACCCCAACAAATAGTATGAATATCATGTAGGCCAAGTGGGGCATACCATAGAAGGCTATTGGAAATTGAAGCATAAGGTCTAAGATTTGATTGATATCAAGGTTATCTAACCAAATTTTCTAGAGACTGATGGGTCTATGGGCAATGGTATCCCTAACTTAGGGGTATCAAACAGACAACCTTCAACATCGGGTATTAAGGGCTTACTACTACCATTTGACCAGGTGGTTCACCATTTAAAGCAATTGGGCACATCTCCAAAAGATTAATTCAACTAAATGGGCAAACTTCGAAGAAGTGATAAAAATAGGGGGCAAGAAGTGGGAAAGAGTTTTAGTTCTTGTATTTATTTCTTTTTGGAATAATCTTTCACTTTAAAGATAAGGTTCATTTGAATAAAGTGTTTTCTTGTACATTTTGTTTTTCTATGATGTGCACTTAGCTAAGCTCGATAGGGGCATGTCAATGGCCCTTCATTAATGAAATACTTCATGTAGGACTTGGGGTAAGTGAAAATGGATAAAGTAAATGTGAACTCGAAACTTAAAATTCAAAATTTTCCACTTAAGAGAATGGCCACACATTACTTGAAAGGCTTAAGATGAAAAGAGGTAAACCATGTCTTCAACACCAACTCTAAACACACATGAGAGAGGAGTATCACAATGTAAGTACTTGAGCTCATTCCTTAAAAGAGGTCTGTCTTGAACTTGGTACACGTGTCAAAATGATGTTAGGCATTCATTTCATCATCCCTAAGTACAATTATCCCTTGAAAACCCCTTTAAACCTTTAGGAGATTTTTTCTTTAAATTTACCCTACCAAGAACCACCATAAACTAGGGCAATCAGGAGGTTAAGGTCATTAATTTGGAGAAAAGGGAATAGATTAACTTATGCTTACCTTAGTCATGCTAGAGCAAATATTATCATAGAAAATTCGATTTCATTAGGATGAAGGAGAGTTTTAGGCCATATATACCTCACTCAAGCCTATGCACTCATGTAAACACCTCAAGCTTATAGATTCTTTCCCAAACAATTCAAAGCCATATACATTTCTCCTAAGCTTATACTCTTGGAACCCATAATTTTAGGGCTTTGAATCCCATCAAGCAAAAACTCAGCAAGGGAAGATGACTGCCTTGACCCAAAAAAAAAGAAAGAAAGAAAGAAAAATAAGAAAAAAGAGAAAAATTGAAAATATTAGCAAGGTGCCTTCAAAGAAGAGCTAAATTAGCAAATCACCAAAAGTTCAAACCTGTGATCATATCTAAAGGCTAAACATTTTAAATTCCTAAGCTCAAAAGCAAAGCCCTCATTTTATGATCCCATCCATGTTTGTAAACCTGAGACAGATTGTATATAATTTCTTTAAAATTGGCCAAAGCACATTGATATCCATTTGCTCAAACTATTAACCAAAAGCCTTACATTACAAACCCAGAGAAGACTTATTGATTGACCAGAGTGTACCAATTACAAGATATGATACAATTTTTAGAATTGATGCCAAGAGTGAAAACAAGCTTATGAAAATGCAAGGAAGTCCACTTAGACTGAACATTTCAAGTAATGGTATATATTCCCTTAGTGGAAAATTAAAGAATAGTTGAGTGTTTTCTCAAGAACATGAATAGTCTTAACCTCAAGTTTGAAATCAATATTTTTGATAAGTTCAGAAATCATGAATTTTTCCATAAGAAACAAGATTGAAAAAATGAGTGATCAATGGGTAAGGGGTAAGCCAACCCTTTATCTGTGATATTTAGGGTCTTCGAGACTTTCTTACTTGTTAGCAACATAACTTTCCATTGAAAAGTGTTTCTTTGAATTTCTTGAAAAAAAAAAGAAGAAAAACAGAAAAGTTTTCAAAAGAGAAATGAAACCTTTTTGTCAATAAAGATTTCTTAAAAAGAAAAAGTCAATATTTTCAAAGAATCATCTAAATCCCTAAAAGTCAAGTCTTAGATCATTTTATCAAAACACATCAAAGTCTTTGAAATTGATGGATCGCTTACCCTTTAGTGTGCTATCCATTTCTTATTGTAATCTTAGGTCACTTGCTCATAGGAGCACCATCTAGTCTTTTTTAAGATCGCTACTGAAAAGAGCACTATCCTATTTAGTCCTTTTATAAGATCACTTGCTTAAAGGAGTATTGTCTTATTCCTTATTAGGATCACTTGCTCATAGGAGTGTTATCTTATTCCATAGTTGGATCATTTACTCATAAGAGCACCATCCAGTCTTTTTTAGGATTACTTGCTTAAAAGAGCGCTGTCTTATCCTTAGTTGGGTCGCATACTCAATGGAGTGCCATCCAATCTTCTCTAGGATCGCTTGCTTAAAGGAACGTCATCCAGTCATTTAAAAGCTCACATGCTCTTGAGAGCACTGTCTCATTTTGTCTTTAATAAAATGTCATCTTATCTTATCTTTGAAAGATCTATCCTTTCAAGCAATAGATCCTTAAAAAGATCTATCCTTTTAAGGATACCTGACCTTTTAAGTCTGGACCTAATTTGTTTAACAATCAAAGTCCTTACCATACCAATTTAAGCAAGGATCAGGCAAAAATAAGTATGTCTTTTTTATCTTCATTGCAAAGTTTTTACAAACTTCACTACAAAGAGAAGCAACTATAAACACTTCATTTACCATTTTTATTTTAGTATTTTTATTGGGCTAAGTTTTACAAATAAAAAAATAAATATAAATAATAAATAAATAAAATGAAAATTGAAAAATAATAAAAATAAAGTATTAAGTCAAGTTGAATCAAGTCAAGTAAAGTCGAGTTAAGTCAAAGACAAGTCATTTAAGGTCGAATCATAATGGTAAGTGCTTAATTTAATAAATTTTAAGTCATTAAAGGATTGGGCTTTATTGAAATATTTTTAGTTCAGTCCGATATAAAGTTAATTTTTTATCTAATTTATATTGAGCTAAAATAGACTTAGGATTTATTAAATAGGTTATTGAGCTAAATCAAGTTAGACTGAGTCAGGCCTGGAAGATAGAAAGCCCAAATTAAAATAAGGTTTCTAGAAACTAAGTTGACTCTTCAAAAAAATCTAAATCATATCTTCTATATCTAAGATTCGTTATCGTATGTTTCGTATATAGGGTTTGTTGAGATCAAATCTATATTTAAAAAGATACAAAAGATTTGATTTTGTGGTTTATAAATAGTGAGTTGATGGTAAGGTTTGAGACATTTTTACAATCCCCAACACTCTTTCACTTAATCACCCTCAATCACACAAGCACACCTACACTACCTCATACACAACACTTAGACGTTGCAACACCTGACACACATATGGCATACACAACATGCTAATACTTGCACATTCACTTAGTTACCAACCGTACGTCTGACTCACCAACTGTATGTCTACACACACAGATCACACATACCATGAAGCACTGACGCAAACAAAACACATAGTAGACAACATCATACAACCAATCACTCATAATGCACATGATACACATTGAATATCACATCCATGACCACTGCACATGATCATGATACATTGCTACATGCATACGATCTCGACACGATTAATACGAACATGCCGATCACATGTAACTCCATTCGTTTAGGTAAGAAAATTATTATTATTATTTTATTTTATTAGTTAATTACTTTTACTAATTCGTTTTTTTAGTGTTGGTTTTTATATATTTTTTTAATAATCGTCATATTCTTTGCTATAATTTCTTAGATAATTTTCAATTTTTAATAAATTAGTTAGATTGCATTTTTTTGCTATAAATTGCATTTTTTTTTAAAAAAAAAAATCCCATATCTTTTTCTCTAAGATCCATATCTTTGGAAAAGATACGTATCTTAACATATTTTACATATAGGATTTAGAAAAGATATATATCTTAATGTATCTAGAAACATATTGCATATAGGATTTAGAAAAGATACGTATATAGATCATATCTGAGCATATCTTATATATGGAATTTAGAAAAGGCATGTATCTTAGTATATTTTGCATGTAAGATTTAGGAAAAATATTTTTTGACATGTAGATAATTTTTTAAAAAAAATCTTAACCAGAATTTTTTTAAAAAAGATTTAATTAGTTAGGTTTTTTTTAAATAGATTTGTAGAATTAGATTTTTTTTAGTTTTTCTAAATAATAAATAGTTAAATAAACGTAAATCTGGCTCGATTTTAAAAAATAAAATAAATCCACCCACTAAATATTTTAGAAAAAAAAAAAGAACTACGTTGGTTTGATCTCGACTAGTGAGTACGTAAGCACATTCGAGGCAATCGTATAAAATATAAAAGACAAAACCTTTTCCTTTTTCTTAAAAAATTCATAATAAAAAATTCATTTTGATTATATTTTGCATATTTGTATATAGCTTAGTGTTTTTGGAAAAATATAAAAAAAAGGCCATTAAAAAATTCATTTTGTAGGAAATTTCCAAATCAGTAAACGTTAATTTCATTTTTCACCAATTTAATTAGTTGACGACTTTAATTTTTTTTCAAGTCATTTTTTTAAAAAATATTTTTTCTTAATTTAATGTCAAGTAATTTATATTAAGCGGGCTGGACTTAATATAAGTTAAATTAAGGAAAACTGAAATAGGGCTCGATAATCCTGAAGCTGGAAGTAAAGAGTACTGATGAAGAACTTAAGGAAGAGAACCTTGTCGAGAAAGAAGTTTCTTATGATAATGAATTGATTGAGCAGGACGTATTTGCTGAGGACTTGGATTAGTTGATCTTAGTTGTCAAACGTACAATGAACTTGGAACCCTTACATAAGGAAGAGCAAAAGGAGAACTTATTTTATATCACCTATAAGTTGAATGGTCAAGTGTGTATGCTAATTGTGGATAATAGAAGTTGCACTAATGTAACATCAGCCGATCTGATCACAAAGTTGAAGTTGCCGACTACTGCACATCTGAGGCTATACAAGTTGCATTGGCTGAGTGAAAAGAGAGCACTACATGTCACTCGAGAAGTAATACTACCAATCACTATCGGAAATTACTATGATGAGATTCTTTGCAATATGCTGCCTATGTACGCCTTACACGTGTTACTTTGCTAATGATGACTGTTCAATAGAAAAGTTATCCATGGCAAATACAGGAACATATATGTGTTCGAGAAGGATGGCTAGAAGATTATACTAAACCCTATACTGCGGAGTAAAGTTAACAAACTGCAAGCTAAACTTGCTCGTAAATCGAAGAAGACTCTGATGATAAGTAAAGTTGAGCTCTAAGATGCTATCAATGTCTGTGAACCAACCTTCATGTTGGTTAGGCATCTGTTAGAATTGAAGGAGCAGAGTGAACTACCTTTAGAAGTGAGAGTGTTGGTGGATGAATATGTCAATCTGTTCCCAGAACAGTTACCCGAGAGGTTACCCCCAATCCAAGGTATAGAACACTGCATTGACTTAATGTTCGGCACCACCTTGCAAAATAAACTAGCTTATTGGATGAGTCCTGAACAAGCTTCTAAGCTTCAACAATAAGTTAATGAACTATTGGAGAGAGGGTATGTTAGGGAAAGTCTCAGCCCTTGTATTATACCGACGCTTCTAGTGCTGAAAAAGGATGGAACCTAGTAGATGTGTATTGATAGTCGGGTAATGAGAAAGATAATGATGAAATATAGGTATCCTATCATCGGGTTGGAAGATATGTTGGATGAATTGAGTGGGGCTAAGATCTTTAGCAAGATTGATTTAAAATTTAGCTATCATCAAATTGCATGAGGACGTAAGATGAGTGGAAGACTGCATTCAAAACTCAGCATAGACTTTATGAATGGATAGTTATCCCATTTGGCTTTTTGAATGCCCCAAAAAATTTTATGAAGCTGATGAATCATGTGCTAAGACATTTAATGGGAAAGTGTATCGTAGTGTATTTTGATGACATCCTAGTATATAGTACTGACATACCAAGTCACTGTGAACATCTCCAAACCGTATTGAATGTCCTTTGTATCGAGAGATTATTTGGCAACCTTAAGAAGTGTTGTTTTTTCTAGGAGGAAGGGGTATTCTTAAGCTATGTAGTAAGTAGAGGAGGCTTACAAGTGGACGATGAGAAAATTCGAGCAATCATCGAATGGCGAACTCCAACTACTTGTACCAATTTAAGAAGTGCCATAGACTGGCTTCCTTCTATAGAAGATTTATAAGGAATTTCAACACCCTCGCCACACCCCTTACTGAGCTAACAAAGAAGAACAACGACTTTAAATGGGGAGAAAAGGAGAACAGAAGTTTTACTGAGGTGAAAGAAAAGTTAACTTCCATCCCTGCACTAGTTTTACCTATCTTCAAGAATGTATCTAAATTGGAATGTGATGTGTCAGGCGTTAAGATATACACTGTCCTAGTGCTGAAAGGCCAACCAATTGCCTACCACAGTGATAAGCTCAAGGGACCTTAGCTAAACTACTATGTGTATGGTAAAGAACTCTTAGCATTGATTAAAGCACTGTATATATGGCAACATTATCTATTGCCAAGAGAATTTTTCATCTACACTGCCCATGAATCTCAAAGGTATCTTCGAAGTCAAATGAAGTTGTCGAAGCAGCAAGCGAGATAGGTTGAATTCCTTGGGTTTATGAGTATTAAGGAACAATACTTTGGGGATCCACACTTCGAACCCATACTTACGCATTATGTTGATGGAAGGATAGTAGATGAGTATCATATGGAGGATGGATACTTATTTTGAGGAGGGAAATTATGGATGTTAACCTGTTCACTAAGGAAATTACTAATCAGGGAAGCTCATAGTAGAGGACTCTCTGGGCATTTTAAGGAGAGAATAACCTATGAACTGTTGAACAGTCATTTCTTTTGGTTGAGAATGAGGTAAGACGTGCATCAAGTTGTAAAAGGTTATGCCATATGCAAGAGGGATAAATGCTAAGCCAAGCTAAGGAAAGCAATGCTTTACCTATTCCGATGAAACCATGGACTGAGTTGAGCATGGACTTTGTTCTCGGATTACCACAAATTATCTAAGGCAAAGATTCTGTAATGGTTGTCGTAGATAGGTTTAGCAAGATGACACACTTTGTGCCTTATTCTAAAATTAATTATGCTTTAGCTATTGCTTTTCTTTTCTTGTAGAAAATTGTAAGGTTACACGGTATACTGAACAGCGTAGTATCAAATAAAGATCCAAAGTTCTTAAGCCATTTCTGAAAAACTTCCTGGTGATGAATAGGGACCAAATTGCCATTTAATACTTCTTATCACCCCTAAACAGATGGCCAAATAGAGGTAGTCCATCATACTTTAGGATCGCTATTCCGAGCTACAGTAGGTAAGAACTTGGCTAATTAGGAAGTTTACTTACTAGTGGTCAAATTCACTTGCAATCGAACAGTACATGACACCACTAAGTAGACCCCCCCTTAAGGTTATCTATGGTTTTAATCTCGAGTTACCCCTTGATCATACCCCTGAATTTGAATTTGAGCAAGAAGACCCTAACGTGAAAGCCTGAGTACAAAGCATGAGTACAGTCCCTTCAACACATCTATAACAAAGTTACTTAGCAGATCGACCAAGCCACTAGAAGAGTGAGAGAGAAGGCTAAGGGTAGGACGGCTAAACAATTCCAGCTAAGAGACTTGGTTTAGCTGCACCTCAGTAAGGAAAGGTATCCTATCAAGAGGAGGAACAAGCTATCTAGAAGAGCTGATGGACCTTTTAGAATCCTCTAGAAGATAAATGATAATACCTATAGGTTAGAGCTGCTCGAAGACTATAGAGTTTTTAAGACTTGAAACATTACCAAGCTCTGTCCATATCACCCTGATAGAGAACTAATTAAAGACCATTCAGATTTGATCCTAAATCTAAATAAACCAGAAGGAATTATAGAAATCAGGCTACTAGGCCTTTGACCCATAACTGAGCCTGAGAACTGAAGGGGTTAGTAAGGCGAATCCTCTTGCTCCAACCAACTCCTACCAAAGGTAAGTATCTCTTTACTAAGCCATTTTGTATGCCGAACTAAATGACTACCCATCTCTCAGAGATTGTATGCTGAATAGAAGAATGATGAGACATCTTCCAAACCTCGTACACTTACTCACCCTTGTTCGAGTTGACCATTTAATTGGCATCACCCTTGTCAAGAGGTCAAGAGAGAGACCCTAGACTAATCCTTAGTTACCCTTGCTCGAACAAACAATCTGATCGTAGTCTTTTGTCTGCATCCTCTAATGATATCACCAATACATTTCCACCACATGTATAGGACCACGTGTAGAATTTGTTATACTAATTATTATTTTTCTTAAATATTCAATTTTTACCCTTTGTGTTCTTTGTACATTACTTCTTTGGAAAATACCCTTTTGTCGTTTCCCCTTTTAAGCAAGTTACCATAACTTATTGGTATAAATATCCTTGTACTTGTAACCGAAATCATCAAATTACCATTAATATACTTAATATTCTTCCTTTCGTAAACATTAATTGTTTTCTTTTATTTCACTCTTATCCTAACCCTTAAGTAAGGCTTGGTGGAGAGTAACCTCACTAAACTAATTCATACGTCATATCGAGTTGTACCTTGAGTCCTAGAAAATTCCATTGGTGCATCATATCATTTGGAGTTATTTGTGGGTTTTTACTTACTTTTCATTCACATCTTTGTTCTTTTGTACTTTCCTTATCATCTCTTTAAGCTTTCAGTGAGCTTCAACCCATCCTTACTACTGGCCTTGATTATTCTTGGTTGCGGTACGCATCAAAATGTGTATAGAGGAGAATTGACTTAGGTGAAGTAGATGAAGAGGATGAAGAAGAAGGGTATGTTGAAGTAGAAGAGGGAGGTCGAGTACACCAAGCCACTAACTTTGTGAAGCTTTAGATCTTGAGCTCCAATGGTTCTAGAGATGATGATTATCTCAACTGTGAAGAGAAAGTAGAATGTGTCTTTAACTACTACGAGAATTAAGACCATGAGAAAATGAGAGATACCACCGTTGAATTCTCAAGCTATGCTATGATGTGGTGGAGAAACATCTAGGCCATGGGAAGGAGAGAAGGATATAAAGAGGTTAGCACTTGGCTCGAGATCAAAAGAGCCCTTAGAAATAGATGTGTGCCAAATACTTACTTGCAAGATACTTTTGCTCAACCTCAAGAGTTAAGGCAAGGAAGTTAAACTGTTGATGAGTATGTTCGAAAGTTTCAAATGCTCATGATCCAATGTGAGGTTAATGAGCCATTAGCTCAAATAGTATCCAGGTTCCTTATTAAGTTGAGGAATGACATCTGAGATGTAGTGGAGCTTTAAAAATTTACTACATTGGATGAGGCTATAAGGATAGCCTAATATGTAGAAAGATAGAGGAGAAATAGGTTGATCTGACCTAAGATTAGCCAACCTGTTTAGAGCAACTAACCTACTTAAAGTGGTAACTAAACTCCATAAGGTATTAACTTTAGCAAGAGAACTAATGTTACATCTGAGTGGAAGGGTCGTATTGTTGACTAAGAATCGCTAAATAGGTGCTATGAAAAGGGCTAAGAGTTTGGACAAAAGTCAAGCCAAATCAAGTGCTTTAAGTATCAAGAATTTAGGCACATGGCAAGCTAATGTCCAAACAAGTGAACTATCATCATCAAAGGTGATGCCCCAAAGGTTAAAGTAAATAATATTGATGAAGAACCTAAAGAGATAGGGGAGTTGGATAAAAAAATGTTAAGGGTAATGAGGAGCTAGTTGAAGAGGATGTGTTTGCCGAAGACTTAGACAAGCTAACGTTGGTTGTCTGACGTATGATGAGTTTTGAATCCTCTACTGAGGAGGAGCAGATAAAGAACCTATTCCATATCACACGCAAGGTGAATGAGTAAGCCTATGCACTCATAGTAGATAATGGGAGTTGTATTAATGTAACATCTACTAACCTAATTTGGAAGCTGAGTTTACCAACCTTGTTACATCCCAAGCCATATAAATTACATTGGCTAAATAGGAAGGGAATACTTCACATTACCTAGCAAGTACTGATACCGATCCCAATTAAAAATTACTCTAATGACATTCTCTGTGAGGTATTATCCATGTGCGCATCACATGCATTTTTAGGCCAACCTTGGCTTTTTGATCAAACGATCATTCATGATGAGTTTCAAAACACATATACATTTGAGAAAGATGGAAAGTAGATCACTTTAAACCCTACAACCCTTAGCTAAGTAAGCAAATTACAAGCTAAATTAGCTCAACAACCAAAGAAGGCTTTTGCTCTAAGTTGAGTCGAGCTCTAAGAAGCCATCAAGTCTAATATGTCGACCTTCTTATTAACAGGAAGACTACTAGAGTTAAAGGAGCAAGTTATGTTACCTGAGGAGATCTTAGAACTATTAGATGAATATACTGACCTGTTTCCTAAGTGGTTACTCGAAGGATTACCCCCTTTCCGAGGGATCGAACAATATATTGACTTAATACCTGACACTACCTTATTGAATTAGCTTGCTTACTAGATGAATCCTGAGCAAATAATTGAGCTCTAGAGGTAAGTCAACAAGTTGTTGGAAAAGAGGTTATGTGAGAGAGAATCTAAGCCCTTGCGTTATGCCTACATTATTTATGCCAAAGAAGGATGGTACTTAATGAATATAGGTGGATAGCAGAGCTGTGAACAAGATTACAATCAAGTATAGGTATGCCATTCCAAGGCTAGATGATATGTCAGACAAATAGAGTGGTGCTAGAGTATTTAGTAAGATTAACTTGAAGTCAAGATACTACTAAATTTGCATGAGATAAGAGGATGAGTATAAAATTGCTTTCAAGACACATGTTTTGTATGAGTGGATGGTGATGCCATTTGCATTGTCAAAAGCTTCTAGTGCTTTTATGAGTTTCATCAATCATATCCTAAGAAATCTAATTGGGAAGTTTGTAGTAGTCTACTCTAACGACATCCTTGTCAATAGCACCAACTTACCAAGCCATATTGAACATCTTTGAGTCATTTTTTATACTTTCCGAGTAGAAAAGTCATTTGGAAATCTGAAGAAGTGCTGTTTCTGTTAGGAATAGGTAACGTTCCTAGGGTATGTAGTTAATGGATGAGGTTTAAGAGTTAATCAAGAGAAAATTTGATCCATTGTAAAGTGGCCGACTCTAACTTCATGTGTCAAGGTAAGAAGCTTCTATAGATTGGCTTCCTTTTACCAATACTTTGCTTAAGGATTTAACACCATAGTTGTGCTCCTTATCAAGTTTACGAAGAAGAATATAGAGTTCAAGTGAAGAGAAAAAGAGGAGAGAAGCTTTTCTAAGGTAAAAGAAAGATTAACCTTTACCCCAATTTTAGCTTTGCTTGACTTTGAGAAAGTGTTTGAGCCTTGAATGCAACACATCAAGTATTGGCATCAAAGCTGTGCTAATGTAAGAAGGTCAACCTGTTACCTATCCTAGTAAGAAGCTTAGAGAAGCACAATTGAAATACTTTATAGATGACAAGAAACTCTTGGCATTGATCTAAGTTCTTCATGTATGGCAATACTATCTCCTACCAAAAGAATTTGTCATAGATGTTGATAATGAGTCCTTATGATATTTGCAAAGTCAATTGAAGCTTTCAAAGAAATAGGCTCGATGGGTGGAGTTTTTGGAAGGGTTTAATTTTGTCATAAAGTATAAGCAAGGTAAGAACAATAGGTTGCGAATGCCCTATCTAGAAGACATGTTCTTCTCATTGAGTTGCAGACCAAACTTTTAGGGTTTGCTAGCATTATAGAATAATATCAACATGACTCTCATTTTGTTCTTATATGTTGATGCTGTGGATAAGGGAAGATGGTGGACGAATATCATGTAGAGGACGAATACTTATTCTAAGATGACAAGTTATGTATGTTGACCTATTCTATAAGCGAGTTGTTAATGAAAGCAGCTTATAGTGGAGGAATTTCTAGATACTTTGGAGAGAAAAAGATGATTGAGCTATTAAATGCAAGGTTTTTTTAACCTAAGATGAGGTGAGATGTACATCATGTGGTTGAGAGTTGTGTAATATGCAAAAAGGCTAAGAGCTAAGCTAAATAAGGGAGAGCAATGCCTCTGCTTGCCTTAACTAAACCATGGGTTGACCTGAGCATGGATTTTATCCTTAGATTACCCCGAATTGCTCAAGGCAAAAGCTCTGTTATGTTTGTAATATGAGGCAAGTGCACCTATCAGTTTTAATATAGCAGATGTGAGTCCAAGTCGATCCCTCAGAGACTTCGAGTACTAATATTAACCTTAGCTTTATTATTTAACCGGAAAATTATGAAAGTTTGAATTAATTAAAAAATACTAAAATTAACGAACTAATTTAATTAAAAGACTTAATTAAGCAATTGAAAAAACGATAAAATCAAGAACGACTTCAAGAAAGTAATAACGTATTTAGGAATTACTTCTCTTAGAGTTAATCATGTGATCACTTAAAATATATTCAATTCGGTTTCTATATTTCTTGACTGGAGAGATTCACAACTAAAGTTAATACCTTTCTCAAGCATATTAACCCTAATCCTAAATTATTTACCAGAATCTCTTCACTTAGTAATATAATTTAGAATTGCATTAATGAATAATGAATTCCCACACAATTAATTAACTTTCCAGAAGAAACATGTATCTTATCTCTAAGTATACATGTAATCCTTTTCAATTATGTAAAGATCTAATTATACATGTAATTTCTCAATCAACATGCATAATATCATATATTGATATTCTGAAAATATCAATCAATAATTAAACGACATAATCGAATCAAGTAAAAATAGAAACTTTATTGAAATTTCTAAATCAATCCAAGAATCACATGAAACCCTAGGTTCCATAATCCTAAATACTCGAATTCTAAGCTATCATAATGAATCTAAAAACGAGTTTCATCAATAATATAAAATAAAACATAGAAACCCCTTTTGATTAATGAACAATCTCTCTAATCTTGAAGTTGATGTTGTTTCTCTTTTTCTTGATGTTGTTCCGCCTCTTTCTTGATGTTGTTCCTTAAGTCTCTTTCTCTTCTCTTATGTCTCTCCGTTTCCGTAATGTCTCTCTTGTCTTTTGAAACGCTAAGATATCTTTTTATATATGTATTAGAAAGATTCTGTTTTCGTCACCAGACACGGCCTGGGATATGGTCGTGTCCCCAGGTCGTATAACTTTCTGCACTAAGGCAAAATTTTCTACACAACTTCAAAACTTTATAACTTCTTCATTTGAACTCCGATTTGAGTGAAATTTGATTCCTTTTCTTCGTTTTTGATCCTAGAACGCATTCAAACCTAAAAATCAAAATTTTACTCAATTAAGTATTAATTTCTTAAAAAAAAACCAAAAATGTAAGGAAAATACTATAAAATCACCATATGAAATATGTTTAAAATCAGAGTTATCAGTTTATCATGGACAAATTTAGCAAGATGGCACACTTTATGCCTTGTACTAAAACTAATGATGCTTTAGCTATGGCTTCTTTGTTTTTGCAAGAAATTGTTTACTTGCATTGAACGTAGAGGAGTATGGTGTTAAATCAAGGCTCAAAGTTATTAAGCCATTTCTAAAGAACTCTTTAGCATCGGATGGGAACTAAGCTGCTATTCAGTACTTTTTACTAACAAAGGTTGTCAATTGCATCTTAGGATCATTAATCCGAGCTACTGTAGGAAAGAACTTAGTTGATTGGGATGTCTACCTGCCTATAGTAGAGTTTGCTTACAATAGAATAGTATACACCACCATTGGACATGCTTCATTTGAAGTCGTCTATGGTTTTAACCCTAAGTTATCACTTAATTACACCTCAATGCATTGACTGACCAAGAAGAACTAGAAGCAAGAACTAGAGTCAGCTCCTCCAGTAGATTTATCAATGAGTAACTCAGCACATCAACTAAGCTGTTAGAAAGTTGAAAGAAAAACATAAAGGAAGGAAGACTAAGCAATTTTAGCCCAGCAAGCAAGTATGGCTATACTTAAGTAAAGAGAAATTTCTTAATAAGAAGAAGGACAAGCTATCTGTCAGAGTTGAAAGACCATCTAAGATACTCTAGAAGATAAATGACAATATGTATCGATTAAAGCTCCTATAAGACTTTAGAGTGTTTGATGTGTTTAACATTACCGATCTCAACCCTTAATTACCTAAAGAAGAATTGAGAGAAGACCAGCCGAATTTGATCCTAAATCCCAATCAACCCAGCGAGATGATAGGAATTAGATTACTGGACACTTAACCCAAGTGTAAGCTCCAAGGCTTGAGAGTATGGCCAGGCATATTCTCTCACTACGACCTATACTGGAAGAGTTTAAGAAACTACCATCTACTAACCTACTGCCTTACCCAAGCTTAATGCACTTGTACGTATCAATGTTCTCTGAACGTTAACTTGAGGAGCACTTAGACAACAACTTAACTAACGCTACCACTAGCTCAACTAACTTGATTACAAGCTATTAAGAGAGTGACTGAGCCCAACTCACTTAGGAAGGATCTTTAGCTTTGCTTGGCATATCTACTCAACTACAGCCAATCTAATCGTACAATCTCATTTGTTTTGCTAAATGTGAACCCTGCAAATTTAGCTAATTGTGAGTAGAATTAAATTCTAATACTGTAGATAACTTCATGAGTCGTTAAGGCTAGGTAAGATAATTTAATTAAAATTATAAAATTGAATATATTATAAGTAATAAAAACCTTAAATTTTGATCAAAACCTAAATCGTGTATAAAATCCCTAAATCCTATGTACGCATAAATACCCAAAATCGAACTCGAACATGACGAAAACCTTAAAACTATAATTTTAAGTTTATAAAATGAATAAATATAACCTAATAGTAATAAAACCTTAGTCAATTAGAATTATCGACTAATCCGCGTAATTGCATAAAATTTTTAACGAACAGATTGAGATAACTAGTAAATATTATAAACATAATAGGTAATAATTAAATTAATAAATTTTTTATAAAATTTCAAGATTATTTTATAAATAATAAATTTATAATTTTTGTATTTGGAAAAATTCAAATATTTTTATTTTTCTTTTTCCTTATTCTTTTTCTCATTTTTCCTTCAATGCCACGTTAAGTTCCAGATTTTACCAATTGCCTATGTGATTATTTTTTTTTCACCTACAGGTGTTTAATTAAGAGAAGAGGAACAAACGAAGTGATCAACCTTGTCCCATCATAATTAATATTACATCTTACATTGGATTTCTCTTCTTTTTCTCATCTTTACTAATCACTTATTGGACCTTGCAGTAGCTCCCCTATGTTTGGAAAAATAAGAACTAAACATACATTATTTTCTACTTTTCAAAACAAGAAAAGAAACAAAATACAAGACTACAATTTCTCACTTTCTTTTCTCAAACCATGGATATCCTCTTCTTTTCTTTCAAATTTTCTAGTGATTTCCAAAAGGACAACAACCAAAGAAAAGGAAAAAGGATCCTTGTCATCTCTATTACATTCAATTTATTAAGGAAATTAGGTTGGTAATAGGTATAATATATGTATTTTATATTAATTCTCTTAAGGTATTTTGTACATACTTGTGTCTTATAGAAGGTGTATGTAATATTAGTATTTCTTTGTTTAAGTATATTCATATGTATATTATACATGTTATAATAATTTCTACAAATAATTAGTATGAGGAGATATGTTTATGTACATATATGCATGAATAGTATATATATATATACTTTCTATTTTTATTTTATAGTGTATATGTAGATATAAATAATAACATGTATATATATATATATATGTAACCGAAAATAGGCATTTATAATTATAAAATACAAAATACTAGTATAATATAGTATATCTATAATAAAGGGTATATATTCGATAGGTATACATGTATGTCGTAATGTATTTATATTGTATTTTTATTATATAGATTATATATATACTATGGACGCAATACATATGTATGTGTGTTTATGTATAATACTATGTATATTAAGTATTTTAGTATATATATATAATCGTATATGTATGTATATGTATAAAAAACAATTACATGTATATATATAGTAGTTTATACAATATATTTAGGGTTATGTTATTATAGTACATAAGTATATTATACACATAAAAATACATATATGAATAGTTTGGTATAAGTAGAAATATGAGGATATTTGAATAGTACATAATATACTATAATATTAATTTAATAAATAAAGTAAAGCAGTAAATATGTATATATATATAGTAACATTCTTAAAAAAATATAAGAAATAAATAATTTATAAAATTTAGTAAAATAAAATAATAAATATTATTATATATATGTATATGATGTAAAAATACAAAAATAAGAAAATGTCGAAAAAGTACAAAAATCTGAAAATGATACGTGGCATTCTCCAATGTTGTCATGTCAACCTTTAATGGAATTAATTAAATTTATAATTTAAAATAATAATAAATTAATCAATTAATTAGAAAATTAATAAAGTAGAAAAAAAATGAATTAAATAGGTTTTAAACCTAAAAAATAGCAATAATAGGTAATTATGGTAAAATAGACTTAAAAATAAGAAAATTTCAAAATATAAGATTTAGATATTTATTAAACCATAAATATACAAAGAAAAGCTTAAAATAATATTTTATAATTATTTAAGTCAAAATAATGAATTTTGCAACATTTTTTATAGCATAATAGGAAATGCGGATTATAACGTTCAAAATGGACTCCGTTACGAGAAAGTATATCCAAAAAACGATAAAAATGGATTATAAATTCATAAAAATCAGAGTTAAATTGAAAAAGTTATACATGATTAACGAAAAAACTCAAACCAAGCATTTTCTAGGAATAGATATCTAATTTAAGTAGTTAGTACTAAATCTATGAATAGTTTAGTCATTTAACTCAAACGCTTATTATTTTCTTATTCCATATATGTAGAGTGATCCCAATAAGGATCCCAACTTATTAAGTGAACTATTACGATTGTTGATAAACTTAATAACTAAGTGAGTACTCTTGATGACTTTATACTTGTTTTGTGCTTATAATTAGTGCGGTTAAAGTAAATATTAATAACTTAATGCATAAGGGTTTGAGTTATACATGTGCCTGAATAATGGTTGTGTGTTGTGTAAAATGTTGTAAAATATAATAGTTGAATGATTAGCTGCTTGATTTATTATTACATAATTGAATGGTTTGTTAATATTGGTTTATCACCTCATAAATTGATTTAATTATATTCGACTTAACTAAAATTAAATGGATCATACATAAGCATGACATTGCATATAATGTTTTGACCATTATCTCACGCAATTGGTAATGAAGAGCCTTGGAGGGATGGATTCTCATATGATTTGATTAGCACAGTGCAGGAGCATTAGTACAACAAAACCCTATCATTAGTTCGTAAGTTTACTTAGTGTCGGAGACGCTAACCGTAGGTAATTGGGGGTTAAGTCTAGAAACCATCGCTGTAGGGTGTAAACGTAAACTACAAGGGTTACCTTACCGCTAAACCTGGGTATTATGTATTATTG
Source organism: Lumnitzera racemosa (assembly GCA_024138005.1). NCBI lineage: Eukaryota > Viridiplantae > Streptophyta > Magnoliopsida > Myrtales > Combretaceae > Lumnitzera > Lumnitzera racemosa. The sequence goes on along the minus strand of JAMXBC010000003.1, from coordinate 31,549,722 downwards.
GATTTCTTTGAAATGAAAATGTATTTCGTGAAATAAGAAATTTAAATTTATGGTTAAAAACCTTAAGTACTAGAATCTAGTTGTGATTGGTGCCGATATATCTCCAATCCTTATTTTGGAGAGTGTTAAATTCGATATTGTATGTAGTATTGGTCAACTGCATAAATATTTTTTGGCATACTGTTTGTTCATGTATTCATATTTTTATTAATAAATTGTATGATAACATGCTTGCTGGTATAGTATGAGGGATAACTCACTAAGTTCTTGCAATTTATTCCCCAATAGTTTTCTTTTGCAGGTTGATAGATAAGCGAATATAGGTTAAGAGTCAAGCATTGAGTGCAAGTATTAAGATGTTTAGAGGTTAGGGCCAAAGATAGATTGTATAACTTGTTCGAAACATTAAATATAAATACTACCCTTGTATTTAGATTTCGTAACTTTGGTAATTATAAATTTTAGATCTTACTACCTGATCTTATTGTTTGGTAAGAGATACTGATTCTTTACAATTCTGAGGAATTTTAGATTATTGGATATTTATAGTTATTTATATTTTACAATATGTTAATAAATTAAAATAAAAAACTCTCGCAATTCATTATTTAGAGTCTTGTAATTTCTGACTTGTAAGATAATTTTCATATCAGGGGTGTACGCGTGATATGAAAATTTTAAGTAATCCTATTAAGCTTCCCTTAGGGTTATAACACTATAAGCATTGCCAATGACTACCAGCTACGTATTCAACCACTGCATGATGGAATATGCTATAAAGACCGGATGTTTTCTTGATTTTTCATTTGTACCCTTTTACATTACCTGTATTCTACTTTGTTTTAGGAAATACCTATTTTGTCTTTTTTGCTTTTGGCAAGCTATCTTAGAATATTAGGTATAAATACCCTTATACATTGTAGTCGTAACAATTTATCTGATATTGAATATATTACATTATCCCTCTTGTGAGCATCTTTTGCTTGCTTAGTCTCACTCTTATCCTCAACCTTCAGTAAGGCTAATTGGCAAGTACTCTCACCAAATTAGCTCGTGTATCATAGCAAGTTAATTCATGAGTCATTGGTAGTTCCTTAGTACATCATATCCTATAAACTAATTGTAGATTTTGCTTCCTTATTTTTTGTTCTATGCATTTTCATTATCATTATCATTTTCAAGCTTTCAGTAAGCTTGGACCCATCCCTAATATGGCCGACCTTATCCATCCTTAACATAGTCATATTATACCCATAGGCCCGAAATATGAAAATATAATAAAATAATAATATTATAACTCATTTTATTATATTATACTATACGCACCAAAATGCACTAGATAGGTATCGAAATGTAACAATACCTTAAAGATAAATTATATGGACTAAAATTTTAAAATGACATAAAATAATATGTAAGAGTAATATAAGTACTTCAAGTATAATTATCATGTATAAATATATACCTATAGTTACCTAAAACACCCGAAATTATGCAAAATTAGCTAAAAATTATAATTATAATTATAATTAGTAGGAATTAGTTGGTGAGGGATTGTTGTGGTTAAGGACACTTATTGAGGAAGAAAAACAACTTAATGACACCTAGCAAAGTTAAGTTAGTGGTAGTATATAAGCCTTGAGGATAGAGAAAATGTCGTCCTATACATGCCTTAGAAAAAAAAATTCAAGAATTTCTCTCTCTAACTTTAGTAAGATCTAAGAATCTGGAAAAATTCTAGAAATTGAACAAAGTTAGTAGGGAAAAATCATATGAAAATTAGACAAATCGGTGTAAACCAAGCAAGAAAATGGTGCAAGGGTTTAAAGGTAATTTAGGTGCAAACTACTACCCTAAGTAATAGAGTAGGTTACACCTAAGAGTGTGAATAGGGTAATGATGACCAATGGTGGTTGGATGGCTGGTTTTCGATGAGTGTCCTAAAATCATTTTATTTTTGTTTAATTGTTAAAAATACTAAACTAAGTCGAAAAATATTATGGAAAAATTTTGGAATATTTTTGCATGTACAATTGGGGAAAAATATTAGTTTGGTAAAATTTTAAGATGATATATGCTATCTTTAAGAAATTACTAAATCATTACCATACATAAATGAAACAAGCCTAACTATAACAACATCAGAGACTTAGTCAAAGGTTATCGGTTTAGGAAGCTTTAAGTTAGATACTTTATTAGAGAGTTCTTGGATGAAAACTTTATAGTAAACATACTTTCATAATCTTTTTCAAATTCTTCAGCATTAAGTTAATATTTAATAAATGGCTTAATAAACTTTCTTAAATCGAATCACAACCATACTTAAATCATTAAAATGAACTAATATACTTTATATTTAGTAAAAAATAAAGTAATAGTATTGAACATCTAGGGTTATGTGAAGGAGATGGTCATGAAAACGCATGCCTAGCACACATCAAAATCAAGTCAGCTGGAATCAATGCTTCGTAGCATGTGGGAGTATTGGTTTAGAATACTTAGAGGAATAAAAGTACTTGTTTGTAGTTGTAATATTTGGTTGTATGTGTATGATGGTGATGCTATTTTATTGATTGAAGGTAAACTCCGTATTGTGTTTTCTATCTGACCTTAAGTTGCTTGGCTTGACTTGAACATGGTAGATCACCTATAAATGGGACTAATTATAACTTAAGTTTAACTCCAACCTGCATGCATGGTAACCTACTAGGGGTAACAATTAGGGTGTTGGACCAAATGTCGATACTTCGATAAGAATAGTTGAAATGATCATTTTCTATGCTTGGTTGAATTACGTGATAGGGGAAGAGGTCGTGGCAAGGTTAGGAACCATGGTTCGAAAGTAGTTTAAGGAGAAGGATATTTTCCATTGCATAAGCTTGAGCTTAGTTTAATAATGTCTCATTGAAACTTCTCAATTCAGGTTAGATAAGTGTAATTTCTCTAACTTCATAGTAAATCGATTAAACATTGTACGATGAATTTCATTTACTTATTGCATTAGATTTCATTAATGATTGATAACCTTATATATTTGTTGTACTCTTATGATTCTGTCCCTTCTTACTGAGCTAGTTGAGTCACATCCCTTTAAACTATGTTGCATGTGTTGATTAGATCTTAAAGGTGTTGCATTACAATCATCTGCATGTTAGTATTTGGTAGGTTAGGAAGTGAGGACTTGAAGACTACTGGACCATTCGCTCTTTTCTTTTGTTATTTTCTTTCTTTTTGTGGGAAAACTATATAGGTCTCCCTAAGTAGCTTTATAGTTTTGAAACTGTTGGTTAATGTTATATGTATATATAAATATGTGAAACTCTTGGAGCTGTAAAGTTTTTTTTTTTAAAAAAAAAAGACTAAATCTTTTGATATATATATATATATAAGTATTTTAAAAGTAATGAACTACTAATACTTCAAGAAAAGTGTTTTGGCAAAGCTATTCTACATTTATATATGTTACAGGTGCCCAATTGACTGCTTCAAGATTAGTCGAGTTTTGTAAGCCTTATGTAAGCTATATTTATGATAGCGGCTAAGGGGTTAGCTTTTATCTTAGATTAGTTCTTCAAGTAAGACTATATTGAGTTTGGAGCATGACATGTAGGAATGCAAAACATTAAGTGCATATGTGATTGTTTAGGTAACTCTTATCTATAAGTTAATGCTCTAACCATCTCATAACTTGAAAAAAGGACCAAGATATCTTTAAGAGAGTTTATAATAAGGTTTCCTATTAATCATTATGGTAAGTCCAAATAGATCCATATGTAGAACTTCTAAGGGTCTATATGTCGAAATAGAGTTTTTACTTTTGAAAGAGTTAAAAACCATCGTATTCATGGAATAAGAGGAAAAGTGAAAGTCATTTCTAACATTTAAAACCAGAAAGAACTATTTTTTGAAGGTTTCTTAATTGTTTGAAATTGATATCGTGAAACTTCTTATGCTACAAGAAAGCATTTCCATTTTCAAAAAACAAATAATTTTTACATTTCACCTTTGATGGTTTTATGATGTAAACCTTTCTTTGTGTTACCCCTTCGAAGACTTTGAACCACATTGAAAACTAAACTTTTGTTATATTAAAGAACTACTTTATGACTGTGTTAGATAGTTGGCTAATGCAAGTAGGTTATGCTTTGGGCCTTTCACAAGAAAAGAGTTTTCAATAGTAAATGGCTTCTTACCAACAGTAACAATACTCGTAATTTTAAATTTCCTATTATCTCTAAATATTACATATCCTTTTTCCTCTCATATAATGCTAAAGAACATCCAAGTATCTCTCATAATATGTCTTGACTATAATATTGTCTACATACCATGTTCCATTAAGATTAGCTTCAAGGTTTTGTAAAGGAAAAGAAAACAATTATATGTTCTTCCAAAACTAGACAACTTTGGGTTGTTTTTCGTTCAACCTCATATTTCCACTTTTATTAATGTTAGCAAGACTATAGGAAATCTATCTAAATATGATAATAGGAGATTTGTCTAGTATAATTATAGCAACCATATCCATCGGGATTATTGTTGTATCAAAATTAACTCATATTATTATGCATAAATAGATGTTGTATCTCTATACAAAATATACACAATAAACATAATTTTTCTCATTATTCTTAGTGTTTTTTTTTTATTAATATGGTATTACAACCTGGCTTTAGAGCCATATTTTCTTGTATTTTTATGATTTCTACGTACACAGTTTGCCTACATAATTGTGGACTTTATCAATTTTATATTCCCTTTTCTTTGATTATTTTGTTTTCTTATCATCGTCATCAATTTTTTTTTTCTTTTTGTGATTTACAAAATTTAAACACAGATTTTTTCTATTTGAAACTCTTTATTTCATCATAGAGAAACCTAATATTTTAAAACCTATTGGAATTGTTCTGACTAACTTAAATTTTAATCTTTGATTTAAGAAATGAAAAGTTTATTGATAGGTCACAAGCTGACATACTGTTATTGAAGATATCACTAAGCCAATTAAAGAGAAAGATGAAGTTAATGTACAATTTGCAGATAGTCTTGAGGATTGGGATAGTAAAAATCATTAGATTATCACATTATCTACAAATAACTCTATTTTTTCCATTCATATCCAATTTGATGATTATCACCCTGCAAAAGAAATTTGGAATTTTTTGGTTAATCGATATCAAACCATTAGAATTACCCATTATTATTAGTCGACCATTCTTCATAATCTAAAACAAGAAATAAGTCAATCTATGAATGATTTTCTTGCTTAAGTACAATCAATTTTGAATCAAATATTTAGGTAAAATTGAAGATCATTTACATCTCATTTAAGCTCTCATGGCTCTTCAACCTAAATATGAAGTTGTTCGAACCTTCTTGCTACATTGAAATCCATTCCCATCATTGGATACTACCATTTAAGAGATTATTTTTTAAGAAACCTTCCTCAATATGGAAAAAAAAAAAAAAAAACCTCCTCAATTTGAAACAATTGTTGCAAGTACTCGGTATTCGCACTAGAAATCCTATACTCGATTATGTAAGAATTGTAATCAAATTGGTTATACTTTTGTTGCTTATCCTATTCAGAGATATTTTCGTCGTCTTAAGCATTTTATTGAACACTGTCCCATATACCCTCCAAGATTGAAACGTTGGTTCTTTAAATCCAAGAATTTCTCGAGCTTGGATCTTCTTCTATCACTGCTGTTGTTGTTATTAAGGCTTCTACTTCCATCACTATAAGTGATCATGAGGTACTGCTCAAGTAGGTCATCTCTTTTAATTACCATATTACTATGTTTGCCTCTCCGAGTAACTCTCATTGGCTTTTTGACCCAGCATATAGTAACCATATGACCATTAATATTAACTTATGTCACCAGCAACATCCGTATCTTCCTCACCATCAATTCATATTGCAAATGAAACTAAAATGAACATAACTTACACATCTATCCCTAATCTTAATTTTCCTAAAACCTACTATGTCCCTACCTTGAAACTTAATCTCATCTATATTGGTCAATGGTCAGGTACAAGATCCACAAACAAGATATATTCTTAGGGTAGGTTATAGGGTAAGTTGATTTCATCTTCCTCAAAAACTTATGTTATGACTACAACTACCGACTCCTTCACTTATCGGTGGCATCTATATCTTGCTAAAGCCTTAACTAGCAAAATTCATGCTTTATTTGTCGTGAATTATAAGGATCTACAAAGTCTAGAGTATTTAATTGCTTACATTGTCAACTTATGAAACAACTTGTAATGTCTTTTACTAATAATGATTCTATTTCAAATATTTCTTTTAGCTTAATTCATTCTAACATTTGGGGTCCTTCTCCTATTTCTTTAGTAATGGTTTTTGTTATTCTATATTTATTTATTGATGAATATTCTTGGTTAACTTTTACATATATATATATATATATATAACATTAAATTTGCACATATAATTAAAACTCAATTCTCTTGAACTATTAAAATTCTTAAGACAAACAGTAAAATGGAATATAGAGATTCTTCTCTACTTCAATTTCTTAGTCAATAAGGCATTGCTATTTAACGTTCTTGTCCTTATACATCCTAATAGAATGGGTGAGTCAAGCACAAGGAATTGTCATATTCTTGATTTAGTATGTGTTCTTCTTCTCCTTGCTTAATGTTTAGAATTTTTTTTTTTTGATAAGAAGCTCTTAATGCTATTTATACTATTAATCAACTTCCCACTTTGGTTCTTCATAATTTATCCCCTTTTGAAAAGCTGTTTGGTAAGCCTTTTAACTATTCAACCCTTAAACCTTTTGGATGTGCTTGTTTAGTTCTATCATAGCCTCATTAATACACTAAATTAGAACCTCATGCTCATTTAAATTGTTTTCTTTGTTATGGAGTTGAACACAAAAGGTAATTGTTATTAGATCCTATTTTCGACAAATTATGCATCTCTTTCATGTTACCTTCTTGGGAAATACTTGGTTCTCTTTACTTTCTAAATATCATCACTCTGTTAATACCAACTCTCTATTTTTTCAATAATTGCTTGATTGAGTTGTTTCCAAGTCCTAATACAATTGATTCTAATGCAAGTGATTATGTTAATACTCACTTTCCCCTACGTATTGCTATTGAACCTATCTAGTTGTTGATCGACCACCTATACTCATATCCGTTCTTAACAGTTCTCTTCAACATTCCAGTTACGTAAGAGAAACTCCTCATTATCTTACTAATTTCCATTATTATTTTGTTATTGTAAACCTCTATGAGCCTTATTCTTATGGTAAGGTAAGTATTAACCCTCTTGGGGGCTAAGCTATAATTGAAGAAATTTAGGCTTTATAGAAAACTCAAGGTTGGGACTTAGTCAATCCTCCCTTGAAAAAGACTTCTAGTGGTTGCAATAGGTTTACAAAATCAAGACTTATTTCGATAGAATTGTTGAGAGTTACAAAGCTCTCTTAGATACTAAAGGGTGCACTTAAGAGTATAGCATAGACTATAAATAAACTTTTGAACCAATGGTTTGATTAAAATATGTTCATAGTCACATTGCTACAATTCGTAAATGGAATCTTTTCTAGATGGATGTCGAAAGTACTTTCCTCCACAATGATCTAATGAAAGAGGTTTATATTTATCCTCCTCTTAGTTATCATTCTCCCCATAAGGCTTATAAGCTTTAACAAGCCCTATATGGATTAAAATAAGCTTAAAGGGTTTGCTTTGCCAAATTTAGTTCCACTCTTGCTCAATTTGATTTTGTTTCTAGATTACGTGATTTAGCATTATTCATCTGATGAATCAACGACAATAATATCCATCTATTACTTTATGTTGATGATATGCTAACAACAGGAGTTGATGCATCTATTATTTAAGATTTATAACATTATCTTAGTCTTGAAATGATAGATCTATACAAGATTAATTTTATGTATTGATCAATTATGTGTGTTATTGTAAATTGTGTAAATATTCGATATTTATACATGAAGCTAAACTAACCCTATGATAAATATGGTTAGTGTCGTGCCTGATTTTTCTAGGTTTTAATTATTTTTCTTAACCTACTTAGTATTAAACCCTAACTTGTCTAATACTAACCTTAGACTAAGTAAGAAAAACTTGGTTCTACTTTGAAAAGTTTGGAATTGTCACCCTAACCAAAGTTTAGAAAAAAAATGAGTTAACTTAAAACCAATTGGGTAGATTGATTTTAACATAGATACTAAATTGAGTAAAGATTGATTTAAAAAATGGTTTTTAAAAATTGAAGATTTAAGTTTGGGGTTAACTTATTAAACCCTTAATAGATATCATTTTTAACTTTCCGAATTTAAATTTATTTTTCAAATTACCTCTTTTAACTAATTCTAAATTTATAATAAACTAATTTTATTTGCATAAACAAAAATAGAAAATTGAAATTATTTACAAAAGAGAAAATAAAAAGATTTCCTTATTTTAAGTCACTTTGTGAGTGCCTATGTGCCCTCTAGATAGGATCAAATTTTTCGTAATTCATTTTTCAAAAACATTAAAAGGTTAATTCTTTTTAATTTTTGAAAAACTAATTGAGTTTATATTTTTAATCCAGTTTAAGTTATTTAAAGAAAATTTCTAAAGAGTATTAAATTTGGTTTGTTTGTATTTTTTTGAAAATTTAAAACAGACTTAATTTTGGAGAAGGGTTTATTTTTGTTTATTTAGAAAAGGGATTTTTTTAAGAGACAAAACATTTTATTTTTATTTTTATTTAATTTTTAAAATTTATTTTCATTTATTATTAATTTTCTTTTTATGTTGACCTAACATGCTAAAAAAAATAAAATATTGAAGCTTCCCTTTTCCCTTTTCTTTTCACTCTCTTTTTTTTTTCTTTTCTTCCTTTTTTTTTGTACAGGTTTCTATTACAATAAAATAAATAAATAAAAATTGAAACAATAGATAAAATAAAACAACAAGTAAGAGAGGGTGGACCAACTGCAATGTAAGGGTATGCGGATCAGTTTAGAGCTCTACTTAAGTTGAAGGAGAAGAAAAAGTTGACGACATGGTGGGCCTAATGGAGGTGGTTCTAGGTGGTGTTTACAGTAGGTAAGGAGTGTTTCATGTAGATTGTATTGGACTTAAGGGGTGTAGGGAGAGTGCCTTGGCAAGTGGTGGTGATTTAGGTGGTTTTTGAAGTGGCGGTCGATGTTGGTGGTTAGGTGACATACTCGTGGCGTTGCTGGGTGTGAGAAGGAAGTTGGGTTGAGGGTTTTCAAGTGCTATAAACTCAATCATATGCTTGGTTTGGCTTGAAATAGTGGCTAGTATGGTGGTTCAAGGAGTGGGTCGTAATGGATAGGGTTTTCAAAACCCTTAATGGTGGTTGGAGTTAGAAACCATGGCAAGGTGTGAAACTAGTTGGGTTCAAAAGTTGGGCACCTAAAAAGCTTGGAAATGTAAGTGTTTTGGTTTGAACACCATCGTAATTGAGCTTAACATAGAGAGAGAAAGCAATACAACCCTAGAGAGAGAAATAGTGGTATGTGTGTGTTCTTCATTGTTTTGAATGAAAATTGATGACCATAATGGCTTCCTAAAACCCCTTTTATACTAAACAACCCCTGGATTAGCATAGAAGGTCAAGAAAAATCATTAATTTTAAGATTCAAATTAATGGCCTTTTGACCTACATATGATTTTTTTTTTTTCCATTTTCAATACAATTATTGCATAAATCTGGACAAACGCTTGGTTGGATGCTAGAGTATGCCATGCCTAGCACACAATTGCATCATTAATTCAATGGAAATTATATGTGAGCATAACAAAGATCGTGTCAAAATGAGGAGGACGATTTGAGGATATTGCTACAAATCATGCAGCTGATGGCATGTACTTGGCATGCCTATGTGATATACGTGCCCGAGGAAACTAAGGCCTTATTGCATATGCTTAACGTTTGATCCTTATGGGAAAGGGGTTGGGCTCTTTAAATAAGCTTAGCTTGATCTGGCTCTCCCTTTTTTTTATAATTAACATCTTTTTCAAAAAAATAAATAAAATAAAATAAATAAAAATACACCATACTAAACTAAGTTTCAACCTAAAATAGCTTAATTTTGACATTTGAGCCTATGCAAATTAATTTTTATTCAAGCCCAATATAATTTTTTTGTAATTAAACCTAATGTTAAAAATTAAATGATATTTTCTAAGTAATTTAAAGATCCTAAAAATAACCTAAGACTTATTTCTCGAAAGATTTTATTATGAAATCTTTTCTATTTTTTAAATTTTCTATCTTTTGTACTTTTCTAACTTTTCCATTTTTTTAATTTTCTAAATTTTTAAATTTTTTTGTATTTTTCTGAATTAAGATCCCTTTTCCATATTAAAAAAAAAAACTTTTAAAATTACATGGGGGCAAAAAATAGAGTGTCTATAGTTAGGGTAGTAAATAAGCCAAGTTACTCGTTAGCTACTTGAGCTCGGCTTTGCTTGAGTTTGATTATTAAATGAGGTAAGTTTGAGCTCAAAACAAAACTCTTTTAATTAAATGAGTCAAGTTTTAGTTTTAAATTTAAGTTCACGAGCCAACTAGTGAGCAAGCTTATTTACATTGTTAACAAGCCAATTTGCCCTACTCGTTAGCAAGCTTATGAATAGGCTCGTAAGACTACATTATATTAATGTGATTGTTTTTATTTTTAGTTTTAATAATTATATTTTAGTGGTTTTATTATATTTTGTAGTGTACATTTTTTCAATTCATACATTTTTAATCTTATATATCTTAATAATCTTCTAATTATACTAATTTTACATTTGTATATTACCAAGTAATAGTTTCACACTTTATAATTTATGTTTAAATCAAAGTTCTATATAATACATGCATATTACAAATGGATAAACAAGAGTCACCGACAATGATTAATTATGAAATGCAAAATGTGCATTTTGATTGGCATATTTTGTTTCAAGATATCATGTAAGAGAAGTATCCACGACTAGCTTATCTATAATCATGATGTTATGTTATTGGATTCGTTGTAGCGTACTTTTAAATGATATATTACCTCAAAATGATATATTACCTCACAATAATATTAGGTATAGTCTCTAATATGGAAAATGCAAGGATATAAATATAAAAGTATAAATTTAAGCTTAAGCTCGTTTAGGCTTATTTATATAAACAAGCTCAAATTTGAGTTTAAGCTTAAGCTTGTTTAGGCTCGTTAATACAAATAAGTTAAACGAGCTTATTCATAAGCTTGTTCAGATATACGAGCTTAAGCTCTTTTATTAGCTCGTTTAAATATATGAGTTCGAGCTCATGCTCATTTGCTTAAATGAGTCGACTTTGAGCTTCCAAATCCTTAATGAGCTAGAGCTGGAGCTCGAGCCTCCAATTTTTACCTTCGATAAAAGCTCGGTTTAGCTTAACCCTGATGATTTTTAAACGAGTTGAATTTGATCCTTTAAAAGCTCAGCTTGCCTCATTAACAACCTTAAATATGGTATTACATGAAAAGGACTATAAAGATCCTACTACTTACATAATACTATTACACATACAATAATACATAAATGCATAGTTATTTGACTTGCGATTTTATCTAGATTTACTAGAGAATTTATAGAATTGGAATGTAAAATTGCAATGTAGAAAGGCAAGTTTCTATAACTTATAGAAAATAGTTTTTAAAAAACTATAGAATACTCAAAATACGTGATGGAAATAAAGAAATGAAGGAATTTAGTTCTTTTTTGGTAAAAAATTCTTACTATATAATATAATATTAGTGGAAGAAGGATAAGTAGAGTGGAAATTATTCTTTTTTCCATTATTTTGTTTGAAAAAAAAAAGTGATGAATTGAAAAGAACTAAATATCTTAACTCATTTTGTATTAAAGATATAAACTTAAATATATAATATTCCTTATGAACTTTTCTATTGAAGTTGAAACCCGAATAAAGGATATGAGTATAAATAAAAAAAAAAAAAGAGAGTGAGAAAGAGAGAGAGAGAGTGGGGGGTGGGTGGTTGGAAATTGGAATAGAATAGTAAATATGATTTAATGCTTTAATAGTGAATGGGCTAATAGAAGATTACTTATTCATTTATTTATAAAATTTTATTTTTGGCCCATGCAACTAATATATGTAGAATTAATAAACTTAATTAAAAATGTAAATTTCTACTAAATTTGACATGTAAAATTAGTTAAAAACGTAAGTTAAAAAAATTGATTTTACACCCATATTAACTTAGAAAAGCCTCATAAATTATAAATTCGTAAAATTGCATGGGTAGAATCATGATTTTGACAACAATGCATAAATGGAAGAATAAAGTTGAAGTAGTAATCAAAAAGACCAAAATATCCCTATCCCGTATACTTGAATCAAAACCTTAATCATATACCCAAATCAAAGCACAATCAAAATTAAAAAACCTTAGCCTCAAATCAAAATAGATTTCTTAATCAAAAAGGAAAAATTAGAACAGAAACCTAAATCAAACGTGACTGCTTTCTCTTCCTCAATTTTTTATGAAGACCACCAATATAGGCATAAGAGTTCACAATAGCAATATCATCCAATTTAGCATAAAGATTTTTATATTTAAGATTTTATTATTTTCAATATCTTATAATAAGATATATTTTTATGTCTTTTAAGTAAATATATTTTAAGTTTGAGAAGATCTTTTAGTGTCTTTTATTTTAAGAGATTTATTATTAGCTATTGGATTAGGTTTACATCGTAAGGCCTATATTTATCTTATCTTTATCTAAATAGTATTATTTTCCAGGGTTTTGCACAATTGAATGATTGATTATTGAATTTAATAAATTTTATTCCTTCTTTCACAAATAGTGTGAGGTTATAAAAATTTCATTGGTGGTGTAAGGCCATCAAATTGTGCTATTTCAATTTACTTAGTTATTTTTATTTGCTATATCAATTGCAACTACAATAGTCTTCCAAGTTTCGACAATCTTCGAGAACAACATTGGTTCCTTTTTTATTCAATTTGTTAGATTCACTGGGTATTGTCATTAAGTTAATTAATAAAGTTATAAAGGAAGCTTATATTCACAGATTCTTTACAAGTGAAGATTTCTTAAAGAGAATTGCAAAGGATCCTTCAACATGGAAAAATAAAATTGATTTGGAAGTTAACATTGATGATTAAAGGTTAGATCACTTCAGAAGCTTCAATTCAACATCTTAAATTTTCGAGCTTTCACGTTCACCAATTGAGAACAAATATTAGGATTTGTATTATAACACGAAGGTCAGAGTAAATACTTTTTTTATTGGCATTCTTAATATAATTCATATTTAATTTAATTTTCTAATTTAGTTTCCGCATCCATATGTTATTTATTTCTTTAAAAATTAAATCGTTTCTGTTGTCTTGCATTAATTTTGGTATCAAAGCCTACATTCTTGAAAAAAAAAAACCCTTTCTTGCTTTGTTAAAAAAAAAAAACCTTTTCTTGCATACCATTACCTAAAAAAAAAATGTCTAATACCAAAAAAACTCATAGTGGTACAACTTTTAGGATTGACTCGCCTCCAAAAGATAATTTCATTGAATAACTAAGTTAAATACTATCTAAGATGGATGAGCTTACAATTATGTGTGGTATAATGAGTTGCCAATTAGAGATCTTTACAAATTGCATAGAGGTCGTAGAAGCTACTAGGGCAGCCGATGGTCAAGGTGAGAATAAGGAACCTATAGATCAATCCCTAGATAGGAATCCTAATGTAGAGGATGACCCTCCCCTTATATTATATTCACCTAAGAGCCCTAGAGCTTATAATGTCTATAGGGTTGAGCTAATGCGTCATAGGGTACTATATAGAAATTTTCAAGGAGATGACTTTGTAGAGCCTGGCTATGAAAACCTACATCATGACTATCATGTTGATGACACCACTAGGCATGTTAAGATTGACTCCCTTACATTTAATGAGAGTCTTGACCCTACAGTCTTGGTAGACTGGATCATTGCTTTAGAACAATATTTTGATTTCTATAGGATGCCTAAGGACTGCAGAGTACGCTTTGCTAATATGTTATTGATGGGTCAAGGTTAATTATACTGGACCAACGTAGAACAGCAACTTTTTCGATTAGGTCAACCACTTATAGAGCATTAGGTAGAGATGAAAATCAAACTTAAGGAGAAATACATTCTTTTATCATATTAGGATAAACTTTACAAAGAATACATAAACCTTAAGCAAGGAAACATGACAGTTGAGGAATATATGGCTAAGTTTAATGAACTTTGGATTAGGTGTGATGAGCTAGAGTTGCCTAAGATGACACTTTGTAGCTTTAGGAATGGATTGTGACCTAAGATTAAGAGAGAGCTCCATCCTCGTTATAATGAGACCTTAGAATAGACCTTCTAGGAAACTTTAGAGATTGAAAATTGGTTAAGACCTCCTAGGAGGTTTAGTTCACAAGACGAGGAACGAGTGTTTAGGAGTAACAATCTTAATGAGAGATCTAATAAGTCCACTGGGAATACCTCTATAGCACCTAATTAGTAATCCTAATGTGATTTGAGATAGGTACACTAGAGGTAAGAACATTGTTGTTGAGAGTTCTAAGGTTAGTTTTAGTAAGAGGTGTTATAAGTATCATAGTCCGCATCACCTTGCTTACCAATGCCCAAATAGGAACCTTTATGTAGGATAGGGAGGACCACTAGAGAATGAAGACTATGAGGAGTTAGATTATATCCTAGAAAAAGGGCGTTAGTAATGAGGATGACATGGGCTTAAACTGTAAGGAAGGTAACTTGAATGTTGTTGGGTGCCTTATTACCCAGGTTAGGAAGGAAGATGATTGGCAACGAACTAGCATATTCCATACCTACACAAAATGCAATGGTCATAACTGTAAGGTGATCATTGATGGGGGTAGTAGTATGAATGTAGTTTCACAAGTTGCTGTATTTAGGTTAGGTCTTAAGCTTGAACTACATTGTAACCCCTATAAGGTAGCTTGGGTAAATAAAATCACCTTACTTATCACTCAAAGATGTCTAGTCACTTTGTAGTTTGCCACGTACATAAACAAAATTTGGTATGATGTAGTGTCCACAGAGATCACTCATGTTCTTTTAGGGAGGCTTTGGTTATATGACTTAGATATTTTTCATTATGGTAGGGCTAATACTTATGTTTTCATGCATGATGTTAAGAAAATTAAACTTAGTCCTTCACTCTTAAAAGAGCTTAAGGTTAGGACCAACAAAGGGTCAGTCCGTACTTTTGATTCCAAGAAGCCCCACTATCTTTTGAGTGGAAAAGAATTTGAGCTTAAGTCTAAAGAGAAAACTTTATACACTTTAGTGGTTAAGGAGGTAGATGAGCATGACCTTAAGTTAGATTCGGACTTACTTGTAAAAGTGAGACCTTTACCTAAGGAATTTAAGGATCTTACTCGAGAGGAACTTCTAGATAGGTTACCACCCATGAATGACATACAACATGCTATAGACTTAGTTCCTAGAGTAGCCTTACCTAATTTACCACATTATAGGATAAAATCTAATGAGCATGTAGAGATGTAGAGTTAAAGAGGTAAGTAGAAGAATTATTACAAAAGGGTTTTATTAGGGAGAGTCTTAATCCATATGCTGTACCCATACTCCTTACTCCTAAGAAAGATGGAAGCTGGAGATGTATACAGATTCACTGGCCATTAACAAAATAACCATCAAATATAGGTTCATAATTCCCTGATTAGATGACATATTAGATTTGCTTTCAAGGTCTAAGTGGTTTTCTAAGATTGACCTTAGAAGTGGCTACCATCAGATTAGGATGACACTAGGGGATGAGTGGAAAACAACCTTTAAAACAAAAGAGGGTCTATATAAGTGGTTAGTTATGCCCTTTAGGTTGACTAATGCCCTATCTACTTTCATGAGAGTGATAACACAAGTGTTCAAACCATTTATAGGAAAGTTTCTTGTGGTGTATTTTGATGATATTTTAGTTTATAGTAACACCTAGGAAGAGCATTTATCACACTTAAGGAAATTATTTGAGACACTAATGCATGAAGAGCTTTATGTGAATTTGAAAAAGTGTGCTTTTTTAACAACTCAAGTAATTTTCTTAGGTTTTGTTGTGTCTATGAAAGGGTTAAGAGCAAATCTTAAGAAAATTAAGGCAATTGTTAAGTAGCTTGAACCTAAAAGTATACATGATGTTAAGAGTTTTCATAGACTTGCCACTTTTTATAGGAGATTCATTAGAGGTTTTAGCACCGTTATGGCCCTAATCACAGATTGCATTAAAAAAAGGGAAATTTAGTTGGACTAAAAGTACATCTAAAGCATTCTTAGAAATTAAGAAGAGAATGACTAAAGCACATGTGCTTAGGTTACCTAATTTTTCAAAAGTGCTTGAGGTTGCTTACGATGCATCTGGCATAAGGATAGATGGAGTGTTTAGTCAAGAGGGACACCTAGTAGCTTTCTTTAATGAGAAAGTAAATGAGGCTAACCAAAGGTACTCAACTTATGATAAAGAATTTTATGCTTTAGTGCAAGCTTGGAGACATTGGAGACATTATTTGCTGCCTAATGAATTTGCATTGTATAGTAATCATTAAGCTCTAAAGTATACTAATTCACAATGGAAACTTGGACCTAGACATGCAAAATGGGTTCAATTTTTGTAAAAGTACACATTTGTTTTGAAACATAAGGCTGGAGTTGAGAACAAACCTATTGATGCTTTAAGTTGTGTGCTCTTACTAATAAGTACCTTGATTGTAGAGGTTGTTGGCTTTGAAAAATTAAGAGAGCAATATGAGACTTGTCTTGACTTTAGAGAAATTTATGCTTTATTGTTTGAAGGTCAATTATGGGTTTATGTTGATTATGTCCTTAAGGATGGATACTTATTTAGAGGTGATAGGTTATATGTTCCAAAGACTTCCTTAAGAGGCTTCTTAATTTGGGAATTATATGTAGGTGGTACAGCTGGTAATTTTGGGAGAGATAAGACCATAGTTGTGGTTGAGGATAGATTTTATTAGCCTAACATTAAGAGACATGTGGCTAAAATTGTGAGGTAGTGTCGTACTTGTTAACT
The DNA here is from genome assembly GCA_024138005.1 of Lumnitzera racemosa. Classification (NCBI taxonomy): domain Eukaryota; kingdom Viridiplantae; phylum Streptophyta; class Magnoliopsida; order Myrtales; family Combretaceae; genus Lumnitzera; species Lumnitzera racemosa. The sequence continues at coordinate 31,532,579 of JAMXBC010000003.1, read as the reverse complement.
TTCCAAACATTGGAAATAGAATACGGGTCTATATACACCTTTACCTGTTCTACATTCACCTTGGCAAGATATTAGTATGGACTTTGTGTTAGGATTACTGATGACAGCTAAAAAACATGACTCAATCTTTGTGGTAGTTGATTGTTTTTCTAAGATGGGAAATTTCATACCATGTAGTAAGACTGCAGATGCCTCTCATATAGCCAAATTGTTCTTTAATGAGATTGTTAGATTACATGGGTTACTTAAAACCATAATGTTAGATAGAGATATTAAGTTTGTTAATTACTTTTGGAAGACATTATGGAGAATGCTAGGAACTAAATTATAGTTTCCTTCTAAATTTCACCCTCAGACCGATGGTCAGACCGAAGTGGTCAATAGGAGTTTAGGTGATTTGTTGAGGTGTTTGGTTAGTGACCATGTATCTACGTGGGATCATATCCTTCCTATGATAGAATTTGCTTACAATAGTTTAGTAAATAGATCTACTGGATTGAGTCCTTTTGAATTTGTGTTGTGTTAGGTTATCAACCTAGACGTCCTATTAATCTTATACCACTTATACGTTCATCTAGACCTGCAGAGTGTGCTGAATCCTTTGCACCTATATCCATGACTTACATGTGGAAATTAGAAAGAAAATTAACTTAAGTAATGAATTATATAAGTCTGCTATAGATGTTCATTACAGGTATTAGGTTTAAGGAGGGAGATTTGGTGATTACTTAAATTAGACCAGAAAGGTTTCCATAAGGTTCTTCAAAGAAATTACATGCTAGAGGCATAGGACCTTTCAAAGTTTTGAAGAAAATTAGTGCAAATGCTTATGTCTTAGAGTTGCTACCAAATACAGGTATTAGCAATATCTTCAGTGTTAAGGATCTCTTGCATTACCATGAGACGCCTCAAGATACTGATTCTTCATGTGAGCCAAAGTCTATATTTCCTACTCTTCCAGTTTCACATGTTCCACCATTAAGAGGAAAGAAAGAAGAGATAGAAGATATTATTGATGATTAGATCATGAAGGATGGTAGATATTTTATTGTTAAATGGGTAGATCGTCTACTTTTAGATGCTACATGGATAATTGAGTCAAAGCTTTAAGGAATTAATTTAGATCTTTATGAATAGTACCTCAATTTTAATTTATTGAAGGTGAATCTTTCCAAGTGGGGGAGGAATGATAGGGACTACCAATATAGGCGTAAGAGTTTGTAATAGTGATATTACCTTATTTGTCATAAAGATTTTTATATTTGAGATTTTATTATTTTTGTTATTTTAGGATAAGATATATTTTTATATCTTTTAACAAGTAGATATATTTTATGTTTAAGAAATTCTTTTAGTATTTTTTTTATTTTATTAGATTTATTATTAACTGTTAGATTGATTGTACATTGTAAGGCCCATATTTATTATATCTTTATATAAATAGTATTATTTCTAGGGTTTTACACAATTGAATGATTGATTATTAAACTAAATAAATTTTTTAAGAGTAGAGTGATTCTTTCTTTTATTAATCATTTAAGGTTATCAAAATTTCATCAATAGTGTGAGGTCATCAAATCATACTATTTCAATTTACTTAGTTATTTTCATTTGCTATATCAATTGCAACTACAATAATCTTCCGAGTTTCGATGATCTTCGAGAATGGCATTGATTCCTCTTTGATTCAATTTGTTGGATTCATTAAGCATTGCCGTTGGATTAATTAATAAAGTTATAAAGGAAGCTTATATTCACAAATTCTTTACCAGTGAAGATTTCTTAAAGGGAATTGCAAAGTATCCTTTAACGCGGGAAAATAAAATTGATTTGGAAGTCGACATTGACAATTAAAGGTTAGATCACTTCGAAAGATTGAATTCATCGTCCCAAATTTTCGAGCTTCACGTTCACTAATTGAGAACAATTATCAAGATCTGTACTGCAATACGGAGGTTAGAGTAAATAATTTTTTTATTGACATTCTTAATATAATTTATGTTTAATTTAATTTTCTAATTTAGTTTCCGTATCCATATATTATTTCTTTCTTTAAAAATTAAACCATTTCGTTGTCCTGCATCAATTTTATTGTTCTTTGACCTTCCTTCCTTTTTCTTTTTCCATCCTACTGCATGCTCACACAACAACCTACGAGTTGCAGCATGAACCCATTTCAGTGAACTTTGATGAACGTCACACCATCCCATAACCACCAATGATCAACTACACAACCCTTACTTGTCGTTATTACATGCTTGTAGCACACCACCAAAACCAACATAGAGCTACGTAAGGTTCACATATGAGCAACTTCAGTAGATGCTTTAGTGGGATAGAACTTCCATGGAGAGAGAGGGGGAAAGATAGAAAAAAACGACAAAGAGGGAGACTTCGATGCAGAGAGTGACCGATTGAAGAAAATGATAGTGGGGGAGACAGGATGATTATGGTTATTTGATTCTCTATTTTGATGTTTTAATTAGAACGCAAATGATGTAACTTTTAAATTTCTATAGGGATATTCTTGGAAAAAAAATGGAAATTCAAAATTGTAATGAGATTAGGAATATCTATTCACCATTTTTTAAGAAATGAAATTCTTGGTAATTACAATTATGGGTATCAAATTGTAAATAAATGACATTACAGGTGTTCCATGACGAATGATATTTAATTAAGACGAAATATTTAGTAAAGATTTGAAAATAATGAAATATTTAGTCAGTTCTTGAGAGTCAACTTAAGAAAATAAATATTAAAAATAACTACTAAAGCATATTTATAATTTAAATCTTTTTTCAATTGACTTCAAGTAATGAATCAATATATTAAAGCTACGCTTTATATATATAAATACCAATTGCATTGTTTTAAGACTACTAACTCTTCCGATGACAGGGATTAGACTTATATAATCCAAATACCATTATAATAATTATCGAAAGAGGAAATTCAACTTCTCCATATACCGAAAAACAGCTTATTGTGCCGAGTAATAGCTATGTTTACATCTTTGGGGTAAACTATATTTAAAAAAAAGAAGAAAAGAAAAATAATTTATAAAATATTATTATTAAATTATATTTTGGAAAATGTGATTTAACTTTTTATTCACAACCGTCACAGACCGCGGCCACATGACTCAGAGAAAAGACAAACTAACAAAGGAAACGTTAAAAATCATAGGTAGAATAGGCGATTTTGAAATGGCAAAATGAAACTGTGATTTACATACCAACTTCGTGCTGTGTGTAGCAAACAGTATGCATGTTGATCATGGGGACGTGTATTGTCAATGCAGCCACATCGACGAGTGTGGCAAACGGCGGTAGGAGATTTCACCGGTCCAAGCATGCGATCAAAAATCGCAATTTTGAAAGTTTCAAACTGCCATTTTTTAATTATTTTATCTATACTTTACACCACATCACGATTTACGAAAAAAAAATTAAACTGTATGTTTAAGATAAGATTTAATAATAATTTTTATTTTCATCATTTTTCTAAGAAATAGCTTTCTTTAAGGGTAAACATCCGTATTACTCTTATGGTGCCACTATTTTACAAATGCTAGTCACGTTATTTACTTTCAATCAAACCCAAATCGCGTAAATTATACGCACAGGTTTCTAAAGCCTAAATGGAAATTGGAAAGCGTATGACCAAGTGGCAAGTCCGTCCACCTTATCCTAGGAGAATAACCTTAAAATGCTGATCGTCAACTCATGCTTATGTTCATGTCCCCTTGCCTTTCCATCGTATCACTCTCTCTCCTCTTTCATATCTTCTCCTACTCCCTCACTCACTCTTTCTATTCCCTCGCGCTCACATTTTGCCTGCCATTTCATTTTGTCTAAGTAATATCTCTCTCTCTAAAAGAAATAGTTTTTAGCGACTTGATCATCCGTTGGCTCGTAATATTAGCGAGTTAACAGTAGTTTGGTTCGAGTGATTTCTGTGTTTGATTTATACATTCTTATTCTCGATTGGATATGCAGAAGAAATTGGAACTTTTGTTCTCCCTAGTTGAATGGTTCATGGGGTCAATCTGGACTTCTCCGATTATAAAAAGTGGATGAAATTTCTGTCTGCTGTCACTGACTGCCCCTGTCCCAGTAGAAATAAGAAATGCAAAAAGTACATGGGTAAAACTGAGGTTTATATTCTTCGATATGACCATTTATGATTAGTGGGTGTACGGGCAAGTACTTGAGTAGAGAGGGAACTTAGTCTAGAAGTGGATAATTAGTCATAAATTGATGAGTATCGGGTAATCAAAATTCGAATTTTACTTAATTGATCATCAGGATCGGTAGTTATATTCTGCAGTAGAATGGTCTGGTTGGATTGGCTTAAACTATGGGCAATGGAAGTTGCGTCGCGGCATTTTGTTTGTCTCGGGTTCTTCATTGCAGTTTGTAGTAGGGACTCCATAGATGATAAGATCTCTGTATTGCATTGCTAGGAATAGCTAGGGAACTCTTAATAATAGGTCTAGTAGGCAGGACAAACAAATAATTCTCTGTTATTGTCTATTTCATGCATTTAGGAGATTCGGTTAGATCCATATTATCTTTTATTTGCAAAAACAGTCATTTATTTAATTGTTTATTTTTGTCCAAGGAAGATAGGGTTGAAAAGCTTATAAACAAGTGTTTCTACAATACTCTTAAGCAGGCAAAAATGTTACCCAGACATTAGCCTAAGCAGTTTCTGAGTAATCTAGATTGATTGACAAGATAGGAGTATTCTCTTTGACAAGACCTTCTCTTGAAGGAGTCTCAACGCTCATCATAAGAATATCATCCGTGACTAGATCAACTACCTGGCCTATAGCATGCTTTGTTAAAATTGAGATTCTTATTTGGTAGAGTCAGCTTAGTAACTGATTTTTCTTGATTACAGTACTCTTTCTCAGTTTCTACATTGATGTAGTTTTCTTTAATGTCATTGCTTCCGCTTTTGAAGGAACTGGTATCTGGTGTCTATCTTGTGTAATGTTTCTTGTTTCAAGGCTTGATTGCACTGAACTGCTTGTAACTCATTTTTCCAAAGCTTGTTATTAGTAATGACAACTGTTAGGGATCTGGGTAGCATATAGATATTGGCTTCAATTACATGGACCAGAAATTGGGTTTTCGTTATATCATGAGATGACCACCAAAGACTTATGAGTAAATAGACACAAGGAAAGTGCCATTTGAACAAAAGCCCCAATGATTACAGTATCATTATTCAGCGAGGGTGTCTGAATTTAAGAATTACGTGAAATTCCAATATACTTATTAATTTAAGTTTCACATTCTCTTAAGGTACAAGCTTTTACTTCCTGGAAACTGCACATTGACAGTGCATTTTTCCATATTGGACTTTACTGAAAACTTGTTTTCTATCATACACAATGTGCTGATGATAGAGCAATGCATATATCTGATCCACCTGTTGGCATAAGCATATAGAGTTCTTGTTGCTGACTTCATCTACAAAATGATTGTTGCTAAGGTTTGGAACAATTAGATGCACTTGTCCCTCACTCTTTTCCCTGTTCAAAAGTTGCAAAATGGTGGTATGTTTTTGTTTTGACTGCTAGTCTTTGAGTTTTTTTATTCAGTTTCCCTCTGGGAATTATGGCACAGGAGGAGATTCCCAACTTTCTTTGCCATGGATGTCTCTGCGGAGGACCATGCTAGCAAAGTGCCTTTAGGTGTAGACATCACCACTGAGGATGAATATGTTTCTCAATCAGCTCTTCTTCAGGACTTTATTAACATCTGCAATATTGACAAGGCATGGATATTCAAGTGTGATGGGGGTATGGTGGTTAAGTTTGCATTTTTCCCTAATAATTTAGATCAAATCTTGTCATCTTCCCTAATACAGTGGCATAATTTATTCTGCTCTTTATTGTTCTGGAATAGATTACCCCTACTGATCCTGTAATTTTTGATAAAGGATGCCCTTTACCGAAAACAGTTTTATTTTGATTAAATTTATTGCAGGAGAAGGATCTCAAGGAATGTTTTTAATAAGTCAACCGAACCTTTTGGCTAACAAGAAGAAGAAATTAATTTTATCAGTGCATATATCAAGTGAAAGTAACAGTTCTGTGGCATTCCAATGGGCTCCATTTCCTGTGGAGATGACAAATGCCTCTATAATTGTTCCTTCACCCTCGGGCTCCAAACTTCTTGTAGTTCGGAATCCTGAAGATGATTCTCCTACACATTTTGAAATTTGGGGTCAATCTCAGTTAGAGAAAGAATTCCACATCCCTAAATCTGTCCATGGCTCGGTATATGTGGATGGATGGTAATCATCTAAACTAATCACATGATGCCTAATACTCATGTCACATATCGTGCTGATATTGATTTATGCCTTATCTATCTGGTCTAGTGGAATGACTAAGCATTACTCTTAGCAATCTGTACTGATATTAAAGAAGGTACATGTTGACTGTTGCATTTTCTATAATGGTCTTGTCATGCTTTTGAAAATCTTAGATTGTGTAGGTTTGAGGGGATATCTTGGAATTCGGATGAAACTCAGATTGCTTATGTTGCTGAAAAGCCCACTCCTTTGAAGCCCACTTTCAATAGTTCTGGGTATAAGAAAGGCAGTTCAACTGAAAAAGATGCTGACAGCTGGAAAGTTCAAGGGGATTGGGAAGACAACTGGGGAGAAACTTATGCTGGAAAAAGGCAGCCAGCCCTGTTTGTCATAAACCTTGAAAGGTCCAACAGCTTTTGTATTGATAAATATCTAATAGATTTACTCCTTCAGAATAAGAGTTGACTCTATGTGTGTTGATCAGTGGAGAGGTTCGAGCAGTTAAAGGAATTGGGGAGTCTATAAGTGTTGGGCAGGTTGTGTGGGCACCGCCATCTGGAGGATCACAGCAGACTTTAATTTTTGTGGGGTGGTCTTGCAATGAAAGGAAGCTTGGCATTAAGTACTGCTTTAATAGGCCTTGCGCCTTGTATGCAGTAAGGAATCCATTTTATCAATTAGAAGCTGCTGAAGGTGAAGGATGTCCCAGGTTGGTATCATGGCTGCTGCCTAGATCATTTCAATTTTTCTGAGACATGCTAGTTGTGCGAAACAAATTCAGTTATAAATAAATGTATTATAATGTTGCAGGGACGACCAGTTGCCAGCTTATAATCTAACCCACACCATAAGCAGTGCCTTCTTACCCCGGTTCAGGTATCCTCTTGCTTTCCACATATGTGGGTGGAAGAGCCCTCTCTTCTGATAGATCTGTTCCCTTTTTGATTCTGCTGGTGATTCCATTGCATTCATGGTAGATTTCTCAAATTGTTAAGAGTAATGTTCTTTGCACTTTAATTGGAGGCATATTATCTGCTCCATGGGTTTCTTTCAAGATGCTGAATATCCTTTTCTACCTGTCAAGGTGTAGACTCTTGGACACGTACTTATTTCAGTTTTGCTTGCATGAAAACTGTGCAACTCATCACAATTTCTTGCTTAACTTTCGCTGATTCTTAGTGCTTTGCTGATTAAATATAAGAACAGACTTATTTTGTGGGGAAAATTAATGGTATTTTCTTGAGTTCTCCTCAAAAATGCTTTTGAACACAATATTCTTACTTTAAAGGCCTTATACAAATGGTGAAAGTAGTACTCTACCATTTCTCTGAATAATTTGACTTTCACTAAAATAACTAAAGGACCTATGATGAACTTTAGATAAGGATCTAGTCAATGGGCAATTCATCATGAAATAAGGAGATGGTTTTTGTTTGGAGTTCCTCCCTCTTTGGTTGTAACCTATATTGATTAGGCTTTGAGGGCTTGTTAGATAAAATCCTCTAATCTTCTTATCCTTTGTCCCACTGGAGATACTGTATCTCATTTTGAAGGATTATTGAGAGTAAAGTTTTTAATCATTTTAGAAATGTAGTTCAGATAATAGCTCTGCTTGTTTATCGCTGTTATCCTCTTGTGGAATCAGTTATATATAAAAGTTTATTGGCTTTAACTTTTCTTAGATGAAAGATAAAAGATAAATCACCAATATGCCTTAAAGGCTAAAGTTGCATAAATCTAACAATAACAAGATAAATATATTTACTTCTCTATTAGATAATACTTCCAACATTAATCCCCTTTGACCTTAACATTCTATGGCTCATAGGGGACCAAGATCTAGGGAAATATATATATATATATATTTATTGGTAAACCAAGATCTAGAAGTTCTCTGTCCCTTTTTCCCCCTTTTTGGACAAGGTCTGTTTCCCTTTTTCCCCTTATCATTAGTCCACATCATCATCTAACTCTAGCCAAAAGAGCTTCTTGCATCGAAGCCCTCAATGAAAGGGTGCATCGCAATAGAAGCACAACCCCTTGGCCTGGTGATCCAATATCTCTTCTTGGTTCAAGTGATGCACTAGTTTAGCATCCATAAAAGAGCCCACAAGTCTTGTTTCACTTGCTTCTGCCGTGCTCCCATTCCCACCAAGATTGTAACTTCCAGATTTGTCGTTAGTGATTGCTGACTGATTTGCAACTTCCTCTCATGGGCTTAGGCCATGATCATAGCAGTAACTAGATTCTAGGGACAACCTTGAAGTAATAAGGGCCATATGATGCATGGGGGTAACTCCTCTTGCATCTGCAAGGAAGATATCTATTGGGCATAGGGCTCCCTGGACCCAGCCTAATTTAATTTCACTGAACCACCCAACAAGATACTACTAATCTTTCATGCATCTTCAGCTTCTTCTGTTGTATTTCATAATACCATACCTATGTGCTCTTGTGCTAGAATAAGTGCTTGCACTTGCTCAGCCATGAAAGTGGACATCATTGCTGTCAAATAATCGAGATCTTACTTACAGTGGGTTGCATGAAGGCATTATATTATATTTGAAAAGAATAATATTAAACTATTCCTTTTAATTAGGTGTATTCGTGCAAAAAGAAGCAAATATTGTAAAGTGTAGTTGTGTTTTCTGTATTATATAAGTAGGTCACATATTACTATGTTGTGTTGTTAGAGTAGAGGATGTGCACTATTATGTATGTCGGTGCATGTCTTCTTGTCTGACTTGTATGGCGTTTATGCGCCAGTTACCGTGCACTAGGAGAGTTACTGTACATTGACTCTTATCTATTAAAATAGGACTAAAAATAGGAAATAGAAGTTAAGATCAACTATCCTTGTACACAACTTACAATGATCAGAAATAAAGGAAACAATCAAGTCCTATAATTTTTAAAATATTTAAAATTATCAATTTTATGGGTAATTGTAGAGTTCTCTCTCTATTTGAGCCTTGATAAAGAGATCTCTGGGTTCTTTCATAATAAGCCAAAAGATTGTTATTTTTAATAGATCCTATAACAATTTGGTATCTTGGCTGAGACATATGGGAGACGTTTGACATATTTAGCGACAATTTGAAAGATTCATTGCAATGTATAAAGAAGATCATGCACATGATGGGGTAAAACGTGAACATTTAATGAAAATTTTGGATGCCGATATGATTTATTAGCGCTAACCATTGTGCTTGAGGGCACGTGCATTTTTGAATTATTTCTTTTAAGTGTGCATACTTGCTTAAAAAGAAGTAGATATCGTGAAGTTCTTTTTTGTTGTCTATGTTATGTCTGTAGATCGTGTATTATTGTGCTATGCTGTTAGAGTACGGTATTTGCAGTATTAGGTATGTTGCTTTGTATGGGTTATGTGCCTTCTAGCGTGGGTTGTATGGCGGTTATGTGCTGGTATTGTGCACTAGGAGAGTGTATATGGGAACGGACTGAAGATTATATAATTCGGGGGTTGGTATTACTTTAATTAAGTCAATATTAAAATTGTTGGTAGGAAAATATTTACTTATTATTGCAATTATGTTGTACCTTATATATATATATATATGTTATTAATGATTTAACTTGGAATAATTCCTAAAGCTTAATAGGATAGAAAAATTCATTTAAAAGATGAATAATTGTAATCGATACATTTTATAAGAAGTTAAAAAACTAAAATTTATCTTTTTATTATGCATACATATATTAAATGAAAATTAAACATCAATTTAAAAAAAATTACATTAATATATAAAATTCGTGTAAGTTTTGTTTTTAACAAAAATAAATCACAAAAAATAATTGAATAAGAAATTACAAGTAAAGAAAAAAGAGCAACTTGACATAGTTATACATATTGTATTTTTTTTTATGGCAACTTTATATGATTGTTATAATAGCAATACTAAAAAAAAAAAGAATATCATTTTAAATATAAATCATTAAGTAATCAATTATTCAATAGTCCATATTTATTTTCGTAACATTAATCGTAAACAAATTTACTAAATTAAGTCATATAACTAGGATTTTTTATTTAGTTAAATATGATTTATAATTATGAATTTGATGTTATTGGTTGTTGTGGAAAAAAAAAATGTTTAATACATGTGAAAAGAAAAATGCTATTCAAGCAATAATTTTTTTTTAAAAAAAGCAAATGAAAAATATGGGATTTGAATCCAAGATCTCATATTTGTAAAACAAATGCTTAACTACTAACCTATATATCACTTTATGTTATGTTTTGCTCTTTAAAATATATATTACTATATATTTATTTCCTTTTTAAAAATTTTAAAAAGTAGCTTTTCCCGAGTTTTGGGGGACCCAGGGCCCCTATCAGCACTCACCCCCTCCCTCTCCCCAAACCCCCAACCCCCCCCCCCCCCCCCCCCCCCCCCGCGGGCGGGGGGTTACCTGCCCCTAAGTGTATAGTTACTTTTGTTTGTCAAAATAGGGTTAAAAATATTAGATAACAGTTGAGATCAACTGCCCTTATAAATAGCTTATGATGATCATGGTGAAAGGAAACAATATGTCCCCTCTCATTTTCCAGAATTAATCATCAAATTCTGAAGGTCATCGTAGGGTTCTCTTTTTAATTGAGCTCTAAAATGAGATTGTTTGGTTTTCTTGTAACAAGCCAAAATATTACTGTGTTTGATTGATCTTGTAATGCATGATTACCTTAGATCTATGTTTACTCCTGATCAAATGTCTGGTCACATTTGTGTGCAAAATCACCTGCTTAGTGGTGTGAGGGATATCTCCATGAAATCTTAGTTTGGTAATGTGATCAGGAAGGTTGCTGTTATGGCTCCACTCTAGGAGTCTCTCTTTTAGTTAGTGTGGTAGTTAAACTTTGGTTGTCTAAGTGGCCTATAAATAGGCCTAGGAGTGTGAATAGAGAGGGGAGTCCAGAAAATTTGTTATTAGTTGTAATTCTCTAGAAAGAGAATTGGAGAGCATTAGCTCTTGGATAGCTTCTAAGCTCTTGGAATCTCATTCTTGACTTCTTCTATTAATAAAATTCTGCCAATTTAGCCCTAATTCCATTAAAGTCTCAATCTTTGGAGTGCTAAGGTCAAATAGTTGCCACCTGTTCTTCCCTTTCTTTTCCCACCTGGGAAAGCATCTTGCTGTTCCTCTACTCTAGTGAAACTGTATACTGCACATTGTGATGTGGGGTTATCACAGGCATGTTGGCGGTTGCATGTTGGTTGTTGCTGCAGCTACTGGTGTGCGTTTTACTCCCTTTTAGTTGTGACAAACTCATCTTAAGTCTCCATCTCTCCCTTTTAGTGCTCTAAATCCTCCGTGGTGGTAGGTTGGGTTTGTCTTTCCTTTGCCTCTCTTTTTGCAGATCAAGTATTAATCCATGAAAGCATAAGCTTATCTTGCTAAACCTTAGATTTGCCTACGAAAGCTCACTTTGGTATGAAGTTTTTACGGACTCAAGACAAGGATATATTCAATGGGTGAATTGCTATGAGAACCGGAAAAAGTTCATCTTTAGGTTTATTAGAGTTCTTCCCTTTTGATTGGAGCTATGGTGATTAAAATTTTAGAGTTTCTGAGGAGTCTGCTCCCATCTCTTGAAGGCTTGTTGAAAGAGACATTATGTTCTCTTTGGAAATGTGATTTGAGAAACTATCTTCACTTATCTATGACTATAATGGAAATCACTTATTTATACGTGCTTGTCATGCCTAACTTTCCCCAAGATATAGTAATATGTCCTCAAGATGCATAATTCTAAAACCAATGAGATAAATATATTTTATTTCCCCATTAGATAATACTCATAACTGGAATATGATGTTTTCTAACGAGTGGATTAGGAGCTTGTGCAAGTTATTGACTATTTTGGTAAATGAATATTTGGGTTTGGCTGAGGAACTTTGCTGATAGAAAAGGTTATTATTACTTACATACATACAAATATTACAACTTTCAGCCCAGATGGAAAGTATCTTGTGTTTTTATCGGCAAAGACTGCGGTTGACTCTGGGGCGCATATGGCTACAAACTCGCTTCATAGAATAGATTGGCCGTCAGATGGCAAGCTTGCAACTGGAAAAGTTGTTGATGTGGTAAGTTTTATATCTTCATATGTAAATGGATTAAATGTATCTCTAAAGGATCTTTTTTCCACTTTTGAATTTCTCCCTAACATATGGAAGTTGCTCATCTGTACCTTGTCCTTGCTGTTTCGGTGGACAGCTGTCAGCTGAAAGATAGTGAAGATACTGAGAAAATGATACTTCTAAGATTTATCTTATCCCTTTAGACAGGATCCCTTTGTGGACTTTACTTTACTCTATTCTTCAGCTTTGTTTTTGAACCATGTAGATGTTTGTGGTGGCAGTATTTGCCAATATTTCTTCCTTTTACTATTTGTTTGGGATCTTGTCTCTGTATCTTGAGCTAATTGATAAACTAAAAGGTGTACAATGATATTCCAAATGGTAAAAGTAATCATGACATCTGTGGAGAAGGAGTATATAAGGTTTACTAATTGCACACTTCGACTGCAGCCATTAAGTTAGGTAAGTGGTCATGCTTGAATTTGTAACAGGTTAATCTTGTTTGTTGAAGTGTTTTTGATATTCATTTCATGATCATATTTTGAATAATGGTATTTTTTTATCATAGGCAATCTAATGGCATATAGTGGTATTTACCTAATTTGTTTCCTTGAAATAACAATAACAACTAAATCATGATGGAAGAATAAAGAAGTCATATTGTTGGAGTTGGCAACATGTATCCATATCCCATTTTGTTCTGACGATTGCCATGTATCCAGTTTAAATGATGTCTCTTCAGCCATTTCTTTTCCTCTTTGAACTTGACTCACCTTTGCATTGTTGCTTTCTTTTCCTCTCTGAACTTGACTTACCTTTGCATTGTTGCTTTCTTTTCCTCTTTGAACTTATAGGAGAAAAAATAAAAGCATCTTTTGCAACCAAATCATCTGAAGTGACTTCCTTTTTGCTTTGCAGTTAGGCATCATAACAATTTCAACTTGCATCATTTAAACCAAACCCCAACACCTCACACACCCCCTCCACCACCCAACCCCCACCCCCCCACCCCAAAAACCCAAAAACCTACCCCTTCTACTTCTTGTCTGTGTCATTTCAGTGGTAATACTTTGCTTTAAATCTTTCAATCAAACTTGTAGGTTCCTGTCATTATGAGTTCTGAAGATGGATGCTTCCCTGGACTATATTGTTTAGATTTTCTCAGTAATCCATGGCTTTCTGATGGAAGTACCATGGTTTTAACTTCCATATGGAGAAGTGCTGAAGCTATCCTTGTAGTCAATGTATTGAGGTAGTTCTATCTGCAAATTGCTTTTGTTCATGCATAGAGATTCTTTGTTAAATTTCTCAAATGACTATGTTATACTTATGGCTTCATCTCTCTGCAGTGGGAAGGTATCACGTGTCAGCCCTATCGAATCAAATGCTTCTTGGAATTTTCTAACACTGGATGGGGACAACGTAGTTGCCGGTAAACATAATTGTTGTCGTATTCTGTTTAATTTGGTAAGCAATGAATTCATAGCTTCTTGTTTCAATCTTTCCAGTATGCAGCAGTCTGGTAGATGCTCCTAAAATCAAGTATGGTCGCCCTAGCGAGAAAGTAACAAAGGGTACTTCTTGGACATGGTCAGATGTTTCAAGTCCCATATTCAGATGCTTGGAAAGGGTTAGTATATGAAAGTAATGAAGAAATTGGTGTGAGTTGACTTTGCATTTTCATCTTATCCAATTGACATATTCCCTTTCCACAGGTTGAAACGCTTCTTTCCTCTCTTCAGTTAAGTATTGAGAAAATTCCTGTCAAGGATGGTGATACGACCGGTACTACTAATCTGTACCTTTTCACCTTTGTTCCAATCTTTTCTTTTCTTTTCTTTTTTCAATAACTTGCTAACATGAATAACTTTCTTTCTTTTATTTTTTTTCTTTTTTTTCTCGTTGAACATATAAGTAAATCTAATAGGAGGAAGATTCTGACTAATTTCAGTTAAATGTGGCAAAATTTACGGATCAGTTAAAGCTATTGAAAACCTGTCGAAGGTGGCTCAAATCTTTGGTGTTTAGAGCTTTTCTTGTTTGTCATCGAAACTGGTATTAGCAGAAAAAACAAATGAGCTAGAGTAATTATTCTAGTTGGGTTTTTATTCTGGAGTATGAAAGTCTTGTAATATTTTTCTCTCATCTAAATATCTTTTATCTTACTCTTATTACTGATCAAACAAGTACTTATACAAGCTTATTCTAATTGAGATAAGTGAAAGTTCTGCCCATAATAAAGTGAGCAACATAAACAAACCAAATCCATTCATATTGCTAACCGTTCATATTCCCAGTCCATTAATATTCCCTGAGAGAAGAGTGTACAACATTTCTCCCCTCCTGTAACCTGAGCTTGTTCTCAAGCTCTTGCAATTGCTTGACCAGAAAGAGGTGCTGGCTGCTTGGAAAAGATGGTGGCTGTCAATGGAAAGAAGCATAGGGATTTTATATAATAAGTGAGAGTAACAAGCTTGATATAGTGGGAAACATAATGCTGTTCAAATCTTTGTCAAAGACAACACTTTGTTTGTGATTCACATTGGGATTATGACGAGTTACATGGGTCATGGTGGTTTGTCTTCTTGTAAGTGCATTGTAGCAGTGCTTGTGTTAGGTTGGGGTGACCTGATTCAAAAGTCTTCCATATGAGCGTGCTTGGGGTGGTTGCCGGTCTTCTGGGGTTGCATGAGCATTTTGTCTTGTCTGTCCTCCACCAGTGACTGGTAGAGGCTTAAGTTGAGGTTGGGTTCTCCTGCTCCAGTCATGCTGTTGTTTGTGCTATTGCCATGGGAAGAATTAGTAGCACAATGTGATTCAGCTATATTGAATTTAGGGTTTGTGGAATTATGGTTTTGAGGGCTCAGTATGGGAGAACCTTCCAGTCTGATAAACTATTCTAAACTACTTCTAAGCTACGGAGACTAATATAATAACTTCTGCCCTTCTATTATTCTTCACCAACTTGTACAAGCTTTAGAAGAGACTTTCCCTACTAGAAATAATACGAGACTTTCCATATTCTAGTATAAAGACCGAAGTGCAATAATGAAATGCAAACAATTCTGAAGGATTTGTTTTATTTTTCTACTAAAATATTTTCCAACAAAAGAGTCTAAAACAGAAACAAGTATCCTATCTGGATAAGGAGTTACTTTGCTGATTGGTCAAGATCTTAATTCTTGTACTTCACTAGTACTTTGTCTTTTGGAGTAATTATCCTTTCAGGTTATGCATCTTCTTTTACTAGCAAGCATTTTCTCCACTGGATGCAAAGGCATCCATCCATGCAAGTAGTGATTCGTTGCATAGCTTGATACGTGTTAGAAATGCTTACCACTTTATATTTCTAGGCTGTACGTATCTTTAGAGTACTAGTATTTACTTAATTACCCCCAAAAAAGGTGTGTACTTACAAGTACCCTATTATTCAAAGTGGTTGGTTTCCTAATTGGATTGTCGCTTTTTCATCCATTACTAGTACTTGTGATTTACAATTATATTCTTTTCAGACTAGCATTTATGTAGAATTAGGATTATTGGCTATTTATAACTATGGATCTATTCTTTTTATATATTGGAATCGAAAATCTGTAGGCATAACTGATTATGTCACCATTTGATCTTTATTAAAAACTTGCGAAAAATAAGAATTGAATAGAGATCTTGAATAAAGAGAAAAAAAATGGAGAAGAGATTTAAAGGTCTTGAGGGAGGACGATAATTCCGTCAAGCATTTCTATGAGCTGTTGTCATGAGTCCAGTACACTGATTGAATGTTTCTTTTTTGGTTAACAGATATTTGTTTAAGAGGAGGAAATTACAAGGAAGAAAAGAAGGGGTAACTCGACTGTACAAACTAGAAGAAAACACATGCTATTTCTGACTAAAGAGTTTATACAAGAAACTTGAGTTCTCAAATAATGCACCCAACGCAAAAAATGGTGTATGATTGAGAACTCAATGAAGAAAAGTTAAGACTCTTACATAGAGGTCTTGTATGTCATAATGCTCTTCTAACCATGGCTTTACGAGGCAAAGGATGGTGCCCTAGTCTCCTTTCATTTTGCTTCCTCCAAATGTAATAGAACAAGGCTGCAGCAGCTTTTGTCCAATTCAATGCAAAATTGCTTAGGTGTTATCTTAGAAAAAGCATGGTCTTGAGTAGCACTTCTTGCACTTGGAGGCCAAACTTGAAGTCGAACAGTAGACCAAATTTCCATAGCAAAATTGCACTTGAAAAGAGGTTGTTGTTGTCCTCTTCTTCATTCTTGCACTTATAATAGACAATTGAGTCAACTATCCCCCACTCCTTCAACTTATAAATCGTTAGAATTCTTTGCTTCCTGTAAACCAAGTGAAAAGACCATGTCTAGGAACATGATTTTTGAACCAAGCCAATCCATACCATGGTACCTTAGAGCCCCTGTCTTGCACAATGTTGTATCCCTCTCTTATTGGTTGATCTTTCTGTTTTGGTCTATTTTCTTGAAGAGCCTTCAGGTGTAGGAGATTAGCCAAGCCCCATTAATCACATTCCACACTGTCATTCAGGCTAAGCCCTTTCATTCTAATGTAGAAGTGAGCAAAGTCGAGTATTCTTTGGCCATCTTGAGGGGTAGATTGTAGAATACCCAAACCAACCATTCCACTAAAGGACATCTAGGGTGCCGATCATCAATACCAAAGGTTAATCCTATTTCCATCTCCCTCTTCCCACTTGAGTATTTCTTGCTAATGATCTCACTTGTAATATCTTCCTCTTTGATAACTTAGAGCAAACCCAACTTGCGATAGAGCATCTAGATCTCTTGTGCAGAAATCCCAATTGTGCTTCAATTGTGTAATGTTATCCCATGTGAAAAGATTAATAATGCCTAACCCCCTTCTTGGGACGACAACCCTCTTCCCACCCAATTTCAGCTTTTGCTCTATGCTCATCACTTCTGTTCCAAAGGTATCTATTAAATTTAGCGGTCAATTCCTTGATAAGTACTTGATTAGAGTAAAAATGTAGGCCTAATAAACTTGTAGTGAGGAGAGAACACACTTGGTTAGCTGTACACACCTAACAAAAAAAAGAAATTTGCTTTTCCAATATCTAATCTGTGATGGGGCACGATTGACAATAAACTTGGAGTGAGAAGAGAACACTCTCAATCAGCTATACACGCCCAGCAAAAGAAAGAGATTTTCTTGTTCAATGTTAAATTCATGATGAGACTTGATGACAATGTCCCTGCAATGATCTTTAGAGGGTTTTTAGGCTATCAGTGGCACTCCAAGGTACTTCATAGGTAAAGAACCTAGCAAAAAACCCAGGGTTTGAAGAATTTCTTCTTGAAAGAGCTAATTAACTTCATAAAGGGAAACTTTACTCTATGGGTTGGCTCTCAGGTTATCAAGAAACTTGGATTCTCCCAAGGCATCCTTGATCAGAGAAAGGGTGTCTATCAGCTTTTGCTTCTTATTTGTGTGAGCAATTGTTTGTACTTTTGTGCTGAGTGACTGTGGTTTCTAATCTTTGCAACCTTTGATTTCACTACAGGGGCAAGCAAACCTATTGAAGCTATATTTGTCTCTTCTAAGTCTAGGGATGGTGTACGTAATCCATTGATTGCAGTTCTGCATGGTGGTCCACATTCTGTTTCCCTGTCAAGCTTCTCGAAGTCTTTGGGATTTCTCTCTTCCCTTGGATTTAGCCTATTGATTGTAAATTATAGGTATATGTCTTTGTTCTCTTTAACTTTATTGTAAGAATAATTTCTGGAACTCAACCAAATGTGTTCTTGATCATCTAAACCATCAAATTTCTGCTAATTAGTTAGCAGTATCACATATTCAGAAATTGTTGAAAAGTTGGCTCTACATTATTAGAAGCAAGCATAAGCAAAATGTCATGTAGTCTCGAATTCAATGGAGTCATTTTACATGCATATTTATGAACAGTTTCTCTCTCCCTGCCTCTCTTCCAATTTCTATTGTCATTGAAGTTGCATTTCACATGGTTGCTTTTGTCAGAGGTTCATGGGGATTTGGGGAGGAAGCATTGCAATCACTTCCTGGTAAAATTGGATCCCAGGTGCTCATATCCATCTTGGAAACAATGATCATATTTCTTAGGAGTAAATTTGCAGATTTATCCTTTTAGAGGGGACCTTTATCTGGGTGCTATCTCATGGCAGGATGTCAATGATGTACTCACAGCAATCGATCATGTTATTGGCGTGGGACTAACAAGTCCATCTAAAATAGCTTTACTTGGTGGTTCTCACGGTGGTTTTCTGACTACTCATCTAATTGGGCAGGTTGGTAATCCTGGGTATGAACATCCAATAGATTCAGTAGTTTTTCCTTTTTAGACATTTTATGTCTGTAGTCCGTCACATGCCTTTCAAGAGAAGATGCTCATCATTGCCCTTGGCTGAAGGCTCCTGTGTATTGCATTGCATGATTTTGAGTTTTAATGTGACGGTGGGATGGAATTTGGACTTCATGTTGGAACTAACATAAAAAGTCCTCAGTAACAACATGCTGACCATGGTTTCTGTGTTGTAGGCACCAGATAAATTTGCAGCTGCAGCTGTGAGGAATCCTGTTTGTGATCTTGCACTGATGGTTGGTACTACAGATATTCCTGATTGGTGTTATGTGGAAGCCTATGGAACCAAAGGAAAGGATATTTTTAGTAAACCACCCTCTGTAGAGAAGCTTGCATTGCTCTACAGCAAATCTCCCATCTCCCATCTGTCAAAGGTATGGTATTATAAATATGCATTAAAATGCTCCTGATTAGGAGAGCTGAGATAGATGGAAGAAAACAATATTGCGCAGAGAGACATTTCATGGCTATTGTTGATCCTTTATACTGCATATCATTTTCAATTTTTTGGTGGGATTACTTACTTACACTTGTTGCCTGCAAGCTTGAGACATTGGATCTTTTTTTCCATCTGTGTTGATTTATACTTTATTATGGAGTCATATTTACATCTTAACCCATCACCTGAAAATGGTATGTGCTGACAATTCTCAGGTCAAAACACCAACTCTGTTTCTTCTCGGTGCCCAAGATCTTCGCGTTCCTGTATCCAACGGTTTACATGTATGATCCATTTCTAATATTACTATGATCCCAACAAAACATCACATTTCATGGTAATTGGTGATGGCTCCTGGAAGCTCTAAATATATTCGCATGTTGCTTCAAGTGTCTAAGAACTCTGCTAAGGTTGTGGCAGATGCTGTGCTGTCACCTTATTCTCTTAACCCTTATGAAAATCAACTTCATTGACAGCACAGTTGGACTGAAATTATGTCGCTTACTATAGTATGCTATTGTCTATTACAAATATCCTTCGTTCTCCATTTTTAGTCCATTTCATTCCTATGTTCTTTCAAAAATTTTTTTGTTGTCTTCTTTGCCTTAGCTTGTTGTGACTAATGGCCTGCTATTTTATTTGCTACAGTATGCGCAGGCGTTGAAGGAAAAGGGAGTTGATATCAAAATTATTTTGTTTCCTAAAGATGTTCATAGCATTAACAGGTAGATCTCTTTATTTACTTTTTCCAAGAACTGCATAATTATCCTGACACTAAGGGTGAAGTGTAAGCGTTGTGGGTTTTTTTCTTTTTAATTAAATTTTTAATTTTATTTTATTTCATAAATTTTGTAAAAGAAAGTTACAAAAATGGGTAGTACACACTATACAAAAACCACAACGGAGCACACGTGATCTAGTGTATTGATCGATACACTAAATACATAGGGTCACATGATTGATTGGGGTTATACAAACATAATAGTGATCCGTCTTTTTACTACAAAAATATATAAGAATTTTCCTAGCTATATCATCCGAGGATCAAATACTTAGACCAAGTCTTCTTTCATTCCTTTCTTTCCATGTGAGTAAATCAGAAGGCCACAAGCTTTCTTCCATGTTGGGCTGGTGCTTCCTGATTAAATTAAATAGCTTTGGAATAGAAGTTGCATTAGAGCATACCAAAGAGAAGTCACTGGTCTGTTCATGCCCCCTCAACCAAGTATCCTTGATAAAACCACAATGAAGAAAAAGATGAGAGTCAGATGCTTCCCCCAAGTTGCACAGATAGCAGACATTCTGATTAACTACACCCAAGATAACTACTTGTCCAAAGTTTATGAGTCTTTGTTGAGCTGCTAACCAAAGGATGAAAGCATGTTTTGGTTTGTGGATTTTAAATCAAACAACACTATACCAAGTGACCTTAGCACTAGGAGAACGAATAGCATCATAAGCTTTCTTGATCTGCAACTCTTTCAAAGGCATATTCTTCCACATGGACCTAACATATTGGTCACCTCTTGAGGAGGAGGAGGGAAGGGGGAAGGAAGTGGGGTGGGGTTTTATGTTTTGGGGGTGTGGGAGGGGGCTTGTTGGGTGTGGCGCTTGGGGGTGGGAACTTAATCCAACTCAGCTTTGATGGAATCCCATAGGCTCCACTTGGTCAGTCCCAACTTTGTCCATTAATCAAGGAGTATAGGTGTGCCTCTTGAGGGGGACTAGAAGAATAAATAGGACAAAGACCCCTTAGGATGCTGTAAATTGTACCAAAGTGAAATTGAATTACCATTACCCACCTCCCACTTCAATAAACTTAGTGCTAGTGACCTTAGCTGAAGGATTTTACACCAAGATTAAGTGGCGCTACCTAGAATTTTAATGTTCAAGAAATTCTTCCCTTTGATGACTGCATTTGGATCCGACTTCCATAGAGAAAAATTAACATCCGTCCAAATATGTTTCGACTAAGCAACCTCATTCCAGGTGATTGGATCAAGAATCCCTAGGCCCCCTTACATCATTCATCTACAAGCATATTCACATACCACTTTGGCTTTGCTGTCATCTTTACCATTCCACAAAAAGCGTCTCATTCTCATAATTGGATTCTTAAGAATACTCCTTGGAAGGATGAAGATTGAGGACCAATAAATTTGAAGCAAAAAGAGGATACTTTAATTAATTGAATACGGCAATCATAAGATAGAGCCTTGGCTGTCCATAAGATGATGTGAAGAAAGTCTTTCAACAGGCTTATGGCAAGTTATTTTCGTAGGCTTAGAAGAAGAGAGAGGCACATCAAGGTACTTAACTGGCAGCTCACCAAGAGAAAAGCCCATAAGATTTAGGATCTCTTCTTTAGTTGCTTCAGGGGTAGAGTGTAACTTTACCTTCCTCTAGGCAGTAGCCTTGCTAGTAGAATTCATGTGCTCTCAATCCCAATTTAATTAAGGCAAAAAAGGTGGAACTTGAACCATTTAGTCCTTGTAGTTGGCTTAACAATTCTTAGGGTTTGATGGGTTTGAATTCTCATGTAGATTCTCTCTCTCTCTATATATATATTTTTTTTACTTTTTAAATATATATATATATATATATATATATAAAGATTAATCTTTATGTTTAAACATCCCAATTGACCCTCCTGAACTGGTAAAATTTAGTGCTCTTTATAACCTCAATCTAATGGAAATATTGTATTTCATCCCAATCCTGTAGAACTATTGTATTTTACGTTTTAAGCCTAAGCATAGTCGAAAAGAATCTGAGTGCAACAATTTAGATCTGTGGGTTGAGTTTTCCTCGGACCTTGGTTTAAGAGAAGAAATTGCAATTAATCCTTCTTTTCATTATCCATGTGGCATACATCATGTGTTGCTAGTAATTTGCATGACTGGGTTTAATCATCCGTTTTTCTGCAGGCCACAATCGGATTTCGAAAGCTTCCTTAATATTGGACTGTGGTTCAAGAAACATTGCAAATGAGAAAGCATTCCTTTGGTTTCCAATTGTTATATGATAAAGTCCAGGATGATACATTCCCACAAGCAATAATTCAGAGGGGATCAACAAACTGATTTTTGCTATTTGTGCAATCCTGTTTACTAGAGAATGAAACGGAGGAATTATCATCATTAATTAATACATTTAACTCCTGTGTCTGAATGATAAAATGTTTATAAGCTTTTCCAATGTTTGAGTTTTTTGTGTTCGTCTTTTGGCCACTTAAAATTGTCCCACGTTGCACAGGTCATTCTAATTCAACAGTTCCCTTTACAAGAGAATTATCCAAAGGAATCACTATCATTGTTTAATGAAAGTTCATATATCCTAATGACAATATTCTTCGAGTTTTATACTTGTTAATTGGTGAGTTGAAATAGTTCAAGTTGCATAGGTAATTTTCCTAGGATTTAAGGTAAGCCTTATCTTAGCACCTGCAAGGTTATTGATGCCCTGGCTTCCGGATCTTTACACTGAATATGGAGATACTTAGAGATACACTCTTATGTAACATTAGATGCAATCATATGAACCTGCATTGCGGGTGCTATACGCCCAATCAAAGTTATTCAAACTTTGGAATCTGAAAACCGCAATCTCAGCCTTAAAATCGAACTCAAGAACAAAAGTAGAACACTAGTCTAGATGGCTGAAACAAGCACTAGGGGGTTAATTTCACGAATTGGTAAAAGTGGAAGGAATTACGAGATCAGCTATAAACTCCATCTTTTGGCCCAAAAAAAGGAAAAAAAAAAACCCTACAGAATCCATTTACATTATTGACATTAACCCCTTTAAGAAAGGAACTGGAAAGAAACAAACAAAGCAGAACCCAAATTGTTTGTAAGTTGTAGCCCCTTCACTGCCTCATCTGCACAACCAGCTGCACGGCTCTCTCTTATCACTGCCATGCAAAACACCCGTAAACAATGGAAAAGTAGGACTTGATTATATGATCAAACATCATTATGCCATGAAAAAACGATTTCATTAAGCCCGTCTATCCAACTCCCCCATTGTACCTCCTCGGAATCAACACCACCCTCAATGATTCTAACTTCCACCAACACCAGTGACGCAGCTATCTCCAAAACCTCAGCTAACATCACTAGCTTCCCTTTCCCTTACCCTATAACACCCCATCCTTTCCCTTTCTCAATCCTATACCCTAATTTACTCCAAACTTCTCCCATCTTTGCCGCGATCGCCTCACAAGTCACACTTGATGTGAACCTCTTCCCTTTCTTATTTGATGTCTCGAAAAGACCCGAAAGATCGAGTCCCAAGGACATGGAGATGATATTAAAAGCATTAGGGCATGTCGTCACATTAAACTTGTTATTGCCCTTCAAAAGTGTCTGGGTTTGTTCTTCGGACGACCTGGCGTTAAGATTTTTCTTGAACCATGAGGTGTTCATTAGCTCTTCAAGGGACATCCTAGAACTTGGAACAGGATCCAGAAGACGGTTAATCAAATACCGAGCCGGCTTTGAGATGCCATGTCTTGTTTTATTATACATGGACACCAAATTGTGGCAAATGACCTATCAACAACACGTACAAAATCACCCCACATGACCAAGCATCGGCCTTCGGCCCATCATACCCACACCGGCCCACCACCTCAGGAGCCGTAGCAGGGGTACCGCAAGCCGTGTGAAGCATTCCGTTCCTGCGTTGCTCGGGCAATGCAGAAAGCCCAAAATCCGAAACTATCGGAAAACCATTCTTATCAAACAATAATTTCTGCGGCTTGATGTCACGGTGGGCCACGCCGTTCTGGTGGCAGAAGTGGAGGGCAGAGACAAGCTGTTGGAAGTAATGGCGTGCCGTGGGCTCGTTAAGCTTCCCACGGCGTGTGATCTTAGATAAAAGTTCCCCTCCGGAGGCTAGCTCCATGACGAGGTAAAATTTCGACTTTATGGCCATGACCTCGTGGATTTTAAGGATGTTGGGGTGAGGCTGCAGCCGCCGCATGATGGAGACTTCACGTACAATGTGGGGTTCCATGAGGGACGTGGTCGGCTTTGTCTTGTCGATGATTTTGATCGCAACGGCTGAATTGTCCTCCAAGGACACGGCTTGATAGACTTTTGCAAAACTACCCCTCCCTAGGAGTTTAACCAATTGGTATTTACCGAGCAGGACGCTGCTATGGGAGGAGATAGTGGCGGTAGCAGGTGGCGGAGACGAACTGCTGGGTGGTGGAGACCCTGGCTCCATTGTATCAGAAGTTTTTTTTTTTTTTTTTTTTTTATAAACTATCTACTGTAACCACAATCACAATGACATTAGGTGTTTTTTTTTTTTATTTTTTTAGTTCTTTTTTCGGTAAAGGAAAGAGTTCAGAGAATGTATTAAATATATTAAGAAGTATTGGGGTATTGTAATTGGTGGATTGAGTCTTCAGTAATATTCGCATCTAGATCTAGGTGCATGTTTGCCCAAATTGCCCCTTCGTGTGATTTTGATTTTACGGATATTGAATGAAGATAACGTTTGAGGGTGTTGTTTCTGGTAAAGTGGTTCTATTCTTGTTGGCGGTGATGTGTTTTGTACGGATATTGATGAGTACGATGATGCATCATTGACTCATGTACGGCATGTTGCATTGCTCCTGTCCACAGCAAATAGCTGTCAGAGGTACGGTAATATTAATAAAACGCTGCGCATTGGAGGAGTTGAAGCAGATGGAAGAAAAAATATTGCTCAGAGCGATTTCATCTTTATGTGAAACCAGCTAAGAGCTCGTAGGATGTATGGATAAAAATTTGAGTTATAATTACAAATTTTTATTTTTAAAATAAATGTAAATATAATTGAATGTTTTATGAATTATCAAAAAAAATTGTCTAATACAATATTTAATTTATTTATTGATGAATATTATAACATATTTTCCAAATAAATACAAAATAGATATTTGAATATGCAGGAAGAATTACATAAGAAAAAATAAATTAAAATGCAATCAATTGCCTCATTAAAATGAGAATTCACTATGATGGAATGTTTAAATATAAATAATTTAAATTAAAATGTAACTAATATTACGATGTGCTTTCAATATAGTTGTTATTATCAAATTATATATCATTAATTTGAAATTTGATTATAACCAATATAAATAGGTTAAATTAGTTTAATGCAAAGATTAAAATATGAAATTTGATGGTAAAACATTTTTTTTTTTCTAGAAAACAACAAACATACATTTGATAAAAATTACACTTAGAATTTGGTGAAATAAAAACTACAATAATTATTAGCTTTATAATTTCATTCTCATCTTGTTTTTCACTAAATACTAAAAAATAACAAATTTCAAAAGTCACTATTTAATCAAATAAGAAAATAATCACTAATAATTTATAAATTTCAACAAATTATAAATAATGCCATTAATTAATACCTTTTACTATTGAATCAATGATAAATCATACCATTAATTGATATTGCTAGTCATCAAATTGAATTCTCACAATTAAATCTTCTATCAATCTGTAAAATATGAAAGGTAAGAGTTTCTAAAATCATATTAAATATGAAAAATAAAATATGGAAAAATAGTAACGACACAATAGAAAGATGAAATATAAAAAAGAAAAAAAGTTTCTAAAACTATTTATTATAATATGATGTCATGCCTCGAATGCCTTCATATAATCATTCCGTCATACATACTGGCAACTAATGATTGCATCGAGCTCGTAGCTGCCGTTATACTGTAGATATACACAACGCTTCGTGTTAGAGATGACAACATTAGTGGAAGTAGCTTTCCTACTAATAACCTAAAGAATAATGCTTCATAATTCTATATTGTTGCTTACAAATGTCTAGTTGAATGGTACACAACTTTAATAGTTAGCTCTTTATCAATTAAAACCTCACTCAGCTTTTTCCATCCTAAGGTTTGTCTACATGAACTTGCAGAAACTGTAGAGATATAAGCTAAAGAACCATGGGCTTACTAAGTGGTAAGAGACTTGCTTTATGTTTTAACACAACATCAATCAGGGTTGTTAACCAATTATTAAATGCAATGCATAAACAGATATATGCTACCCATACTATGTCATTTGTTTTGTTACAAGATTAGAGAAATTATGTCTACTTTAATCTAAATTGAGAGTTAGGATTCTAAAATGCAACAAATGACACCAAACTTAGATTTATGCAATGGAGCTCGCTTTGCTAAAGACCTTTTTGAATGCATAATGTAGTTCTAACTGTATCACAACATCTTCTCTAATTAATTAGTTTGGTTGATGTTGGAAAAAGGCAACCTATTGTCTTAGAGGTTGGTGTTGCTACCTAATGCGTTAAAGGGATGCAATTCATGTCTCCATTGATATTTCAGCTTGATTATTTTATATCCGATTATTGGTGATCGAATAATATTATAGATACTCAGCAAAAATGCAAGAAGTAAACACATTCCATCATATCAAGCACAGTACACTTAGATACTCAATAAAGTGAGGTCAAATATATGCATCACATATGTATAATCAATCTACTTATAAGTATAAGTAAGCATAATAGCACATCATCTCTAAAACAAAAATGCATTTGCAATCAATCAAACTAACTTACTTAGTCTCCTAACCAATCATTTCCAAAAGCTTTTGATAAGATTACAGATTTTGCTGATCTTAAACAAGATAAAATAAAAAACTAAAATATAACACTTAGGCGAGACCAACCTAATACACTTACCTTCTTAATTTAGCTCTGTAATTCTTTTCTAGTTCATATATAATCATTTTCTTAATAGGTTTCCACTTTTTCTAAGAAACCATTAGATTAAGATTTATCGGAGAAATTTTAATATTTGTACATTTATTTAAGTTTCATGAAATTAAGGATATGGACTTGTAGGAAAATAAGGTTTATGCATGATAATTCAAATAATTATATCATAAATGTAGTAAAGTATTATGAAACCTACTTATGTGGTTTCTAGCTACCCGAACGACTCATTAGCAATAGGATTCCATTCTTCAAGGGTTCTTAAAGGGCCATAGTATGTCCTAGGTTAGCTATTTTAATGTCTTAATTTTTGTGATAATGTTAGGATATTTTCTTATATATATGATTATGCTAAATATAATGTTTATAACATACTAAAAGTATCACATTTACTATATATTGATATCTTATAAATTTTAGCTAAGGTTTATCATTTGGAAAACCTAATTTATTTAATAAAACAACTAACAGAGAACAAAAATTTAATTTTCATAATTACCAAATTTTCATTTTTTTCAAAATTAAAATTCATGATTGTAAAATATACATAATAAGTAAGTTCTAAAAAATTGAGATAGAAACAACAATATTTGCTAGGTCTAAGAATTTTATTGAGTTACTACACAATTAGAGAGATAAAAAAGGACATCATATACCCAATATTTAATTGATAAGAATGGTTTTATATTTGTATTCTAGGGGTAAAAATATGTTAAAATAATTTTTTTGAGAATTAATTACAAAGTTTTGTTATTATGACTAAATTAAGCAAGATTTACCTATTTATTTTTTTTGGCTAGCGGTGGCTGTGGTAGTGAATTCTGGGGGTAGGTGGTGGTCAATCCAACAGGGGAGTGAAAGAGGAGTTCCCAATATAAGTTTCACGGTTTTTGAAGTTTTAGATTAAAATTTATGAATGTTACACCTATATATAGTTGTATTTTTGCTAATTAATTAATTATAAGAATATTTTTATTGCTGACATTCTGGGGCTTGTCACGTGTCCTCCGGGATACGTGGAAATTTCCTAGGCTGCTACCTTAATTTTTCGACAGGTATCCTTATTTTTTTTATTTTAATATATTTTACTTATTATTTATCCAAATTTTTAGAACATTCAAAGAGTATTTTCTTTTTTCATCACGAATGTGCTTACTTTGAAGTACATTACAGCCGAAAATTTCCTTTTATTATTATTTTGAGTAAATTTTAATATAATTATTAATAAAAATATTAATAATATAATATATAGATAAGTTTCATTAATTATTTGAAACTTATTCATATATATTTTATGAATAATTTCATTAGTAATATAAGTTATTAAGGTCTCATAATTGATTCCAAGAGATATGCTATGGAGTACAAATTAAATTATGGAATTCTACTTTGTAGTTATTATACCGAATAAACTTAATAACTTAAAAAGAAAAAACGAAAAAGCACATGAAAAGGCTTAAATTGGAAAATTAAAGATAGGAAATTGTTTCTTTTAACTTTTACTTCCTTCTTATAAGCTTTCACTTAATCTTGAGAACGTTGTTACATGTGTTACATGTTCTAATTTCTAAAAGCGGGTGTTCCAAGTACTAAATCTTGCGAGGTTCATATATGATTTGACATTTCACAATTGATACCGATCCTTTATGTGGACGAAAAAGAAACTTACGGGTATGGGTGATACTTACAGTCAACGGTTGAATTTTTAGTTGCTAAGCACACATGTATTTTTTTTTTTTGTAATGTTATCAGGAATAGATGTGTTACCAAAAAAAAAAAAAATGGTAGGTATCAACTTTTTTATTACTTTTTTATAACAACTATCACAAAGAAAATAGGAAAATATATTGTTACTAAAAAGTTATAAAAATGTTGGTAGGTATGAACTTTTTATCATAGTTACCACAAAGAAAACAAAATATCAGGAAAAAAAAGATCATAAAAAAAAAGACAAAATCCTGATGAAAAGTTAATCACCTAAAGATAACTGATCGTAAGAATCTCCCGAAAGTTACCTGCATGTTATTTTTGATCTTATGATATGTTTAAACATCTCATTTGATCCTATTGAACTAGTGAAATTTAATGGTTTTTGTAGCTTCAATTTTCATAATTGATGAAAATATTGTGTTTTCATTCCAATTCAATAGAACTACAAATTGAAAGTGGTGGGAAATATTTATGTCATGTTTGGTACAAATAGAATAGAACGGAATAGAATAGAACGAATGAAATGAGAATTAGAATAAGAAATTTTTTTATGTTATGTTTGGTACAAATTGAATGGAATAAGGACTACAATAAGAAATCTTTTCCCGTATTTGGAAATATTTATGGAATGATATTAGATGTATAAATAGTATTATATGTCAAAACTATCCTTAATTATTACACGTTATAATTTATTTAAATGTTAAATAAATAATTTTAATTAATGAGAAAGAAGGGTTCATCTTCTCAAAAGCGGAATCAAAGTGCCACTTGAAATTGCTAATTTTATGGAATAGTGATTTTGCCCTCTAATGCCACTTATGGTACGCAAGAATCACCTAGAATGGAACGGAATGAGAAACAAAATGACATACTTTCCTATATATGGGAATGTGTATGGAATGGAATGGAATTAATTGTGTATATAGTAGTAATTATAAAAAATACCTTTAATTTATTAAATGTTATAATTAAATTGAAGGTTAAATAAATAATTTAATTAATAATAATAAATGTGAAGAAATGAAAGGTAAAATCAAATTTCTTCTTAAAACTAAAATCATGAGAAGCTAAAATTACTGATTTCATGGAATTGTGATTTTTATTTGTAAATATGTTTCGAAAAGGGAATGGAACTCGAAACAAAAATTTTATTTTGATTCATTTCTACGTACTAAATATAACATAAATATACTTCTAAACATGGGAGAGGAAATAGAATCTAGAATTTAGAATCACGACTCTATTGTGATTCATTCCCCCATACCAATCATGAGATTAAGCCCAAGCATAGCCAAAAGGAATGAGTGTAACAATTTTGATAATTTGGTTAAGGTTTCTTGGAACCTTCGTTTAAGAGAAAAAACTGTAATCAATCCTTTCTTCCAACTATTTATGTGGCATATTGTTAGGGATAATTATATGTAATAGTAGTATAAATATAAATGATTAGCAGATAGTTATATAAATCTGTAGAAGTTAGTAATTTTAGTATTTGTAGTAGTAATTTTAATACTTGTAATAATAATTTTTAGTAGTTAAAATGGAAAAAAAAATATAGAAAAATTAGTTACTTGGAACAAACAAATATATGAAAAGCATATTCCTTAGATTTCCAATTTATATGATTAAGTCCAGCATAACACACTCCTACAGGCAACGATTCAAAGGGGATCGATAAATTGAATTTTGCTGTTTGTGCAATCGAGATTAATTAATAAAGTAACTCATGTTTCTTAATGATAAAATGTTTATAAGTTTTTGTGTTTGTCTTTTGTCCAGTTAAAATACAGTCCCAAGTTGCACAGATCATTTTAATACAACGGTTTCCTTTACAGGAGGATAATCCAAAGGAATCATTATCATTGATTAATAAAATAGCTCATGTATTCTTAACGATGATATACTTATTAATTGGTGAGTTGTAGTAGTCCAAGTTGCAAGAGTCATTTTTGTAGGATGTAAGGTAAAAAGCTTATCAAAACACCGTAAGCAATTGAAAAGTAGCTTTTAATTATTATATGATCAAACAACATCATTATGCCATGAAAGAACAATTTCTTTAAGCCCATCTATCCAACTCCCCCATTGAACTACCTCAGAATCGACACCACCCTCCACGGTTCTAACTTCCACCAACACCAATGACTCGGCTATCTCCAAAACCTCAGCTAACATCACTAACCTCCCTTTCCCTAACCCTATAACACCCCCTCCTTTCCCTTTCTCAATTCTATACCCTAATTTACTCCCAACTTCTCCCATCTTCTCCACGATCACCTCACAAGTCGCACTTGATGTGAACCTCTTCCCTTTCTTATTCGATGTCTCGAAAAGACCCGAAAGATCGAGTCCCGAGGACATGGATATGATATTAAAAGCATTCGGGCATGTCATCACATTAAACTTGTTATTGCCCTTCAAAAGTGTCTTGGGTTGTTCCTCAGACGACCTCGCGTTAAGATTTTTCTTGAACCATGAGGTGTTCATTAGCTCTTCAAGGGACATCCTAGAACTTGGAACTGGATCCAGAAGACGGTTAATCAAATACCGAGCTGGCTTTGAGATGCCATCTGGAAAACTATACTCCCTCTGTCTTGTTTTATTATACATGCACACCAAATTGTCCTCCTCAAATGGCAAATGACCTGTAAACAGCACGTACAAAACCACCCCACATGACCAAGCATCGGCCTTCGATCCATCATACCCACACCGGCCCACCACCTCGGGAGTCGTGTAAGCAGGGGTGCCGCAAGCCGTGTGAAGCATTCCGTTCCTGCGCTACTCGGGCAATGCAGAAAGCCCACAATCCGAAACTTTCAGAAGACCATCCTTATCAAGCAATAAATTTTGCGGTTTGATGTCCCGGTGAGCCACGCCGTTCTGGTGGCAGAAGTGAAGGGCAGAGACAAGCTGTTGGAAATAGTGGCGCACTGTGGGCTCGCTAAGCTTCCTGCGGAGCGTGATCTTGGATAAAAGCTCCCCTCCTGTGGCTAGCTCCATGGCGAGGTAGATTTTGGATTTTGTGGCCATGACTTCGTGGATTTTAAGGATGTTGGGGTGTGGCCGCAGCCGCCGCATGACAGAGACTTCACGTACGATTTGCGGTTCCATGAGGGACGTGATCGGCTTTGTCTTGTCGATGATTTTGATCGCAACGGCTGAATCGTCCTCCAAGGAGACGGCTTGATAGACTTTTGCAAAACTACCTCTCCCTAGGAGTTTAACCAATTGGTATTTACCAAGCAGATGCTGTTAGGAGAAGAGGCAGTGGTGGTAGCAGGTGGCGGAGGCGAACCGCAGGGTGGTGGAGCCCCCGGCTCCATTGTATAAGAGTTTTTTTTTTTTTTTTTTTTTTTTAGTATCTACTGCAACAACAATCATAATGACATTAAAAAAAAGGAATTTTTTTTTTTTTAAGTATCTACTGCAACGACGATCATAACGAAGTTAAACTTAAAAACAAAACAAAAAAAAATCCTTTTGGGGGTAAAAAAAGGAGTTTAGAGAACGTATTAAATATGGCAAGGAGTATTGGTGGTTTGAGTCTTCAGTTATCATGTTTACACAAAGTGCCCGGTCGTGTGATTTTGCTTTTATAGATATTGAATGAAGATATGTTTGGGCGTGTTGTTTCTATTAAAGTGGTTGGTTGTATCCTTGTTGGCGGTGATGTGTTTTTCACGGATTTTGACAGTGCGATGATGCATCATTGACGCATCACTCGTTTAGAGCAAATCCCATCGCTGGACAGCGAATCTCCCATCTCGCAGCTGTCAAAGGTACGGTACTAATGGACATTATAACATATTATCAAATACAGAAAAAATATTCACACTCTTTCTTTCTCATTAAAATGTTTTTGTGCATTTAACTATGTAAGAAGATTTATATAGAAAGAAATAAATTAAAATGTAATCAATAGCATCATTAAAATGAGTGTTCAATATGATCAAATGTTTAGATATACATAATTTAAATTAAAATGTAACTAATATGACAATGTAGCCACAATATGGTTGTTATTGTCAAACTATATACCGTTAATTTGAAATTTGATTGTAACTATTGATAGTGATTTCTTCTAAGGTCAGAATTGACCTAAAATGAATGGTGCCTAACCTCCAATCTGTTCACACCCTCCTCTTTTGCTATTCCTGACCTCATTTAAGTCACTTCTTATGTGTGGACTGGCTTAGGAAGGTTGATGAGCTAGATGCATCTAAACTAAACAGAACAACCTGATCAAAATAGATTGAATTGACCTTGTTTAGTTGGGGATAATTACCTACATATTTGTTCTTGACTTAGTTAGCTTCAAAGGATTCAAATTCAAACATCTAATGTAAACAATTAGGCTCCTTACCCAAATAAGCACCCTCCAATCGCTATGACGATTGCTTACCTCTGAACCCTTCACTTGTGTCTGACAAGGCTTACAGTCTTTCACTAGAAGAATTATCTATCATTAACCTACCGAAGATGAACACTAGTATGTGAAAGAACAGTAGGCGAACTCTTTAAAGTCCTTACTTGGACACACTCTACTTTACCCAAACCTTCATCTAGTTAACAACTTCCAATTGTTGAGGCTAATCTATCAACTGCTAAGGCCAATCTATTGACTATTGAGGCCGAAGCGACTATGTGCTGAACTTTTCTCTTTTAACATACTAAATTGTCGACTGCAAGGCTGACTAGCTATGTGTTGAAGTTGACTTGACAAGCATTGAGGTTAAGCCCTTACATGCTAAGCTTTACTTACTCATCTTATCGAACAACAACATCCTTTATTTGTCTTGGTAACTTCGAGTACCCTTTGTTAGTAGCATCCCCAACATTAGTACAACTCAACCACAACGTCCCAAGACTTCAGAATGTGAACCTTATTGTAGCATGACACCTGTCATTCCTTTTTCTAACATTGTATTATATTTCTTTATTTTATTTGTCCCATTTACCCTTTTGGTAATGTACTATGATAGTAATTTTGTATTACCGTTTATTGTAATTACTTAGGTTTCCTTGTTGCTTTAAGGACTTACTATTAATGTTCTTTTTTTCCTTATAGCTGAAATCATCATATATCCTATTTTGATATTGCATATACTTGTAGAGGTTAGTGGCATAGACCTTAACATTAGCTAGTAAACCTTAACATTGGCTTGTGAATTACATCAAGTGAAGTGTTAAGTCATATTATGTTTGTTGGTATGTAATATCCTTCGAGCAGTTCACAGAAGCTACTGCGTTTGATAACTTCTTCACTTCATTTTCTTCATTATTACAAAGGATTCATTTGGTTACTATTCCCTATGGTAAGCCCTAGTGAGCACATCATATAATCCTTAGTAATAAAGCTTAAGGTTGCGATTGAGAGTTATGTTTTGAAGTAGTTGTTCTTGTTATAGTGTATTTGTATGTTCTACTTTTGTTTCGAATTACGCCAAGCACAGATAAGGTTGGCCATCGAGGTAGGTGTAATCTTGTTGAAGGAACGAAAATAGAGTGGGTTTGGTGAGGGTTTTAGCAAATCCATGAGCTACCTAATCGAATATGACGCACTGGCTAGATTTTATATAGCTTGAGACTTACTAGATGTGACGCACTGATCTGAATGATAGGGTTACTTGCTACAATCCTTGCTAAACGGATTGATAAGAGAGAGAGCTTTTTTTTTGGGGGGGGGGGGGGGGGGGGGTTTCATTAATTTTCTATATTTTCCATATTGTTACAAATGTTGCTATTTATAGTACGTTTTAAACCCTAATAGTAAAATTATAAATAATCTACAAAGCTTTAAATCTTAAAGAATTGAACCCATAAATAAAATAAAAACAAACACATACATAAGTATAAAACTGTACGTTTTAATGGGGGGAAGTCAGCATGCCTTGGAAGTAGTCCCGCATTGCTTGGCTGAGACACCAGAGAGGTTGGTCCATAATTGCCGAGTTCTAAAGTTAGTTGACATTAGTCTCTCCGTGTCTTATTGAGTGGATCCAACTTTTGGAAACATAAGTTAGTTGGTACTAGTCTCCCTATGTCTTGTCGAGTGGATCGCTCTCGAAAACGTGATATCTTGGCATATCGACAGACGTGAAATTGAGCAACTAATTGGTCAAGCATGGATGAGGATCGGGCCTTTTGCTTCTTGGCACTTTAGTTGCGAGAAATAAGGTCATTTAGGTTGGTAGATAGAATGAGTTGGCAAGGAAGTGAGCTTGGCCTTGGCAGTTGAGTTGGGTCGGTACCCCGAAGCCTATCAGCCTTACTCTGTTTTTGTGTAGAAAAATAAAGTAAGTTCCCAGTCACTGTAAGAAGTTGTAGTATTGAAGTTGTGTGAGGATTTTCTATTTAATAGTTAACTTTCTGCAGTTTATATTAAGAAATGTCTATTCTTAGTGTCTAAGGAGAGATTAATGATGATGAGAGTGATGTCATGATCATGGCCATGTCACTCAACAAACCCTATGAACTATTGAAGAGCAGATATAAAACCTTGCTGCTATTGTGGCTAATCTAGCTATTATTATATAAAGGGTCGTAGAGACTAGGCCACAAGAGAGAGTTATTGTTAAGTAGGGCCGAGAAGAGAGAAACAGGCCAAGAAGATAGATGTGTGAGAATTAAGCATGTAAAGCTATCAACATAAACCCAGCTCCACCCCAATGTGCTAATAGAGATATGGGAAGGAGACTTGAGTTAGATGAAGTTAAGGAGTATGAGGAGGAGGAGGAGTACAATGGAATTGAGAAGCATAAGCTTAGAGCTTCTAGAAGAGTTGGGCATCTCATAGTACAAATCATAAGTATTAATGGGTCTGGTAGTGTTGATGACTACTTGGACTGGGTGGAGAAGATTGAAAGGATATTTGACTTTTATGATTATGAAGATATTGTTTGTATTAGGGTGGATGCGTTGGAATTTTTTAGGTATGTGGTAATATGGTGGAAGAAGTTATAGAATGTGAGTTAGAGAGCTCAATGTGAAGTTTGAATATGGAATGAGATGAAAAGAGTCTTGAGAAGTAGGTTTGTTCTTGAACACTATAAGCAAGATACTTTCCGATGTCTTTAAGACTTGAGATAAGGTAATTGGTTAGTAGACAAGTATGTCCAAAAGTTCCAATTACTAATGATCAGATGTAATGTTGATGAACTCGAGGCACAGATTCTATCGCAATTCATTTCTAGGTTAAGGATTGAGATTGGCAACATAGTGCAAATATAAAGCCTTAGAACTCTAGATGAGACCATTTGAGTAGCACATAGGGTTAAAAGGTAGAGGCAGAATTAGATTAGCTGAGTGTCGAGCATCCGACTTAGCTTACCAAATAGAACTGGTATGTCAAGTTGACTAAGATATGATTGAGCTCAATTTAACTCTAAGGTAGATCGCTAAGGTCAAGTGTCGAGTAAGCCTAATGATGGTTAAGGTAAGAGTAAGGCCGAGGAGCTTGAGGTCAGGGAGGAAGACTTAAAAGATCAAGTGCCTTGGTTTTGGACATGTGGGTAGTCAGTGCCGAAACTAATGCATCATGACTATTAAGAGAGATAAGTCCTAATTTGAAGTGGAGAGTGCTAGTGAAGGGGAAGATGAAGTAGGAGTTGATCATTTGCTGGAATAATTTCAAGATGACTCATATGCCGTAACCTTACTGGAAATGGGAGTTTAATATTGCATAGTTGTACATAGGTCTCTTAATACCCTTGTGTCTGATGAGAATGAGTAGAGGGAGAACCTCTTTCATGCAAACTACTAAGTGAATGGCAAATTGTGTGCTTTGATCATTGATGGAGGAAGTTATACCAACATAATAACTTAAGGCATAGTGAAGGCCCTGAAATTGCCAACCCACCCTTACGCTAAGCAGTATAAGATTCATTAGCTAAATGAGAAGGGAGGTTTACTTGTTGCCGAGCAAGTTAAAGTGCTAATTACTGTTGGTGATGAATATAAGGATAAGGTGCTATGCAATGTCTACATCTTACTCAGCCAACCCTGGCTGTTTGATCTAAGAGTGTTGCATAATGTATATTGAAGCATCTATGTGTTCCAGAAGGATGGGAAGAAGGTTATACTGACCCTAATGAGTCTCAAGGAGGTACAAGAGTCACAAGAGAAAATTACTCGATCACTATAGTAGAAGTCCTTAGTGATTTCTCTAGACCAATTTTCTAGAGATGCCAAGCCGGAAAAGTCTGTACTCTTGTTAGTTAGAAAACTCCCAAAGATGAGAGAAGTTAGAACCTTACTTGCTGAAGTGTAGACATTACTTCAAGAGTATGTTGATTTGTTTCCTACTAAGATGCCAAGAGGTTTGCTACCTGTCAGGACCCTAAAGGGGGCCTAGTAGGATTACCTAAAATTTCCACAACATGTGTGCACCTATGCTATGAAAACCGCCTTACAAGTCAGAGATTGCAAGACTCTAAATGATTAATCACTAAGGTTACTGGTTTTTAAGTAATCAATTTACTGTAGAATACAAATATAAATAACTATGGGTATCTGATATCCCACAGTTCCTCAAAACTGCAGAGAATCGGTATCCCCTACCAAATAATAAGACAGGATATACTAACATTATAGTAAGGTTTAATAAATAAATATTTTCTACAAAGGATGTCTATATATCATCTAAAAAGTACTCAACGACTTCTAATAATAATGTACATATCTTCATCTCGTACTCAACACTCGAGACATATTCCAATCCCATCGTATGTAAACCTGCAAAGGAAACTAAGGAGGAATGAGCATAAAACAGCTCAGTGAGTTCATTCCTCACTACTACCGGTCAAGCAAGTTTTCACACATTATTATCACACATACAAGCAAGCTATCTACATACATAATGAATGCAGGCGTAATGAATGCAAGTAACACATCCATAGGAGTCCAGAACTATGGAAGGTGTAGAATTACGTCGTCTACACTTCGATTATCCCCTGTACTTACCTGCACATGGTACTTCAACTTACCCGCATGAGGCTACCTAGGGGCACCACCCCACTAGGCAAAACTCGACTATTACCCTAGCCGAGAAAAGAGTTTCAATCCAAATAGAGGGAGTCCAAACTAGGACTATCCACCCTCCAAGGCCCCTCGGGCACAAACATGCGAGTCCTCTCGTAACCAAAATTTAACCAAGGCCTTACAGGCACAATAAAGCGAGTCCTCTCGCTATCAAGAGAAGAACCCATGCTAGCTTTGCCTTAATGCTAAAAATACTCTTTATGGCTCCTCAAGCCCTTACAGTGATCATGTAAAAATTTGTTTACAGATATAAAAGCTTTTTCCAAAAATACTTTTCTTAAGATTTTTGCAAGGCTAGCATTCTCCATTCATACCTTTACCAAGTCATAGACATGCGACGAGTAGAACCGGTTGTTTAGGCAGATATTTATATTTATCAATTTAAAAAGTTGATCACACGGATGATAGCATACAAGTAGAACAGTCATTCAAACATACAAGCAATAGCAAACAGCAAAACATCATACAAGTAACATGCACAAGTAAGTAGCAGGTCATCAGAGCTCCCTCACCTGGATTATTGCTCATTCTCCAAGCCTTTAGGGTTTCCAGGACTCGATATCGAACGCCTAAATCAAAATGGTAAAAATTATAAGTGTTCTGAGAATTCAGACTCCTTAGTCAACTAAAAGTCTATTGTAGTTTATCTAGTTTCCTTTAATATAACCCAAATATAGTGTATATAAGGTTAACCCGAGTATAGTGTGTATAGGGTTACCATACCTCATGAGATTAATAGTAACTATTTTCTTATATTAGTAAGGTATGAGACTTCCTTTATGTATTTTGTAACTTTTTCGTTCTGATTCCGATATTTGCGAACTTATATTCGTTTTTCATCCTTTTCGGACACACGTTCATACGGTGATGTCCGTTTTGGACGTTAGGACCTGCGTTTTACAATATGGGCTAAATTTATTGACATTTTGTTTTATTAAAGTTTAATTAGTCCTACTGGCTAGTTTTATGTTCCATTTTAGTAGTTAATGATTTAATTAGCCATTTATTCTTATACTTAGAGACTTTTACATTAGTATTACTAATCTATGTCCTTGATTAAGTTTGATTCAATTTAGGAAGGGTATTAAGGTTTAAGGTTTTGGATCCTAAGTACATGTACATACTTATTTTCTTCTTTTATAAGCTTATGCTTATATCATTGCTTATGTCATCAATCACTTGTGTCATTGCTTATGTCATCATTTGCTTATGTCATGGCTT
The DNA here is from genome assembly GCA_024138005.1 of Lumnitzera racemosa. Lineage (NCBI taxonomy): Eukaryota > Viridiplantae > Streptophyta > Magnoliopsida > Myrtales > Combretaceae > Lumnitzera > Lumnitzera racemosa. The sequence continues at coordinate 31,493,581 of JAMXBC010000003.1, read as the reverse complement.
ATGTCATCATTTGCTTACCTCATCACTTACTTCATCATTTGCTTACATAAACCTCACCTTATGCTTATGTCATATGTACATGTCTTATGTACATTTCACTTCTTCCCTTATACTTATGTACATATACCTTATACATACATATACTTATACCTATACTTAGATTTATATCGTATTTATACGTGTATACATACTCATATACCTATACGGTTAGATACGTATTTTTATACAAAAATTCGTATGCCTAATCTTTTCCTTAAGAAAAACTTCCTAATTTCATCCTTTTATGTTTTTATGTATATATTTAGTGTAGTATAGGTATGTATAGTTAGATATGATCTTAAGTTAGGTTATGTACATGATAAATACTCATGCACAAAGGTTCACATGCCTGTACTCTTTTGGTATTTTCTTATGTGTACACACTTATAAGCATATACTCATGTCTTCCTTTCTTCTTCTTCAAAAGTTCTAATTTCTACACTTAAAGATGGAAACTTTGTTTCCTCTTCTTCAAGACAATACTAAACACATAACTACTTATCTAATATACTTAATTAACTAACTAATGAAGAAGATAAAACAAGATAAAGTAACTTAGATACATACCTTTGCTTATGTTGGAATTAAGGAGACAAAAAAGAAGATGTTGAAGGTAAAATGGAGATGAAAGCTCACGGCAATGGAGGAGGATTTTTTTGGTTTGTTTCTTTTGATTTGTTTTTCTTATGGAAGAAGGAGAGTGGTGGGGTCTAGAAGGGAGAATATGTGGATGGCAATCGAGAAGAAAAGGAGAAGAAAAAAAAATCAAAAAGAAAGAAAAGAAAAGCCATCATTAAGGAATAGATATTTTCTTTATCTCTTTAGTCTTTTGTTGACTTTTCAAAATGTTGACTTTAGTCAACATGTGTTAACTTGGTCAACTTTTGGACTTTGGTCAACATGTGTTATCTTAGTCAACATTCCTTAAGTATGTGTAATGTTGTGCACATAATGTAGTAATTAAGGGAAATTAGGGGAAAAATGAAGGAAATGAAAAGAAATGAGGTATATGATGAATTGATTAGTAAGTTTGGTTGTTGAGGTCTTACTTTAGGTCTTTATAACTTATATATCTCATTTGGTAAACTACTTTGGATAACAAATGTAAAAAGTACTAATTTGAGCATTAAAGTTCACTACATGTAACCTAATCTTCAACTATAACCCTAACTCTAAGTGAGACTACCTTAATCATATACTTAAGGGATAAATATAATCTATGACTCATTATCTTAGTTTCTAATGGATTACTTGAGGATTCGAATCATATAAGCATGAATGAGGGTCATCTCTAACCTTTTACTAATGATTTGGCAAAATATGAGCATTATATTATCAATTAGGGTATTAAGGTAAATTATGGTGAATTAGTGCTTTTGTATCCTTAAAGTTATAATTTTAGGGTTTTTATTACTTTAGGGCACAATCTCTACTATTTTTCCACATTTAGGGTTTCATATATTCTTACGCGATTAAATCTTCGATTGTTATCTTAGGGTTTTGATGTGCTTCGAGGTTTTAGGGTCTTCGTATGCAGTTAGGGGTTCAATTGATGATTTAAGATTTTTCGTATCCACTTTAGGTTTTGGATTGAGATTTTAATTGGTTTTAAATCTCATTGGCTCTTTTGAGTTTAGGAAATCATCTACAGTTTGGACGTTTGTTTCTATACTTAGAAAGCTAAATTTGCGGGGTTTATACTACCCATAAGAGGTATAGAGCATTGTATTGACTTTTGGCTTAGAGTTGCTCTACCTAATCGACCTACTTATAGGCTTAACCCTGAGCAAACTGCCAAGTTGAAGAAACAGGTTGATGAGTTGATTTATTACAAATATGTTTAAGAGAGCATGAGCTCCTACACCGTACCAATTGTCTTGGTATCGAAAAAGGATGACTCATGGCAACAAAATCACTGTTAAGTACCAATATCCGGTCCCTCAACTAGATGATATGCTCGATGAGTTGTAGGTATACAGATATTTTTAAAGATTGATCTAAAGAGTAGCAACTATCATATCAGAATGAGGCTTAGGGATGAATGGAAAACTACCTTCAAAACAAATGATGGTCTGTTTAAATGGATGGTGATGTTGTTTAGTTTGACGAACGCGTTGAGCACTTTTATGCAGCTAATGAATCATGTCTTGAGATTGTTGGTTGGTAAATGCATCATTGTCTACTTTGATGATATCTTGGTATATAGTGCCAACCCCATCTCTTACGTCATGCACTTGAGATTTGTGTTTGATATCCTTCGTGTCGAACACTTATTCAGTAATTTGAAGAAATGTTTGTTCTGTTAGAATGAGGTAGTATTCGTTGGATATGTTGTTTCTAAGGGAGGTATCAGAGTTGATGACAAGAAATCCAAGCTATTCTCGAATAACCGATACTAACTAGTGTTGCTGAAGTAAGGAGTTTTCATGGTCTAGCTTCGTTTTATCGAAGATTCATTTGGAACTTTAGTTCCATAGCTAATCACTATTTAAGCTAATAAGGAAAAACTTTAAATTCAAATGGTTTAAGAAAGCTTAGAGAAGGTTTGGAGAGATTAAGTCCAGGTTGACCTCTGGCTCAATACTCATCTTGCTCAACTTTGAGAAAGTCTTTGAGTTGAAATGAATTGCATCTGGGGTAGGCATTGTAGCTGTTCTTATGTAGGAGCGTCGACCAGTTACCTATTTTGGCAAGAAACTCAGAGGAGCTATCTGAATTACTCGACGTATGACAAGGAGTTTCATGTCCTTATCCGGGCACTTTAGAAATAGCAACACTACCCATTGCAAAGAGAGCTCATCATTTATATGGACCATGAATCTCTTAAACACCTTAGAGGATAATAAAAATTTTCCTAATGCCATGCCAAGTGGGTTGAGTACCTGGGAGCTTTCTGTTATGTCATCAAATATAAGAAGGGAAGTGCTAACACTGTGGTTGACACATTTTCTCGTTGGCATGTTCTTATTACGACATTATAACCCAGGATACTTGGATTTGGTACCCTACTAGATTAGTATGAGCATGATCCATATTTTGGGGCCTAGTGGTTAAATGCTAAGTTGGAGGAGTAGTGGAAGGGTCTAATTTGAGCCAAGGATTTTTGATGAAGGGTAAGCAAGTTCGTATGCTAAGTGGTTATACTAGGAAATTACTTATTTGAGAAGCCCATGTTGAGGGCTTAGCTAGCCACTTTGGTGAGAAGAGAACAACTGAGTTGTTGAAAGAACATTTCTATTGGTTAAGGATAATGAAGGATGTGCACAAAGTACTTGAACACTGTAAAGTGTGCAAACTAGCCAAAGGAAGGAAGGAGCTATATGGAGAGTACATAAATTTACCTATACTAGAATGGCCATGTATCGATCTGAGCATGGATTTTATGTTCAGCATACATAGAATACTATAGAGACATGATTTTATTATGGTGGTAGTCAATCAATTCGACAAGATGAGTCACTTCATCCCCTACCACAAAGCCAATAATGCTCTCTTTGTTGCTAACCTCTTTTTGCAGGAGATTGTGTGGTTGTATGGACAACCAAAGAGTATTGAATCTAATCATGATTTGAAGTTCACAAGATTCTTTTGGAGAACTTTATAGAAGAAGCTTGGCATTAAGCTCATGTTTAGTATTTCTTGCCACCTACAGATAGATGGCTAAATAGAAGTTGTGAATAGAATAGTCGGTAACCTCCTTTAAGCTACTATTGGGAAGAATTTACATGATTAGGATTTATGCATTCCTATCATTGAATTTTCTTACAATTGCCCCATTCATAGCTCGATAGGAAGGTTACCTTTTGAGGTCATCTATGGACTTAACTCGAACTTACCTTTGGACATGGTTATCAACTTGACATTTTAAGGAGAGAGTTAATTAGGCCTGTAGTATACTGTGGACCTTTTAATATCCTTTGGCGTGTTAATGACAATGCCTATGAACTTGAGCTATTAGAAGGATATGGAGTATCTCTTACTTTTAATGTTGCCAACTCGATGCTCTATGCGCTCGAAGAAGAAGAAGACTTAGATTTAAGGGAAAATCTTCAACCACCATAGGGAACTGATGGATTGCTGACCTTCAAACCCCTCACTTGCTCCCGACTTCGAAGCTTACAGTCTCTGGTTAGAAGAATTATTTCTTGTCAGCCTATAGAGGATGAGCACCAGTCTACAAAAGAACAGTGGGTGAAGTCTCTAAAGTCCTTACTTGGACGTACCTTACTTTATCTTAACCCCTATCTAGTCAGCAACTTACTGATTGTTGAGGTTGATTTGTTGAATGTCAAGGCCAAGGCGATTACGTGTTGAAATTTTCTCTTCCAACTTATTGAACTATTGGCTATTAAGGTTGATTAGTTGTATTCCGATGCTAAGTTGACAAGTGCCTAGGCCAAGTCCCCTACATGTCAATGTCTACTTACTTGGCCTACTAAATAGTGATATCCTTTATTCGTTTCGACAAGTCTGAGTACCCTTTGTCAATAGCATCCCCAACATTAGTACAACTTAACCATAGTGTCCTAAGACTCTAGAATGTGGACCTAATCGTAGCATTGCACTTGTCATCTTTTTTTCTAACATTATACTATATCCCTCTATTCTATTTGTCCCTTGTACTCTTTTGGTAATGTACTATGATAGTATTTTTGTATTACCATTTATTGTAATTATTTAGTTTTTCTTGTTATCTTAGGGACTTACTATAAATATTCTATTTTCCTTGTAACCAAAATCATCATATACTCTTTTTTGATATTGCATATACTTGTTCTTGTGAGATACTCTTCTCCGAGTATATTTCCTTTACAATCTTATCTAATCTTGTTGAGTAGATTGAGGTTAGTGGCAAGTGGACCTTAACATTAGCTTGTGAGTCATATAAAGTGAAGTGTTAAGTCATGTTGTGTTCGTTGGTGTGTAATATCCTTCGAGCAGCTCATGGAAGCCATTATGTTTGCCAACTTCTTCACTTCATTTTCTTCATTATTATGAAGGACCTATTTGGTTACTATTCTCTACAGTAAGCCCTAGTGATTACTGAGTTCCTAGACACATTAAAGTCATCTTAAATTCAAACTTAATGCACATGTTAGGTTTTAGAGCCAACAGTTACTAGATTCAAACCAACCTTTGATGATAAAAGGAGATTGGATGTAGTAATGAGGTTCTTTTGGACACTTTTATGCTCTCTTTAAGCTTTTTACTAACCTTAAAGTACTTAACCTAACTTAGGTATCGAAGTGACTATGTTGTAGTCACCTCAATAGCCTCCATAGCCTCATTTTCTTTTCATTTTACAAAATCATTTTTGAGTTTGATCTTTTCTCGGTTTTTATTATATTTTCCTTAACCCAATTAACATTAAACCCTAACCTATTTAATATTGATCATCGATTAAGAGTTAAAGAAAGCTGGGTTTTTAAATGTGTATTAAAAAAAATATTTAGAGTTGCCACCCGATTAGAGTTAGGAAAAAAGAGGGTAATATTAAATTAATTAGGTGGACCGATTTAACTTAGCCATTAGTCAACTTAAAAGATCAATTTTTAGAAAAAGGTTCAAAAACTAGAGATTTTAGGATCGAGAGCTAATTTTTTAAATCCTTAATGGGTACTACTTTTTAATTTTTCGATTTTAATTTCACTTTTCAATATATCCTTATTTATAAACCATTAACATGCAACTAAATTAATTAAATTAAATAATCATTTACAAAATATGATTTTTTTTTTCATATTTTAAGTCGCCTCGTGTTTACGTATGAGTGCTTACATATGAGTGCTTACGTACTTGTTATTTGGGATCGAATATATATACTTCTTCTAAACTTTGAAAATGGTCGACGTTAAGTTCTTTATCCATTTAATTTTATTAAGAAAAACATGTAAGAGGAAAGGGTCCTAATTTGGTATTCTTATTTTTAGGAAAATTCTAAAATATCCTAATTTTTGAAAAAGAGGTCCATTTATTTTTATTTATTTGAAAAAAAAAACATTTAAATGATAAAAACATTTTAGAAAAATTCTAAAATACCAAAATGTAACTTTGTATGAAATACATAGTTACTATAGCTAACATGCCTAACCGTAGAAAATATTCTAAACCATGTTAAAGATACTTAATTATAGAAAAGAAGCCTAAATTATAGAAAATAATCCTAAATTTTGGGAAAGAAACCTAAATCAAAGCAAAGATATTTGAATAATAGAAAACATACCTAAAAGAAAAAAAGGTCTTAGATTAGTATTTTACTTTTGTAGAATTCTAGAAGAAGCCCTAAATCTAAAAAGAGTTTACTTATTTTATTGGAAAAAAAGATTTTTTAAGCAATAATTTTTTTTTTTTTTTTTTTATTATTATTATATATATTTTTATTTTTACTTTTTTATTATTTTTAATCAAAGCCTAAAATATGAAAATAAATAAATAAATTAAAAGAATAGAGGGTTATGCACTAGAGCAAATTTGAGTCACAAAGCAGATTAGGTCGGATCTTAGCACCAGATGGGTTAAGAAAAAGAACAAGAAAGCGGTTGTTGAGGAGGTGATTCAGACATGTTAAGGACCCAAATTGAACGTTGCTTTTGTGAGTATCCTATTGGAGATATGGGGGGTAGGTGAAGTGCCACAATGTATGGTAGAGTTTGGTGGTGGTTTGCGATAGGTGGTCGGTAGTGGTGAAGCTTGGCATCATGTGGTGGTTGTTAGGTGTGCAAGGGCAATCTTATAAGGGGTTTTAGGATGCAGTGAATTCAATGGTGTGATCAGTTTTGAGTGGGGAATGGTGGAGTTAGGTGTTTTGAGCGGTAGTTGATAAGGGAAGAGAGACAAGGTGGTGGTTATGGTGGATTGTAGCTATGGCGAGGGAAGGGACTGATGGCTATCAACTCCTTGGAATACATGGAAACTCGTTATGAAGTTTGTTTGCTTCAAAAATGGTTATGGAAGTTGTAATTTTAGAGAGAGAGAGAAGTCATAGTAGAGAGAGAGTTCAAATTTGAACTTGCATGGACGATTTGAGTGTTTCTTGAGTGATTTCAAAGTTCATTGATGATTTCCCAAGCTTCTTATGCCCCATTTTATACCAATTTGAACCTAAGATGTATAAGGAAAACAAACAATTAACATTAAATTGTAAATTAAAGTTTAATGGGTCCTAAAATTTTTTATCCGAAATTGCTTGTAAATCTACTTGATTTTAGTTGAAATAAGTGGTCAAAGTAGTTCGTGATCAATCCCTTTTGCTTAAAATGTCCTTTAGAAGCTTGGAATTTCATTAAAACATCTCGAATCAAGGGATTTAAGCTTAGAGGAAAATCCGTACATTCTAATTTTTCCCAATATTCAAACACCATTTTGATTATTCAAATGATCAAATCTGGATGCAAAATTGATATGGGTTTAGGGTATTTCAAGTCTACTTCATGATTTCATAATTAATTTGGTGAAATCACGAAGAAAAAGAGCTTAAATGTGAGCTCTCCAAGTGGTTTTCACGCGAGAAAGAGATAAAAGCCTAGGAAAGAGAAAGAAAAATAAAAGCATAAGCTAATCACTAGCTAACACATGTCCTCATGAGGAAAACGCCCTAGTGCTTCTTACTTGATTTAAACCTTGGTCTCCTTTGTGTTTATGCAAGCATATTACCATTAGGCCATTAGCCTGTGCCTTGTCCATATATGCATGTGCCGAGTCATCTTAGGTTAGATTTAAATTTAAGCTCAGGCTAAATATCATTCCTCTCTTTTAATTATTTAAGGCCCCTAAAAAACATTAAGCCTAAAAAAAAAATCTATTTACTAAAGAAAGATTTCTCTAAATCTTTTATTCTTTTGTATTTTTCTAAATTTTATAATTTTTGTATTTTTCTGATTTTTTTTCTAAGTTTTTATTTTATTTTTGGTAGTTTTTTAAATTTTCTATTTTTTTCTACCTTTTCTAAATTAGAACCCCTTACCTTATTCTAAAAAAAAAAATTAAAAAACATAAGGGGGTGGGGGGGGGGGGGGTGTAGAAATGGTATGTTTACAATCATTTTAAGTAAAGTACCCAATTTCCTAAAATACTAATTTTGAGTATCAATATTTGCCTCTGTCTATTCCAAGCAGCTACAATGGCTATAATTAAGTCTAAAGGTAATAATGCTTTAGGGGAGAGTAGGGCCCCTAGGGCAACTTAGGAGGAATAATCACCACAACAACGCAGCTTCGAGGTGTGTTGGGTTAAGATTCATAAGCAAACATTTGAGCACCAATAACAAGATGATGAAGGTTTGCGTATAGCATAGTTGGAGGCCTTATGTATGAAGTTTGCAAAAGAGCATGAGGAAGATTGAGCCAACAACAGAGAGCTACGATAGAGGCTCAACAAGAGTGATGTTGTCTTTTCTTTTACTCCTTCCCTATAATAAGTTAGGTAAGAGGCAAATCTACTTATATAGAAAGAAGCCTTATGACAATTCCAAGGAAAGGTTCTTATGGTAGACGAGACTGACCCATAGTGGAAACAAGAGCCTCAAGTGAAGGGAAATTGCCAACATACTCCACTTTATGCTCCTAATACATTGTAAGTGCAAACGCTTGTAGATGGGAGAATCAAGCATGTAATTGCTCATTTGCCACAAAGGGCAATAGCAAACATGAGCTTATAAGACTTATAGGATTACATCACGAAATTGGCCATAGAAAGGGTTTCTAAGAAGGAAACTGATGTAAAAGGTAGAAAGGTGAGCCTTTTCATACAAAGTATTGTGGATGAGGACCTTCCATTAAGCGTTAAACTACCCCAATTTGACACACATGATGAAGAAAGGACTTAGATGACCATTTGAATACATTTTGGATGTTAAAGGAACTTCATGATTTGTTTGATGCAATTGCTTGCAAGGTCTTCCCTTCTACCTTAAGGAAGTTTGCCAAGAACATTTAACTCATTAAAGGGAGCCTCCATTTCTTCTTTTAACTAGTTGGCTAATGAATTCAACTAATATTTCTTGGCCAACAAACCTACAACTGAAGATTCTTCACTCTTGACCTCAGTTAGATAGAAACCTAGGGAATCGATAAGAGATTATGTCCACAAATTCAATCAGTTGATGATCAAAATCATCAACTATGATAAGAGTATGGCTCCATGCCATCTATAGAGGAGTCAAGGAGGATTTTGACTTCTTTAAGTCACTTGCTACACACCTACTGGCCTCTTTGGATGATTTTACTAGGAGGTAAAAAAAATTCATTCATCAGGAGGACTAAATGCAAGCTAAGAGAGAACTGGAGAAAGATAAGTATGAAGAAAGGTTAGAAAAGGATAAATTTGTAAAAGATAAGTTGGGAAGGAAATTCAGTATTCATAGTAAGCTCAACTGACCTTTTGGAGATTGGAAAAGATTAATTTCGATCTTCATTGAGCATACCCCCCTCCCCCTCAATCAACCTATTTAAGATAGTTTGATGAAGGTGTGTAATCAAGGTTTCTTGGCTTGGCCAAAGAGAATGAAGAATAAACTTGCAAGAAAGAACTTTAAAAAATAGTGTAATTTTCATGGAGATCGTGGTCATAATATGAATGAGTGCATACATATGAAAAATACACTTGAAGATACTATTCGAGGGAGATAGTTGAGGAAGTTTACAGCAGATAAAGAGGAGCCCATTAAGAGCCCTACAAAAAGGAAGAGGATTGAACAACAACCTCGAAATGTGAAGGTTTGACCTAATAATCAATATTTGATGGCATAAGGCAGTAACGTGGGAGACAACTGGGCTCCTCGAGGTATTATTAATGTGATCTTCAGTGGGCTATCTAGAGTGAATGATTTGTCCACTACAAATTTGTCGAATGTGTAGGGAGATCATGTGTTGAATTGAGGGGAAAGAGACATAGAATTGATGATATGATCATTTTCTTAGAGAAGGATATGCAAGGAGTTCAATTCCTTCACGATAACGTATTGGTCATTATGATCAGGGTTGTACATTTTGAGGTTAGAAAGGTGATGGTTGACACATAGAGCTCAAATGACATCATTTCTAAGCATGCATTTGATCAAATACAACCTAAACTTGATAATGTTAGGATGTAGCCATACAAATACAATCTATACCAATTTAACAATTAGCTATTGCATGTGTAAGGAGTAGTTACCTTGACCTTATAGATTGAGGATGATGAGAATATGGTAGTGAAGAAAGTTGATTTTGTGATAGTTGATTATCCTTCGACTTGCAATGGTATAATGGGCTAACCTTTCAACAACCCTTTCAAGATGGTAGTGTAAATTGCCCATTAAAAGGTGAAGTTTCCAACCCAAACTAAGATGAGAACATGATAGGAATTAGGCTATTAGGCCTTTCACCCCCAGTCGAGCCTGATGACTGGAAGGCTTAGTAAGGTGGATTCTTCTACTCTAGCCGACTCCTACCGAAGCCAAGTACTTCTATGTTAAGTCACTCTTTATTTCGAGCTGAATGATTCCTAGTTCTTATAGATGATGTGTTGAGAAGCGGAAGGCTAAGAGAATAGCCAATCCTCATTCTCACTAACGCTTAGCTAATTACTTCCTTAGCATTACCTTTGCTAAGATGATGAAAGAGAGTACTCGGACAAGCAAGCTAACTGTACTTGTTGTTCGCATCTTCCAACGACCTTGCCAATATAGCATCTCCACGTATACAAAATCATGTGTAGAATTCATTACACCAATGATAGTTTTTCTTGAATATTCATTTTTATCCTTTTGTATCTTGTACATTATTTCCTTAAGAAATATCTTTTTTGTCTTTTCCCTTTTGTGCAAGTTGTCGTAACTTATGGGTATAAATATCCTTGTAATTGCAGCTAAAATTATCAGATTATGATTAATATACTTGAGTACTTCTTCCCTGCATAAAAACTATTTGTTTACTCTCGGCATTACTCTTATCCTAATCTTTAAGCAAGCTTAGGTGGTGAGTAACCTCATTGGACCAATTTGTACATCATATTGAATTGTGTTGTGAGTTATCGAAAGTTCCATTAGTGCATCATATCCTTTGGAGCTGTTCATAGATTTTGCTTACTTTTTCATTCGCATTTGTGCTTTCACACTTTCCTCATTACTTCCTTTTCAAGCTTTCTATAAGCTTGGACCCATCTAGTGACAAGCTTTATCTATTCTTGGTCACGGTTCACATCATCTTGGTATTAGAGTGGAGGTTTTGTTTGAGTTGATGTATGTTTTTGAAGTTCTGTTATACTCTATTATACATAGCATCTTAGCTGCTGTGTTTGCTAGTTGTTAATTTTTTGAAGTGTTTCTTTGAGCTTTGAATTTGTGAAGAAAATGACTAACCAAAGTATGAATGTTGTTATGGAAGATGACAATAGTGGAGTTGTCTACTATGGCCGATAGTCTTAAGGAACTTCGAAAAGCACCAATGAGAGACTTGTTAGAGGTTAAAATCCAACTCAACTAGTTCGAGGTGGAAGAGTAGGTGGACGAGTGAGGAGAAGGATTGATTTAGCATACATGGGAGACGAGGAAGAAGAAGAATATTTTGAAGAGGAGCGAGTTCGAGTCCCTAGAGCATCTGACCATATGAAGCTTTGGATTCAAGCTTCAATGGATCTGGAAATGCTAATGAATATTTGGAATGAGAAGAGAAAGTAGAGTGTATTTTTTACTATTATCAGTATGAGGACTGCAAGAAAGTGAGAACTGCTACTGTTAAGTTCTTCGAATATGCCACCATATGGTAGAAGAATTTCCAAGCTATGAGGAGATGAGAGGGCTATCGAGAGATTAATACTTGGATTGAGATGAAGAGAATACTTAGAAATAGGTTCGTACCAAAAACTTATCTTCAAGTTACTTTCACTTGGCATTATGAGTTGAGATAAGAAGGTCAGACTGTTGACAAGTATATTCAAGAATTTGAAATGTATATGATCTATTGCAAAGTGGAGGAACTGCCAACTCGAATAGTCTTAAGATTCATTACTGGCTTGAGAGGTGACATTCGAGACATTGTGGAACTCTAGAGATTTACCATAATAGATGAGGCCATTAGAATAGCTCAATGAATAGAGAGGTAAAGAAGGAGCTGAGTACTGGCCAGGATGCCGACTAGTCAACTTGGATAGATGAGTCACTGAGCTTAATTGAGTATTGAGATAAGCTGAAAGGTGGATGTCCGAGCTAATTAGAGAGGTCAACTTGATGCTAAAGTGCTAACTTAAACTTGTGAGAAGGGGCAAGAATTAGGCAAAAAGATGAGCCGGATCAAATGCTTTAAGTGCTAAGTATTTGAATATATGGCTACTTAGTGTATGAATCAACAGACAATGGTCATTAAGGGAGACACCCGAATGCTAGAGATAGATAGTACAAACAAGGAACCCGAGGAGGAGGAGATCCATGTCGAGATAGAAAATGCCGAGAAAGAATTGATTGAGGAGCACATATTTGCTAAGGAATTAGACCAGTTGATCATGGTTATTTGATGCACAATGAACATAGAACCTTCACGAGAGGAGGCGTAGAGAGAGAATCTATTTCATACCACTTGTAAGGTAAATAATTAGGTGTGTGCCCTCATTGTAGATAGTGAAAGCTGCATTAATGTGGCATCGGCCGACTTTATTTCAAAATTGAAGTTGCTGACTGTTGCACATCCAAAGCCGTATAAGTTGCATTGGTTGAGTGAGAAAGGGGCACTACATGTCACTTAACAAATATTATTATTGATCACTTTGGGAAATTACTCTGACCAGATTCTCTACGATGTATTGCCTATGTGTGCTTCCCATATGTTGTTAGGTAGGCCGTGGCTATTTGATAGGAGGGTTATCCATGGCCGTTATAAGAACACATACATGTTTGAGAAGGATGATCGAAAGATCACATTGAACCTGATGCCATGGAGAGAAGTAAATAAATTATAGATGAAACTTTCTCGTAGATCAAAGAAGGCTCTAGTAATGAGTAGAGTTGAACTTAAGAGGCCATCAATGCTGACGAGCCAACCCTCATGTTGGTCAGGTGGCTATTAAAAATGAAGGAGCAAGGTGAATTACCTTAGGAGATTAGAGAGTTGTTAGATGAGTATGCTGATCTATTTCCAAAACAGCTACCCTAGGGGTTGGCTTCCATTTGAGGCATAGAGCACTACAATGACTTAGTATCTGGTGCCATACTGTCGAATAAGTTAGCTTATCGGATGAATCCCAAGTAGGCTTCTAAACTCTAATGCCAAGTCAATGAGTTGCTAGAGAGAGGGTATGTTAGAGAAAATGATAGGAATTAGTCCACGATGATTTCTAAGCCGAGGTCGATTTGTCCCAAGCTAACGTTGACCTGCTAGAAGCTGAAGCTAACTTATCTTAACGCGAGGCTAAATTGTTCAAAGCCAAGGTTGAATAGCTTTTGCTAAAGCCAAGCTAATACCAGAAGACAGAGGGGAAGAAAAGGAGCTACTTAGCCTCAAGTCTGTTGTTTATTGAGAAGCCAAGGAGCCACATGGCTAAGCACTTAAGGCTAAAGAATAGTTCGAGATAGCACAGGAGAGTTCGTGCTAAGCAATCTAGGAGTACAACAACTGTGGGCTGACCTCACTAGGAGCTTGGCTAAGAAAAATAAAACTTCTAAACATCCTACCCTTGCTTGGACACTCGACTGCCAATCGGCCCCTGCTCGAGTCCATAAACAGCTCGGATGACTACATGTTAAACACTTTGTTAAGTATACAGTTATGTATACTTTGTAAATATTTTCCTTATTTTCATTATGAGCCATTCTTTAGGGTTTAAGGCCTTGTATATTATTTACAGTTTTGCCACTAGGGCTTTAAGACTTGCTATAAATAGTAATATTTGTAATTATCAAGAGAGACAGACAGTAAAGAATATTCATAGAGTGAATTTACACTTGAATGTTCCTTCTGGAAGTAAGGACATTCTTGAGCCCTTTGAGTTGGCATTTTGGATTATTGAGTGTGCTGTACTCCTTAATCTCTCGTGTTCTTATCAATCTTGCCTTTAAGATTGTTGTGAACCCTTCTTTTAAGTGAGTTAGTGAGTCAGCTCTTACCTCTCATTTGAAACCCGAGTAACATTTAGTGTTCGTAAGTTGTATCGGACCTTATTACGAGCTTAACCCCTAATTGTTTTTATTCTTTGGTGTATGATATCCATACACATTCGCAATCAAAACCCAATTCTCACTTCCTGTTCATTGTTCCCATTTGAACCTCATTGGCGTCCGAGACCGCTGTGTAGATTACGCATCAGCTTTGTTGGTATCAGAGCTTTGTGGAGATACGCATGTTAGTGTTCTTTAAAGTTTGACTCGTGGTTTGAACATTTCTATAAATCATCATTCTTTAGTAAAGTTTGTTGTTTGTATTCTTAGCAGTAATTTTAGTAGTCGATTTTAGTTATTGTAGTGTTTATCAGCCTTGGGTAGCTGTAGAAATCGAGTAGCAGTAATTTCTGAATTGCTGTTAATTGTATTTTGTTATAGTGGTATTTGTGGAATTATCTTAGTAGTAGTTCTAAGTTGAGTACAGTTTGAGTGTGTTATGTATTTGTTAAATTTTCTCTTTCTAGAATTTATTATATAGACCACAATGTTGGAATATAACATCAATAATAGTGGAGATAGTCTTTGCGAAAGCTTGAGGAGACGTATTGATAACATGGAATATCTCATTGATTCTATCTAGGAACTTACTAGATTAGTCAGAGCCCATAGACATGCTGGCCGAAGTGAAAGGAGGGAACGAATACCCCCCAGTAGAAGTGGCTCCAATGAACTTGATAATGATGCAAGATAGTAGAGAAGAGTTATTGAGTTAAGGAGAAGAGAAAACTAACTTGAGCTAAGGAGAGGCAATGATAGGAGCATTAACTCCGAAGTAAACTAAGGAACCAAAAGAAGAGAGCTAATGCTGAGAAGAGATGTGGTTGAGCAGAGCTTCAACAGAAGTGGCTGATCTAAGGAGAATTGACCTGTTAGGAATGTACGGGATGAACCCCAAACACATAGTTGAGGACTTGACAACATTAAGCTTAAGCTGCCAACCTTTAGTAGTTGTAGCTGACCTAAAGAGTTCCTTAATTGGGTTCCCCGAGTTGAGAAGTTGTTTAAGTGCTACGAGTGTGATGACAGAAGCAAAGGTCAAGCTAGCTTCGTTAGCCTTTATTGAATATACAAGTCTTTGGTGGGATAACTTGGTTGTTAAGCAAGATGCTGAAGGAGAGGAGTTTATTAGAACTTGGAGGCTTATGAAAAGGTTAATGAATGAACGCTTTGTGTTGACCTACTTCAAGTAGGAGATGCTCCATGCTTTCTAGCACCTGAGGTAAGG
The DNA here is from genome assembly GCA_024138005.1 of Lumnitzera racemosa. Taxonomy (NCBI): domain Eukaryota; kingdom Viridiplantae; phylum Streptophyta; class Magnoliopsida; order Myrtales; family Combretaceae; genus Lumnitzera; species Lumnitzera racemosa. Next base: position 31,478,189 of record JAMXBC010000003.1, on the reverse strand, counting down.
ACGAAACACTATTGAAGAATATTTGCAGGAGTTTGAAACTCTAATGACAAGATGTGAGATTATCGAGCCATAGGACTGCACCATTGCCAGGTTCTTGAGGCAACTTTGTGATGATATTGCCGACATAGTTGAATTATAGTTGTTAAACTCTTTGGATAAGCTAATCAATTTGGCATTAAGAATGGAGAGACAAAGGAGGAGGGGACATCAGAGGCTGACCATTCGACCTCAATAAGGTAGCCCTAAACTTGAGAGGTATGAAAAGAAGAAAAAGCTTAAGAGAAGGATAGAGAAAGGAGAACCTAGCTGACCTGACTAGGCTAAGACTAAGAAAGTAGAGAAAGAGAAAGTGCCTAGTATTAAAGCCCAAGAAGTTAAGTGCTTCAAATGTTTGGGCTTTGGACACATTGTCTCATAGTGCCCAAACTAGAGGGTCATGATTTTAAAAGGTGAAGGAACCGATGCTCAAGTGGAGAGCCATAGTAATAAGAGCTTAGAGAGTGAGAAAACAATTAATGTCTATCTTAAGATGGGAGAACCTATAGCCTTGATAAGCAGATGAGCTAACATTAAGGAAGACCTAAGTCAAAGGGAGAATTTATTTTAGATTTGATGTTTGGTGAATGGGAAGACTTGTTCCCTAGTAGTTGATGGAGGTAGTTACACCAACATCGTTTTTACCAAGCTAGTAGAGAAGATGAGATTGCCAACCTACTCGCATCCTCATAACATATGGACTAAAGTGGTTCAATGATAAGGGTATGGTCCGTGTACATAAAAGAGCTTGGATAACTTTCAAGGTTAGATAGTATGAGGATGAGATTGACTTTGACATAGTGCTTGTGAATGATGAAAATTTACTTCTGGGCTGACTATGGGAATATGATCGAAAAGTGATCCATGACTGCTTCTGCAACACTTATACTGTTCAGAAGGATGAGAAGAGCTATTGCTTGACCCCTATAAGCGTTGAGGAAATCTAGAGACACTTGGCACCCATGGTGAAGAGAAAAGGGAAGAGAAGTTTGTTTGGCATCAAGCCTATACTCACAATCTAAACTCAAGGATGACTTCTTTTCAACCTTGTGGTGATGATATGAATTAGTCCACGATGATCTCTAAGCCGAGGCTGACTTGGCCCAAGCTAACGTCGAATTGCGAGAAGCTGAAGTGAACCTGTCTTAACCTAAGGCTAAATTGTTCAAAGCTAAGGTCGGATAGCTTTTGCCAAGGCTGAGCTAATACCAAAAGACTGAAGGGAAGAAAAGGAGCTACTTGGCCTCAAGTCTGTTGTTTGTCGAGAAGTCGAGGAACCACATGGTTGAGCACTCGAGGCCAAAGAATAGCTCGATAAAGCATAGGAGAGTTCACACTAAGACTTTGATAAAGTACAGCAACTATAGGCTAACCTCATTGGGAGTTCAGCTAAGCACAATAAGACTTTGAAACATCTTACCCTTGCTTAAACACCCGATTGCTAACAAGCCCTTACTTAGGCCCACAGACAACTTGGATGACTACATGTTGACTACTCCATTAAGTGTACATTTTTGTATACTTTGTAAATATTTTCCTTATTTAGATTATGGGCCATTCTTTAGGGTTTAAGGTCTTATATATTATTTACAGTTTTACCACTAGGGCTTTAGGACTTGCTATAACTAGTAACATTTGTAATTATCAAGAGAGACAGACAGTAAAGAATATTCATAGAGTAAATTTACACTTGAATGTTCCTTTTGGAAGTAAGGACATACTTGAGCCCTTTGAGCTGGCATTTCGAATTATTGAGTATGCTGTACACTTTAATCTCTCGTGTTCTTATCAATCTTGCCTTTAAGATTGTTGTGAACCCTTCATTTGAATGAGTTAGTGAGTCACCTCTAAACTCTCATTTGAAACCTAAGTGACATTTAGTGTTCGTAGGTTATATCGAACCCTATTTAAATCTTAACCCCCTAATTATGTTTGTGCCTCAGTATGTGATATCCATATACATTCATAGTCAAAACCCTATTCTCACTTCTCATTCCTTGTTCCCATTCGAACCCCATTAGCATCCAAGACCATTACATGGGTTATGTATAAAAAAGTCTTAACCCTTACACTGTATCGGCACTTCTAGAACTGAAAAAGGATGGAACTTGGTGAATGTGTGTTGATAGTCAAGCCGTGAACAAGATCACAATCAAGTACAAGTATCCTATCTCGAGATTGGAAGACATGCTGGTTGAGCTGAGTGGAGCCAAGATTTTTGATAAGATTGACCTTAAATCTGGTTACCAACAAATCCACATGAAGCCAATAGATGAGTATAAAATGGCATTCAAGACTCGACATAGGTTATATGAATGGATGGTCATACCCTTTGACTTGTCGAATGCGCCTCATACCTTTATGAGACTAATGAATCATATATTGAGACATCTGATCGAGAAGTGTATCATGGTGTACTTTGATGATATCCTAGTTTATAGTGTTGACATATCGAGTCATTATGAACATCTCCAAGCCTTTTTAGATATCCTCCATGCCGATAGACTATTTTACAACATGAAGAAATGATTTTTTTTACCAGGAGGAAGTGGTATTTTTAGGCTACGTAGTCAGTGAAGGAGGCTTATGAGTGGATGACGAGAAGATTCGAGCTATTGTTGAGTAGCCGACTCCTCTTACTTATGCTGATGTATGAAGTTTCCATTAACTAGCTTCATTTTATAGACAATTCATTAGGAATTTTAGCACCCTCGCTGCACTACATATTGAGTTAACGAAGAAAAACACCGACTATTGATGGGAGAGGGAGAGAGAGAGAGAAAGGAGAGGAGCTTTGCTGAGATAAAAGAAAGATTGAGCTCCACCCCGATGTTGGCTCTACCTGACTTCGAGAAAATATTTAAGTTGAAATGTGATGCATTAGGCATTGGAATAAGTAGTGTCCTAATGCAAGAGGGCCAACTAATTGCCTTATACAGTGAGAAGCTATGAAGATCACAGTTAAATTACTCCATGTATGACAACAGTGATTTGAGCACTGTAAGTATGGCATCACTATTTGTTGCTGAGAGAATTTGTCATATATACTAACTATGAGTTGCTAAGGTACCTCCGAAGTCAAACTAAGTTATCAAAGTGGTAGGCGAGATGGGTTAAATTCCTTGAGGGATTTAATTTTTTAATAAAATATAAGCAAAGAATGAGTAATGTTGTTGCAGATGCTCTTTTAAGAAGACATGCACTTATGAATGAATTGTAGACTAAGCTGTTTGCATTTGTAAGTATCAAAGAATAGTATTCTGAGGATCCACACTTTGGACCCATAATTACACAGTGTGTCAATAGAAGAACAGTAGACGAGTATCATGTAAATTGTTGAATGGTCGATTCTTTTGGCTAAGAATGAGAAGAGATATGCATTGAGTCGTTGAAAGCTATGCCGTGTACAAGAATGCGAAGTGTTGAGCTGAAAAGGTGAAAGCAATGCCACTGCATATTCCGACGAAACCATGGACCGAATTGAGTATTGACTTTGTTCTCGGATTACTACAAATTGCTTAAGGTAAAGATTTTATAATGGTTATCGTGGATTGGTTCAGCAAGATGGCATACTTTGTATCATACTTTAAAACTAACGATGTTTTGGCTATTGCTGCTCTTTTCTTGTAAGAGATTGTACAGTTACATGGTGTGTCAAGGAGTGTAGTCTCTAAGAGGGACTCAAAAATTTTGAGCCATTTCTGGAGGACCTTGTGGTGTTAGAGGGGGACTAAACTACTATTTAGCACTTCCTGTCATCCCTAAACTAATGGCTAAATAGAGGTTGTTAACCATACTTTGGGATCATTGCTTCGAGTTGTAGTAGGTAAGAACTTGGCTAATTAAGACATTTGCTTACCAGTGATTGAATTTGCTTACAATTGGATAGTGCATGACACTACTAAGTAGACTTTATCGTGACCTAACAGTATCATTGTCATGGTAGATTGTCGTATACTGTATAAAGATTTGCAATCGACCCCCTTATTGATGTAAGCCATTCATACGGCACACAAGACTCCTTCCACTATAGGTTACCACTAGGCCTATAGATAAGTAATATAGAGAAATTTATCTAAAAATTACTTCTTTGATATAAATTAATCAAGTAAACGTATGGATTCGTTGAATTCTACACCAAAAGCATATTACAAACAAATGTAGTTTGTATAGGTTACTGCATTAGAAACTTCAATCTATTATATGAACAAAAGTAAAGATAAATGGCCGTCTACAAAAACCTATTACAAAAATCTCTTCTCCACTCCTTGTTCACTCCATCTTGTCCCTAAACGAGACTCACTTCGGGCATTCCCTAGCCCAGATGAATGAAGAGGTTTCCTTGCAATAAAAGAAATATATCGGGGTATAAGCTTAAGTTTAGTGAGATAAATCCCCTTGTCACAACCTCATAACAATATGCAATGACCTAGGAACTGCACACAACTTAGAATTATGCCCCTTGTAGTCGAGTTTGGAGATAATTAACCGAGACAAACCAAAATCTGGGTCCTAGCACTTAGGTTTTACATCGATTGCACTATTTTGCTTAAGTCAAAACAAAACTATATATATATATATAATGTATATAATATACTTTCTTTTGGAGCAACAAAACATATTTTCAAAGTCCCAAGTTTAGCGATATGGTAGCCTTCACAATCCATAAACACATACCCTAAGCAAAAGTTACAAGACACGGTCCCTTATCAATAGTTGATGTCTTCTAGTGCTTAGTAAGCCTGTTAGTTTAGGACAGAGACTCAATAAAAATGATAGCGTAGTTAGTGCCCAATACTACAGGGTGATCTCCTTCTATAAGTCCATTCCCATCTTTTGTGTGAAGTGGCAGTCTGTATCGTTCGAATGCAAATATGAGGAATGCATGATTTGTTAAATTTCTTAATCGTATAAGTGATTAATTTGGTTTTCAAGGTGATCGGACAATTTCATTCCATATGAATGCAAATATACGTTATCACAAACAATTCTCATTATTATGTGTTTACCTAACCATAACATTCAATCATAAATTCACACACATGCATTTTATATATCCCACAAGCATTCAATTTTCATATACATATATATTTAAGTGCATCTATTCTATAAGTAAAGTTAAGTAAGGAGTCATTAAGAATTCACTTACTCAGCCATACGGGTTAATTGAAGTAGTCCGAGGGTAAGTCGTCTTCGAAAGTCGGGTCCCCTAGACATTGTAAATATATTACTATAAGGATTTGAAATATAATTTGGAAAACTAAGCTAAAACCCGTTTAAGTTAAACTTTTGATTTGGTTTCGTATTTTTCCCAGTTTTACTTAAAAGTTTAATCACGTATAAGTTTCTCATTTGAAATCTAATTTTTATAATCTTATAGCCAATCTTCATCTTTTTCAAGTGTACTTTAATGTGGTGAGGTTAGATTTTCAAGATGAGTCACATAAAACTACCTATAGGTCAAAACAGTAGCGGTCTTCAAGCTTTAGAGTGCTTTTAGGCTTTGTTTGATTAATAGGGTTTTTGATGTCTTGGGAAATCCTTTGGGCTTGGGCTTAGGATTTCATTCTAGGATTAAAATACTCCCTAAGTTTAGATTTCCAACTTTGATTTACACTCCTAAGGCTATCAATAACTTCTTGGGCTTTTAAGTGGGCTAAAGTTGTCAAATGGGAATGTTTTTTATCCAGATCATGGATAGTCACTTTGTTGGCTCGGGGTGAGTCTTGTGGGCTTCTTAAGGGTCTTAAAACAACTTTTATTGTTGTGTTAAGTTGCTGGTAAAAATTTTATTGAGGGTTTAACTTGGTGTTTGAGGCCTGTTTTGAGAATTAAGTTCGGTTTGAGTTTTAGGCTTAATACACTTATCATACTTGCCTTGGTTGGTCTTTTCACTTTGTATACTTGCTTTTGTCATATTTTTAAGTGTCTTTTATCAAGGTTCCAGATCTGCTCAGTTTGGTAGAGAGGCTTCCAACTTGGTTTTTCAACTTGTTTCATCATTTCCTTAAGTTTAAGGGTTAAATCATGAACCTAAATTACTTATATTCAAATCTTAGCTTGACTTCTCTTCCATGAGATGATTACTTAGCTTATGCTTTACATGAAATAGTAAATCTCATACTTATTACAAATTCCTTATCATATTTTATGCCTTGCAAAGTTGGTTCCCTCATAAAAGCTTTATGTGATGGATTTTCCTTTACCTAAGTCTAGATTTGAGCATGTTTAATTTAATAGAAGTGAAAATAACATCCAAATGACTTACAAATCCTGATGCCCAACATGCTTCCTCTTCATTCAAGTGCTCATTTCATGATTTTCTTAACTTAAAATCTTCCATTTTAGGTGGTAAACAAGTATCTCTACATAACACCAACTTTACATGCTCATAAGTCAACTTTTAAGTAAGGGTTTCATGGGTTTACTTCTTAGGGTAGTCTTAGATGTTTCATCAACTTATGATCATACTCATATCCTTAAGAAAACATAGTCTCCTAACATGTAATACTAAACTACTAACACAAAGAAACACTTATTTGTCCATAAAGCAAGAGTATGGTGGTTGAGCACTAAGTTTTCACTTAAGCTTTTTGTCTTACTTCCTCCTTCTTGTAACCTTTTGGAAACTTTGAGTTTTGGTCCTTTGAAGTGGGATTTGAAGAATGTTCTAAGGATCCTAAAAGTAATGTTTAGAAGTTGACAAATGTAATACACAAAGTGGAGTTGAATGCTGTGAGTGTGGAAGCTTTGTTAGTGGCGGCAATGTGTAGGATTCATAGGTTTTTTTTTTTTCCACTTTTAGGTTGATTTTCAAGTGAGAGAAATGGAAGTGAAAATGAAAGTGAAAGTGAGGGATATGAGAGAGAGAGCAGCCAGTTAAGTAAGGGGTAGGAAGTGTGTTTAAGAAGTTTGATTTTGTTATCTTGTAGCATGCATAAAAGCTAACATTTGAAAAGATTAGTTGATGTAAGCATTAAGGGGTAAATAATAGAGCGTAAGACAAAGTGATCGATGGATGAAAGACAAGGCATGCCCCCCTACACTGAATTGGCCATTAGGCCTTCCTTTTGGGCATAGAATTGTGTTGTCTACTTTATTAAAGTTAAGCATATGAAATCTTGTGATATTTTGTCTATATGTAGTATAAGTTAAGGTGTGATAAGAAAAGTGTCTTATCACTACTTTTTGATAAGTTATTGATTGATAAATGATTCCAACTCTTAATTGATAAGTTATTTAGGGTGATTGGTTGGTTTACTTATTCACATGTATAAGGCTTATGCATGGAGATAATGAAATTGTCTTAAAGGAAATTCTTTTAGAGTTTGCTTCTTAAATTATTTTATAGATTATGATTTAATTCTTATAAAATTTTGAAATTTTCTAAGGTTAAATGAAATTATTCAAATTAAATTATCAATTAATTTCTTAGGGTTACGAGTCCTTAAATGTTTTAGGGTTTAAGGCCTTAAGTAACTTTAGAGTCCGTAGTTTTTCATGTTCAGGTTTTATCGATAATAGGCTTTCGAATGGGAAAATTAAGTTTGTTTTTAAATGTAAACTTGAATTCTTAGTTTAGTTGATCCTTGGGAACATTTAGGAAGTACTCTTAGTCGAATCATAGGCCCACTAAAAGTAAGGTTTACAGACTCCCTTCGAAGTAGTCTATGGTTTTAATCCCGAGTTGCTCCTCGATCACACCCCTATACCTGTACCTGCATAAGAGGACCTTGATACAAAGGCTAGAGCACAATCCTTTCAGCACATCTATGATAAGGTCATTTAGCACATCTATGACAAGATCACTCTAAGTTACTAGAAGAATGCAAGAGAAGACCAAGGGTAGGACAGTTAAACAATTTTAGCAAGGGGACTTGGTATGGTTGCACCTCAGTAAGGAATAGTTTATGAGCAAGAGGAGGAACGGATTATTTGCTAGAGTTGAAGGACCATTCAGAATCCTCCAAAAGATTAATGATAATGCCTATAAATTGGAGTTCCTCAAGGACTATGGGGTTTTTGACACTTTTAATGTTGCCAACCTCAATCCATTTCACCCTGACGGAGAGCTGATCGAAGACCATTCAGATTTAATTCCAAATCCAAATCAACCCAAAGGGAATGATATGAATCAGGTTACTAGGCCTTTGACCCGTAGTCGAGCCTGAAGATTGGAAGGCTTGGTAAGGTGGATTTTTTTACTCCAATTGACTCTTACTGAAGCTGAGTACTTCTTTGCCTAGTCACTCTTTATGCCAAGCCAAATGACTGCCTATTAATTGTAGATAATGTGTCGAGAAGTGGAAGGTTGAGAGAATAGCCAATCCTCATTCTCACTCATGCCTAGCCAATTACTTACCTGGCATTACCCTTGTTGAGATGACGAGATAGAGTGCTCGGATAAGCAAGCTAACTATACTTTTTGTCTGCATCTTCCAACGGCCTCGCTAATATAGCATCGCTACGTATACATAATCATGTGTAGAATCCATTACACCAATGATTATTTTTCTTGAATTTTCATTTTTACTCTTTTGTATCTTGTACATTATTTACTTAGGAAATATCCTTTTTGTCTTTTCCCTTTTGGGCAAGTTGCCCTAACTTTTGGGTATAAATACCCTTGTAATTGTAGTTAAATCATCAGATTATCATTAATACACTTGAGTACTTCTTCCCTACGTAAACACTGCTTATTTATTCTTGGTATTACTCTTATCCTAACCCTTGAGCAAGACTAGGTAGCGAGTAACCTCACTAGACCAAAGTATACGTCATATCGAATCGTGTTGTGGGTCTTTGGAAGTTTTATTGGTACGTTATATCCTTTAGAGTTGTTCGTGGGTTTTGCTTACTTTTTTATTTGCATTTGTCCTTTCGTACTTTCCCTATTACTTCCTTTTTGAGTTTTCTATATGCTTGGACCCATCTAGTAATTGGCTTTGTTTGTTCTTAGTCACGGTTCGCATTAGAACATTTTATAGAAACTAACAGTTAACCTAAGATTTGTACCTAAAGGCTTTTAAGAGGGATTAAGTTTACAACATTGAGCAAGGCATGACTAATCGCTTGCAAGTAAGAGGATAACCCGCAGAGGAATCTTTGATGATTTAACTAAGCGATAATCTTGAGCATGTTATAAAGGTTGGAGCTAGTATGCTTGCCAATCAGTATGCCTACTAACCTCTGGGAAAGTGTAGTACATTCCCTCTAAGCTAATAGAGATATTTTTGCTTGTCCTACTTTTCATATGGTTAGAATCCTTGAGGAAGTTATCACCCATCAGATGAATATTGATTCAAATGTGAAGGTTACATGGTAGAATAAGAGACATTTTGCCTTGGAGAGGTAGGTGGCCATTAAAGAGGAGGTCTAAAAGTTGTTGAAAGAAAGTTTTATTAGGGAGGAGCCTTATCCTCCATAGCTCATGAATTGTGTTTTGGTTAAGAAATCAAATGGAAAGTGGAGATTGTGCATTGACTTCATTGGCTTAAATAAGACATGCTTGAAGAATTGTTTTCCCTAACCTTAGACTAACTAGATAGTAGATTTGACCTTAGGACATGCCTTGTTGAGCTTCATGGATGCTTTCTCTAAGTATAACTAGACAAAGATGTAGCCCTTCAATTAGGTGCACACCTCTTTTGTCCCAAACTTTAGAACTTATTATTATAAGGTTATGTTGTTTAGGTTAAAGAATGCAGGTGCCACTTACCAGAGGTTAATTATAATGATGTTGAAACCTTAGATACATAGGAATATTGAGGTTTATGTAGATAATATAATAGTTAAAAGCAAGACAAACAACAACCACCTCATCGACCTTCAAGAGACCTTAGATACTTTGAGGAAGTATAATATGAAATTGAATTCATAGAAATACATGTTAGATGCATCTTTGGGGAAATTTTTGGGTTTTATGATAACATAGCATGGAATTGAAGCCAACTCTCAGAAAATTCTAGCTGTACTAGACATGGAGTCATAAAAGTCTATCAAGGAGGTGATAGGAATCAGTCTACGATGATCTCTAAGCCGAGGTTAACTTGTTTGAAGCTAATGACGACCTGCCAGAAGTTGAAGCTGACCTATCTTAACTCGAGGCCAAATTGTTCAAAGCCAAGGTTGAATAGCTTTTGCCAAGGCTAAGCTAATACTAGTTGATAGAGGGGAAGAAAAGGAGCTACTTAGCCTTAAGTTTGTCATCTGTTGAGAAGCCAAGAAACCACACGGCTAAGCACTTGAAGCCAAAGAATAGCTCGACACAGCACAAGAGAGTTCACACTAAGCAATCCACAAGTACAACAACTGTGGGCTAACCTCATTGGGAGCTCGGCCAAGCACAATAAGACTTCCAAACATCTTACCCTTACTCGAACACTTGACTGCAAACAAGCCCTTGCTTAGGCCCACAGACAGCTCGGATGACAACATGTTAATCACTTTGTTAAGTGTACAGTTTCGTATACTTTGTAAATATTTTCCTATTTTGATTATGGGCCATTCTTTAGGGTTTAAGGCCTTATATATTATTTATAGTTTTACTACTAGGGCTTTAGGACTTGCTATAACTAGTAACATTTGTAATTATAAAAAACCACAAATAGTAAAGAATACTCATACAGTGAATTTACACTTAAACTCTCTTTCTGGTAATAAGGACATTCTTGAGCCCTTTGAGTTGGAGTTTTAGATTATTAATTGTGCTGTACTCTTTAATCTCTTGTGTTCTTATCAATTTTGCCTTTAAGATTATTGTGAACCCTTCATTTGAGCGAGTTAGTGAGTTGCCTCTAACCTTTCATTTGAAACTTGAGTGACATTTAGTGTTCTTAAGTTGTATCGAACCCTATTTCGAGCTCAACCCCTGATTGTGTTTGTGCCTTGGTGTGTAATATCCATACACATTTGCAGTCAAAACCCCATTCTCACTTCCCATTCCTTGTTCCCATTTGAACCCCATTGGCATCCAAGATTGCTGTGTGGACTATGCATCGGGAGGTTTAGAGGCTAATTGGTCATGTTGCAACATTAAACAAGTTTGTTTCTAAAAGTGATGAAAATGTGTGGAATTTTTTCAAGTTTTGAGAAATTCATTTGAATTTTGGTAGATTAAAGATTGTGAGAAGGCTTTTAAAGCCTTCAAGGAATTCATCACTAAATCATCAATCTTGGAAAAGTAAATTAAATGAGAAACTCTTTATTTATATTTGTCTGTGACTGATCAAGCTCTTTTCTTTGATTGGTATGAGTGGAAGGACGAATGCATAAGCTAGTGTACTATGTGAGTTTTGTTTTACAAGGTTCGAAGTTGAGGTGTACTAAGTTAGAAAAGTTTGTCTTGGCTATCATTATGGCTGCAAGGAAGCTTCGACCTTATTTTGAAGCTCATTAGGTAGTGGTTCTAATTAATCAACCACTAAAGCAAGCTTGCATAAGCTCGATGCCTTAAGTCGAGTGGTAAAATACACCTTAGAACTTAGTGCCCTCGAGATACAATGATTAAGAGATTTTTTGTAGAGATAGAATAGTTGGCCTGGAAGCTATATGTGAATAGCTCAACAACTAGCGAAGGTAGTAGAGCAGGATTCATCTTAAGGGTCCCATGGGAGCTTAGATTTTGTATGCATTGAAGTTTCGATTTCTAGTTAGTAACAACAAGTTAGAATATGAGGCATTGTTAGTGAGGATGAAGCTAGCTAAAGAAGTTGAAGCAAAATGCTTAGATGTGATCTTTGACTCCCACTTTGTAGTTAATCATGTTGTAGGAAATAGCGTGGCCAATATGAGAATATGGTTAAGTACCTGTAGTTGGTAAAGAAGATCGGTTCACATTTTGAAAATTGGCAATTGATGAAGATTCCAAGGGTAGAGAATTATGCAGCAGAAAAATCATCTAAGTTAACCTCTACAGGATTGCCAAATTGGGAAGAGGGGATCTTCATTGAGTACTTATTAGAGAAGAGTATAGAAAGACGACCGGTAGAGTATTTATAAGTTTTATAGAAGCAGTTAAAGTACTATTGGATGGACCCATTTTTGAAATACTTGAAGGATGGAAATGTACCTCAAGATACTAAGGAGGCTTGGAGACTTATTTACGTGGTAGTCAATTTCACAATAATTAACAAAAATCTGTATAAGAGAAGCATGGGCACACCATATCTAAGATGTTTATGACCATCTGAAGTGGAGGAAGTAATCTCTAACATGCACTTTAAGGTGTGTAGTAATCACATTAGAGTGGTAGCTTTGTATGTCAAGACATAGTGATTAGTGTATTAATGGCCTACAATGAAGAAGAAAGCACTTCGCTTAACTCAATCCTGTGATAGGTGTCAGAGGAATTCCCCAGTTGAGAGAGCCCTGAGCTCATATATGATTTTCTCTCATCGGTTCTTATCCTCTTGCCTAATGGTGATTGGACATACTTGGTCCATTCCTGAAGGCAACTATGTAGTAGATTACCTCACTAAGTGTGATATAAATTATATGGATGAATACATGGACTTAATATTATGCGTAATCAAAGGGGGTAAGTCCGAGATATGAGATGGCTCAAAAAGTAAATGATAGTCAAAGGTTAAGCAGGGGTTCTTATGCATCGACGATGGATACAATGTACCAATGCCTCATACGAGCTTGGGTCACAGTTGATATGACGTATAAGTATGGCCGGAGATCGCTCACTACAAGTCCATGCTCAAATAGGTTAGATAAGAGTACCTCAAGAGTAAGTAGAAGGACACTTAGCTTAAGAGGGGGTAAAAAGTTTAGTGTATTCTCTATATATGATGATGCGGCAATTACATTATGCGAGTATTTATAGTACTTAGCTAGAATAAGTCTTAACTTATTGAAAATTTACAGAAATGACTAAACAAAAGGAGAATAATTTATAGGGAAAACATGAAATCGTACAAAAAGAATATTCTTTGTCAGAAAGGATAGTATGGATGTCAAAAGGACAACGCATGCGTAATTCTACTCATTTTATGGTCCCGATAATGTTGCAAGCCGTACAGGGGTGGGCTTTGATTAGGTCTGGTTGGTGTTGACAGTTTGGAAGCTCTGATTGTTGGGACTGGACAAGGGTTGGCTCGAGGATGACTTACATTTAGGTTGGCCTTGTGTGGTTGGCGCCTGACAATTTTTAGCTTGGTCTCAACACTGTGTAGATGGCTGTTTTCTTGATTTGGTACTTAGATTGGGGTATTGTGGAGGGATCAGCTTGGTACCTCGATAGTCTCTTGGATAGTGTAGAGGGCAAAGTAGTTTGGTAGATTGGACTAGGGTAAACACTGCTCCTAGATGCTTAACTTACCTTGGATAGCTCGATGTACCATTTGTGAAAGCCTTTGGCCTCGGGTGCGCATGATCAGTCCTTGATCCCTATTAAAGTGCATAGAAGCTAAAACTGTAGCAAGCATAACATAATAAAGTATAAAGGCTTTCATGGTTAGCAACATCTTGAGTAGGTTTAAGATGCCTTCTGTTATAATAATGGATAATAGGTTACAGTTCAATAATGATAAGTTTAAAGAATTTTATGAAGCTCAGTAGATTAGGCTATGTTACACATCTATTACCTATCCTCAGAATAATGGATAGGTAGAGGTAGTGAAAAAGGTTATTTTACAAAGTTTGAAGAAAATTGAGCTAGAAGTAAGTGCTCATACAAACTGCCCAATGTTTTGTGGGGGTATGGGACGATGTAGAGGACCTTTACAGGTATACCCAACATTAATTGGCTTTTGGGTCAAGGGCTGCCTTGCTAATTGAACTTCAAGTAGAGAGTACATGAATCCAGGTATACACCTTGAATATAGTAATATTAGCCTTCAAGCTAATCTAAATATTATTCATGAACATGTGCGCTAACTAATTCTCATCTCATTGCTTATCAGTAGCTAGTAGCTCAGTAGTATGATAAGTATGTCAGGCATAAGTGCTTTTGACTTAGTGATTTGGTCTATAGGAAACTTGAAGCATTAGAGGCAAGGGAATGCTAAGGGAAACTTAACCTTGATTGGGATGATCCTGTCAAAGTGAAAGAAGTGATAGGGAATGGACCTGCCTATAAGTTGGAAAGGCTTGATGGATAGCCAATCCCTAGGGCGTGGAATATTGACAACGTTAAAGTATATTTTAAGTGATGAACATTTGAAAGAAGATATGTTTGCTTGTTCTTTGTGTATTTTGTTATTATCATTGTCTGTATTAGTGCTTATGTGAATTCTAGTATGTTTATATGTAGACTTGTTCCAGAGATTGGTTGTGGTACGTATTTGTTTTTAATTCATATGTTTTGTAAGGTCAGCGATGATAACCTAACCTTATTTCTCAATGTTTATGTAATGTAATCATGCAATGAATGGTTGGAGCTAGTGGACCAACCTAGCTCCTTTCCAATATTTTTTGTGTAATGAAGTGTTTGTTTGATTGATTTGATACTATTTGATTTCATACTTTACTATGTCTTGGTATAACACTTACCACAAAAGCGTAAATATAGTGATAAACAAAGATATAATCTTTACCTAATCTCTCTAATAAGAGAAAGCTTAAAGGATCTCTAAGCTTCATTAAAGGGCGACGAGTAAACAATAAAGTACTAAATCCTTAAGTCTTATATTTGAAAAACTATGGGAAAAGGATATCTATGGATCTCTAGGTCTTATGAAAGTGTGATGAGACGTAAAATCCTCAAATTCTTTTAAGAGTAATGTTTATGGTAGCTATAAATCCTCTTAAGGATGAAGAGCTACTCATAAGTCCTTAAGTCCTCAATTGACAATGGGAATAACTCTCTAAGTCTAATATATGGATGATGGGTTGTCTTAAACATAATCGCTCTAAGTCTAATAAATAGACTTTGAACCATTCAGGGGCCCTAAGCTATCAAATGGCGATAGGCATCTAATTCTATGTCTACTATCAGAAAACAAACCAATATTATAGGAACAAGCTAAATAACAGATGTTGATAGTTGAGTTTCGTTCACTTGAATGCCAATAGGTCGAGTTATCTATATTCTTACCTAATGCTGCGTACGTATTTAATTTAAATGCAAAGGGGGTAGCATGAACAATTATCACTTGGCATGGTTATATTACATAACTGCCTATTCTTCCTACATTTCAAGAATGCACTTGATCAAGAGGTTTTTATGTGTCTTGATAATCATTCTAAGGACTGTTGCTTTAGACACAACATTCGTCTATAAATATGGTAAAGAAATGCTATCAGGGATTAGCTAATAACTCTCCATTATTTTAATCAAATTTTCCTACATTCATTATTGACTTAGGCATTAGAGTAACCGCACCAGATTGGCCTTAGTACCAAAAGTTTTTCCTTTCTTTATAGGATAAAGTTCAAATCCAAAACTTACTAACAACGATAGTTCATGTCATTTGGTAAGCCAATAGGAAGCTAATGGGCATTGTGAAAAGATTCATCAAAGAGATTGACTAATAGATATGTAAATGTTCGATAGTAATGGGATCATTCAAAGGGTCCAACATGAGTCTTGTGTAAAAAGCCAAATAAAGGATCATTATAGCAATTAAAGGTCATTACACCAATTTAGAAACAAATTAAAGGTAATAATTAATTAGATAAAAATAAAAGAAGAAAGAAAAGAAAAATCACTCTTCACGACCTTGATTAGTGACAAGAATCTAGTTGTTAGAAGCTTCAATGGAGGTAGGTTGGGGATTGATAGAGGGATCAGGGGTAAGCACTTTGAGGTCTTTAAGAGTTTCGAGTGATTCTTATGTATTGTTAGTGTTAGCTATAAGAGTGTTGACACCTTCCCTTGGTTGTTCTTCTACTTTGGGCTCTCTGACATTGGCCTCTTTAATAGAGGTTTCCTTCTCTTGACCTTGTATGGCAAAGTCTAGATAACTCAGGTTATAGTTAAGATGGTGGATGAAGACCTTCCCTTAAGCTAAATTTATCCCATCCAACACTTTTTTTTCCATAAAGTTCTTATAATCCTCGCTCTCTTAGATATCCTTATAGGCCTTATCATTAGCCTTCTGGTAGGTAGAACTCTACTCCTTCTGTACCTCAATCATCTTTATTTGCAACTCTTGAATGAGCTCTACAGATGGGTGACCTCCTTGCTATACTTGCTTTTGAGGGTTTCAACCTCATTTTGTACCCCTTGGAGGTCGGACACCAGTTGAGAGAATTTTTTTTGCTTCTTTGCTAGAGCTTTCTCTTTCTTTTCCCTAGCTCTAGCCTCTTTCTCTACTTTGTCCTTCCAAATCTTATGCTCTTCCTCCATTTTTATCTTTTCTTCCTCCAGCTTATCCTTTTCACTATCCTATTTTTCTTGGTGGTTCTTCTTCTCAACCTCCACATTGGCTACCTGGTTCTTGGCCTCTTTAACAATCCAAAAGGAAGGTGATTTGTTAATCCAAGAAAGTTAGAAACAAAGTAAGAATAATATCAAAGCAGAGAGCTTATGGCCTTCTTCTCCTTGTCAAGGGCCTCTATGATCATCATTAGACGTTGAGAGTTTTGGAAGATTAAAGTAAAGTCAGATCAAAGCCATATAAATAGTTTATCAAGTTAAAATACAAGAGATTTGAAAAAATCTTAGACCATAAAGATTAGAAGTTGCTAATCGTAACAAACTATCAGACCTAGAATTTTGGTAAAGCTTGACTATGTTTATCAAAGGATGAATGTCTTAGGGTAAATGAATGCCCCTGATCAAATTTAAAGTAACTTGACCATTCCCTAAGGCAAGGTCAGTTGTGTTAACATTTTGGTAAGGGAAAAATTATAAAACTTCAGTGTTTTACTTCTAGGGAGAAGTGATAGATTTCAAGATTCTAAAGGGAGCCTCTCTACTCACATTTAGACTCTTAGAATTGCCTCCAGAATTATCATTCCTAGGGGTTTTCCCCTTATGGGAATCTCTCTTTAAGGGCAGATAGTCATGAGTATTAGGTCGCTTCCTTGATTTGGTGACCTCGGCGACCTTTCTTGTACTAGCAATCTTTTCTTGTTGAGTGTCTTTGGTACCCTTGGCTTGTTGGCTTGAGAGGTAGTAAACCTTGCCATTGGTTTTGCAGGTACCTTTGGTGGTACCTTCATCGGTGGTTTGGTAGGTCTTTGCAAGAGCTTGCTTAACAAAAGTCCTCTTATGGTCTTCCTTCCCTTTTCACCCATTAGCTTTTAACTCGATGAATAAGTCTTTTGGGTTGTAATTCCTGAGTGACATATCTACAATGAAACATCTAAGAGACTAGATCAGAAAAATAGTAAAATGCAAGTTAAAAGACTTATAGACGTTGTGCTGAGCATGAGTAAGAGTACAGCTTTCGAAGTAGACATAGAGGTCCCTTCTCTTATGAGCCCCTATCAGCATGGCAAGCTCACAAAAATTTTGTACCTTAGTCAACAATAGGACCTTCATCTGGACCCTCAACATTCCTGTCATGGGTGCTGCTTGCACCTTTAGCCACTTTAACTTCGTCTTTAGGGAAGATTATAGTACCTTTAGAATATTTGGAAATTATGATATCTGCATCTTAGAGAAAATATCTATTGTTATAGGCCTCCATGATTGTGTCATGAGCCTTCTGGTTATTAGGAAGTAAATGTTTGATATTCAATAGCTTGATTGGATGACTCCAAACAGTAGGGAAATCAAGTCGGGAGGTTGGCTTAACTATAACCCATTTTTGCTTCCAATCATGAATTGACAACTCTAACCCAACTAAGAACTTTCTATGAGGTTAAGAACATGCATAAAATCATCTATCCTTTGTTTTCAGCATGAAAAAGTATCAAAATAAGGTAACTATAGTCCTAACCTCTAAGTCCTCACAGATACACTCAAAGGCCATTAATAGCCTATATGAGTTTGGAGTAAGTATGGAAAGATACATGCGACTATAGGTAAAATAAGATCTTTGAAAGATAGAAAAGGGTAACCTTAAACCTACCTCAAGGTTCTTTTGAAAGAGAGCAAACTGTTGATCCTTAAGTACAATAATCCAGTCATGTGGTTAGGGCTTTTCGATTGGACTCATACCATACTTGATTTCGATGTACAAAGGAAGAGCTTGGGAATTGCCTTCATTGTCTAGAGGATAGTCATTAAATGAAAGTTCTCTAATCTTCCATGACTTAAGGACGTGAATTTTGGCAAACCAGTCAACTTGGATACATCCCAAGGACAATTAGCAAGATCGGGGTCTACCGTATTAGAGGGTTCTTTATGAGGAGAAAAATCACTTACTTTATGCACGTGTCAAGTCATCACATTGAGTGGTGGACATGGTGTAACTTAGCAATGCAATTAAAAAGAATAAGGAATAGTGGGGAAATGAGCGATGTGTAGACTGAGAAAGAGGGAAAATTGGAAGGAGTACGTAAGTGATGAAGAAATTTACAGTAACGTAGAGAAAGTAAGAAAAAGAGTAGCCACGAAAATGGGGGTAAAAGATATGAGGAGTTCTAGCTTTTTAGGGATCCTATATAGGTTGTAGTTAATAGTTAATGTGATCCATCCGATTGGGCAAACATTACTAAAATTAGATGATCCTAGATAAGTGGTGTTTCCAAGAGGGGTACGTAGGTTCTGACAGAGTCGTGTGAATCCCCATGACAGGACATGAAATGTCATGTTGATAGGCATGAGACTTCTCTAACAAATGAAGTAAAAGGCAAATCAACATTCAGAGGAAACCTCATGACCATTATGATCAAGGTTGAGACATGAATCCTAGAGCTTAGATTAAAGTGCCAACACATTTCCTAGTGCTTCTCTCTACGTTAAATTGCAATCAAAACACCAAGTTAAAGAAATACCATTATTCCCCTTGATGTTCCCATTAAGACGAGTTGGGAGCCAAAAGTTGATAGTGATTTCTCCCTGAAGTTAGCCGACCAAAAATGAGTAGTGTACGACCTCTAATTCATTAACACCGTCTTCTTTTGCTATTCTTAACCTCCTTCGGGTCACTCTTTATGTTTGGAATAGCTTGGGAAGTTTGATGAACTAGATGTACCTAAGCTAGACAGAATAACCCAACCAAAATAGATCGGATTGGCCTTGTTTAGCTTAGAATAACTACCTATAGGTCGGTTCTTCACCTGGTTAGCTCCAAATGATTCAAATTTAGACATCCAGCGTAAACACTTAACCTTCTTTGCCAAATAACCACCCACCAGTAGCCATGACGTCAGCTACATCTCCTAATATTGAGAAGTGGTCTTAAATTCAAACTTAACACATGTGTTAGGTTTTATAGGCAATGGTTACCAGATTCATATCAACCCGTGGCTATAAGAGGAGATAGGAATGTAGTAAGGAGGTTCTTCTAGACACTTTCATAATCTCTTTAAGATTTTTACTTACCTTAATTTAACTTAAGTATCAAAGTAATTACAACGAAGTTACCCCAGTACCCCTTATAGCTTCATTTTCTTTTTATTTTGTAGAATCATTTCAAGTGAAGAGTCCAATTTCCTAAAATACTAAATTTGAGTATCAATAGTAACTAATATAAATGGGTTAAATTAGTTTAATGCAATAACAAAAATTTGAAACTTGATGATAAAACATTTTTTCTAGAAAACAACCAATATACATTAGATAAAAATTATTCTTAGAATTTGGTAAAATAAATACTATAGTAATTATCAGCTTTATCATTTCATCTTCCTTGTATTTTTTCACTAAACACTACAAAATTATAAGAAAATAACAAATTTCAAAAGGCATTATTTAATCAAATAACAAAATAATCACTAATAGTTAACACCTTTCAACAAATTATAAATAATCTCATTAATAACACCTTCTACTATAAATTGGTGTAATAATCATCTAGTTGAATCTATCATAAATTATACTATTTATTGATACGGCTAGTCATTAAATTGAATTCTCATAATTAACATCTTCCATCAAACTATTTTCTTAGTTTACATTGACTAATAATTGCCATTAATTGATGCCTTTTATAAAATTGAAATAACTAATCCCAAATAATATAATATCAATAGAAAATTTCATTATGGTACCTATATAAATGGGAAGAGTTCATGGAAAGAATAATTGATGGTGTATTTGATAAAAAAAAAGTTAATGGAAAATGTTACTAATAAAAAATAACGATGCCATAAACAAAAGTAATGTATGAAAAATGGTATAAAAGGCAAGAGAAGCATTATATTCATTTGACAAAAAAATTTAGTGATAGATAGGCTAATGAAAATTAATGATGCTATAAGCAAAAGTTATGGATGAAAGATAGAATAAAAAAATTAATATCTTTAAAAATTGAACCAATAAAAATTAATGATGCCATAAACAAAAATATGTTTATGTACAATTATATTTCTATATATAATTTTTTATTATCAAATTATGTTGGATATGTATAATTTTCATATAAAGAATGATTTAACATAAATTACTGAATAATAGTATCCAATTCTAAAATAATTCATTCCTATAAAAAGCTTTCAAAATTATATTAAATATGACAAACAAAATATGGAAAAACAATAATGATATAGTAAAAGATAAGAGTGCTTTCGAAATTGTATACTATAATATGATGTCATGCTGGAGATGCCTTCATTGTAACAATTCTACTATGCATACCAACAACTAATGATAGCATAGGGCTTATAGTTATCATTACACCATTGATATACACAAGACTTCCCATTAGAGTTGGCAACATTAGCGGAAGCAAAGTACACCTACTAATAATCTTGATGAATAATGCTTTATTAATTTTGTATAGTTGCTTACAAATGTTTATTAGGATGGTATATAACATTAATAGTAAGCTCTTTACCGATTAAAACCTCACTCAGCTTTTCCCATCCTAAGCTTTGTCTACATGAACTTGTAAAGTGCATAAAACTCTAGAGGTGTGAACCAAAGAGCCATGGGCTTAATAAGTGGTAGGATTAGGGTTGGGTGAAAAAACCATAAACCGTTAACCACTTATCCAAAGTGTCAATTCTTCTAATTTTGCTTTTGAATTACTTCATACTAATATTTAGGGGCCATATCATCTCACATCTTTCTTTGGTACTAAATTTGTTTTGATGATAGTTGATGATTTTTCTAACTCTACTTGGACATACTTACTACATCATAAAAGCCAAACAAACTCGGTTTTGATCGATTTTTTCTTTTTTTCTTTTTTGGCGATGAATAACTTTTATGTCATATCTAATATTGTGAGAACTAATAATGGAGAAGAGTTCATGTCTCACAATTGTCAATCCTTAATTTGTAGCCTAGGAATTGTACATTAACACACAATCCCTTATACCCTACAAAAAAACACCGACATTTGTTGGATGCCTCAAGAGCCCCCAAAATTTATGCTAATTTTCCTAAAATCTTTTTGGGGGAGTGTGTCTTAACTTCCACCTTTCTTATAAACCAAATTCTTATGGCTATACATAATTGAAAAACACCATATGAAGTGTTGTTTGGGAAACCACCAATGTATAGTAAGCCGGGGGTAGTGGGATGTTTATGTTACATTGTTAATCTTTCACCTTATAAAGATAAATTTGACTCTAAAGGGATTAAATGTGTGTTCCTAGGCTATGGACATGGTAAAAAAGGATACAAGATCTTTCAAATAAGAGAGTTCTTATGAGTGTAGATGTCATATTCTTTAAGAACATATTTCCCTTTAAGCAAGAGTCTCACATTGATCCGTTATTGCTTGATTCTTCATTATCTCCTGTTATTGAACCTAAGCCTTTAGAGTCTAATTTCTTGCTTGAAACACCATGTCAACAAGTGCTTGATTCTTTGCACCCTGCTGATTAAAACATCTAGTTTTGTTTGTTCTGTTTTTGACCCTCTTAGTTTTATTTGTAATCTTAATGCTTTTGTATAGATAGATGCTCTTAATCCATGTGATTTTGTACTCCTGTTCAACTGTATCAAGTTTTGCGTAGATCTTCTGAACTAAAGAAAACTCTTGCTTATCTTAAACATTTTGTACATACTACATTTTTTTGTTTGTATAATGCTACCACTGATTCCATACACTTGCTACATACTTCTTTCCAAGATACACCATATCCTTTGTTTGATTTAAACACATTTGTAAATATTCATCTTATTATGTCACTTCCTTTGCAAATGTATTATCTATACAAGAGCCTTATAATTACCAAAGCTGTAAAACAGAAAGAGTGGGTAAAGGTTATGGATAAAAAGATTTTAGTCCTCGAATCTAATGATACTTGGAAACTCACTACACTTTCCAAAGATAAGAAGGTTGTAGGTTATAGGTAGGTATATTAAATTAAATATAGGTTAAGTGGTAATGTTGAGAGATATAAGGTAGGGGTGGTCACTAAAGGGTATACTTAGGTGGAGGGAGAGGATTGTTACAATACCTTCTCTCCAATTGCAAAACTTAGTATTGTTAGCATTCTTATTGCTTTTTCAATAGTTAGCTCTTAGCCTTTGCACTAAATTGATATTAATAATGTATTTTTGTATGGACACATTAGTGAAGAAATTTATATGTATCTACCTGAGGGATATACCAAGGCTAACTTACATTAAGTTTGTTACTTAAAAAAGTTGTTATATGGCTTGAAGTAAGCCTCTAGGTAGTAGAATTAAAATTTCAAACTTTCTTATGGCTATTAGTTTTGTTCAATCACAATATGATTATTTTTTATTTACCAAAGAAAGTGTGGATGGTTTTGTAGTGGTATTATTCTATGTAGATGATATGTTATTAATTGGATCTAATAATGATCTTATTGTTGGGTTGAAAGCCATGTTGTATAATGCTTTTATGATTAAAGAGCTAGGGCTTGCAGTAAGTTGCTTCCTTAGTTAGCGAAAATTAACTCCAAATTTATTGTTAGATGCTGGTTTAATAGGTGCACGTCTAGCCAAGTTTTGTTTGCCTACTAGTTTAAAGTTTAGTGATGAATCTAGCAAATTATTGGCTAATCTAACCTTCTAAAGGAGATTAGTAGGTTAGTTATCTTACATTACACTTGCTCAACTTGACATCAACTCTTCTATCAATCATTTAAGCTGGTGTTTATCCAAGTTGCGCATAGGTCGTTTATAAGCTCTTTTTCATGTGATAAGGTATCTTAAGGCCACTACATCCTTATGATTATTTTGCTCCTCCAGCAAGGATCTTTGCTTACATGCATCTTCTAACTCAGATTAGGTTACAAATGTTATGGATAGAAAATTGATTATAGGTTATTGTGTCTTCTTGGGGTCGTCCTTGGTTTCTTGGAAGACGAAAAAGCAATCAACAATGTCCTCTTCTACCATTAAAGTTGAGTATCGGAGTTTTGGTTACTATAACTAAGGAAGTGTTATGGACTTCTTATATATTGAGGGATTTGCAAGTTCCTATCGTGTTACTAGTTTCATTATTTTATGATAACAAATCCACCTAATTAATTGTGGTTAACCCATGTATGCATCCATGTGCTAAGTATATAGATATCAATATACATTTTGTTTGGAATCATATTAGTTCTAACTTCATTAAGGCTGGGTATGTCTCCTCTATATAGTAACTTTTTGATACTTGTATCAAATCCTTAGGAAAGTAGTAACATCATTTTCTATGTCCTAAGTTGGGCCTTTAAGAGGCACCAACTTTACAGGGGATGGAGAGATGACTAGATGCTTTGTTGTACAGCAGCAAGTGACACTTGTTATTTTATTATTGGATACTTTTATTAGTATTAGTTAGACTAGTAGGTTGTAGTATATATAACTCAAAAGCTTCATTTGTAACTAATACATTATGTTGAACAATGTACAACATACACTTCTCCTTCATAGATCATTTCTCAATCAAATCTATTGATTCCTGATTGCAACGACAACATAATTCAATAGTATAATTTTTAGCAGTTGAAATAGATGGGAAATTGGGAAAAAAAAAAAAAAAACAGGATGGTAAAATTGGTTATCTGTAACAAACAAATATATGAGAGGATGTATCTCTATGAATAAGGAAATATGAATGAAGAGAAGTATAATTAATAGCGCACATAGCCAACTATTCTATTGCTACTTATGTTGCACTTGTCGGTATAAAGTGTGATAATAGTGAAACAATGAAAAAGATGAAAAATTAAAGATAATCAAAATGAATTGTCATGACCGGTTTTTGAGAGTTACTCTTTAAGGGCATAAGACCTAGCTTTCTTGATTAAATCTTTCTTACTTCTTTTCTTTAATATTTCCCTATTTATAAAGATACATCATCTCATCTATTTGTTTATTGCAAGTAATTAATTTTCCCATCCATTTTTACTACTATTACTACTACTAAAATTACAAAATTTCACAAATTTATATAATTATTTATTAATCATCTATATTTATAACACTATCATATTCCTGAACCGTAATACATGTATCAAGTGTTGCCGGAACTTTGCATTTCTGAAGGTTTTTTTAATTTTTTTTTTGTTGCCAATTTGCATTTCTGAGTTTAATCATCCGTTTTTCTGCAGGCTACAGTTGGCTGGACTATGGTTCAAGGAACGTTGTAAATGAGAATGCATTCTTTAGATTTCCAGTTGTTATATGATACGTCTAGGATGACACATTCCCATAGCAGTGATTTAGAGGGGATCAACAAATTGATTTTTGCTATTTCCTGTTTACTAGAAATTGATACAGAGGAATTATCATCATTAATTAATAAAATAACTCGTGTGTCTTAATGATAAAATGTTTAAAAGTTTTTGTGTTTGTTTTTTTGACCAGTTAAAATAGTCTCAAGCTGCACAGGTCATTCTAATATAATAGAATAACTCGTTCCCACTAAAAGAGAACGATCCAAAGGAATCA
The DNA here is from genome assembly GCA_024138005.1 of Lumnitzera racemosa. Lineage (NCBI taxonomy): Eukaryota > Viridiplantae > Streptophyta > Magnoliopsida > Myrtales > Combretaceae > Lumnitzera > Lumnitzera racemosa. The sequence goes on along the minus strand of JAMXBC010000003.1, from coordinate 31,453,285 downwards.
TTATCATTGATTAATAATATAATTCGAATGAGGATATTCTTCAAGTTTTATACGTGTTAATTGGTAAGTTGAAATAGTCCCGGTTACATGGAGTCATTCTCCTAGGATTTATGCTGACCCTTTGCCTTTAGATTGTGGTGACTTTTGCTTCCGGATCTTTGTACGGAACATGAAGACACTCAGAGCGTGGGCAACCTTAAAAACATTAGGAATGTTGAAATTGGTTTTCTGTTTTTCAAACTTTTGGTTGATAGAATGTTTTATTGTCATATGTAAAATCTTTCAAAAATATGTTAAAAGAAACTCTTATAAAAAAAAAAAAAAAGAAAACTCACCAATCAAGTGATGTAGCGTTCTTTAATATATTAATATAGCATGTAGGAATATGAAACATGTTTCTTAGGGATGCACATGATCTTAGACAAACATTGGATGCAACTTTAGATATAATCACACGTACTTGCCTTGCAGATACTGTAATTTATGCAGCAAATATTTAATTGTTATGAGAGATGTGTTGCCATCTGATCTGGATGCACAACAACCTCTAACCATAGGTGATTATAATTCCTGTTCACAAATTCACAGAAAGAAACGATGGGGGGCAAAACAATATTTGATTGAAGAATACATGGTATGAAAATACTAGGAAAGTGTCATAAGATAATTGCATAATTGGGCAAGTTTTTTCTCCTTTCTCTATGACGAAGTCAAAGTACAAACTTGTAATGGATTATTAGGAGACGGCAGGTCATCTTCTGATTAATATCTGGCCGCTCGACATTACTAAGGTAAGTTAATCATGTGACTTATCTTCTACATATGCAGGCATTCGATATTTTAGCAAACAAGTTAATTAGATGACTTATCTTCTATATAGGCGGCTGGAGGTTACTTCCATGTGGATTTTGGCCGTATAAATTTTTTATTTTTTATTTTTTTTTGTTATTTTATATAGTTGCATTTTATCAAGTATTAAGAAAACATGAAGAGTTTTCTCTATAATTTTTATCAAGTATCTTCAGAGCATTCGTCAACTGTACTCACGAATGAAGTAGTATTTGACGAGTGGTTTATATTGTCTTTAAAAGAGAGTAGGATTCTTGCTTTCACTCTAGGAAGCTCCTTGGAAATGAGACTCCTTTAGCAACCCAACCGTACAAGTCCTCTTAAAATTCGGATTCTGGAACACAGCATATCTACCGCATGAATATACAGTTTTAACAGAAAATTTCCAAGGTTAATAAGCTCCATGCTTTGTAGTACATGGAGAAATTTCATGGACAGTCGCTTGAAAGGCATGCACTGAAAAATAAGTAATCCCAACATAGAAAATCAATGCAGGTAACTTTGTATGTAAGTCCAAAAACGTCAGTATGGGACAATTAACAATGTCTCATTCGAAAATGGCATGGCCTCTGCCGAATTGAGTTTCCTTTCTTGTCGTATGATGCCTGTACCCCCAATCAATGTTATTCGAACTTTGAAATCTCAAAGCCCGAATCTCAACTTTAAATCAAACTCAAGAACAAAAATAGAACAGTAGACTGAATGGCTGAAACAAGCACTTGGGGATTAATTTTGGTAAAAGTGGAAAATGCATGATCAGCTATACACTCCATTTTTTTTGGCCCAAAAAAGAAAATTAAAATCCTAAAGAATCCATTTACAAACATGCCAATTATATCATTAAGGAACTGTGAAGAAACAAAGAAAGCAGAGCCCAAATTGTTTATAAGTTGTAAGCCCAAGAGGCTCCACCACCCTTCACTGCCTCGTCTGCACCACCAGCTGCACCGCCATCTCTGATCGCCGTCACGCAACGCAAAACACCGTAAGCAATTGAAAAGTAGCACTTAATTATTATATGATCAAACAACATCATTATGCCATGAAAGAACAATTTCTTTAAGCCCATCTATCCAACTCCCCCATTGTACCTCCTCAGAATCAACAACACCCTCCACGGTTCTAACTTCCACCAACACCAATGACTCGGCTATCTCCAAAACCTCAGCTAACATCACTAACCTCCCTTTCCCTAACCCTATAACACCCCCTCCTTTCCCTTTCTCAATTCTATACCCTAATTTACTCCCAACTTCTCCCATCTTCTCCACGATCACCTCACAAGTCGCACTTGATGTGAACCTCTTCCCTTTCTTATTCGATGTCTCGAAAAGACCCGAAAGATCGAGTCCCGAGGACATGGATATGATATTAAAAGCATTCGGGCATGTCATCACATTAAACTTGTTGTTGCCTTTCAAAAGTGTCTCGGGTTGTTCCTCAGACGACCTCGCGTTAAGATTTTTCTTGAACCATGAGGTGTTCATTAGCTCTTCAAGGGACATCCTAGAACTTGGAACTGGATCCAGAAGACGGTTAATCAAATACCGAGCCGGTTTGGAGATGCCATCTGGAAAACTATATTCCCTCTGTCTTGTTTTCTTATACATGGACACCAAATTGTCCTCCTCAAATGGCAAATGACCTGTCAACAACACGTACAAAATCACCCCACATGACCAAGCGTCGGCCTTCGACCCATCGTACCCACACCGGCCCACCACCTCAGGAGCCGTGTAAGCTGGGGTGCCGCAAGCCGTGTGGAGCATTCCGTTCCTGCGCTGCTCGGGCAATGCAGAAAGCCCAAAATCCGAAACTTTCAGAACACCATTCTTATCAAGCAATAAATTCTGCGGTTTGATGTCACGGTGGGCCACGCCGTTCTGGTGGCAGAAGTGGAGGGCAGAGACAAGCTGTTGGAAGTAATGGCGTGCCGTGGGCTCGTTAAGCTTCCCACGGCGCGTGATCTTGGACAAAAGCTCCCCTCCTGTGGCTAGCTCCATGACGAGGTAGATTTTGGACTTTGTGGCCATGACCTCGTGGATTTTAAGGATGTTGGGGTGTGGCTGCAGCCGCCGCATGGCGGAGACTTCACGTACGATTTGGGGTTCCATGAGGGACGTGATCGGCTTTGTCTTGTCGATGATTTTGATCGCAACGGTTGAATCGTCCTCCAAGGACACGGCTTGATAGACTTTTGCAAAACTACCCCTCCCCAGGAGCTTACCCAATTGGTATTTACCAAGCAGGACGCTGTTATGAGATGAGGCGGTGGTGGTAGCAGGTGGCGGAGACGAACCGCGGGGTGGTGGAGCCCCCGGCTCCATTGAATCAGAGGTTTTTTTTTTCTTTTTTTTTTTTTTTAAAGTATCTACTGCAACCACAATCACAATGACATCTCACTTTTTCTTTGAAATTGGTTTTTGGGTCAAGAAAGGAGGTTAGAGAATGTATTAAACATAGTAAGGATTATTGGGGTATTGTTATTGGCGGTTTGAGTCTCTAGTAATATTCGCATCTAGGTGCATGTTTGCCCAAAGCACCGCTACTTGTTATTGTGTTTTTATAGAAATTGAGAAAAAGACAAGTTTGGTGTGTTTTTAACGGATATTGATGAGTCTGATGATGTAGCATTGACTCATGTAGGGCAGCTTGCCTTGCTACAGCCCACGGCAAATCTCCCATCTCACAGCTGTCAATGGTTTAGAAGAGTGGAGATAAATTGGAAGAAATATTATCGCCCCGACAGACTTCATATAGATGTATATAAAGGATTGAGACTAGCACGTATAATGCATGATAAAAATTTGAGTTATAATTATTGAGTTTTTCATTTTAAAATAAATACGAATATGATTTAATGTTTTATGTATTATCTAAAAGATATTATCTAATAAAATATTTAATTCATTTACTAATAAACATTATGAGGTATTATCCAAATGCATACAAAATACACATATTCTCTCTCTTTCCTATTAAAATGTTTTTATGTATTTGAATATGTAGGGAGAATTACATAAGAAAAAATAAATTAAAATGCAATTAATAGCATCATTAAAATGAGAATTCAGATGGAATGTTTAAATATAAATAATTTAAATTAAAACGTAACTAATATAATGATATGTTTTCAATACAGCTGTCATTTTCAAATTACATACCATTAATTTGAAATTTGATTGTAACCAATATGAATGGGTTAAACTAGTTTAATGCAAGGATTGAAATCTGAAATTTAGCGGCAAAACATTTTTTCTAGAAAACAACACATATACATTAGATAAACATTTCAGTTAGAATTTGGTGAAAAAGAAAACTACGATAATTACCGGCTTTATCATTTCATCCTCCTCGTGTTTTTTCACTAAATACTAAAAAATAACAAATTTCAAAAGGCATTATTTATTCAAATAACAAAACAATTTCCAATAATTTACACCTTTCAACAAATTATAAATGATACCGTTAATTAACACCTTCTACTGTAAATTGGAGTAATAATCACACAGTTGAATCAATCATGAATCATGTCATTAATTGATTCAGCTAGTCTCACAATTAAATCTTCTATGTAACTATTTTCTTAATTTACATTGATTAATAATTTCCAATAAATAAACACCATCTATAAAAATGAAATAACTAATCCCAAATAATATAATAGGAATAGAATTTTTCATTATGGTACCTATAGAAATGGGAAGAGTTCATGAGAAAAAATTGTTTTCCAAAGAAAATATACCCTTCCATAGAAATGAAAAATAAAAAGGGCAAGGAAACCTCTCCTTAGAAATAGATGAAATAATTGATGGGCATTTGATAAAAATATCAACGGCAAATGTCACTAATACACAAAACTAATCTATGGAAACTAATATCAAACAGCAAGAGTTTCAATATTATATCCATTTGAAATAAAAAAATAAAAAAAATAATGGAAAATTGACTAATGAAAATTAATGACTAAGCAAAAATTACGGATAAAAGATAAGATAAAAAGTTAACAATTTTAGAAATTGAACCAATAAAAATTAATGATACTATAAACAAATATATATTTATATATAATTTTTTAATCAAATTATGTAAGATATGTATAATATTCATATAAAGATTAAGTTAACATGAATCATTGAACAATAGTATCCAATTCTAAAATAATTTATTTTTATAAAATATAAAATGTAAGAGTTTCCAAAATTATATTAAATATGACAAACAAAATATGGCAAAATAATAACGATATAATAAGAAGATGAAATGTAAAAAGAAAAAAGCTTCTGAAACTATATGTATTATGATATGATGTCATGCCCCAAATGCCTTCATGTAATAGTTTGTAATACCCTAGATTTCGCTCTTATACGATTATTCTATGATTCAAGCTCCTAAATTTAGGGTGTCGGTCTAAGATATCAGTTTAATTTCAAACTTCACAATGAAATCAATCAAGTAAAGTCAATTTCTCCAAATAAGCTAGACAAAAATATTAATTAAAAAAAAGTCAATTTATCTCTAAAATTGATAAATATAAAAAATGGGAAATTTGAGTATTTAGACATAACAGGATATTAGAGATAAGTTATTTAAGTTATAAAAATAATAAATGAAATTGAATTATACATGTATTAACATAGAACATGCATTATTTGAATTAAATATACATATATAATAAGAAATTATTATTTAAATAAGGCAAATTAATATAAAAAATTTGAAAATTAATAAGAAATACAACGATGAATCATCATACCTATATGGTAGCTTAGAATTAATATGGATGATGAGTCAAAAGCAAAGAAATGAGGAAATGACACCTCATGCATTGAAAATAAAAAAAAAATGATATATGTAAGTCACATGTTTAATTTTTATAAATTCTTATCTAATTAGAAAATATAAATAGGTCTTGTAAACTTTAAAAACAACATTTTGGAACTCTGGAAAAAATAGAAAATCACTCAAAAAATTCCGAAACCAATTAGAAAAAAATAAGAAAATTAGAGCAAAAACAGAGCATGTAATCTGATCAGGCCAGTTTAATAGGCTATTGGTGCCCAATTATGGTAGCCTCTTGCAGTCAAGGAAAGAACCACTAGAAGGGGTGTTCCAATAAGGTTTGGTGGTCGGAGGGTGGCTAGAGGCGGTAGGTTTAGGTGAATCAAATTTTTGGTCGAAACTTTGTAATTTTTCTAAGAATAGCAAATGATATTATTTAATTATGAAACTTGGTTTTTTGGAGTTATTTTATGTTTTGAATAATTTAATAATTTTATTTTAGTGAAATAATTATTTGAAATATAAGGTCCTTAAGAAATGGCTTTATTTGGACGAAAATTGAATTAAATTTTAAAAATAGTAAATAATGTTCTTTCAAGTTGAAAATTTGTAAGTGACATACTCAATATATGTATTTAATTTCCGTAACAATAATTTTTGAAAATAATTATGGTTACTATTTATTGTAATTATTTTGGATAAAACTGGCAATTTTACTATTTTAGTGAATTAATTAGTTTTTAACAAAAATCAAAGTATGAGCCTTATATATTATAATTTTTGGATGTTCTTAACGATGGTTAGGACACTTGAATTTTATTTTGTGATTAAATTCACTTGTTCGCTTAATTTTCGCTAATTTTGAGTTAAAATCGCTATTTTGGTAAAAATATATAATAGTTATTTTAATACAATTCATGGTCAATAATTAAACCACATATTTTTGTGAGTCTATAGAATTTTTTGTGGAATGAATTGGGCTCATATACTATTTATTATGTATTTTCATAATATAAACCTATATATTAGCTTAATATATGATATAATAATTAGCACTAATTTGATATTTGTTAAATATGCAAAGAATTAGTATCTTGGAATACATAATAAATGCTTACTAGCTCAGGGAATGAGGAATTTTATGAATTTTAATTTAGATTTAGGATTTAATTGAGTTAATTATGAGGTTATAATAACATACGGTTGAATCGATAATACAAAAGGGTATTTTTGAATATTTATAAATATTGGTTAGTTATGATTCTTAAGATATCTTAATAGTACTTAGAATAACGATCGTGATGATATAAAGTTTACTAAAATCAGATAAGAAAGGATTAAGATACAATCGAATTAAACTTACAAGTGCAATAGCGAAAATGCACGAGAACTTACTATTAACCTGGCAGTTGACTTGGAGTCTGTATGTATTTTTCTAGGTGCGATAGGTGTGAAACAACCACATCGTGAAGCTTAGGATTTTACGCTACTATCGAACTTGGGTAAGTGGATATTTCTATTTTTGTGCAAGTATAGCTATATCTACTTGACTTAGAGTTAGTTGTGTTATAAATTGTAATGATGTGCTGGATTGATTGGATACTTGATTCTATTGAATGTCTGTTGAAAAAGTGAAATGTTTCTTTGTGTATGACTAATTCATCAATATATATTTCTGTTTGGAAAACTTGGAAACTGAATTGTTCTTTAAGGTACTTGCCCAAGCGAGCCTTATGCGAAGAAATGTAATATAAAGTTAAGAAACAAAGTTGAAGTTGAGATCGTTGAAATAGTTGAATTATTTATAATGTGGAACTTGTGATTCATGTCTAATACTAGGTTATTGTGCTATTTATTGCATTCATGGCATAGCACGAAAGGACCTATGGGTCAAGTTTCTAAAAAGCTTGAGAACTGTTAAGTTGGCTTGGGGACATATGGAATGCATTGTTCAACTTATTCTGGCCACATTAAGTGACCGACTATGTATTGAATTTTCAAACCATAGAGGATGGTTTTTGTTAGGGGTCCTACTCTTAGGCAGCTCTTTGTTGCCCTAGGTTCTTGGACATTGTATCTAGATGCCTGGATATGTTGACTAATCAGATAAGGAATTGGAAAAGTATTGGATATTGATACCAATGCATGCTACGTGCATGAGCATAGCATGGATTTGCTGCATAAATAGTTTGTATTGATAACTCGGGTTATGAGATTGAATGTCTTATAATATTGATATTTGTGAATGTGTATATGTGCATTCTGTGTTTTGTTTTATCCACTATCACTTAGCTCACAAAGAGCTAAAGGGAGGCTTGTGTATCCTTAGTTTATGAAAAGAACTGATGAGATAGCATCGGTTAAGGTAAGAAGTCCTTTGAGAGCACATAAGACGAAGTCAACCACTTTTAAAGAAGTTTTATTATATCTTGTTCATATATATACATATATATATATATATAAAGTACTGTAGTTTTGGTTTGGTTAAGTTTGTCAGATGTAATTTTTTGTATAAATAGGTGTTAAGTTAAACTCCATTGTAGTACTCTTTTATTATAAATAGAACTTGTGTTAAGTATAAACAGGTATTCCTGTATGATGGTACATCTTATGCTATGTTGGGATGTGACATAGTCCCACCATACATAACAAAGGCTACTTGTAGCTACTATTATACCGTTGGTACAGATAAGGCTTCGTATTAAAGCTGATAGCATTAGTGGAAGTGAAGTATACCTACCAATAACTCTAAAGATTAATACTTTATTAATTTTGTATAGATACTTACAAATATTTAGTTAAATGGTAAATGACTTTAATAGTGAGTTATTTACTAATTAAAACCTCACTCAGCTTTTCCTATCCTATGTTTTGTCTATATGAACCAACAAAAAACTATAGGAGTGTGAGCCAAAGAACTACAGGCTTAGTAAGTGGTAAGAGACTTGCCTTATGCTTTAACACAACATTAATTAGGGTTGTCAATCAATTATTAAATGCAATGCATAAACAAGCATATGTCATCCATACAATGATACTCGGTATATTGTGAAACTAAAGAAATTACTCCTACTTTAATTTTGATCAAGGAGTTGAGTTCTCAAAATGCAATAGATGATACCAAACTTATGCTTATGTAATAGAGCTTGCTTTGCCCAAAGACCTTTTACGGCATATAATCTAAAACCCACCACGAACTTCTCTCTTATCATTTAGCTCGATAAAGGTTGGAAAAAGGTGACTTGTTGTCTCACCTAGAGGTCAGTGTTTGGTGGCACACCTAATGCGTTCTAGGGATGCAATAAATGTCTCCATTAGTATTTTAGCTTGACCATTTTATATCTAATTATTAGTGACTAAACACTATTACAAACACTAAAAAAAAATGTAAGTAAACACATCCCATCTTATCAAGCACAATATACTTTGATACTTAATTAAGTGAGGTCAAACACATGCATTGGATACATACAACCAATCTACTTACAAGTATAAGTACAAGCAACTATAATATCTCATCTTCTCTAAAACAAGAATGCACTTGCATTCAATTAAACCAATTTACCTAGGCTCCTAGCCAGTCATTCCCAAAATCTTCTCATAGGATTATAGATTTGGCCTATTGATCATAAACAAGATAAAATAGAAAACTAAAATATAATACTTAGGTGGGACCAATATAGTACACTTGTCGTCTTTATTTAGCTCTGTTGTTCTTTCCCAGTTCATATATGATCATTTTCTTAAGAATTTTCTATTTTTTCTAAGAAACCTTTAGATTAAGATTTATTGGAGAAATTTTAATATTTTTATATATCTTTAAGTTTCATGAAATTAAGCGTGTTGATTTGTAGGAATATAAGGTTTAGGCTTAATAATTTGAATAATTGTGTCATGAATGTCTTGAAGCATTATGAAACCTACTTATGTGGTTTCTTACTATCTGAATGACTCTTTAGCAATAGGATTCTAGTTTTCAAGGGTTTGTATAGGGCCATAGTATATCCTAGGTTAGTTATTTTAAAGTCTTATGTTTTGTGATATTATTAGGATATTTACTTGTAGACATGATTATGCTATATATAATGTCTATAACATACCGAAAGTATTGAAAGTATATATATACATATACATATAGTTACATAGGGTATGCTAGAACAAATTTAATATATATGTATATATATATATATATTGAATATGTTACTGTATAAGTAAATCTTGAAGAACACTAGGCTAAACTCAAAAAGAGGGTGAATTGAGTTTAAGAACAAATTTTAAATCTTTTTTTATATAAATGACTAAATGCAATAATAAGAGTAATCAAGGCAACAGTAGAACAATAATAAATGCGGAAATTAAAGAGATATGGATAAAGAAGATCAAGCCTAAATATAACGTGGAGTTCAGACCGCCCCTTAGTCTCCACGAACACATAATGCCTCCAATCAAGGACTTTACACCACTTTATTAATTTCTCAATCCAAGCTCCAAGAGTTACATAAACATAAACTTGATTACATAAGTTTTACACTCATAACTCTCAATACAAATCACAATCTCAATTCTTAACACAAAACTCAATTTTAACTCACAATACAAGAACTCAATCTCAAGAATTATTGGTATAGTGCTTTTAACTCTCAATACTTGCAACTAATAGCTCATAAGCACTACACTTCAAATCTCTCTAAATATTAGAATTGAGTTAGAAAGCATCTGAAGCTAAAGTTGTCTTAAAAAGAATAACATAAAGACTTAGACCCCAAGTATAAGTAAGTTAGTAACCTTGCTTATACTTGACGTAGATTGACTTAAGATATATACTCTTTGTTTAGGTGGAACGGGCTTAGGAAGAGTTCTAAATACAAGAGTAAGCCTTAGGAATTTGCTAAATGGCCCAGGTAAGTGGATTTTATGTGCTAGAGTGGATATTTATCTACTCATAACTTATCTAACTATATATAATCTATTGGTCTTGTGTGTGAATTTGTCATGTTGACTGATGAGTTGCTGAAATGATTCATGATTTGTTAGTTATGTGTATTACTGGTTGATTCATGTTTCGTGAATGCAATATATTTTGTTGCTAAGTTGTTGATTGATCCTATTTTTCTTGATTCTATACTAACTTGATAAAGAGATTCCTTACTAGTGTTTACTTAAGTGAACCTGATACCGAGGCTTTAGAGATAAAAATGTAAATAAAGTAAAGTAAGAGCTTGGTTCATAAATAGATAAGAAAACTTACTTAGTAATTCCTAAGTATATGATTAATGCATTTATGGCATGGCACAAAAAGAAACTACGAGTTAAGTTTTCTAAAACTAAGATTTCACATAGAAAATTTTTATTTTGAAAACTAGAGTTTTGGTTAAGCAAGCAATTTAGCATCTAAAAGCTTGGTTTTATAAAATGAACTTCTTACTTTATATAAACTGGTTTTCGTATATATAGATTTTCACTAACCAATAATTGTAACTACAATTGTGGTTAGTGCTAGGCTGAGTGTACTAGGTTCCTAGATTTTAGTTTGTGTTTAGATGCTCGGGTTGAAGTAGACCAACAGGATGAGGGCTAAGGCTAGGCTAGAATATTGACACCAATGTATGTTATGTGTATTGGTATGGCACACGTTTGATACATCTGCATTACTTAGTTGAACTAATGAGTTTTGTGATTAAACTAATAATTTTCTTAGTAATTGTACCGTAATATTACTTGTACTGTTGTCTGTTTATCTACTCTCACTCAGCTTATAGTAAGTCAAGGGGATAAGTTTTCTTATCCTCAAGTTAGAGAGAGATAGGACCTTAGAAGGGAATAAGGACTTTAAGAGCACTTGGTGGAGTAGTTTCCTTTGAAAAGGATTAAGTAATTACAAGATTTCGTCTTAAGTTTTGGAAGTGACTTTTCAAGAAGCTACAACATGTTATGTATGGAATATAGCCTTGAGACTGTAAAAGTTTTACCTGGAATTTATACTAAAATCATGTATAAGAATATTCACTAGTGATACTTTTAGTTTAGCTCACTAATGTAAAGAATTCTGTTGTAGTTTATTGTATTGTAAAAGAAGAGATTTAGAGACAAGTGTTTGTGTTGTTGAATGATAGGTGAAGTACAAATTTTACCATATCCTAACTTAGGGATGATAGTAATGAATAGTTTTCAAGTACCAAAAGTTAAGAAATTTTTTTTTTTAAATAGACATCTGGAAGGCTTGGCATTATAATGTAGTATATATAAACAAATTTTCTTGTCATATCATGTACTACATATATTTGTGTTGTAGAGTATCTATAAACTTGTTTAGTTAACAAATAAATTGAATTAATGAATATCGAAACTAAAATGCGAATCGAACATGCATTGTATAACTACATAAATAGGGCGATTAACATCATATGGGAGTATGCAAAGGCCATATGAAGGTGAAGCTTTGTTCGATGTAACCTTTCCCTGCCTTCTGGAAACTATTGTATCCCTAGGAATGCTATCATTTGATTATGGCTTTGTCTGCATTGCAATCGCTTAAGGCTACCTATACTCTCAAGCATATATATAGTATCATATCATTGTCTTAATATTAATTAAAACTTACTTAAGCTTGAGGCTAAGAGCAATTTAGCTCAGAGTAATGGTAGCTGGAGCAGACGTATTGGTACTTATTCCCCAACCTTAGGTAATGAAGGGGTAAATCCATACTATACATAGTCTTTGAATAACATGTATGTCATTTACATTCATATGCTTATTCATGAATAGCATGATAATGTATAACTTGCTTATCCTTACATGCATACAGCATGAAGAATATCTCACTAAATAGTTGGTGCTTACAACCCCTAGATTTACTTTATTACAAGCATCATACTGGCTATATCCAAGGAGCTAGTATCCTTAGGTAAGAGAGATGGGAGTTATTAGAAGTGTAGTTGAGATCGAGGGAGCTAGTGATTACTATAAATATATCTTATCTTTAAGTTAAATTACTTCTATTATTGTAAGTTATATTTGGCCTTATGACATTATAAGTGAGGGACTTTATATGACTCAGAACACTATAGCCGTGTATTTAGATTATTAATATAATCATTACATTCTCTTTGCTATTGATTATCAATTTGCATGTCTTGATGCTTCCTAAAATTGATGCAACCGATTAGAGTAACCTAAGTTGCAAAGTAGCCTTATGTGTTGTATCAAAGCTCTTGAGCAATAGTGGTATTAGTCACAAGTTTTTGTACAGTACACGGTGGGTTGTTACAACGAGGCTACCTCTTAGGTTGTTGCACATTCTATAGTTAATATGTTGCAAAACCGAACATTAAGTGTATTGGGAAGGAATAAGAGTTGTTATCACAAAAATAAGTTGAGAATCTAAGAAATCTTTTCAATTTCAATTGGACAAAGCCCTTAATGTTTAGAACATCATATTATGAAGTGGCTAAAAGAGGTATTGTTAAATGCAGAAAACCCAATGCTTTAAAAGTTATTAAACAAATTTCTATAATAATATCTAGTGAATGTAGTGATACAATAAGGTGATCTCTCATACATTAATAGAAGTGGTGGCTCGCTAAAAATAGCCATATAGTTGCCATAGAGCTTATGATTGGAAGTTTCAAAATCATAGTCCTTACTTAATAGTCCAAAATTTACAAGGACTAGTAACTAAGCACAATCATACATTATTTTTATTTTTTAACAAAAACTATAGACATTACTAGTTATGTAGATAGAATAAGACAACAAATGAGATATTATAGGTCATTTTATGTACTACTTATTGGTATTTCTAGTGGTTTAACAATTTTATGGACTAGTGTTGTAATTGTTACTATCATTAAAGCGAGTAAATATTAGATTTTGATAGAAATTAAAGTTAGAGATGTTTTACTTATGGGTAATGACTTCATGGTGGAAAGATTTAACTCAACTTTCCTTAGTTAAAGTTAGATATTTTGATGAAATTTTGGTATATTATGAGAAAAGTAGTGCAACGAATAAGAGTGGAAAGTAAATAGAAGGGTCTAGAATATGGCCTTTGCTACACAACTACTAACCTAAATTGTCATGGGCAATATTTTACTTAGTTAAATAAGTAGTTTGAGGTTGTTATTGTTAAAGAGAGCATATATAGTAGGTTTATGTCAATGAGTGATTGAAGTCCCACTTTAAGAATCAAATTTAGCATTATCCAATAGTAAAGTTAACTCTTTAATTTGTAATACTAATTAATATAAGGCTATTGCAGTAGTGTGCCTAGGGGCTCAGTTTTTTCTAGGACTTATCAAGGTGAATTTAAACTAAAATGGGTCCTTCAAGATATCGAAGAAAATTAGAGGGAAATGGTCCACAATTGAATAAGAATAGCTAATGTGAAGCTGCTTGGAGAATATGACTCACCAACGAACATAACATGACTTGATACCATACTTGATAAGATGCACAAGTTGATATCAAGGTCCATCTACTACTAATCTTGGGCTACTCGGTAAGATTAGATAAGAGTGTGTGAAATGTAGACTTGGAGAGGGTTGTCTCATAAGAATAGATTATTCACTATTAAAAATGTACGTTATCTATGACTTACAAAAGAAAAGGATTATTTATAGTAAGTCCTTAGGGTAGCGTTACAAATAATGAAATGATAAGAAAGTATATATAAAAAGGAGATTCCTAGTATATACCAAAAAAGGTAGAGAGGACAAAAAATAAAAAATGAAAAAGTAGTATAATGTTGATGAGGTGGAGAAGTGGCAGTGTAACATTGGTCCCATACGAATATATTCTAAGCATAGGAGGTGAGAGAGATCAAAATGTTACGATAATAAAGGGTCGAGATGAGAGAGATGGTAGCATATCGAGAGAAAACTATTCGGCCATTTCAGTGAGTCTTTCATCATTCGGTAGGAACTTCTTGGTAGTGTTTAGTTGGATTACTTGTCAGAGGGTCCTTAGTAAGGGAATGGTTGGCTTCATCACTATTGAGTGTATAGATCAATGTACGACAATTAAGAGTTTAGCCACATTCCTTCAATGTAAACTTTCTTCTCATTAGTAGGTTATCGAGAGAGAATTTGCTGGGTAAGGGATTGGAGTCCTCGAAACTGTACGCGAGTAATGGGGCTGTTGGTTAGCAGTTCATCAATTCCACGGGGTTGTTGAAGATTTACCCTCAAATCTTGGTCTTTGTCATCTTCAGGCACATATGGAGTTAAGTTGGTGATGTTGAATGTAGTAGACATGTTGAGAACTTCAGGTAGCTCAATCTTGTAGGTATTATTATTAATGAGCCTTAGGATCCTGTAGTAGCCATCTGCCCTGGGAGATAGTTTGTTCGTCCTCTTATTAGGGAAGCATTCATTACTAAGATGGATCTAGATAAGGTCCTTAGGGGCATAAATGATTTGTTTCCTTTTGCGGCTTCCCAATTCCTTCTGTTGGGCCATAGTTTTGGCCAGTTGCTCAGTAATTCTTTGATGCAACCTATGAAATTCTTCGGTACGCTACAGGCCAGATTGACTCCCCCCTTGTGCAGTTGGATTGTTAACCAAGTCTAAGGATATGTTTAGGTTAAGTCCATAAACAACCTTCAATGGTGATGTTCTAATGGAGCTGTAAGTGAAACGATTGTAGGCAAATTCAATGATGGTCAAACATAAATCCCAGTCACTAGAGTTCTTTCCAATAGTGGCGCGCAGGAGATTACTGATGGTTCTATTAACTACTTTAGTTTGGCTATTTGTCTAAAGGTAGCAAGAGGTACTAAATAGGAGCTTAGTGCCAAGTTTCCTTTATAAGGTCTTTCAAAAGAAGCTCGTGAATTTGGAATCATGGTCGGACACAATACTCCTTGGCACTCCATGTAGTTACATAATTTCCTACAAAAAGAGGTTAGTGATGAATAAAGCATTATTAGTTCTGTGGTAGGGGATGAAGTGGCCCATTTTGTTGAATCAATCGACTACTACCATGATCGAATCGTGTCTTCTTGGTGTATGGGGAAGGCCGAGCATGAAATCCATGCTTCGATCAGTCTATAATCGTTTGGGAATTGGTTGAGGTATGTATTCTCCATAGGATTCTTTCCTCCCTTTTGCATACTTACATACCTTGCACCTCTTAAGTATTTGGTGCATATCCTTCATCATCTCAGGCCAGTAAAAGTGCTCTTTTAATATCTTAATCATCATCTTTTCCTTAAAATGGCTAGTTAGACCCCCAACGTGAGCTTCTCAAACTAATAGTTCCCTTATAGAATCACTCGGCATGCAAATTTGCTTTCCCTTCATCAAGAACCCCTCATTCAAGTAGAATCTGTCTACAGGTCCTCTATCACTGCATTTGGCTACTAAAGGCCCAAAATGTGGGTCATGCTCATATCGATCAAGTAAAGTGTTAAATCTAAGCACTTTAGCTTGCAATGTTGTAATAAGGGTATGACGGCGAGAAAGTGCATCAACCACTGTATTAATGCTTCCCTTCTTATACTTGATGACATAGCAAAAGGTCTCCAAGAACTTGATCTACTTGGAATGATGCCGCAAAAGCTTCTACTACCTGCGAAGATGCTTGAGAGATTCATGATCCAAATAGATGATGAGTTCTCTTGGCAACAGATAGTGTTGATAGTTTTGAAGTATACAAACAAAGGCATAGAACTCCTTACCGTAGGCTAAGTAATTTAAGGCAGTACCTTAGAGTTTTTTCTTAAAGTAAGCAATGGGTCGACGTTCTTGCATAAGGATAGCACCAATGTCGACACTAGACGTATTACATTCAACCTAAAAAACCTTCTCGAAATCTAGTAGGGCAAGTATTGGAGCAGACGTCAACTTACACTTCACATCTTCAAAAATCTTTTGAGCCTTTTCTATCCATTTAAACTTAACGTTCTTCTTGGTCAATTTAGTTAACAGCGTAGTTATGGAGTTAAAGTTTCGAATAAATCTTCGATAGAAAGAGGTTAGGCCATAGAAGGTCCAAACTTTCGCTGCATTAGTCAACATAGGCCACTCATTAATAGCTTTGACCTTTTCCTCATCTACTCGAACTCTACTCCTTGAAATGACATATCCGAGGAATACAACCTCGCTTTGACAGAACGCGCATCTCTTCAGGTTGTCGAATAATTTCTCAGCGTGGAGTATATTAAACACCAATCTCAAATGTTCGACATGAACAAGGAGGTCGGTATTGTAGACCAAAATATCATCGAAATAAACCACCATGCATTTGCTTATCAATGTTATGAGCATATGATTCATGAGTTGCATGAATGTACTTGGTGCGTTAGTCAAACCAAACAACATAACCATCCACTCAAATAGACCATCTTGAGTCTTAAAGGTTATTTTCTAGTCATCCATAGGTCTCATTCGTATTTGATGATAGCCATTCTTTAAATCTATCCTTGAAAAGATGCGTGCACCATGCAACTCATCAAGCATATAATCTAATTGCGAGATTGATTATCGGTACTTAATAGTAATCTTATTGATGGCATGATTGTTAATGCACATCTTCTATGATCAATCTTTCTTTAGTACTAGCATGGTTAGGACGGTACATGGGCTTGTGCTCTCGTGGACATATCCATGATCTACTGACTCATCAACTTGTTTTTTTAGCTCGGCTACCTATTTAGGATTGAGTTTATAGGTGGGTTGATTCGGTAGGGCTACTTCAGGTTGAAGATCGATGTAATGCTCAATTCTTTTTAAGAGAGGTAATTCTTTTGGCATCTTGATAGAAGAGGTCAGTAAAATCCTGAAGTAACTATTGTACTTTGGCAGGTAAGTTCTCGGCCTCTCTAACCTCTAAGAGTCTCCTGACCAAAAGGAGTACATAGTTTTCGGCCTTGACCTCTTATGCAAATTGAGCTTGGGAAATCACTAAGGACTTCCGTTGCAGAGATCTAGCAACCTTTTCCTAGGCTTCTTGCACTTCCTTAGGACTCAAAGGTGTCAATATAACTTTCTTCCCATCCTTTTGAAACATGTAAGTGTTTCTATACCTATCGTGTAGAACTTTCAAGTCAAATAGTAACAGTCAGCCTAGTAATATGTAAGATGCATACATAGGAAGGACATCACACATCACCTCATCCCTTTACCTATCACCAATAGTAATTGGTACTCTGACTTATTCGAAAATATATAATCTTCCTTCTTGTTCAGCCAATGAATCTTATATGGCTTAGGGTGTGGAATAGTCGGCAATTTGATGGCTTTAACTACCCCTTGTATGATGACGTTGGTATAGTTCCCTCTGTCAATGATCACAGTACATAGTTTGCCATTTACCCGGCAATTCATATAAAAGAGGTTCTCTCTTTGCTCATGTTCGTTAGCCATAGAAGTATTGAGAGATCACCGAACAACAAAGCAATACTTAGCTTTGCCCTCAGGGGGTATCTTGGCCTCCTGATCTTCCTTAAATTCTTCCAGCATTCGGCCGGTTGCCACTTTTTTCTCTCCTTCACTTGCACTTTCTACTTCAAACTGGGGCTTATCTCCCTTTATGGTCATGACTCAGCGGTTTGGACATTGACTACCTATGTGTTCATAGCCAAGGCATTTAAAACATTTAATTTCTTGGGTTTTCCTCCCTGAACTCTAACCCTGGTCTCTTCGGATCTCAGGTTCCTTGGTCATGCTCTTACTTGGCCCTTGTCTGTCGGCTTAATACGTGACCTTGGCGTTCCACTTTGGAACTGTTTGATGCCCTGTTATTCCCTAGTTTACTTGGCAAGCCAATCCTATTTGGCATCATGGTTCTGTTACTTGGCATTCAGCTAGCTAGGTTCCGTCATTGCCTCTTAACTCTTTGGGCTACATGGATGGTTTCATCCAAAGTTGTGAGGCTTTACAATTCCACAACGTAACCAATCTCAGCTCAGAGTCTCGAGATGAACCGTACTATAGTTTGGGTCTTAACTTGTCAACATCATATTGTATCATGAGCAACTGAAACTCTCGGACATAGTTGTCTACAAATTTGTTACCTTGCCTTAAGTCTTAGAGTTGTCGAAAATTTTCCTGTTTGTAGTGTTTAGGAATAAAACTATTCCTCAGAACTCTCTTCATCTGGTTCTATGTTTGGACCTCGCATTGGGTCCTCGAACATTCTGTAGCTTTCTCTACCACATTGCCGCATACCCAAAAAATTCTATCGCAAACAGCATCTTCATAATCATAAAAGTTAAATATCTTTTTGATCTTCTCTTCCCAATTCAAATAGTCATCAACATTACTAGACTCATTGAAGTTCGAAATCTGTACCTTAAAATGTTCGTCACCTCTTGGCACTCTGAACTGTTGCTCATTAAACCCAACATACTGGTCTTCTTCTTCTTTGTAATCTTCCACTTCGTCCAACTTTAACCTTCTCCTCGCGACTTTGTCGGCATGTCACGATGGTGCGTGGTTCATAAGAAAGGCTTCTGAAGCTTGCTTGTTCATCTACCTCTTCGGCCTATCTCTCATTTCTCGACCTTACTCAGTAACTCTTTCATACGATCTATTCTCTAAGACCCTGTTTACTAAGGTAGCTAAATTAGCTACAATAGTAGCAAGATCTTATATTTGCTCATTAGTAGTACGTGGTGTTTGTTAGGTAACTCGACCACCATTATGAGCATCACTTTCGACATCGTGAATCTCTCCTTATACACCAGTGTTTGACATTCCTAACGCAAAATTTCAGTAACTACACTTCACATGGATGGCTATAATTACACACAGTATCTAAAATAGTAAACTAACTATTACTATACAGCTCTGGGTCACAACTTCAACCTCATGCTCTAATACTAGGAATATATGTCTTTCTTAGGAGCTCAGTTATAACTAGGACTTATCAAGGCGGATTTGAACTGAAATGGGTCTTTCGAGATATCGAAGAAAATTAGAGAGAAGTGGTCCATAACCAAACAAGAGTAGGCTGATGTAAAGCTGCTCGGAGGATGTGACTTACTAACGAACACAACACGACTTGACAGTACACTTGATATGACGTATAAGTTGATGTCAATGTCCAATCGCCACTAATCCTGAGCTACTTGGTAAGATTAGATAAGACTGTATGAAGTATGGACTTGGAGAGGGTTGTCTCACAAGAATAGAATATTTAGTATTAAAAATACAAGTTATTTGTGGCGTATAAAAGGAAAGGACTATTTATAGTAAGTTCCTAGGGTAGCATTACAAATCATGAAATGACAAGAAAGTATATACAAAAAGGGGATTCCTAATATATACCAAAAAGGGTAAAAAGGACAAAAGACCAAAAATGGAAAAGTAGTACAATATCAGACAAGGTAGACATGTGGCAAAGCAACATTAGTACCATATGAATATTCTTTGAGCATAGTCGGTGAGAGGGATCAAAATATTGCAGCAATAAAGGGTTGGGACAAGAGAGCTGGTGGCATGCTGAGAGAAAACTATTCAGCCGTTTTAGTGAGTCTCTCGTTACTCGGCAAGAACTTTTCATTAGTATTTGGTTGAATTACTCATCACAAGGTCCTCGGCAAGGGAATGGTCGGCATCATCACTATCGAGTGTACAGATCAATGTACGGCAATTAAGGGAGCTCATGGAGTTCAACTACATTGCTTTGGTGTAAACTTTCTTATCATTAATAGGTTGTCAAGAGAGAATTCGCCGGGTAAGGGATTGGAGTCCTCGGAGCCATGCGTAAGTAATGGGACTATTGGTTGGTAGTTCATAAAGAGATTTTGATTTGAAAAATGTTTAGAGATCTTAGGAAGATTGGATGGGTTTGATAGTTTATTATCTGATTTGAAGGAATGTAATAAAATTCTTACTCTTTAGAGTAAGAAAGCTATACCTAATGATAGAGTAGTAATTGATAAAAATTATGTTAACATTTAGCTAGTTCATGTCGAGCTTAATTTTTCACCCCTCCTTTTGAATTTGGATTTGTATTATGATAAGAATCAACCTTATGGACTGATTACACATAGCCAAGCTAGAAGACTTCAACTAGTCACTTGGAGAATATTAGCTTGAAGTCTACTTCGAGAGGGAAATTCCTCTCGTGACCTTTGTGTTTCCCTTCTCTGCCAACCTGACTACTAAGCTGTCACTTGTATCGGGCCTATTGAACAAAGCTTAAGACTATCCAAGCTGAGCTCTTAAGCTAACCACAAATGTTCAACCCCAACTCAAGCTAATTACCTTTTAGCGAATAGTTGATCGAGCTTTGACCCGATCTAGATCAAGTCGACCCCTGATTGAAGATTCTCTCTTATCCCCTTATACCATATTTTTAACTTATAGCCACTGATTGATACTTGTCTTCTAGTACGATATTCCATAAGGATTCTTACTTTTTCCATAGTAAATATTCTGTCTTTTTTACCCTTTTTAGTATATATTATGTGACCTAATTGTAAAAATACCCTTTTTATCTTTTCATACATATAGGGTAACCTTAGTGGATGGGTATATAAACCTCCACTTAATTGTACACATTCGTTAATCATCAATATCTATATTCATTCAAGTTTGAACAACCCTAGTGTTCTCATTATCTTTCAACTATTATCTATTCTCTTTAGTAAGGAGTAGTGGTAAGTAACCCTTCAGTTTGGACTAATGAGTCATGTCTGATGAATTTTAGGCTAAATAGGATCAATTGGTGTATCATATCTAGTTAGTAGCTACTCGAACTTTTCTAACTTTTCTTTTGTTTCTTTTGATTCATTTCATTGTGGTGTTTCTTCGTATATCTGACATCGGAGACACATCATATTACATATAACCTCTATGGTACAAACTGCTTGACTAGAAATTCAAACGAGTTTTTCAAAAACTGTTTTAAGAGTTGCTAACCAACTAGAGTTGGTATAAAGAAAAAATTAGGAACCCATGGCTAGAAAAGTTCCCAATCAAACTACTAATATAAAGCGAAAACCAAAAATCATGGGTTTGGAGACTACTAATTTTAAAGCCAACATGGTTAATTAGATTTATAAATCATAAAAATTATCTAAACATAGACCATAGTTATTTACTGTATGAAAGAACAAAGTAAACAAAAAATAAAAAATAAAAAATCAAGAATATACATGTGCAAGTTGTACATGATAGACAATTATTAAAAAAGAAAAAAAAAGAGAGAACTAATAGAGAAAATAACATTGTGGAAAATTAATCTTACACAACAAAATCCTGTAATTTTTGTAACAAAACATGATAATAATAAACCTTTAATAATTTTGCAATAATATAAGGAATACAATACTATTTTTACACTCAACAAAATTACATTTAATGCTTCATTATATTTAACACAATACTTTGACATATAATGTACAATTGTAATTAGACTATGATAAGCATCTAAAACAAAGATTTCACAAGGCACTAGTGTACGACTTGTAATATAACTATAATTATAATGCAAATTATGATTATGAGTTGTTACATATTTATGACATAACTATTTTTGTATATAAGTTATTTCGATGCATGAAAAGAAAATGAATCATGTTGTAAAATAATAACAAGATTAATTAATTACAACCTATCAAAATATTTAGTGTGTTGAAATATTTCTATTGACTTCTATATGGTTATAACCTGCGATTATTGAACCAGAATCTATCAATAATTTTGAAAAAGAAATATTTTAAATATAAATCTCATATTGAAAATGGAAACGTAATAATACCATACAATAGCCTATAACTATATAGTCTTATAAAGATATTGTGCACCTACATTGAGAAAATTATAATGTCTAATAACTTACACAACTTGGTAATAGGGGTGAGCGGGTACAAAGTGGGTAAGGTATGAGGCTTTACTTGTATCGTATCCTATAGGTATAGGTTCCAAGTGGACCTACCTTGTGGTACCTTATACCTTATACCTTATACTTTGCAAATTCTAGAAGGTAAAAAGTATCCTATAGGGTACAGGGTACCTTATGGAACTTATAGTTTTTTTTTTTATCTTATTTTAAAACCTTTTATTGGACATATAATCAATATCAAATAATAATGATACTATTACTAGACTGTCAATAATATTTTGTATAATTTGCAACATATTTTAAATTGAGACAATATAAAACTTTGGTAAGTAAAATAAAGAGAATTTCTACAATTAGAAATGTTCAAGCTTTTAGTAGGGCCATAGCAATTTTTTTTTTGTTTTTTATTTTCCAATCACTTAAAAAAAAAATTATCAAGCCATAAGATTGTTATAAGTAGAATAAAAAGACATGAATGAATAATTTCAATATGATAAATTGGACAATAAATTAAGAATGGAGATACTTTTAAGACTTTAATAGACTAGAGCTAGTAAAAGAAGAAGGATGGGGCAAAAGAAGAAGAAGAAGAAGAAAGATAGTAAAAGAAGAGAGATGTTTTTATTAAAAGAAGAAGAAGGGGAAGAGGAAGAGGAGAGGTAGATAGGATAATAGGTACAAGCAGTGTATAGTTGTTATTATGAATTAGGTTTTGGTTATTATTTTATTCATGACTAAATAAAAACAAGTATTAATCCTTTTATTTTTTAATTTTATTTAATTATTAGTATAAGATATTATAGACTATGGACCCTTTATAATTTAGAGAAAAGGTATCAAGGTAGGACATGGTACCCTTTGCTTATATCCATACCCTACCCTATAGGAGTAGGTTTTAAAAAATTACCATCCGGAGCCTATTCTATAACCTTCATTACCTACCTAGAACCTACTTAGTGGAGCATGGTTCGGGTAGGTACCTTATACAATAGTGTTAACCGCTTACTCTTACTTCGTAAGATAACCATGTAATCCGATAATACAATGACTTATATCATAAAGTGTTTATTATAACAATGGATTTTATATCATAGGGAGATTATTTAATAAGATACAATTAGTAAGACAATTTTAATATATAGTAACAATGTGATCTATTAATTAGTAACTACTATCTTTTCAGGTTAATATAGACAAAAGATGTATTTTATTAATGTAAGACATTAAATTAGAAAAAGAATAGTGTAATGGTATTAATGTTCCATGAATTATTGTAACAAATGTATTTAATAGGATTAAACTTGATAATTGTATGATATTTTATAGTAATATAATACAAAAACAAATGATATTTAGTCCATAGAAATGATACACTATTATTATAATATACATATATAACTTATAAAAGTAAGGAAATAAATTAGCGCTAATGCCATTGTAGCCTAACGACATGGCTGTTAGTCTCTTATTGGGATAGACCAGGATTTGAATCCCCTATTTCTCCATAGTTGTCCAAAAAAAAAAAAGAAAAGGAAATAAATTAGTGTTGTAGGACAATCAATTTAATATAATTACAATTCATCAAAATATGATTCAAACTCTTTTTATTACCTTAGTTATAATCCATTACCAAAATTAAAATGGTTTATTTCCTATGAAAATTTTTGTAACTACAAAGTGCTCATATGTATATAAATGAATTTCTTTACTTGATAATGGGATATAAAAAAAAAATGCCATAAGGATGTAACTGTAATGGTGTATAATTTTATTGTTTTCAGTGATATTGATTGGCAAAATTGTAATGATAGGAATATGAATAGTTTATACAAATCTAACGAACAGTTGAATGATTTATCAATGTACATAATATAGATACCACAAACACCTTTTATGGATTATAGTGATAATCTATTATTATTAATCATAAAAGATTCATTTCCTAAAAAATAAAAAAAATTTTATAATTAGAATATTTATATGTATGTATACTTCCTACATAAATTTAAAACAATAGAATTTTATGATATCTTATGAAACACTATACTATGACATTGAATAACAATGTTACAATGATTATAATGTGTTGATAATCATAAACTTAACAAAGGAAAATACACAATTTACCATCATGTAGTTTATATTATATGATACTTACCATATTATACATTTAACGTGCTAATTACTTTCTAGAAATATTCACAATAATAAACTCTATAACATATATGAAATTTGTTTGAATATAAAATACAATAACAAGATAATTTAACATACAATATCAATATAACAATATGATTGATTGATTATCACTCATGATTAAAACTTGTACATAAGTTTGTTATGTAGTTATGAAATAAATTTAAAATAACTAAATAAACTTGTTTATAGTTCACATATAATACATGTAACAATTATATTATGTCTTAGAAACTTGACCTAAGGACTTATATATTCAACAGTTTATAAAGTATAACTTATTCAAATTTCTTATTTGCAAATATGTAATGCCATAATAAATTTAATCTTTATCAATTTTAATTATGAAAGATTATAGTCAAAGCAAAACCTTTTCTACTACAATCTTAATTAAAGTTTTATTATTATAATTCAATATTATGGGACACAATGAAATATCAAATGAACAAGACAATGATATAATAATGTAGCAATAAATATACATTAAAATAATAATTTGATAATAACCTACGAAAGATATGATAACAAGAAAAAATAATTTGCAACAAAACCATGTTTGATAATTTATAAACTTTTCATTTATCTAAAATATCTTAATATTACAATATCACATAATATAACCATGAATATATGCTACAATATTGTTGAAGAAAAATAATTTTGACATAATCAACAAATGATATAATTAGTATCTAATTACATGTGAGACCTAGTATTCTACTTGACAAAGAAAGTATAGCAGAGACAAGCAATCGAGTTAAGTCATTGAGAGAAGCTTAAGAAATAGGTTAAGTTAAATGATCATACTTGAACTATTTGATATTGATGCGAATTAGAGCGTTTAAAATGATTTAAGGCCTTTGGATAATTTTGTTTAAATTCAGCCAAATTTTAATATAAGTTCATAAAAATTAGACAAATAACCTTAGTAATATCAATTTCTCAAAATAAAGTATTTATAATATTTAATCTCAATAAAATGTATTTTTACTAAGTGTGATTAGAAATTATTAGAAACTTGAAATTTGAGTTTCGAATGATCATGAAACCTTAGAGATAAATTATATATATAATAAAAATATTATATGAAATAAAATAATATCTAGAACATATGTATATATCTCATGTTAATTACTACGTGTAATTAAATACCTATAATTATCAAAAATACCCCATAAATTACGAGTTAAGCCTAAATAAGCTTATGAAATTGTAAAAAAATTAATAAATAATTATAAAACAAAGGGAATAACTAAGATGAAGATGGATAGGCATGTGGCCTCAACATGGATAGATGCTTAAGAAAAATAAGTTATCATGCAATGGAGTTTAGTATTTAAGGGGATTAGACTTGAAGAGAGAGAAATTTAGCCATTTGAAGTATCTAAGGTATTTTAAAAATCCAGAAAGTTCTCTCCAATACATGCAAAGAGGGTTTTAAGAAAAATTGAGTGAGAAATTGAAGATCAAAGAGTTGAAATTAGGAAAAATAGCAAAAATTGGTACACACTTTAGGTGGTTTAGTTGTTCGTTAGAGCAAGAAGATGCTGGGCATGAACCTACTCCACCATCACAAGTAGTGACCCATGCCTAGACTGGTTGACAATGGTAGAGGAGTAACTGCTAGCCAGAGGTCCAATATCTAATGAGGTCTTATTCTAGTTCGAATTTAAGTAATTTTGTGAAAATATAAAAAAATGCCTAGAAAATTATGAAAAAATTTATTTCTACATATTTTCATGTATAGAATCTAGGAAGATATATAATTTTGTACAAATTTAATAGCTATAGTATATGTCCTTAAAAAATCAAAGAAATTGAAAATTTTTCAATATTAAAATAAATAGGACTAATAACATAGTTTTACCTTTAAAATTTTTCTATAAACTACCCTATATTAATATTGAATTGTTATGCAAATATTTCTTGCAAAACTATTTTCTAAATTTTTATGTAATTTTTGAACCCTAAGTTAGGTATTAAATGGTGTTTTAAGTGATAAATAACCTATTTCTTCTAATAACCTCACTTGGATTAGTTAGTGAAGTATTTATACTACTCTGAGATGGTTGGATTGAGTAATCAAGTTAAGAGTCATGGAAAAATTGTGAGTTAGTTTAAAAAAGTAAAGTTGGTAACTTGACTAGTTTATTGGAATCGAAAATTTGATGAACTATGATGTAATGAATTAAGAGTTGGGAAGTAGTGAAGCTAAGAAAGGTTGCTTGAAGTGTTAGTTGCTATTTTAAATTGATATCATAATTGTAACATGGAAGAAAAGTGCTTAAATTAACTAATTAGGGGATATTGGTTAAAGGCTAAGCGTAGCTCGGATGTTCTATAAATGAGTTTTACACTAGAATAGTACTTAGAGGGTAAATCAAAAGAAAAATTTATGAGTTAGATGTAAAAATCGAGGATTCAAAAGCTTAGTCAAAGGTTATTTTTCTTAAAAACTCTAAAGATAACATAGTTCAAGGGTAGCTCAAAGGATAGTCTAGTAAGGAGCTTCACTTAGAGAAACTTAGAAGTTGTATCGAAGGATAACATCGATATTATGAATAACCTATGTGTAGCTTAGATAGTAACTCAAAGGATTTTTTACTAAAGAAAATTACTATAAAATCACTCAAAATCAAACTTAGAGGTCAAATCAGAACCAACTTACAATGAACTAACAAACAATAAGCAGGTGTTTAACTGGTATATGTATGTATGTATACACACACATACCCACACACATATACATACTCATGACCTGTAATTGACCTTAGAAGTACTTTCTCTTGCTAAGTGAAGTCATAGAGGAGGAAGTTCCTATTAACAAGTAAGATTGGAAATATACTACTAGCTAGGTAAGTGGATATTTGTGTGTATTTAAGTAAACTTATGCCTACTCTTAACTTTGTGTACTCTATGATGTTTTGGCTTGGCTGAACTTGATTTCAAGTTGATCTGCTAGTCGATGAACCATATGGAGCTACCTATTATAATTTTTGCTAAATTAATAGTGACATTATATTAAACTTTATTGTTATGTTGATATTGATGAATGCATATTTGATATTCGCTAGGGTTTGTGTTATCTTGAAAAATAATCTAGGGACTAACTCTATCTCCTAAGGTGTACCTAAGTTGACTAGATACCGAGATCTTACAACTAACAAAACTACAAACTAAAGGCTATGTAATAAATGATGAATAAGTTTGCTTGTATTTGCTAAGTTTTGCTTGGCATATGCTCTATTGCATTTAACTCATGGTATGAAAAAGACCTATGTGTTAAGTTTTCTCAAAAACAAGATATTGCTAGGTTGGTTTCTATATGAAAGGTTGGGTTTATCAAGTGAAATACTTTGTTTATAAAAGCTAGGTTTCCAAGTATATAGAGACTACATTATATCTATTGGGCCAACTATATGTTGGATTTTCCAATCACTGTATGTGGTTATTACTAGACTGAAATGTTTACTAGGTTTTTGGATATATTATCTAAATGCCCAGTTTGAGTTGACCGAATTGGATGAGTTGTTAGGTTGAGCTAGGATATCGGTGCTAATGCATTTCTCATGTATGAGCATGGTACATACATGTTGAATTTGTATGGTTTGGCTAGGAAATTATAAGATAACGTAATTGGACTATCTACTTGAATGATGTTCCTGTTTTGTTATACTTATTGTTGTGTGCTTATCCACTCTCACTTAGCTCCTAATATTTAAGGGGATGAGTTTCTCTTATCCTCAAGTTACGGATGAATAGATAGAAGAGGGTATCAGAGTGATAAGGAGATTTCAAAACTCTAGCTGAAGGTGGGATATTAAGAGAAGTCATTGACTACACAATATGACTTAAGTATACGAAGATAGCTTTTCAAGAAAGCAATGGGTATTACTTCACCAATGGTTTAGTATAGTTGTTGCAGTCCAAAAAATTGAATTTGTAAGAGAGTTATCATGTTATATAGTAGTGTATAACTGTAATACTTTAAGTATGGCTCATTAATGTAGAGGCTTTTTCCATTGTTTATCATATTGAATGGGAAATGATTTGGAAGTAATTGTTTATAGAATAAAAGAGTAAGTTGAGTATAGGTTATGCCTTATCCATAACTCAAGGATGGTAGTAATGAATTGTCTTCAAGTATCAAGAGTTTGAGAAAAGTTTTTAAGCTGACATCTAGAAGGTAGGGTGTTACAGGGTGATATCAGAGCATGGTTTGAAAATGGGCCATAGAGTATCATAACTTGCTTGGGGAATTGGATTGGAAGTGAGATGAATTAAAAAGTTGAGGCATTTATGTGGATCTAAAAATTGAAGTAAGGTTGGAAATGAGTTCTAAGGTATGGCGAGGAGCATGGATCAATGTTATTTAAGATGAAGAGACAAAAAGTATGAGGAGTGACATAGAATGATGTAAGCTTCGAGTAAAATTCTTAAGGAAGCTGTTAAGAAATTGTTGAACTTGAGTTGATATTGAGTAGCAAATCTTAGTAAATCCATAATAAATTGTTATCTTGATGGAATTGAGTAGAAGTATCATAGACATATAATCGTTAAGAATAGAAAAGAAATGGATTGAGTCAGGTTGTAAGTTAGGGAAACTCTATAAAGATAAGAATGCAGTAATAGGAATGCATGTATGAGGCTATCTAAAGTAGCTAGAATAACTTAAGGAGATGAAAGAATAGTATTTATATATAGCAAGAATAGGTCAAGAGACGGGTGTAAGAATTATATGCTTCCAATAATTATGTCATAAGAAGAAAATAAATGGATAAAGCATGGGATATGGTTAAACCAATACTAAATAATACACTTCATAGACGCTCTTGGCACACATGAGTAAGGTTGTAAGGGAATGACAAATCTATGATTCTCGTGTTTCATTCATTTGATCCTCTGACTATCATGACTTTAGTGTCTCTTATGTTGAGTTTT